>CM074515.1:50042217-51327343 GCA_037379345.1 Perna viridis
GGGCGCATTTTTTCGGTTCTCCTACACCGTTGTATACGATTGATTAATATATTCTATATAATAGCGATTTTCTTGTTTATCCTTCGTCAGATACGGGTACAATAGTGACCACAATGTTGGACAGTCGAACAGATATACACGTACATGTAGTTGTAACCATATTGGCATTACATGGAAGAAAGTTTTGATCGGTCAATTTGGAGTTTATTTGACCTACAAGTTGTGCAAGGTGCATATCAAATCACTAAGTACGTGTATTGCACGTGCAGTCATTTAATTCACAACAGTAACGAAGCGATGCTAATGAAGATAAATCATCAACGTTTCGGGTAACTGACAGAGATTTTAGCAAATGGACAAGTCTTTCAGTTCAAATACTTATAGGGGGTGGGAGCGAGAAGTGCTCACAACACCTTACGGCTATGTACACAGACACGTTGTTTCATTGTTTATACATGTAGATGCTTATGCCTTTTGTTGTATTAACAAAGGATCATGAAAGAAAATGAAAAGATCAACAGGCGTTTGAATTGCTTTCACTTAATACACACGCAGGAAATACTTGTAGCACACAATGTTACACTTCGAAAGCTGTCACTGTATTCAAAGAACTTTAGAGCTAGACTTTTTTTGTAGAAATGAGTAAATAAATATGCTATTCTGACTACATGTATGTGTGGGTAGTAACATGAGGGGCAGGGATTTTGTATTTTTTTTTTTTTTTTTTATTTTCTTACTTTGTATTATGAAATCTTTATTCAACTATCAAACTAAGAATCTTTTTGAAATATCTAGATGGCCCTTAAAAGGGCCGTATAAATATGTGGAAACTGACATCTGAGGTACATGTACATGTTCACAGTCCAGGAATTCTAGTCTGCGTCACAGCCGGTATGTTGACTCTCAAAGGCATAAAAGTTGCTTTCATGGTGAGCTGTGGCAGCAATACTCTGGTATCGTATGTTCGGCTTGACTTTAGTCCCGGGCGATTTCTCCTGTATGATCCCGCTCCCGCTACCATTGGTTCTCGTCCAACTTGAAACTAAGAAGAATAGTACGACTCGCCTTCACTCGTCGTGTCATGCTCATTCATACGATTAGGAAAGAAAAATGAAATTTCAATCCACTAAATGAATTTAAAACAGGTAAAAAGGAAAACATTTGGCCTTTCTTTCTTGAAAAGTTTAGATCTTAAAAATCGCATTCAAACAAATTACAAAACATACTAGGACCAAGTTTTCTTTTTATAGGACGGATTGAACTAACATATTAAATGTTAGCCAATCGGCTTGGTTATAGCATATTGAAGTAGCCAGATGTAAACTGTATATATAGTCACAGAGCGACTGTGATAGAAAGGTACTCACTTTTAAATAAAATTAACTGTCATTGGTCAATTTACTTTGATGAAGAATGTCGTTCGGAGAATGGAAAAGGGGGAGGGTCATTACTAATATGAATACACAATATTTATCACATGATCAGTAAATTTGACTTCACGGTAGAATTGATTTTGAGCAAATGACAAAGGCGCACGTACCTTTTTGAAAAAAAAAACCAAAAAACAAACAAACAAACAAAACAGACAACGTCTTTCTTCTTTCTCCCTTACAATGTAAACACTTTGTGTATTTTTTTTTATGAAATATACAGAATTCTCACATCAAAACTCCATTATCTGACATTTCCTTTTCGTGCACGTACATGTATGCAATGTAATCTAGTAGATAGTAAATGCAGGAAAATGCGCGAGGGCGCATGTTTTCGGTTCTCCTACACCGTTGTATACGATTGATTAATATATTCTATATAATAGCGATTTTCTTGTTTATCCTTCGTCAGATACGGGTACAATAGTGACCACAATGTTGGACAGTCGAACAGATATACACGTACATGTAGTTGTAACCATATTGGCATTACATGGAAGAAAGTTTTGATCGGTCAATTTGGAGTTTATTTGACCTACAAGTTGTGCAAGGTGCATATCAAATCACTAAGTACGTGTATTGCACGTGCAGTCATTTAATTCACAACAGTAACGAAGCGATGCTAATGAAGATAAATCATCAACGTTTCGGGTAACTGACAGAGATTTTAGCAAATGGACAAGTCTTTCAGTTCAAATACTTATAGGGGGTGGGAGCGAGAAGTGCTCACAACACCTTACGGCTGTGTACACAGACACGTTGTTTCATTGTTTATACATGTAGATGCTTATGCCTTTTGTTGTATTAACAAAGGATCATGAAAGAAAATGAAAAGATCAACAGGCGTTTGAATTGCTTTCACTTAATACACACGCAGGAAATACTTGTAGCACACAATGTTACACTTCGAAAGCTGTCACTGTATTCAAAGAACTTTAGAGCTAGACTTTTTTTGTAGAAATGAGTAAATAAATATGCTATTCTGACTACATGTATGTGTGGGTAGTAACATGAGGGGCAGGGATTTTGTATTTTTTTTTTTTTTTTTTTATTTTCTTACTTTGTATTATGAAATCTTTATTCAACTATCAAACTAAGAATCTTTTTGAAATATCTAGATGGCCCTTAAAAGGGCCGTATAAATATGTGGAAACTGACATCTGAGGTACATGTACATGTTCACAGTCCAGGAATTCTAGTCTGCGTCACAGCCGGTATGTTGACTCTCAAAGGCATAAAAGTTGCTTTCATGGTGAGCTGTGGCAGCAATACTCTGGTATCGTATGTTCGGCTTGACTTTAGTCCCGGGCGATTTCTCCTGTATGATCCCGCTCCCGCTACCATTGGTTCTCGTCCAACCTGAAACTAAGAAGAATAGTACGACTCGCCTTCACTCGTCGTGTCATGCTCATTCATACGATTAGGAAAGAAAAATGAAATTTCAATCCACTAAATGAATTTAAAACAGGTAAAAAGGAAAACATTTGGCCTTTCTTTCTTGAAAAGTTTAGATCTTAAAAATCGCATTCAAACAAATTACAAAACATACTAGGACCAAGTTTTCTTTTTTATAGGACGGATTGAACTAACATATTAAATGTTAGCCAATCGGCTTGGTTATAGCATATTGAAGTAGCCAGATGTAAACTGTATATATAGTCACAGAGCGGCTGTGATAGAAAGGTACTCACTTTTAAATAAAATTAACTGTCATTGGTCAATTTACTTTGATGAAGAATGTCGTTCGGAGAATGGAAAAGGGGGAGGGTCATTACTAATATGAATACACAATATTTATGACATGATCAGTAAATTTGACTTCACGGTAGAATTGATTTTGAGCAAATGACAAAGGCGCACGTACCTTTTTGAAAAAAAAAAAAAAAAAAAAAAAAAACAAACAAACAAACAAAACAGACAACGTCTTTCTTCTTTCTCCCTTACAATGTAAACACTTTGTGTATTTTTTTTTATGAAATATACAGAATTCTCACATCAAAACTCCATTATCTGACATTTCCTTTTCGTGCACGTACATGTATGCAATGTAATCTAGTAGATAGTAAATGCAGGAAAATGCGCGAGGGCGCATGTTTTCGGTTCTCCTACACCGTTGTATACGATTGATTAATATATTCTATATAATAGCGATTTTCTTGTTTATCCTTCGTCAGATACGGGTACAATAGTGACCACAATGTTGGACAGTCGAACAGATATACACGTACATGTAGTTGTAACCATATTGGCATTACATGGAAGAAAGTTTTGATCGGTCAATTTGGAGTTTATTTGACCTACAAGTTGTGCAAGGTGCATATCAAATCACTAAGTACGTGTATTGCACGTGCAGTCATTTAATTCACAACAGTAACGAAGCGATGCTAATGAAGATAAATCATCAACGTTTCGGGTAACTGACAGAGATTTTAGCAAATGGACAAGTCTTTCAGTTCAAATACTTATAGGGGGTGGGAGCGAGAAGTGCTCACAACACCTTACGGCTATGTACACAGACACGTTGTTTCATTGTTTATACATGTAGATGCTTATGCCTTTTGTTGTATTAACAAAGGATCATGAAAGAAAATGAAAAGATCAACAGGCGTTTGAATTGCTTTCACTTAATACACACGCAGGAAATACTTGTAGCACACAATGTTACACTTCGAAAGCTGTCACTGTATTCAAAGAACTTTAGAGCTAGACTTTTTTTGTAGAAATGAGTAAATAAATATGCTATTCTGACTACATGTATGTGTGGGTAGTAACATGAGGGGCAGGGATTTTGTATTTTTTTTTTTTTTTTTTATTTTCTTACTTTGTATTATGAAATCTTTATTCAACTATCAAACTAAGAATCTTTTTGAAATATCTAGATGGCCCTTAAAAGGGCCGTATAAATATGTGGAAACTGACATCTGAGGTACATGTACATGTTCACAGTCCAGGAATTCTAGTCTGCGTCACAGCCGGTATGTTGACTCTCAAAGGCATAAAAGTTGCTTTCATGGTGAGCTGTGGCAGCAATACTCTGGTATCGTATGTTCGGCTTGACTTTAGTCCCGGGCGATTTCTCCTGTATGATCCCGCTCCCGCTACCATTGGTTCTCGTCCAACCTGAAACTAAGAAGAATAGTACGACTCGCCTTCACTCGTCGTGTCATGCTCATTCATACGATTAGGAAAGAAAAATGAAATTTCAATCCACTAAATGAATTTAAAACAGGTAAAAAGGAAAACATTTGGCCTTTCTTTCTTGAAAAGTTTAGATCTTAAAAATCGCATTCAAACAAATTACAAAACATACTAGGACCAAGTTTTCTTTTTTATAGGACGGATTGAACTAACATATTAAATGTTAGCCAATCGGCTTGGTTATAGCATATTGAAGTAGCCAGATGTAAACTGTATATATAGTCACAGAGCGGCTGTGATAGAAAGGTACTCACTTTTAAATAAAATTAACTGTCATTGGTCAATTTACTTTGATGAAGAATGTCGTTCGGAGAATGGAAAAGGGGGAGGGTCATTACTAATATGAATACACAATATTTATGACATGATCAGTAAATTTGACTTCACGGTAGAATTGATTTTGAGCAAATGACAAAGGCGCACGTACCTTTTTGAAAAAAAAAAAAAAAAACAAAAAAAAACAAACAAACAAACAAAACAGACAACGTCTTTCTTCTTTCTCCCTTACAATGTAAACACTTTGTGTATTTTTTTTTATGAAATATACAGAATTCTCACATCAAAACTCCATTATCTGACATTTCCTTTTCGTGCACGTACATGTATGCAATGTAATCTAGTAGATAGTAAATGCAGGAAAATGCGCGAGGGCGCATGTTTTCGGTTCTCCTACACCGTTGTATACGATTGATTAATATATTCTATATAATAGCGATTTTCTTGTTTATCCTTCGTCAGATACGGGTACAATAGTGACCACAATGTTGGACAGTCGAACAGATATACACGTACATGTAGTTGTAACCATATTGGCATTACATGGAAGAAAGTTTTGATCGGTCAATTTGGAGTTTATTTGACCTACAAGTTGTGCAAGGTGCATATCAAATCACTAAGTACGTGTATTGCACGTGCAGTCATTTAATTCACAACAGTAACGAAGCGATGCTAATGAAGATAAATCATCAACGTTTCGGGTAACTGACAGAGATTTTAGCAAATGGACAAGTCTTTCAGTTCAAATACTTATAGGGGGTGGGAGCGAGAAGTGCTCACAACACCTTACGGCTATGTACACAGACACGTTGTTTCATTGTTTATACATGTAGATGCTTATGCCTTTTGTTGTATTAACAAAGGATCATGAAAGAAAATGAAAAGATCAACAGGCGTTTGAATTGCTTTCACTTAATACACACGCAGGAAATACTTGTAGCACACAATGTTACACTTCGAAAGCTGTCACTGTATTCAAAGAACTTTAGAGCTAGACTTTTTTTGTAGAAATGAGTAAATAAATATGCTATTCTGACTACATGTATGTGTGGGTAGTAACATGAGGGGCAGGGATTTTGTATTTTTTTTTTTTTTTTTTTATTTTCTTACTTTGTATTATGAAATCTTTATTCAACTATCAAACTAAGAATCTTTTTGAAATATCTAGATGGCCCTTAAAAGGGCCGTATAAATATGTGGAAACTGACATCTGAGGTACATGTACATGTTCACAGTCCAGGAATTCTAGTCTGCGTCACAGCCGGTATGTTGACTCTCAAAGGCATAAAAGTTGCTTTCATGGTGAGCTGTGGCAGCAATACTCTGGTATCGTATGTTCGGCTTGACTTTAGTCCCGGGCGATTTCTCCTGTATGATCCCGCTCCCGCTACCATTGGTTCTCGTCCAACCTGAAACTAAGAAGAATAGTACGACTCGCCTTCACTCGTCGTGTCATGCTCATTCATACGATTAGGAAAGAAAAATGAAATTTCAATCCACTAAATGAATTTAAAACAGGTAAAAAGGAAAACATTTGGCCTTTCTTTCTTGAAAAGTTTAGATCTTAAAAATCGCATTCAAACAAATTACAAAACATACTAGGACCAAGTTTTCTTTTTTATAGGACGGATTGAACTAACATATTAAATGTTAGCCAATCGGCTTGGTTATAGCATATTGAAGTAGCCAGATGTAAACTGTATATATAGTCACAGAGCGGCTGTGATAGAAAGGTACTCACTTTTAAATAAAATTAACTGTCATTGGTCAATTTACTTTGATGAAGAATGTCGTTCGGAGAATGGAAAAGGGGGAGGGTCATTACTAATATGAATACACAATATTTATGACATGATCAGTAAATTTGACTTCACGGTAGAATTGATTTTGAGCAAATGACAAAGGCGCACGTACCTTTTTGAAAGAAAAAAACAAACAAACAAACAAACAAACAAAACAGACAACGTCTTTCTTCTTTCTCCCTTACAATGTAAACACTTTGTGTATTTTTTTTTTATGAAATATACAGAATTCTCACATCAAAACTCCATTATCTGACATTTCCTTTTCGTGCACGTACGTGTATGCAATGTAATCTAGTAGATAGTAAATGCAGGAAAATGCGCGAGGGCGCATGTTTTCGGTTCTCCTACGCCGATTGATTAATATATTCTATATAATAGCGATTTTCTTGTTTATCCTTCGTCAGATACGGGTACAATAGTGACCACAATGTTGGACAGTCGAACAGATATACACGTACATGTAGTTGTAACCATATTGGCATTACATGGAAGAAAGTTTTGATCGGTCAATTTGGAGTTTATTTGACCTACAAGTTGTGCAAGGTGCATATCAAATCACTAAGTACGTGTATTGCACGTGCAGTCATTTAATTCACAACAGTAACGAAGCGATGCTAATGAAGATAAATCATCAACGTTTCGGGTAACTGACAGAGATTTTAGCAAATGGACAAGTCTTTCAGTTCAAATACTTATAGGGGGTGGGAGCGAGAAGTGCTCACAACACCTTACGGCTATGTACACAGACACGTTGTTTCATTGTTTATACATGTAGATGCTTATGCCTTTTGTTGTATTAACAAAGGATCATGAAAGAAAATGAAAAGATCAACTGGCGTTTGAATTGCTTTCACTTAATACACACGCAGGAAATACTTGTAGCACACAATGTTACACTTCGAAAGCTGTCACTGTATTCAAAGAACTTTAGAGCTAGACTTTTTTTGTAGAAATGAGTAAATAAATATGCTATTCTGACTACATGTATATGTGGGTAGTAACATGAGGGGCAGGGATTTTGTATTTTTTTTTTTTTTTTTATTTTCTTACTTTGTATTATGAAATCTTTATTCAACTATCAAACTAAGAATCTTTTTGAAATATCTAGATGGCCCTTAAAAGGGCCGTATAAATATGTGGAAACTGACATCTGAGGTACATGTACATGTTCACAGTCCAGGAATTCTAGTCTGCGTCACAGCCGGTATGTTGACTCTCAAAGGCATAAAAGTTGCTTTCATGGTGAGCTGTGGCAGCAATACTCTGGTATCGTATGTTCGGCTTGACTTTAGTCCCGGGCGATTTCTCCTGTATGATCCCGCTCCCGCTACCATTGGTTCTCGTCCAACCTGAAACTAAGAAGAATAGTACGACTCGCCTTCACTCGTCGTGTCATGCTCATTCATACGATTAGGAAAGAAAAATGAAATTTCAATCCACTAAATGAATTTAAAACAGGTAAAAAGGAAAACATTTGGCCTTTCTTTCTTGAAAAGTTTAGATCTTAAAAATCGCATTCAAACAAATTACAAAACATACTAGGACCAAGTTTTCTTTTTTATAGGACGGATTGAACTAACATATTAAATGTTAGCCAATCGGCTTGGTTATAGCATATTGAAGTAGCCAGATGTAAACTGTATATATAGTCACAGAGCGGCTGTGATAGAAAGGTACTCACTTTTAAATAAAATTAACTGTCATTGGTCAATTTACTTTGATGAAGAATGTCGTTCGGAGAATGGAAAAGGGGGAGGGTCATTACTAATATGAATACACAATATTTATGACATGATCAGTAAATTTGACTTCACGGTAGAATTGATTTTGAGCAAATGACAAAGGCGCACGTACCTTTTTGAAAGAAAAAAACAAACAAACAAACAAACAAACAAAACAGACAACGTCTTTCTTCTTTCTCCCTTACAATGTAAACACTTTGTGTATTTTTTTTTTATGAAATATACAGAATTCTCACATCAAAACTCCATTATCTGACATTTCCTTTTCGTGCACGTACGTGTATGCAATGTAATCTAGTAGATAGTAAATGCAGGAAAATGCGCGAGGGCGCATGTTTTCGGTTCTCCTACGCCGATTGATTAATATATTCTATATAATAGCGATTTTCTTGTTTATCCTTCGTCAGATACGGGTACAATAGTGACCACAATGTTGGACAGTCGAACAGATATACACGTACATGTAGTTGTAACCATATTGGCATTACATGGAAGAAAGTTTTGATCGGTCAATTTGGAGTTTATTTGACCTACAAGTTGTGCAAGGTGCATATCAAATCACTAAGTACGTGTATTGCACGTGCAGTCATTTAATTCACAACAGTAACGAAGCGATGCTAATGAAGATAAATCATCAACGTTTCGGGTAACTGACAGAGATTTTAGCAAATGGACAAGTCTTTCAGTTCAAATACTTATAGGGGGTGGGAGCGAGAAGTGCTCACAACACCTTACGGCTATGTACACAGACACGTTGTTTCATTGTTTATACATGTAGATGCTTATGCCTTTTGTTGTATTAACAAAGGATCATGAAAGAAAATGAAAAGATCAACAGGCGTTTGAATTGCTTTCACTTAATACACACGCAGGAAATACTTGTAGCACACAATGTTACACTTCGAAAGCTGTCACTGTATTCAAAGAACTTTAGAGCTAGACTTTTTTTGTAGAAATGAGTAAATAAATATGCTATTCTGACTACATGTATATGTGGGTAGTAACATGAGGGGCAGGGATTTTGTATTTTTTTTTTTTTTTTTATTTTCTTACTTTGTATTATGAAATCTTTATTCAACTATCAAACTAAGAATCTTTTTGAAATATCTAGATGGCCCTTAAAAGGGCCGTATAAATATGTGGAAACTGACATCTGAGGTACATGTACATGTTCACAGTCCAGGAATTCTAGTCTGCGTCACAGCCGGTATGTTGACTCTCAAAGGCATAAAAGTTGCTTTCATGGTGAGCTGTGGCAGCAATACTCTGGTATCGTATGTTCGGCTTGACTTTAGTCCCGGGCGATTTCTCCTGTATGATCCCGCTCCCGCTACCATTGGTTCTCGTCCAACCTGAAACTAAGAAGAATAGTACGACTCGCCTTCACTCGTCGTGTCATGCTCATTCATACGATTAGGAAAGAAAAATGAAATTTCAATCCACTAAATGAATTTAAAACAGGTAAAAAGGAAAACATTTGGCCTTTCTTTCTTGAAAAGTTTAGATCTTAAAAATCGCATTCAAACAAATTACAAAACATACTAGGACCAAGTTTTCTTTTTTATAGGACGGATTGAACTAACATATTAAATGTTAGCCAATCGGCTTGGTTATAGCATATTGAAGTAGCCAGATGTAAACTGTATATATAGTCACAGAGCGGCTGTGATAGAAAGGTACTCACTTTTAAATAAAATTAACTGTCATTGGTCAATTTACTTTGATGAAGAATGTCGTTCGGAGAATGGAAAAGGGGGAGGGTCATTACTAATATGAATACACAATATTTATGACATGATCAGTAAATTTGACTTCACGGTAGAATTGATTTTGAGCAAATGACAAAGGCGCACGTACCTTTTTGAAAGAAAAAAACAAACAAACAAACAAACAAACAAAACAGACAACGTCTTTCTTCTTTCTCCCTTACAATGTAAACACTTTGTGTATTTTTTTTTTATGAAATATACAGAATTCTCACATCAAAACTCCATTATCTGACATTTCCTTTTCGTGCACGTACGTGTATGCAATGTAATCTAGTAGATAGTAAATGCAGGAAAATGCGCGAGGGCGCATGTTTTCGGTTCTCCTACGCCGATTGATTAATATATTCTATATAATAGCGATTTTCTTGTTTATCCTTCGTCAGATACGGGTACAATAGTGACCACAATGTTGGACAGTCGAACAGATATACACGTACATGTAGTTGTAACCATATTGGCATTACATGGAAGAAAGTTTTGATCGGTCAATTTGGAGTTTATTTGACCTACAAGTTGTGCAAGGTGCATATCAAATCACTAAGTACGTGTATTGCACGTGCAGTCATTTAATTCACAACAGTAACGAAGCGATGCTAATGAAGATAAATCATCAACGTTTCGGGTAACTGACAGAGATTTTAGCAAATGGACAAGTCTTTCAGTTCAAATACTTATAGGGGGTGGGAGCGAGAAGTGCTCACAACACCTTACGGCTATGTACACAGACACGTTGTTTCATTGTTTATACATGTAGATGCTTATGCCTTTTGTTGTATTAACAAAGGATCATGAAAGAAAATGAAAAGATCAACTGGCGTTTGAATTGCTTTCACTTAATACACACGCAGGAAATACTTGTAGCACACAATGTTACACTTCGAAAGCTGTCACTGTATTCAAAGAACTTTAGAGCTAGACTTTTTTTGTAGAAATGAGTAAATAAATATGCTATTCTGACTACATGTATGTGTGGGTAGTAACATGAGGGGCAGGGATTTTGTATTTTTTTTTTTATTTTCTTACTTTGTATTATGAAATCTTTATTCAACTATCAAACTAAGAATCTTTTTGAAACATCTAGATGGCCCTTAAAAGGGCCGTATAAATATGTGGAAACTGACATCTGAGGTACATGTACATGTTCACAGTCCAGGAATTCTAGTCTGCGTCACAGCCGGTATGTTGACTCTCAAAGGCATAAAAGTTGCTTTCATGGTGAGCTGTGGCAGCAATACTCTGGTATCGTATGTTCGGCTTGACTTTAGTCCCGGGCGATTTCTCCTGTATGATCCCGCTCCCGCTACCATTGGTTCTCGTCCAACCTGAAACTAAGAAGAATAGTACGACTCGCCTTCACTCGTCGTGTCATGCTCATTCATACGATTAGGAAAGAAAAATGAAATTTCAATCCACTAAATGAATTTAAAACAGGTAAAAAGGAAAACATTTGGCCTTTCTTTCTTGAAAAGTTTAGATCTTAAAAATCGCATTCAAACAAATTACAAAACATACTAGGACCAAGTTTTCTTTTTTATAGGACGGATTGAACTAACATATTAAATGTTAGCCAATCGGCTTGGTTATAGCATATTGAAGTAGCCAGATGTAAACTGTATATATAGTCACAGAGCGGCTGTGATAGAAAGGTACTCACTTTTAAATAAAATTAACTGTCATTGGTCAATTTACTTTGATGAAGAATGTCGTTCGGAGAATGGAAAAGGGGGAGGGTCATTACTAATATGAATACACAATATTTATGACATGATCAGTAAATTTGACTTCACGGTAGAATTGATTTTGAGCAAATGACAAAGGCGCACGTACCTTTTTGAAAAAAAAAAAAAAAAAAAAAAAAAAACAAACAAACAAACAAAACAGACAACGTCTTTCTTCTTTCTCCCTTACAATGTAAACACTTTGTGTATTTTTTTTTTATGAAATATACAGAATTCTCACATCAAAACTTCATTATCTGACATTTCCTTTTCGTGCACGTACGTGTATGCAATGTAATCTAGTAGATAGTAAATGCAGGAAAATGCGCGAGGGCGCATGTTTTCGGTTCTCCTACGCCGATTGATTAATATATTCTATATAATAGCGATTTTCTTGTTTATCCTTCGTCAGATACGGGTACAATAGTGACCACAATGTTGGACAGTCGAACAGATATACACGTACATGTAGTTGTAACCATATTGGCATTACATGGAAGAAAGTTTTGATCGGTCAATTTGGAGTTTATTTGACCTACAAGTTGTGCAAGGTGCATATCAAATCACTAAGTACGTGTATTGCACGTGCAGTCATTTAATTCACAACAGTAACGAAGCGATGCTAATGAAGATAAATCATCAACGTTTCGGGTAACTGACAGAGATTTTAGCAAATGGACAAGTCTTTCAGTTCAAATACTTATAGGGGGTGGGAGCGAGAAGTGCTCACAACACCTTACGGCTATGTACACAGACACGTTGTTTCATTGTTTATACATGTAGATGCTTATGCCTTTTGTTGTATTAACAAAGGATCATGAAAGAAAATGAAAAGATCAACAGGCGTTTGAATTGCTTTCACTTAATACACACGCAGGAAATACTTGTAGCACACAATGTTACACTTCGAAAGCTGTCACTGTATTCAAAGAACTTTAGAGCTAGACTTTTTTTGTAGAAATGAGTAAATAAATATGCTATTCTGACTACATGTATGTGTGGGTAGTAACATGAGGGGCAGGGATTTTGTATTTTTTTTTTTTTTTTTTATTTTCTTACTTTGTATTATGAAATCTTTATTCAACTATCAAACTAAGAATCTTTTTGAAATATCTAGATGGCCCTTAAAAGGGCCGTATAAATATGTGGAAACTGACATCTGAGGTACATGTACATGTTCACAGTCCAGGAATTCTAGTCTGCGTCACAGCCGGTATGTTGACTCTCAAAGGCATAAAAGTTGCTTTCATGGTGAGCTGTGGCAGCAATACTCTGGTATCGTATGTTCGGCTTGACTTTAGTCCCGGGCGATTTCTCCTGTATGATCCCGCTCCCGCTACCATTGGTTCTCGTCCAACCTGAAACTAAGAAGAATAGTACGACTCGCCTTCACTCGTCGTGTCATGCTCATTCATACGATTAGGAAAGAAAAATGAAATTTCAATCCACTAAATGAATTTAAAACAGGTAAAAAGGAAAACATTTGGCCTTTCTTTCTTGAAAAGTTTAGATCTTAAAAATCGCATTCAAACAAATTACAAAACATACTAGGACCAAGTTTTCTTTTTTATAGGACGGATTGAACTAACATATTAAATGTTAGCCAATCGGCTTGGTTATAGCATATTGAAGTAGCCAGATGTAAACTGTATATATAGTCACAGAGCGGCTGTGATAGAAAGGTACTCACTTTTAAATAAAATTAACTGTCATTGGTCAATTTACTTTGATGAAGAATGTCGTTCGGAGAATGGAAAAGGGGGAGGGTCATTACTAATATGAATACACAATATTTATGACATGATCAGTAAATTTGACTTCACGGTAGAATTGATTTTGAGCAAATGACAAAGGCGCACGTACCTTTTTGAAAAAAAAAACAAAAAAAAAAAAAAACAAACAAACAAACAAACAAAACAGACAACGTCTTTCTTCTTTCTCCCTTACAATGTAAACACTTTGTGTATTTTTTTTTATGAAATATACAGAATTCTCACATCAAAACTCCATTATCTGACATTTCCTTTTCGTGCACGTACATGTATGCAATGTAATCTAGTAGATAGTAAATGCAGGAAAATGCGCGAGGGCGCATGTTTTCGGTTCTCCTACACCGTTGTATACGATTGATTAATATATTCTATATAATAGCGATTTTCTTGTTTATCCTTCGTCAGATACGGGTACAATAGTGACCACAATGTTGGACAGTCGAACAGATATACACGTACATGTAGTTGTAACCATATTGGCATTACATGGAAGAAAGTTTTGATCGGTCAATTTGGAGTTTATTTGACCTACAAGTTGTGCAAGGTGCATATCAAATCACTAAGTACGTGTATTGCACGTGCAGTCATTTAATTCACAACAGTAACGAAGCGATGCTAATGAAGATAAATCATCAACGTTTCGGGTAACTGACAGAGATTTTAGCAAATGGACAAGTCTTTCAGTTCAAATACTTATAGGGGGTGGGAGCGAGAAGTGCTCACAACACCTTACGGCTGTGTACACAGACACGTTGTTTCATTGTTTATACATGTAGATGCTTATGCCTTTTGTTGTATTAACAAAGGATCATGAAAGAAAATGAAAAGATCAACAGGCGTTTGAATTGCTTTCACTTAATACACACGCAGGAAATACTTGTAGCACACAATGTTACACTTCGAAAGCTGTCACTGTATTCAAAGAACTTTAGAGCTAGACTTTTTTTGTAGAAATGAGTAAATAAATATGCTATTCTGACTACATGTATATGTGGGTAGTAACATGAGGGGCAGGGATTTTGTATTTTTTTTTTTTTTTTTTTATTTTCTTACTTTGTATTATGAAATCTTTATTCAACTATCAAACTAAGAATCTTTTTGAAATATCTAGATGGCCCTTAAAAGGGCCGTATAAATATGTGGAAACTGACATCTGAGGTACATGTACATGTTCACAGTCCAGGAATTCTAGTCTGCGTCACAGCCGGTATGTTGACTCTCAAAGGCATAAAAGTTGCTTTCATGGTGAGCTGTGGCAGCAATACTCTGGTATCGTATGTTCGGCTTGACTTTAGTCCCGGGCGATTTCTCCTGTATGATCCCGCTCCCGCTACCATTGGTTCTCGTCCAACCTGAAACTAAGAAGAATAGTACGACTCGCCTTCACTCGTCGTGTCATGCTCATTCATACGATTAGGAAAGAAAAATGAAATTTCAATCCACTAAATGAATTTAAAACAGGTAAAAAGGAAAACATTTGGCCTTTCTTTCTTGAAAAGTTTAGATCTTAAAAATCGCATTCAAACAAATTACAAAACATACTAGGACCAAGTTTTCTTTTTTATAGGACGGATTGAACTAACATATTAAATGTTAGCCAATCGGCTTGGTTATAGCATATTGAAGTAGCCAGATGTAAACTGTATATATAGTCACAGAGCGGCTGTGATAGAAAGGTACTCACTTTTAAATAAAATTAACTGTCATTGGTCAATTTACTTTGATGAAGAATGTCGTTCGGAGAATGGAAAAGGGGGAGGGTCATTACTAATATGAATACACAATATTTATGACATGATCAGTAAATTTGACTTCACGGTAGAATTGATTTTGAGCAAATGACAAAGGCGCACGTACCTTTTTGAAAAAAAAAAAAAAAAAAAAAAAAAAACAAACAAACAAACAAAACAGACAACGTCTTTCTTCTTTCTCCCTTACAATGTAAACACTTTGTGTATTTTTTTTTATGAAATATACAGAATTCTCACATCAAAACTCCATTATCTGACATTTCCTTTTCGTGCACGTACATGTATGCAATGTAATCTAGTAGATAGTAAATGCAGGAAAATGCGCGAGGGCGCATGTTTTCGGTTCTCCTACACCGTTGTATACGATTGATTAATATATTCTATATAATAGCGATTTTCTTGTTTATCCTTCGTCAGATACGGGTACAATAGTGACCACAATGTTGGACAGTCGAACAGATATACACGTACATGTAGTTGTAACCATATTGGCATTACATGGAAGAAAGTTTTGATCGGTCAATTTGGAGTTTATTTGACCTACAAGTTGTGCAAGGTGCATATCAAATCACTAAGTACGTGTATTGCACGTGCAGTCATTTAATTCACAACAGTAACGAAGCGATGCTAATGAAGATAAATCATCAACGTTTCGGGTAACTGACAGAGATTTTAGCAAATGGACAAGTCTTTCAGTTCAAATACTTATAGGGGGTGGGAGCGAGAAGTGCTCACAACACCTTACGGCTATGTACACAGACACGTTGTTTCATTGTTTATACATGTAGATGCTTATGCCTTTTGTTGTATTAACAAAGGATCATGAAAGAAAATGAAAAGATCAACAGGCGTTTGAATTGCTTTCACTTAATACACACGCAGGAAATACTTGTAGCACACAATGTTACACTTCGAAAGCTGTCACTGTATTCAAAGAACTTTAGAGCTAGACTTTTTTTGTAGAAATGAGTAAATAAATATGCTATTCTGACTACATGTATGTGTGGGTAGTAACATGAGGGGCAGGGATTTTGTATTTTTTTTTTTTTTTTTTATTTTCTTACTTTGTATTATGAAATCTTTATTCAACTATCAAACTAAGAATCTTTTTGAAATATCTAGATGGCCCTTAAAAGGGCCGTATAAATATGTGGAAACTGACATCTGAGGTACATGTACATGTTCACAGTCCAGGAATTCTAGTCTGCGTCACAGCCGGTATGTTGACTCTCAAAGGCATAAAAGTTGCTTTCATGGTGAGCTGTGGCAGCAATACTCTGGTATCGTATGTTCGGCTTGACTTTAGTCCCGGGCGATTTCTCCTGTATGATCCCGCTCCCGCTACCATTGGTTCTCGTCCAACCTGAAACTAAGAAGAATAGTACGACTCGCCTTCACTCGTCGTGTCATGCTCATTCATACGATTAGGAAAGAAAAATGAAATTTCAATCCACTAAATGAATTTAAAACAGGTAAAAAGGAAAACATTTGGCCTTTCTTTCTTGAAAAGTTTAGATCTTAAAAATCGCATTCAAACAAATTACAAAACATACTAGGACCAAGTTTTCTTTTTTATAGGACGGATTGAACTAACATATTAAATGTTAGCCAATCGGCTTGGTTATAGCATATTGAAGTAGCCAGATGTAAACTGTATATATAGTCACAGAGCGGCTGTGATAGAAAGGTACTCACTTTTAAATAAAATTAACTGTCATTGGTCAATTTACTTTGATGAAGAATGTCGTTCGGAGAATGGAAAAGGGGGAGGGTCATTACTAATATGAATACACAATATTTATGACATGATCAGTAAATTTGACTTCACGGTAGAATTGATTTTGAGCAAATGACAAAGGCGCACGTACCTTTTTGAAAAAAAAAAAAAAAAACAAAAAAAAACAAACAAACAAACAAAACAGACAACGTCTTTCTTCTTTCTCCCTTACAATGTAAACACTTTGTGTATTTTTTTTTATGAAATATACAGAATTCTCACATCAAAACTCCATTATCTGACATTTCCTTTTCGTGCACGTACATGTATGCAATGTAATCTAGTAGATAGTAAATGCAGGAAAATGCGCGAGGGCGCATGTTTTCGGTTCTCCTACACCGTTGTATACGATTGATTAATATATTCTATATAATAGCGATTTTCTTGTTTATCCTTCGTCAGATACGGGTACAATAGTGACCACAATGTTGGACAGTCGAACAGATATACACGTACATGTAGTTGTAACCATATTGGCATTACATGGAAGAAAGTTTTGATCGGTCAATTTGGAGTTTATTTGACCTACAAGTTGTGCAAGGTGCATATCAAATCACTAAGTACGTGTATTGCACGTGCAGTCATTTAATTCACAACAGTAACGAAGCGATGCTAATGAAGATAAATCATCAACGTTTCGGGTAACTGACAGAGATTTTAGCAAATGGACAAGTCTTTCAGTTCAAATACTTATAGGGGGTGGGAGCGAGAAGTGCTCACAACACCTTACGGCTATGTACACAGACACGTTGTTTCATTGTTTATACATGTAGATGCTTATGCCTTTTGTTGTATTAACAAAGGATCATGAAAGAAAATGAAAAGATCAACAGGCGTTTGAATTGCTTTCACTTAATACACACGCAGGAAATACTTGTAGCACACAATGTTACACTTCGAAAGCTGTCACTGTATTCAAAGAACTTTAGAGCTAGACTTTTTTTGTAGAAATGAGTAAATAAATATGCTATTCTGACTACATGTATATGTGGGTAGTAACATGAGGGGCAGGGATTTTGTATTTTTTTTTTTTTTTTTTTATTTTCTTACTTTGTATTATGAAATCTTTATTCAACTATCAAACTAAGAATCTTTTTGAAATATCTAGATGGCCCTTAAAAGGGCCGTATAAATATGTGGAAACTGACATCTGAGGTACATGTACATGTTCACAGTCCAGGAATTCTAGTCTGCGTCACAGCCGGTATGTTGACTCTCAAAGGCATAAAAGTTGCTTTCATGGTGAGCTGTGGCAGCAATACTCTGGTATCGTATGTTCGGCTTGACTTTAGTCCCGGGCGATTTCTCCTGTATGATCCCGCTCCCGCTACCATTGGTTCTCGTCCAACCTGAAACTAAGAAGAATAGTACGACTCGCCTTCACTCGTCGTGTCATGCTCATTCATACGATTAGGAAAGAAAAATGAAATTTCAATCCACTAAATGAATTTAAAACAGGTAAAAAGGAAAACATTTGGCCTTTCTTTCTTGAAAAGTTTAGATCTTAAAAATCGCATTCAAACAAATTACAAAACATACTAGGACCAAGTTTTCTTTTTTATAGGACGGATTGAACTAACATATTAAATGTTAGCCAATCGGCTTGGTTATAGCATATTGAAGTAGCCAGATGTAAACTGTATATATAGTCACAGAGCGGCTGTGATAGAAAGGTACTCACTTTTAAATAAAATTAACTGTCATTGGTCAATTTACTTTGATGAAGAATGTCGTTCGGAGAATGGAAAAGGGGGAGGGTCATTACTAATATGAATACACAATATTTATGACATGATCAGTAAATTTGACTTCACGGTAGAATTGATTTTGAGCAAATGACAAAGGCGCACGTACCTTTTTGAAAGAAAAAAACAAACAAACAAACAAACAAACAAAACAGACAACGTCTTTCTTCTTTCTCCCTTACAATGTAAACACTTTGTGTATTTTTTTTTTATGAAATATACAGAATTCTCACATCAAAACTCCATTATCTGACATTTCCTTTTCGTGCACGTACGTGTATGCAATGTAATCTAGTAGATAGTAAATGCAGGAAAATGCGCGAGGGCGCATGTTTTCGGTTCTCCTACGCCGATTGATTAATATATTCTATATAATAGCGATTTTCTTGTTTATCCTTCGTCAGATACGGGTACAATAGTGACCACAATGTTGGACAGTCGAACAGATATACACGTACATGTAGTTGTAACCATATTGGCATTACATGGAAGAAAGTTTTGATCGGTCAATTTGGAGTTTATTTGACCTACAAGTTGTGCAAGGTGCATATCAAATCACTAAGTACGTGTATTGCACGTGCAGTCATTTAATTCACAACAGTAACGAAGCGATGCTAATGAAGATAAATCATCAACGTTTCGGGTAACTGACAGAGATTTTAGCAAATGGACAAGTCTTTCAGTTCAAATACTTATAGGGGGTGGGAGTGAGAAGTGCTCACAACACCTTACGGCTATGTACACAGACACGTTGTTTCATTGTTTATACATGTAGATGCTTATGCCTTTTGTTGTATTAACAAAGGATCATGAAAGAAAATGAAAAGATCAACTGGCGTTTGAATTGCTTTCACTTAATACACACGCAGGAAATACTTGTAGCACACAATGTTACACTTCGAAAGCTGTCACTGTATTCAAAGAACTTTAGAGCTAGACTTTTTTTGTAGAAATGAGTAAATAAATATGCTATTCTGACTACATGTATGTGTGGGTAGTAACATGAGGGGCAGGGATTTTGTATTTTTTTTTATTTTCTTACTTTGTATTATGAAATCTTTATTCAACTATCAAACTAAGAATCTTTTTGAAACATCTAGATGGCCCTTAAAAGGGCCGTATAAATATGTGGAAACTGACATCTGAGGTACATGTACATGTTCACAGTCCAGGAATTCTAGTCTGCGTCACAGCCGGTATGTTGACTCTCAAAGGCATAAAAGTTGCTTTCATGGTGAGCTGTGGCAGCAATACTCTGGTATCGTATGTTCGGCTTGACTTTAGTCCCGGGCGATTTCTCCTGTATGATCCCGCTCCCGCTACCATTGGTTCTCGTCCAACTTGAAACTAAGAAGAATAGTACGACTCGCCTTCACTCGTCGTGTCATGCTCATTCATACGATTAGGAAAGAAAAATGAAATTTCAATCCACTAAATGAATTTAAAACAGGTAAAAAGGAAAACATTTGGCCTTTCTTTCTTGAAAAGTTTAGATCTTAAAAATCGCATTCAAACAAATTACAAAACATACTAGGACCAAGTTTTCTTTTTATAGGACGGATTGAACTAACATATTAAATGTTAGCCAATCGGCTTGGTTATAGCATATTGAAGTAGCCAGATGTAAACTGTATATATAGTCACAGAGCGGCTGTGATAGAAAGGTACTCACTTTTAAATAAAATTAACTGTCATTGGTCAATTTACTTTGATGAAGAATGTCGTTCGGAGAATGGAAAAGGGGGAGGGTCATTACTAATATGAATACACAATATTTATGACATGATCAGTAAATTTGACTTCACGGTAGAATTGATTTTGAGCAAATGACAAAGGCGCACGTACCTTTTTGAAAAAAAAAAAAAAAAAAAAAAAAAAAAAAACAAACAAACAAAACAGACAACGTCTTTCTTCTTTCTCCCTTACAATGTAAACACTTTGTGTATTTTTTTTTATGAAATATACAGAATTCTCACATCAAAACTCCATTATCTGACATTTCCTTTTCGTGCACGTACATGTATGCAATGTAATCTAGTAGATAGTAAATGCAGGAAAATGCGCGAGGGCGCATGTTTTCGGTTCTCCTACACCGTTGTATACGATTGATTAATATATTCTATATAATAGCGATTTTCTTGTTTATCCTTCGTCAGATACGGGTACAATAGTGACCACAATGTTGGACAGTCGAACAGATATACACGTACATGTAGTTGTAACCATATTGGCATTACATGGAAGAAAGTTTTGATCGGTCAATTTGGAGTTTATTTGACCTACAAGTTGTGCAAGGTGCATATCAAATCACTAAGTACGTGTATTGCACGTGCAGTCATTTAATTCACAACAGTAACGAAGCGATGCTAATGAAGATAAATCATCAACGTTTCGGGTAACTGACAGAGATTTTAGCAAATGGACAAGTCTTTCAGTTCAAATACTTATAGGGGGTGGGAGCGAGAAGTGCTCACAACACCTTACGGCTATGTACACAGACACGTTGTTTCATTGTTTATACATGTAGATGCTTATGCCTTTTGTTGTATTAACAAAGGATCATGAAAGAAAATGAAAAGATCAACAGGCGTTTGAATTGCTTTCACTTAATACACACGCAGGAAATACTTGTAGCACACAATGTTACACTTCGAAAGCTGTCACTGTATTCAAAGAACTTTAGAGCTAGACTTTTTTTGTAGAAATGAGTAAATAAATATGCTATTCTGACTACATGTATATGTGGGTAGTAACATGAGGGGCAGGGATTTTGTATTTTTTTTTTTTTTTTTTTATTTTCTTACTTTGTATTATGAAATCTTTATTCAACTATCAAACTAAGAATCTTTTTGAAACATCTAGATGGCCCTTAAAAGGGCCGTATAAATATGTGGAAACTGACATCTGAGGTACATGTACATGTTCACAGTCCAGGAATTCTAGTCTGCGTCACAGCCGGTATGTTGACTCTCAAAGGCATAAAAGTTGCTTTCATGGTGAGCTGTGGCAGCAATACTCTGGTATCGTATGTTCGGCTTGACTTTAGTCCCGGGCGATTTCTCCTGTATGATCCCGCTCCCGCTACCATTGGTTCTCGTCCAACCTGAAACTAAGAAGAATAGTACGACTCGCCTTCACTCGTCGTGTCATGCTCATTCATACGATTAGGAAAGAAAAATGAAATTTCAATCCACTAAATGAATTTAAAACAGGTAAAAAGGAAAACATTTGGCCTTTCTTTCTTGAAAAGTTTAGATCTTAAAAATCGCATTCAAACAAATTACAAAACATACTAGGACCAAGTTTTCTTTTTTATAGGACGGATTGAACTAACATATTAAATGTTAGCCAATCGGCTTGGTTATAGCATATTGAAGTAGCCAGATGTAAACTGTATATATAGTCACAGAGCGGCTGTGATAGAAAGGTACTCACTTTTAAATAAAATTAACTGTCATTGGTCAATTTACTTTGATGAAGAATGTCGTTCGGAGAATGGAAAAGGGGGAGGGTCATTACTAATATGAATACACAATATTTATGACATGATCAGTAAATTTGACTTCACGGTAGAATTGATTTTGAGCAAATGACAAAGGCGCACGTACCTTTTTGAAAGAAAAAAACAAACAAACAAACAAACAAACAAAACAGACAACGTCTTTCTTCTTTCTCCCTTACAATGTAAACACTTTGTGTATTTTTTTTTTATGAAATATACAGAATTCTCACATCAAAACTCCATTATCTGACATTTCCTTTTCGTGCACGTACGTGTATGCAATGTAATCTAGTAGATAGTAAATGCAGGAAAATGCGCGAGGGCGCATGTTTTCGGTTCTCCTACGCCGATTGATTAATATATTCTATATAATAGCGATTTTCTTGTTTATCCTTCGTCAGATACGGGTACAATAGTGACCACAATGTTGGACAGTCGAACAGATATACACGTACATGTAGTTGTAACCATATTGGCATTACATGGAAGAAAGTTTTGATCGGTCAATTTGGAGTTTATTTGACCTACAAGTTGTGCAAGGTGCATATCAAATCACTAAGTACGTGTATTGCACGTGCAGTCATTTAATTCACAACAGTAACGAAGCGATGCTAATGAAGATAAATCATCAACGTTTCGGGTAACTGACAGAGATTTTAGCAAATGGACAAGTCTTTCAGTTCAAATACTTATAGGGGGTGGGAGCGAGAAGTGCTCACAACACCTTACGGCTATGTACACAGACACGTTGTTTCATTGTTTATACATGTAGATGCTTATGCCTTTTGTTGTATTAACAAAGGATCATGAAAGAAAATGAAAAGATCAACAGGCGTTTGAATTGCTTTCACTTAATACACACGCAGGAAATACTTGTAGCACACAATGTTACACTTCGAAAGCTGTCACTGTATTCAAAGAACTTTAGAGCTAGACTTTTTTTGTAGAAATGAGTAAATAAATATGCTATTCTGACTACATGTATGTGTGGGTAGTAACATGAGGGGCAGGGATTTTGTATTTTTTTTTTTTTTTTTATTTTCTTACTTTGTATTATGAAATCTTTATTCAACTATCAAACTAAGAATCTTTTTGAAATATCTAGATGGCCCTTAAAAGGGCCGTATAAATATGTGGAAACTGACATCTGAGGTACATGTACATGTTCACAGTCCAGGAATTCTAGTCTGCGTCACAGCCGGTATGTTGACTCTCAAAGGCATAAAAGTTGCTTTCATGGTGAGCTGTGGCAGCAATACTCTGGTATCGTATGTTCGGCTTGACTTTAGTCCCGGGCGATTTCTCCTGTATGATCCCGCTCCCGCTACCATTGGTTCTCGTCCAACCTGAAACTAAGAAGAATAGTACGACTCGCCTTCACTCGTCGTGTCATGCTCATTCATACGATTAGGAAAGAAAAATGAAATTTCAATCCACTAAATGAATTTAAAACAGGTAAAAAGGAAAACATTTGGCCTTTCTTTCTTGAAAAGTTTAGATCTTAAAAATCGCATTCAAACAAATTACAAAACATACTAGGACCAAGTTTTCTTTTTTATAGGACGGATTGAACTAACATATTAAATGTTAGCCAATCGGCTTGGTTATAGCATATTGAAGTAGCCAGATGTAAACTGTATATATAGTCACAGAGCGGCTGTGATAGAAAGGTACTCACTTTTAAATAAAATTAACTGTCATTGGTCAATTTACTTTGATGAAGAATGTCGTTCGGAGAATGGAAAAGGGGGAGGGTCATTACTAATATGAATACACAATATTTATGACATGATCAGTAAATTTGACTTCACGGTAGAATTGATTTTGAGCAAATGACAAAGGCGCACGTACCTTTTTGAAAGAAAAAAACAAACAAACAAACAAACAAACAAAACAGACAACGTCTTTCTTCTTTCTCCCTTACAATGTAAACACTTTGTGTATTTTTTTTTTATGAAATATACAGAATTCTCACATCAAAACTCCATTATCTGACATTTCCTTTTCGTGCACGTACGTGTATGCAATGTAATCTAGTAGATAGTAAATGCAGGAAAATGCGCGAGGGCGCATGTTTTCGGTTCTCCTACGCCGATTGATTAATATATTCTATATAATAGCGATTTTCTTGTTTATCCTTCGTCAGATACGGGTACAATAGTGACCACAATGTTGGACAGTCGAACAGATATACACGTACATGTAGTTGTAACCATATTGGCATTACATGGAAGAAAGTTTTGATCGGTCAATTTGGAGTTTATTTGACCTACAAGTTGTGCAAGGTGCATATCAAATCACTAAGTACGTGTATTGCACGTGCAGTCATTTAATTCACAACAGTAACGAAGCGATGCTAATGAAGATAAATCATCAACGTTTCGGGTAACTGACAGAGATTTTAGCAAATGGACAAGTCTTTCAGTTCAAATACTTATAGGGGGTGGGAGCGAGAAGTGCTCACAACACCTTACGGCTATGTACACAGACACGTTGTTTCATTGTTTATACATGTAGATGCTTATGCCTTTTGTTGTATTAACAAAGGATCATGAAAGAAAATGAAAAGATCAACAGGCGTTTGAATTGCTTTCACTTAATACACACGCAGGAAATACTTGTAGCACACAATGTTACACTTCGAAAGTTGTCACTGTATTCAAAGAACTTTAGAGCTAGACTTTTTTTGTAGAAATGAGTAAATAAATATGCTATTCTGACTACATGTATATGTGGGTAGTAACATGAGGGGCAGGGATTTTGTATTTTTTTTTTTTTTTTTATTTTCTTACTTTGTATTATGAAATCTTTATTCAACTATCAAACTAAGAATCTTTTTGAAATATCTAGATGGCCCTTAAAAGGGCCGTATAAATATGTGGAAACTGACATCTGAGGTACATGTACATGTTCACAGTCCAGGAATTCTAGTCTGCGTCACAGCCGGTATGTTGACTCTCAAAGGCATAAAAGTTGCTTTCATGGTGAGCTGTGGCAGCAATACTCTGGTATCGTATGTTCGGCTTGACTTTAGTCCCGGGCGATTTCTCCTGTATGATCCCGCTCCCGCTACCATTGGTTCTCGTCCAACCTGAAACTAAGAAGAATAGTACGACTCGCCTTCACTCGTCGTGTCATGCTCATTCATACGATTAGGAAAGAAAAATGAAATTTCAATCCACTAAATGAATTTAAAACAGGTAAAAAGGAAAACATTTGGCCTTTCTTTCTTGAAAAGTTTAGATCTTAAAAATCGCATTCAAACAAATTACAAAACATACTAGGACCAAGTTTTCTTTTTTATAGGACGGATTGAACTAACATATTAAATGTTAGCCAATCGGCTTGGTTATAGCATATTGAAGTAGCCAGATGTAAACTGTATATATAGTCACAGAGCGGCTGTGATAGAAAGGTACTCACTTTTAAATAAAATTAACTGTCATTGGTCAATTTACTTTGATGAAGAATGTCGTTCGGAGAATGGAAAAGGGGGAGGGTCATTACTAATATGAATACACAATATTTATGACATGATCAGTAAATTTGACTTCACGGTAGAATTGATTTTGAGCAAATGACAAAGGCGCACGTACCTTTTTGAAAAAAAAAAAAAAAAAAAAAAAAAAACAAACAAACAAACAAAACAGACAACGTCTTTCTTCTTTCTCCCTTACAATGTAAACACTTTGTGTATTTTTTTTTTATGAAATATACAGAATTCTCACATCAAAACTTCATTATCTGACATTTCCTTTTCGTGCACGTACGTGTATGCAATGTAATCTAGTAGATAGTAAATGCAGGAAAATGCGCGAGGGCGCATGTTTTCGGTTCTCCTACGCCGATTGATTAATATATTCTATATAATAGCGATTTTCTTGTTTATCCTTCGTCAGATACGGGTACAATAGTGACCACAATGTTGGACAGTCGAACAGATATACACGTACATGTAGTTGTAACCATATTGGCATTACATGGAAGAAAGTTTTGATCGGTCAATTTGGAGTTTATTTGACCTACAAGTTGTGCAAGGTGCATATCAAATCACTAAGTACGTGTATTGCACGTGCAGTCATTTAATTCACAACAGTAACGAAGCGATGCTAATGAAGATAAATCATCAACGTTTCGGGTAACTGACAGAGATTTTAGCAAATGGACAAGTCTTTCAGTTCAAATACTTATAGGGGGTGGGAGCGAGAAGTGCTCACAACACCTTACGGCTATGTACACAGACACGTTGTTTCATTGTTTATACATGTAGATGCTTATGCCTTTTGTTGTATTAACAAAGGATCATGAAAGAAAATGAAAAGATCAACAGGCGTTTGAATTGCTTTCACTTAATACACACGCAGGAAATACTTGTAGCACACAATGTTACACTTCGAAAGCTGTCACTGTATTCAAAGAACTTTAGAGCTAGACTTTTTTTGTAGAAATGAGTAAATAAATATGCTATTCTGACTACATGTATGTGTGGGTAGTAACATGAGGGGCAGGGATTTTGTATTTTTTTTTTTTTTTTTTATTTTCTTACTTTGTATTATGAAATCTTTATTCAACTATCAAACTAAGAATCTTTTTGAAATATCTAGATGGCCCTTAAAAGGGCCGTATAAATATGTGGAAACTGACATCTGAGGTACATGTACATGTTCACAGTCCAGGAATTCTAGTCTGCGTCACAGCCGGTATGTTGACTCTCAAAGGCATAAAAGTTGCTTTCATGGTGAGCTGTGGCAGCAATACTCTGGTATCGTATGTTCGGCTTGACTTTAGTCCCGGGCGATTTCTCCTGTATGATCCCGCTCCCGCTACCATTGGTTCTCGTCCAACCTGAAACTAAGAAGAATAGTACGACTCGCCTTCACTCGTCGTGTCATGCTCATTCATACGATTAGGAAAGAAAAATGAAATTTCAATCCACTAAATGAATTTAAAACAGGTAAAAAGGAAAACATTTGGCCTTTCTTTCTTGAAAAGTTTAGATCTTAAAAATCGCATTCAAACAAATTACAAAACATACTAGGACCAAGTTTTCTTTTTTATAGGACGGATTGAACTAACATATTAAATGTTAGCCAATCGGCTTGGTTATAGCATATTGAAGTAGCCAGATGTAAACTGTATATATAGTCACAGAGCGGCTGTGATAGAAAGGTACTCACTTTTAAATAAAATTAACTGTCATTGGTCAATTTACTTTGATGAAGAATGTCGTTCGGAGAATGGAAAAGGGGGAGGGTCATTACTAATATGAATACACAATATTTATGACATGATCAGTAAATTTGACTTCACGGTAGAATTGATTTTGAGCAAATGACAAAGGCGCACGTACCTTTTTGAAAAAAAAAACCAAACAAACAAACAAACAAAACAGACAACGTCTTTCTTCTTTCTCCCTTACAATGTAAACACTTTGTGTATTTTTTTTTTATGAAATATACAGAATTCTCACATCAAAACTCCATTATCTGACATTTCCTTTTCGTGCACGTACGTGTATGCAATGTAATCTAGTAGATAGTAAATGCAGGAAAATGCGCGAGGGCGCATGTTTTCGGTTCTCCTACGCCGATTGATTAATATATTCTATATAATAGCGATTTTCTTGTTTATCCTTCGTCAGATACGGGTACAATAGTGACCACAATGTTGGACAGTCGAACAGATATACACGTACATGTAGTTGTAACCATATTGGCATTACATGGAAGAAAGTTTTGATCGGTCAATTTGGAGTTTATTTGACCTACAAGTTGTGCAAGGTGCATATCAAATCACTAAGTACGTGTATTGCACGTGCAGTCATTTAATTCACAACAGTAACGAAGCGATGCTAATGAAGATAAATCATCAACGTTTCGGGTAACTGACAGAGATTTTAGCAAATGGACAAGTCTTTCAGTTCAAATACTTATAGGGGGTGGGAGCGAGAAGTGCTCACAACACCTTACGGCTATGTACACAGACACGTTGTTTCATTGTTTATACATGTAGATGCTTATGCCTTTTGTTGTATTAACAAAGGATCATGAAAGAAAATGAAAAGATCAACAGGCGTTTGAATTGCTTTCACTTAATACACACGCAGGAAATACTTGTAGCACACAATGTTACACTTCGAAAGCTGTCACTGTATTCAAAGAACTTTAGAGCTAGACTTTTTTTGTAGAAATGAGTAAATAAATATGCTATTCTGACTACATGTATATGTGGGTAGTAACATGAGGGGCAGGGATTTTGTATTTTTTTTTTTTTTTTTTATTTTCTTACTTTGTATTATGAAATCTTTATTCAACTATCAAACTAAGAATCTTTTTGAAATATCTAGATGGCCCTTAAAAGGGCCGTATAAATATGTGGAAACTGACATCTGAGGTACATGTACATGTTCACAGTCCAGGAATTCTAGTCTGCGTCACAGCCGGTATGTTGACTCTCAAAGGCATAAAAGTTGCTTTCATGGTGAGCTGTGGCAGCAATACTCTGGTATCGTATGTTCGGCTTGACTTTAGTCCCGGGCGATTTCTCCTGTATGATCCCGCTCCCGCTACCATTGGTTCTCGTCCAACCTGAAACTAAGAAGAATAGTACGACTCGCCTTCACTCGTCGTGTCATGCTCATTCATACGATTAGGAAAGAAAAATGAAATTTCAATCCACTAAATGAATTTAAAACAGGTAAAAAGGAAAACATTTGGCCTTTCTTTCTTGAAAAGTTTAGATCTTAAAAATCGCATTCAAACAAATTACAAAACATACTAGGACCAAGTTTTCTTTTTTATAGGACGGATTGAACTAACATATTAAATGTTAGCCAATCGGCTTGGTTATAGCATATTGAAGTAGCCAGATGTAAACTGTATATATAGTCACAGAGCGGCTGTGATAGAAAGGTACTCACTTTTAAATAAAATTAACTGTCATTGGTCAATTTACTTTGATGAAGAATGTCGTTCGGAGAATGGAAAAGGGGGAGGGTCATTACTAATATGAATACACAATATTTATGACATGATCAGTAAATTTGACTTCACGGTAGAATTGATTTTGAGCAAATGACAAAGGCGCACGTACCTTTTTGAAAAAAAAAACAAAAAAAAAAAAAAAACAAACAAACAAACAAACAAAACAGACAACGTCTTTCTTCTTTCTCCCTTACAATGTAAACACTTTGTGTATTTTTTTTTATGAAATATACAGAATTCTCACATCAAAACTCCATTATCTGACATTTCCTTTTCGTGCACGTACATGTATGCAATGTAATCTAGTAGATAGTAAATGCAGGAAAATGCGCGAGGGCGCATGTTTTCGGTTCTCCTACGCCGATTGATTAATATATTCTATATAATAGCGATTTTCTTGTTTATCCTTCGTCAGATACGGGTACAATAGTGACCACAATGTTGGACAGTCGAACAGATATACACGTACATGTAGTTGTAACCATATTGGCATTACATGGAAGAAAGTTTTGATCGGTCAATTTGGAGTTTATTTGACCTACAAGTTGTGCAAGGTGCATATCAAATCACTAAGTACGTGTATTGCACGTGCAGTCATTTAATTCACAACAGTAACGAAGCGATGCTAATGAAGATAAATCATCAACGTTTCGGGTAACTGACAGAGATTTTAGCAAATGGACAAGTCTTTCAGTTCAAATACTTATAGGGGGTGGGAGCGAGAAGTGCTCACAACACCTTACGGCTATGTACACAGACACGTTGTTTCATTGTTTATACATGTAGATGCTTATGCCTTTTGTTGTATTAACAAAGGATCATGAAAGAAAATGAAAAGATCAACAGGCGTTTGAATTGCTTTCACTTAATACACACGCAGGAAATACTTGTAGCACACAATGTTACACTTCGAAAGCTGTCACTGTATTCAAAGAACTTTAGAGCTAGACTTTTTTTGTAGAAATGAGTAAATAAATATGCTATTCTGACTACATGTATGTGTGGGTAGTAACATGAGGGGCAGGGATTTTGTATTTTTTTTTTTTTTTTTATTTTCTTACTTTGTATTATGAAATCTTTATTCAACTATCAAACTAAGAATCTTTTTGAAATATCTAGATGGCCCTTAAAAGGGCCGTATAAATATGTGGAAACTGACATCTGAGGTACATGTACATGTTCACAGTCCAGGAATTCTAGTCTGCGTCACAGCCGGTATGTTGACTCTCAAAGGCATAAAAGTTGCTTTCATGGTGAGCTGTGGCAGCAATACTCTGGTATCGTATGTTCGGCTTGACTTTAGTCCCGGGCGATTTCTCCTGTATGATCCCGCTCCCGCTACCATTGGTTCTCGTCCAACCTGAAACTAAGAAGAATAGTACGACTCGCCTTCACTCGTCGTGTCATGCTCATTCATACGATTAGGAAAGAAAAATGAAATTTCAATCCACTAAATGAATTTAAAACAGGTAAAAAGGAAAACATTTGGCCTTTCTTTCTTGAAAAGTTTAGATCTTAAAAATCGCATTCAAACAAATTACAAAACATACTAGGACCAAGTTTTCTTTTTTATAGGACGGATTGAACTAACATATTAAATGTTAGCCAATCGGCTTGGTTATAGCATATTGAAGTAGCCAGATGTAAACTGTATATATAGTCACAGAGCGGCTGTGATAGAAAGGTACTCACTTTTAAATAAAATTAACTGTCATTGGTCAATTTACTTTGATGAAGAATGTCGTTCGGAGAATGGAAAAGGGGGAGGGTCATTACTAATATGAATACACAATATTTATGACATGATCAGTAAATTTGACTTCACGGTAGAATTGATTTTGAGCAAATGACAAAGGCGCACGTACCTTTTTGAAAAAAAAAACAAAAAAAAAAAAAAACAAACAAACAAACAAACAAAACAGACAACGTCTTTCTTCTTTCTCCCTTACAATGTAAACACTTTGTGTATTTTTTTTTTATGAAATATACAGAATTCTCACATCAAAACTCCATTATCTGACATTTCCTTTTCGTGCACGTACGTGTATGCAATGTAATCTAGTAGATAGTAAATGCAGGAAAATGCGCGAGGGCGCATGTTTTCGGTTCTCCTACGCCGATTGATTAATATATTCTATATAATAGCGATTTTCTTGTTTATCCTTCGTCAGATACGGGTACAATAGTGACCACAATGTTGGACAGTCGAACAGATATACACGTACATGTAGTTGTAACCATATTGGCATTACATGGAAGAAAGTTTTGATCGGTCAATTTGGAGTTTATTTGACCTACAAGTTGTGCAAGGTGCATATCAAATCACTAAGTACGTGTATTGCACGTGCAGTCATTTAATTCACAACAGTAACGAAGCGATGCTAATGAAGATAAATCATCAACGTTTCGGGTAACTGACAGAGATTTTAGCAAATGGACAAGTCTTTCAGTTCAAATACTTATAGGGGGTGGGAGCGAGAAGTGCTCACAACACCTTACGGCTATGTACACAGACACGTTGTTTCATTGTTTATACATGTAGATGCTTATGCCTTTTGTTGTATTAACAAAGGATCATGAAAGAAAATGAAAAGATCAACAGGCGTTTGAATTGCTTTCACTTAATACACACGCAGGAAATACTTGTAGCACACAATGTTACACTTCGAAAGCTGTCACTGTATTCAAAGAACTTTAGAGCTAGACTTTTTTTGTAGAAATGAGTAAATAAATATGCTATTCTGACTACATGTATGTGTGGGTAGTAACATGAGGGGCAGGGATTTTGTATTTTTTTTTTTTTTTTTTATTTTCTTACTTTGTATTATGAAATCTTTATTCAACTATCAAACTAAGAATCTTTTTGAAATATCTAGATGGCCCTTAAAAGGGCCGTATAAATATGTGGAAACTGACATCTGAGGTACATGTACATGTTCACAGTCCAGGAATTCTAGTCTGCGTCACAGCCGGTATGTTGACTCTCAAAGGCATAAAAGTTGCTTTCATGGTGAGCTGTGGCAGCAATACTCTGGTATCGTATGTTCGGCTTGACTTTAGTCCCGGGCGATTTCTCCTGTATGATCCCGCTCCCGCTACCATTGGTTCTCGTCCAACCTGAAACTAAGAAGAATAGTACGACTCGCCTTCACTCGTCGTGTCATGCTCATTCATACGATTAGGAAAGAAAAATGAAATTTCAATCCACTAAATGAATTTAAAACAGGTAAAAAGGAAAACATTTGGCCTTTCTTTCTTGAAAAGTTTAGATCTTAAAAATCGCATTCAAACAAATTACAAAACATACTAGGACCAAGTTTTCTTTTTTATAGGACGGATTGAACTAACATATTAAATGTTAGCCAATCGGCTTGGTTATAGCATATTGAAGTAGCCAGATGTAAACTGTATATATAGTCACAGAGCGGCTGTGATAGAAAGGTACTCACTTTTAAATAAAATTAACTGTCATTGGTCAATTTACTTTGATGAAGAATGTCGTTCGGAGAATGGAAAAGGGGGAGGGTCATTACTAATATGAATACACAATATTTATGACATGATCAGTAAATTTGACTTCACGGTAGAATTGATTTGGAGCAAATGACAAAGGCGCACGTACCTTTTTGAAAAAAAAACAAAAAAAAAAAAAAAACAAACAAACAAACAAACAAAACAGACAACGTCTTTCTTCTTTCTCCCTTACAATGTAAACACTTTGTGTATTTTTTTTTATGAAATATACAGAATTCTCACATCAAAACTCCATTATCTGACATTTCCTTTTCGTGCACGTACATGTATGCAATGTAATCTAGTAGATAGTAAATGCAGGAAAATGCGCGAGGGCGCATGTTTTCGGTTCTCCTACGCCGATTGATTAATATATTCTATATAATAGCGATTTTCTTGTTTATCCTTCGTCAGATACGGGTACAATAGTGACCACAATGTTGGACAGTCGAACAGATATACACGTACATGTAGTTGTAACCATATTGGCATTACATGGAAGAAAGTTTTGATCGGTCAATTTGGAGTTTATTTGACCTACAAGTTGTGCAAGGTGCATATCAAATCACTAAGTACGTGTATTGCACGTGCAGTCATTTAATTCACAACAGTAACGAAGCGATGCTAATGAAGATAAATCATCAACGTTTCGGGTAACTGACAGAGATTTTAGCAAATGGACAAGTCTTTCAGTTCAAATACTTATAGGGGGTGGGAGCGAGAAGTGCTCACAACACCTTACGGCTATGTACACAGACACGTTGTTTCATTGTTTATACATGTAGATGCTTATGCCTTTTGTTGTATTAACAAAGGATCATGAAAGAAAATGAAAAGATCAACAGGCGTTTGAATTGCTTTCACTTAATACACACGCAGGAAATACTTGTAGCACACAATGTTACACTTCGAAAGCTGTCACTGTATTCAAAGAACTTTAGAGCTAGACTTTTTTTGTAGAAATGAGTAAATAAATATGCTATTCTGACTACATGTATATGTGGGTAGTAACATGAGGGGCAGGGATTTTGTATTTTTTTTTTTTTTTTTTATTTTCTTACTTTGTATTATGAAATCTTTATTCAACTATCAAACTAAGAATCTTTTTGAAACATCTAGATGGCCCTTAAAAGGGCCGTATAAATATGTGGAAACTGACATCTGAGGTACATGTACATGTTCACAGTCCAGGAATTCTAGTCTGCGTCACAGCCGGTATGTTGACTCTCAAAGGCATAAAAGTTGCTTTCATGGTGAGCTGTGGCAGCAATACTCTGGTATCGTATGTTCGGCTTGACTTTAGTCCCGGGCGATTTCTCCTGTATGATCCCGCTCCCGCTACCATTGGTTCTCGTCCAACCTGAAACTAAGAAGAATAGTACGACTCGCCTTCACTCGTCGTGTCATGCTCATTCATACGATTAGGAAAGAAAAATGAAATTTCAATCCACTAAATGAATTTAAAACAGGTAAAAAGGAAAACATTTGGCCTTTCTTTCTTGAAAAGTTTAGATCTTAAAAATCGCATTCAAACAAATTACAAAACATACTAGGACCAAGTTTTCTTTTTTATAGGACGGATTGAACTAACATATTAAATGTTAGCCAATCGGCTTGGTTATAGCATATTGAAGTAGCCAGATGTAAACTGTATATATAGTCACAGAGCGGCTGTGATAGAAAGGTACTCACTTTTAAATAAAATTAACTGTCATTGGTCAATTTACTTTGATGAAGAATGTCGTTCGGAGAATGGAAAAGGGGGAGGGTCATTACTAATATGAATACACAATATTTATGACATGATCAGTAAATTTGACTTCACGGTAGAATTGATTTGGAGCAAATGACAAAGGCGCACGTACCTTTTTGAAAAAAAAACAAAAAAAAAAAAAAAACAAACAAACAAACAAACAAAACAGACAACGTCTTTCTTCTTTCTCCCTTACAATGTAAACACTTTGTGTATTTTTTTTTATGAAATATACAGAATTCTCACATCAAAACTCCATTATCTGACATTTCCTTTTCGTGCACGTACATGTATGCAATGTAATCTAGTAGATAGTAAATGCAGGAAAATGCGCGAGGGCGCATGTTTTCGGTTCTCCTACGCCGATTGATTAATATATTCTATATAATAGCGATTTTCTTGTTTATCCTTCGTCAGATACGGGTACAATAGTGACCACAATGTTGGACAGTCGAACAGATATACACGTACATGTAGTTGTAACCATATTGGCATTACATGGAAGAAAGTTTTGATCGGTCAATTTGGAGTTTATTTGACCTACAAGTTGTGCAAGGTGCATATCAAATCACTAAGTACGTGTATTGCACGTGCAGTCATTTAATTCACAACAGTAACGAAGCGATGCTAATGAAGATAAATCATCAACGTTTCGGGTAACTGACAGAGATTTTAGCAAATGGACAAGTCTTTCAGTTCAAATACTTATAGGGGGTGGGAGCGAGAAGTGCTCACAACACCTTACGGCTATGTACACAGACACGTTGTTTCATTGTTTATACATGTAGATGCTTATGCCTTTTGTTGTATTAACAAAGGATCATGAAAGAAAATGAAAAGATCAACAGGCGTTTGAATTGCTTTCACTTAATACACACGCAGGAAATACTTGTAGCACACAATGTTACACTTCGAAAGCTGTCACTGTATTCAAAGAACTTTAGAGCTAGACTTTTTTTGTAGAAATGAGTAAATAAATATGCTATTCTGACTACATGTATATGTGGGTAGTAACATGAGGGGCAGGGATTTTGTATTTTTTTTTTTTTTTTTTTATTTTCTTACTTTGTATTATGAAATCTTTATTCAACTATCAAACTAAGAATCTTTTTGAAACATCTAGATGGCCCTTAAAAGGGCCGTATAAATATGTGGAAACTGACATCTGAGGTACATGTACATGTTCACAGTCCAGGAATTCTAGTCTGCGTCACAGCCGGTATGTTGACTCTCAAAGGCATAAAAGTTGCTTTCATGGTGAGCTGTGGCAGCAATACTCTGGTATCGTATGTTCGGCTTGACTTTAGTCCCGGGCGATTTCTCCTGTATGATCCCGCTCCCGCTACCATTGGTTCTCGTCCAACCTGAAACTAAGAAGAATAGTACGACTCGCCTTCACTCGTCGTGTCATGCTCATTCATACGATTAGGAAAGAAAAATGAAATTTCAATCCACTAAATGAATTTAAAACAGGTAAAAAGGAAAACATTTGGCCTTTCTTTCTTGAAAAGTTTAGATCTTAAAAATCGCATTCAAACAAATTACAAAACATACTAGGACCAAGTTTTCTTTTTTATAGGACGGATTGAACTAACATATTAAATGTTAGCCAATCGGCTTGGTTATAGCATATTGAAGTAGCCAGATGTAAACTGTATATATAGTCACAGAGCGGCTGTGATAGAAAGGTACTCACTTTTAAATAAAATTAACTGTCATTGGTCAATTTACTTTGATGAAGAATGTCGTTCGGAGAATGGAAAAGGGGGAGGGTCATTACTAATATGAATACACAATATTTATGACATGATCAGTAAATTTGACTTCACGGTAGAATTGATTTGGAGCAAATGACAAAGGCGCACGTACCTTTTTGAAAAAAAAACAAAAAAAAAAAAAAAACAAACAAACAAACAAACAAAACAGACAACGTCTTTCTTCTTTCTCCCTTACAATGTAAACACTTTGTGTATTTTTTTTTATGAAATATACAGAATTCTCACATCAAAACTCCATTATCTGACATTTCCTTTTCGTGCACGTACATGTATGCAATGTAATCTAGTAGATAGTAAATGCAGGAAAATGCGCGAGGGCGCATGTTTTCGGTTCTCCTACGCCGATTGATTAATATATTCTATATAATAGCGATTTTCTTGTTTATCCTTCGTCAGATACGGGTACAATAGTGACCACAATGTTGGACAGTCGAACAGATATACACGTACATGTAGTTGTAACCATATTGGCATTACATGGAAGAAAGTTTTGATCGGTCAATTTGGAGTTTATTTGACCTACAAGTTGTGCAAGGTGCATATCAAATCACTAAGTACGTGTATTGCACGTGCAGTCATTTAATTCACAACAGTAACGAAGCGATGCTAATGAAGATAAATCATCAACGTTTCGGGTAACTGACAGAGATTTTAGCAAATGGACAAGTCTTTCAGTTCAAATACTTATAGGGGGTGGGAGCGAGAAGTGCTCACAACACCTTACGGCTATGTACACAGACACGTTGTTTCATTGTTTATACATGTAGATGCTTATGCCTTTTGTTGTATTAACAAAGGATCATGAAAGAAAATGAAAAGATCAACAGGCGTTTGAATTGCTTTCACTTAATACACACGCAGGAAATACTTGTAGCACACAATGTTACACTTCGAAAGCTGTCACTGTATTCAAAGAACTTTAGAGCTAGACTTTTTTTGTAGAAATGAGTAAATAAATATGCTATTCTGACTACATGTATGTGTGGGTAGTAACATGAGGGGCAGGGATTTTGTATTTTTTTTTTTTTTTTTTATTTTCTTACTTTGTATTATGAAATCTTTATTCAACTATCAAACTAAGAATCTTTTTGAAATATCTAGATGGCCCTTAAAAGGGCCGTATAAATATGTGGAAACTGACATCTGAGGTACATGTACATGTTCACAGTCCAGGAATTCTAGTCTGCGTCACAGCCGGTATGTTGACTCTCAAAGGCATAAAAGTTGCTTTCATGGTGAGCTGTGGCAGCAATACTCTGGTATCGTATGTTCGGCTTGACTTTAGTCCCGGGCGATTTCTCCTGTATGATCCCGCTCCCGCTACCATTGGTTCTCGTCCAACCTGAAACTAAGAAGAATAGTACGACTCGCCTTCACTCGTCGTGTCGTGCTCATTCATACGATTAGGAAAGAAAAATGAAATTTCAATCCACTAAATGAATTTAAAACAGGTAAAAAGGAAAACATTTGGCCTTTCTTTCTTGAAAAGTTTAGATCTTAAAAATCGCATTCAAACAAATTACAAAACATACTAGGACCAAGTTTTCTTTTTATAGGACGGATTGAACTAACATATTAAATGTTAGCCAATCGGCTTGGTTATAGCATATTGAAGTAGCCAGATGTAAACTGTATATATAGTCACAGAGCGGCTGTGATAGAAAGGTACTCACTTTTAAATAAAATTAACTGTCATTTGTCATTTTACTTTGATGAAGAATGTCGTTCGGAGAATGGTAAAGGGGGAGGGTCATTACTAATATGAATACACAATATTTATGACATGATCAGTAAATTTGACTTCACGGTAGAATTGATTTTGAGCAAATGACAAAGGCGCACGTACCTTTTTGAAAAAAAAAACAAACAAACAAACAAACAAACAAAACAGACAACGTCTTTCTTCTTTCTCCCTTACAATGTAAACACTTTGTGTATTTTTTTTTATGAAATATACAGAATTCTCACATCAAAACTCCATTATCTGACATTTCCTTTTCGTGCACGTACATGTATGCAATGTAATCTAGTAGATAGTAAATGCAGGAAAATGCGCGAGGGCGCATGTTTTCGGTTCTCCTACGCCGATTGATTAATATATTCTATATAATAGCGATTTTCTTGTTTATCCTTCGTCAGATACGGGTACAATAGTGACCACAATGTTGGACAGTCGAACAGATATACACGTACATGTAGTTGTAACCATATTGGCATTACATGGAAGAAAGTTTTGATCGGTCAATTTGGAGTTTATTTGACCTACAAGTTGTGCAAGGTGCATATCAAATCACTAAGTACGTGTATTGCACGTGCAGTCATTTAATTCACAACAGTAACGAAGCGATGCTAATGAAGATAAATCATCAACGTTTCGGGTAACTGACAGAGATTTTAGCAAATGGACAAGTCTTTCAGTTCAAATACTTATAGGGGGTGGGAGCGAGAAGTGCTCACAACACCTTACGGCTATGTACACAGACACGTTGTTTCATTGTTTATACATGTAGATGCTTATGCCTTTTGTTGTATTAACAAAGGATCATGAAAGAAAATGAAAAGATCAACAGGCGTTTGAATTGCTTTCACTTAATACACACGCAGGAAATACTTGTAGCACACAATGTTACACTTCGAAAGCTGTCACTGTATTCAAAGAACTTTAGAGCTAGACTTTTTTTGTAGAAATGAGTAAATAAATATGCTATTCTGACTACATGTATGTGTGGGTAGTAACATGAGGGGCAGGGATTTTGTATTTTTTTTTTTTTTTTTTATTTTCTTACTTTGTATTATGAAATCTTTATTCAACTATCAAACTAAGAATCTTTTTGAAATATCTAGATGGCCCTTAAAAGGGCCGTATAAATATGTGGAAACTGACATCTGAGGTACATGTACATGTTCACAGTCCAGGAATTCTAGTCTGCGTCACAGCCGGTATGTTGACTCTCAAAGGCATAAAAGTTGCTTTCATGGTGAGCTGTGGCAGCAATACTCTGGTATCGTATGTTCGGCTTGACTTTAGTCCCGGGCGATTTCTCCTGTATGATCCCGCTCCCGCTACCATTGGTTCTCGTCCAACCTGAAACTAAGAAGAATAGTACGACTCGCCTTCACTCGTCGTGTCGTGCTCATTCATACGATTAGGAAAGAAAAATGAAATTTCAATCCACTAAATGAATTTAAAACAGGTAAAAAGGAAAACATTTGGCCTTTCTTTCTTGAAAAGTTTAGATCTTAAAAATCGCATTCAAACAAATTACAAAACATACTAGGACCAAGTTTTCTTTTTATAGGACGGATTGAACTAACATATTAAATGTTAGCCAATCGGCTTGGTTATAGCATATTGAAGTAGCCAGATGTAAACTGTATATATAGTCACAGAGCGGCTGTGATAGAAAGGTACTCACTTTTAAATAAAATTAACTGTCATTTGTCATTTTACTTTGATGAAGAATGTCGTTCGGAGAATGGTAAAGGGGGAGGGTCATTACTAATATGAATACACAATATTTATGACATGATCAGTAAATTTGACTTCACGGTAGAATTGATTTTGAGCAAATGACAAAGGCGCACGTACCTTTTTGAAAAAAAAAACAAACAAACAAACAAACAAACAAAACAGACAACGTCTTTCTTCTTTCTCCCTTACAATGTAAACACTTTGTGTATTTTTTTTTATGAAATATACAGAATTCTCACATCAAAACTCCATTATCTGACATTTCCTTTTCGTGCACGTACATGTATGCAATGTAATCTAGTAGATAGTAAATGCAGGAAAATGCGCGAGGGCGCATGTTTTCGGTTCTCCTACGCCGATTGATTAATATATTCTATATAATAGCGATTTTCTTGTTTATCCTTCGTCAGATACGGGTACAATAGTGACCACAATGTTGGACAGTCGAACAGATATACACGTACATGTAGTTGTAACCATATTGGCATTACATGGAAGAAAGTTTTGATCGGTCAATTTGGAGTTTATTTGACCTACAAGTTGTGCAAGGTGCATATCAAATCACTAAGTACGTGTATTGCACGTGCAGTCATTTAATTCACAACAGTAACGAAGCGATGCTAATGAAGATAAATCATCAACGTTTCGGGTAACTGACAGAGATTTTAGCAAATGGACAAGTCTTTCAGTTCAAATACTTATAGGGGGTGGGAGTGAGAAGTGCTCACAACACCTTACGGCTATGTACACAGACACGTTGTTTCATTGTTTATACATGTAGATGCTTATGCCTTTTGTTGTATTAACAAAGGATCATGAAAGAAAATGAAAAGATCAACAGGCGTTTGAATTGCTTTCACTTAATACACACGCAGGAAATACTTGTAGCACACAATGTTACACTTCGAAAGCTGTCACTGTATTCAAAGAACTTTAGAGCTAGACTTTTTTTGTAGAAATGAGTAAATAAATATGCTATTCTGACTACATGTATGTGTGGGTAGTAACATGAGGGGCAGGGATTTTGTATTTTTTTTTTTTTTTTTTATTTTCTTACTTTGTATTATGAAATCTTTATTCAACTATCAAACTAAGAATCTTTTTGAAATATCTAGATGGCCCTTAAAAGGGCCGTATAAATATGTGGAAACTGACATCTGAGGTACATGTACATGTTCACAGTCCAGGAATTCTAGTCTGCGTCACAGCCGGTATGTTGACTCTCAAAGGCATAAAAGTTGCTTTCATGGTGAGCTGTGGCAGCAATACTCTGGTATCGTATGTTCGGCTTGACTTTAGTCCCGGGCGATTTCTCCTGTATGATCCCGCTCCCGCTACCATTGGTTCTCGTCCAACCTGAAACTAAGAAGAATAGTACGACTCGCCTTCACTCGTCGTGTCGTGCTCATTCATACGATTAGGAAAGAAAAATGAAATTTCAATCCACTAAATGAATTTAAAACAGGTAAAAAGGAAAACATTTGGCCTTTCTTTCTTGAAAAGTTTAGATCTTAAAAATCGCATTCAAACAAATTACAAAACATACTAGGACCAAGTTTTCTTTTTATAGGACGGATTGAACTAACATATTAAATGTTAGCCAATCGGCTTGGTTATAGCATATTGAAGTAGCCAGATGTAAACTGTATATATAGTCACAGAGCGGCTGTGATAGAAAGGTACTCACTTTTAAATAAAATTAACTGTCATTTGTCATTTTACTTTGATGAAGAATGTCGTTCGGAGAATGGTAAAGGGGGAGGGTCATTACTAATATGAATACACAATATTTATGACATGATCAGTAAATTTGACTTCACGGTAGAATTGATTTTGAGCAAATGACAAAGGCGCACGTACCTTTTTGAAAAAAAAAACAAACAAACAAACAAACAAACAAAACAGACAACGTCTTTCTTCTTTCTCCCTTACAATGTAAACACTTTGTGTATTTTTTTTTATGAAATATACAGAATTCTCACATCAAAACTCCATTATCTGACATTTCCTTTTCGTGCACGTACATGTATGCAATGTAATCTAGTAGATAGTAAATGCAGGAAAATGCGCGAGGGCGCATGTTTTCGGTTCTCCTACGCCGATTGATTAATATATTCTATATAATAGCGATTTTCTTGTTTATCCTTCGTCAGATACGGGTACAATAGTGACCACAATGTTGGACAGTCGAACAGATATACACGTACATGTAGTTGTAACCATATTGGCATTACATGGAAGAAAGTTTTGATCGGTCAATTTGGAGTTTATTTGACCTACAAGTTGTGCAAGGTGCATATCAAATCACTAAGTACGTGTATTGCACGTGCAGTCATTTAATTCACAACAGTAACGAAGCGATGCTAATGAAGATAAATCATCAACGTTTCGGGTAACTGACAGAGATTTTAGCAAATGGACAAGTCTTTCAGTTCAAATACTTATAGGGGGTGGGAGCGAGAAGTGCTCACAACACCTTACGGCTATGTACACAGACACGTTGTTTCATTGTTTATACATGTAGATGCTTATGCCTTTTGTTGTATTAACAAAGGATCATGAAAGAAAATGAAAAGATCAACAGGCGTTTGAATTGCTTTCACTTAATACACACGCAGGAAATACTTGTAGCACACAATGTTACACTTCGAAAGCTGTCACTGTATTCAAAGAACTTTAGAGCTAGACTTTTTTTGTAGAAATGAGTAAATAAATATGCTATTCTGACTACATGTATATGTGGGTAGTAACATGAGGGGCAGGGATTTTGTATTTTTTTTTTTTTTTTTTTATTTTCTTACTTTGTATTATGAAATCTTTATTCAACTATCAAACTAAGAATCTTTTTGAAATATCTAGATGGCCCTTAAAAGGGCCGTATAAATATGTGGAAACTGACATCTGAGGTACATGTACATGTTCACAGTCCAGGAATTCTAGTCTGCGTCACAGCCGGTATGTTGACTCTCAAAGGCATAAAAGTTGCTTTCATGGTGAGCTGTGGCAGCAATACTCTGGTATCGTATGTTCGGCTTGACTTTAGTCCCGGGCGATTTCTCCTGTATGATCCCGCTCCCGCTACCATTGGTTCTCGTCCAACCTGAAACTAAGAAGAATAGTACGACTCGCCTTCACTCGTCGTGTCATGCTCATTCATACGATTAGGAAAGAAAAATGAAATTTCAATCCACTAAATGAATTTAAAACAGGTAAAAAGGAAAACATTTGGCCTTTCTTTCTTGAAAAGTTTAGATCTTAAAAATCGCATTCAAACAAATTACAAAACATACTAGGACCAAGTTTTCTTTTTTATAGGACGGATTGAACTAACATATTAAATGTTAGCCAATCGGCTTGGTTATAGCATATTGAAGTAGCCAGATGTAAACTGTATATATAGTCACAGAGCGGCTGTGATAGAAAGGTACTCACTTTTAAATAAAATTAACTGTCATTGGTCAATTTACTTTGATGAAGAATGTCGTTCGGAGAATGGAAAAGGGGGAGGGTCATTACTAATATGAATACACAATATTTATGACATGATCAGTAAATTTGACTTCACGGTAGAATTGATTTGGAGCAAATGACAAAGGCGCACGTACCTTTTTGAAAAAAAAACAAAAAAAAAAAAAACAAACAAACAAACAAACAAAACAGACAACGTCTTTCTTCTTTCTCCCTTACAATGTAAACACTTTGTGTATTTTTTTTTATGAAATATACAGAATTCTCACATCAAAACTCCATTATCTGACATTTCCTTTTCGTGCACGTACATGTATGCAATGTAATCTAGTAGATAGTAAATGCAGGAAAATGCGCGAGGGCGCATGTTTTCGGTTCTCCTACGCCGATTGATTAATATATTCTATATAATAGCGATTTTCTTGTTTATCCTTCGTCAGATACGGGTACAATAGTGACCACAATGTTGGACAGTCGAACAGATATACACGTACATGTAGTTGTAACCATATTGGCATTACATGGAAGAAAGTTTTGATCGGTCAATTTGGAGTTTATTTGACCTACAAGTTGTGCAAGGTGCATATCAAATCACTAAGTACGTGTATTGCACGTGCAGTCATTTAATTCACAACAGTAACGAAGCGATGCTAATGAAGATAAATCATCAACGTTTCGGGTAACTGACAGAGATTTTAGCAAATGGACAAGTCTTTCAGTTCAAATACTTATAGGGGGTGGGAGCGAGAAGTGCTCACAACACCTTACGGCTATGTACACAGACACGTTGTTTCATTGTTTATACATGTAGATGCTTATGCCTTTTGTTGTATTAACAAAGGATCATGAAAGAAAATGAAAAGATCAACAGGCGTTTGAATTGCTTTCACTTAATACACACGCAGGAAATACTTGTAGCACACAATGTTACACTTCGAAAGCTGTCACTGTATTCAAAGAACTTTAGAGCTAGACTTTTTTTGTAGAAATGAGTAAATAAATATGCTATTCTGACTACATGTATATGTGGGTAGTAACATGAGGGGCAGGGATTTTGTATTTTTTTTTTTTTTTTTTTATTTTCTTACTTTGTATTATGAAATCTTTATTCAACTATCAAACTAAGAATCTTTTTGAAACATCTAGATGGCCCTTAAAAGGGCCGTATAAATATGTGGAAACTGACATCTGAGGTACATGTACATGTTCACAGTCCAGGAATTCTAGTCTGCGTCACAGCCGGTATGTTGACTCTCAAAGGCATAAAAGTTGCTTTCATGGTGAGCTGTGGCAGCAATACTCTGGTATCGTATGTTCGGCTTGACTTTAGTCCCGGGCGATTTCTCCTGTATGATCCCGCTCCCGCTACCATTGGTTCTCGTCCAACCTGAAACTAAGAAGAATAGTACGACTCGCCTTCACTCGTCGTGTCATGCTCATTCATACGATTAGGAAAGAAAAATGAAATTTCAATCCACTAAATGAATTTAAAACAGGTAAAAAGGAAAACATTTGGCCTTTCTTTCTTGAAAAGTTTAGATCTTAAAAATCGCATTCAAACAAATTACAAAACATACTAGGACCAAGTTTTCTTTTTTATAGGACGGATTGAACTAACATATTAAATGTTAGCCAATCGGCTTGGTTATAGCATATTGAAGTAGCCAGATGTAAACTGTATATATAGTCACAGAGCGGCTGTGATAGAAAGGTACTCACTTTTAAATAAAATTAACTGTCATTGGTCAATTTACTTTGATGAAGAATGTCGTTCGGAGAATGGAAAAGGGGGAGGGTCATTACTAATATGAATACACAATATTTATGACATGATCAGTAAATTTGACTTCACGGTAGAATTGATTTGGAGCAAATGACAAAGGCGCACGTACCTTTTTGAAAGAAAAAAACAAACAAACAAACAAACAAACAAAACAGACAACGTCTTTCTTCTTTCTCCCTTACAATGTAAACACTTTGTGTATTTTTTTTTTATGAAATATACAGAATTCTCACATCAAAACTCCATTATCTGACATTTCCTTTTCGTGCACGTACGTGTATGCAATGTAATCTAGTAGATAGTAAATGCAGGAAAATGCGCGAGGGCGCATGTTTTCGGTTCTCCTACGCCGATTGATTAATATATTCTATATAATAGCGATTTTCTTGTTTATCCTTCGTCAGATACGGGTACAATAGTGACCACAATGTTGGACAGTCGAACAGATATACACGTACATGTAGTTGTAACCATATTGGCATTACATGGAAGAAAGTTTTGATCGGTCAATTTGGAGTTTATTTGACCTACAAGTTGTGCAAGGTGCATATCAAATCACTAAGTACGTGTATTGCACGTGCAGTCATTTAATTCACAACAGTAACGAAGCGATGCTAATGAAGATAAATCATCAACGTTTCGGGTAACTGACAGAGATTTTAGCAAATGGACAAGTCTTTCAGTTCAAATACTTATAGGGGGTGGGAGCGAGAAGTGCTCACAACACCTTACGGCTATGTACACAGACACGTTGTTTCATTGTTTATACATGTAGATGCTTATGCCTTTTGTTGTATTAACAAAGGATCATGAAAGAAAATGAAAAGATCAACAGGCGTTTGAATTGCTTTCACTTAATACACACGCAGGAAATACTTGTAGCACACAATGTTACACTTCGAAAGCTGTCACTGTATTCAAAGAACTTTAGAGCTAGACTTTTTTTGTAGAAATGAGTAAATAAATATGCTATTCTGACTACATGTATATGTGGGTAGTAACATGAGGGGCAGGGATTTTGTATTTTTTTTTTTTTTTTTTATTTTCTTACTTTGTATTATGAAATCTTTATTCAACTATCAAACTAAGAATCTTTTTGAAATATCTAGATGGCCCTTAAAAGGGCCGTATAAATATGTGGAAACTGACATCTGAGGTACATGTACATGTTCACAGTCCAGGAATTCTAGTCTGCGTCACAGCCGGTATGTTGACTCTCAAAGGCATAAAAGTTGCTTTCATGGTGAGCTGTGGCAGCAATACTCTGGTATCGTATGTTCGGCTTGACTTTAGTCCCGGGCGATTTCTCCTGTATGATCCCGCTCCCGCTACCATTGGTTCTCGTCCAACCTGAAACTAAGAAGAATAGTACGACTCGCCTTCACTCGTCGTGTCGTGCTCATTCATACGATTAGGAAAGTAAAATGAAATTTCAATCCACTAAATGAATTTAAAACAGGTAAAAAGGAAAACATTTGGCCTTTCTTTCTTGAAAAGTTTAGATCTTAAAAATCGCATTCAAACAAATTACAAAACATACTAGGACCAAGTTTTCTTTTTATAGGACGGATTGAACTAACATATTAAATGTTAGCCAATCGGCTTGGTTATAGCATATTGAAGTAGCCAGATGTAAACTGTATATATAGTCACAGAGCGGCTGTGATAGAAAGGTACTCACTTTTAAATAAAATTAACTGTCATTTGTCATTTTACTTTGATGAAGAATGTCGTTCGGAGAATGGTAAAGGGGGAGGGTCATTACTAATATGAATACACAATATTTATGACATGATCAGTAAATTTGACTTCACGGTAGAATTGATTTTGAGCAAATGACAAAGGCGCACGTACCTTTTTGAAAGAAAAAAACAAACAAACAAACAAACAAACAAAACAGACAACGTCTTTCTTCTTTCTCCCTTACAATGTAAACACTTTGTGTATTTTTTTTTTATGAAATATACAGAATTCTCACATCAAAACTCCATTATCTGACATTTCCTTTTCGTGCACGTACGTGTATGCAATGTAATCTAGTAGATAGTAAATGCAGGAAAATGCGCGAGGGCGCATGTTTTCGGTTCTCCTACGCCGATTGATTAATATATTCTATATAATAGCGATTTTCTTGTTTATCCTTCGTCAGATACGGGTACAATAGTGACCACAATGTTGGACAGTCGAACAGATATACACGTACATGTAGTTGTAACCATATTGGCATTACATGGAAGAAAGTTTTGATCGGTCAATTTGGAGTTTATTTGACCTACAAGTTGTGCAAGGTGCATATCAAATCACTAAGTACGTGTATTGCACGTGCAGTCATTTAATTCACAACAGTAACGAAGCGATGCTAATGAAGATAAATCATCAACGTTTCGGGTAACTGACAGAGATTTTAGCAAATGGACAAGTCTTTCAGTTCAAATACTTATAGGGGGTGGGAGCGAGAAGTGCTCACAACACCTTACGGCTATGTACACAGACACGTTGTTTCATTGTTTATACATGTAGATGCTTATGCCTTTTGTTGTATTAACAAAGGATCATGAAAGAAAATGAAAAGATCAACAGGCGTTTGAATTGCTTTCACTTAATACACACGCAGGAAATACTTGTAGCACACAATGTTACACTTCGAAAGTTGTCACTGTATTCAAAGAACTTTAGAGCTAGACTTTTTTTGTAGAAATGAGTAAATAAATATGCTATTCTGACTACATGTATATGTGGGTAGTAACATGAGGGGCAGGGATTTTGTATTTTTTTTTTTTTTTTTTATTTTCTTACTTTGTATTATGAAATCTTTATTCAACTATCAAACTAAGAATCTTTTTGAAATATCTAGATGGCCCTTAAAAGGGCCGTATAAATATGTGGAAACTGACATCTGAGGTACATGTACATGTTCACAGTCCAGGAATTCTAGTCTGCGTCACAGCCGGTATGTTGACTCTCAAAGGCATAAAAGTTGCTTTCATGGTGAGCTGTGGCAGCAATACTCTGGTATCGTATGTTCGGCTTGACTTTAGTCCCGGGCGATTTCTCCTGTATGATCCCGCTCCCGCTACCATTGGTTCTCGTCCAACCTGAAACTAAGAAGAATAGTACGACTCGCCTTCACTCGTCGTGTCGTGCTCATTCATACGATTAGGAAAGAAAAATGAAATTTCAATCCACTAAATGAATTTAAAACAGGTAAAAAGGAAAACATTTGGCCTTTCTTTCTTGAAAAGTTTAGATCTTAAAAATCGCATTCAAACAAATTACAAAACATACTAGGACCAAGTTTTCTTTTTATAGGACGGATTGAACTAACATATTAAATGTTAGCCAATCGGCTTGGTTATAGCATATTGAAGTAGCCAGATGTAAACTGTATATATAGTCACAGAGCGGCTGTGATAGAAAGGTACTCACTTTTAAATAAAATTAACTGTCATTTGTCATTTTACTTTGATGAAGAATGTCGTTCGGAGAATGGTAAAGGGGGAGGGTCATTACTAATATGAATACACAATATTTATGACATGATCAGTAAATTTGACTTCACGGTAGAATTGATTTTGAGCAAATGACAAAGGCGCACGTACCTTTTTGAAAGAAAAAAACAAACAAACAAACAAACAAACAAAACAGACAACGTCTTTCTTCTTTCTCCCTTACAATGTAAACACTTTGTGTATTTTTTTTTTATGAAATATACAGAATTCTCACATCAAAACTCCATTATCTGACATTTCCTTTTCGTGCACGTACGTGTATGCAATGTAATCTAGTAGATAGTAAATGCAGGAAAATGCGCGAGGGCGCATGTTTTCGGTTCTCCTACGCCGTTGTATACGATTGATTAATATATTCTATATAATAGCGATTTTCTTGTTTATCCTTCGTCAGATACGGGTACAATAGTGACCACAATGTTGGACAGTCGAACAGATATACACGTACATGTAGTTGTAACCATATTGGCATTACATGGAAGAAAGTTTTGATCGGTCAATTTGGAGTTTATTTGACCTACAAGTTGTGCAAGGTGCATATCAAATCACTAAGTACGTGTATTGCACGTGCAGTCATTTAATTCACAACAGTAACGAAGCGATGCTAATGAAGATAAATCATCAACGTTTCGGGTAACTGACAGAGATTTTAGCAAATGGACAAGTCTTTCAGTTCAAATACTTATAGGGGGTGGGAGCGAGAAGTGCTCACAACACCTTACGGCTATGTACACAGACACGTTGTTTCATTGTTTATACATGTAGATGCTTATGCCTTTTGTTGTATTAACAAAGGATCATGAAAGAAAATGAAAAGATCAACAGGCGTTTGAATTGCTTTCACTTAATACACACGCAGGAAATACTTGTAGCACACAATGTTACACTTCGAAAGTTGTCACTGTATTCAAAGAACTTTAGAGCTAGACTTTTTTTGTAGAAATGAGTAAATAAATATGCTATTCTGACTACATGTATATGTGGGTAGTAACATGAGGGGCAGGGATTTTGTATTTTTTTTTTTTTTTTTTTTATTTTCTTACTTTGTATTATGAAATCTTTATTCAACTATCAAACTAAGAATCTTTTTGAAATATCTAGATGGCCCTTAAAAGGGCCGTATAAATATGTGGAAACTGACATCTGAGGTACATGTACATGTTCACAGTCCAGGAATTCTAGTCTGCGTCACAGCCGGTATGTTGACTCTCAAAGGCATAAAAGTTGCTTTCATGGTGAGCTGTGGCAGCAATACTCTGGTATCGTATGTTCGGCTTGACTTTAGTCCCGGGCGATTTCTCCTGTATGATCCCGCTCCCGCTACCATTGGTTCTCGTCCAACCTGAAACTAAGAAGAATAGTACGACTCGCCTTCACTCGTCGTGTCATGCTCATTCATACGATTAGGAAAGAAAAATGAAATTTCAATCCACTAAATGAATTTAAAACAGGTAAAAAGGAAAACATTTGGCCTTTCTTTCTTGAAAAGTTTAGATCTTAAAAATCGCATTCAAACAAATTACAAAACATACTAGGACCAAGTTTTCTTTTTTATAGGACGGATTGAACTAACATATTAAATGTTAGCCAATCGGCTTGGTTATAGCATATTGAAGTAGCCAGATGTAAACTGTATATATAGTCACAGAGCGGCTGTGATAGAAAGGTACTCACTTTTAAATAAAATTAACTGTCATTGGTCAATTTACTTTGATGAAGAATGTCGTTCGGAGAATGGAAAAGGGGGAGGGTCATTACTAATATGAATACACAATATTTATGACATGATCAGTAAATTTGACTTCACGGTAGAATTGATTTTGAGCAAATGACAAAGGCGCACGTACCTTTTTGAAAAAAAAAACAAAAAAAAAAAAAAAACAAACAAACAAACAAACAAAACAGACAACGTCTTTCTTCTTTCTCCCTTACAATGTAAACACTTTGTGTATTTTTTTTTTATGAAATATACAGAATTCTCACATCAAAACTCCATTATCTGACATTTCCTTTTCGTGCACGTACGTGTATGCAATGTAATCTAGTAGATAGTAAATGCAGGAAAATGCGCGAGGGCGCATGTTTTCGGTTCTCCTACGCCGTTGTATACGATTGATTAATATATTCTATATAATAGCGATTTTCTTGTTTATCCTTCGTCAGATACGGGTACAATAGTGACCACAATGTTGGACAGTCGAACAGATATACACGTACATGTAGTTGTAACCATATTGGCATTACATGGAAGAAAGTTTTGATCGGTCAATTTGGAGTTTATTTGACCTACAAGTTGTGCAAGGTGCATATCAAATCACTAAGTACGTGTATTGCACGTGCAGTCATTTAATTCACAACAGTAACGAAGCGATGCTAATGAAGATAAATCATCAACGTTTCGGGTAACTGACAGAGATTTTAGCAAATGGACAAGTCTTTCAGTTCAAATACTTATAGGGGGTGGGAGCGAGAAGTGCTCACAACACCTTACGGCTATGTACACAGACACGTTGTTTCATTGTTTATACATGTAGATGCTTATGCCTTTTGTTGTATTAACAAAGGATCATGAAAGAAAATGAAAAGATCAACAGGCGTTTGAATTGCTTTCACTTAATACACACGCAGGAAATACTTGTAGCACACAATGTTACACTTCGAAAGCTGTCACTGTATTCAAAGAACTTTAGAGCTAGACTTTTTTTGTAGAAATGAGTAAATAAATATGCTATTCTGACTACATGTATATGTGGGTAGTAACATGAGGGGCAGGGATTTTGTATTTTGTTTTTTTTTTTTTTTATTTTCTTACTTTGTATTATGAAATCTTTATTCAACTATCAAACTAAGAATCTTTTTGAAATATCTAGATGGCCCTTAAAAGGGCCGTATAAATATGTGGAAACTGACATCTGAGGTACATGTACATGTTCACAGTCCAGGAATTCTAGTCTGCGTCACAGCCGGTATGTTGACTCTCAAAGGCATAAAAGTTGCTTTCATGGTGAGCTGTGGCAGCAATACTCTGGTATCGTATGTTCGGCTTGACTTTAGTCCCGGGCGATTTCTCCTGTATGATCCCGCTCCCGCTACCATTGGTTCTCGTCCAACCTGAAACTAAGAAGAATAGTACGACTCGCCTTCACTCGTCGTGTCATGCTCATTCATACGATTAGGAAAGAAAAATGAAATTTCAATCCACTAAATGAATTTAAAACAGGTAAAAAGGAAAACATTTGGCCTTTCTTTCTTGAAAAGTTTAGATCTTAAAAATCGCATTCAAACAAATTACAAAACATACTAGGACCAAGTTTTCTTTTTTATAGGACGGATTGAACTAACATATTAAATGTTAGCCAATCGGCTTGGTTATAGCATATTGAAGTAGCCAGATGTAAACTGTATATATAGTCACAGAGCGGCTGTGATAGAAAGGTACTCACTTTTAAATAAAATTAACTGTCATTGGTCAATTTACTTTGATGAAGAATGTCGTTCGGAGAATGGAAAAGGGGGAGGGTCATTACTAATATGAATACACAATATTTATGACATGATCAGTAAATTTGACTTCACGGTAGAATTGATTTTGAGCAAATGACAAAGGCGCACGTACCTTTTTGAAAAAAAAAACAAAAAAAAAAAAAAAAACAAACAAACAAACAAAACAGACAACGTCTTTCTTCTTTCTCCCTTACAATGTAAACACTTTGTGTATTTTTTTTTATGAAATATACAGAATTCTCACATCAAAACTCCATTATCTGACATTTCCTTTTCGTGCACGTACATGTATGCAATGTAATCTAGTAGATAGTAAATGCAGGAAAATGCGCGAGGGCGCATGTTTTCGGTTCTCCTACGCCGTTGTATACGATTGATTAATATATTCTATATAATAGCGATTTTCTTGTTTATCCTTCGTCAGATACGGGTACAATAGTGACCACAGTGTTGGACAGTCGAACAGATATACACGTACATGTAGTTGTAACCATATTGGCATTACATGGAAGAAAGTTTTGATCGGTCAATTTGGAGTTTATTTGACCTACAAGTTGTGCAAGGTGCATATCAAATCACTAAGTACGTGTATTGCACGTGCAGTCATTTAATTCACAACAGTAACGAAGCGATGCTAATGAAGATAAATCATCAACGTTTCGGGTAACTGACAGAGATTTTAGCAAATGGACAAGTCTTTCAGTTCAAATACTTATAGGGGGTGGGAGCGAGAAGTGCTCACAACACCTTACGGCTATGTACACAGACACGTTGTTTCATTGTTTATACATGTAGATGCTTATGCCTTTTGTTGTATTAACAAAGGATCATGAAAGAAAATGAAAAGATCAACAGGCGTTTGAATTGCTTTCACTTAATACACACGCAGGAAATACTTGTAGCACACAATGTTACACTTCGAAAGTTGTCACTGTATTCAAAGAACTTTAGAGCTAGACTTTTTTTGTAGAAATGAGTAAATAAATATGCTATTCTGACTACATGTATATGTGGGTAGTAACATGAGGGGCAGGGATTTTGTATTTTGTTTTTTTTTTTTTTTATTTTCTTACTTTGTATTATGAAATCTTTATTCAACTATCAAACTAAGAATCTTTTTGAAATATCTAGATGGCCCTTAAAAGGGCCGTATAAATATGTGGAAACTGACATCTGAGGTACATGTACATGTTCACAGTCCAGGAATTCTAGTCTGCGTCACAGCCGGTATGTTGACTCTCAAAGGCATAAAAGTTGCTTTCATGGTGAGCTGTGGCAGCAATACTCTGGTATCGTATGTTCGGCTTGACTTTAGTCCCGGGCGATTTCTCCTGTATGATCCCGCTCCCGCTACCATTGGTTCTCGTCCAACCTGAAACTAAGAAGAATAGTACGACTCGCCTTCACTCGTCGTGTCATGCTCATTCATACGATTAGGAAAGAAAAATGAAATTTCAATCCACTAAATGAATTTAAAACAGGTAAAAAGGAAAACATTTGGCCTTTCTTTCTTGAAAAGTTTAGATCTTAAAAATCGCATTCAAACAAATTACAAAACATACTAGGACCAAGTTTTCTTTTTTATAGGACGGATTGAACTAACATATTAAATGTTAGCCAATCGGCTTGGTTATAGCATATTGAAGTAGCCAGATGTAAACTGTATATATAGTCACAGAGCGGCTGTGATAGAAAGGTACTCACTTTTAAATAAAATTAACTGTCATTGGTCAATTTACTTTGATGAAGAATGTCGTTCGGAGAATGGAAAAGGGGGAGGGTCATTACTAATATGAATACACAATATTTATGACATGATCAGTAAATTTGACTTCACGGTAGAATTGATTTTGAGCAAATGACAAAGGCGCACGTACCTTTTTGAAAAAAAAAACAAAAAAAAAAAAAAAAACAAACAAACAAACAAAACAGACAACGTCTTTCTTCTTTCTCCCTTACAATGTAAACACTTTGTGTATTTTTTTTTATGAAATATACAGAATTCTCACATCAAAACTCCATTATCTGACATTTCCTTTTCGTGCACGTACATGTATGCAATGTAATCTAGTAGATAGTAAATGCAGGAAAATGCGCGAGGGCGCATGTTTTCGGTTCTCCTACGCCGATTGATTAATATATTCTATATAATAGCGATTTTCTTGTTTATCCTTCGTCAGATACGGGTACAATAGTGACCACAATGTTGGACAGTCGAACAGATATACACGTACATGTAGTTGTAACCATATTGGCATTACATGGAAGAAAGTTTTGATCGGTCAATTTGGAGTTTATTTGACCTACAAGTTGTGCAAGGTGCATATCAAATCACTAAGTACGTGTATTGCACGTGCAGTCATTTAATTCACAACAGTAACGAAGCGATGCTAATGAAGATAAATCATCAACGTTTCGGGTAACTGACAGAGATTTTAGCAAATGGACAAGTCTTTCAGTTCAAATACTTATAGGGGGTGGGAGCGAGAAGTGCTCACAACACCTTACGGCTATGTACACAGACACGTTGTTTCATTGTTTATACATGTAGATGCTTATGCCTTTTGTTGTATTAACAAAGGATCATGAAAGAAAATGAAAAGATCAACAGGCGTTTGAATTGCTTTCACTTAATACACACGCAGGAAATACTTGTAGCACACAATGTTACACTTCGAAAGCTGTCACTGTATTCAAAGAACTTTAGAGCTAGACTTTTTTTGTAGAAATGAGTAAATAAATATGCTATTCTGACTACATGTATATGTGGGTAGTAACATGAGGGGCAGGGATTTTGTATTTTTTTTTTTTTTTTTTTATTTTCTTACTTTGTATTATGAAATCTTTATTCAACTATCAAACTAAGAATCTTTTTGAAATATCTAGATGGCCCTTAAAAGGGCCGTATAAATATGTGGAAACTGACATCTGAGGTACATGTACATGTTCACAGTCCAGGAATTCTAGTCTGCGTCACAGCCGGTATGTTGACTCTCAAAGGCATAAAAGTTGCTTTCATGGTGAGCTGTGGCAGCAATACTCTGGTATCGTATGTTCGGCTTGACTTTAGTCCCGGGCGATTTCTCCTGTATGATCCCGCTCCCGCTACCATTGGTTCTCGTCCAACCTGAAACTAAGAAGAATAGTACGACTCGCCTTCACTCGTCGTGTCATGCTCATTCATACGATTAGGAAAGAAAAATGAAATTTCAATCCACTAAATGAATTTAAAACAGGTAAAAAGGAAAACATTTGGCCTTTCTTTCTTGAAAAGTTTAGATCTTAAAAATCGCATTCAAACAAATTACAAAACATACTAGGACCAAGTTTTCTTTTTTATAGGACGGATTGAACTAACATATTAAATGTTAGCCAATCGGCTTGGTTATAGCATATTGAAGTAGCCAGATGTAAACTGTATATATAGTCACAGAGCGGCTGTGATAGAAAGGTACTCACTTTTAAATAAAATTAACTGTCATTGGTCAATTTACTTTGATGAAGAATGTCGTTCGGAGAATGGAAAAGGGGGAGGGTCATTACTAATATGAATACACAATATTTATGACATGATCAGTAAATTTGACTTCACGGTAGAATTGATTTTGAGCAAATGACAAAGGCGCACGTACCTTTTTGAAAAAAAACAAACAAACAAACAAACAAACAAAACAGACAACGTCTTTCTTCTTTCTCCCTTACAATGTAAACACTTTGTGTATTTTTTTTTATGAAATATACAGAATTCTCACATCAAAACTCCATTATCTGACATTTCCTTTTCGTGCACGTACATGTATGCAATGTAATCTAGTAGATAGTAAATGCAGGAAAATGCGCGAGGGCGCATGTTTTCGGTTCTCCTACGCCGATTGATTAATATATTCTATATAATAGCGATTTTCTTGTTTATCCTTCGTCAGATACGGGTACAATAGTGACCACAATGTTGGACAGTCGAACAGATATACACGTACATGTAGTTGTAACCATATTGGCATTACATGGAAGAAAGTTTTGATCGGTCAATTTGGAGTTTATTTGACCTACAAGTTGTGCAAGGTGCATATCAAATCACTAAGTACGTGTATTGCACGTGCAGTCATTTAATTCACAACAGTAACGAAGCGATGCTAATGAAGATAAATCATCAACGTTTCGGGTAACTGACAGAGATTTTAGCAAATGGACAAGTCTTTCAGTTCAAATACTTATAGGGGGTGGGAGCGAGAAGTGCTCACAACACCTTACGGCTATGTACACAGACACGTTGTTTCATTGTTTATACATGTAGATGCTTATGCCTTTTGTTGTATTAACAAAGGATCATGAAAGAAAATGAAAAGATCAACAGGCGTTTGAATTGCTTTCACTTAATACACACGCAGGAAATACTTGTAGCACACAATGTTACACTTCGAAAGTTGTCACTGTATTCAAAGAACTTTAGAGCTAGACTTTTTTTTGTAGAAATGAGTAAATAAATGTGCTATTCTGACTACATGTATATGTGGGTAGTAACATGAGGGGCAGGGATTTTGTATTTTTTTTTTTTTTTTTTATTTTCTTACTTTGTATTATGAAATCTTTATTCAACTATCAAACTAAGAATCTTTTTGAAATATCTAGATGGCCCTTAAAAGGGCCGTATAAATATGTGGAAACTGACATCTGAGGTACATGTACATGTTCACAGTCCAGGAATTCTAGTCTGCGTCACAGCCGGTATGTTGACTCTCAAAGGCATAAAAGTTGCTTTCATGGTGAGCTGTGGCAGCAATACTCTGGTATCGTATGTTCGGCTTGACTTTAGTCCCGGGCGATTTCTCCTGTATGATCCCGCTCCCGCTACCATTGGTTCTCGTCCAACCTGAAACTAAGAAGAATAGTACGACTCGCCTTCACTCGTCGTGTCGTGCTCATTCATACGATTAGGAAAGAAAAATGAAATTTCAATCCACTAAATGAATTTAAAACAGGTAAAAAGGAAAACGTTTGGCCTTTCTTTCTTGAAAAGTTTAGATCTTAAAAATCGCATTCAAACAAATTACAAAACATACTAGGACCAAGTTTTCTTTTTATAGGACGGATTGAACTAACATATTAAATGTTAGCCAATCGGCTTGGTTATAGCATATTGAAGTAGCCAGATGTAAACTGTATATATAGTCACAGAGCGGCTGTGATAGAAAGGTACTCACTTTTAAATAAAATTAACTGTCATTTGTCATTTTACTTTGATGAAGAATGTCGTTCGGAGAATGGTAAAGGGGGAGGGTCATTACTAATATGAATACACAATATTTATGACATGATCAGTAAATTTGACTTCACGGTAGAATTGATTTTGAGCAAATGACAAAGGCGCACGTACCTTTTTGAAAGAAAAAAACAAACAAACAAACAAACAAACAAAACAGACAACGTCTTTCTTCTTTCTCCCTTACAATGTAAACACTTTGTGTATTTTTTTTTTATGAAATATACAGAATTCTCACATCAAAACTCCATTATCTGACATTTCCTTTTCGTGCACGTACGTGTATGCAATGTAATCTAGTAGATAGTAAATGCAGGAAAATGCGCGAGGGCGCATGTTTTCGGTTCTCCTACGCCGTTGTATACGATTGATTAATATATTCTATATAATAGCGATTTTCTTGTTTATCCTTCGTCAGATACGGGTACAATAGTGACCACAATGTTGGACAGTCGAACAGATATACACGTACATGTAGTTGTAACCATATTGGCATTACATGGAAGAAAGTTTTGATCGGTCAATTTGGAGTTTATTTGACCTACAAGTTGTGCAAGGTGCATATCAAATCACTAAGTACGTGTATTGCACGTGCAGTCATTTAATTCACAACAGTAACGAAGCGATGCTAATGAAGATAAATCATCAACGTTTCGGGTAACTGACAGAGATTTTAGCAAATGGACAAGTCTTTCAGTTCAAATACTTATAGGGGGTGGGAGCGAGAAGTGCTCACAACACCTTACGGCTATGTACACAGACACGTTGTTTCATTGTTTATACATGTAGATGCTTATGCCTTTTGTTGTATTAACAAAGGATCATGAAAGAAAATGAAAAGATCAACAGGCGTTTGAATTGCTTTCACTTAATACACACGCAGGAAATACTTGTAGCACACAATGTTACACTTCGAAAGTTGTCACTGTATTCAAAGAACTTTAGAGCTAGACTTTTTTTTGTAGAAATGAGTAAATAAATGTGCTATTCTGACTACATGTATATGTGGGTAGTAACATGAGGGGCAGGGATTTTGTATTTTTTTTTTTTTTTTTTTATTTTCTTACTTTGTATTATGAAATCTTTATTCAACTATCAAACTAAGAATCTTTTTGAAATATCTAGATGGCCCTTAAAAGGGCCGTATAAATATGTGGAAACTGACATCTGAGGTACATGTACATGTTCACAGTCCAGGAATTCTAGTCTGCGTCACAGCCGGTATGTTGACTCTCAAAGGCATAAAAGTTGCTTTCATGGTGAGCTGTGGCAGCAATACTCTGGTATCGTATGTTCGGCTTGACTTTAGTCCCGGGCGATTTCTCCTGTATGATCCCGCTCCCGCTACCATTGGTTCTCGTCCAACCTGAAACTAAGAAGAATAGTACGACTCGCCTTCACTCGTCGTGTCGTGCTCATTCATACGATTAGGAAAGAAAAATGAAATTTCAATCCACTAAATGAATTTAAAACAGGTAAAAAGGAAAACGTTTGGCCTTTCTTTCTTGAAAAGTTTAGATCTTAAAAATCGCATTCAAACAAATTACAAAACATACTAGGACCAAGTTTTCTTTTTATAGGACGGATTGAACTAACATATTAAATGTTAGCCAATCGGCTTGGTTATAGCATATTGAAGTAGCCAGATGTAAACTGTATATATAGTCACAGAGCGGCTGTGATAGAAAGGTACTCACTTTTAAATAAAATTAACTGTCATTTGTCATTTTACTTTGATGAAGAATGTCGTTCGGAGAATGGTAAAGGGGGAGGGTCATTACTAATATGAATACACAATATTTATGACATGATCAGTAAATTTGACTTCACGGTAGAATTGATTTTGAGCAAATGACAAAGGCGCACGTACCTTTTTGAAAGAAAAAAACAAACAAACAAACAAACAAACAAAACAGACAACGTCTTTCTTCTTTCTCCCTTACAATGTAAACACTTTGTGTATTTTTTTTTTATGAAATATACAGAATTCTCACATCAAAACTCCATTATCTGACATTTCCTTTTCGTGCACGTACGTGTATGCAATGTAATCTAGTAGATAGTAAATGCAGGAAAATGCGCGAGGGCGCATGTTTTCGGTTCTCCTACGCCGTTGTATACGATTGATTAATATATTCTATATAATAGCGATTTTCTTGTTTATCCTTCGTCAGATACGGGTACAATAGTGACCACAATGTTGGACAGTCGAACAGATATACACGTACATGTAGTTGTAACCATATTGGCATTACATGGAAGAAAGTTTTGATCGGTCAATTTGGAGTTTATTTGACCTACAAGTTGTGCAAGGTGCATATCAAATCACTAAGTACGTGTATTGCACGTGCAGTCATTTAATTCACAACAGTAACGAAGCGATGCTAATGAAGATAAATCATCAACGTTTCGGGTAACTGACAGAGATTTTAGCAAATGGACAAGTCTTTCAGTTCAAATACTTATAGGGGGTGGGAGCGAGAAGTGCTCACAACACCTTACGGCTATGTACACAGACACGTTGTTTCATTGTTTATACATGTAGATGCTTATGCCTTTTGTTGTATTAACAAAGGATCATGAAAGAAAATGAAAAGATCAACAGGCGTTTGAATTGCTTTCACTTAATACACACGCAGGAAATACTTGTAGCACACAATGTTACACTTCGAAAGTTGTCACTGTATTCAAAGAACTTTAGAGCTAGACTTTTTTTTGTAGAAATGAGTAAATAAATGTGCTATTCTGACTACATGTATATGTGGGTAGTAACATGAGGGGCAGGGATTTTGTATTTTTTTTTTTTTTTTTTTATTTTCTTACTTTGTATTATGAAATCTTTATTCAACTATCAAACTAAGAATCTTTTTGAAATATCTAGATGGCCCTTAAAAGGGCCGTATAAATATGTGGAAACTGACATCTGAGGTACATGTACATGTTCACAGTCCAGGAATTCTAGTCTGCGTCACAGCCGGTATGTTGACTCTCAAAGGCATAAAAGTTGCTTTCATGGTGAGCTGTGGCAGCAATACTCTGGTATCGTATGTTCGGCTTGACTTTAGTCCCGGGCGATTTCTCCTGTATGATCCCGCTCCCGCTACCATTGGTTCTCGTCCAACCTGAAACTAAGAAGAATAGTACGACTCGCCTTCACTCGTCGTGTCGTGCTCATTCATACGATTAGGAAAGAAAAATGAAATTTCAATCCACTAAATGAATTTAAAACAGGTAAAAAGGAAAACGTTTGGCCTTTCTTTCTTGAAAAGTTTAGATCTTAAAAATCGCATTCAAACAAATTACAAAACATACTAGGACCAAGTTTTCTTTTTATAGGACGGATTGAACTAACATATTAAATGTTAGCCAATCGGCTTGGTTATAGCATATTGAAGTAGCCAGATGTAAACTGTATATATAGTCACAGAGCGGCTGTGATAGAAAGGTACTCACTTTTAAATAAAATTAACTGTCATTTGTCATTTTACTTTGATGAAGAATGTCGTTCGGAGAATGGTAAAGGGGGAGGGTCATTACTAATATGAATACACAATATTTATGACATGATCAGTAAATTTGACTTCACGGTAGAATTGATTTTGAGCAAATGACAAAGGCGCACGTACCTTTTTGAAAGAAAAAAACAAACAAACAAACAAACAAACAAAACAGACAACGTCTTTCTTCTTTCTCCCTTACAATGTAAACACTTTGTGTATTTTTTTTTTATGAAATATACAGAATTCTCACATCAAAACTCCATTATCTGACATTTCCTTTTCGTGCACGTACGTGTATGCAATGTAATCTAGTAGATAGTAAATGCAGGAAAATGCGCGAGGGCGCATGTTTTCGGTTCTCCTACGCCGTTGTATACGATTGATTAATATATTCTATATAATAGCGATTTTCTTGTTTATCCTTCGTCAGATACGGGTACAATAGTGACCACAATGTTGGACAGTCGAACAGATATACACGTACATGTAGTTGTAACCATATTGGCATTACATGGAAGAAAGTTTTGATCGGTCAATTTGGAGTTTATTTGACCTACAAGTTGTGCAAGGTGCATATCAAATCACTAAGTACGTGTATTGCACGTGCAGTCATTTAATTCACAACAGTAACGAAGCGATGCTAATGAAGATAAATCATCAACGTTTCGGGTAACTGACAGAGATTTTAGCAAATGGACAAGTCTTTCAGTTCAAATACTTATAGGGGGTGGGAGCGAGAAGTGCTCACAACACCTTACGGCTATGTACACAGACACGTTGTTTCATTGTTTATACATGTAGATGCTTATGCCTTTTGTTGTATTAACAAAGGATCATGAAAGAAAATGAAAAGATCAACAGGCGTTTGAATTGCTTTCACTTAATACACACGCAGGAAATACTTGTAGCACACAATGTTACACCTTCGAAAGTTGTCACTGTATTCAAAGAACTTTAGAGCTAGACTTTTTTTTGTAGAAATGAGTAAATAAATGTGCTATTCTGACTACATGTATATGTGGGTAGTAACATGAGGGGCAGGGATTTTGTATTTTTTTTTTTTTTTTTTATTTTCTTACTTTGTATTATGAAATCTTTATTCAACTATCAAACTAAGAATCTTTTTGAAATATCTAGATGGCCCTTAAAAGGGCCGTATAAATATGTGGAAACTGACATCTGAGGTACATGTACATGTTCACAGTCCAGGAATTCTAGTCTGCGTCACAGCCGGTATGTTGACTCTCAAAGGCATAAAAGTTGCTTTCATGGTGAGCTGTGGCAGCAATACTCTGGTATCGTATGTTCGGCTTGACTTTAGTCCCGGGCGATTTCTCCTGTATGATCCCGCTCCCGCTACCATTGGTTCTCGTCCAACCTGAAACTAAGAAGAATAGTACGACTCGCCTTCACTCGTCGTGTCGTGCTCATTCATACGATTAGGAAAGAAAAATGAAATTTCAATCCACTAAATGAATTTAAAACAGGTAAAAAGGAAAACGTTTGGCCTTTCTTTCTTGAAAAGTTTAGATCTTAAAAATCGCATTCAAACAAATTACAAAACATACTAGGACCAAGTTTTCTTTTTATAGGACGGATTGAACTAACATATTAAATGTTAGCCAATCGGCTTGGTTATAGCATATTGAAGTAGCCAGATGTAAACTGTATATATAGTCACAGAGCGGCTGTGATAGAAAGGTACTCACTTTTAAATAAAATTAACTGTCATTTGTCATTTTACTTTGATGAAGAATGTCGTTCGGAGAATGGTAAAGGGGGAGGGTCATTACTAATATGAATACACAATATTTATGACATGATCAGTAAATTTGACTTCACGGTAGAATTGATTTTGAGCAAATGACAAAGGCGCACGTACCTTTTTGAAAGAAAAAAACAAACAAACAAACAAACAAACAAAACAGACAACGTCTTTCTTCTTTCTCCCTTACAATGTAAACACTTTGTGTATTTTTTTTTTATGAAATATACAGAATTCTCACATCAAAACTCCATTATCTGACATTTCCTTTTCGTGCACGTACGTGTATGCAATGTAATCTAGTAGATAGTAAATGCAGGAAAATGCGCGAGGGCGCATGTTTTCGGTTCTCCTACGCCGATTGATTAATATATTCTATATAATAGCGATTTTCTTGTTTATCCTTCGTCAGATACGGGTACAATAGTGACCACAATGTTGGACAGTCGAACAGATATACACGTACATGTAGTTGTAACCATATTGGCATTACATGGAAGAAAGTTTTGATCGGTCAATTTGGAGTTTATTTGACCTACAAGTTGTGCAAGGTGCATATCAAATCACTAAGTACGTGTATTGCACGTGCAGTCATTTAATTCACAACAGTAACGAAGCGATGCTAATGAAGATAAATCATCAACGTTTCGGGTAACTGACAGAGATTTTAGCAAATGGACAAGTCTTTCAGTTCAAATACTTATAGGGGGTGGGAGCGAGAAGTGCTCACAACACCTTACGGCTATGTACACAGACACGTTGTTTCATTGTTTATACATGTAGATGCTTATGCCTTTTGTTGTATTAACAAAGGATCATGAAAGAAAATGAAAAGATCAACAGGCGTTTGAATTGCTTTCACTTAATACACACGCAGGAAATACTTGTAGCACACAATGTTACACTTCGAAAGTTGTCACTGTATTCAAAGAACTTTAGAGCTAGACTTTTTTTTGTAGAAATGAGTAAATAAATGTGCTATTCTGACTACATGTATATGTGGGTAGTAACATGAGGGGCAGGGATTTTGTATTTTTTTTTTTTTTTTTTTATTTTCTTACTTTGTATTATGAAATCTTTATTCAACTATCAAACTAAGAATCTTTTTGAAATATCTAGATGGCCCTTAAAAGGGCCGTATAAATATGTGGAAACTGACATCTGAGGTACATGTACATGTTCACAGTCCAGGAATTCTAGTCTGCGTCACAGCCGGTATGTTGACTCTCAAAGGCATAAAAGTTGCTTTCATGGTGAGCTGTGGCAGCAATACTCTGGTATCGTATGTTCGGCTTGACTTTAGTCCCGGGCGATTTCTCCTGTATGATCCCGCTCCCGCTACCATTGGTTCTCGTCCAACCTGAAACTAAGAAGAATAGTACGACTCGCCTTCACTCGTCGTGTCGTGCTCATTCATACGATTAGGAAAGAAAAATGAAATTTCAATCCACTAAATGAATTTAAAACAGGTAAAAAGGAAAACGTTTGGCCTTTCTTTCTTGAAAAGTTTAGATCTTAAAAATCGCATTCAAACAAATTACAAAACATACTAGGACCAAGTTTTCTTTTTATAGGACGGATTGAACTAACATATTAAATGTTAGCCAATCGGCTTGGTTATAGCATATTGAAGTAGCCAGATGTAAACTGTATATATAGTCACAGAGCGGCTGTGATAGAAAGGTACTCACTTTTAAATAAAATTAACTGTCATTTGTCATTTTACTTTGATGAAGAATGTCGTTCGGAGAATGGTAAAGGGGGAGGGTCATTACTAATATGAATACACAATATTTATGACATGATCAGTAAATTTGACTTCACGGTAGAATTGATTTTGAGCAAATGACAAAGGCGCACGTACCTTTTTGAAAGAAAAAAACAAACAAACAAACAAACAAACAAAACAGACAACGTCTTTCTTCTTTCTCCCTTACAATGTAAACACTTTGTGTATTTTTTTTTTATGAAATATACAGAATTCTCACATCAAAACTCCATTATCTGACATTTCCTTTTCGTGCACGTACGTGTATGCAATGTAATCTAGTAGATAGTAAATGCAGGAAAATGCGCGAGGGCGCATGTTTTCGGTTCTCCTACGCCGATTGATTAATATATTCTATATAATAGCGATTTTCTTGTTTATCCTTCGTCAGATACGGGTACAATAGTGACCACAATGTTGGACAGTCGAACAGATATACACGTACATGTAGTTGTAACCATATTGGCATTACATGGAAGAAAGTTTTGATCGGTCAATTTGGAGTTTATTTGACCTACAAGTTGTGCAAGGTGCATATCAAATCACTAAGTACGTGTATTGCACGTGCAGTCATTTAATTCACAACAGTAACGAAGCGATGCTAATGAAGATAAATCATCAACGTTTCGGGTAACTGACAGAGATTTTAGCAAATGGACAAGTCTTTCAGTTCAAATACTTATAGGGGGTGGGAGCGAGAAGTGCTCACAACACCTTACGGCTATGTACACAGACACGTTGTTTCATTGTTTATACATGTAGATGCTTATGCCTTTTGTTGTATTAACAAAGGATCATGAAAGAAAATGAAAAGATCAACAGGCGTTTGAATTGCTTTCACTTAATACACACGCAGGAAATACTTGTAGCACACAATGTTACACTTCGAAAGTTGTCACTGTATTCAAAGAACTTTAGAGCTAGACTTTTTTTTGTAGAAATGAGTAAATAAATGTGCTATTCTGACTACATGTATATGTGGGTAGTAACATGAGGGGCAGGGATTTTGTATTTTTTTTTTTTTTTTTTTATTTTCTTACTTTGTATTATGAAATCTTTATTCAACTATCAAACTAAGAATCTTTTTGAAATATCTAGATGGCCCTTAAAAGGGCCGTATAAATATGTGGAAACTGACATCTGAGGTACATGTACATGTTCACAGTCCAGGAATTCTAGTCTGCGTCACAGCCGGTATGTTGACTCTCAAAGGCATAAAAGTTGCTTTCATGGTGAGCTGTGGCAGCAATACTCTGGTATCGTATGTTCGGCTTGACTTTAGTCCCGGGCGATTTCTCCTGTATGATCCCGCTCCCGCTACCATTGGTTCTCGTCCAACCTGAAACTAAGAAGAATAGTACGACTCGCCTTCACTCGTCGTGTCGTGCTCATTCATACGATTAGGAAAGAAAAATGAAATTTCAATCCACTAAATGAATTTAAAACAGGTAAAAAGGAAAACGTTTGGCCTTTCTTTCTTGAAAAGTTTAGATCTTAAAAATCGCATTCAAACAAATTACAAAACATACTAGGACCAAGTTTTCTTTTTATAGGACGGATTGAACTAACATATTAAATGTTAGCCAATCGGCTTGGTTATAGCATATTGAAGTAGCCAGATGTAAACTGTATATATAGTCACAGAGCGGCTGTGATAGAAAGGTACTCACTTTTAAATAAAATTAACTGTCATTTGTCATTTTACTTTGATGAAGAATGTCGTTCGGAGAATGGTAAAGGGGGAGGGTCATTACTAATATGAATACACAATATTTATGACATGATCAGTAAATTTGACTTCACGGTAGAATTGATTTTGAGCAAATGACAAAGGCGCACGTACCTTTTTGAAAGAAAAAAACAAACAAACAAACAAACAAACAAAACAGACAACGTCTTTCTTCTTTCTCCCTTACAATGTAAACACTTTGTGTATTTTTTTTTTATGAAATATACAGAATTCTCACATCAAAACTCCATTATCTGACATTTCCTTTTCGTGCACGTACGTGTATGCAATGTAATCTAGTAGATAGTAAATGCAGGAAAATGCGCGAGGGCGCATGTTTTCGGTTCTCCTACGCCGTTGTATACGATTGATTAATATATTCTATATAATAGCGATTTTCTTGTTTATCCTTCGTCAGATACGGGTACAATAGTGACCACAATGTTGGACAGTCGAACAGATATACACGTACATGTAGTTGTAACCATATTGGCATTACATGGAAGAAAGTTTTGATCGGTCAATTTGGAGTTTATTTGACCTACAAGTTGTGCAAGGTGCATATCAAATCACTAAGTACGTGTATTGCACGTGCAGTCATTTAATTCACAACAGTAACGAAGCGATGCTAATGAAGATAAATCATCAACGTTTCGGGTAACTGACAGAGATTTTAGCAAATGGACAAGTCTTTCAGTTCAAATACTTATAGGGGGTGGGAGCGAGAAGTGCTCACAACACCTTACGGCTATGTACACAGACACGTTGTTTCATTGTTTATACATGTAGATGCTTATGCCTTTTGTTGTATTAACAAAGGATCATGAAAGAAAATGAAAAGATCAACAGGCGTTTGAATTGCTTTCACTTAATACACACGCAGGAAATACTTGTAGCACACAATGTTACACTTCGAAAGTTGTCACTGTATTCAAAGAACTTTAGAGCTAGACTTTTTTTTGTAGAAATGAGTAAATAAATGTGCTATTCTGACTACATGTATATGTGGGTAGTAACATGAGGGGCAGGGATTTTGTATTTTTTTTTTTTTTTTTTTATTTTCTTACTTTGTATTATGAAATCTTTATTCAACTATCAAACTAAGAATCTTTTTGAAATATCTAGATGGCCCTTAAAAGGGCCGTATAAATATGTGGAAACTGACATCTGAGGTACATGTACATGTTCACAGTCCAGGAATTCTAGTCTGCGTCACAGCCGGTATGTTGACTCTCAAAGGCATAAAAGTTGCTTTCATGGTGAGCTGTGGCAGCAATACTCTGGTATCGTATGTTCGGCTTGACTTTAGTCCCGGGCGATTTCTCCTGTATGATCCCGCTCCCGCTACCATTGGTTCTCGTCCAACCTGAAACTAAGAAGAATAGTACGACTCGCCTTCACTCGTCGTGTCGTGCTCATTCATACGATTAGGAAAGAAAAATGAAATTTCAATCCACTAAATGAATTTAAAACAGGTAAAAAGGAAAACGTTTGGCCTTTCTTTCTTGAAAAGTTTAGATCTTAAAAATCGCATTCAAACAAATTACAAAACATACTAGGACCAAGTTTTCTTTTTATAGGACGGATTGAACTAACATATTAAATGTTAGCCAATCGGCTTGGTTATAGCATATTGAAGTAGCCAGATGTAAACTGTATATATAGTCACAGAGCGGCTGTGATAGAAAGGTACTCACTTTTAAATAAAATTAACTGTCATTTGTCATTTTACTTTGATGAAGAATGTCGTTCGGAGAATGGTAAAGGGGGAGGGTCATTACTAATATGAATACACAATATTTATGACATGATCAGTAAATTTGACTTCACGGTAGAATTGATTTTGAGCAAATGACAAAGGCGCACGTACCTTTTTGAAAGAAAAAAACAAACAAACAAACAAACAAACAAAACAGACAACGTCTTTCTTCTTTCTCCCTTACAATGTAAACACTTTGTGTATTTTTTTTTTATGAAATATACAGAATTCTCACATCAAAACTCCATTATCTGACATTTCCTTTTCGTGCACGTACGTGTATGCAATGTAATCTAGTAGATAGTAAATGCAGGAAAATGCGCGAGGGCGCATGTTTTCGGTTCTCCTACGCCGTTGTATACGATTGATTAATATATTCTATATAATAGCGATTTTCTTGTTTATCCTTCGTCAGATACGGGTACAATAGTGACCACAATGTTGGACAGTCGAACAGATATACACGTACATGTAGTTGTAACCATATTGGCATTACATGGAAGAAAGTTTTGATCGGTCAATTTGGAGTTTATTTGACCTACAAGTTGTGCAAGGTGCATATCAAATCACTAAGTACGTGTATTGCACGTGCAGTCATTTAATTCACAACAGTAACGAAGCGATGCTAATGAAGATAAATCATCAACGTTTCGGGTAACTGACAGAGATTTTAGCAAATGGACAAGTCTTTCAGTTCAAATACTTATAGGGGGTGGGAGCGAGAAGTGCTCACAACACCTTACGGCTATGTACACAGACACGTTGTTTCATTGTTTATACATGTAGATGCTTATGCCTTTTGTTGTATTAACAAAGGATCATGAAAGAAAATGAAAAGATCAACAGGCGTTTGAATTGCTTTCACTTAATACACACGCAGGAAATACTTGTAGCACACAATGTTACACTTCGAAAGTTGTCACTGTATTCAAAGAACTTTAGAGCTAGACTTTTTTTTGTAGAAATGAGTAAATAAATGTGCTATTCTGACTACATGTATATGTGGGTAGTAACATGAGGGGCAGGGATTTTGTATTTTTTTTTTTTTTTTTTATTTTCTTACTTTGTATTATGAAATCTTTATTCAACTATCAAACTAAGAATCTTTTTGAAATATCTAGATGGCCCTTAAAAGGGCCGTATAAATATGTGGAAACTGACATCTGAGGTACATGTACATGTTCACAGTCCAGGAATTCTAGTCTGCGTCACAGCCGGTATGTTGACTCTCAAAGGCATAAAAGTTGCTTTCATGGTGAGCTGTGGCAGCAATACTCTGGTATCGTATGTTCGGCTTGACTTTAGTCCCGGGCGATTTCTCCTGTATGATCCCGCTCCCGCTACCATTGGTTCTCGTCCAACCTGAAACTAAGAAGAATAGTACGACTCGCCTTCACTCGTCGTGTCGTGCTCATTCATACGATTAGGAAAGAAAAATGAAATTTCAATCCACTAAATGAATTTAAAACAGGTAAAAAGGAAAACGTTTGGCCTTTCTTTCTTGAAAAGTTTAGATCTTAAAAATCGCATTCAAACAAATTACAAAACATACTAGGACCAAGTTTTCTTTTTATAGGACGGATTGAACTAACATATTAAATGTTAGCCAATCGGCTTGGTTATAGCATATTGAAGTAGCCAGATGTAAACTGTATATATAGTCACAGAGCGGCTGTGATAGAAAGGTACTCACTTTTAAATAAAATTAACTGTCATTTGTCATTTTACTTTGATGAAGAATGTCGTTCGGAGAATGGTAAAGGGGGAGGGTCATTACTAATATGAATACACAATATTTATGACATGATCAGTAAATTTGACTTCACGGTAGAATTGATTTTGAGCAAATGACAAAGGCGCACGTACCTTTTTGAAAGAAAAAAACAAACAAACAAACAAACAAACAAAACAGACAACGTCTTTCTTCTTTCTCCCTTACAATGTAAACACTTTGTGTATTTTTTTTTTATGAAATATACAGAATTCTCACATCAAAACTCCATTATCTGACATTTCCTTTTCGTGCACGTACGTGTATGCAATGTAATCTAGTAGATAGTAAATGCAGGAAAATGCGCGAGGGCGCATGTTTTCGGTTCTCCTACGCCGATTGATTAATATATTCTATATAATAGCGATTTTCTTGTTTATCCTTCGTCAGATACGGGTACAATAGTGACCACAATGTTGGACAGTCGAACAGATATACACGTACATGTAGTTGTAACCATATTGGCATTACATGGAAGAAAGTTTTGATCGGTCAATTTGGAGTTTATTTGACCTACAAGTTGTGCAAGGTGCATATCAAATCACTAAGTACGTGTATTGCACGTGCAGTCATTTAATTCACAACAGTAACGAAGCGATGCTAATGAAGATAAATCATCAACGTTTCGGGTAACTGACAGAGATTTTAGCAAATGGACAAGTCTTTCAGTTCAAATACTTATAGGGGGTGGGAGCGAGAAGTGCTCACAACACCTTACGGCTATGTACACAGACACGTTGTTTCATTGTTTATACATGTAGATGCTTATGCCTTTTGTTGTATTAACAAAGGATCATGAAAGAAAATGAAAAGATCAACAGGCGTTTGAATTGCTTTCACTTAATACACACGCAGGAAATACTTGTAGCACACAATGTTACACTTCGAAAGTTGTCACTGTATTCAAAGAACTTTAGAGCTAGACTTTTTTTTGTAGAAATGAGTAAATAAATGTGCTATTCTGACTACATGTATATGTGGGTAGTAACATGAGGGGCAGGGATTTTGTATTTTTTTTTTTTTTTTTTATTTTCTTACTTTGTATTATGAAATCTTTATTCAACTATCAAACTAAGAATCTTTTTGAAATATCTAGATGGCCCTTAAAAGGGCCGTATAAATATGTGGAAACTGACATCTGAGGTACATGTACATGTTCACAGTCCAGGAATTCTAGTCTGCGTCACAGCCGGTATGTTGACTCTCAAAGGCATAAAAGTTGCTTTCATGGTGAGCTGTGGCAGCAATACTCTGGTATCGTATGTTCGGCTTGACTTTAGTCCCGGGCGATTTCTCCTGTATGATCCCGCTCCCGCTACCATTGGTTCTCGTCCAACCTGAAACTAAGAAGAATAGTACGACTCGCCTTCACTCGTCGTGTCGTGCTCATTCATACGATTAGGAAAGAAAAATGAAATTTCAATCCACTAAATGAATTTAAAACAGGTAAAAAGGAAAACGTTTGGCCTTTCTTTCTTGAAAAGTTTAGATCTTAAAAATCGCATTCAAACAAATTACAAAACATACTAGGACCAAGTTTTCTTTTTATAGGACGGATTGAACTAACATATTAAATGTTAGCCAATCGGCTTGGTTATAGCATATTGAAGTAGCCAGATGTAAACTGTATATATAGTCACAGAGCGGCTGTGATAGAAAGGTACTCACTTTTAAATAAAATTAACTGTCATTTGTCATTTTACTTTGATGAAGAATGTCGTTCGGAGAATGGTAAAGGGGGAGGGTCATTACTAATATGAATACACAATATTTATGACATGATCAGTAAATTTGACTTCACGGTAGAATTGATTTTGAGCAAATGACAAAGGCGCACGTACCTTTTTGAAAAAAAAAAACAAACAAACAAACAAACAAACAAAACAGACAACGTCTTTCTTCTTTCTCCCTTACAATGTAAACACTTTGTGTATTTTTTTTTATGAAATATACAGAATTCTCACATCAAAACTCCATTATCTGACATTTCCTTTTCGTGCACGTACATGTATGCAATGTAATCTAGTAGATAGTAAATGCAGGAAAATGCGCGAGGGCGCATGTTTTCGGTTCTCCTACGCCGTTGTATACGATTGATTAATATATTCTATATAATAGCGATTTTCTTGTTTATCCTTCGTCAGATACGGGTAAAATAGTGACCACAATGTTGGACAGTCGAACAGATATACACGTACATGTAGTTGTAACCATATTGGCATTACATGGAAGAAAGTTTTGATCGGTCAATTTGGAGTTTATTTGACCTACAAGTTGTGCAAGGTGCATATCAAATCACTAAGTACGTGTATTGCACGTGCAGTCATTTAATTCACAACAGTAACGAAGCGATGCTAATGAAGATAAATCATCAACGTTTCGGGTAACTGACAGAGATTTTAGCAAATGGACAAGTCTTTCAGTTCAAATACTTATAGGGGGTGGGAGCGAGAAGTGCTCACAACACCTTACGGCTATGTACACAGACACGTTGTTTCATTGTTTATACATGTAGATGCTTATGCCTTTTGTTGTATTAACAAAGGATCATGAAAGAAAATGAAAAGATCAACAGGCGTTTGAATTGCTTTCACTTAATACACACGCAGGAAATACTTGTAGCACACAATGTTACACTTCGAAAGTTGTCACTGTATTCAAAGAACTTTAGAGCTAGACTTTTTTTTGTAGAAATGAGTAAATAAATGTGCTATTCTGACTACATGTATATGTGGGTAGTAACATGAGGGGCAGGGATTTTGTATTTTTTTTTTTTTTTTTTATTTTCTTACTTTGTATTATGAAATCTTTATTCAACTATCAAACTAAGAATCTTTTTGAAATATCTAGATGGCCCTTAAAAGGGCCGTATAAATATGTGGAAACTGACATCTGAGGTACATGTACATGTTCACAGTCCAGGAATTCTAGTCTGCGTCACAGCCGGTATGTTGACTCTCAAAGGCATAAAAGTTGCTTTCATGGTGAGCTGTGGCAGCAATACTCTGGTATCGTATGTTCGGCTTGACTTTAGTCCCGGGCGATTTCTCCTGTATGATCCCGCTCCCGCTACCATTGGTTCTCGTCCAACCTGAAACTAAGAAGAATAGTACGACTCGCCTTCACTCGTCGTGTCGTGCTCATTCATACGATTAGGAAAGAAAAATGAAATTTCAATCCACTAAATGAATTTAAAACAGGTAAAAAGGAAAACGTTTGGCCTTTCTTTCTTGAAAAGTTTAGATCTTAAAAATCGCATTCAAACAAATTACAAAACATACTAGGACCAAGTTTTCTTTTTATAGGACGGATTGAACTAACATATTAAATGTTAGCCAATCGGCTTGGTTATAGCATATTGAAGTAGCCAGATGTAAACTGTATATATAGTCACAGAGCGGCTGTGATAGAAAGGTACTCACTTTTAAATAAAATTAACTGTCATTTGTCATTTTACTTTGATGAAGAATGTCGTTCGGAGAATGGTAAAGGGGGAGGGTCATTACTAATATGAATACACAATATTTATGACATGATCAGTAAATTTGACTTCACGGTAGAATTGATTTTGAGCAAATGACAAAGGCGCACGTACCTTTTTGAAAGAAAAAAACAAACAAACAAACAAACAAACAAAACAGACAACGTCTTTCTTCTTTCTCCCTTACAATGTAAACACTTTGTGTATTTTTTTTTTATGAAATATACAGAATTCTCACATCAAAACTCCATTATCTGACATTTCCTTTTCGTGCACGTACGTGTATGCAATGTAATCTAGTAGATAGTAAATGCAGGAAAATGCGCGAGGGCGCATGTTTTCGGTTCTCCTACGCCGTTGTATACGATTGATTAATATATTCTATATAATAGCGATTTTCTTGTTTATCCTTCGTCAGATACGGGTAAAATAGTGACCACAATGTTGGACAGTCGAACAGATATACACGTACATGTAGTTGTAACCATATTGGCATTACATGGAAGAAAGTTTTGATCGGTCAATTTGGAGTTTATTTGACCTACAAGTTGTGCAAGGTGCATATCAAATCACTAAGTACGTGTATTGCACGTGCAGTCATTTAATTCACAACAGTAACGAAGCGATGCTAATGAAGATAAATCATCAACGTTTCGGGTAACTGACAGAGATTTTAGCAAATGGACAAGTCTTTCAGTTCAAATACTTATAGGGGGTGGGAGCGAGAAGTGCTCACAACACCTTACGGCTATGTACACAGACACGTTGTTTCATTGTTTATACATGTAGATGCTTATGCCTTTTGTTGTATTAACAAAGGATCATGAAAGAAAATGAAAAGATCAACAGGCGTTTGAATTGCTTTCACTTAATACACACGCAGGAAATACTTGTAGCACACAATGTTACACTTCGAAAGTTGTCACTGTATTCAAAGAACTTTAGAGCTAGACTTTTTTTTGTAGAAATGAGTAAATAAATGTGCTATTCTGACTACATGTATATGTGGGTAGTAACATGAGGGGCAGGGATTTTGTATTTTTTTTTTTTTTTTTTATTTTCTTACTTTGTATTATGAAATCTTTATTCAACTATCAAACTAAGAATCTTTTTGAAATATCTAGATGGCCCTTAAAAGGGCCGTATAAATATGTGGAAACTGACATCTGAGGTACATGTACATGTTCACAGTCCAGGAATTCTAGTCTGCGTCACAGCCGGTATGTTGACTCTCAAAGGCATAAAAGTTGCTTTCATGGTGAGCTGTGGCAGCAATACTCTGGTATCGTATGTTCGGCTTGACTTTAGTCCCGGGCGATTTCTCCTGTATGATCCCGCTCCCGCTACCATTGGTTCTCGTCCAACCTGAAACTAAGAAGAATAGTACGACTCGCCTTCACTCGTCGTGTCGTGCTCATTCATACGATTAGGAAAGAAAAATGAAATTTCAATCCACTAAATGAATTTAAAACAGGTAAAAAGGAAAACGTTTGGCCTTTCTTTCTTGAAAAGTTTAGATCTTAAAAATCGCATTCAAACAAATTACAAAACATACTAGGACCAAGTTTTCTTTTTATAGGACGGATTGAACTAACATATTAAATGTTAGCCAATCGGCTTGGTTATAGCATATTGAAGTAGCCAGATGTAAACTGTATATATAGTCACAGAGCGGCTGTGATAGAAAGGTACTCACTTTTAAATAAAATTAACTGTCATTTGTCATTTTACTTTGATGAAGAATGTCGTTCGGAGAATGGTAAAGGGGGAGGGTCATTACTAATATGAATACACAATATTTATGACATGATCAGTAAATTTGACTTCACGGTAGAATTGATTTTGAGCAAATGACAAAGGCGCACGTACCTTTTTGAAAGAAAAAAACAAACAAACAAACAAACAAACAAAACAGACAACGTCTTTCTTCTTTCTCCCTTACAATGTAAACACTTTGTGTATTTTTTTTTTATGAAATATACAGAATTCTCACATCAAAACTCCATTATCTGACATTTCCTTTTCGTGCACGTACGTGTATGCAATGTAATCTAGTAGATAGTAAATGCAGGAAAATGCGCGAGGGCGCATGTTTTCGGTTCTCCTACGCCGTTGTATACGATTGATTAATATATTCTATATAATAGCGATTTTCTTGTTTATCCTTCGTCAGATACGGGTAAAATAGTGACCACAATGTTGGACAGTCGAACAGATATACACGTACATGTAGTTGTAACCATATTGGCATTACATGGAAGAAAGTTTTGATCGGTCAATTTGGAGTTTATTTGACCTACAAGTTGTGCAAGGTGCATATCAAATCACTAAGTACGTGTATTGCACGTGCAGTCATTTAATTCACAACAGTAACGAAGCGATGCTAATGAAGATAAATCATCAACGTTTCGGGTAACTGACAGAGATTTTAGCAAATGGACAAGTCTTTCAGTTCAAATACTTATAGGGGGTGGGAGCGAGAAGTGCTCACAACACCTTACGGCTATGTACACAGACACGTTGTTTCATTGTTTATACATGTAGATGCTTATGCCTTTTGTTGTATTAACAAAGGATCATGAAAGAAAATGAAAAGATCAACAGGCGTTTGAATTGCTTTCACTTAATACACACGCAGGAAATACTTGTAGCACACAATGTTACACTTCGAAAGTTGTCACTGTATTCAAAGAACTTTAGAGCTAGACTTTTTTTTGTAGAAATGAGTAAATAAATGTGCTATTCTGACTACATGTATATGTGGGTAGTAACATGAGGGGCAGGGATTTTGTATTTTTTTTTTTTTTTTTTATTTTCTTACTTTGTATTATGAAATCTTTATTCAACTATCAAACTAAGAATCTTTTTGAAATATCTAGATGGCCCTTAAAAGGGCCGTATAAATATGTGGAAACTGACATCTGAGGTACATGTACATGTTCACAGTCCAGGAATTCTAGTCTGCGTCACAGCCGGTATGTTGACTCTCAAAGGCATAAAAGTTGCTTTCATGGTGAGCTGTGGCAGCAATACTCTGGTATCGTATGTTCGGCTTGACTTTAGTCCCGGGCGATTTCTCCTGTATGATCCCGCTCCCGCTACCATTGGTTCTCGTCCAACCTGAAACTAAGAAGAATAGTACGACTCGCCTTCACTCGTCGTGTCGTGCTCATTCATACGATTAGGAAAGAAAAATGAAATTTCAATCCACTAAATGAATTTAAAACAGGTAAAAAGGAAAACGTTTGGCCTTTCTTTCTTGAAAAGTTTAGATCTTAAAAATCGCATTCAAACAAATTACAAAACATACTAGGACCAAGTTTTCTTTTTATAGGACGGATTGAACTAACATATTAAATGTTAGCCAATCGGCTTGGTTATAGCATATTGAAGTAGCCAGATGTAAACTGTATATATAGTCACAGAGCGGCTGTGATAGAAAGGTACTCACTTTTAAATAAAATTAACTGTCATTTGTCATTTTACTTTGATGAAGAATGTCGTTCGGAGAATGGTAAAGGGGGAGGGTCATTACTAATATGAATACACAATATTTATGACATGATCAGTAAATTTGACTTCACGGTAGAATTGATTTTGAGCAAATGACAAAGGCGCACGTACCTTTTTGAAAGAAAAAAACAAACAAACAAACAAACAAACAAAACAGACAACGTCTTTCTTCTTTCTCCCTTACAATGTAAACACTTTGTGTATTTTTTTTTTATGAAATATACAGAATTCTCACATCAAAACTCCATTATCTGACATTTCCTTTTCGTGCACGTACGTGTATGCAATGTAATCTAGTAGATAGTAAATGCAGGAAAATGCGCGAGGGCGCATGTTTTCGGTTCTCCTACGCCGATTGATTAATATATTCTATATAATAGCGATTTTCTTGTTTATCCTTCGTCAGATACGGGTACAATAGTGACCACAATGTTGGACAGTCGAACAGATATACACGTACATGTAGTTGTAACCATATTGGCATTACATGGAAGAAAGTTTTGATCGGTCAATTTGGAGTTTATTTGACCTACAAGTTGTGCAAGGTGCATATCAAATCACTAAGTACGTGTATTGCACGTGCAGTCATTTAATTCACAACAGTAACGAAGCGATGCTAATGAAGATAAATCATCAACGTTTCGGGTAACTGACAGAGATTTTAGCAAATGGACAAGTCTTTCAGTTCAAATACTTATAGGGGGTGGGAGCGAGAAGTGCTCACAACACCTTACGGCTATGTACACAGACACGTTGTTTCATTGTTTATACATGTAGATGCTTATGCCTTTTGTTGTATTAACAAAGGATCATGAAAGAAAATGAAAAGATCAACAGGCGTTTGAATTGCTTTCACTTAATACACACGCAGGAAATACTTGTAGCACACAATGTTACACTTCGAAAGTTGTCACTGTATTCAAAGAACTTTAGAGCTAGACTTTTTTTTGTAGAAATGAGTAAATAAATGTGCTATTCTGACTACATGTATATGTGGGTAGTAACATGAGGGGCAGGGATTTTGTATTTTTTTTTTTTTTTTTTATTTTCTTACTTTGTATTATGAAATCTTTATTCAACTATCAAACTAAGAATCTTTTTGAAATATCTAGATGGCCCTTAAAAGGGCCGTATAAATATGTGGAAACTGACATCTGAGGTACATGTACATGTTCACAGTCCAGGAATTCTAGTCTGCGTCACAGCCGGTATGTTGACTCTCAAAGGCATAAAAGTTGCTTTCATGGTGAGCTGTGGCAGCAATACTCTGGTATCGTATGTTCGGCTTGACTTTAGTCCCGGGCGATTTCTCCTGTATGATCCCGCTCCCGCTACCATTGGTTCTCGTCCAACCTGAAACTAAGAAGAATAGTACGACTCGCCTTCACTCGTCGTGTCGTGCTCATTCATACGATTAGGAAAGAAAAATGAAATTTCAATCCACTAAATGAATTTAAAACAGGTAAAAAGGAAAACGTTTGGCCTTTCTTTCTTGAAAAGTTTAGATCTTAAAAATCGCATTCAAACAAATTACAAAACATACTAGGACCAAGTTTTCTTTTTATAGGACGGATTGAACTAACATATTAAATGTTAGCCAATCGGCTTGGTTATAGCATATTGAAGTAGCCAGATGTAAACTGTATATATAGTCACAGAGCGGCTGTGATAGAAAGGTACTCACTTTTAAATAAAATTAACTGTCATTTGTCATTTTACTTTGATGAAGAATGTCGTTCGGAGAATGGTAAAGGGGGAGGGTCATTACTAATATGAATACACAATATTTATGACATGATCAGTAAATTTGACTTCACGGTAGAATTGATTTTGAGCAAATGACAAAGGCGCACGTACCTTTTTGAAAGAAAAAAACAAACAAACAAACAAACAAACAAAACAGACAACGTCTTTCTTCTTTCTCCCTTACAATGTAAACACTTTGTGTATTTTTTTTTTATGAAATATACAGAATTCTCACATCAAAACTCCATTATCTGACATTTCCTTTTCGTGCACGTACGTGTATGCAATGTAATCTAGTAGATAGTAAATGCAGGAAAATGCGCGAGGGCGCATGTTTTCGGTTCTCCTACGCCGTTGTATACGATTGATTAATATATTCTATATAATAGCGATTTTCTTGTTTATCCTTCGTCAGATACGGGTAAAATAGTGACCACAATGTTGGACAGTCGAACAGATATACACGTACATGTAGTTGTAACCATATTGGCATTACATGGAAGAAAGTTTTGATCGGTCAATTTGGAGTTTATTTGACCTACAAGTTGTGCAAGGTGCATATCAAATCACTAAGTACGTGTATTGCACGTGCAGTCATTTAATTCACAACAGTAACGAAGCGATGCTAATGAAGATAAATCATCAACGTTTCGGGTAACTGACAGAGATTTTAGCAAATGGACAAGTCTTTCAGTTCAAATACTTATAGGGGGTGGGAGCGAGAAGTGCTCACAACACCTTACGGCTATGTACACAGACACGTTGTTTCATTGTTTATACATGTAGATGCTTATGCCTTTTGTTGTATTAACAAAGGATCATGAAAGAAAATGAAAAGATCAACAGGCGTTTGAATTGCTTTCACTTAATACACACGCAGGAAATACTTGTAGCACACAATGTTACACTTCGAAAGTTGTCACTGTATTCAAAGAACTTTAGAGCTAGACTTTTTTTTGTAGAAATGAGTAAATAAATGTGCTATTCTGACTACATGTATATGTGGGTAGTAACATGAGGGGCAGGGATTTTGTATTTTTTTTTTTTTTTTTTTATTTTCTTACTTTGTATTATGAAATCTTTATTCAACTATCAAACTAAGAATCTTTTTGAAATATCTAGATGGCCCTTAAAAGGGCCGTATAAATATGTGGAAACTGACATCTGAGGTACATGTACATGTTCACAGTCCAGGAATTCTAGTCTGCGTCACAGCCGGTATGTTGACTCTCAAAGGCATAAAAGTTGCTTTCATGGTGAGCTGTGGCAGCAATACTCTGGTATCGTATGTTCGGCTTGACTTTAGTCCCGGGCGATTTCTCCTGTATGATCCCGCTCCCGCTACCATTGGTTCTCGTCCAACCTGAAACTAAGAAGAATAGTACGACTCGCCTTCACTCGTCGTGTCGTGCTCATTCATACGATTAGGAAAGAAAAATGAAATTTCAATCCACTAAATGAATTTAAAACAGGTAAAAAGGAAAACGTTTGGCCTTTCTTTCTTGAAAAGTTTAGATCTTAAAAATCGCATTCAAACAAATTACAAAACATACTAGGACCAAGTTTTCTTTTTATAGGACGGATTGAACTAACATATTAAATGTTAGCCAATCGGCTTGGTTATAGCATATTGAAGTAGCCAGATGTAAACTGTATATATAGTCACAGAGCGGCTGTGATAGAAAGGTACTCACTTTTAAATAAAATTAACTGTCATTTGTCATTTTACTTTGATGAAGAATGTCGTTCGGAGAATGGTAAAGGGGGAGGGTCATTACTAATATGAATACACAATATTTATGACATGATCAGTAAATTTGACTTCACGGTAGAATTGATTTTGAGCAAATGACAAAGGCGCACGTACCTTTTTGAAAGAAAAAAACAAACAAACAAACAAACAAACAAAACAGACAACGTCTTTCTTCTTTCTCCCTTACAATGTAAACACTTTGTGTATTTTTTTTTTATGAAATATACAGAATTCTCACATCAAAACTCCATTATCTGACATTTCCTTTTCGTGCACGTACGTGTATGCAATGTAATCTAGTAGATAGTAAATGCAGGAAAATGCGCGAGGGCGCATGTTTTCGGTTCTCCTACGCCGATTGATTAATATATTCTATATAATAGCGATTTTCTTGTTTATCCTTCGTCAGATACGGGTACAATAGTGACCACAATGTTGGACAGTCGAACAGATATACACGTACATGTAGTTGTAACCATATTGGCATTACATGGAAGAAAGTTTTGATCGGTCAATTTGGAGTTTATTTGACCTACAAGTTGTGCAAGGTGCATATCAAATCACTAAGTACGTGTATTGCACGTGCAGTCATTTAATTCACAACAGTAACGAAGCGATGCTAATGAAGATAAATCATCAACGTTTCGGGTAACTGACAGAGATTTTAGCAAATGGACAAGTCTTTCAGTTCAAATACTTATAGGGGGTGGGAGCGAGAAGTGCTCACAACACCTTACGGCTATGTACACAGACACGTTGTTTCATTGTTTATACATGTAGATGCTTATGCCTTTTGTTGTATTAACAAAGGATCATGAAAGAAAATGAAAAGATCAACAGGCGTTTGAATTGCTTTCACTTAATACACACGCAGGAAATACTTGTAGCACACAATGTTACACTTCGAAAGTTGTCACTGTATTCAAAGAACTTTAGAGCTAGACTTTTTTTTGTAGAAATGAGTAAATAAATGTGCTATTCTGACTACATGTATATGTGGGTAGTAACATGAGGGGCAGGGATTTTGTATTTTTTTTTTTTTTTTTTATTTTCTTACTTTGTATTATGAAATCTTTATTCAACTATCAAACTAAGAATCTTTTTGAAATATCTAGATGGCCCTTAAAAGGGCCGTATAAATATGTGGAAACTGACATCTGAGGTACATGTACATGTTCACAGTCCAGGAATTCTAGTCTGCGTCACAGCCGGTATGTTGACTCTCAAAGGCATAAAAGTTGCTTTCATGGTGAGCTGTGGCAGCAATACTCTGGTATCGTATGTTCGGCTTGACTTTAGTCCCGGGCGATTTCTCCTGTATGATCCCGCTCCCGCTACCATTGGTTCTCGTCCAACCTGAAACTAAGAAGAATAGTACGACTCGCCTTCACTCGTCGTGTCGTGCTCATTCATACGATTAGGAAAGAAAAATGAAATTTCAATCCACTAAATGAATTTAAAACAGGTAAAAAGGAAAACGTTTGGCCTTTCTTTCTTGAAAAGTTTAGATCTTAAAAATCGCATTCAAACAAATTACAAAACATACTAGGACCAAGTTTTCTTTTTATAGGACGGATTGAACTAACATATTAAATGTTAGCCAATCGGCTTGGTTATAGCATATTGAAGTAGCCAGATGTAAACTGTATATATAGTCACAGAGCGGCTGTGATAGAAAGGTACTCACTTTTAAATAAAATTAACTGTCATTTGTCATTTTACTTTGATGAAGAATGTCGTTCGGAGAATGGTAAAGGGGGAGGGTCATTACTAATATGAATACACAATATTTATGACATGATCAGTAAATTTGACTTCACGGTAGAATTGATTTTGAGCAAATGACAAAGGCGCACGTACCTTTTTGAAAGAAAAAAACAAACAAACAAACAAACAAACAAAACAGACAACGTCTTTCTTCTTTCTCCCTTACAATGTAAACACTTTGTGTATTTTTTTTTTATGAAATATACAGAATTCTCACATCAAAACTCCATTATCTGACATTTCCTTTTCGTGCACGTACGTGTATGCAATGTAATCTAGTAGATAGTAAATGCAGGAAAATGCGCGAGGGCGCATGTTTTCGGTTCTCCTACGCCGATTGATTAATATATTCTATATAATAGCGATTTTCTTGTTTATCCTTCGTCAGATACGGGTACAATAGTGACCACAATGTTGGACAGTCGAACAGATATACACGTACATGTAGTTGTAACCATATTGGCATTACATGGAAGAAAGTTTTGATCGGTCAATTTGGAGTTTATTTGACCTACAAGTTGTGCAAGGTGCATATCAAATCACTAAGTACGTGTATTGCACGTGCAGTCATTTAATTCACAACAGTAACGAAGCGATGCTAATGAAGATAAATCATCAACGTTTCGGGTAACTGACAGAGATTTTAGCAAATGGACAAGTCTTTCAGTTCAAATACTTATAGGGGGTGGGAGCGAGAAGTGCTCACAACACCTTACGGCTATGTACACAGACACGTTGTTTCATTGTTTATACATGTAGATGCTTATGCCTTTTGTTGTATTAACAAAGGATCATGAAAGAAAATGAAAAGATCAACAGGCGTTTGAATTGCTTTCACTTAATACACACGCAGGAAATACTTGTAGCACACAATGTTACACTTCGAAAGTTGTCACTGTATTCAAAGAACTTTAGAGCTAGACTTTTTTTTGTAGAAATGAGTAAATAAATGTGCTATTCTGACTACATGTATATGTGGGTAGTAACATGAGGGGCAGGGATTTTGTATTTTTTTTTTTTTTTTTTTATTTTCTTACTTTGTATTATGAAATCTTTATTCAACTATCAAACTAAGAATCTTTTTGAAATATCTAGATGGCCCTTAAAAGGGCCGTATAAATATGTGGAAACTGACATCTGAGGTACATGTACATGTTCACAGTCCAGGAATTCTAGTCTGCGTCACAGCCGGTATGTTGACTCTCAAAGGCATAAAAGTTGCTTTCATGGTGAGCTGTGGCAGCAATACTCTGGTATCGTATGTTCGGCTTGACTTTAGTCCCGGGCGATTTCTCCTGTATGATCCCGCTCCCGCTACCATTGGTTCTCGTCCAACCTGAAACTAAGAAGAATAGTACGACTCGCCTTCACTCGTCGTGTCGTGCTCATTCATACGATTAGGAAAGAAAAATGAAATTTCAATCCACTAAATGAATTTAAAACAGGTAAAAAGGAAAACGTTTGGCCTTTCTTTCTTGAAAAGTTTAGATCTTAAAAATCGCATTCAAACAAATTACAAAACATACTAGGACCAAGTTTTCTTTTTATAGGACGGATTGAACTAACATATTAAATGTTAGCCAATCGGCTTGGTTATAGCATATTGAAGTAGCCAGATGTAAACTGTATATATAGTCACAGAGCGGCTGTGATAGAAAGGTACTCACTTTTAAATAAAATTAACTGTCATTTGTCATTTTACTTTGATGAAGAATGTCGTTCGGAGAATGGTAAAGGGGGAGGGTCATTACTAATATGAATACACAATATTTATGACATGATCAGTAAATTTGACTTCACGGTAGAATTGATTTTGAGCAAATGACAAAGGCGCACGTACCTTTTTGAAAGAAAAAAACAAACAAACAAACAAACAAACAAAACAGACAACGTCTTTCTTCTTTCTCCCTTACAATGTAAACACTTTGTGTATTTTTTTTTTATGAAATATACAGAATTCTCACATCAAAACTCCATTATCTGACATTTCCTTTTCGTGCACGTACGTGTATGCAATGTAATCTAGTAGATAGTAAATGCAGGAAAATGCGCGAGGGCGCATGTTTTCGGTTCTCCTACGCCGTTGTATACGATTGATTAATATATTCTATATAATAGCGATTTTCTTGTTTATCCTTCGTCAGATACGGGTACAATAGTGACCACAATGTTGGACAGTCGAACAGATATACACGTACATGTAGTTGTAACCATATTGGCATTACATGGAAGAAAGTTTTGATCGGTCAATTTGGAGTTTATTTGACCTACAAGTTGTGCAAGGTGCATATCAAATCACTAAGTACGTGTATTGCACGTGCAGTCATTTAATTCACAACAGTAACGAAGCGATGCTAATGAAGATAAATCATCAACGTTTCGGGTAACTGACAGAGATTTTAGCAAATGGACAAGTCTTTCAGTTCAAATACTTATAGGGGGTGGGAGCGAGAAGTGCTCACAACACCTTACGGCTATGTACACAGACACGTTGTTTCATTGTTTATACATGTAGATGCTTATGCCTTTTGTTGTATTAACAAAGGATCATGAAAGAAAATGAAAAGATCAACAGGCGTTTGAATTGCTTTCACTTAATACACACGCAGGAAATACTTGTAGCACACAATGTTACACTTCGAAAGTTGTCACTGTATTCAAAGAACTTTAGAGCTAGACTTTTTTTTGTAGAAATGAGTAAATAAATGTGCTATTCTGACTACATGTATATGTGGGTAGTAACATGAGGGGCAGGGATTTTGTATTTTTTTTTTTTTTTTTTTATTTTCTTACTTTGTATTATGAAATCTTTATTCAACTATCAAACTAAGAATCTTTTTGAAATATCTAGATGGCCCTTAAAAGGGCCGTATAAATATGTGGAAACTGACATCTGAGGTACATGTACATGTTCACAGTCCAGGAATTCTAGTCTGCGTCACAGCCGGTATGTTGACTCTCAAAGGCATAAAAGTTGCTTTCATGGTGAGCTGTGGCAGCAATACTCTGGTATCGTATGTTCGGCTTGACTTTAGTCCCGGGCGATTTCTCCTGTATGATCCCGCTCCCGCTACCATTGGTTCTCGTCCAACCTGAAACTAAGAAGAATAGTACGACTCGCCTTCACTCGTCGTGTCGTGCTCATTCATACGATTAGGAAAGAAAAATGAAATTTCAATCCACTAAATGAATTTAAAACAGGTAAAAAGGAAAACGTTTGGCCTTTCTTTCTTGAAAAGTTTAGATCTTAAAAATCGCATTCAAACAAATTACAAAACATACTAGGACCAAGTTTTCTTTTTATAGGACGGATTGAACTAACATATTAAATGTTAGCCAATCGGCTTGGTTATAGCATATTGAAGTAGCCAGATGTAAACTGTATATATAGTCACAGAGCGGCTGTGATAGAAAGGTACTCACTTTTAAATAAAATTAACTGTCATTTGTCATTTTACTTTGATGAAGAATGTCGTTCGGAGAATGGTAAAGGGGGAGGGTCATTACTAATATGAATACACAATATTTATGACATGATCAGTAAATTTGACTTCACGGTAGAATTGATTTTGAGCAAATGACAAAGGCGCACGTACCTTTTTGAAAGAAAAAAACAAACAAACAAACAAACAAACAAAACAGACAACGTCTTTCTTCTTTCTCCCTTACAATGTAAACACTTTGTGTATTTTTTTTTTATGAAATATACAGAATTCTCACATCAAAACTCCATTATCTGACATTTCCTTTTCGTGCACGTACGTGTATGCAATGTAATCTAGTAGATAGTAAATGCAGGAAAATGCGCGAGGGCGCATGTTTTCGGTTCTCCTACGCCGTTGTATACGATTGATTAATATATTCTATATAATATCGATTTTCTTGTTTATCCTTCGTCAGATACGGGTACAATAGTGACCACAATGTTGGACAGTCGAACAGATATACACGTACATGTAGTTGTAACCATATTGGCATTACATGGAAGAAAGTTTTGATCGGTCAATTTGGAGTTTATTTGACCTACAAGTTGTGCAAGGTGCATATCAAATCACTAAGTACGTGTATTGCACGTGCAGTCATTTAATTCACAACAGTAACGAAGCGATGCTAATGAAGATAAATCATCAACGTTTCGGGTAACTGACAGAGATTTTAGCAAATGGACAAGTCTTTCAGTTCAAATACTTATAGGGGGTGGGAGCGAGAAGTGCTCACAACACCTTACGGCTATGTACACAGACACGTTGTTTCATTGTTTATACATGTAGATGCTTATGCCTTTTGTTGTATTAACAAAGGATCATGAAAGAAAATGAAAAGATCAACAGGCGTTTGAATTGCTTTCACTTAATACACACGCAGGAAATACTTGTAGCACACAATGTTACACTTCGAAAGTTGTCACTGTATTCAAAGAACTTTAGAGCTAGACTTTTTTTTGTAGAAATGAGTAAATAAATGTGCTATTCTGACTACATGTATATGTGGGTAGTAACATGAGGGGCAGGGATTTTGTATTTTTTTTTTTTTTTTTTATTTTCTTACTTTGTATTATGAAATCTTTATTCAACTATCAAACTAAGAATCTTTTTGAAATATCTAGATGGCCCTTAAAAGGGCCGTATAAATATGTGGAAACTGACATCTGAGGTACATGTACATGTTCACAGTCCAGGAATTCTAGTCTGCGTCACAGCCGGTATGTTGACTCTCAAAGGCATAAAAGTTGCTTTCATGGTGAGCTGTGGCAGCAATACTCTGGTATCGTATGTTCGGCTTGACTTTAGTCCCGGGCGATTTCTCCTGTATGATCCCGCTCCCGCTACCATTGGTTCTCGTCCAACCTGAAACTAAGAAGAATAGTACGACTCGCCTTCACTCGTCGTGTCGTGCTCATTCATACGATTAGGAAAGAAAAATGAAATTTCAATCCACTAAATGAATTTAAAACAGGTAAAAAGGAAAACATTTGGCCTTTCTTTCTTGAAAAGTTTAGATCTTAAAAATCGCATTCAAACAAATTACAAAACATACTAGGACCAAGTTTTCTTTTTATAGGACGGATTGAACTAACATATTAAATGTTAGCCAATCGGCTTGGTTATAGCATATTGAAGTAGCCAGATGTAAACTGTATATATAGTCACAGAGCGGCTGTGATAGAAAGGTACTCACTTTTAAATAAAATTAACTGTCATTGGTCAATTTACTTTGATGAAGAATGTCGTTCGGAGAATGGAAAAGGGGGAGGGTCATTACTAATATGAATACACAATATTTATGACATGATCAGTAAATTTGACTTCACGGTAGAATTGATTTTGAGCAAATGACAAAGGCGCACGTACCTTTTTGAAAAAAAAAACCAAACAAACAAACAAACAAAACAGACAACGTCTTTCTTCTTTCTCCCTTACAATGTAAACACTTTGTGTATTTTTTTTTATGAAATATACAGAATTCTCACATCAAAACTCCATTATCTGACATTTCCTTTTCGTGCACGTACATGTATGCAATGTAATCTAGTAGATAGTAAATGCAGGAAAATGCGCGAGGGCGCATGTTTTCGGTTCTCCTACGCCGATTGATTAATATATTCTATATAATAGCGATTTTCTTGTTTATCCTTCGTCAGATACGGGTACAATAGTGACCACAATGTTGGACAGTCGAACAGATATACACGTACATGTAGTTGTAACCATATTGGCATTACATGGAAGAAAGTTTTGATCGGTCAATTTGGAGTTTATTTGACCTACAAGTTGTGCAAGGTGCATATCAAATCACTAAGTACGTGTATTGCACGTGCAGTCATTTAATTCACAACAGTAACGAAGCGATGCTAATGAAGATAAATCATCAACGTTTCGGGTAACTGACAGAGATTTTAGCAAATGGACAAGTCTTTCAGTTCAAATACTTATAGGGGGTGGGAGTGAGAAGTGCTCACAACACCTTACGGCTATGTACACAGACACGTTGTTTCATTGTTTATACATGTAGATGCTTATGCCTTTTGTTGTATTAACAAAGGATCATGAAAGAAAATGAAAAGATCAACTGGCGTTTGAATTGCTTTCACTTAATACACACGCAGGAAATACTTGTAGCACACAATGTTACACTTCGAAAGCTGTCACTGTATTCAAAGAACTTTAGAGCTAGACTTTTTTTTGTAGAAATGAGTAAATAAATATGCTATTCTGACTACATGTATGTGTGGGTAGTAACATGAGGGGCAGGGATTTTGTATTTTTTTTTTATTTTCTTACTTTGTATTATGAAATCTTTATTCAACTATCAAACTAAGAATCTTTTTGAAACATCTAGATGGCCCTTAAAAGGGCCGTATAAATATGTGGAAACTGACATCTGAGGTACATGTACATGTTCACAGTCCAGGAATTCTAGTCTGCGTCACAGCCGGTATGTTGACTCTCAAAGGCATAAAAGTTGCTTTCATGGTGAGCTGTGGCAGCAATACTCTGGTATCGTATGTTCGGCTTGACTTTAGTCCCGGGCGATTTCTCCTGTATGATCCCGCTCCCGCTACCATTGGTTCTCGTCCAACCTGAAACTAAGAAGAATAGTACGACTCGCCTTCACTCGTCGTGTCGTGCTCATTCATACGATTAGGAAAGAAAAATGAAATTTCAATCCACTAAATGAATTTAAAACAGGTAAAAAGGAAAACGTTTGGCCTTTCTTTCTTGAAAAGTTTAGATCTTAAAAATCGCATTCAAACAAATTACAAAACATACTAGGACCAAGTTTTCTTTTTATAGGACGGATTGAACTAACATATTAAATGTTAGCCAATCGGCTTGGTTATAGCATATTGAAGTAGCCAGATGTAAACTGTATATATAGTCACAGAGCGGCTGTGATAGAAAGGTACTCACTTTTAAATAAAATTAACTGTCATTTGTCATTTTACTTTGATGAAGAATGTCGTTCGGAGAATGGTAAAGGGGGAGGGTCATTACTAATATGAATACACAATATTTATGACATGATCAGTAAATTTGACTTCACGGTAGAATTGATTTTGAGCAAATGACAAAGGCGCACGTACCTTTTTGAAAGAAAAAAACAAACAAACAAACAAACAAACAAAACAGACAACGTCTTTCTTCTTTCTCCCTTACAATGTAAACACTTTGTGTATTTTTTTTTTATGAAATATACAGAATTCTCACATCAAAACTCCATTATCTGACATTTCCTTTTCGTGCACGTACGTGTATGCAATGTAATCTAGTAGATAGTAAATGCAGGAAAATGCGCGAGGGCGCATGTTTTCGGTTCTCCTACGCCGATTGATTAATATATTCTATATAATAGCGATTTTCTTGTTTATCCTTCGTCAGATACGGGTACAATAGTGACCACAATGTTGGACAGTCGAACAGATATACACGTACATGTAGTTGTAACCATATTGGCATTACATGGAAGAAAGTTTTGATCGGTCAATTTGGAGTTTATTTGACCTACAAGTTGTGCAAGGTGCATATCAAATCACTAAGTACGTGTATTGCACGTGCAGTCATTTAATTCACAACAGTAACGAAGCGATGCTAATGAAGATAAATCATCAACGTTTCGGGTAACTGACAGAGATTTTAGCAAATGGACAAGTCTTTCAGTTCAAATACTTATAGGGGGTGGGAGCGAGAAGTGCTCACAACACCTTACGGCTATGTACACAGACACGTTGTTTCATTGTTTATACATGTAGATGCTTATGCCTTTTGTTGTATTAACAAAGGATCATGAAAGAAAATGAAAAGATCAACAGGCGTTTGAATTGCTTTCACTTAATACACACGCAGGAAATACTTGTAGCACACAATGTTACACTTCGAAAGTTGTCACTGTATTCAAAGAACTTTAGAGCTAGACTTTTTTTTGTAGAAATGAGTAAATAAATGTGCTATTCTGACTACATGTATATGTGGGTAGTAACATGAGGGGCAGGGATTTTGTATTTTTTTTTTTTTTTTTTATTTTCTTACTTTGTATTATGAAATCTTTATTCAACTATCAAACTAAGAATCTTTTTGAAATATCTAGATGGCCCTTAAAAGGGCCGTATAAATATGTGGAAACTGACATCTGAGGTACATGTACATGTTCACAGTCCAGGAATTCTAGTCTGCGTCACAGCCGGTATGTTGACTCTCAAAGGCATAAAAGTTGCTTTCATGGTGAGCTGTGGCAGCAATACTCTGGTATCGTATGTTCGGCTTGACTTTAGTCCCGGGCGATTTCTCCTGTATGATCCCGCTCCCGCTACCATTGGTTCTCGTCCAACCTGAAACTAAGAAGAATAGTACGACTCGCCTTCACTCGTCGTGTCGTGCTCATTCATACGATTAGGAAAGAAAAATGAAATTTCAATCCACTAAATGAATTTAAAACAGGTAAAAAGGAAAACGTTTGGCCTTTCTTTCTTGAAAAGTTTAGATCTTAAAAATCGCATTCAAACAAATTACAAAACATACTAGGACCAAGTTTTCTTTTTATAGGACGGATTGAACTAACATATTAAATGTTAGCCAATCGGCTTGGTTATAGCATATTGAAGTAGCCAGATGTAAACTGTATATATAGTCACAGAGCGGCTGTGATAGAAAGGTACTCACTTTTAAATAAAATTAACTGTCATTTGTCATTTTACTTTGATGAAGAATGTCGTTCGGAGAATGGTAAAGGGGGAGGGTCATTACTAATATGAATACACAATATTTATGACATGATCAGTAAATTTGACTTCACGGTAGAATTGATTTTGAGCAAATGACAAAGGCGCACGTACCTTTTTGAAAGAAAAAAACAAACAAACAAACAAACAAACAAAACAGACAACGTCTTTCTTCTTTCTCCCTTACAATGTAAACACTTTGTGTATTTTTTTTTTATGAAATATACAGAATTCTCACATCAAAACTCCATTATCTGACATTTCCTTTTCGTGCACGTACGTGTATGCAATGTAATCTAGTAGATAGTAAATGCAGGAAAATGCGCGAGGGCGCATGTTTTCGGTTCTCCTACGCCGATTGATTAATATATTCTATATAATAGCGATTTTCTTGTTTATCCTTCGTCAGATACGGGTACAATAGTGACCACAATGTTGGACAGTCGAACAGATATACACGTACATGTAGTTGTAACCATATTGGCATTACATGGAAGAAAGTTTTGATCGGTCAATTTGGAGTTTATTTGACCTACAAGTTGTGCAAGGTGCATATCAAATCACTAAGTACGTGTATTGCACGTGCAGTCATTTAATTCACAACAGTAACGAAGCGATGCTAATGAAGATAAATCATCAACGTTTCGGGTAACTGACAGAGATTTTAGCAAATGGACAAGTCTTTCAGTTCAAATACTTATAGGGGGTGGGAGCGAGAAGTGCTCACAACACCTTACGGCTATGTACACAGACACGTTGTTTCATTGTTTATACATGTAGATGCTTATGCCTTTTGTTGTATTAACAAAGGATCATGAAAGAAAATGAAAAGATCAACAGGCGTTTGAATTGCTTTCACTTAATACACACGCAGGAAATACTTGTAGCACACAATGTTACACTTCGAAAGTTGTCACTGTATTCAAAGAACTTTAGAGCTAGACTTTTTTTTGTAGAAATGAGTAAATAAATGTGCTATTCTGACTACATGTATATGTGGGTAGTAACATGAGGGGCAGGGATTTTGTATTTTTTTTTTTTTTTTTTATTTTCTTACTTTGTATTATGAAATCTTTATTCAACTATCAAACTAAGAATCTTTTTGAAATATCTAGATGGCCCTTAAAAGGGCCGTATAAATATGTGGAAACTGACATCTGAGGTACATGTACATGTTCACAGTCCAGGAATTCTAGTCTGCGTCACAGCCGGTATGTTGACTCTCAAAGGCATAAAAGTTGCTTTCATGGTGAGCTGTGGCAGCAATACTCTGGTATCGTATGTTCGGCTTGACTTTAGTCCCGGGCGATTTCTCCTGTATGATCCCGCTCCCGCTACCATTGGTTCTCGTCCAACCTGAAACTAAGAAGAATAGTACGACTCGCCTTCACTCGTCGTGTCGTGCTCATTCATACGATTAGGAAAGAAAAATGAAATTTCAATCCACTAAATGAATTTAAAACAGGTAAAAAGGAAAACGTTTGGCCTTTCTTTCTTGAAAAGTTTAGATCTTAAAAATCGCATTCAAACAAATTACAAAACATACTAGGACCAAGTTTTCTTTTTATAGGACGGATTGAACTAACATATTAAATGTTAGCCAATCGGCTTGGTTATAGCATATTGAAGTAGCCAGATGTAAACTGTATATATAGTCACAGAGCGGCTGTGATAGAAAGGTACTCACTTTTAAATAAAATTAACTGTCATTTGTCATTTTACTTTGATGAAGAATGTCGTTCGGAGAATGGTAAAGGGGGAGGGTCATTACTAATATGAATACACAATATTTATGACATGATCAGTAAATTTGACTTCACGGTAGAATTGATTTTGAGCAAATGACAAAGGCGCACGTACCTTTTTGAAAGAAAAAAACAAACAAACAAACAAACAAACAAAACAGACAACGTCTTTCTTCTTTCTCCCTTACAATGTAAACACTTTGTGTATTTTTTTTTTATGAAATATACAGAATTCTCACATCAAAACTCCATTATCTGACATTTCCTTTTCGTGCACGTACGTGTATGCAATGTAATCTAGTAGATAGTAAATGCAGGAAAATGCGCGAGGGCGCATGTTTTCGGTTCTCCTACGCCGTTGTATACGATTGATTAATATATTCTATATAATATCGATTTTCTTGTTTATCCTTCGTCAGATACGGGTACAATAGTGACCACAATGTTGGACAGTCGAACAGATATACACGTACATGTAGTTGTAACCATATTGGCATTACATGGAAGAAAGTTTTGATCGGTCAATTTGGAGTTTATTTGACCTACAAGTTGTGCAAGGTGCATATCAAATCACTAAGTACGTGTATTGCACGTGCAGTCATTTAATTCACAACAGTAACGAAGCGATGCTAATGAAGATAAATCATCAACGTTTCGGGTAACTGACAGAGATTTTAGCAAATGGACAAGTCTTTCAGTTCAAATACTTATAGGGGGTGGGAGCGAGAAGTGCTCACAACACCTTACGGCTATGTACACAGACACGTTGTTTCATTGTTTATACATGTAGATGCTTATGCCTTTTGTTGTATTAACAAAGGATCATGAAAGAAAATGAAAAGATCAACAGGCGTTTGAATTGCTTTCACTTAATACACACGCAGGAAATACTTGTAGCACACAATGTTACACTTCGAAAGTTGTCACTGTATTCAAAGAACTTTAGAGCTAGACTTTTTTTTGTAGAAATGAGTAAATAAATGTGCTATTCTGACTACATGTATATGTGGGTAGTAACATGAGGGGCAGGGATTTTGTATTTTTTTTTTTTTTTTTTTATTTTCTTACTTTGTATTATGAAATCTTTATTCAACTATCAAACTAAGAATCTTTTTGAAATATCTAGATGGCCCTTAAAAGGGCCGTATAAATATGTGGAAACTGACATCTGAGGTACATGTACATGTTCACAGTCCAGGAATTCTAGTCTGCGTCACAGCCGGTATGTTGACTCTCAAAGGCATAAAAGTTGCTTTCATGGTGAGCTGTGGCAGCAATACTCTGGTATCGTATGTTCGGCTTGACTTTAGTCCCGGGCGATTTCTCCTGTATGATCCCGCTCCCGCTACCATTGGTTCTCGTCCAACCTGAAACTAAGAAGAATAGTACGACTCGCCTTCACTCGTCGTGTCGTGCTCATTCATACGATTAGGAAAGAAAAATGAAATTTCAATCCACTAAATGAATTTAAAACAGGTAAAAAGGAAAACGTTTGGCCTTTCTTTCTTGAAAAGTTTAGATCTTAAAAATCGCATTCAAACAAATTACAAAACATACTAGGACCAAGTTTTCTTTTTATAGGACGGATTGAACTAACATATTAAATGTTAGCCAATCGGCTTGGTTATAGCATATTGAAGTAGCCAGATGTAAACTGTATATATAGTCACAGAGCGGCTGTGATAGAAAGGTACTCACTTTTAAATAAAATTAACTGTCATTTGTCATTTTACTTTGATGAAGAATGTCGTTCGGAGAATGGTAAAGGGGGAGGGTCATTACTAATATGAATACACAATATTTATGACATGATCAGTAAATTTGACTTCACGGTAGAATTGATTTTGAGCAAATGACAAAGGCGCACGTACCTTTTTGAAAGAAAAAAACAAACAAACAAACAAACAAACAAAACAGACAACGTCTTTCTTCTTTCTCCCTTACAATGTAAACACTTTGTGTATTTTTTTTTTATGAAATATACAGAATTCTCACATCAAAACTCCATTATCTGACATTTCCTTTTCGTGCACGTACGTGTATGCAATGTAATCTAGTAGATAGTAAATGCAGGAAAATGCGCGAGGGCGCATGTTTTCGGTTCTCCTACGCCGATTGATTAATATATTCTATATAATAGCGATTTTCTTGTTTATCCTTCGTCAGATACGGGTACAATAGTGACCACAATGTTGGACAGTCGAACAGATATACACGTACATGTAGTTGTAACCATATTGGCATTACATGGAAGAAAGTTTTGATCGGTCAATTTGGAGTTTATTTGACCTACAAGTTGTGCAAGGTGCATATCAAATCACTAAGTACGTGTATTGCACGTGCAGTCATTTAATTCACAACAGTAACGAAGCGATGCTAATGAAGATAAATCATCAACGTTTCGGGTAACTGACAGAGATTTTAGCAAATGGACAAGTCTTTCAGTTCAAATACTTATAGGGGGTGGGAGCGAGAAGTGCTCACAACACCTTACGGCTATGTACACAGACACGTTGTTTCATTGTTTATACATGTAGATGCTTATGCCTTTTGTTGTATTAACAAAGGATCATGAAAGAAAATGAAAAGATCAACAGGCGTTTGAATTGCTTTCACTTAATACACACGCAGGAAATACTTGTAGCACACAATGTTACACTTCGAAAGTTGTCACTGTATTCAAAGAACTTTAGAGCTAGACTTTTTTTTGTAGAAATGACTAAATAAATGTTCTATTCTGACTACATGTATATGTGGGTAGTAACATGAGGGGCAGGGATTTTGTATTTTTTTTTTTTTTTTTTTATTTTCTTACTTTGTATTATGAAATCTTTATTCAACTATCAAACTAAGAATCTTTTTGAAATATCTAGATGGCCCTTAAAAGGGCCGTATAAATATGTGGAAACTGACATCTGAGGTACATGTACATGTTCACAGTCCAGGAATTCTAGTCTGCGTCACAGCCGGTATGTTGACTCTCAAAGGCATAAAAGTTGCTTTCATGGTGAGCTGTGGCAGCAATACTCTGGTATCGTATGTTCGGCTTGACTTTAGTCCCGGGCGATTTCTCCTGTATGATCCCGCTCCCGCTACCATTGGTTCTCGTCCAACCTGAAACTAAGAAGAATAGTACGACTCGCCTTCACTCGTCGTGTCGTGCTCATTCATACGATTAGGAAAGAAAAATGAAATTTCAATCCACTAAATGAATTTAAAACAGGTAAAAAGGAAAACGTTTGGCCTTTCTTTCTTGAAAAGTTTAGATCTTAAAAATCGCATTCAAACAAATTACAAAACATACTAGGACCAAGTTTTCTTTTTATAGGACGGATTGAACTAACATATTAAATGTTAGCCAATCGGCTTGGTTATAGCATATTGAAGTAGCCAGATGTAAACTGTATATATAGTCACAGAGCGGCTGTGATAGAAAGGTACTCACTTTTAAATAAAATTAACTGTCATTTGTCATTTTACTTTGATGAAGAATGTCGTTCGGAGAATGGTAAAGGGGGAGGGTCATTACTAATATGAATACACAATATTTATGACATGATCAGTAAATTTGACTTCACGGTAGAATTGATTTTGAGCAAATGACAAAGGCGCACGTACCTTTTTGAAAGAAAAAAACAAACAAACAAACAAACAAACAAAACAGACAACGTCTTTCTTCTTTCTCCCTTACAATGTAAACACTTTGTGTATTTTTTTTTTATGAAATATACAGAATTCTCACATCAAAACTCCATTATCTGACATTTCCTTTTCGTGCACGTACGTGTATGCAATGTAATCTAGTAGATAGTAAATGCAGGAAAATGCGCGAGGGCGCATGTTTTCGGTTCTCCTACGCCGTTGTATACGATTGATTAATATATTCTATATAATAGCGATTTTCTTGTTTATCCTTCGTCAGATACGGGTACAATAGTGACCACAATGTTGGACAGTCGAACAGATATACACGTACATGTAGTTGTAACCATATTGGCATTACATGGAAGAAAGTTTTGATCGGTCAATTTGGAGTTTATTTGACCTACAAGTTGTGCAAGGTGCATATCAAATCACTAAGTACGTGTATTGCACGTGCAGTCATTTAATTCACAACAGTAACGAAGCGATGCTAATGAAGATAAATCATCAACGTTTCGGGTAACTGACAGAGATTTTAGCAAATGGACAAGTCTTTCAGTTCAAATACTTATAGGGGGTGGGAGCGAGAAGTGCTCACAACACCTTACGGCTATGTACACAGACACGTTGTTTCATTGTTTATACATGTAGATGCTTATGCCTTTTGTTGTATTAACAAAGGATCATGAAAGAAAATGAAAAGATCAACAGGCGTTTGAATTGCTTTCACTTAATACACACGCAGGAAATACTTGTAGCACACAATGTTACACTTCGAAAGTTGTCACTGTATTCAAAGAACTTTAGAGCTAGACTTTTTTTTGTAGAAATGAGTAAATAAATGTGCTATTCTGACTACATGTATATGTGGGTAGTAACATGAGGGGCAGGGATTTTGTATTTTTTTTTTTTTTTTTTATTTTCTTACTTTGTATTATGAAATCTTTATTCAACTATCAAACTAAGAATCTTTTTGAAATATCTAGATGGCCCTTAAAAGGGCCGTATAAATATGTGGAAACTGACATCTGAGGTACATGTACATGTTCACAGTCCAGGAATTCTAGTCTGCGTCACAGCCGGTATGTTGACTCTCAAAGGCATAAAAGTTGCTTTCATGGTGAGCTGTGGCAGCAATACTCTGGTATCGTATGTTCGGCTTGACTTTAGTCCCGGGCGATTTCTCCTGTATGATCCCGCTCCCGCTACCATTGGTTCTCGTCCAACCTGAAACTAAGAAGAATAGTACGACTCGCCTTCACTCGTCGTGTCGTGCTCATTCATACGATTAGGAAAGAAAAATGAAATTTCAATCCACTAAATGAATTTAAAACAGGTAAAAAGGAAAACGTTTGGCCTTTCTTTCTTGAAAAGTTTAGATCTTAAAAATCGCATTCAAACAAATTACAAAACATACTAGGACCAAGTTTTCTTTTTATAGGACGGATTGAACTAACATATTAAATGTTAGCCAATCGGCTTGGTTATAGCATATTGAAGTAGCCAGATGTAAACTGTATATATAGTCACAGAGCGGCTGTGATAGAAAGGTACTCACTTTTAAATAAAATTAACTGTCATTTGTCATTTTACTTTGATGAAGAATGTCGTTCGGAGAATGGTAAAGGGGGAGGGTCATTACTAATATGAATACACAATATTTATGACATGATCAGTAAATTTGACTTCACGGTAGAATTGATTTTGAGCAAATGACAAAGGCGCACGTACCTTTTTGAAAGAAAAAAACAAACAAACAAACAAACAAACAAAACAGACAACGTCTTTCTTCTTTCTCCCTTACAATGTAAACACTTTGTGTATTTTTTTTTTATGAAATATACAGAATTCTCACATCAAAACTCCATTATCTGACATTTCCTTTTCGTGCACGTACGTGTATGCAATGTAATCTAGTAGATAGTAAATGCAGGAAAATGCGCGAGGGCGCATGTTTTCGGTTCTCCTACGCCGTTGTATACGATTGATTAATATATTCTATATAATAGCGATTTTCTTGTTTATCCTTCGTCAGATACGGGTACAATAGTGACCACAATGTTGGACAGTCGAACAGATATACACGTACATGTAGTTGTAACCATATTGGCATTACATGGAAGAAAGTTTTGATCGGTCAATTTGGAGTTTATTTGACCTACAAGTTGTGCAAGGTGCATATCAAATCACTAATTACTGTATTGCACGTGCAGTCATTTAATTCACAACAGTAACGAAGCGATGCTAATGAAGATAAATCATCAACGTTTCGGGTAACTGACAGAGATTTTAGCAAATGGACAAGTCTTTCAGTTCAAATACTTATAGGGGGTGGGAGCGAGAAGTGCTCACAACACCTTACGGCTATGTACACAGACACGTTGTTTCATTGTTTATACATGTAGATGCTTATGCCTTTTGTTGTATTAACAAAGGATCATGAAAGAAAATGAAAAGATCAACAGGCGTTTGAATTGCTTTCACTTAATACACACGCAGGAAATACTTGTAGCACACAATGTTACACTTCGAAAGTTGTCACTGTATTCAAAGAACTTTAGAGCTAGACTTTTTTTTGTAGAAATGAGTAAATAAATGTGCTATTCTGACTACATGTATATGTGGGTAGTAACATGAGGGGCAGGGATTTTGTATTTTTTTTTTTTTTTTTTATTTTCTTACTTTGTATTATGAAATCTTTATTCAACTATCAAACTAAGAATCTTTTTGAAATATCTAGATGGCCCTTAAAAGGGCCGTATAAATATGTGGAAACTGACATCTGAGGTACATGTACATGTTCACAGTCCAGGAATTCTAGTCTGCGTCACAGCCGGTATGTTGACTCTCAAAGGCATAAAAGTTGCTTTCATGGTGAGCTGTGGCAGCAATACTCTGGTATCGTATGTTCGGCTTGACTTTAGTCCCGGGCGATTTCTCCTGTATGATCCCGCTCCCGCTACCATTGGTTCTCGTCCAACCTGAAACTAAGAAGAATAGTACGACTCGCCTTCACTCGTCGTGTCGTGCTCATTCATACGATTAGGAAAGAAAAATGAAATTTCAATCCACTAAATGAATTTAAAACAGGTAAAAAGGAAAACGTTTGGCCTTTCTTTCTTGAAAAGTTTAGATCTTAAAAATCGCATTCAAACAAATTACAAAACATACTAGGACCAAGTTTTCTTTTTATAGGACGGATTGAACTAACATATTAAATGTTAGCCAATCGGCTTGGTTATAGCATATTGAAGTAGCCAGATGTAAACTGTATATATAGTCACAGAGCGGCTGTGATAGAAAGGTACTCACTTTTAAATAAAATTAACTGTCATTTGTCATTTTACTTTGATGAAGAATGTCGTTCGGAGAATGGTAAAGGGGGAGGGTCATTACTAATATGAATACACAATATTTATGACATGATCAGTAAATTTGACTTCACGGTAGAATTGATTTTGAGCAAATGACAAAGGCGCACGTACCTTTTTGAAAGAAAAAAACAAACAAACAAACAAACAAACAAAACAGACAACGTCTTTCTTCTTTCTCCCTTACAATGTAAACACTTTGTGTATTTTTTTTTTATGAAATATACAGAATTCTCACATCAAAACTCCATTATCTGACATTTCCTTTTCGTGCACGTACGTGTATGCAATGTAATCTAGTAGATAGTAAATGCAGGAAAATGCGCGAGGGCGCATGTTTTCGGTTCTCCTACGCCGTTGTATACGATTGATTAATATATTCTATATAATAGCGATTTTCTTGTTTATCCTTCGTCAGATACGGGTACAATAGTGACCACAATGTTGGACAGTCGAACAGATATACACGTACATGTAGTTGTAACCATATTGGCATTACATGGAAGAAAGTTTTGATCGGTCAATTTGGAGTTTATTTGACCTACAAGTTGTGCAAGGTGCATATCAAATCACTAAGTACGTGTATTGCACGTGCAGTCATTTAATTCACAACAGTAACGAAGCGATGCTAATGAAGATAAATCATCAACGTTTCGGGTAACTGACAGAGATTTTAGCAAATGGACAAGTCTTTCAGTTCAAATACTTATAGGGGGTGGGAGCGAGAAGTGCTCACAACACCTTACGGCTATGTACACAGACACGTTGTTTCATTGTTTATACATGTAGATGCTTATGCCTTTTGTTGTATTAACAAAGGATCATGAAAGAAAATGAAAAGATCAACAGGCGTTTGAATTGCTTTCACTTAATACACACGCAGGAAATACTTGTAGCACACAATGTTACACTTCGAAAGTTGTCACTGTATTCAAAGAACTTTAGAGCTAGACTTTTTTTTGTAGAAATGAGTAAATAAATGTGCTATTCTGACTACATGTATATGTGGGTAGTAACATGAGGGGCAGGGATTTTGTATTTTTTTTTTTTTTTTTTTATTTTCTTACTTTGTATTATGAAATCTTTATTCAACTATCAAACTAAGAATCTTTTTGAAATATCTAGATGGCCCTTAAAAGGGCCGTATAAATATGTGGAAACTGACATCTGAGGTACATGTACATGTTCACAGTCCAGGAATTCTAGTCTGCGTCACAGCCGGTATGTTGACTCTCAAAGGCATAAAAGTTGCTTTCATGGTGAGCTGTGGCAGCAATACTCTGGTATCGTATGTTCGGCTTGACTTTAGTCCCGGGCGATTTCTCCTGTATGATCCCGCTCCCGCTACCATTGGTTCTCGTCCAACCTGAAACTAAGAAGAATAGTACGACTCGCCTTCACTCGTCGTGTCGTGCTCATTCATACGATTAGGAAAGAAAAATGAAATTTCAATCCACTAAATGAATTTAAAACAGGTAAAAAGGAAAACGTTTGGCCTTTCTTTCTTGAAAAGTTTAGATCTTAAAAATCGCATTCAAACAAATTACAAAACATACTAGGACCAAGTTTTCTTTTTATAGGACGGATTGAACTAACATATTAAATGTTAGCCAATCGGCTTGGTTATAGCATATTGAAGTAGCCAGATGTAAACTGTATATATAGTCACAGAGCGGCTGTGATAGAAAGGTACTCACTTTTAAATAAAATTAACTGTCATTTGTCATTTTACTTTGATGAAGAATGTCGTTCGGAGAATGGTAAAGGGGGAGGGTCATTACTAATATGAATACACAATATTTATGACATGATCAGTAAATTTGACTTCACGGTAGAATTGATTTTGAGCAAATGACAAAGGCGCACGTACCTTTTTGAAAGAAAAAAACAAACAAACAAACAAACAAACAAAACAGACAACGTCTTTCTTCTTTCTCCCTTACAATGTAAACACTTTGTGTATTTTTTTTTTATGAAATATACAGAATTCTCACATCAAAACTCCATTATCTGACATTTCCTTTTCGTGCACGTACGTGTATGCAATGTAATCTAGTAGATAGTAAATGCAGGAAAATGCGCGAGGGCGCATGTTTTCGGTTCTCCTACGCCGTTGTATACGATTGATTAATATATTCTATATAATAGCGATTTTCTTGTTTATCCTTCGTCAGATACGGGTACAATAGTGACCACAATGTTGGACAGTCGAACAGATATACACGTACATGTAGTTGTAACCATATTGGCATTACATGGAAGAAAGTTTTGATCGGTCAATTTGGAGTTTATTTGACCTACAAGTTGTGCAAGGTGCATATCAAATCACTAAGTACGTGTATTGCACGTGCAGTCATTTAATTCACAACAGTAACGAAGCGATGCTAATGAAGATAAATCATCAACGTTTCGGGTAACTGACAGAGATTTTAGCAAATGGACAAGTCTTTCAGTTCAAATACTTATAGGGGGTGGGAGCGAGAAGTGCTCACAACACCTTACGGCTATGTACACAGACACGTTGTTTCATTGTTTATACATGTAGATGCTTATGCCTTTTGTTGTATTAACAAAGGATCATGAAAGAAAATGAAAAGATCAACAGGCGTTTGAATTGCTTTCACTTAATACACACGCAGGAAATACTTGTAGCACACAATGTTACACTTCGAAAGTTGTCACTGTATTCAAAGAACTTTAGAGCTAGACTTTTTTTTGTAGAAATGAGTAAATAAATGTGCTATTCTGACTACATGTATATGTGGGTAGTAACATGAGGGGCAGGGATTTTGTATTTTTTTTTTTTTTTTTTTATTTTCTTACTTTGTATTATGAAATCTTTATTCAACTATCAAACTAAGAATCTTTTTGAAATATCTAGATGGCCCTTAAAAGGGCCGTATAAATATGTGGAAACTGACATCTGAGGTACATGTACATGTTCACAGTCCAGGAATTCTAGTCTGCGTCACAGCCGGTATGTTGACTCTCAAAGGCATAAAAGTTGCTTTCATGGTGAGCTGTGGCAGCAATACTCTGGTATCGTATGTTCGGCTTGACTTTAGTCCCGGGCGATTTCTCCTGTATGATCCCGCTCCCGCTACCATTGGTTCTCGTCCAACCTGAAACTAAGAAGAATAGTACGACTCGCCTTCACTCGTCGTGTCGTGCTCATTCATACGATTAGGAAAGAAAAATGAAATTTCAATCCACTAAATGAATTTAAAACAGGTAAAAAGGAAAACGTTTGGCCTTTCTTTCTTGAAAAGTTTAGATCTTAAAAATCGCATTCAAACAAATTACAAAACATACTAGGACCAAGTTTTCTTTTTATAGGACGGATTGAACTAACATATTAAATGTTAGCCAATCGGCTTGGTTATAGCATATTGAAGTAGCCAGATGTAAACTGTATATATAGTCACAGAGCGGCTGTGATAGAAAGGTACTCACTTTTAAATAAAATTAACTGTCATTTGTCATTTTACTTTGATGAAGAATGTCGTTCGGAGAATGGTAAAGGGGGAGGGTCATTACTAATATGAATACACAATATTTATGACATGATCAGTAAATTTGACTTCACGGTAGAATTGATTTTGAGCAAATGACAAAGGCGCACGTACCTTTTTGAAAGAAAAAAACAAACAAACAAACAAACAAACAAAACAGACAACGTCTTTCTTCTTTCTCCCTTACAATGTAAACACTTTGTGTATTTTTTTTTTATGAAATATACAGAATTCTCACATCAAAACTCCATTATCTGACATTTCCTTTTCGTGCACGTACGTGTATGCAATGTAATCTAGTAGATAGTAAATGCAGGAAAATGCGCGAGGGCGCATGTTTTCGGTTCTCCTACGCCGATTGATTAATATATTCTATATAATAGCGATTTTCTTGTTTATCCTTCGTCAGATACGGGTACAATAGTGACCACAATGTTGGACAGTCGAACAGATATACACGTACATGTAGTTGTAACCATATTGGCATTACATGGAAGAAAGTTTTGATCGGTCAATTTGGAGTTTATTTGACCTACAAGTTGTGCAAGGTGCATATCAAATCACTAAGTACGTGTATTGCACGTGCAGTCATTTAATTCACAACAGTAACGAAGCGATGCTAATGAAGATAAATCATCAACGTTTCGGGTAACTGACAGAGATTTTAGCAAATGGACAAGTCTTTCAGTTCAAATACTTATAGGGGGTGGGAGCGAGAAGTGCTCACAACACCTTACGGCTATGTACACAGACACGTTGTTTCATTGTTTATACATGTAGATGCTTATGCCTTTTGTTGTATTAACAAAGGATCATGAAAGAAAATGAAAAGATCAACAGGCGTTTGAATTGCTTTCACTTAATACACACGCAGGAAATACTTGTAGCACACAATGTTACACTTCGAAAGTTGTCACTGTATTCAAAGAACTTTAGAGCTAGACTTTTTTTTGTAGAAATGAGTAAATAAATGTGCTATTCTGACTACATGTATATGTGGGTAGTAACATGAGGGGCAGGGATTTTGTATTTTTTTTTTTTTTTTTTTATTTTCTTACTTTGTATTATGAAATCTTTATTCAACTATCAAACTAAGAATCTTTTTGAAATATCTAGATGGCCCTTAAAAGGGCCGTATAAATATGTGGAAACTGACATCTGAGGTACATGTACATGTTCACAGTCCAGGAATTCTAGTCTGCGTCACAGCCGGTATGTTGACTCTCAAAGGCATAAAAGTTGCTTTCATGGTGAGCTGTGGCAGCAATACTCTGGTATCGTATGTTCGGCTTGACTTTAGTCCCGGGCGATTTCTCCTGTATGATCCCGCTCCCGCTACCATTGGTTCTCGTCCAACCTGAAACTAAGAAGAATAGTACGACTCGCCTTCACTCGTCGTGTCGTGCTCATTCATACGATTAGGAAAGAAAAATGAAATTTCAATCCACTAAATGAATTTAAAACAGGTAAAAAGGAAAACGTTTGGCCTTTCTTTCTTGAAAAGTTTAGATCTTAAAAATCGCATTCAAACAAATTACAAAACATACTAGGACCAAGTTTTCTTTTTATAGGACGGATTGAACTAACATATTAAATGTTAGCCAATCGGCTTGGTTATAGCATATTGAAGTAGCCAGATGTAAACTGTATATATAGTCACAGAGCGGCTGTGATAGAAAGGTACTCACTTTTAAATAAAATTAACTGTCATTTGTCATTTTACTTTGATGAAGAATGTCGTTCGGAGAATGGTAAAGGGGGAGGGTCATTACTAATATGAATACACAATATTTATGACATGATCAGTAAATTTGACTTCACGGTAGAATTGATTTTGAGCAAATGACAAAGGCGCACGTACCTTTTTGAAAGAAAAAAACAAACAAACAAACAAACAAACAAAACAGACAACGTCTTTCTTCTTTCTCCCTTACAATGTAAACACTTTGTGTATTTTTTTTTTATGAAATATACAGAATTCTCACATCAAAACTCCATTATCTGACATTTCCTTTTCGTGCACGTACGTGTATGCAATGTAATCTAGTAGATAGTAAATGCAGGAAAATGCGCGAGGGCGCATGTTTTCGGTTCTCCTACGCCGATTGATTAATATATTCTATATAATAGCGATTTTCTTGTTTATCCTTCGTCAGATACGGGTACAATAGTGACCACAATGTTGGACAGTCGAACAGATATACACGTACATGTAGTTGTAACCATATTGGCATTACATGGAAGAAAGTTTTGATCGGTCAATTTGGAGTTTATTTGACCTACAAGTTGTGCAAGGTGCATATCAAATCACTAAGTACGTGTATTGCACGTGCAGTCATTTAATTCACAACAGTAACGAAGCGATGCTAATGAAGATAAATCATCAACGTTTCGGGTAACTGACAGAGATTTTAGCAAATGGACAAGTCTTTCAGTTCAAATACTTATAGGGGGTGGGAGCGAGAAGTGCTCACAACACCTTACGGCTATGTACACAGACACGTTGTTTCATTGTTTATACATGTAGATGCTTATGCCTTTTGTTGTATTAACAAAGGATCATGAAAGAAAATGAAAAGATCAACAGGCGTTTGAATTGCTTTCACTTAATACACACGCAGGAAATACTTGTAGCACACAATGTTACACTTCGAAAGTTGTCACTGTATTCAAAGAACTTTAGAGCTAGACTTTTTTTTGTAGAAATGAGTAAATAAATGTGCTATTCTGACTACATGTATATGTGGGTAGTAACATGAGGGGCAGGGATTTTGTATTTTTTTTTTTTTTTTTTTATTTTCTTACTTTGTATTATGAAATCTTTATTCAACTATCAAACTAAGAATCTTTTTGAAATATCTAGATGGCCCTTAAAAGGGCCGTATAAATATGTGGAAACTGACATCTGAGGTACATGTACATGTTCACAGTCCAGGAATTCTAGTCTGCGTCACAGCCGGTATGTTGACTCTCAAAGGCATAAAAGTTGCTTTCATGGTGAGCTGTGGCAGCAATACTCTGGTATCGTATGTTCGGCTTGACTTTAGTCCCGGGCGATTTCTCCTGTATGATCCCGCTCCCGCTACCATTGGTTCTCGTCCAACCTGAAACTAAGAAGAATAGTACGACTCGCCTTCACTCGTCGTGTCGTGCTCATTCATACGATTAGGAAAGAAAAATGAAATTTCAATCCACTAAATGAATTTAAAACAGGTAAAAAGGAAAACATTTGGCCTTTCTTTCTTGAAAAGTTTAGATCTTAAAAATCGCATTCAAACAAATTACAAAACATACTAGGACCAAGTTTTCTTTTTATAGGACGGATTGAACTAACATATTAAATGTTAGCCAATCGGCTTGGTTATAGCATATTGAAGTAGCCAGATGTAAACTGTATATATAGTCACAGAGCGGCTGTGATAGAAAGGTACTCACTTTTAAATAAAATTAACTGTCATTTGTCATTTTACTTTGATGAAGAATGTCGTTCGGAGAATGGTAAAGGGGGAGGGTCATTACTAATATGAATACACAATATTTATGACATGATCAGTAAATTTGACTTCACGGTAGAATTGATTTTGAGCAAATGACAAAGGCGCACGTACCTTTTTGAAAGAAAAAAACAAACAAACAAACAAACAAACAAAACAGACAACGTCTTTCTTCTTTCTCCCTTACAATGTAAACACTTTGTGTATTTTTTTTTTATGAAATATACAGAATTCTCACATCAAAACTCCATTATCTGACATTTCCTTTTCGTGCACGTACGTGTATGCAATGTAATCTAGTAGATAGTAAATGCAGGAAAATGCGCGAGGGCGCATGTTTTCGGTTCTCCTACGCCGATTGATTAATATATTCTATATAATAGCGATTTTCTTGTTTATCCTTCGTCAGATACGGGTACAATAGTGACCACAATGTTGGACAGTCGAACAGATATACACGTACATGTAGTTGTAACCATATTGGCATTACATGGAAGAAAGTTTTGATCGGTCAATTTGGAGTTTATTTGACCTACAAGTTGTGCAAGGTGCATATCAAATCACTAAGTACGTGTATTGCACGTGCAGTCATTTAATTCACAACAGTAACGAAGCGATGCTAATGAAGATAAATCATCAACGTTTCGGGTAACTGACAGAGATTTTAGCAAATGGACAAGTCTTTCAGTTCAAATACTTATAGGGGGTGGGAGCGAGAAGTGCTCACAACACCTTACGGCTATGTACACAGACACGTTGTTTCATTGTTTATACATGTAGATGCTTATGCCTTTTGTTGTATTAACAAAGGATCATGAAAGAAAATGAAAAGATCAACAGGCGTTTGAATTGCTTTCACTTAATACACACGCAGGAAATACTTGTAGCACACAATGTTACACTTCGAAAGTTGTCACTGTATTCAAAGAACTTTAGAGCTAGACTTTTTTTTGTAGAAATGAGTAAATAAATGTGCTATTCTGACTACATGTATATGTGGGTAGTAACATGAGGGGCAGGGATTTTGTATTTTTTTTTTTTTTTTTTATTTTCTTACTTTGTATTATGAAATCTTTATTCAACTATCAAACTAAGAATCTTTTTGAAATATCTAGATGGCCCTTAAAAGGGCCGTATAAATATGTGGAAACTGACATCTGAGGTACATGTACATGTTCACAGTCCAGGAATTCTAGTCTGCGTCACAGCCGGTATGTTGACTCTCAAAGGCATAAAAGTTGCTTTCATGGTGAGCTGTGGCAGCAATACTCTGGTATCGTATGTTCGGCTTGACTTTAGTCCCGGGCGATTTCTCCTGTATGATCCCGCTCCCGCTACCATTGGTTCTCGTCCAACCTGAAACTAAGAAGAATAGTACGACTCGCCTTCACTCGTCGTGTCGTGCTCATTCATACGATTAGGAAAGAAAAATGAAATTTCAATCCACTAAATGAATTTAAAACAGGTAAAAAGGAAAACGTTTGGCCTTTCTTTCTTGAAAAGTTTAGATCTTAAAAATCGCATTCAAACAAATTACAAAACATACTAGGACCAAGTTTTCTTTTTATAGGACGGATTGAACTAACATATTAAATGTTAGCCAATCGGCTTGGTTATAGCATATTGAAGTAGCCAGATGTAAACTGTATATATAGTCACAGAGCGGCTGTGATAGAAAGGTACTCACTTTTAAATAAAATTAACTGTCATTTGTCATTTTACTTTGATGAAGAATGTCGTTCGGAGAATGGTAAAGGGGGAGGGTCATTACTAATATGAATACACAATATTTATGACATGATCAGTAAATTTGACTTCACGGTAGAATTGATTTTGAGCAAATGACAAAGGCGCACGTACCTTTTTGAAAGAAAAAAACAAACAAACAAACAAACAAACAAAACAGACAACGTCTTTCTTCTTTCTCCCTTACAATGTAAACACTTTGTGTATTTTTTTTTTATGAAATATACAGAATTCTCACATCAAAACTCCATTATCTGACATTTCCTTTTCGTGCACGTACGTGTATGCAATGTAATCTAGTAGATAGTAAATGCAGGAAAATGCGCGAGGGCGCATGTTTTCGGTTCTCCTACGCCGATTGATTAATATATTCTATATAATAGCGATTTTCTTGTTTATCCTTCGTCAGATACGGGTACAATAGTGACCACAATGTTGGACAGTCGAACAGATATACACGTACATGTAGTTGTAACCATATTGGCATTACATGGAAGAAAGTTTTGATCGGTCAATTTGGAGTTTATTTGACCTACAAGTTGTGCAAGGTGCATATCAAATCACTAAGTACGTGTATTGCACGTGCAGTCATTTAATTCACAACAGTAACGAAGCGATGCTAATGAAGATAAATCATCAACGTTTCGGGTAACTGACAGAGATTTTAGCAAATGGACAAGTCTTTCAGTTCAAATACTTATAGGGGGTGGGAGCGAGAAGTGCTCACAACACCTTACGGCTATGTACACAGACACGTTGTTTCATTGTTTATACATGTAGATGCTTATGCCTTTTGTTGTATTAACAAAGGATCATGAAAGAAAATGAAAAGATCAACAGGCGTTTGAATTGCTTTCACTTAATACACACGCAGGAAATACTTGTAGCACACAATGTTACACTTCGAAAGTTGTCACTGTATTCAAAGAACTTTAGAGCTAGACTTTTTTTTGTAGAAATGAGTAAATAAATGTGCTATTCTGACTACATGTATATGTGGGTAGTAACATGAGGGGCAGGGATTTTGTATTTTTTTTTTTTTTTTTTTATTTTCTTACTTTGTATTATGAAATCTTTATTCAACTATCAAACTAAGAATCTTTTTGAAATATCTAGATGGCCCTTAAAAGGGCCGTATAAATATGTGGAAACTGACATCTGAGGTACATGTACATGTTCACAGTCCAGGAATTCTAGTCTGCGTCACAGCCGGTATGTTGACTCTCAAAGGCATAAAAGTTGCTTTCATGGTGAGCTGTGGCAGCAATACTCTGGTATCGTATGTTCGGCTTGACTTTAGTCCCGGGCGATTTCTCCTGTATGATCCCGCTCCCGCTACCATTGGTTCTCGTCCAACCTGAAACTAAGAAGAATAGTACGACTCGCCTTCACTCGTCGTGTCGTGCTCATTCATACGATTAGGAAAGAAAAATGAAATTTCAATCCACTAAATGAATTTAAAACAGGTAAAAAGGAAAACATTTGGCCTTTCTTTCTTGAAAAGTTTAGATCTTAAAAATCGCATTCAAACAAATTACAAAACATACTAGGACCAAGTTTTCTTTTTATAGGACGGATTGAACTAACATATTAAATGTTAGCCAATCGGCTTGGTTATAGCATATTGAAGTAGCCAGATGTAAACTGTATATATAGTCACAGAGCGGCTGTGATAGAAAGGTACTCACTTTTAAATAAAATTAACTGTCATTTGTCATTTTACTTTGATGAAGAATGTCGTTCGGAGAATGGTAAAGGGGGAGGGTCATTACTAATATGAATACACAATATTTATGACATGATCAGTAAATTTGACTTCACGGTAGAATTGATTTTGAGCAAATGACAAAGGCGCACGTACCTTTTTGAAAGAAAAAAACAAACAAACAAACAAACAAACAAAACAGACAACGTCTTTCTTCTTTCTCCCTTACAATGTAAACACTTTGTGTATTTTTTTTTTATGAAATATACAGAATTCTCACATCAAAACTCCATTATCTGACATTTCCTTTTCGTGCACGTACGTGTATGCAATGTAATCTAGTAGATAGTAAATGCAGGAAAATGCGCGAGGGCGCATGTTTTCGGTTCTCCTACGCCGATTGATTAATATATTCTATATAATAGCGATTTTCTTGTTTATCCTTCGTCAGATACGGGTACAATAGTGACCACAATGTTGGACAGTCGAACAGATATACACGTACATGTAGTTGTAACCATATTGGCATTACATGGAAGAAAGTTTTGATCGGTCAATTTGGAGTTTATTTGACCTACAAGTTGTGCAAGGTGCATATCAAATCACTAAGTACGTGTATTGCACGTGCAGTCATTTAATTCACAACAGTAACGAAGCGATGCTAATGAAGATAAATCATCAACGTTTCGGGTAACTGACAGAGATTTTAGCAAATGGACAAGTCTTTCAGTTCAAATACTTATAGGGGGTGGGAGCGAGAAGTGCTCACAACACCTTACGGCTATGTACACAGACACGTTGTTTCATTGTTTATACATGTAGATGCTTATGCCTTTTGTTGTATTAACAAAGGATCATGAAAGAAAATGAAAAGATCAACAGGCGTTTGAATTGCTTTCACTTAATACACACGCAGGAAATACTTGTAGCACACAATGTTACACTTCGAAAGTTGTCACTGTATTCAAAGAACTTTAGAGCTAGACTTTTTTTTGTAGAAATGAGTAAATAAATGTGCTATTCTGACTACATGTATATGTGGGTAGTAACATGAGGGGCAGGGATTTTGTATTTTTTTTTTTTTTTTTTTATTTTCTTACTTTGTATTATGAAATCTTTATTCAACTATCAAACTAAGAATCTTTTTGAAATATCTAGATGGCCCTTAAAAGGGCCGTATAAATATGTGGAAACTGACATCTGAGGTACATGTACATGTTCACAGTCCAGGAATTCTAGTCTGCGTCACAGCCGGTATGTTGACTCTCAAAGGCATAAAAGTTGCTTTCATGGTGAGCTGTGGCAGCAATACTCTGGTATCGTATGTTCGGCTTGACTTTAGTCCCGGGCGATTTCTCCTGTATGATCCCGCTCCCGCTACCATTGGTTCTCGTCCAACCTGAAACTAAGAAGAATAGTACGACTCGCCTTCACTCGTCGTGTCGTGCTCATTCATACGATTAGGAAAGAAAAATGAAATTTCAATCCACTAAATGAATTTAAAACAGGTAAAAAGGAAAACATTTGGCCTTTCTTTCTTGAAAAGTTTAGATCTTAAAAATCGCATTCAAACAAATTACAAAACATACTAGGACCAAGTTTTCTTTTTATAGGACGGATTGAACTAACATATTAAATGTTAGCCAATCGGCTTGGTTATAGCATATTGAAGTAGCCAGATGTAAACTGTATATATAGTCACAGAGCGGCTGTGATAGAAAGGTACTCACTTTTAAATAAAATTAACTGTCATTTGTCATTTTACTTTGATGAAGAATGTCGTTCGGAGAATGGTAAAGGGGGAGGGTCATTACTAATATGAATACACAATATTTATGACATGATCAGTAAATTTGACTTCACGGTAGAATTGATTTTGAGCAAATGACAAAGGCGCACGTACCTTTTTGAAAGAAAAAAACAAACAAACAAACAAACAAACAAAACAGACAACGTCTTTCTTCTTTCTCCCTTACAATGTAAACACTTTGTGTATTTTTTTTTTATGAAATATACAGAATTCTCACATCAAAACTCCATTATCTGACATTTCCTTTTCGTGCACGTACGTGTATGCAATGTAATCTAGTAGATAGTAAATGCAGGAAAATGCGCGAGGGCGCATGTTTTCGGTTCTCCTACGCCGATTGATTAATATATTCTATATAATAGCGATTTTCTTGTTTATCCTTCGTCAGATACGGGTACAATAGTGACCACAATGTTGGACAGTCGAACAGATATACACGTACATGTAGTTGTAACCATATTGGCATTACATGGAAGAAAGTTTTGATCGGTCAATTTGGAGTTTATTTGACCTACAAGTTGTGCAAGGTGCATATCAAATCACTAAGTACGTGTATTGCACGTGCAGTCATTTAATTCACAACAGTAACGAAGCGATGCTAATGAAGATAAATCATCAACGTTTCGGGTAACTGACAGAGATTTTAGCAAATGGACAAGTCTTTCAGTTCAAATACTTATAGGGGGTGGGAGCGAGAAGTGCTCACAACACCTTACGGCTATGTACACAGACACGTTGTTTCATTGTTTATACATGTAGATGCTTATGCCTTTTGTTGTATTAACAAAGGATCATGAAAGAAAATGAAAAGATCAACAGGCGTTTGAATTGCTTTCACTTAATACACACGCAGGAAATACTTGTAGCACACAATGTTACACTTCGAAAGTTGTCACTGTATTCAAAGAACTTTAGAGCTAGACTTTTTTTTGTAGAAATGAGTAAATAAATGTGCTATTCTGACTACATGTATATGTGGGTAGTAACATGAGGGGCAGGGATTTTGTATTTTTTTTTTTTTTTTTTATTTTCTTACTTTGTATTATGAAATCTTTATTCAACTATCAAACTAAGAATCTTTTTGAAATATCTAGATGGCCCTTAAAAGGGCCGTATAAATATGTGGAAACTGACATCTGAGGTACATGTACATGTTCACAGTCCAGGAATTCTAGTCTGCGTCACAGCCGGTATGTTGACTCTCAAAGGCATAAAAGTTGCTTTCATGGTGAGCTGTGGCAGCAATACTCTGGTATCGTATGTTCGGCTTGACTTTAGTCCCGGGCGATTTCTCCTGTATGATCCCGCTCCCGCTACCATTGGTTCTCGTCCAACTTGAAACTAAGAAGAATAGTACGACTCGCCTTCACTCGTCGTGTCATGCTCATTCATACGATTAGGAAAGAAAAATGAAATTTCAATCCACTAAATGAATTTAAAACAGGTAAAAAGGAAAACATTTGGCCTTTCTTTCTTGAAAAGTTTAGATCTTAAAAATCGCATTCAAACAAATTACAAAACATACTAGGACCAAGTTTTCTTTTTATAGGACGGATTGAACTAACATATTAAATGTTAGCCAATCGGCTTGGTTATAGCATATTGAAGTAGCCAGATGTAAACTGTATATATAGTCACAGAGCGGCTGTGATAGAAAGGTACTCACTTTTAAATAAAATTAACTGTCATTTGTCATTTTACTTTGATGAAGAATGTCGTTCGGAGAATGGTAAAGGGGGAGGGTCATTACTAATATGAATACACAATATTTATGACATGATCAGTAAATTTGACTTCACGGTAGAATTGATTTTGAGCAAATGACAAAGGCGCACGTACCTTTTTGAAAGAAAAAAACAAACAAACAAACAAACAAACAAAACAGACAACGTCTTTCTTCTTTCTCCCTTACAATGTAAACACTTTGTGTATTTTTTTTTTATGAAATATACAGAATTCTCACATCAAAACTCCATTATCTGACATTTCCTTTTCGTGCACGTACGTGTATGCAATGTAATCTAGTAGATAGTAAATGCAGGAAAATGCGCGAGGGCGCATGTTTTCGGTTCTCCTACGCCGTTGTATACGATTGATTAATATATTCTATATAATAGCGATTTTCTTGTTTATCCTTCGTCAGATACGGGTACAATAGTGACCACAATGTTGGACAGTCGAACAGATATACACGTACATGTAGTTGTAACCATATTGGCATTACATGGAAGAAAGTTTTGATCGGTCAATTTGGAGTTTATTTGACCTACAAGTTGTGCAAGGTGCATATCAAATCACTAAGTACGTGTATTGCACGTGCAGTCATTTAATTCACAACAGTAACGAAGCGATGCTAATGAAGATAAATCATCAACGTTTCGGGTAACTGACAGAGATTTTAGCAAATGGACAAGTCTTTCAGTTCAAATACTTATAGGGGGTGGGAGCGAGAAGTGCTCACAACACCTTACGGCTATGTACACAGACACGTTGTTTCATTGTTTATACATGTAGATGCTTATGCCTTTTGTTGTATTAACAAAGGATCATGAAAGAAAATGAAAAGATCAACAGGCGTTTGAATTGCTTTCACTTAATACACACGCAGGAAATACTTGTAGCACACAATGTTACACTTCGAAAGTTGTCACTGTATTCAAAGAACTTTAGAGCTAGACTTTTTTTTGTAGAAATGAGTAAATAAATGTGCTATTCTGACTACATGTATATGTGGGTAGTAACATGAGGGGCAGGGATTTTGTATTTTTTTTTTTTTTTTTTATTTTCTTACTTTGTATTATGAAATCTTTATTCAACTATCAAACTAAGAATCTTTTTGAAATATCTAGATGGCCCTTAAAAGGGCCGTATAAATATGTGGAAACTGACATCTGAGGTACATGTACATGTTCACAGTCCAGGAATTCTAGTCTGCGTCACAGCCGGTATGTTGACTCTCAAAGGCATAAAAGTTGCTTTCATGGTGAGCTGTGGCAGCAATACTCTGGTATCGTATGTTCGGCTTGACTTTAGTCCCGGGCGATTTCTCCTGTATGATCCCGCTCCCGCTACCATTGGTTCTCGTCCAACCTGAAACTAAGAAGAATAGTACGACTCGCCTTCACTCGTCGTGTCGTGCTCATTCATACGATTAGGAAAGAAAAATGAAATTTCAATCCACTAAATGAATTTAAAACAGGTAAAAAGGAAAACATTTGGCCTTTCTTTCTTGAAAAGTTTAGATCTTAAAAATCGCATTCAAACAAATTACAAAACATACTAGGACCAAGTTTTCTTTTTATAGGACGGATTGAACTAACATATTAAATGTTAGCCAATCGGCTTGGTTATAGCATATTGAAGTAGCCAGATGTAAACTGTATATATAGTCACAGAGCGGCTGTGATAGAAAGGTACTCACTTTTAAATAAAATTAACTGTCATTTGTCATTTTACTTTGATGAAGAATGTCGTTCGGAGAATGGAAAAGGGGGAGGGTCATTACTAATATGAATACACAATATTTATCACATGATCAGTAAATTTGACTTCACGGTAGAATTGATTTTGAGCAAATGACAAAGGCGCACGTACCTTTTTGAAAAAAAACAAACAAACAAACAAACAAACAAAACAGACAACGTCTTTCTTCTTTCTCCCTTACAATGTAAACACTTTGTGTATTTTTTTTTATGAAATATACAGAATTCTCACATCAAAACTCCATTATCTGACATTTCCTTTTCGTGCACGTACATGTATGCAATGTAATCTAGTAGATAGTAAATGCAGGAAAATGCACGAGGGCGCATGTTTTCGGTTCTCCTACGCCGTTGTATACGATCGATTAATATATTCTATATAATAGCGTTTTTCTTGTTTATCCTTCGTCAGAAGTCTAAATTGAGGTCCATAATCAGCTTTTTGGCACTTCTTTTTCTTCTTGGTCAGCTTCAACCCATGAAACATGCTTCATTTCTCGTCTCTGTAGAATAAAACAAGTAAAAATCTTTATGCAAACAAAATATATAAAATATTTTACAATACCATTTTATTTGTAATCAAAGTGATCTTATTTTTTCTTACTTGATATATGTTCATTTCTAATATCAACAGCTGAAATTACTTGCAATCAGACATCTAAAAGATAACATGAACAGACAAACAGACACACAGATAAAGTGCTTTCTATATTATAAGTTCGTGGCAGCACTTTTGATTTATTGTGCAAAGTATGAAGAACAGATGGACGGACACCAGTATGCCACAATATGTCCCGTCTCAAAAAGCAGGAGTACAAAAGTTCTGGAGAACAGTGTATACCTGATATGATAAGCTATCAAGTTTGCATATACTGAATTAGTCATTCACCATAGAGGCAAGCAGGTGGCTGGTCCCTGAAATGGTGAAAAACAATTCTGCATGATAATACATATGGTACCTTTCAATTTAGTTGAATTAATTTTAATTGCAAGCATCCTTAAAGCAGTTATCTTGTAATGCACATAAGTAACATTCAATGTTAAGTCCAACATGCTGGGGGTAAGTATAATCAAAATTAATTAAGAGATTGTGGAGAAAGCTGTCGTTGAACTTTCAAAAAATGTAACAAGTTTAGTGTAGTCCGAGTTGCTCATTTGTTTTTGTTACTTTGTGTGTATGATTTTAGTTACTTTATGTTCTTTGTTGTGTATGTCTGTTTTCCATGTCTGGTCTTTGCCTCAGACATAGTTGGTTTTATATTTAATTTTGCAAGTTCTTTATATGTCACTCACCTTTTACGAGTCATTACTAAGAATCCTTTCATGCATCCCCTAATCTCTCTTGAGCAACATAGAGCACCTTCAAAACAAAATTATACTTATTATGCATTATTTCAAAATTAGGAAACTTTCAGATTCTGTATATAGACAGTAAAATGGAGTTATAAACATGTAACTGAAACAGGGGCTGCACTGGCTTCCAAAATTCTGTCACCAATTTTTTTTAATCAATGTTCAGAAATAAGAGCAAAAAGTGGTGCCAAAAAAATTTCCAATTTTTTAAAATATGACAGTACTAAGTCTACTGATGAAAGTCCATGAGAAGAAAAAATGAAATCAGTACAACTTATATGCCATATATATACAATTTCCAAATCATAACACAATTTCTCTTCAAACACAAGAAATCTTACACCCCAATTCCCACTAATGAAAACTTGCATCCAATCTTCAGTGTGTGATGGACAGGTTGAAAAACTAAACTAGTATTTTTATATTTAAAATGCTAAAATCAAAACTCTGTACTACATTTGGGTCTAAAAGCACTGAATCTATTATGGTTTCAAATGATCATATCTATATTGTTAATTTCAAATTTAAAGCCTTTCTGAATTGTTAAAACAGAAGATTAACAACATAAATATGTTACATTTGTACCCATAACTATCCATATCTACATTTTAACAAAAAAAAAAAAAACCATTTGTACTGTACCTTATGTGAGACAGTACCAACCTCTATCTAGTTTATCTTACTGCGTGCACAGATAAACTTATGGAACATATACAAAATGTATTATTCCAGCATTCAGAAATGGTCATTGCTTATACTGTTTTAGTCACATTTTTCACTCGATATTTATTCCATCAATTGTAGAAGAATTACCATTGCAGTACATAAATAAAAATCATTGCTTAAAATATGCAAACTATAAAGTTTGACTCTCTCCCTTGAGTTAAAGACAAAAAAGGAGGTTCGGATATTAATATTTCCATATATGGAACTCACAAGTGGGGATTAAATAATGATTTGGAACTCATAGTACAGCTCATGTATCTACCATGTCAGAATAAACCACAAAGTTGCTTAGTTTGATTAATGCAGCAGCTTTTTATCAAAAGTAATATTTTCTGGCTAACATTGAGATATTAGTCTTATGCCTGGAATAGGGTACCTATATAAGAATTTTAATAGAAAACTCATGTTTGTAGCAGGGCAATGATATTCTGAATTTTCAGTATGGAAATGAATACTCTAGCAGAAAAACAACAACTTTTAGGATTATACTGAAATGTTTATTAGTAATAGGTACCAGTATCGTATTGCATATCCCTGAGCGGGTGTACGTCAAAACATGGATGCCATAAAAATATAGTGCATTTTCTTTTTGCCTCTCTACAAACTAATGTTTTGTCAAAAGACATGAACGTTGACTCAAAAAATAGAGCAAACATCACACTGTAAGATGAAGAACTTTTTTAAAAGAAAATCTAACATAATATCATAAAAATGTTCCACTGAAAAGGTTGGTTTGGTGAGTGCAAAACGAAAGTGAAAGTAGGGAAAATGGCTATTTATAGTTCAAGACTACTTTTCTGTCCAATCTTCGTGGACTCACCCTATTTTCTTTGCGGGAAATTATTTTTTCACATGTCCTTAGAAATGCTACATAAGTGAAAGTTTTATTGAATCAATTTACATATTTTTTAAAAAATCCTAAAAATATGCACTTCACTATAGAAGTCTATGGGAAAATTAATACGATACTGAGACCTAGTAAGCCAGTTTTTCAGTAAAGTTGGATATTCAGCAAGTGGTCTTTACCAGCTGAAAAAGTAGTACCCCAATACAGGTAACACTTTTAAGATGAATTAGCCAACTTTTGAACCTGATTTTTTATGGTAGCTCTGGTTTTTTGCATTTATGGTTAATCTTTACCAAATTTGGAAATGCATTTTGTTTTCATGAATTTGTAGGATATCAGTTCAATAAAATTATTATCTTGACTATTTATGATGAGCATATCTATATTCAGGTAACCTAAAGCAAGTAATACTCCTGCATAAAGGATAGTTTTCAAGTTACAACACATTTTAAGTATGTGGTTAGGACTTGAAAATAGTCATTTTCCATACATTGCCTCTTATATATGAAAAAATGAATATTTTTTTTATTTTTTGTTTTTCTTTCAAATAAATAGCTAAAATGAGTTGCCATATAACTGTGTGGTTTATTTAAACACAGAAATGTCACAAAAGTCATCAGCCAATTTTTTAGTGGACTTTTTTTAGTGGTTCAAATGGACAGATTCTAATGCGGCAAGAAAAATAATGGTGTTTTTTCATATAAAAACTGAATTTTTTCAAAAAGTATCTAAAGCAGACAATTGTTATTATAATATTTATACCAGTAAACTATATTTCTTGCATCATAGCTATCTGTTTTAAAGAAAAAGTCCTTTTCCTGTCACATTGAGGTCCATTTGTATCTGCCTGGGGTACCAAAATGGCTTAAAATCTGTATTTTCTGCATATGAAAAGCTATATTTTTTTTAAAACTATGATATTGGTATAATTTTTTCTGGATTTATTATAATTGAAATGACCATATCTATAGTTTAAAACAGTTGGTTGTACCGGTCATTATACTTTACTTTAAACAAGAGGCTCCCTTGAGTTAAAGACAAAAAAGGAGGTTCGGATATTAATATTTCCATATATGGAACTCACAAGTGGGGATTAAATAATGATTTGGAACTCATAGTACAGCTCATGTATCTACCATGTCAGAATAAACCACAAAGTTGCTTAGTTTGATTAATGCAGCAGCTTTTTATCAAAAGTAATATTTTCTGGCTAACATTGAGATATTAGTCTTATGCCTGGAATAGGGTACCTATATAAGAATTTTAATAGAAAACTCATGTTTGTAGCAGGGCAATGATATTCTGAATTTTCAGTATGGAAATGAATACTCTAGCAGAAAAACAACAACTTTTAGGATTATACTGAAATGTTTATTAGTAATAGGTACCAGTATCGTATTGCATATCCCTGAGCGGGTGTACGTCAAAACATGGATGCCATAAAAATATAGTGCATTTTCTTTTTGCCTCTCTACAAACTAATGTTTTGTCAAAAGACATGAACGTTGACTCAAAAAATAGAGCAAACATCACACTGTAAGATGAAGAACTTTTTTAAAAGAAAATCTAACATAATATCATAAAAATGTTCCACTGAAAAGGTTGGTTTGGTGAGTGCAAAACGAAAGTGAAAGTAGGGAAAATGGCTATTTATAGTTCAAGACTACTTTTCTGTCCAATCTTCGTGGACTCACCCTATTTTCTTTGCGGGAAATTATTTTTTCACATGTCCTTAGAAATGCTACATAAGTGAAAGTTTTATTGAATCAATTTACATATTTTTTAAAAAATCCTAAAAATATGCACTTCACTATAGAAGTCTATGGGAAAATTAATACGATACTGAGACCTAGTAAGCCAGTTTTTCAGTAAAGTTGGATATTCAGCAAGTGGTCTTTACCAGCTGAAAAAGTAGTACCCCAATACAGGTAACACTTTTAAGATGAATTAGCCAACTTTTGAACCTGATTTTTTATGGTAGCTCTGGTTTTTTGCATTTATGGTTAATCTTTACCAAATTTGGAAATGCATTTTGTTTTCATGAATTTGTAGGATATCAGTTCAATAAAATTATTATCTTGACTATTTATGATGAGCATATCTATATTCAGGTAACCTAAAGCAAGTAATACTCCTGCATAAAGGATAGTTTTCAAGTTACAACACATTTTAAGTATGTGGTTAGGACTTGAAAATAGTCATTTTCCATACATTGCCTCTTATATATGAAAAAATGAATATTTTTTTTATTTTTTGTTTTTCTTTCAAATAAATAGCTAAAATGAGTTGCCATATAACTGTGTGGTTTATTTAAACACAGAAATGTCACAAAAGTCATCAGCCAATTTTTTAGTGGACTTTTTTTAGTGGTTCAAATGGACAGATTCTAATGCGGCAAGAAAAATAATGGTGTTTTTTCATATAAAAACTGAATTTTTTCAAAAAGTATCTAAAGCAGACAATTGTTATTATAATATTTATACCAGTAAACTATATTTCTTGCATCATAGCTATCTGTTTTAAAGAAAAAGTCCTTTTCCTGTCACATTGAGGTCCATTTGTATCTGCCTGGGGTACCAAAATGGCTTAAAATCTGTATTTTCTGCATATGAAAAGCTATATTTTTTTTAAAACTATGATATTGGTATAATTTTTTCTGGATTTATTATAATTGAAATGACCATATCTATAGTTTAAAACAGTTGGTTGTACCGGTCATTATACTTTACTTTAAACAAGAGGCTCCCTTGAGTTAAAGACAAAAAAGGAGGTTCGGATATTAATATTTCCATATATGGAACTCACAAGTGGGGATTAAATAATGATTTGGAACTCATAGTACAGCTCATGTATCTACCATGTCAGAATAAACCACAAAGTTGCTTAGTTTGATTAATGCAGCAGCTTTTTATCAAAAGTAATATTTTCTGGCTAACATTGAGATATTAGTCTTATGCCTGGAATAGGGTACCTATATAAGAATTTTAATAGAAAACTCATGTTTGTAGCAGGGCAATGATATTCTGAATTTTCAGTATGGAAATGAATACTCTAGCAGAAAAACAACAACTTTTAGGATTATACTGAAATGTTTATTAGTAATAGGTACCAGTATCGTATTGCATATCCCTGAGCGGGTGTACGTCAAAACATGGATGCCATAAAAATATAGTGCATTTTCTTTTTGCCTCTCTACAAACTAATGTTTTGTCAAAAGACATGAACGTTGACTCAAAAAATAGAGCAAACATCACACTGTAAGATGAAGAACTTTTTTAAAAGAAAATCTAACATAATATCATAAAAATGTTCCACTGAAAAGGTTGGTTTGGTGAGTGCAAAACGAAAGTGAAAGTAGGGAAAATGGCTATTTATAGTTCAAGACTACTTTTCTGTCCAATCTTCGTGGACTCACCCTATTTTCTTTGCGGGAAATTATTTTTTCACATGTCCTTAGAAATGCTACATAAGTGAAAGTTTTATTGAATCAATTTACATATTTTTTAAAAAATCCTAAAAATATGCACTTCACTATAGAAGTCTATGGGAAAATTAATACGATACTGAGACCTAGTAAGCCAGTTTTTCAGTAAAGTTGGATATTCAGCAAGTGGTCTTTACCAGCTGAAAAAGTAGTACCCCAATACAGGTAACACTTTTAAGATGAATTAGCCAACTTTTGAACCTGATTTTTTATGGTAGCTCTGGTTTTTTGCATTTATGGTTAATCTTTACCAAATTTGGAAATGCATTTTGTTTTCATGAATTTGTAGGATATCAGTTCAATAAAATTATTATCTTGACTATTTATGATGAGCATATCTATATTCAGGTAACCTAAAGCAAGTAATACTCCTGCATAAAGGATAGTTTTCAAGTTACAACACATTTTAAGTATGTGGTTAGGACTTGAAAATAGTCATTTTCCATACATTGCCTCTTATATATGAAAAAATGAATATTTTTTTTATTTTTTGTTTTTCTTTCAAATAAATAGCTAAAATGAGTTGCCATATAACTGTGTGGTTTATTTAAACACAGAAATGTCACAAAAGTCATCAGCCAATTTTTTAGTGGACTTTTTTTAGTGGTTCAAATGGACAGATTCTAATGCGGCAAGAAAAATAATGGTGTTTTTTCATATAAAAACTGAATTTTTTCAAAAAGTATCTAAAGCAGACAATTGTTATTATAATATTTATACCAGTAAACTATATTTCTTGCATCATAGCTATCTGTTTTAAAGAAAAAGTCCTTTTCCTGTCACATTGAGGTCCATTTGTATCTGCCTGGGGTACCAAAATGGCTTAAAATCTGTATTTTCTGCATATGAAAAGCTATATTTTTTTTAAAACTATGATATTGGTATAATTTTTTCTGGATTTATTATAATTGAAATGACCATATCTATAGTTTAAAACAGTTGGTTGTACCGGTCATTATACTTTACTTTAAACAAGAGGCTCCCTTGAGTTAAAGACAAAAAAGGAGGTTCGGATATTAATATTTCCATATATGGAACTCACAAGTGGGGATTAAATAATGATTTGGAACTCATAGTACAGCTCATGTATCTACCATGTCAGAATAAACCACAAAGTTGCTTAGTTTGATTAATGCAGCAGCTTTTTATCAAAAGTAATATTTTCTGGCTAACATTGAGATATTAGTCTTATGCCTGGAATAGGGTACCTATATAAGAATTTTAATAGAAAACTCATGTTTGTAGCAGGGCAATGATATTCTGAATTTTCAGTATGGAAATGAATACTCTAGCAGAAAAACAACAACTTTTAGGATTATACTGAAATGTTTATTAGTAATAGGTACCAGTATCGTATTGCATATCCCTGAGCGGGTGTACGTCAAAACATGGATGCCATAAAAATATAGTGCATTTTCTTTTTGCCTCTCTACAAACTAATGTTTTGTCAAAAGACATGAACGTTGACTCAAAAAATAGAGCAAACATCACACTGTAAGATGAAGAACTTTTTTAAAAGAAAATCTAACATAATATCATAAAAATGTTCCACTGAAAAGGTTGGTTTGGTGAGTGCAAAACGAAAGTGAAAGTAGGGAAAATGGCTATTTATAGTTCAAGACTACTTTTCTGTCCAATCTTCGTGGACTCACCCTATTTTCTTTGCGGGAAATTATTTTTTCACATGTCCTTAGAAATGCTACATAAGTGAAAGTTTTATTGAATCAATTTACATATTTTTTAAAAAATCCTAAAAATATGCACTTCACTATAGAAGTCTATGGGAAAATTAATACGATACTGAGACCTAGTAAGCCAGTTTTTCAGTAAAGTTGGATATTCAGCAAGTGGTCTTTACCAGCTGAAAAAGTAGTACCCCAATACAGGTAACACTTTTAAGATGAATTAGCCAACTTTTGAACCTGATTTTTTATGGTAGCTCTGGTTTTTTGCATTTATGGTTAATCTTTACCAAATTTGGAAATGCATTTTGTTTTCATGAATTTGTAGGATATCAGTTCAATAAAATTATTATCTTGACTATTTATGATGAGCATATCTATATTCAGGTAACCTAAAGCAAGTAATACTCCTGCATAAAGGATAGTTTTCAAGTTACAACACATTTTAAGTATGTGGTTAGGACTTGAAAATAGTCATTTTCCATACATTGCCTCTTATATATGAAAAAATGAATATTTTTTTTATTTTTTGTTTTTCTTTCAAATAAATAGCTAAAATGAGTTGCCATATAACTGTGTGGTTTATTTAAACACAGAAATGTCACAAAAGTCATCAGCCAATTTTTTAGTGGACTTTTTTTAGTGGTTCAAATGGACAGATTCTAATGCGGCAAGAAAAATAATGGTGTTTTTTCATATAAAAACTGAATTTTTTCAAAAAGTATCTAAAGCAGACAATTGTTATTATAATATTTATACCAGTAAACTATATTTCTTGCATCATAGCTATCTGTTTTAAAGAAAAAGTCCTTTTCCTGTCACATTGAGGTCCATTTGTATCTGCCTGGGGTACCAAAATGGCTTAAAATCTGTATTTTCTGCATATGAAAAGCTATATTTTTTTTAAAACTATGATATTGGTATAATTTTTTCTGGATTTATTATAATTGAAATGACCATATCTATAGTTTAAAACAGTTGGTTGTACCGGTCATTATACTTTACTTTAAACAAGAGGCTCCCTTGAGTTAAAGACAAAAAAGGAGGTTCGGATATTAATATTTCCATATATGGAACTCACAAGTGGGGATTAAATAATGATTTGGAACTCATAGTACAGCTCATGTATCTACCATGTCAGAATAAACCACAAAGTTGCTTAGTTTGATTAATGCAGCAGCTTTTTATCAAAAGTAATATTTTCTGGCTAACATTGAGATATTAGTCTTATGCCTGGAATAGGGTACCTATATAAGAATTTTAATAGAAAACTCATGTTTGTAGCAGGGCAATGATATTCTGAATTTTCAGTATGGAAATGAATACTCTAGCAGAAAAACAACAACTTTTAGGATTATACTGAAATGTTTATTAGTAATAGGTACCAGTATCGTATTGCATATCCCTGAGCGGGTGTACGTCAAAACATGGATGCCATAAAAATATAGTGCATTTTCTTTTTGCCTCTCTACAAACTAATGTTTTGTCAAAAGACATGAACGTTGACTCAAAAAATAGAGCAAACATCACACTGTAAGATGAAGAACTTTTTTAAAAGAAAATCTAACATAATATCATAAAAATGTTCCACTGAAAAGGTTGGTTTGGTGAGTGCAAAACGAAAGTGAAAGTAGGGAAAATGGCTATTTATAGTTCAAGACTACTTTTCTGTCCAATCTTCGTGGACTCACCCTATTTTCTTTGCGGGAAATTATTTTTTCACATGTCCTTAGAAATGCTACATAAGTGAAAGTTTTATTGAATCAATTTACATATTTTTTAAAAAATCCTAAAAATATGCACTTCACTATAGAAGTCTATGGGAAAATTAATACGATACTGAGACCTAGTAAGCCAGTTTTTCAGTAAAGTTGGATATTCAGCAAGTGGTCTTTACCAGCTGAAAAAGTAGTACCCCAATACAGGTAACACTTTTAAGATGAATTAGCCAACTTTTGAACCTGATTTTTTATGGTAGCTCTGGTTTTTTGCATTTATGGTTAATCTTTACCAAATTTGGAAATGCATTTTGTTTTCATGAATTTGTAGGATATCAGTTCAATAAAATTATTATCTTGACTATTTATGATGAGCATATCTATATTCAGGTAACCTAAAGCAAGTAATACTCCTGCATAAAGGATAGTTTTCAAGTTACAACACATTTTAAGTATGTGGTTAGGACTTGAAAATAGTCATTTTCCATACATTGCCTCTTATATATGAAAAAATGAATATTTTTTTTATTTTTTGTTTTTCTTTCAAATAAATAGCTAAAATGAGTTGCCATATAACTGTGTGGTTTATTTAAACACAGAAATGTCACAAAAGTCATCAGCCAATTTTTTAGTGGACTTTTTTTAGTGGTTCAAATGGACAGATTCTAATGCGGCAAGAAAAATAATGGTGTTTTTTCATATAAAAACTGAATTTTTTCAAAAAGTATCTAAAGCAGACAATTGTTATTATAATATTTATACCAGTAAACTATATTTCTTGCATCATAGCTATCTGTTTTAAAGAAAAAGTCCTTTTCCTGTCACATTGAGGTCCATTTGTATCTGCCTGGGGTACCAAAATGGCTTAAAATCTGTATTTTCTGCATATGAAAAGCTATATTTTTTTTAAAACTATGATATTGGTATAATTTTTTCTGGATTTATTATAATTGAAATGACCATATCTATAGTTTAAAACAGTTGGTTGTACCGGTCATTATACTTTACTTTAAACAAGAGGCTCCCTTGAGTTAAAGACAAAAAAGGAGGTTCGGATATTAATATTTCCATATATGGAACTCACAAGTGGGGATTAAATAATGATTTGGAACTCATAGTACAGCTCATGTATCTACCATGTCAGAATAAACCACAAAGTTGCTTAGTTTGATTAATGCAGCAGCTTTTTATCAAAAGTAATATTTTCTGGCTAACATTGAGATATTAGTCTTATGCCTGGAATAGGGTACCTATATAAGAATTTTAATAGAAAACTCATGTTTGTAGCAGGGCAATGATATTCTGAATTTTCAGTATGGAAATGAATACTCTAGCAGAAAAACAACAACTTTTAGGATTATACTGAAATGTTTATTAGTAATAGGTACCAGTATCGTATTGCATATCCCTGAGCGGGTGTACGTCAAAACATGGATGCCATAAAAATATAGTGCATTTTCTTTTTGCCTCTCTACAAACTAATGTTTTGTCAAAAGACATGAACGTTGACTCAAAAAATAGAGCAAACATCACACTGTAAGATGAAGAACTTTTTTAAAAGAAAATCTAACATAATATCATAAAAATGTTCCACTGAAAAGGTTGGTTTGGTGAGTGCAAAACGAAAGTGAAAGTAGGGAAAATGGCTATTTATAGTTCAAGACTACTTTTCTGTCCAATCTTCGTGGACTCACCCTATTTTCTTTGCGGGAAATTATTTTTTCACATGTCCTTAGAAATGCTACATAAGTGAAAGTTTTATTGAATCAATTTACATATTTTTTAAAAAATCCTAAAAATATGCACTTCACTATAGAAGTCTATGGGAAAATTAATACGATACTGAGACCTAGTAAGCCAGTTTTTCAGTAAAGTTGGATATTCAGCAAGTGGTCTTTACCAGCTGAAAAAGTAGTACCCCAATACAGGTAACACTTTTAAGATGAATTAGCCAACTTTTGAACCTGATTTTTTATGGTAGCTCTGGTTTTTTGCATTTATGGTTAATCTTTACCAAATTTGGAAATGCATTTTGTTTTCATGAATTTGTAGGATATCAGTTCAATAAAATTATTATCTTGACTATTTATGATGAGCATATCTATATTCAGGTAACCTAAAGCAAGTAATACTCCTGCATAAAGGATAGTTTTCAAGTTACAACACATTTTAAGTATGTGGTTAGGACTTGAAAATAGTCATTTTCCATACATTGCCTCTTATATATGAAAAAATGAATATTTTTTTTATTTTTTGTTTTTCTTTCAAATAAATAGCTAAAATGAGTTGCCATATAACTGTGTGGTTTATTTAAACACAGAAATGTCACAAAAGTCATCAGCCAATTTTTTAGTGGACTTTTTTTAGTGGTTCAAATGGACAGATTCTAATGCGGCAAGAAAAATAATGGTGTTTTTTCATATAAAAACTGAATTTTTTCAAAAAGTATCTAAAGCAGACAATTGTTATTATAATATTTATACCAGTAAACTATATTTCTTGCATCATAGCTATCTGTTTTAAAGAAAAAGTCCTTTTCCTGTCACATTGAGGTCCATTTGTATCTGCCTGGGGTACCAAAATGGCTTAAAATCTGTATTTTCTGCATATGAAAAGCTATATTTTTTTTAAAACTATGATATTGGTATAATTTTTTCTGGATTTATTATAATTGAAATGACCATATCTATAGTTTAAAACAGTTGGTTGTACCGGTCATTATACTTTACTTTAAACAAGAGGCTCCCTTGAGTTAAAGACAAAAAAGGAGGTTCGGATATTAATATTTCCATATATGGAACTCACAAGTGGGGATTAAATAATGATTTGGAACTCATAGTACAGCTCATGTATCTACCATGTCAGAATAAACCACAAAGTTGCTTAGTTTGATTAATGCAGCAGCTTTTTATCAAAAGTAATATTTTCTGGCTAACATTGAGATATTAGTCTTATGCCTGGAATAGGGTACCTATATAAGAATTTTAATAGAAAACTCATGTTTGTAGCAGGGCAATGATATTCTGAATTTTCAGTATGGAAATGAATACTCTAGCAGAAAAACAACAACTTTTAGGATTATACTGAAATGTTTATTAGTAATAGGTACCAGTATCGTATTGCATATCCCTGAGCGGGTGTACGTCAAAACATGGATGCCATAAAAATATAGTGCATTTTCTTTTTGCCTCTCTACAAACTAATGTTTTGTCAAAAGACATGAACGTTGACTCAAAAAATAGAGCAAACATCACACTGTAAGATGAAGAACTTTTTTAAAAGAAAATCTAACATAATATCATAAAAATGTTCCACTGAAAAGGTTGGTTTGGTGAGTGCAAAACGAAAGTGAAAGTAGGGAAAATGGCTATTTATAGTTCAAGACTACTTTTCTGTCCAATCTTCGTGGACTCACCCTATTTTCTTTGCGGGAAATTATTTTTTCACATGTCCTTAGAAATGCTACATAAGTGAAAGTTTTATTGAATCAATTTACATATTTTTTAAAAAATCCTAAAAATATGCACTTCACTATAGAAGTCTATGGGAAAATTAATACGATACTGAGACCTAGTAAGCCAGTTTTTCAGTAAAGTTGGATATTCAGCAAGTGGTCTTTACCAGCTGAAAAAGTAGTACCCCAATACAGGTAACACTTTTAAGATGAATTAGCCAACTTTTGAACCTGATTTTTTATGGTAGCTCTGGTTTTTTGCATTTATGGTTAATCTTTACCAAATTTGGAAATGCATTTTGTTTTCATGAATTTGTAGGATATCAGTTCAATAAAATTATTATCTTGACTATTTATGATGAGCATATCTATATTCAGGTAACCTAAAGCAAGTAATACTCCTGCATAAAGGATAGTTTTCAAGTTACAACACATTTTAAGTATGTGGTTAGGACTTGAAAATAGTCATTTTCCATACATTGCCTCTTATATATGAAAAAATGAATATTTTTTTTATTTTTTGTTTTTCTTTCAAATAAATAGCTAAAATGAGTTGCCATATAACTGTGTGGTTTATTTAAACACAGAAATGTCACAAAAGTCATCAGCCAATTTTTTAGTGGACTTTTTTTAGTGGTTCAAATGGACAGATTCTAATGCGGCAAGAAAAATAATGGTGTTTTTTCATATAAAAACTGAATTTTTTCAAAAAGTATCTAAAGCAGACAATTGTTATTATAATATTTATACCAGTAAACTATATTTCTTGCATCATAGCTATCTGTTTTAAAGAAAAAGTCCTTTTCCTGTCACATTGAGGTCCATTTGTATCTGCCTGGGGTACCAAAATGGCTTAAAATCTGTATTTTCTGCATATGAAAAGCTATATTTTTTTTAAAACTATGATATTGGTATAATTTTTTCTGGATTTATTATAATTGAAATGACCATATCTATAGTTTAAAACAGTTGGTTGTACCGGTCATTATACTTTACTTTAAACAAGAGGCTCCCTTGAGTTAAAGACAAAAAAGGAGGTTCGGATATTAATATTTCCATATATGGAACTCACAAGTGGGGATTAAATAATGATTTGGAACTCATAGTACAGCTCATGTATCTACCATGTCAGAATAAACCACAAAGTTGCTTAGTTTGATTAATGCAGCAGCTTTTTATCAAAAGTAATATTTTCTGGCTAACATTGAGATATTAGTCTTATGCCTGGAATAGGGTACCTATATAAGAATTTTAATAGAAAACTCATGTTTGTAGCAGGGCAATGATATTCTGAATTTTCAGTATGGAAATGAATACTCTAGCAGAAAAACAACAACTTTTAGGATTATACTGAAATGTTTATTAGTAATAGGTACCAGTATCGTATTGCATATCCCTGAGCGGGTGTACGTCAAAACATGGATGCCATAAAAATATAGTGCATTTTCTTTTTGCCTCTCTACAAACTAATGTTTTGTCAAAAGACATGAACGTTGACTCAAAAAATAGAGCAAACATCACACTGTAAGATGAAGAACTTTTTTAAAAGAAAATCTAACATAATATCATAAAAATGTTCCACTGAAAAGGTTGGTTTGGTGAGTGCAAAACGAAAGTGAAAGTAGGGAAAATGGCTATTTATAGTTCAAGACTACTTTTCTGTCCAATCTTCGTGGACTCACCCTATTTTCTTTGCGGGAAATTATTTTTTCACATGTCCTTAGAAATGCTACATAAGTGAAAGTTTTATTGAATCAATTTACATATTTTTTAAAAAATCCTAAAAATATGCACTTCACTATAGAAGTCTATGGGAAAATTAATACGATACTGAGACCTAGTAAGCCAGTTTTTCAGTAAAGTTGGATATTCAGCAAGTGGTCTTTACCAGCTGAAAAAGTAGTACCCCAATACAGGTAACACTTTTAAGATGAATTAGCCAACTTTTGAACCTGATTTTTTATGGTAGCTCTGGTTTTTTGCATTTATGGTTAATCTTTACCAAATTTGGAAATGCATTTTGTTTTCATGAATTTGTAGGATATCAGTTCAATAAAATTATTATCTTGACTATTTATGATGAGCATATCTATATTCAGGTAACCTAAAGCAAGTAATACTCCTGCATAAAGGATAGTTTTCAAGTTACAACACATTTTAAGTATGTGGTTAGGACTTGAAAATAGTCATTTTCCATACATTGCCTCTTATATATGAAAAAATGAATATTTTTTTTATTTTTTGTTTTTCTTTCAAATAAATAGCTAAAATGAGTTGCCATATAACTGTGTGGTTTATTTAAACACAGAAATGTCACAAAAGTCATCAGCCAATTTTTTAGTGGACTTTTTTTAGTGGTTCAAATGGACAGATTCTAATGCGGCAAGAAAAATAATGGTGTTTTTTCATATAAAAACTGAATTTTTTCAAAAAGTATCTAAAGCAGACAATTGTTATTATAATATTTATACCAGTAAACTATATTTCTTGCATCATAGCTATCTGTTTTAAAGAAAAAGTCCTTTTCCTGTCACATTGAGGTCCATTTGTATCTGCCTGGGGTACCAAAATGGCTTAAAATCTGTATTTTCTGCATATGAAAAGCTATATTTTTTTTAAAACTATGATATTGGTATAATTTTTTCTGGATTTATTATAATTGAAATGACCATATCTATAGTTTAAAACAGTTGGTTGTACCGGTCATTATACTTTACTTTAAACAAGAGGCTCCCTTGAGTTAAAGACAAAAAAGGAGGTTCGGATATTAATATTTCCATATATGGAACTCACAAGTGGGGATTAAATAATGATTTGGAACTCATAGTACAGCTCATGTATCTACCATGTCAGAATAAACCACAAAGTTGCTTAGTTTGATTAATGCAGCAGCTTTTTATCAAAAGTAATATTTTCTGGCTAACATTGAGATATTAGTCTTATGCCTGGAATAGGGTACCTATATAAGAATTTTAATAGAAAACTCATGTTTGTAGCAGGGCAATGATATTCTGAATTTTCAGTATGGAAATGAATACTCTAGCAGAAAAACAACAACTTTTAGGATTATACTGAAATGTTTATTAGTAATAGGTACCAGTATCGTATTGCATATCCCTGAGCGGGTGTACGTCAAAACATGGATGCCATAAAAATATAGTGCATTTTCTTTTTGCCTCTCTACAAACTAATGTTTTGTCAAAAGACATGAACGTTGACTCAAAAAATAGAGCAAACATCACACTGTAAGATGAAGAACTTTTTTAAAAGAAAATCTAACATAATATCATAAAAATGTTCCACTGAAAAGGTTGGTTTGGTGAGTGCAAAACGAAAGTGAAAGTAGGGAAAATGGCTATTTATAGTTCAAGACTACTTTTCTGTCCAATCTTCGTGGACTCACCCTATTTTCTTTGCGGGAAATTATTTTTTCACATGTCCTTAGAAATGCTACATAAGTGAAAGTTTTATTGAATCAATTTACATATTTTTTAAAAAATCCTAAAAATATGCACTTCACTATAGAAGTCTATGGGAAAATTAATACGATACTGAGACCTAGTAAGCCAGTTTTTCAGTAAAGTTGGATATTCAGCAAGTGGTCTTTACCAGCTGAAAAAGTAGTACCCCAATACAGGTAACACTTTTAAGATGAATTAGCCAACTTTTGAACCTGATTTTTTATGGTAGCTCTGGTTTTTTGCATTTATGGTTAATCTTTACCAAATTTGGAAATGCATTTTGTTTTCATGAATTTGTAGGATATCAGTTCAATAAAATTATTATCTTGACTATTTATGATGAGCATATCTATATTCAGGTAACCTAAAGCAAGTAATACTCCTGCATAAAGGATAGTTTTCAAGTTACAACACATTTTAAGTATGTGGTTAGGACTTGAAAATAGTCATTTTCCATACATTGCCTCTTATATATGAAAAAATGAATATTTTTTTTATTTTTTGTTTTTCTTTCAAATAAATAGCTAAAATGAGTTGCCATATAACTGTGTGGTTTATTTAAACACAGAAATGTCACAAAAGTCATCAGCCAATTTTTTAGTGGACTTTTTTTAGTGGTTCAAATGGACAGATTCTAATGCGGCAAGAAAAATAATGGTGTTTTTTCATATAAAAACTGAATTTTTTCAAAAAGTATCTAAAGCAGACAATTGTTATTATAATATTTATACCAGTAAACTATATTTCTTGCATCATAGCTATCTGTTTTAAAGAAAAAGTCCTTTTCCTGTCACATTGAGGTCCATTTGTATCTGCCTGGGGTACCAAAATGGCTTAAAATCTGTATTTTCTGCATATGAAAAGCTATATTTTTTTTAAAACTATGATATTGGTATAATTTTTTCTGGATTTATTATAATTGAAATGACCATATCTATAGTTTAAAACAGTTGGTTGTACCGGTCATTATACTTTACTTTAAACAAGAGGCTCCCTTGAGTTAAAGACAAAAAAGGAGGTTCGGATATTAATATTTCCATATATGGAACTCACAAGTGGGGATTAAATAATGATTTGGAACTCATAGTACAGCTCATGTATCTACCATGTCAGAATAAACCACAAAGTTGCTTAGTTTGATTAATGCAGCAGCTTTTTATCAAAAGTAATATTTTCTGGCTAACATTGAGATATTAGTCTTATGCCTGGAATAGGGTACCTATATAAGAATTTTAATAGAAAACTCATGTTTGTAGCAGGGCAATGATATTCTGAATTTTCAGTATGGAAATGAATACTCTAGCAGAAAAACAACAACTTTTAGGATTATACTGAAATGTTTATTAGTAATAGGTACCAGTATCGTATTGCATATCCCTGAGCGGGTGTACGTCAAAACATGGATGCCATAAAAATATAGTGCATTTTCTTTTTGCCTCTCTACAAACTAATGTTTTGTCAAAAGACATGAACGTTGACTCAAAAAATAGAGCAAACATCACACTGTAAGATGAAGAACTTTTTTAAAAGAAAATCTAACATAATATCATAAAAATGTTCCACTGAAAAGGTTGGTTTGGTGAGTGCAAAACGAAAGTGAAAGTAGGGAAAATGGCTATTTATAGTTCAAGACTACTTTTCTGTCCAATCTTCGTGGACTCACCCTATTTTCTTTGCGGGAAATTATTTTTTCACATGTCCTTAGAAATGCTACATAAGTGAAAGTTTTATTGAATCAATTTACATATTTTTTAAAAAATCCTAAAAATATGCACTTCACTATAGAAGTCTATGGGAAAATTAATACGATACTGAGACCTAGTAAGCCAGTTTTTCAGTAAAGTTGGATATTCAGCAAGTGGTCTTTACCAGCTGAAAAAGTAGTACCCCAATACAGGTAACACTTTTAAGATGAATTAGCCAACTTTTGAACCTGATTTTTTATGGTAGCTCTGGTTTTTTGCATTTATGGTTAATCTTTACCAAATTTGGAAATGCATTTTGTTTTCATGAATTTGTAGGATATCAGTTCAATAAAATTATTATCTTGACTATTTATGATGAGCATATCTATATTCAGGTAACCTAAAGCAAGTAATACTCCTGCATAAAGGATAGTTTTCAAGTTACAACACATTTTAAGTATGTGGTTAGGACTTGAAAATAGTCATTTTCCATACATTGCCTCTTATATATGAAAAAATGAATATTTTTTTTATTTTTTGTTTTTCTTTCAAATAAATAGCTAAAATGAGTTGCCATATAACTGTGTGGTTTATTTAAACACAGAAATGTCACAAAAGTCATCAGCCAATTTTTTAGTGGACTTTTTTTAGTGGTTCAAATGGACAGATTCTAATGCGGCAAGAAAAATAATGGTGTTTTTTCATATAAAAACTGAATTTTTTCAAAAAGTATCTAAAGCAGACAATTGTTATTATAATATTTATACCAGTAAACTATATTTCTTGCATCATAGCTATCTGTTTTAAAGAAAAAGTCCTTTTCCTGTCACATTGAGGTCCATTTGTATCTGCCTGGGGTACCAAAATGGCTTAAAATCTGTATTTTCTGCATATGAAAAGCTATATTTTTTTTAAAACTATGATATTGGTATAATTTTTTCTGGATTTATTATAATTGAAATGACCATATCTATAGTTTAAAACAGTTGGTTGTACCGGTCATTATACTTTACTTTAAACAAGAGGCTCCCTTGAGTTAAAGACAAAAAAGGAGGTTCGGATATTAATATTTCCATATATGGAACTCACAAGTGGGGATTAAATAATGATTTGGAACTCATAGTACAGCTCATGTATCTACCATGTCAGAATAAACCACAAAGTTGCTTAGTTTGATTAATGCAGCAGCTTTTTATCAAAAGTAATATTTTCTGGCTAACATTGAGATATTAGTCTTATGCCTGGAATAGGGTACCTATATAAGAATTTTAATAGAAAACTCATGTTTGTAGCAGGGCAATGATATTCTGAATTTTCAGTATGGAAATGAATACTCTAGCAGAAAAACAACAACTTTTAGGATTATACTGAAATGTTTATTAGTAATAGGTACCAGTATCGTATTGCATATCCCTGAGCGGGTGTACGTCAAAACATGGATGCCATAAAAATATAGTGCATTTTCTTTTTGCCTCTCTACAAACTAATGTTTTGTCAAAAGACATGAACGTTGACTCAAAAAATAGAGCAAACATCACACTGTAAGATGAAGAACTTTTTTAAAAGAAAATCTAACATAATATCATAAAAATGTTCCACTGAAAAGGTTGGTTTGGTGAGTGCAAAACGAAAGTGAAAGTAGGGAAAATGGCTATTTATAGTTCAAGACTACTTTTCTGTCCAATCTTCGTGGACTCACCCTATTTTCTTTGCGGGAAATTATTTTTTCACATGTCCTTAGAAATGCTACATAAGTGAAAGTTTTATTGAATCAATTTACATATTTTTTAAAAAATCCTAAAAATATGCACTTCACTATAGAAGTCTATGGGAAAATTAATACGATACTGAGACCTAGTAAGCCAGTTTTTCAGTAAAGTTGGATATTCAGCAAGTGGTCTTTACCAGCTGAAAAAGTAGTACCCCAATACAGGTAACACTTTTAAGATGAATTAGCCAACTTTTGAACCTGATTTTTTATGGTAGCTCTGGTTTTTTGCATTTATGGTTAATCTTTACCAAATTTGGAAATGCATTTTGTTTTCATGAATTTGTAGGATATCAGTTCAATAAAATTATTATCTTGACTATTTATGATGAGCATATCTATATTCAGGTAACCTAAAGCAAGTAATACTCCTGCATAAAGGATAGTTTTCAAGTTACAACACATTTTAAGTATGTGGTTAGGACTTGAAAATAGTCATTTTCCATACATTGCCTCTTATATATGAAAAAATGAATATTTTTTTTATTTTTTGTTTTTCTTTCAAATAAATAGCTAAAATGAGTTGCCATATAACTGTGTGGTTTATTTAAACACAGAAATGTCACAAAAGTCATCAGCCAATTTTTTAGTGGACTTTTTTTAGTGGTTCAAATGGACAGATTCTAATGCGGCAAGAAAAATAATGGTGTTTTTTCATATAAAAACTGAATTTTTTCAAAAAGTATCTAAAGCAGACAATTGTTATTATAATATTTATACCAGTAAACTATATTTCTTGCATCATAGCTATCTGTTTTAAAGAAAAAGTCCTTTTCCTGTCACATTGAGGTCCATTTGTATCTGCCTGGGGTACCAAAATGGCTTAAAATCTGTATTTTCTGCATATGAAAAGCTATATTTTTTTTAAAACTATGATATTGGTATAATTTTTTCTGGATTTATTATAATTGAAATGACCATATCTATAGTTTAAAACAGTTGGTTGTACCGGTCATTATACTTTACTTTAAACAAGAGGCTCCCTTGAGTTAAAGACAAAAAAGGAGGTTCGGATATTAATATTTCCATATATGGAACTCACAAGTGGGGATTAAATAATGATTTGGAACTCATAGTACAGCTCATGTATCTACCATGTCAGAATAAACCACAAAGTTGCTTAGTTTGATTAATGCAGCAGCTTTTTATCAAAAGTAATATTTTCTGGCTAACATTGAGATATTAGTCTTATGCCTGGAATAGGGTACCTATATAAGAATTTTAATAGAAAACTCATGTTTGTAGCAGGGCAATGATATTCTGAATTTTCAGTATGGAAATGAATACTCTAGCAGAAAAACAACAACTTTTAGGATTATACTGAAATGTTTATTAGTAATAGGTACCAGTATCGTATTGCATATCCCTGAGCGGGTGTACGTCAAAACATGGATGCCATAAAAATATAGTGCATTTTCTTTTTGCCTCTCTACAAACTAATGTTTTGTCAAAAGACATGAACGTTGACTCAAAAAATAGAGCAAACATCACACTGTAAGATGAAGAACTTTTTTAAAAGAAAATCTAACATAATATCATAAAAATGTTCCACTGAAAAGGTTGGTTTGGTGAGTGCAAAACGAAAGTGAAAGTAGGGAAAATGGCTATTTATAGTTCAAGACTACTTTTCTGTCCAATCTTCGTGGACTCACCCTATTTTCTTTGCGGGAAATTATTTTTTCACATGTCCTTAGAAATGCTACATAAGTGAAAGTTTTATTGAATCAATTTACATATTTTTTAAAAAATCCTAAAAATATGCACTTCACTATAGAAGTCTATGGGAAAATTAATACGATACTGAGACCTCATGCGAAGAGTTTCTCAATGAGTTTGGAAATACAGGGGAAAGAAACGAATTATGGTGTAATGTGACAAGTTATGATTTGACCACGGACCAAAAGGTAACAACACATGGAAACGTTCTATCGTGCATCACATTTCAGACTCCTAGTATTTTAATCGTAAGTACTTTTTTTTATCAGGCTTTCTAAAAATCAGACAGCACGTCAAAAACCAACCCAATTTAATTTTATTTCTTGTGTAGAAACAGTTACTGATCACATAATCTTAGTTTCTTATTTGTTTGTTGCGCTAAATAGAGAAAAAGTATGTACAAAAATGTAGATTGTAAATGAAATTTACACAGAAGCATCGTTTGTTTGGTAGGTTTTCTTCACCGTGAATTACGTTTTATCCAACATGAATCACTTTTCCATTAGCAGTGTCTAAATTTTATGTTGACTGGTACTTAACATTTGATCTAAACGGAACCTTTCAGGGTTCTCTTAAGTGTTATTTGTACAAATTTGTTGTTGAATTGTACCAAGTCTGCAAAAATATTTAACAAAACGGACTTATTACAAAAAAATGCCTTACTAGATGTAAACTAAGATAATCATCACATTCCTTGTTTGTTGAAACTGGGGGTTACTATGGTATAGAGATGTCAAATAGATAGTGTGCTTTGTGCACAATGAAAAGTGTCGAGGATGAATTTCATTTTGTATTGAGTTGTGACGCCAGTATGTCTAGCCTTATTATTTTAGAAGCCCCTCCTCTCTCAAAATATAGTACATGCATATATTTCAAAATTACTGGAAATTTCAAGGTGACGCGTAATTTATGTAGGTTCCTTGTCCATGTATTTACAGTCTTAACTTAATTACTTTAATTATGATTGTGTATTGGCATTTGTAACGTATATTAACTTCTGTTCAGGTGTTAGAATACTGGGATATGTACTGTTGTTTGTTGTAAAATTGTACTGGTGAGCATGATTGCCTTACTTAACTTATACAGATATTGATTTGAATTGATCTTTACAATGAATTTAAAAAATCAAAATCTACAGTCAAAATGTATACGTAAAACTCAAATTTTCGTTTATTACGAGAAAATTACTACAGGTATTAACAGCTCGATATTCCGTTTTACTGTTAATTAAGTACAATATACAGGAAGTGGTCGGTTTAGCTGGGGGCACTTGTAATCTAGGTAATAAATACATCCCGTAATATGGCTTCGTACGTGTTTCGTGTGGCAGATCAAGATATTTACAAAATAGGAGCTGACATAGGACCCTAAATTTACCCAAGAAAATTATGAAAATGATATATTCTATTCACTTTTATCGAAAATATGTGAAGCAACTATTTGTTTGATTATTTCTTATGCACAAATGTCACATTAAAAAATCAATTTATAAGGGGACCAAGGACAGCCGCCATAAAACCTGGTTTAATTCTCAATGTCCAAAGGAAATGCCTGTACCGAGTGACGATGACCATTGCAATGGTTGCAAACTTTCCGGTTTTACTTTGATAATGCCATTTAAATTTTATGCAGACTTTTCATTTTGACTCTTATATAGAGTTTATCACTTCGATAACTTTGTTAATAACCATTCATTTGTTATGGACAAATATTCATGTTTGTTTCTTACCCTTTGTTTTACGGTAATATTCTACACATAGCACGGAAAGCCCGATACTCGCCCAATACGTAAACTAAACCGTTGAATAGGCTTATTCGTAAGGGATATAATGTTATGATATTCTTGTCAGATCTTTAAGGATGACATTTTTTTGGTATTTCATTGATTCGCTCATGGAGTCTTTAAATAAAAATTGGACCACTATAGGAGAGTTCGCCAATCTCATTAGTGATGTCATATTCACTAATTTTCATATCATTAAGTATCAAATTGGTTGGCAAATAAACAACGAAATAAACAATTAGCAAATTCATGATTAGAATCCCAATTTTCAAAACTTTATAACTTTGTTATTCTATATCCAATTTTTGGTTCTGTAAAATGTTTCATTTAGATAAAATAATTCATATTTTGTGTGTAAATATTTTACTCTTTTACTTAAAAAGTAAATTTGAAATGATATTTATATGTAAACCTCTATTATCATTAAAAAATATTTAAAATTTTTTATGCTCACATAGTCTAATTACTGAATATTTATTTTAAAATTCCGTGGATAAAAAGAGTATTATTGGCAGTGTAGAGAACCAAAAGAATTTTTCAATTACCTTAAAAAACGAAAACGTTATGATGATATAAAGTTGATGCCCCATGCCAATCAAGGGATTTTTTGCCAACCAAATCCAAATCACAGGTAAGTGATGACATCACGAAGAACTCTCCTATATTTTAAAACAGTTTTTGGCATGACATTGGTTGTGTCCTTATTGTATGACGTGTGAAGCACCGTGGCTCAACCGCGCATGGGAAGAATTGAAATTGATTTTACATATGATAGGGACATCCAGACTTGGGACCGGCAAGTTATCCGGGCGGAGTTAATGTCCATTTAAAAGATTTTTCAATACTAGATCCAATACAAGGTAGATCTATTTAGGTGTAGATTACATCTTTTTGGCATTTTTTGGATATATATATTCCTAACTTCATTTTATTTTCATATATTTATGAAATATTTGATATCACTGCCTTTTACTGATACAATTAGTGCCAGTCTTTTTAAGCGCAATTCAACCACGGGGAAATATGTTGGGACAATTAAACTACTTTTTTATCCAATTGGCGCAAACGTTGAATCGAAAAACGCGCAATGTACACTTTCACTGAACTTCAACGTGTAGACACTTGGTAACCAATATGAACTGTACAAAATAGTATGTTCATTGTACACCAGGTATAGATTGTACATATAGATTCCACCGTATAGTGTTTCGAAAAGTAGAATTAGTGAATTTTATTACACGTATGTACAATACAGTTTAATGCATATCATATAAATTGTAGCTATAACCAGAGGTATGACAGACTTTAGAGCTTCTGTTTCCCTACATGTATGTAGGCGATTTTGAAATTATACAATTAAGGATTTTTACTGTAATGTTGGAATATACTAGTATACCTTTGTCATCATCTCATCTGTAACAGGAACGCACTTTTGTACACTATGTACACACGGATGATCAGAACTGTAAAGGAACGAACATCTACTGCAATATTGGACAGGTAAATCCTGTCACCTGTTGAGTCACCTGTTCTGTCTGAGCCATAAAACAATTAATTTTTTTTTTAATTACCTCAGGGCGATTCTATTCGTCACCTGGCCTCTGTAGTGTCGTACGTAAACTTAACCGAGATTTTGAAAGTGGGTTCTAAAAGGGGTGGGGGTCTAGAAAAAGAGGGGTGTGTCATAGTATAATATTTCCTCATTTTCACCAAAATTTTGCATGAAATTATCCACATTAATCCAATTATATCATTTTTAATACTTCTTTTTTGAATATAACAACCAAAGGATTTTGATAGGCTATTATAGAAGTCCTTGTATATAATTATATTTACTGAAAGGATCTGCTTACTAGTGAATGAGGTTTTTTTTCTTTTAATTTATATAAGGTTTTTATAATTTTACTAGCGAATTAAAACCGTACATGTAACAGGGAGTTATAATTAATTACAGGTGTAATTGCGTATAACTGTCACCAATGATTTTACAGTCCATGCTTTAATTTACATTACAAAACCGAATTACTGCAGCCCGTGAAAGAGGTTCGCTTGCATGCACCATCCTATGGACGAACGGACATGCCAGCATCCTACGTTAGATCTGGGTATTAAAATGTACACGTACTATGTTTAATCAAGACGAAGTCCCGAGAAAGTACAGTTTCATTCGTTAGCCCAAGGATTTATATTATACATAGCATTTACCTAAATTTAACTCCTTCGCTAGCTATGAAATAACTTTTTGTACAACTATTTACTACGTTACTGGAATGCTCATCTTGTGCGTTCCTACATCGATATAACAACAAGTGTTATACGAAAGGATAATTACAGAGGAAACCTCAGATATGTATTGTCAGTCAGTGGCGAAACGGGGTGCCGAAATCACGCATGACACAAGACGCTTTTGTATACGGTTCATTCCCCGCTATGACCTCGTCCCAGCAGCGAGATAAGTGTTGATGGTCTCAGTATCGTATTAATTTTCCCATAGACTTCTATAGTGAAGTGCATATTTTTAGGATTTTTTAAAAAATATGTAAATTGATTCAATAAAACTTTCACTTATGTAGCATTTCTAAGGACATGTGAAAAAATAATTTCCCGCAAAGAAAATAGGGTGAGTCCACGAAGATTGGACAGAAAAGTAGTCTTGAACTATAAATAGCCATTTTCCCTACTTTCACTTTCGTTTTGCACTCACCAAACCAACCTTTTCAGTGGAACATTTTTATGATATTATGTTAGATTTTCTTTTAAAAAAGTTCTTCATCTTACAGTGTGATGTTTGCTCTATTTTTTGAGTCAACGTTCATGTCTTTTGACAAAACATTAGTTTGTAGAGAGGCAAAAAGAAAATGCACTATATTTTTATGGCATCCATGTTTTGACGTACACCCGCTCAGGGATATGCAATACGATACTGGTACCTGATGCTGCAGTCGTTCAGAAACTAACGAATTCAATACAGCAATGAATGCATACGTCAAGTTCCGACTACAGTAAGTTAGGAGTTGTACTGCTCCAGAAAATCTGCATGATTTGCTCTGACTACTCTGCTCCTGAAACAGTCACAGGTTGGGAACTACAGCTGAATTCTCGTGCGGTGTTTACCCATTATTATTATAAAATTAGAATTTTTTTTCAAGTATTTTATTTGAAGCAGGAATATTTATTGTATCTTAAGAATCCTTTTTTGAATTAGGTTCACTGTAATTGTAATATTTAATGATTAAAGTTACCGTGGTCAGGGAATTTATATTACAGGGACTGGTCACTCCTTACCAAGTTTATAATATGGAGTAGGCATTTCCTAAATCAGCGAGCACAGTGATCTTTACTGTATATGTACCATCATTGCAAGACTTATAAAAATAATAATGAACATTACAAAGTGGGTGGGGGGGGGGGGAGGGCGACCCGGATGACAATTTTTGCCTTGCAAGTGCAATATTTTTTTTATATTTAACCAGCAAGCAAAATCAATATTTCCACTTAAAAATATGTCTTGTTAAGTAATGGGGAGTTTTTTTCAGCAATACTTTTTTGGTGAAAAAATGAACACCCAGCCCTTTTTACAAATTTCTGGATCTGCCCAGCATATAGCTACTTATCTGTCAAAGAAGAATTAAAGTATTTGTAATCAATTCAACCTCATTTGAACATTAATTACAAGAACAAGTCACAAGTTTTCAGTCAGTGGAATACACTTATAATTTGTTTACTTATAGTACAAAACAGGCACTACATGACAATCCTTTAAAAGTTTTAACTGGATTTGTTGCTTAGTATGTGTTCCTAATACATGTTAGTTCTTAAAAGTTCTTATATAGAACTTAAAATAAGATATGATGTGTGCAAAGATTGAAATATGTTGATTGGCATTTGTTTTTTGTTTTTTTTGGGGGTTTTTTTTGGAGGGGGGAGGGTTCAATACCAACAGAACCATATTTAACTCAATCTTTACACATGGGGCTGGCATTTTAATACTTGTACAACTAAATTTGTCTAGCTGTATTTTTATTTTTTCAGACCTTTAAGTGAAGACTTGTATTTAAAAGAGAGACACTTACACATTTCTTAGAGAAGAATATTGACCAATTAAAAAGGGCGATTATCATTTGACACGTTTACTGTAGCAGTAAGTACTTATACATGCAATACTCAGTGATTATTAAATAATTAAACATTTTTTTTCATCCACAGGTATGCATTTTTTAACATAATCTTGATGACATTGTAAATAGGCTGAAACAGTTTTGCTTTGTATACACGGGAAGCTTTCATGACGCACATTTTAATAGAAAGCACACTTAAACTCGTAAAATAGTAGTGGAGATGTTTGATTTTGTTTTCGTTTAACAGACTATCAGAAACTTTCACGCATACTGTTTGAATGATTAAAAAGTCATCTAATTTTTTATATTATTAAAATTGTAAAGTTAGGCTTTATGTAAAGATATAATATATGCACTAGACCCATAAAGGGAGATAATTAAACTGATTGGTTTTTAATGTGAAAACCTTGTTAGCACAGCTCCTCCAAAACCACTCAAGGTATTTGAAAAAAAAATATGTGAAGAAATGCATCAGTAGAGATTCAATGCAGTACTTTTAGCTTTGTATACTGTAGGGACAACCTGATAATACCAGATGACTATTAATACATTGACCAACCTGATGGATTGGGTTTTGGATCCTGTAGTGAGAGCAACATATGATAACTTGTAATTACAGGTATTCCTATATATGCATGGTAAAGCATTACTTGTACATGATTTTGATGTTTTTTTAGGTAATCAGTTTACTTCAAATTGTTATTAATGTTGTGCACTCTGTTAGTTGATTGAGCACAAGAAGCATATTACTTGTAGTTAGTTTTTCAACTTAGCACATTAAGTTCTGTCTTTATACATGAATGAGTTACATATAAATCAGAATACATTAATAAGTTATAAATATTTGTAAGAAACCTTATAGAGTTGAAGACCTACAGATTATGCTTTGCATGGCTTTGAAAAGTGAGGGGGTGGTTGTTGCCTGCTGAAACTGACCAATCACCCTCATAGTAATTAGTCAGCCAGTAACACAAATCATGTTTACATTAGGTTGTTAATTTATTATCTTTCAAGGTAGGTTTTTGATAATTGGCATGTTGTTAAGCATTTTTAAGATGTATAGCCTTCTACATGCTCTAGGGTTAATTACAATTGACCTTGACATCACATTTTTGTGCTTTGTTTGCATTTTTTTAAATTAAAAATCTACCCAATACTATGACATTTTTAGTTCTTAACTATTTTTTAGGTATCATTATTGGTTGGGATTCTATGGTCAGAATAGCTACTGGTATACAGCAAGAAATTCCTGCAAAATTTTAGGAGGATTTTCACATTATATTTAAGAGCAACACTATCATGATCAGATCATCACTACAAAGTGTGCAGTACATAACATGAGCTTTTACTATTATTACCATCAAATGAGAAATTGAGAATCTTCTTTTGGTGATACTGGAGTACAATTGTAAAGAAATCATCATTGCTACCTAAATATGATATATGTACATACATGTACTTGTGACTGCTAATATTATTCCCACTGAAGCTAAAGTGTTGACATTCAAGAAATAGTTTAGATGTATCAGCCTCATTCACAGAAGGGTAAAATTGGAGGAAACTGTAGGGATTTAGACATAAGCAACAAACATGTAAATTTTGAAATAGGAATGTAGTTACACGTTTATTCATCAGAAGAAATCAATTCATTTTTTTCAAAACCCCACCATTGCAAAAAAGGTTTTAATTTTTTTAAATAATCATTAATAAATGTCTGCCGATTCAGGAAAAACTTAGAACATACATTATTGTACCTTACTATGATTTGATGTGCTGTAATGTGTATCAAGCATTCATTTTCTGCTTAAGTTATTTTATATCTGTTTACATTCATGACAATATTAGGTGTTTTTATTATGTCTATGTTAGCCAGATTGCAATAGTTTATATGAACGGTGGTTTTTGCCCATGATATAAGGTTCAAAATGAGTTAGACTTTGATTCAGACATTTAATTCCTGTCAAGTTGCATGGGCATCTATTTCATATCCTTGGAAATTATGAAAGAAGTTTTAGGCGTTAATTTGCTCATTTTTGCCAAAATTTTGCACAAAATTAACCCAATTTTTACACAAAAGGGGGTGTATTAAATAAAGTTGATTTTGCATTTTAACACTTTTTGTTTAAGAATGGACATAAAATGCCAAAAAATACAGATACTTTTGTGTTGAATGTGGATATGGTTATGAATTGTGATGAAAGACTAACCTTTTTGTTGTTTATCAACAATATCAGTACTTTTGCAATGCAAAAAAGAATGAACTATATTTTGTTATAAAGCATGTTCAAGAAATAACACTTATCAAGATAATTTAGCTTCAATTCTTTTTTAAGTTGAGTAATTAAATACATAAAAACATGCATATTCCTTATAAAATTTAATAAAGTAATAAATATACTTACTAAATGTGAGAATGCATTGGTTATTACTTGCTTATAAATAATAGAGATGTAAAATTATTTAAATTCTACAGCTTTATTCAATCTACACACACATTTGTTCTTTCTGGTTTCTTTTCATAATACCTCTTCATACACATGTACCCATTTTTATATGTTTCTAACTGTATTGATTTACAAACAAAAAATCCCATGGGACAAAAAAAAATCCCATGGGACACAAAAAAATCCCATGGGATAAAAAAATCCCATGATTTTTAAATTGAAACTATAAGTTTATTTTATCAAAAATTGTAAAATAAAATGCATTTCATTAAATCCCATGCGAATCTGCATCCAATGGTTACTCACATGACATGGTAGGTTGAAGAAACAGCGGAGCAAGATTTGCAATTCAATGTTTTGCAAATTTAAATTGTCTTGTGTTTTGAACGATTTTTTTGCCCTGATACAACTAGATTTATAAATGTATTACTGAATAAAAGTAGTTGAAAGAGTTAAAATCTTGCAAAATAATGCATGAATATATTCAAATGCCAACTAATTTGAAAATTCTTTATCGAGATATTCACTCTGATAGAAATGAAATAAGTAATCTTTTTGTTTGGAATTAACACAGTCACAGATCAATTCGAAATTCGGTTAAAATGTTTTGATGTTTAGGAGCATATGCATCTGCATATATTTTCTGCTTAAGTCAGGCCAAGAACATGCTTCTAGTATTGACGAACTTTCTTCATTAATTATTCATCCGGTTTTGTCATTGTTCATATCATTGCAAAATGTCTCAGTACCTGTAGTAGCTGCCACATGGTTGATCGAAATTGGAGCATTAAATATCGGTGATTGGTGTTGCAGCTTAATAATTGTTTCTAAACAAGCTCTCCAAAGCAGATTTGGTAAATCAATCCAAACGAAAGGAACGCAACAATGTGCATAATAACTTAGGATAATTAACTGGGAAGAGTGAATAACAAAAATATGAACACGAATGCCGAAGAACGCGCACGAATTAAATCTTAAAGTGTTTTTTTTTTTTTTTTTTTTTTTTGCACGAGTGATCAGGATTATTCTACTTATTATACAGATTACCTCCATATTCGTTGCTATTTTCAACACAAATTTTAAAATTTTATGTACGGCGTGCTGATATTCGTGTTGTGACGTTTTGTGACGTTTTTGTAGGTGATAGTCCGAGAGTGTAATTACAGAATTTATTATACAGTGTGTTTATCGAAAATTTTAACCAGGGAATTATCGAACTTTCGATTATTAATCACTGCTATCTATATAATAACTTTATTTATCACATAAAACAGACACAACAAATAAACACATGTAGCCGAATATAAAGTACAGTACAGTACAGTACCAGAGCGTGGGTCGAATTATGATTTATGTTATTTATTTTAAGGCACCGACCATTTTTATATTGAGGTCGGAGGCCTGGGACTCTTTGAAGGAAAATAAAGATATTTTCTCTGTGGCAAGAAAAAAATAAATGACGTTCCACAATGGTGAAAAAAATAATGTTGTATTCTGTTTATCATAAAAAAAGTTTAGGTAATATTAACATTTTACGATTTATAGTAGAAAAAATTATAATGTTATAATGAGAAACTACATGGATATCAACATCCAGAGACTTTTGTGTTATATTTATCCAGGAATGTTAAACAAACTATTAGAAAGTTGCAAAATTTACACGAACTACAACTAAACATTATAACGAACTACCACTGAACATTGTAACGAACTACCACTAAACATTGTAACGAACTACCACTGAACATTATAACGAACTACCACTAAACATTGTAACGAACTACCACTAAACATTATAACGAACTACCACTGAACATTATAACGAACTACCACTGAACATAATAACGAACTACCACTGAACATTATAACGAACCACCACTAAACATTGTAACGAACTACCACTAAACATTGTAACGAACTACCACTGAACATTATAACGAACTACCACTAAACATTGTAACGAACTACCACTGAACATTATAACGAACTACCACTAAACATTGTAACGAACTACCACTGAACATTATAACGAACTACCACTGAACATGGTAACGAACTACCACTGAACATTATAACGAACTACCACTGAACATTGTTTTTGCTCCTTATAGTTGAAAACCAAGGAATTTATTTACGAGACAGCTCGGAACTTTTACAGTTTCTAAATGACAACAAATTTCTTATGTACTTATGACATGAAAAGCATGTATACAAGCATGTTCAGTAATGAACTAATTAAGGCGTCAGAAAACATTTACCTTGAAATGGAAAAAAGACGATTTTGCTATACTTTTGAGCAATGCGAACTTACTTCTAATATTAGAATTTGTTCTGTTAGAATTAGTTCTTAGTACGATGTGCAATGAGGACAGTCCCTGACCTTGACATATGGTTTGCGGTCAGGTTTTCCGTATTACGGCCTAACAACCCTAGAATGTCAGGACCACCACCTAGGACACACAACCCAGTTGCTTTGTGGGCAGAGCCACCTAACCCCCGGCCAGGGTTCTGAACACTATTTAGTTGCCTTTCACGACAAGCTTATTTTGACACTCGGACCTGCACGGGGCCTTACAGCACCTTGCATGAGCTTTTTGAAAACAAATGAGAAACAGTGGAAATCCCTGATGAGTGGAGTTTAAGTTACATCATTAATCTTCCGAAGAAGGGCGACCTGAGCAACTGCCAAAAAGCTGGAGAGGAATTCAGCTACTTTTCACATTCCGATGCTGTCGATCATGTACATGTATTGACCTAATTGCCACGTGCACGTTACGGGTCATCATCGAGGAGTAAAAAGAATGGCAATCACGCCTCTACATAAACTTCGTGGACTTCAAGAAGGCCTTAGCATAGTTAACAGAAATGCACTTTGGAAGGTACTAAGACACTGTGGAATCCCTGTCAAATAGTAAAGGACTCTACAAAAACACCAAATGCCAAGTCATCCCACAATTCAACACTCTCGTCATCCTTCAATGAACATATAAGAAATATGCCAAGGTTGTCTCCTGTCACCCCATATTTGCTATATATAAGTGTGCAAGAATTTTAATTAGATATAATATACAATCATGAATTTACTCATAGATTGCTTCTCGTCTAATTGATATATTTAGGGGTGATAAAGTTCGGTGTATGCAAGGTGATCTCTCTAGAATGGCCATGCACGAGTCTCAGACTTTCTCGTGATATCGCAGAAGCTAATTCCAGCCTGCACGCTTCACAGAATTTCTCGTACTCTGTTATGGTTTAGAAAAAAGAAGCAGCTCCTAACCAATTCCTGGCTACAGACAAAGCCATGTCTTGTTTAGGCCAAGTAAATTTCATCCAACTTTCACCAAAAATATGGGATGGTTTGGAGGATTTTAAAAAAAATTTTTACTGCTTACCACATATTTGCTGGCCTAATTTTATCTTTTTGGTGTATAGACATGTTCTAAATCCATAGCCACATCAGTTTCAGAGAGGAAACATTATTTTCGTCACCAAGAATTGAAAGACTTGTATATTACAGTGCCTACATACAAGAAACTGAAGTAAAAAAAATCCCGTCCCATTTTCTTGTTTTAAATTGTCATTTTTTAGGAGCGGGAGGGGATGCAAATCAATTAATTAATTTTATTTGTTCTTAACACGAAAACAATATCTGATTACCTGAGTCTTTACTTTCATATGTCCTCCCTTGATATTTATATAATATTTTCCATTTATTGTTTATCGTAAATTTGTCTGGCCCCAAAAAAATCTGCCATATTCCTGACAAAATATATAATCCAATCGCCATTGAAAAAATAAAATAATCTTAAGAAGAGTAGAAAAAATTATTTAGCAACATTGAAAATCCCAGCCCCCCCTTCAGTATAAAAATGGTCGATGCCTTAGTCAAATAAGATGTTTTCGATTTCATGGTTGTACCCAATAATTTAGTGTTTTCAACTTATTTATTCTAATATTCTAAAAAAAAAGAAAAGGAAAAATTTGTCCTAATAAGAAAACTTGCTTTCGAATTGGAATATCGATTTTCTAAATGGAGAACCAGTTTTTTTTTCCATATGATAACAAGTGCTTCCATTCGAAATAAAAAATCCCATTGGATAAAATTGCTTTAAATTAGAGAAAATAAGTTTCTTCTTATGAAAAAGTTTTCCTTAGAGATCGATTGAAAAAAAGAAACCTCATTACCAAATTATATGGCAAACTTGATGACTTCTCATTCCGTATTCATTTGTCAATCCTTTCATCTGTGGCAACATCTCTTTAGCACGTATGTATGACGTTTTCATATTACAACTCATACCTAATGCCATGCTTGCCGTAACTACGCGGACTTTATATACAATAATAAACTTCTTACAATCAGGCTTCTGGAACAGGGTTATGTTGTTACACGATTAAAGTAATTGATGTCGCAAATTTTCGTTTTATTTTTATGCCAAATGCATGAACGATTATACTTATATTCCAACTTTCTTATGCTTTGAGAATCATTACTTTGTTACTATATTACATTGTCGTAGACATCTTAAATAAGCATAGCCTCACTGATCAGTCTAGATGATTTTTCATTGTATGGGAAAGAGTCAAATTAATATATTCTTATTTCAAAGATGCACATATCGACCAGTTTGTTTATTTGATAAATACAACAGGTTTGTATAAAAGTATGATAATATTTTTATTGATGCAAGAACTTGTTTGCCGAGCCATGTTCAATGTGGAATCAGTCTGCATCAAACAACAAATAAAAGACGTCGAACCTTTTGATTGACGACTCAGTTGATACATTGTGGTGAGTTGCTGTTTCAACAAAGAGTAAACAACCCGATAGGCAACTCTGTTTGCTATATTGTTACACCCCTGTTATGCTTACCTAATGCAAATGTTGTATTATCCTAGATTTTGTGTTTATCTTCTTTTCGTCTTACTCAATAAGAGACACACTGAGGCCCGTTCCTTATCTTGACTTATATCCCAAATTTATTTCTAAACAAGTCAATACTGCCAACTTGACAAAAGCGACAAATTTTATTTTCTCATTTTTTATGGAGCAACATACCAGCTGCTCCAATGCATTGCAGTTTGTCCATTTAGCTAACTCATGCGCTTTGTTAGATATTAACCATTACACCATTTTTTCTGATAAGCCTTAGATGCTTATACAAAAGTTCTACGGTCGTTTTCATGACCTGTTTGACAAATATTGATTGTCTATTTCCAGTACTCTCCACATCTTTCATCTATCATATATATTCTTTCTCTTTCACAAGACTTGTTCTTACACGAGCTGCAAGACTGGTGTCGTGTAAGAGACAGGAACTGCTCAATCTTCCGAGTTCATCCTGGTTTTTAGAGGGATGTATGCTGTTCGTTGTTTTCTGTGTGTGTATTTTAGCTCTATTGTGTCTATATCAACGTGTAACATATACATGACTTTAATTGACAAATGTTTTAGAACAGGTAATTTCTACAAAGACTTTTAGACTAGAAAGGTAAACATTGTCAATTTTCATTATGGCGGACTCAAAGGACAAATACAATGTAATGGATATTGTGACATATAGTATTTGTATAGAGATTTTTAAAACGCCAAAGTATTTGGCCTGTCTGCCATCATTTTTTACATTCAATCGTCAACAGAAACACGCGAAGAAAAAGTAGGTTTTTCATGTCCGATATGCAGAAAATTTCTTATGTTGCAATGGAAAGCCACTCTATTTGTACCTGAAAATCGGACAACTAAGCAGCCAAAAAACAACTGAGACATTCGTTACATGAACTGTAATATGTCGGACAAATATTGTGATGTCTGTGAAGTTGCAGAGAAGTCTGTATCGTGTACCACACGGACAGAGGCTCTCTTTCGAACGTGAGAAAACTATAACCGAAGATTAAAACATGCAACATGCCAGCATTTCAATTGAAATAATACAAAAAGGAAACTGTGTTTCAATAATTGAAGTCATGTTTTGCCAAAAACACAACGATAGACAAGTTGAAATTGATGGTGTCAATCATTGACAACTATGTTGTACCCTTTGTGCAACGATTGACCACAGTTAAGCGAGGATATGATTGCCATTGAAGAGGCTGCATTTGGGAATAAAAATTCGGAAAAGCTTGAACAATTTTCGAAGGACTTTAATGGACTACACGAATTTCTGCTTTAGTTGAAAAACACAAACAAAATAAAATAAATTGATAAGAAGAAGCTGAAAACGTATTGTCGAGTGTGGATACCATGACAAGAAATATTATCACTCATGTCACACATTTAAAATGCCACACATTTAGCTGAATTTGCCGAAGCAGATGTGAAAGTAATGATGACAGAATTGATGTCTGAGGATAAAGCAGAATTATCAGAAATTTATAGTTTGGAATCAACCGTTGAAACAGGGAACCAAGGTTCTAGCTGTATTCGAAAGTATGTAATCCAGGGACATAGACCAGGCATGGAAAACAGACACACACAACAAAAAGAAAATGCAACTACATGTTAATTCGTTTTGGTTGGAATGCTTTTTGCCAGACTCCGAATCAATGCAAACGACATTTTTAAAGCAAGCAATATAAACCATTTTATTAAAATACTGCAAGTCATAGGTATTAGCGCAATTTTTCCAATGTAACAGCTTTAAAAATTGAACAATTGTAGGTCTTCAATGTTATTATTTCGGAATAGTTTACCGAATGGTTCGGTACAGCTACTTCTTCATTTCGAATTAATGTCACACAATTTCATTCCAGATTGTAAAGTATACGTGTCATCGTACTTCGAAGGTTCCTTTTTTATCAAATCACTAAGAATTATAAATGTCTTCAAATACTGCGGAAACGGTACCTTTAGTGATAATTTTATTGTACACAAAGTTTTGACTGCTCCCGTTTTCATATTGTTCTTTTTTAAATTAGATTAATTAGATTTTCTAGCAGGTTTTGTTTTGATTGAAACGGGTCCAATTTTTTTGTTTTTCTTTTGTCCAACGGCTTAGATACTTCTACTGGAAAGCAATTGTTTTAAAGCCAGATTGAAAATGAACGACTTATTTATTTTTCTGTCTTTCCATTCCCAACTGAGATTTCAAAAGATGCAAACGTTTGTAACGTCACATTCTCTGCGAGCGAAAACAATTACACATAAAATATAATATAATTACATGTGGAGTCACTGTCCCTATAAAGACCCGAGAGACTTGTACGTGGTTTATAATATTTTAAGATAGCATATTCTATTCAATGTATTGGAAAAAAAACAAAACAAAAACATCGTTTCACAAAGTTCTTAGAAATTAATCTACATCTATAATCACGGCAAGCTGTATTGCAACTTTTATCATCAAGCACAATACAAATATACTAAAATATAAATACCAACACGCATGATTTCAAAGCAATTAATTTAATTTGAAAAACTTGGCACTCAATTTTTACTAGGTAGTTCTCCAGTGCGGAGTAGCTGGCTGGCACGACTTGCAATGATGTCAACAATCTTGCCATTGTAAGGCATCCTTTGTAATATTTTTAAACTTTGAACAGTGCAGTTTGTACTTTACCGCGGGCAGCCTGTTTGACTCCAAAAGGCAGCTTGATGACTGGGATTAACCAGGAATATCGTATTGTTTAGTTTTATTACGACACAAGTCAGTTTAGTGATCATGGAGTGTTTAACTTTCATCTATCTATAATAAAAATAATTGATTGATACCGACACTAACACTCAAGTTAAACTACCCCATGTATACAAATTTGATTACGAAACTACTTGTATTGAACAAACTTCAATCATAATGCAAAGGACGATAACTACAATTGAACAGTAACACTCGTAAAGCTTGATGTTGTTAAGTACCGCGTAGAGTCAGTTCAGGATCATCATAACCTTTCTTCAAATATGCTCAATTTGATCACAATTTTTTCTCTGACTACAGACAAATCTGTGTATCTAGAAAAAAAGCATAACATGCCCTATGTAGTAGAAAGTTACATGAGACCTTTTTTATCAATTCTGCAGAGATGTCAAAATATAATTATCTGAGATTCATTTGATACGGTCCACTCACTTACACTTTTAACATCACCTATCGTGTATATGTGATCATTATATTCTATTGACCAGCATGTCAGTATCAAGAGTTCACCTAAATAGTTCAAATAGAAAAAAAAACGGTTTTGAACTTCAACTATCTAGGTCCAGCCACTATTTTGTATTATAAAAAAAGTTTCCCCCAAGTGCACAGTTTTGTCTGCAATAAGAGGGAAAATTGTGGTGAAATAAAGTTTAAAATGCTGGTTTGTCAAAAGTGATGACGTATCTTAATATATGAATGTTACTTTGCTGACAAACTATCGTTGGTTATTAATTTTTCTTTTGATATCTACACGAACTTTATGTATATAGATTTCAAACACAACATTACTTAAATTTCTGGAAATGATAAATTTGATGAACTTGATTACTACTCACAGATGTTTTCAGAATATATAGAACAGTACATCTTACACTTGTCGCTTTTCAGGTATTTAATGAACTCTTAAAATATTCTTTTGTTTCATTTTTATGGATTACTACTAATTGTTAGGCCTCCTTACATACGAGTAGAAGAATTGAATCGAAATTTCAGACCTATTGTTAACAACGTAAATGCACGGATAACTTATTAAAATTAAAAAAGAAACGCAAGAAAAACTTATTTTCTTATTACAAATCAATTGCATAGATTTGACATACAATACAATAACAAATCAGTACCTATCACAGATAAGAAATATCGAAGCAATTTATATCGTCTTTTCACATGTGAACTGGAATGCCGTACCTGTCCACGTGGACGGAAGGTACTTGAATCCTGAGAATAGCGAGTAATCATGTATTTCTATAGATTGTTTATGTTGGAAAGATATGTAAAACTGGCAATAGTATTAAAAGTACAGCACCAAGATTTATCTGATTCCCTTTATTCCTATAGTATTCTGAAAAAAAAGAGAAAAAAAAAGATATTCTTAATGTATTAAGAAGAATGAATCTTACTTTATATCATTGCATTTCAATTTCATTTAAAGCTGTTATTGTAATTAGTAATGTAAAGATAAACATGTCTAAAAACTGAAAGTGCCATACAACAAGAAATCAAAATATCAATACTGTGATGGTTGGTAGACATAATTATTATCTCAAGTACATTGAACCCTGAATAATCATAAAACTTGTCTAAACCAAGCACTTTATATTAATTTAAATGTATTTTGAACCTTGCCTAAACAGAAATAATTTTAAAGTCCAAAATGGGTTAGGTTTAGACATGCATTATTGTTTTATTTTACTGCTTACCACAATATATTTCATCAGATTGATCACGACAATCCAAGTAACCATCACAAACATTAGGTCGTGGGATGCACTGGTCCAAACTTTTACATTCAAACCCGTCCAAACAATGGTTTATGATAATTTTCTGTTCTTGATTAGGTATATCGTCTATTGTTATAGACCCTAAATACATTTCAGAAAGGAGAAAAATTTCAATTTTGCACATATTTTTCATCCAAACTAATTGGTCATTGTTATTAAATGAATGAAGCTCCATCATTAAAAAGTAACAATCAAGCGCTAAATTTAGTTCAGCACAGATTTCTTGTTACATATTTTCTGTCAATATGAAAATGATATTGAATACGGCTTTGCTCTTCAAATTTCCAGTTTTCTTCGTTTTTCTTAAATTTCAATGTCAAATTTTACTAATAAAATCATTTAAATGCGGCTACGTTTTCCACATGTTTAAAAATTTGATAAAACAACTGTGCGACTGTATTCTTGGATAACTCAAAGAAAAAACCAATGCTTGTCAACTGTAAGACATAGTGCTATGACCAGTATGGAAATATCTATTTCAGGGCCAAACGAAGACACACAAGAATATAAGTTTTCAAAATTAATTGAAAAGATTATGCGTTTTATACATGAAATCACTTAAAACATATTTGTTGACTATATCACTTAAATCATACATTTTCATGATTCAATTCTTCGGTAATAGATTTATGTTTTTCATAGGGTTCACATGTGATCAACATGAAAACTGCGTAAATGCAATTTTTGTTGTGTGTAATTTATATCCCAATACCTTAAAAGGTATCAGGTATGACCAGACACATTACTTTGTAAACACGAAATTTGTTCTTTTGCTTTTCATAAAACTTTACATTTTGTAGATAAATCAATATTACCTTTTTTATCAATTTCTATTTCTTTTGAGTCCTTTTTTCTGGTCCATCTATTCCAAAGATCTACCAGTACAAAATAGCAAAGTAATTGTAAACAGATGTATGATACTCGTCGTGAATATATTTTATAGAAATAACTGATTTATAAATGTGTCAAGTATTTACAACGCTAATAATATACAATGTATAAAAACAATATCTTTTGTTTGATACATACGCCATTTTTAGGTTCAATTATATCCCCATTTTAGAAAACATTAAAAGTTGTGGTTCACAGCAGGTTGAAGAATATTAAAGATATTACAAACGAAAGAAATACTTCAAACATACTAAATATAATATTTTGGGGATGTATTCATTACGTCTGGAAATAAACCATTCAATACAAAAGAGAATACGGGAAAACTTTCAGTATAAATGGAAAGACTATGAGAAAACTCAAAGCCAAGAATAGATAACAATGACACGGTTCAAAATGTGTAATCCCTCACACGAGGCTCTTTTTATTGAATTGTACGTGGTAGAACTTATCAACAGTGGATTTGGCTTACTTATTCAATTTGTTAAGTATCAAGTATTTATTTTTAAGTATCAGTCTTTCTAAAAATCAGACAGACGGTGATTCATGCATGTTAAAAACCCACCGAATTCAGTTTTATTTCTTGTTCAGAAACAGGAGTTACCGTTCTTTATTTGTTTCATTCGGTTGATTTTAGTTGGAGATGAATGTATGATTTTCTTAAAAGTACAGATCAGGATGCAGAAATGATTATTGTTATGTGAACGTATAACATATGTAGATTGAAAAAGCATCGTTTGTTCGGTGGTTTTTTCTACACTGTGAAACACTTTATCATTGGTAGAGTCTGAATTTCATGTGGACTTGTACTTAATCGGTTAACTTTTGATTTATAGATCTTTCTATGTAATTAGATCTAACGTTGTTTATAGGAGATTACTCTTTGATACACGTTTACCACGTAGAGAAATTTATAGTTTTTATATTGGATTATAGAAATTTATTGTTTTTATATTAATGTATTTCGATTTTCAAACAAGAATCGCATTGAACCGTCCAAATACATAACAAAAATTTCTAATCCAGTTTTTCACTCAACTATTGAACATGGTCCAAAATTTAATAGAAGTCCTTGTCCATTAAAGTTTTCTGTTACTGTGTTTATTTACATGTATGTCGTTCATTGTCTTTTTTCGTTTGTTACCTTTGTTTGCGTCGTGATCACTCTAGACTAAACACTATTGTACTATACCTGACATGGAACATAGTAAGTGTGGATTTTCGTCCGTGCCATCACCACAGTGGTCGACAGAATCACACATTAGATCCTTATCAATACAGTATAGATTGCCACATAGATAGTCTTTTGGTTTTGGACAACCAACTAGGAAAAATATTATAAACAAAGTAATTGTATGTATTCCAAATAACTTGCAGGATAATATAAAAGCTCACTCCCTTACAAAATTGGTCACACTCATTGAAAAAAAATAGTACTTCTTCAAATTGGACTCACGTAAGAACATACTTATTTCAAATTTAGATTATTTTTTTTTCATTCGTCTTTGTAATTCAATTTGAATTTTGATGACTATGGTTACACCCATCTTCGTTGATTTTTCTATCTGCATGTATCTATTCTAGGATGAAAACAAAGAAAAGAAAACATCATTATTTTGAATTTTTCAAATGAAATATAAATTCATCATAATTTATCTAAACCACACTGACACTTATTTTCCTAAGAGATCTTACCTTCCGTAGCATTATCGACGACAGAGTATATAAATCTAAGTTTATCCTCAGGTTCCAGAGCCCCTCTGAATCTAATATAGATCGAGTCTGTTGAGCTGAGCCACATGCCATAGCTGATATTTGACGAGGTTAAAGTTGTTATTACGTTACCGAGAGATGTCCCTCCGTTACGTATTTCTAAGCTGTTATTCCCATATTTTACCCAGCCTGTACGATGAAAACATGTTTTTCTCATAATATACAATTATTTTGAAACATTTTCTCTGATTTATCTTCTCTATTATAATGGAACTTATTTTCCTTAATTAAAGTTAAAACGTGACTTTTATACATACCAAATTTTACTTCTTTCGTGACCTTCTTCTCGAAATTAAACAATAAAGAAATGCTTTAATTAAACTTAGTGACAAACGACTTTAGTTTCTATATTATCTAATTATAGAATATTTATTTTACTATGTAGGAGTAATCAAGGGAACCAAATTCTAGGGGAAATCAAAGGAATGTAATCCAGGGACAAAGACCAGACATGATAAACAGCCACACTTCCAAGAACATACAATAACCAAAAATAATACCTACAAGAGTAACAAAAGTAAATGAGCAATGGATCATGAGGAAATATAACAGTTTGACTTGAAATGATCTTAATTACCTTCCCCTAGTTTAATATCTACTAATCGAACCAGGATACCGTCCGAAGGTCTACCATGAGGTCTTTTTAAAATCCATATACAGTCATATATACCAGGCGTTACCTTCATCACGTCACTTAAGGCTAGAATCCCACCATGCCGCTGGTCTAATTTCACACTGCAATCTAAATTTACAGTTAATTTTGTAACCATTCATATGTATATATATACATAGTTTGTGACTACTTAGAACAAGAGATGTACTTGAAAAATCAAAACAATAAACAATCCTCAATTTCAATGCAGTATATTTTGAACACTGGTATAATAAACCTAATTCTGTTTAATTTTTACTTACTATTCTTAGGTTTGTCAGCCCAGTATTTCTCTGAAAAACGAAAACATAATTACAAAATACAGGATCCATCGTTGGCAAGTCAATGGTGGATCAAGTTATTTACAATTTACATGATGAGACGAGGGATTAACTTGGGACACCAAGTTATTCCTAAAGAAATATTAATACAATGCAAAATACGAATTTGTTAGAACATTTACTGAACTTTATTGGAATCAGAGTATTTTTCAATATTTAAACTTGAATAATATAACATTTAAAAATAAAATATATTCAATTTTTTTTACAGATAGCCAAGATCCACGCGCCCGCTTTGGGATCCGCTTTCATTCATTATATATTCAATTAAATGACCAACATTAATATAGCTTTAAGACATTATTTCCTAACAATTATTGATACATTTTGTAGTGTAGTCCAATGTTTTTTTTTTTTATTTTTGCAATAATAAATAATAGCATACTTGTCGTATTCTTTGTATTCGTATTCTATAGAGTCGTGGTTTCTTTTGGATATTCGAACTATGTTCCTGTACATTTCTTTCATATATACGACACTGAAGCTAACATGGTGAAGTGCTAGCACGGATATAAAAGTGAACTTCGTTTCGATTCGGAGATCAGTTACTTACTACGTTTTATTATGTTGTCTTATTCAAATATCGAAGACATATTGTGTATGTAGAACCTGTTGACATTTTGTCACCCTGATATGTACAATTATGTCTGATGTTTCCTCTTAATGCTTGAAAGGTTGTGGTTTATAGATAATAAATAAAACAAGAATTTCGTCAAATGGAACAACTGTTATTGTTCTTTCCTGAAATTACTATACACAGGATATTTATCAAGCTAATTACCAGACACAAAGAAGTAGGAAGCTTTGAATCCCACTGGTTGACAGCATCGATGGTTACTTTTACCCGTTACAAATACAACGATTAGCGTGCTTGATTGGGAGACGATGATTGGTCGTCTATTACGCTTGAATACGTCTGCTGGCTTTGGTGCATAAAGACCATCGTATATCTAAAAGGAATAAAAGCAAGGAAGCATATATATTTTAGCAAGAAACAATATTAATATCAAATTGCACGTTTGCTATACAGTTTAATACAATCTCATATGTACGAAATTATCGTTGCAAATATGGATTTACAACTTATGTCGATATGTTGGTGCATTTTATTACTTATTTGATTGACTGTATTACATTACGACAATTTTTAAGGTCTTGTTGAGGATACATTATACTTTTAGCAGAAGTTCATTTGTATAAAACGATATTTACAATAAATATTTTCATGTCGAATAATAACATAAATAATGTACATAAAAATGACATTACACTTTACCAGTAAATTATTAATGAAGAGTGTATTGTTTGTTTCATTATGCGTAATATCAATTTAATTAAGTGAGAACAAAAATACCGCGAAACTTAGTCAAACACGCTTATGTAAGTTATGTAGAAGAAAATGTAGAATTAAAATCATACAGTTCGAAATACCTCATTAGATTTATAACACACTAACATACATTTTTTCTGGATTTATTACCTATCCAAATAATCAATTCGCTTAAGAATGCGAATACATAGATGTAAATTATTATACCGATAAGACCTGTTTGATCAAGTGGCCAGATAGACATCGCTATCACATACAGAATGATGAACATAGGTATACAATGTATACAAAATATGAACAATGTTATGATATATAATAAAACAAATAATATACGCAGACACAGAAAATAGTTTTGGATATTTTTTGTCCATGTGCATAATTGCATTATCAGTTTTATAAACATTCTATCATGGTTTACACGACTTAACAGTTGGGGAAACAACTAAATGTAAAGTGTTTTATGTGATGAACTTAAGTTTATGTTAACATGCATAAGGTAGCAAATATTGATGCTTATGTCATTGGTGATTGATTTATTTCTTCGGCTCGTCTACGTTTCATTCTTGCCTCGTGTAGGCATTTGATTAAAAGTGGGTTCAAGCCAATAAATATGATAACACAAAAGAAATGGTTTAAAAATGACCCCTCCCCCCACACACAGAGTCACGACAAAATGGAAAGCCTAAATCAACGACAATCATGGTACACGTAAAACACGTATTGAATGTCAAACGATAACTGCAAATATTTAACAGCGGGAAATACCTACATGGAAGTGAAAAGAATTTCACCAAAAAAAAAAAAAAACAAGGCGCTTTAACCAAAAAGGTCGTGTACCATATAGCCAGAAATTTTCGCGAGGTTTCGGAAAAAGGTGAAAATGAAAGCTCGCTAAATTTTTGTCAGATAGGTACTCATAAAATTTGCATTCAATAAAATCTGAAATATTTCTTACAGTAAAACGCGAAATTTGGCAACCACGAAAACTACCCGCTATACGGTATATGGCTTCTTTTATGTGGTAGTACCCGACAAATGTACGGTATTAAACAGGGAACTATATGGAAGAATTTTTGTATCGATAAGAATAATTGATTAACTTGTGGAAACAGACTCATCATATCAATCGGTTATACTATAATTGTGATCGGGTGAACTTAAAGATGACTTAAAACTAGTCATTACATACACATGTAACATTCATCTGTTCCAAAGATTTATCCGAAGTTAAGCTCGATTTGAAGCATTGACATACTCCTTGAGCAATACTCCCTGGAAAGGAGCAGACATGTCGGGGATCGTATTGAGAATGCTCGTTACTGACCACAAATCTAATATGTATAAATAATCTATTGAGATCCTAGAACTTCAATTTGTTCTCAGATTTTGTTAACTGTTACTGTTTAACTGATGTAAATGCAATTACCTGTATTTCGCTTTCCTTAGCTATTTCCCAATCATCAAATATAAGCCTAATATGTCCATAAGGGTCGAGGTTCTGTAACGTGTAAGTGAAAGTTTCTCCATTCAACGCATAGCCATCTGGGAAGTTAGGAGAGATTATGTATCCACTGGGTTCTTTTGTGGGAAAAGGGGACGTAACCATTCCCTGTTTTGTTTCCAACTTCTCTTAAAAGTGATAGCAATTTATAAATGGATGCATCATTTCATATTTATATTAAAGCACTTTGCCGAGTGTTTTCAAATTGAAAGTGCTAAAATTTCATTGTGCAAGTTTGAAGATTAAATTTTATCATTCTAGTTAATGTTAATAATAGATAAATGATCAAATGAGACAACGATTATGGAATTGATACATACTGTTATTAAAGACATCCATACAATATTTGGAACACGTAACCATTATAAGCATAAAATGATGTTTTAAGATAATTTTATATTATCGATGCATTATAACTATTTCGCATTTTAATTCTAAATTTAAAGCATACCCATAATCTCATAACTGACACGGAATTTCTTTCCGTTTAGACCTGTTTTGTTGGACATGCAATGTCTAATCTGTACATTGGATGATAAGGATATGTAAACGTCGCCTTCGTCAGAGCTGAAATAGTTCTTCCTAGTTACACTGATGTAAGGTGGATCCATTTCATGAATTTGGAGATGATCGCATCTGTAATAATGAATACTATTTGATTGATATTTAACATGAGTGTCACTTTTATTAAATTAGGGTATGCAGTAAAGCTTGATACAAAGGTTAAAATAACAACTTAAACTTTGGAAACCTTGACTTACATAAGCAAACTCATACCTTCGAAGCATATTGAACACCATTTTGAAAAAATTGCAATGAGACATATTGAAAACAAATGTCAAAATGGTAATTACTTGAAATTTCCTACCCTGGTATGCATACTTGACGTTGTTTTGAATAAGTGAAGAAACATTCTGGAAAAGTGACGTTTTCCAGGGTGATTTTTATAAAACATGTACTACAAGACTTGATGACAACACTGCAGGACTGTCCATCTGATGCTGTGTAGTTTCTTGGAAATGACGTAGAACTGACGTAACCAAAATCTCCTTTCTCCATGTGAGATTTAATGCTTTGCTCATTTTCAACGCAGTCATATTCACCTGAAACAAAAAAAAAAAAATAATGCTCGAACTAGAACCATAACAGTAATGAATCTGTTAGTAATCTATCAAAGACTTTGTAAACTATAGTCATCACTCTGTCTGCAAAAAAGAGTATATGGCGTACTTACAACAACTATTAACTACTACATCTTTGAATGATAATATTATTGTGACACTAGTACTTCTTGTATGTTATTTAATTTTGTATCTCAATCTTTGCATTTAGTTCAAATACTATGGTGAGAGGTTACTCATTGAAACACTTGTACATATACCGAAATTTACATCATTTATATTCGAGTGGTATTTTTCGTATTTTGCTTAGGTTATACTATTCTTAACAATCTCCGTGCTTTTGCAAATTATTGATAATTATATATTTGTTTAATCTTGTATCATAGGGATCTGAGTTTCTTCTAAACTATATTGAAGATGCTTTTGCGCTATTGGAAATTTATGAGAAATGTACTTTAGTATAACTGTATTAAATATAGATGTAAGGATTAAACTCATTAAAACTGTTTAACGCATAAAACAAAAAGAACAATACACTAACGTTATGCTGACGCATGCCAGTCAACGTCAGCAACGATAAATGTTTAAATCAAATCACAATCATGTCAGGATTTAGCACGTGTGAATTTTCAATATCGTATAGCTAAGATCTTTCAAGTCAACTAGTTAACAGGTTATTCCTTTCTAATCTTTCTTTTTTGTGTGTGTTATAATTATGTAAATGTTTACAATTTTCTTTGAGGCGTTTTATTTCAACTTATGGACAAACTCAGAATTTTGAGCAAGAGTGAAAATAAAACACTTGCTCAAAATCATGTTTTTCAAAGTTTTGAAGGTTCAAACAGCTGAATTTATTAAATATATGACCTTACGACTTGTCCAATTAATTATTGTTATCTTGTCTTGTCTGTCTAACAAAATAAGATCAAGTATATCAGCTTACTTTATTTTTCAATCATTTATTTAATTACTAACTCCAATGTTTCCAACACGCCGGGAGAAGAACCTTTTAATTGTACCAATTGTCTCAATTAAAAGTACATACCAGCGAAATGTTTATCGAAGAACATTTGACCATCGATTTCTTGAATATAGCAGAAATTTAAACTGACCGTTTTTAACGCAATGTACTATCTATGAAATATTTTGGATGTGAAGGAGGGCACTGTTGAGGAAGATATATTAAAACAAAGTTGTGTATGGGAAATGCAGAGATTGTGTTTTGGGGATGTCTAAATGATTGTATTTGGAATGCAGAGATACTGTTTTCGGAATGTCGCGATAGCAGATATTGTGTTTTGTGAATGTCGCGATAGCAGAGATTGTTTTGGTAATGTTGAGATGATTGTATGGGAATACAGAGATGATGTATGCAGGGTTGGTGTAAGGGTAAGGTAGATGGTGGATAGGGACTGTGGTGGTGGTATATAGGACTTGATGTAAGGGTAAGGTAGATGGTCGATGGGAACTGCGGTGATGGTGTATGGGACTAGGTGTAAGGTTAAGGTAGATGGTGAACTGGGTTGGTTGGTTGTTGGGGTTTAACGTCCGAGCAGCAATATTTCAGCTATATTCAGACGATGAACATGAAATTGATGATAAAATGAACATGAAATGATGATGAAATGAAAATGGGATAGGACACAAGGACAATGGGATCGACAAATTTTGATTGCCATTGGAAAAAGGGAGAGGTGGGTAGGGTCGGGCAATTTAGCCTCCTGTGGCAGAGCCCTATGGTTCCTACTCCGGGAGAATACCACAGTAGCGTTCTTTAACGTGCAAGGAACGTGGCATCTTTCCCAACACGGTGCACCACTATGGTTTGCGGTCAGATTTTCCGTATTATAGCCTGACAACCCCAGCATGTAACACGCCAGGGGTACCCCATTCCACCACCTGGGGCACACAACGCAGTTGCTCTGTGGGCAGAGCGCCCTAGCCCCTGGCTAGGGTTCTGAGCACTATTTAGTCGCCTTTTACGACAAACTTAGCGCTGCTGCAGGCCTATTCTTTTAACACCCGGACCTGCACGGGGCTGGTGAACTGGGACTGCGGTGACGGTGTATATGGAAATAGGTGTAAGGATAAGGTAGATGGTGGATGGGGACAGCGTTGATAGTGTATGGAAGTAAGTGTAAGGGTAAGGTAGACGGTGGATGGGGACTGCGGTGATGGTGTATGGAACTAGGTGTAAGAGTAAGGTAGATGTTGACAGGGACTGTGGTAATGGTGTTTGTGGCATGCGGATGTAATGTTTCAAGGACAAATAAATGTGTATGAGGAATTTAGGAAAGAAATGTTGTATGAAAATGAGGAGTGACGAATGAGCAATGATGCATAAAGCAATATGGAGACGATTTGTGGGAGGATTTGGAGAGTGTATTGAGAATTGTGAGAAGGGAAACCTGATACGATATACATGGGGTATACAACAAATGAAGCATTGGAAATGGAAATGTCCGCTAGTAAAACAAACTGTTATAACCGATATTATGCAATTTTTCTTATTTGTGTTTAACTAGTCTCACACAACATAACTTTTTATTATAGAACATTATTCAAGTAACTAGTTTTATCAATAATTAATAATTAATTTACATGTTAATATAGATTATATTTATCCTATTATTTTTTAAAGTGTATTAATAGATAAAGTGGATAAAGTGATACGTAACTCAGTTAAGATTCGTTACTGAGTTGTAAGGCCCACAAAAGAGCCGACCGTGCGTGTATTAAAGGTACTAAAAGACAGCAAAAACATAACCATCTGCAAAACTTTGAACATAACTTAGTCAACCAATTTCACATTCAATTAAAAGCAATGATATCATTCTTAATCAACCCCTTTTTTCATACAAATGTGCTGGTATTATGATTAATCAAAGATGACATCCGTGACAGAATATTACAAGCTAAGTTTACTTGACCTGCGTCTCAGTCAAGCAACGTACGTGTTACTTAGTACTTATTTCTGGTATTTAGATACACCATTCAACATTGTTTTGTAAATTATCTCAGAGTGTAATGTTCATCACAGATGTTTATTAATTCTTTAATAATTAGTAATCATTTGTTAATATTGTAATTCTCTAAACATATATGAAATTAGTGTTATATTGTTTGGGAAGTGAACGGTTAATTTACGTTATCAAGTTAAACAACAAGTTTGTTTACACGAAAGCTTCAATAATCTGATATATAGGGTCTTATTGTAAAACAATATGGTTTACATATTCTAACTTGTAGTTTTTCAATCTCAGAAAGGGAAAATTAAGTACTTGAATGTAGATAGCATTGTCGTAAAATATATTAAAATATATATACATATATTATCTATCATCCGTTTGGTGTCAAAGTCTTGCTATAAAATTGAAAATATCATTATTTGTTGAATTCCATTTACGATATAAAATAGTGAAAAACCCAAAATATTACCCTTTCATTTGAGTATACATGTAATGTAACGGGAGAGAATGAGTTGCCTGGCATAATTATACCCTCTCCACTGAACGAACCATAGACCATTCGGTGACAAGCCAGCAACATACAGATTCGGTTAAAGCATTAATCCTTTAGCTAAGTCAATTAACTGTCGATCGAGTGAGAGAGGGAGGGTGAATGTCATGCCAAAGTTATATCTTTGATTTAAATCGCAATCGTTAAGAAAAAAATGCGATTAACAACGACAAGAATAATTCTACAACAATTGAACAAGATTGAAAGTATCAAGTACACCTTTGCTTGTGATTTGTTTATAAAATTCTGAACTTTGACATTTTAGAATATTTTGGTACGTTTTATAGTTATGAACTAGCACTGAACTCTATTCTCCGGCTTCATTGGTTTTATTTGTGTTTTAGTCAAAAGATGCCGTCAGCAAAAATAAGTTACCCTCTATGAACATTTAAGAGCAGGTATAAAAGCACAAAGCATGATAATACAAAACCAACACTAATTACTTTTCCAGATTAAAAAACATAAATTGCAGTCAAATTTTGACTTCAAGGTCCAAAAGAAATAATGCATTATGGAATAAACAGATGTTGGTAGTTTATTACATTGAAATCACACACACAAAAACAACTTCTTTTTTAAATTATAAATTGTCAAGGAGAATATAACGTAGAAATCACGCATGGATTATTTAAAGTACGAAACCAATATTGTTTTTAAATATGTTGTAAAGAATGCTTCTTTCCCAGTGTAGTCTTTATACTTGGAATATATTCTTTTGATTAACGCTCGAATCTTAATTATTCCTTTGCTTATTATTTTAATATATTGAAATTCACTAATCCTTCTGAAATCTTCGTTCTAGTTGCAAAGAAGGGATTTCCATACTTTAAATGTGAGATATATTTGATTATGCCAACGCGCCAATACATTTTATTTTAATTTCGAACTCAAATACATCTTACTACTCGAAAGAGTAATCAAGGGAACCAAGGTTATAGCGGTAATCAAAAGAATGTAATCCAGGGACAAAGACCAGACATGGAAAACAGACATACACAACAATGAACATAAAGTATCTAAAATCATACATACAAAGTAACAAAAGCAAATTAGCAACGCGGACTTCACTAAGAACTGAGAGCATGGACCAGGTGCACAGGTAGGGTAAGCGTCCTCTGCTTTTCTAGAAACACCCTCCGAGTTGCTCATAAAAAGTCAAGTCTAGGGTAGACAAACGAGGAAAGGAAAACTATGACCCGTTGAATAAATCAGTTTTCATGGTGCAGATGGGTACACCATAACGATCCACGAGATCATGATGACGACCATAAAACTGTAGTGATGACTTCAATCTTAACCCTATTCTAAAAAACAGTCTGCGTAGTTTCGGCAAGCTCTAGCATAATGTATGAGTCGTGATATGAACACTCCATACGCAGGTGCCGAAGGAATGTTGCCACAGACGAAAGGAAAGTTGACAATTCTGAATGAAAAGTCATCACGTTTGTCGTAAAGTTTGGTCAATAGTTTTCCTTATTCGAAGGCTTCGTATGAACTTATCGTTGTCCGTTCCATGCATTTAATGCCTAAAACTATTCTATATCAAAAATGAAAATTGTGACCTTTTTCGAATGAATCGTATAATTCTAATTTTGCTAGATTCTCAGGTTGATTGCTTTTCAGAGCAGGATGAAATAATACATTGCACTTCTTACCTCTATCCTTTCCTGTTTCCAAGCAGGTTGACGTCATAAATAATATCACAAAATGTAACGGCGATAAACCTGAAAAGAAAATGAGTAAGAAACAAGTTATTTTGTCTTACTGTAATCTGATGTCTAATCGTGGTTGCTTATTTTCGCGGATTCTGTTCAGTAGCATATTTGCTGATATCAATTTTCGATGATAGAATGATAAGCGTTTCATATTGTTACAAATCAATTCGCGGGTACTGTTTTTCGTGCATTTTTGTCAGCCGCGAAATACCTTATTTGATAGTCATTTTATCACTCAAACTGCTGTTGCTTCATTAAGCTCTTAATTTTTACGGTTGAACCTTTTTACAATATAGCATTATCAAGTGACTTTGACTCACCTATGTGATTTTGTGAACATCATCCCTTTTGATTAAAATCAATAGCTCCTCATTTTAGCGAGGAAATGCTTGAAGTTTTGATTAATTAATAAGAAATCTACTGACACTTTATGAAATAGACAGATGGGTCGAAGAGTGATCTAAAAAATTATCTGGGTAGTTGTCTTTCATAAACAAGAAAGAATAGTGCTCTATTACGAAAAAGATATAGGGAGATGATCATCGATATTAAAACATGACATCTGTTTATCTCTGAAGATACTTAGAAAAGATTAGATTCTGAACACGGCAATAAGGCAAGGATTAATCATTTCTGTGGTTTCGTATTAAAAAAAATAATTTAGTGGAGTTACGTTTCAAGAATAATTTTCAATAATAATTATTGAAAATTTAACTGATACTAAAAATAAATATATGCATATATAACTTACTTGACTTACCAATTTCACCTTAACCGGGTGATGTTTTAAACTTAATCATTGTGTGTAATACTTCAGTGGTTATCATATGATATTCATTATTATGACTTCCATAGCTTAAAACTGATCATGGTTCAAACAAGAGTAGTTAATCCATGCGTGTCTTTTTATATTTAAGTGAAGCTTTTTCTAAACGCCATGATTGATATAATACCTGTATTTTCAAATGAAGCTTGTGAAGCGACATGACTCGTTAGCAACGCTGCTTTAGATATTTGAAGCGGTCGTTGATATAAGATCTTGTATACTGATTATACAGATGATTTGACAGAAATAGGGACCCTGCTTCTTAAGATGAAAGAAATAGAATGATGCTACTTAAATTACAAGATCTGCCGTGACAGACGATCAGTGACACTTTTACAATGCATATGACATAATCTGTTTTATTACGTAATTTTTCATTCCAAAGAATTAGTGCTGAGTGCGTTATGTTGAAGGAAAACATTAAATTAGGAACAACTGCTCTTTATTCTAAAATCATTGTTATGTTTAAGAATTGTAAACAATGAGACTTTTTAAATGGTAATGATTTAAGCCTGCTATTTACAAGTATAATCAATTTGAAACTATGGAAATGTAATACATGTAGTCAGAATATTACAGATATAACAAATCAAAATCATATTTAGCTATCAGGAGTAAAAATGACTGAAAGAGCCTATAAAGATACAATTTTATCAAACCATGCTACCTTTTTGTCATTATAGATTGTTTATACAGCCCAATTGCCATAGATATCACAGCGGTACGAGTTCGAGTCCCGTGGAGGGAACGACCAAAAAAAATGCTTCGCAAATTTCACAGTTCTAACGTCGTTGGGAATTTTTCAGACCCTTCTATGCTTACATTATCTTCCCTGTATCAATTTAAATCGATGGAGCAGTGTGGCGAATAGAGTCGTCACATTCTGAGATGTTGTACAATATTGATTTGTTGTGACATGTATCGTTATTTTGATCCTCTATCCTACATAATAAAACTAGATGAGCTGTCCCGTACTACCAAACATCGTGTACTAAGTTACAATAAGAATATTAATCCTACGAGGAGGAATGACCCGACCAGTAAAAGCGATATTTTAACATAGCCTTCCTGGCCGAGTTGTCTAGGGCGCTGGGCTTTCTGCAGGCGGTGTTACCATAGATGTCAAAGTGGTAAGAGTTCGAGTCCCGCGCAAGGAACGACTAAAAACTTGCTTCGCAAATTTGACATTTTTTACATCGTTGGAAGAGTCGTCACATTCTGAGACATTATACATATATATATAATTAAGGTATCGTTTATATCTATTTGTCTATTTGCGATTCAATGGGTCAATTGTATATATTTCGAATGAATTTTCGTTGATATTTGTAATACAGAAACCTTTCATTTCGAGTGCCAATCCAACATTATGCCTATCTATATGCACCTTTTCTATTTAATGTCATAATTACTAAGCATTCAGTTATGTAACTTTTCACATCAAAGATATGTCATTCAAGAAATCTAAACAATATGCCAGTGATGTGATTTAATTTTATCGATAAACATGGTATTGCATATTTGCAAATTTGTTTTTATGATAAAACATCGTCATACTTCGGATGGACAGATATGCCAGTTATCAAATATTTCATTGCCCCGCATAGCAATAAGCGCACATATCTCTCTCCAACAATAACTTTTAAACGTAAGACGATGTTAGGTGCTATAAGGTTACGATTTTCCTCAAAATGTCTTCTGGGCGTTACGACAATTTGTTGATGATCATAGAGGAGGACATTAAAACCTTAGAAACAGTAGGATGTACATGTAAAAAAGATTGAAATTCCCTTTTATCACGTAATTTCGTAGACATTATTGTTTATGAGTCATGCAGACCCTCTCTAATAACTTATGTGGCGACCATGGCAGTAATTACAATGTATGATAGAGAATTACTGCATACTTAAATAACACATAAAAAGAGAACCAACAGGAACAAATCATTAAGTGTCATAACAGCACTTGCTCATCCTAGCAAATCCTAATAATTTGTACCAAACATGTCGTCTTCCCCGCATGCTTAACAATGTTATGCTTTAACCATAGCCGTTATTGTTTTTCAAGAATTTGTTTCACTTTTTTTTTGGAAATGTTGGCAAAAAATGCCAAAGCATCACAATCGAAGGACAACTAAGAGACATGAAGGGTAAAGTACATGGCCTAAACGTGAAAGAGTAATCAAGGGAACCAAGTTTATAGCGGTAATCAAAAGAATGTAATCCAGGGACAAAGACCAGACATGGAAAACAGACATACACAACAAAGAACATAAAGTAACTAAGATCATACATACAAAGTAACAAAAACAAATGAGCAACTCGGACTCTAGAAACACCCGCCGAGTTGCTCATAAAAAGTCAAGTCCGGGGTAGACAAACGAGGAAAGGAAACTAAGACAATCGACACACACGCTGTAGACAACGGAATATCATATAAAACTGACGATAAGGAAAACATATAAAATGTGCACTTGTTATATGAACTCCCGCTAAAAAGTGGGAATTGAATCAGATGTTACGGATGGATAAACATGTCCTGTTCCGACACCGAAACCCATCAAATTACCCGATTAAACGATGTCCTCATATTTTTCACAAGTGGTGGAGTTGTTCTGATTTCAGGGAAACGTAAATGAGTTGCTCTATGGTTAATACTATTCATAACCGAATGAAAGAAGAACGATTATACTATACAAAAACCAAAATTGGTGTAAGCAGATACGTTTACACAATTTTCAAGCATCTTAATCATTTGCAATTTATTTACATTATACTCTTTGCAAATTATTAAATTTTTACAATGTGGCGGTTTGTTCTTAAAAATAAAGTGCTTGTTACAAATGGTTATGGTATGTTTTCAAATAGTTTAATGGTTTCGGTCCTGGATGCATGTATAAAACTAATATTTTCTTTAAGAGAGTAGTTGCATAGTTCTTGTATAAACATCATTTGTCTTACTTAATACAAATATGTCCATTGATTAAGAAGGTATTGTTTTTTATGCCATGGATCAAAAGGATTTGTTATAGTAAATCTTGGTATAAAATAGGTACTGTTCAACGTCTGTTATGATCTATGTATTCTCTTTATCAATTAGACATAATCGCTTAATGTGTTGAGTTCTTCACATCGTTGAAAGCTATTTCAATGTAAATATTTGTAACTTCTCCGCGATAAAATAATAGATATGGATTCATAATTCATTGAAATCGTAAACAAAAGCAACAGGGATTTATACCTTTGGACCTGAATGTGAACACTTCTGTTCTTAAAGATATAAAGGTTAGAAAATCAATCACCTCTTGAAGTAAGTAGTACTTCAAGATAAACGAGAGAAAAAAAGAATGCTTGAAAAATGATTATAATCGTTCAAAGTCAAGAACTGACAAACATTTATCAACACAAGAAATGTGTCAATACGCCGATCCAAAACTTACGCCCCGTTGGGAATCTTCTCATTAAATTATGCATGTACATGCATAACAGGTGACTCCTGGACCATCATAGAAAACGGTTCTTTTTAAGAAACAAAACAAATTATCGGATAATTCAAAAAAATATTAAAAGTACAAAATACAAAGTAAAACGAATGATAATTGCGTCTAAAGACGAATATTAATAACAAAATTAACGAGCTGATTAACTCAAGACTATAATCAAAATGTCCGTATGACAAATGGTAAAAACCATCGCGATGGTTCTGAATTGTTACAGGCAATACCGATTGAAATAGTGGTTTAAAGCAGGATTTGTAGCGCGCTAATACTCCCGCTTCTATTACTGTTAATATTTATCGTTGCAATAAAAATGTTAAAACTGTAAGAGATAAAAAAAAACATTTTTAAGTGGATATGATATTTTTAGTTTGGTCTCAAATCCCTGATTTGAAATACAAAAATACCAACATTTTGATAGACTGTACACGTGTTTCAAGAGTAACCTCCCGTCAGTACCATTTTGTCCTGCAATGAGTTCATTAAAGAGCAAATAAAGAGTGTCAAAAATTTGTTTGCTTTATCTGTATAGTAGCGAATAAAGCAATTAAGCTCCGCCCACCATCACAATCACGTGTCCCGTCGAATCTCCTCTGTCAATCTGTCAGTCATAGCGTTCCGAAGACATTGCGCCATCCTTCTCCCAAACAAACATGTCTAGCCGTGTCAATTCAATGTTTTACGGCGCAATTTTGGACATTGCCACTTTGAATGTGTACACACACAATCCAACAAATCAATAACTTTTTCAAAAGTGAAAGTAGGTCACGGAAGAATTTATTTCACATCAGAAAAAAACATGTTAAATGACGGAAATTATTGTTTAATTTTGAATATTTATGTTATGTTTATGACTCGTTTAAAAATAAAAGTTACAATTTACAGTATTTCGTCAAATAATGTCCATCTCTCAAAACTACTTTCTGTCGCGGGTATTCAATGAACAGCAAATGCTTAGTGTATTACAGAAAATATATATAAAGTATTTGTATTCGGTTCGGAAGGGGAGTAACTGCTCGGCACAGCCTTCCAGTTACTTCTCCTTCCTTGGCCTCATACAAATACTTTCTCTATTTTTCTGTAATACACTAATATTGTATATATCTCTGTTATTGTAATACGCTCGAAAAGGCGAAGCAATACTCAAATGTGAGTAAATCGGTGGGAGCAATGCTGCAAACACTAAAAGAACACTACACGTAGTAATACAATTACAAAACACCAACGAACCTATAAAGCTACACAGGAAGGAAACGAACAATTTGTTTTATTACATGTTACATATAGGTATCTTACAATTTTAAAATGAATCTGACAACGACATTACACGTGATATGTAAAAGTTAATTTTTGCAGTGATCTATAGCAAAAGTTGTAAAGTCTTTTTTCAATATGAAAATTCGTACTTAAGCCTCAAATAACTAAAATACCAGAATTACGTTGTATGATTCGTCATTTGTGTTAATAAGAAAAACATAACAATCCTAAAGAGATGTACTATTCAAATGAATACTTATCGCTCGTTTATGAATAAATGATAGATTACAATCAACTCATATGAGCAGTCAGTAAGCTCTGCTATAGATTGAAAGCCTTTTAGCAAATATGTACAATTGCTACTTCGTTTATGTTTAGTGGCAGTATATGTGTAACATGTAACGTAAACAAATACAAGATTCAATATACACATTTGTATGACGAAAAAAAGGAGCACATACTAATTACCTTAATTCAACATATATTGATAGAGAAAGTAATAAAGTTTTTTTATTTATCTATTTAAAAGAATAATCAAGGGAACCAAAGTTATAGCGGTAATCAAAGAATGTAATCCAGGGACAAAGACCAGACATGGAAAACAGACATACACAACAAGGAACATAAAGTAACTAAAATCATACATACAAAGTAACAAAAGCAAATGAGCAACTAAGAATCCGCTAAACACTGGGAGCATGGACCAGATGCACCGGTAGAGTGAGCGTCCTCTGCTTTTCTAGAAACACCCGCCGAGTTGCTCATAAAAAGTCAAGTCTAGGGTAGACAAACGAGGAAAGGTAAACTATGACCCGTTGAATAAATCAGTTTTCATGGTGCAGATGGATACACCATTACGATCCACGAGTTCATGATGACGACCATAAAACTTCTGTAGTGATGACTTCAATCTTGTAGCAACATAACCCTATTCCAGAAGCCTATTTGTTAGAGTTCTAGCGCGATACAAATTTAAGGAAAAAAACAACTTTAATACCTTTTTAGTTTGTTCATCATATAACTTCAATGTACATTGCCTCAAAGCCATTTAAGGAATTACTGTTCTATTTTATTCGGTCTATGAAGAAATAACCTCAATCACGAGATGCACACTTAATAACGTGCATAGCAGTTAATTTCCAAGTGTGCACCAGGGGGATTGAGATTAATTAAAATAGAGCAGGAAATATAACCGTCATTCCGTATAATTTATTTTTAGTATCAAAATGCAATGAATAAACCATTGAAATAAGTTGATGATGTCATAGCCATATACAAAAATTGGTGTATGAGATGATTTTTTATTCAATTAGAAATCGTGTTACTTCTTCATAAAAAGTATAAAGTTAAAATTATGTATAGACCGTATCATCTTTGCACTGATTAGCTAGAACGTTGATGTGATATAAAAATCAATTATCAAAAAACAAGATATAATATGAATATGAGGTAAAACATCCTGTTCATTCCTATCATGTCATGATTGAATTTAAAGGACCACAATTTACCAAAGAAATATTCCATCTGATTCTAAATATGTTTAAATTTTCTATGAACGATTTCAATCAAAGATAAAATCCAGCATTTTTTTACTGATCTTGTCGACTTAATTAAGCAAATATATCAACAATAAATTGATAAACATTCATTATTAATTAAAATGATACAAATCTTCCAGTGGAAATTAAGTTCGTCTATTCAGATATCTGGTGATAATTAGGAGCATCGACAAAAACTCATTAATCAACCCATTACAAGATCTACGAGGAGTCTTACAAAAAAATACACCCGTTTCAAGTCGTAGTCAAAACATTTGAAATTTTAAAATGAAGTATCATTTTTTTCATAGCACATTTAAATTGAACATCTAGACAGAGTTTCATCGAAGTCCATTGAATGTTTAAAACAGTTACGTTTACCATGCACATGGATGAGCAAACTAACAGATCGATAGCAGAAAAGTCTGTATGATGGGTGTGTTGATATATGTTATACCCTGTGCATTGTTTGCAGGGATAAAAATTAAATTAAAATTGAAGAGACGGGTATATTTTTACCAAAAATAACAAAAATAAATTAATAAACTTTACTTTTCTTCATTCTGTAAAGTCACGGTAAGAAAATAAAACTTTCAAGTTAGAAAAGATGACGCAAAAAATTAAGTATACAAGACAGAAGTGATTTGTTTTGGTTGCAGTCTTGAAACAGTGCAGAAAAAAAACGTGCACTTTATTTTTAGTCTCCATGCGTACACACGCTTAGTAATATGCAAAACAATACTAATACACTCCTTGAGACGTTCACGTTTCCCATTTAAGCGTTCGTGCATCTTTTATCGTGCGTTTACACATCGATTCGTGTTCGTTTAAACGCACGATAGAAGCTTTCGTTTATTTTTGTACTTTGATTATTTCCTTGATTTAACTGGTTTTTTTTTTTGCTATTATTAATTTATATAATTTCATTAATTTTATTTTCTATTTTGTTCTGTCTTCATTATATGTCAATATTATTAATTTTCTTCGTTCGTCTATCGTGCTTTTAAACGCACGATATAAGCATTCGTCTATCGTGCGTTTGAACACACGCCTGGAGCGTTCGTTTATCGTGCGTTTAAAGCACGATAGGAGCGTTCGTTTATCGTGCGTTTAGTGAGCGTTTAGCGTGCGTTTCGGTATCGTGCGTGCTTGAAACATAAACATCTCAAGGAGTGTACCCTTTACATTCAATCAGGCTGATATCTGGTTTCATATTGAATTCAGTATCGAAAATAAAACTTTCTTTTCTCCACAAGCAAATTTTCAAACTACATCTGTATTTGTCACAAAGAGACCAAGAACAGTTAAACAACTACACAGTAATATTCCATGTCCATAAATAGAAAGTTCGATCTTCTTGTGAAATCAAAGTAAATGTACATTTGCATATTGCATGTTCCAACCATAATACATAAATTAGCAGGTAAAAAGAATGAATCGTGATTTCACTTGTTATTACTTTCATTGAAGTTTTCAAGCTTACTTAACTCATAAATCTTTAATTGTCCTGTCATTTTATAATCTTTGCTTATGATACAACAAAGTCGTTTGATGTTATAGTATTTTTATGTTACAAAGGTACCAGGCTCGTTTGCTGGTCCGATATGGTCAGTTGATTATTACTATCTCTTATCTCTCAATTGTTTTTTTTTCAAATGTGAAATAACGTCACGATATACTGACAGTGTTTCGTTATTGTAACTTGATTTTGCAATATCTGTGTTAATCTTTATTTTGTCAGGTACACAATTTGTATGGATTCATACTTTACTCACTGTTCTTTAAATCTATTTACAGAGATATGGTTATTGGATTATGTTCATGCTGTATCCGTTTTCATGAATCAATCAAACCACGAATTTTTAATAACCAACGAAATGTAAGACATTCCGTAAAAAATAAATGTATGGAGTTACACTGATTCAAATTCTCAAAAAAAAAAACGAAAAAAAACGAAAAAAAAACAACAAAAAACTTAAAAATAGTTACCTAAAAATAATGTCACTACTCAAAAATTCATTTTTAACAGTAAAAATACTTTTACAGGTGAACTTGATATTTTATAGAACTTTATAGCAATATTCATTTACTGACTCATATGTGTTAATAACGTCATATTATAGAATAGATTCCATCCTAATATTTATAGACCTATTCATGTTAAATGCTATGTTCCCTTTTCGTTCAAGTGAATAAAAAATATCAGTCAAACTGTTTAATTGATCAATTTACAAACGAGAAAAGTGATAATAAACTTGTTTGTAATCATTCTCATCACAGAATTCAAATTGCTTCAAATGATATCTGAATAAATCAAAGAGTTTTTATAATTACTTCGGATGAATTTAAAGTGGATGCTTCACACATACAGCTTATACCGTACAAAACATACAGAATAAAAAGCATTTTTATTATAACTTTGATTATTTCACTTTTATCTTAATCAAATCGTATTTAAATAATAATGAACAAACCTAGTTATATTCAAATAAACCTCATTCTGATGAAAATGTTTATTATTTCCTGTAGATAATGAATGCCATCCAAAATATATTTTAGTCATTTTAATTTAACTCTACAATAACCTTTTCGTAAAAATCTACTTCAAAATAAAGTATTTTAAAAGTCTTTTCATTGATTGAAGCTTGAGGCTGAATTGTTATAGGCTTACTATTGCTCATGCAATGCTTTATTCATGTGAGATTAAAACTTAGAATTACTAATTAACCTGATTTAGAGATATTGATTTCACGTGAAATATCTTTGAAGTTTTGCGATATCCGGTGGCGAACTGGTCTTCTTTGTAAATATGCAACAGCATAAACATCTTATCAACGAACTTAATGTTGAATTGTTTTACAAATATAAACATAGTTTTCTAAATGTCGAGTTTAGGCAAACCATCGATTCCAAAATTGACAAATGAGAACCTAGATTCAAACACCAACCTTCGCATAATAAATAAAACTATATAACCGTTTGGATAATATTTTTATGAAGCAGCGGAGAACTTTTTGGTTATAACCTAGAGCTTTACTGTTATCTAATTGAACTTCTGTGACGTTTCAAGTACGTCATAGCATAGTAAAGCGGAGATTTATTGACGTTGAAATAATCACCACCATCCAATTGCATGAGTTTCTGATGGCAGTATAATTGTTGAACGAATGCACGACAAATGCGCATACACTTTTTTCTATTGCGTGATTACAATCATAAGTAGTCATAGTCGTTTGAAATCGTTGCTAATGTGTTAATACAACCAGCTTTCATTTTATTAATATAAATTACCTAATTCCAAATTTTAGTGCGTTTCAAGCAGTTTACGTTTGCTTATTTGGCAAAATTCATAAAACATTAATCGTAATAACGGCAAAAGAATGGGTGCACGCATTGCACAATACCGATTGATCATTATGATTATCTTTGTTGCCCTGAAATAAAACTGATCGAGATTTCCTTAATTACTATTGATAAGATGCCGATCATATAAATAATTCATAATGAAGGTTTATTACATCATTAGTTTTACAGTCTAGTATTGACAAAAATATAAAAATTCTAAGTGCATTTTGGTCCATTTGACGATGTCATATAAGGACAAACTACTGGTCTCATTAAGATTTATGCAGGATTTGGGTTCATATGACGATGTCATCAGAATACTTACTACTGGTCCCATTAACATTAATGCAGAATTTCGGTTCATATAACGATGTCAACAGAAGACAAAATCTGGTCCCAACAGAATTCATTCAGCACTCCAAGTCTATTTTACAATCGGAGGACTTACTAATGGTCCCATTTGGATTTGTGCAGCATTTCAGTCCATATAACGATGTCACCAGAGAACAAACGGTTAAACCCATTAGGATGTATGCATTTGTTAGTAATCACATCTGAATAAAGTGTGCCCTCTTATTCATAATGTGATTTAAAAATTTATTACTTTAAACTCGTTTAGGGGATGAATGGCGGAACATCAAGAATTCCATATAAAAAAACCACAATGACAGCAAAAAAGTGTGTCCTGCTTATTTGTCTTAATTTACATTGCGATTACATAGTCAACTCATTTTTATGGTTTTTGAAGGAAAATCTGCTGGTTCACTCTGTTTATGTTTTACTGAAGTGTTCACTGTTTATTTGTTCAGTTGCTGAATATGCTTCTTGTGTTTATATTTCTATTTCACTAGGCTTAGTTTTGATAACACTTTTTTTTATCATAGTTTTGAATGATTTTACTGTAAATATATTGATATGAAAGTAATGCACTCCCTTCGTGTAGATGTTTTTTCAGTGTTTTATCCTTCACATTACATCATGAATCTTGTTCATAGTCTTGTCTTTTAGATGATGCAGCCATTCACATCAAGACAAAGGTATAGACAACATAAGTATGTTCATTATCTATATATCGAAACAAAATTTTAAAATAGGTCAGTATGTTAAATGAAACAATGTACGCCATTTGTTTTAGTTGAAGCAGGTTTTATGATATGGATGCCATTAAATGATATATAAACAAGTTCGATGTAAATATTTAAATTTACAACATAAAAAAATAGTTGCAGAAATGTGACCATTCCTCGTGTTTGCCAACGCCATCTAAATCGAATATCATGTTATTTTTCATTTCAGAAGTATCAAATAAGCCATAACCATGTGACTAAGTATAATCAATGACAACTATGGTTAATATGTTTTCCAAACTTGAAAGTAAACAAAAATCAAAGCCGAACAACGTACAGAAAATGAAGGAACAAATAAAATGCATCGAGTAAATGAGCAACCTTGACTCTATTAAAAAGTTGAAGAGTAATCAAGGGAACCAAGGTTATAGCGGTAATCAAAAGAATGTAATCCAGGGACAAAGACCAGACATGGAAAACAGACATACCCAACAAAGAACATAAAGTAACTAAAACCATACATACAAAGTAACAACAGTAAATGAGCAACTCGGACTTCACTAAAAACTGGGAGCATGGACCAGGTGCACCGGTAGGGTAAGCGTCTTCTGCTTTTCTAGAAACACCCGCCGAGTTGCTCATAAAAAGTCAAGTCTGGGGTAGACAAACGAGAGAAGGAAAACTATGACCCGTTGAATAAATCAGTTTTCATGGTGCTGATGGATACATCATAACGATCCACGAGTTCATGATAACGGCCATAAAACTTCTGTAGTGATGACTTCAGTCTTGTAGCAACATAACTCTGTTCCAGAAGCCTATTTGTTAGAGTTCTAGCGCGATACAAAAAGTCTGCGTAGTTTCGACAAGCTCTGGCATAACGTATGAGTTGTGATATGAACACTCCATACGCAGGAGCCGAAGGGATGTTGACACAGATTAAAGGAAAGTTGACATTTCTGAATGAAAAGTCATCACGTTTGTCGTAAAGTTTGAAGTTTGAAGCATTAACAAAATGCATCCGAATAATGAATCTTCTCTGCTTATCAAAGAGAACAAGGTGCACTGAAATAGTGAACCTCTATGGTTTTTGAAAATGGACATGGTGCACTGAAACGTTAAGCCTTCTCTGATTACTAAACATGACAAATGAACAGAAGTACTTTTTCTCTACTTTTTTAAAATGGGCCAGTTGCACCAGAAAAGTAAGCCTTCTTCTCTGTTTTCTTAAAATAATCAGGCGATCCGGCATTGTAAGCACTTGGTCTTTTTAGAAACATAAAATGGACTGAACCTGTTTTTTAATTAATTCGTTTGCTATTGTCATGAAACTGAAAGGTGGTAGGCATCTTTTACGTCAAACATGTTACTTGCTTAAAAGTAGTAACCGTAAGTTTTTAATTTCGTTGTGATAGAAATTGTCGCTTTTGACCTTCAAAATTGTTTTATCTGTATATGACAGATATAAACCAAATGTTCGAAGGTCCTGTATTAAGTTCCAGTTGCCCAAGTCCTTTCACTTGAAATGATACAAATATAAATCAATGTCAGGAAATTATTTAATAGTAAGAAAAGAAATTAATCAAAAATGAGATAAAGACATCCGGTACACATAAATTCACGAGAACGTAACACGAATTTCAATTCGAATATTTTCAATGACAGATTTCACGTGAATCAAAGCGATTATAGAATTTTCACGTAAAGATGGTAGGAATTTTAGCCTTCTGGATTTGTGATATTAATACCAAAATCATTTTGTGCCTGCGTAGGAAGTATAGTGTTGTAATTAGAGAGCTCAAATGACATAGATGTGTTTAATACGCTGATTTTTCCAATTAACCATTTACGAGGAAAACCTTAACAAATGTAATAAAAAAACAATAAAAAAAATCCACTGCAAATGCACTCTGCAGAGTTACGAATATAGACTCACAGTATAACTGCTCGAAAACTTTTTTAAGACAACCGAATTCAATTTCGGTGGAACTTAGTCAAACTCACAGAAATTTAATTCATTTTCTTTTAACCAACAGATAGCATGGAACGGGCTATACATGGTACGAAATTTTTATTACTTGAAAAGCAGTTTAATTTGCATATTTAATCCAGTTTCACAGTCAGTTGAAGAAAATAATAAATCAATTCTTAGGAGACTTTTTGGTTTGACAAATTTTGATTCTGAATGATTTATAATGAAATTATGAAACAGAAAGACCATGAATAGAACGAGATAGAAGATATTTACGATCCGAGAACTAAATAAATAGACAAAACACGATAAAAAGCCACAAAATAGCTACATAGATAAATAAGCATCCCAGACTCACTTAAAACTGGAAGTTTAAACAGGTGCACTGGTAGGGTAAGCGGAATAAAGTCATGAGGGCAATATCAAATAAGATATGATTAAGGCTGTAAAATTTTCTCTTCATTAACATCGGTTGTCCCCACTCTCTTTGAAATTCATTTGACATTGAAAGCATTCAGTACTTTTTCAGTTATGTTTTGCCACATTAAATTTGTTTTAGAAGTCATTAATTTGACTCAATTTAACTTTTTCTAAAATAAACGCGACATTATAATCACTACAATGTGTATTAAATTCGAAGTTACATATTATTGAAAAAAAGTGCAAAATTTATCATTATTTAAATTTCTAAATGCAATTATTACTGTTTTTTTTTTCGTATAGTAATAATTTAAATACCTTTTGCTTAAAGTAATAAAAGATAATTACACTTACCTGAGATCTTCATAATTGCACAGGTAAATCCCAATAGCACCTACAGTAGAAGACAATATTCAAGCTACAGCGATACAACTGTTATCAACTGAGCCTCTACCAATCTAATATACTTCTCCCAAACATACTAATTTGTTTTATCTTCTTGCTTTCTGGGAGCTTATAGACTTATGCCAAATTTAACCAGCTCTATTAACATCGAAGATTAATAGCTCTCTTCACCGATGAATGATCACGAAATATATTTCTTCTCAATTCAACACAACTGTTTTCTCTAAATTCCAACATCTTTATGTTATTTTTGTGAGGGTGCTAACTTTTGGATTGCAAGTATTTTAACGAAGTTTTAGTCTCTTGCTCACAAGAGAAGTTACAGCAAAAATCAAAAAGAGACTTAGATTATGATTTTCAATGAAACAAAGAACAATCCACAAATATTTTACTTGTAATGATTGCATTCTTTTTTTTATTTTATTAGTTTTGAGTTCGTTAGAAACATTTTATAGCTATTTTTTTTTGTTGGTTGACTATTTAAAGACATTTTTAATTGCCCATTACAAAAAAAAACAACAAAAAACACGTCATTGCTAAAGTAAAGAGAATTTACCCTGAATCAAATACAAAAGTGTCTTTTATTTCCCAGACTTTTGCGGACTTCGTTAATTACTTCCCACTTGCATCAATGATTTTTTCTTATACTTGATGAAAGATATCATTAATTTTCTTTGAAACTAGAAACTCCTACTGATTCCCGACGACACAATGACAAATATTCTCAGTTTTGTCAATAATAAAAATATGAATATTCTTTTGAATTCATAAGTACTCCTTGATGAAAAAAAATTATTAAAGATATTATTGTTCAAAAACAAAATTACTTCATAGAATGATTCGAGCAATGTCGTACGTTTTAGATGCACAAGAAGCTGATGATAATGATTAAATTGTTTATGCATTCACTCCATAAAAGTGGATGATACTGGGCCAATAGAATAAATTACTAAAGATTAATGGACGATATAAGCAGGTTTCTGAAGAAGCCGTGAAAAAATGCTATCTGTAATGTGTGAATACTTCAATGACTTAATCCGACAAAGCTTTCATATCATTACAATATCATACATATATTATTTAACTACATGTACATGTAGACCCGAGAGGTTGTACAGATGGATCATAGTTTATTGATTTACAGTATCGTTGTATACATGTACATGTTGCATTATACATAGTTACATATAATCTATCTGAATATGACTCTGGATAATCCGAAACCTTTATAAACAAGACACTACGTCACTGTATATTAATTTAAATGTATGTAAGCAGTCTTCATAAAAATCACACGGGGTGATTCGTGCATATCAAAAATCCACCGACTTCACTTTTATGTCTTGTTCAGAAACAGTCACTGATCACATAAACAGTCTTTTTCATTTGGTCGTAGCTCTTTTTGAGATAAAAAATTATAGATTGTACATGAAATTGGCACTTTGCAAGAGTTATTGTTCTTGATTTAGTTTGATTAGCTTGATGAATATAATGACTTTCTCAAAAATGAAGATCTGAAGACAGAAAGGATGGGTTTCACAGAGAAAGAGTCACATGCAGCAGTCTCAGCAAGGAGTACATATGTTCGAGACTTAAATATTTATAGAATGTCATTTACTTGCTTCCCCTTTAAACATGTCTGGTGTGATAAAATATTTTCTATACCTGAATGACATTGAATACAAAAACAAGGTCAAACAATAAAACACTCGGATAGACACAAATTTACATGAAGTGACTGGAAGCAAACACAAAAATGAAGAAATTAAACATTAAATCCGGTACAGGAGGAAAGGTATGGCAGGTCGCCTCTACATTCCTTGAAATGAACTTTGAAAACCTCGTGGCATCTCCGGTTGGCTTCGGGTAAAAATACGAATGACCTTGTCATATAGGTCATATCCATGGTGCTCGTAGTATCTCGTTGTAATGGATGCGATGTATAGATTTGGTCATTCGATTGTGAAAATCCTTCATTTGATCAAGTATCAACATAATCGAAATGTGATATGGAATGGCCAAGCAAAAAATGCTTTATCAAGACATGCTGATTATTTGATAAAAATTGATAAAAAATAACTTCTTAAATTCCTTAAGTCCTTATTGATCATTTCCATTTTAATTTTACACTCCAGACGACATTCGTGTAATATTGTCTTTAAATCTGAAGTTTACAAAATGGAAACTGACATATTTGGTCGGTGATACCGTTTGTATTAATCTAACTTTCTTCCAATTACAGCAAAGGATGTCATTTTGCAGATTAATGTGTCTATTAAGACAAAGAAGTTGATGTCAATATATCAACTGAACACTAAACTGATGTTACATTGTCCGTCTAACTTTTTGTTTGTCTATTATTGTTATTATAATTTTTTTTATTCATTTTCTTTTGTCTGCTTGTGTAACTTCAGTTTTTTTATATTTGTTGTTTGTATTTTATTGTTGCTGTTGTTGTTGTTTTGTGTTTTTATTAGAACGATTGTTTGGATATTTTTGTTTCAATTTTTATTGCTGATTTAACTTCAGTTTCTTGTATTTGTTTTATTTCTGTGGAGTGGGATACAATTAAATGTTGGTAAACCATTGAAAATAATAGAATAATTCACGACTCAACATATTAACATTTGCTTTACAATGTCTTAAATGTTTGACAGTTATATCAATAAATTACAGCCTATTCCCAAATCTTAAATTATTACCTTGTGAAAATCGGCACTTCAGCATGCCAAGTTAAATGATTTGTTAATAGCCCACTTGAAGGTTTCATTTCAACGGCGCACTATAACAGAATCGTGCTGTGTACGTGTGTGGTGTAATTGACTTGGACAATTATTGACTGATAAACTCATGCATTTCTACCGAACCGTGATATACGAGCAAAGAAAATCATGTCAATGATGAGCAAAACATACGACTTAGAAATTAACATGAGTGCTAGGTAATATCAATTCACTTTCTATCTGTTTCAAGTTGTTATTTGGAGAGAATAGTTTTTTGTCAATGGCGTATTGTTATGCATGCGTTTGTTGCATTTCTAGGTTCAAAAAGATTGTTTCAATTCTCGTCGTGTCGGACATAGGTAAATTAATGAAATAATTAAAAGATTCTTTATGTTGGAGCAACTGTAATGACAACAGTATTTTAATTAACAGTGATTATTTATTTTGTACTCTTATTTTATTTTTGCAGAAACTTGGAGCAGATAAACAACTGTTCACTTGAAATGCCGTTCTGCCTAAGAATCAGGCTGTGGCTAATAAAAAATAAATAAAAACCGATCAATCATACTGCGCTTTTTTTTTTACATATGTACTTTTATAATTAAGAAATAGATAGCATTCGTGGTATCACCTCTTATTACTATGCATTTCAAACTACAATTGAAGGCAAATAATATTAAGATATGACAAAATCGTTGAAATAGTCACATAATTGACTTCGGCAAGCTAATTTCATGGACACTGATTTAGTCATCGATTTTGTTGTTGGTCTTACGCATGTATTGAAGAGTTGCAAAGCTGTATAAGCTAAAATCACCAGGAAACGACGACGCAAAGGTACAGAGAAAGAGTCAACTAGAAACGACAGATACCAAATAAAAAAATAAGAATAAAACATTACTGTACAACATAGAATCAAGGAATAGAACCAGGTGAACCGGTAAGGTAAGCATTCTCTATAAAAAAGAAAAAAAAACTTTAAAAATATCGACCGAGTTACTCATGCGTGTCATACGTAAGAGGAAAGGTTGTGACGAATGGTGATGATAGATACACCAAATCCCACAGCTTCCTTAATATAGCTCTGCTCTTCAAATAATAATTCGAAACAAATCAAAAGTCCAGTTTCAATAAAACTATGAATAAAGCTATACCACCAGGACAGTGTGGTTTTTACCATTCATATACAGTCATATAAATTTTAGATTTTGCAAATTTTCGTATTCATATAGTTCTGTATATTTTTAAGACGTAAATGGAAACATCGATAGTATGTAAAGACACACCTTTTAGAAAAAAATATAATGAGAACTGCCTTTTTTTCATTAATTTTTTTTTATATATATTATAAAAAGAATCAACTTAGTGTTAGGGTGAATTTAAGAATGAAACAAATAACACGATAAATGACGACTCAAATTGTATCTTAAATAGGTACATTGTAGAGAAGAAATGTGGGGCAAAGAAAACAAAAATTGACCTAACAGGAAACAGATAGAACTCGACCTGAAACGCACAGAAATATGCACACACACACACACACACACGCACACATACACACACACACACACACACAAATAGAAATACCAGCCCACGCCTAGATAATCATCTCTCATGTTGCTTAAATCCGAAAAAAAAATCAACCAGCATTCTTGTCAATGTGATATAGTTACCCCTTTCTGGTGCAAAGTAGGTGCAGTGTCAATCATTACTCGCGTGCAGTATTAAATTAGCTTTTTCATTTGAAATCATTTACATGTGTTTAAACATTTAAAAAGTTTCAAACGATTGCTGAAGTTGCTAATTGGCAATTAAGATTTTCGCCTTCATTATTTTATGCTGACATGTGGTACGATTTATTCAAATGAAAATAGAATTAACTCAAAAGTAAAATAGTTTAGTTTCGTCTGATCTTTTGATATCAACAGAATCTTTGATTACGTTCAACGAATATCAAACGAAACGAAACATTTTTAGCTGTGAAAATGTTGACAGACGTATTGTTATGTGGAAGAATAATGAAAAATAAATGTTTTAGTATATGGTGTGTACTGTTAGAACAGATAGAAGAATATCTTTATTATTGCTAAATAATGTTACTCAGTGGATAGATATTTTAAACAAATTATTTGTAATGGGCACATTTTTCAAGTTGAGTAAAAGGTCTTGTCCGATACGTATCATGGCTTTCAGCTTGCATATTGTAAAAACAAAGTCAGCAAAGTAACCCTTTGCCATCATACCCTGATAATTTAATGATAAAGTTAGTGAAACATGGAGTGGTTATGAATTCTATAATATTGGTCCGTATTGACAAAAACTCATTTTTCGAGTAAGCAATTTACGATAAACCCTGTTATTGGGTAGTTGCGATTTTACGCTCATTGAAAACATAATATTTGGTCAAAATGTTCAGAATTATATATATATAAATGGTAAAGACGTTACGCACGCTATTGCGGATGTCATTAAAAAAACACAACTATCTTTACTATAAATGACTATTGTAAACAATCAGAACTGTTAATATGTGAAAGCTGTATGCTGCTGGAATCAGGACAAATTATTTGTTCTGAATATTCGTTACAAATATTCCTTCGAATTCTTTATAATCGATTAAACTTGTCAAAACTCATAAAAACGTCAAAATTCCGCCTGTCAGGTGTAACAAAGTGTAGGTCTAAAACACTAAAATAGTGAATTGCGCTCCTGCAGAGTGTATGAATTTCCCCAATTTTTTCAAGGAAGAATAACTTCATATGTTCTTTTTCAGTTATTGATCTAAATTGCGTTTATTTTGGGCATAAAAATATTCAATGCAAAAATGAAGTGTTTGTAAATGGTCAGATTTTTATAAGTGTTCAGTAATCAAATTATATCATTAAGGTATGTACTTATTTACACAGTATTCTTTTTATTTTTCATTTTTCATGATATAAACCATTTAAAATGGATAATATTCGATCAAAACAAACGTTTAGCAATTTGTCGAATTTTCAATTTTTGAACGTTTCCAACGTTTTCCGTCGTTCGGGAAATGGGTGAATAAAATAGAAATGTTTTCCGCTTTAGATAACAAGAACCAGACATTTAACCTCGTCTCTGCAATTACTAATATAGAATATGTAATTGAAAGAGACAAAAAAAAATCGAAATCGATGGTATATAAAAAGACTAAAAATTACATTGTTTTGTCTTATTAATAAACGAAAGGATAAATAAAACAAAAAAAAAAAGAATTGAATAAACTCTTAGTTTAGACACAAGGAATTTGATAGGAGTGGAATGACTGAAACACAATATAGAGTTGACAGAAAAAATATAGAAAAGTAGAATGCTAATAGATAGAATGAAAGTAGATGAGGGAGTCATAAACATTTTTTCATTGTTCAAATCTTCAACATTGAGCGGCTATCTAACAGGGTGTTGATGAAAACCTGATTTTCTGATAAGTAGAAAGTTCTTTCAATCGCAATACTAAGTTCTAAAATGTCCATATTCTGCTATTGGTACATGTACATTTTAACATAAAAACATACATGTATACCAAAATGCACATTTTAACTTATTTTACTAGGTAAAAGTTGCAATGTTCCTTCCCTAGATAGACAGAGTGTGCATGCATGTTGCGGTTGCATTCCACGCTGCTGTGCACAAGCATGACTGATCGTGCAAATTTAATATACCGGTAGTACTGATAATCAATTTAATTATTCTTTTCGATTTTCTAAGAAATGTTTAAGATGTTTCAATTGCTACCAATAATATAATTACTGTATATATCGATCGCTAAACTGTACACGTGTTTCAATAAAAAGCAAGCAAGAAACGAAAAGTGTTGTCAAACGTCGAATTCCGACGTTACCGCATACGATGTAATAGCGTGCGTAACGTCAAATCGGTTCATGATCATTAAAATATACACATCATGCAGTTATGATTTTATTGTTTTTGAGAACGAAGACAAGAATTTAACAAACCGTACACTTCTACGATCAATCTCTTCTATGCTAGGCATAGTATTCATAAATTTGCTTAGACTTACAGGAGCCATTATTATTACCGAACCCCAAAGTGTACCAAATAACCATATCCTCTTTAAATGATACAACCATTGTATACAAATGTTACTGTCAAATTTCCCTACAGTCGATCCATGTAATACCGCAGTAATATGTAACACAATCTATCGAACAAAAATTGCTTTTAAATGCTTCGCTAACGCCTGTATATACGCGTCAGGCTTTTGGTATCTGACACGGGATTTCGGCGTCTTTGATTTTGTAATTTCGTTTCGTGTTTAATTAAGCAGTAATACAGCTGTAAGAACAAGGAATATTTTGTAAAATATTGTAGAATTCATCTTCTTAATTGTTCGTTTTTATTGTAAAAGCAGACTTAACAAAAATCTTACAGTAAATGAATTCAATTATCCCGGAATTTCTATCAGAGAGTTTTGCCATAATTACGTGTAATTGTTTTATCGTCTTTTTTTACTGATCTAAACATTTATTTGCTACGGAAATTAGATGCATTATAGTTTTTGCATTCTGGGATTCAGAATTTTTATGCGGCTTCTTTCTCTCAGAAAATATACAAACAGTGGTAAAAAGACGGCAGTGAAATAAGGCTCTGCTATCATAAATAGTCTTTAGTACATTACACGCTATTCCCCCTTTTTAATTATTTCAAGTTCCTAAACAGAACAATGAAAAACGGACATGTGGATGAACGAGATAGAATAGTGGTGCTCTATCACAAAACCTGCGTATTAAATGATAGTTCGGTTTAAGTGATTTTGGGGCATTCCCCGACAGTTTCAACTTAGTTGCTAAAAAGAACACTGGGAAGAGTTCGTGTACTTTAACTGAGAAAGCCACGTGACAGAGATAGTAATGCTTTTGTTACACGTGCGTTTTAATTTTTTTTTAAATTTCTGCATGTTTAATATAATTTAATACTTTTATATGGATAGTGTTACCTCCAAAATGTAACCCTCCTCATTTTTCTCCAGGGAAGATTTCTGCCTTTCGTTTTGTAATTTTTTTTCAAGTTTGTGTCAATGTTATAGAAATTTACAAACTTCAAGATGAAAGTATTGTACTGATAACTTTCTTTAAATATGCTAACTCTATTTCTCTAAGAATTTAATGATTAAGAATTCAATAAAACAGCTGAATAATACATATAAAAATTATTGATAATCTGGTTTAACTATATTCGCTTTTTGTGTGTATATCTGTCTGTTTTCGCGTTTCATGCATAAAATATTTTATCGTTGTTTTCTATGACCAGTACATGTGGCGGACGGATCGCGAAATTTACAAAGGGCGGTATTTTTTCCTCCAGAAAAATGTGGAAAATACGTGTAGGAATAACATTCACTTTTTTAAACTATACAATACTAAATAAAAGAAAACCGCAGGATTACATTTGTATTCACTGATTTATATTCGAACCGTTCTTAAGGCTTCTAAAGTTTTTATATACAATTTGAATTTGAAGGATAGAATTTCGTTAATTAAAGGGATGACTATTTTGGATCCGCCTAAAACACGTGTACATCTAAATTTGGTATGCAATAAATGGAACAAGATTTTTGCAGTGTTGTAATTGACTGTGACATTTTATTGCTTTTTTTTTGTCTGTATTAAAAAATAGAAGTTATAATTTATTTACAAAATATATATAATAGTATTTACAAAACAAGGAATCATGCACTTGCTCTCACAAATATCTTACTTCAACATACATTTACAACCATTCTTTTAAAAACTGCCTCAGAACTTACACACATCCACTATGAACGACTATATAATTAACCTGATATCATTGCTCTCACATCTGCTATCATCTCCAACACAAGACAACTCATGACGCCTTGTGCACAAATGATGAGTATCAGAGAACAAATTTCAGACAATGCAGAAATGAACAAGATTTGTTGGGACAATATGCTCACTAAAATTATATATACATGTAGTATGAAGCTGTATAGATACAGTTCAAAGTAGAAAAAAACATTATGCACACATAATAAAAATGTAAAAATGCGACGAAAAATTGTGACAAATCAGATAACAATATCAGTGTTACAGCTGTAAGTCGTGCATTTCTAGAAGTTTGTTCGTTCGGGATGTACACGTATATCGGCGCAGCGAATATATCAAACAGTTTGACTGATGGTACTTATTTTCGTACTTTGTCAGTATTTTGGCGGTTGGCTGAACCGCCAAATCTTCTGATTTCCTCTTCCCGTTGTCTTTGTCCTGATGAGTCTTGCTCAGTTTTTAATGATATTGTGCGTCGAGACTCATACTGATGAGCAGGAATAGTGGGAAATTGTTAAAATCCAGATTTCAAAAAGTTGCACGATGTGATTCTGATTTGGATCGAAAAAGTTGCTTTTTCTGGGTCAGTCTTCTGTTTGGATGATCAAAAGATCAGTTCCATCATGGATCAATCAAACAGAGTGTTAATAGATGACAATGGAATCTGTAGAAATGTTTTCTGGGTTTGAACCGGGGGGTGATGAAGTATTGCACGTTGTTTTGTATAATTAACACTTTTTTTCAATGATATTTACTTCTGTTTTTCTCTGTGTCAGTGACTTGAACAGTACTTGTTCGTTCAGGAGAGGGCTTCAAGCGTTCAGGGTATTCCAATCATCTTGCAACGTCCAGTGGAGAATCTCCTTGCATAAGCTTTTTAGCAATATCGGCAGTATCCTGATGAATTTCCATATTTGATGGATTATTGTGGTTTTCATCGAGATTTCTTGCAATTGGTTGCACAATAGGCTTGTCAAATTTTTTTTTTGCCTGAAGTGGTTGAAATAACATAATTTTTAATGGAGGGGCAGAACTTGACATTTGAGATGCATACGGTAGATGGCATAATGAGGACAGTTGCGTAGAATTGAAAGTTGAAAATCAGCCGTGCGATTGTCCTGAATTGCTGGCTTACCCGATTTGATGACAATCATACATTTTTGTTTCATGTACTCAGATAAAAAAAAAGAAAGTACATATCGACAAAATATAATAATGATAAAAATACCGCAGTGTCAGCAGAACGTCTCAAGTACGTCAAAAATCATAAAACAGTAAACGAAGATCTACATGTACATACACAATGTAACGAACTGAATAAAATAGATTACACATACAAACTAAAGATATGGGGAAAAGGACGTGACACGAAAAAAGCCAAAGATATGGGGAAAAGGACGTCACACGAAAATAATTGAACTACACGCAATATGAACTCCCACTAAAAAAACGGGAGTGACATCAAGTGCTCCGGAAGGGTAAGCATGTCCTGATCCACCATTGTAAGACTCCACGAAAAGAGAAAAGTTGACATTCCAACACTAAGACAACAGGGCAAAATCATCCCCTGTAGGCAAGAGTCGTCCATGATGGCATGAAAGGGTAGAAGCCATGTTACAAGTGCCATTTAAATGTGTCAAGTGAAGTAACCTACGGTTTCCAGTGACAAACCAATACAGTTCAACAAGCCCAATTTGTCAACATACACAACTAGAACATCAACATGAGGTACAACAAAGAAGGGAGAAAACATTCAACTGAAGTGGCATTAAAATGCAGCAAAATATGGATAAGAAACCATGCATCCACAAGAGAGTCAACTAAATTTTATCTCAGGCTAGATAATCAAAAATAGTCATTTTAAAAATAATAGTACAATTTATTGATGTACATTGTAAAATAAACCAGTTTCTCTAGACTTTTTATAACTAAACTGAAGCTTTTTACATATTTAAATAATTGACATACTTAACAAAATATTGAACTGTAAGAGTTGGTCTTTGTAAGAAACTGACAGTGTTTGAACCATGTATTAAATAATCTACCACTAAGTGTAATTTCACTACATGTACACGATTTGTTTATATCATTTTGGTAAAATGAATTATAATTTTATTAAAATGCACTGCAAATAAACATTTTAAAAAGCATAGGAATCCATAAAAAAAATTGCTATTTTCTAACAATATATCCAGTGAAGCATAGATTGAATATTGGTCATTACAAATAAAGGAGACCTCTCTGAAATGAAATCAAATTGTCAGATCTGTAGGATTTTACAAGCATGTTTCAGGTTTTGCCCACATCGCATGTTTCTTACAAAGACATGTACTTAATTAAGTTCCTCTCGTTGTTGAAGTGTCACATCTGTGCCACATAGCAAGTGATTAAATATTTATCCCATAAAGTAGGCCATGCACATTATTTTAAAAAAATATACTGCATGAGTTACCTTCAATTTAAAAAAAAGAATTATCTTCCTTAACAACAACAGTTTGTCAATAAAAATGGAAGGACAGAATAGCCTATTTTCCTTTAAAAATTCTTAATCTAAGTTTGCAGTACAAAAATTGACTGGTACAATGAAACCCTTCTTTAAGCATCATATAATACACTGCTGAACTAAAAAAAAATAAATGTATTGTTTTATATCAGGTACTCAATGGTACACTGTAATAGAATTATGCATCAAAGTAAAGTAACTATTAACTAAAAACCTACTTACTTATTTATCATGTTTTTCAAGTGAATGTATAGAAGTTTATGTTGTTAAGTAGCACTCCAGATAAGAATCATGCAAAATGTGATTCATGGTTGGAAAGCCAACATTTTTTTTTATTTTAGATGTTTTGTGTAAAATGTTATAGTAAAGAGAAATTAACATGTGGCTTTTCATATAACCCTTGTTCTTAGGAGATAAAAATTATATAGAATGTACTGTAGAATTCCAAATTACGGGAGATAACTCTCTAAATGACACTAAAATCCAGTAGAAACTGTTGAATTTTCAATGTGGATATCTCCTAAGAGCAGACAGATTGGAATGAATAATTATACATTTCGTCATATAGTCCTGTAAAGCATTTTTGTAACAAAAATAAAAATGTATAGCCTTTTTTGGGGGTGTAACACATATAACAGAATTTGCATGATTCTTACAAAGACTGAAACTTAACATTTATTATGTTAAAATATGTAGAAGTGTGTAAATATCCAAAATACAATAAACATTTGCAATTTTCATGTCCCTCAGAACTAAAAAATAATGTTGGAGCGAGAAACCCTAAATAAAATATCTTATTTTGGCCATATAAAAAATATTGAAAATTACTCAAGAGTTCTATCTGAAGGGAATACACCACCATAAATCGTGATATCCAGATTACAGACATTTATTTACTGTTCATGAATAATAAGAATTAGAAGTTCAGGTACCAGAATAAAAACAAACATAAAGTAAATTCTGTCTAAACTGAACCCCTTTTGGACTTGGTTTAGACAAGTAATTGATTTACTGAGATTCAAAGTACATTCAAATTGATATAACAGGACTTTAAAAAGAGTTCACACAGGTATATGGGATTATTCATGGTCTGATTTAAACAGGTTTTGGGATTATTCAGGGTTTGGTTTAGACAGGTTTTTGGATTATTCAGGGTTTGGTTTACAGATTTTGGGATATTAATGGTTTGGTTTTAGACTGGTGTTTGGATATTTATGGTTTGGTTTAGACAGGTTTATGGATTATTCAGGGTTTGGTTTAGACAGGTTTTTGGATATTCAGGGTTTCGTTTAGACAGGTTTAACTGAGTATGCATCAAAATTTGAATTGTATACAGCACATTTACTGGCTAAAGTTAAAAAAATGTTCACAATATATGAATATATATTTAACTTTAATATAATTTTGCAACCCTATAAAACAATCAATGAACAATATAAAAAAAACAATCATTTTGAGAAATCAAACAATTATATGTATGTTTTTACAGACCTATGTGATAATCAGGTGTGTCCTGCAGTAACAGTGACACATGCAAACACTTTGTAGATTTTTGTTGAAATACATTTGATGGAGAGGCAGGCAATCCCTTCACTCTTCACAGTGCTACCCAAAATGGTAAAGACTGTTTCTGCATTTTTTCTGTTTAAATCAGCCTTTTTTTATTGCAATTTCAACACAGTGGTGGATCCAGATATTTTGGGAAGGGGCATTCTGCCAATTGGCCTAAAGATTTGGGTGTCCAGTGATTTCCAATTTTTTTATATAGAATCAATCACACTTTTAAAGCATAAGCCAGGGTCCCTTGGGTCTACCCAAGGTTAGCACTATCATTTGAATCAAGGGTCATTTCCAGGGTGTTTATTGAATAAAGCTCTTTTGTTTTATAGATGTACCAACACTTGCTGGATTCTAACATAGAAATGTGCTGAATAAATTTTGCTTTTTGTCCACAGATAAAAATTTCAGATCTACACAGCCTAATGTGTCATATATGATAACCATATGAGGCTAATTGGTAATAATATGATTATTATATGATAATAATGTTTGTGAAAACATACAATTATCATATAATAATCATGTGATAATCATATGTAAACTTAAAGATATGATTATGATATGTTTGTTTCATATGATCATATATTTCAAACCATATAATTCTCATGTGTGGCACATTTTCCAGTGTACAGCTTGATGAACTATTGAACAACAAGTTCACAAAAAAATCTAAGTTTTATGAGAACAGAATAAATAAAATTAAATCATATCATTGGTCAAATTACAGTAGGAGCATTAAAGTTAATATTTTGGTTCTTAGTCTATTTTTAAATTTAAATAATATTAATTACAGGTGATTTCTTTTTTTTACCATTTCATTGCCCAAAAAGGTGATGAAGGTGATTTTTACATTGTTTGTAGCCAGAAAAAAATACAATTATCAAGGTAAAGTTTTGGCTTATTCAATAAGCTTGAAAAATTGCAACCTATGTTTTTCATATGTTTTGAAAATGCATTAAAACCATATGTAGCTCATGTGTTTTTCACATGTTAAGGACCACCGTGAAAAACATATGAAAAACATGTTTAGGACCAATAAATAAATTCATAAAAGGAAATCATCCATAACTACATGCCTTCCACATTGACTTAAGTGTATGAAAACTGTTTGGTTTTCATATAATTTTGGAAAAAAAATGTTTCCATGATATTTTATTGGCACAAAATTATGTATTTCCACACCTGTCCTAAATGTTTTCACATCTTTTAAAACATATGTTGCAATTTTTCTTGTGTATGGGAATGCAAACTTCTAATGGAGCACCATCAAACTAGATGTAGGAGGGTCTGCTAACCAAGAAATAATTTTTAGTTGGCCTCATAATCAATCCATTAACTGGTTAAAATGGGTTCAGTTTAGACTGGTGTTTGGAATACCCAGGTTAAAAGTACATTTACATTGATATAAAGGGACTTTCAAAGTGTCTGACTCAGACAGGTTTTGGGTTAATTCAGGGTTCAGTTTAGACAGGTTTTTGGATTATTCATGGTTCAGTTTAGACAGTTTTTTGGATTACTCAGGGTTCAGTTTAGAGAATATAGAAACAATGTAAACATTGTACAATAAAGAAAGCACCAGATATTATATAAAAAAATATAAGCAAAACTATACTGAACCATTTGTTGACTAAGAATTTGTTCATAAGGAGACATTTCTAGGTTTAAATACATATTCCAGAAGAAAAACTATACATATGTTTAAGTACAATAGAATACACATAAGTTCAGAGATATTTTCAGAGTTTGACAATGACATTGCTCTTTATATCAGTAGGTAGTTCTTACCTTATATTAATATAAATTGAAAGAATTTAACAAAATATGATATAAATATAACTATTAAACACTGGCCTAACTTCAAATAATGATTTGAAATACTGTAAATGTGGAAATTATAGAATTGGGGTAATTTTCAAAAAATTCACATTCATAAAATATCTGTGAAAATAATCCAAACACTATAATTTCCTTGTTTAGTTTTGTTTAAAACATCAAAACATTTGACCCAAAATTTACATACATGCAAAAACTTTGACTTTGCAAATCATGAAAATATCACCCTGCGAAATGTCCATACTTAGAGAAACTTTAACATTGTTAGATACAAAATCTACCTCATAGCAACCCCCACCCTGTTTGTTGTTTTTCCATAATGATCAATGATAAAATGAAGGGTGAATTTTCAAGTAGCAAGTGTACAAGCAAATTTTGTTAATATTTTCCTTTAACATATAACACTACTTTACATTAAATAATTCAATCTTAATATTAGTAAATACATGTACAGTAATAGGTAAAGTAAGTATACGGAACACGTTAAACAAGACTTAAATAAATCAACAAAAATTTGAACATCCCATTAGTCATTTTCTCATTAAACCTTTCATAATTAGCGAGTAACAATTAACAAATCAGCAAAATGTTTAAAATTACAAAAATCCATGAAGTAGTAATTTGCAGCTTTATCGGCAGGAACAGGCCTGTTGGTTACAAATTTTAATTCTTCTGACATCATTTTTCTTAAGTGCATGTCACAGATGCCAGATACATATACTTGTGAGAAAGTGTATTAAATAGATGAAGATATTCCCTGTGAACAATGGTGGCCATCTTAATAATAATTCAACAAGCATTACCATAACATTCATTCTATAAAAAAACAATGTTTGTGTTTACACCTGAATTTGTCCTGATTATTAACCTTTATCATGACCTATTTGTCTAAAAATAGTATACATGAGAATTCCACCTAACAAAATAGTCAGTCCAATTGCAACTGGTTTAAAATAAGACTTTCTCTTCTTTGAAAGTTCGCTGTTTCTTAATTTTTCTTTCATTTTTCGGACTTGTTCTTCTGTTTTTTTCTTTCTCTCTTCCCGGTTTCTTCTCTTCAACTGGCTGTCACTAAAACAATATACATATAACCATTCACTTTCATTTCTTTTTCTTCATATTTCAAGTATAAAAGAACCAAATACAAACTGCACATACTTAAAAAAAAAGTTTTATGTAATTTTCATGAATCAATTGTAATCTATAAAGATTTACCAAGTTTACTTCTGTGCAGACAATGCAAATGTAAAAAAATATACAAAATTTTCTACTAAAATTATTTTAGCAAATTTTACAAAACATTGATATATCTGAATGTGTGACTTTGTCATTAGATTTATAGTAAGGTGGTCAAACATGTTGTGCTGAGTATTTCCCCACACGTACAGGAAGTTGATACTGAACAGCAATAAAAATCACTTCAAACAAATGCACCATCCATATAAACCAAGTACCACATTTGAAATCAATTCAACCAGTGGCAGCAAAAGTTTTTGTGACAAAAAATTTCTCTTATCATCGCATAAAGTGAAGAATGGAGTTCCAAGAATCAAACAGATGATATGAATGCATCCAAAATCACTAACAATATACACATCATCTATATAAAACTATACAGTTACACCGATTTGGAAATCAATCAATCCACTGGGAGCCAAGATAATTGCAACAAAATTCTGTGCGAGTCCCAAAACACCACTAAGCATACTCAATCCTTTGAAATCCATTGAATAAGTAAAAGCTGAGAAAATTGAGGCCAAAATTACCTCAGTATTTGGAGACATTCAGGACAAATGCCTGATAAGGTGTTATTTAATTAAAAAAATCATTTCAATACACATGTATCCAGAAGTTGAAAGAAAATTAGTAAATAAAGTCGAAAACCCATCACATCACTTTTGATTACTGAAGCAGGACCAAGTAAATCTTGATCTTGATTCTTGATAGAATACAAATCAATGGCCATACCATATATTTTGGGTGCTGTAATTTTTGTACATACCTATTCTCAGTAGTGCTTTTTGTATTTAAACCTTCAACATTATTGATTGTACTTTGTAATCCATCCCTGGGTGGGAGGGGTGGGGGTTCTTTTTTATTTGGTAAACTTTCTACCCGTATTGGTGGTTTTGGCGGAGCCTCATCATCTGATTTCTGTAAATAGAACAAATATTAACCATTTATGTATTATGTAAGACATAAAAAATGGAATACAGATGTTACCAACCAATATCAGTGTTTTTCAATAAATTTTGTCACAATACATATATCTTCAAGTAAACTATGAAAATCAATGCTGTGAAGTAAATAATCAACACAGTTGCTCACTAGTAATACCCCTGCTTTCCATGATGATATCAGGAAAATACATTTTAGGCAAACAGGAAGCAGATGTCATATGAGTACATGATTGATTGTTGAGGTTTAATGCCTGAGCTGTCATATGAGTACAAAAACACATCCCATGAAACAACATCCCTATAGGAAGCTCAGTACAATAAATCACAAACCTGTAGTTGATAGTAGCCAAGAAAAAAATTAACAAAAATTTTGAACATTACCAGTGAATGAGGAAAATTCAACATTTTTAGGCAAACAGGAATTAGATTCATACCAGTACAAAAATGCATTTCAAGATTCTGTATACCTGTACTAAGTTTTGTATAAAATATCAATATCCCGTGATTTACAGAAATTGACAATTTGGTATAAAAAAAAGTGTCACGAAAATGACAGACACAGGTAAAACAGAATACCCATTCTCCTACAGAGCAAGGGTATAATAAAGTCCAATCCATATGATATATATAGTCTTTTTAATCAGAATTTAGCTGATAGGGTGTTGTCATATCTACATTACATGTTACTATAGTTATTTTGTTACCTCTTCTTCAATGTAACTATCTAAGACATCAATCGTAGATATTTGTTCTTTGTTCAAGAGTTTCTTTCCCCCTTCGATGATGGCAAGATAAGAGAACCTAAGTTGATCTGCTGTCTGTATCAAGCCCATCCTGTAAGACCTCATATCTAATATCATCTTTCTTATATCTATACAGTCCATGTGTTGTTGCTTCTCGATCTACAAAAAGGGAGATAATCAAGAGAGTTTATAACCTTTTTTGAAAGGTAATGATGGAGGAAAACTAAGGAAAGCTTAATCAATATTCCAATAAAACAATTTATTTGTGCTTACTAAAAAATATTGTCAAAAAAAAACCTTAGCAAAAAGTGAAGTAAGCTTTCAATAAGAGTCTATTATTCAGTGCAATAATTGATCAAAACTGAAGGTTATGTTTTTAAATTTCTGTATGATTTTTTTTTCAATTCATTGTCATGTCACTTTCTTCTGGTGTGACTTTCAAATTACAGATTTTTAAACCTTCATGTTAAAGGGAAAACCTAAAGCATCCTTTATGTCTAGAATGCTGATATCCATGTTAGCCTTGAAAAAACAATCAAAGACACAACCCAAATGAAGATGTTTTATGACTGACATTGAAATATAACCAGATGTACTAATGAAACATATACATGTATTACAACAAAACATGATGCTATTTTTCTATAGCACATGCCATAAGTCATGTAGAACACTGAACAAGGTCACAGGTTAATATTGGTGACTCAAGGTAGTAATGGTATAGATATGGAAAAACTTAAATAATCTTCAATATGTTTCACAGTAGTAGCGTGTACATGACATAAAACAGGGTTTCAAATTAACACTGGTCCTAATTCTAGTACTCTTATCATCAATTGCGGGACCATTGAAACTTCATTTACCTAAGTCTTGGACCAACAAAACTTTACATTTAATCTTATTTAAGCATTATCATTTTTTCCAAGTGGACCTTTCATTTAGGATGCAAAAACATCCAGGACCTTTTACTCTGAAAGCTTACATATATCTGAACCCCTGTAAGACTAATTCCTAAATAGATAAAAATGCATATTAATACAGCACTCACAACAACTAAAGCAGAGTCAACAAGACAGAATGTTCCTGACCGTCCAATGCCCGCACTACAATGTATAACAGCAGGACCAGTGTCAGGATCCAGAGCACCAGATTCTCTTACAGCTGTCAGAAATTTGAGGAATGCAGTCGGTGATGATGGAACACCAAAATCAGGCCATGTGACATAATTAAAATGGAGTATTTCACGTGTTTCATTGGTCTGTAAATATACATAAAACATAGAATTAATTTAATAAAGTTTGTTCAATAGTAAAAGGTCTTTATTCAGCTTATTTCTTAGTGATTCCTTCAATGTACAAGGAACACTTGCTATCATACTCTGAACATAAAATTGACTGACATATAGAAAGAACAAGGAGCACTGGGCTATAATACATAAAATTGACTGACATGTAGAATGAACAAGGAGCACTGGGCTATAATACATAAAATTGACTGACATGTAGAATGAACAAGAATCACTGTGCAACATATTTATTAAAAGCATAATGTAGTCAATCTTTGCAAGTAAGAATTTGCAGCTTCAATAACCACATTGAAATTCTGAAATAATTTCAATTTTATTGAAGGTATAAAATCTAACTATAAACAAATACATGATATTAGCATCTGGCTGTTGCACTTAAAATTTCCTTTTTCTTTGGTTTTAAACTGTTGGGTTCCTGCATTTATTCAATGTATGGCCTACCTGCAGATCTTCCAGCTCTAAAGATCTAACAATATAGTATTTATAGTCTGTTTCATCAAGATATGTGATTTTCATCTGTACATCTTCATATATGATATCATCATCATCATTGTAATATTCCCCTAGAGGCCAGTACTGGTGACATTTCCTCTAAAATTATGGAAAAAATATCATATTACTTTAGATAAGTAATATTTACAGAAAAACTTCCAAATAGGAATAGAAGACTGAGTGAAGCAAGGTAAGATAATTTTGAGGGTAGAAATCGTGAAAAATTAAGTTTTCATGCAAAAATTTGTTTTTCAAACTTCTCTTCCTCTTTCTATTAATCCATGCCTGACCTCCTGAACTGCTGTGTGAAGTAAGCGTAATTTGAAACTTGTTGAATCTGAATAGTGAAAAACTGTCTGAACCAAATATTGAACAAACTTTTATGCTTATAAAACATGTTCCAAAATCTAATTGTTATAGGCATGGTTAAATGCTAACTTGTTAGTTATGCAATTTTTTTCAAACATGGAAAAAAGATACTGTATTTGTACTTATTTTATTTTTTTCATGAATTTAATAATCAGTAATTCATCATGAAAATAAGTACTTGTTAATATGCATATTAAGCATTTACCACTAGGCAAGTTTCAGCATACATGTAAAGCAAATTCAAAACTTCTGGAAAATATCTGAAATTTACCAATAAAAATAAAATAGTACATGTATGATTACAGTTCTGTAACTCAGAGAAAAGATTTGATGTATTTTATGCTTTAATCATTCTTAATGCTGTAACTACATGCACTTACTGATCCACTTTCTATAAGTTTGTTCAACATAACAACAGCTTTACTCTTCTGTTCCCAGACCATTTGCCAAAAATGACCTGAAGTGTGTTCTAATGGACCCTAAAAAATAGGAATAGAATTAAATGACCTGAGGTGTGCTCTAACATACCCTGAAAAACAGAAGTACATTCTGTATTTTTTATTTTTTATCAAAATAAAAAAAAGTCCTGAAAGTTGTGTGGTTGAACACGGGTAGTATGGAAAGATTCATAATCCAGAGTGTAATTTTAAGTGAAAATTTGTAGAAACTACGGATACTCTGTAATGGCAAACACATTTGCTTCAAGATAAAAATTGTAACCATTGAAGATTAGCATTTTTGCAATCACTTGTTAAGAACAATATTCAAAGATTGTTTTTTTTTTCTTTTTGACTAGGTTATGTGAGATATACAACTTTGGGGTAGTTTACACTTCATGAACCGTGAAATGGTTTATGGACAAGCATAAACTGCCCCAAAGTTAGTTACACGAGCATAACTTGGTCAAAAATTTTAAAAAACCAATCCTTCTAATTTAATTTCTAATTGATGATATGCCCTTTGATCTATGCCTTATTGAATTGAAATTATTTGAATTGCGGACTGCAGGCCCCGACGTTAATGAAGTCACAGTACCAAGTTAGTTTATGGAAAATAAACTATCTTGCAAACATGAGAAATAAACAAATTAAATTATTTAAAACTGAAAGCATAGTGATATTGTTAGCCTTTTCCAAAACTACCTCAATTTTTTTATATTGGGAAAATGTGCATCATTTCTTTAAATTGAGAAATTAGGAATAACCATACAAAACCTTGAATTTGTAATGAAAATGAACAATTCTATATAGGATGTCATGCAAAATACAAGTCATAAGTATTTAAGTGTAAGCGTTTGTAAGAATCAGGCAAAATTGAAAAAATCAAAAACATGCATGTCAAAACCCCACAGATCTGACAATCACTCAAGGATACTTTCTCTAGTTGAAAATACCACTATTGGATCCCTGCATCACTAGCTTTGTGAAGAAATTATTCAACAGAATCTTAGAAAAATGAGGTTTTTGACAGAGTTAACTGCCACTGAAATGTTATTTTTCAGTGCATTTCAAAGAAATTGTAACTCAATGGTCCAGCATGATATGGAAAATCATGTCTGTTTTCCTTGATTCTGATGGTGCAAATAGTCAAATTGGGTTTTCTCATACCATGTTTTAAGCTACTGTCTGATTCTTACAGGGACAGGTAATTACATAAATGTAATCAGTGTAATTTTGAGCACAAACACCATATCCTACCTTTAGACTACCAATCGGGAAAAAGTTTATCTTTTTTGGCATTATTCTTTAGCCATTCTTTGGACAAACTGGTAAACTTTCATCAAATGAAACAGCCTTACATGTATTTCAGGGGTAATTTAAGGCAAACAATATCACTGAAATGCTATTACACCCCTATCTACTCAATGTTAAACCCAACATCTTTTTGTAAATTAGTATATTTAGGGAGGTTGGCTGATTTTTAATGAGCAGTGATCAGTGAAAATTCTCATATCCATCATAATATGTATATGTAGTTAACTTAACAGTGTGATTTGCACAAATTGAGAATTCTCATTACAAAAAAATCAGTTCATGTTAATTAGATCTGCAGAGGAGACTGAATTTCAGTTTTGAAAAAAAAGCAGCAAAATATGTGATCTTACTTATACACCATGAAAAAAATAAAAGCATTACAACTGTACATGTACATGTACATGCATTGGTGCACTCTAGTGGGTCCTTAGATTCAAGTACAGAAAGTAACATACAAGTAGAAGTATACTTTAAATTAAGATAAAAATTGAGTGTGATCTAACTAATACTAACAATGAACAATATTTACAACATTTAACTTCCTTTTTATATATTGCTTTATCATACTTATACTTATAGAAAAAACAGTAGTACCTATCCCCTAGTTTTAGGTTAACCAATCATATGCAGTGTATCCTATTCAGATGAAAGATAATTAAACTTTGCAAGGACTCAATGGTGTACTGATCCATTTTGTACTGATAATTTCTCTCTCTCTCTCTCTCTCTCAGATTGTGCAAAGATTAAAGTTTTTAGAAAATTTAAATCTATCTTGAAAGCAATATACCAATTACCTAAAAAAATTTAAAAATTACTGTCTTTCTGTAAAAAGGAAGTGGATGAACTAGAACAAGGAACTAGAAACAGGGAAGATCCAGAACAAGTCATCTTGCAAAAGCAAAAAAGAAAAAAAAATATGAATATTTAAGCATTCTCTCCAGTAGACGCTGAGAAAACTGTGTACTAAGATTCCATTATGAATCATCTAAAAATAGGGCATCTAATGGGACATTAAATGATATATATGTTCCGTAATTCCCAAAAAGAATCCTTTAATATTCAAAGAAAGATAACTCCAATTCATTAAAAAAACATTTTGGAGGTAAAAACAACTAAAATCAGACTGAAGTCTTCGAATTTGCTAATCCTCAAATATTCTCTGTCACTGATTTTGGCTTAGTTTCAACATCCGAAATAGCACAAATGCGATATGTTCTAAAATCAGATTCTGCTAGAATCTTGGTTCCCTTGATATGATTACTCTTCATAACCATGAAGACTGGAATGATTTCAATAAAAAACAACTGGTTACCAGAAACCAGATTAAACAACTGGCAATGGCTATATATATAAATATCAGAGCCCTGATAATGTATATGACCTATATAGTCAAATGTAACCAGCTCCTGTATTCAAATCAGAGACTGGGTAATATTACATACATGTACATGTAAATTCAATGCTAACCGATCATTTCATCTTTTAATGTAAACTTCGAATTCTCATACAAGCAAGAAACACACATAGACATGTGTATGAAATTTTTTTAGTTGAGGTTCTTTTTAGCTATCTTTGGGTCACTTATGATAATACCCCGGGAACCAGATGAAACAACTGGCAATGAATATTTATAGAAAATGGGGCCATGCAAAAGTATATGACCTATATAATCTTGTAACAAGCCCCTGTGCCTAAATCGGAAATTGAGTAATGTTCAATGCTAACTGATCATGTTTCGCCACTTCCTGTGGTGGGGTATAAAATATTACAAAATCATAGGGAAAACAGGAAGTCGATGAGCCAGAAACGTGATCATGGAAAAGAAATCTAAAATTCTAAGCATTCTCCCCAATAAAAGCTGACAAAATATGTTACAGAAAGTGTATCAGATGGACAGACGAACAAAATGGTGTGGGTATAATACTGTGAAAGTATTATTGTTCGTGGGGAACCAATTTTCATGGTTTTCGTGGGTAAGCCAAACCACGAAATTTGGTTCCCAACGAAAAGGAGATTTCCATTAAAGTGTATACTGAAAACCTAAAAACCATGAATTCAAGAATCCACAAAATTGTTTTCCTTCACTTATCCACGAAAATTGGTATCCACGAATTAAAGTACTTTCACAGTACATGTACAATGAACAATATTTACAACATTTAACTTCCTTTTTATATATTGCTTTATCATACTTATACTTATAGAAAAAACAGTAGTACCTATCCCCTAGTTTTAGGTTAACCAATCATATGCAGTGTATCCTATTCAGATGAAAGATAATTAAACTTTGCAAGGACTCAATGGTGTACTGATCCATTTTGTACTGATAATTTCTCTCTCTCTCTCTCTCTCTCAGATTGTGCAAAGATTAAAGTTTTTAGAAAATTTAAATCTATCTTGAAAGCAATATACCAATTACCTAAAAAAATTTAAAAATTACTGTCTTTCTGTAAAAAGGAAGTGGATGAACTAGAACAAGGAACTAGAAACAGGGAAGATCCAGAACAAGTCATCTTGCAAAAGCAAAAAAGAAAAAAAAATATGAATATTTAAGCATTCTCTCCAGTAGACGCTGAGAAAACTGTGTACTAAGATTCCATTATGAATCATCTAAAAATAGGGCATCTAATGGGACATTAAATGATATATATGTTCCGTAATTCCCAAAAAGAATCCTTTAATATTCAAAGAAAGATAACTCCAATTCATTAAAAAAACATTTTGGAGGTAAAAACAACTAAAATCAGACTGAAGTCTTCGAATTTGCTAATCCTCAAATATTCTCTGTCACTGATTTTGGCTTAGTTTCAACATCCGAAATAGCACAAATGCGATATGTTCTAAAATCAGATTCTGCTAGAATCTTGGTTCCCTTGATATGATTACTCTTCATAACCATGAAGACTGGAATGATTTCAATAAAAAACAACTGGTTACCAGAAACCAGATTAAACAACTGGCAATGGCTATATATATAAATATCAGAGCCCTGATAATGTATATGACCTATATAGTCAAATGTAACCAGCTCCTGTATTCAAATCAGAGACTGGGTAATATTACATACATGTACATGTAAATTCAATGCTAACCGATCATTTCATCTTTTAATGTAAACTTCGAATTCTCATACAAGCAAGAAACACACATAGACATGTGTATGAAATTTTTTTAGTTGAGGTTCTTTTTAGCTATCTTTGGGTCACTTATGATAATACCCCGGGAACCAGATGAAACAACTGGCAATGAATATTTATAGAAAATGGGGCCATGCAAAAGTATATGACCTATATAATCTTGTAACAAGCCCCTGTGCCTAAATCGGAAATTGAGTAATGTTCAATGCTAACTGATCATGTTTCGCCACTTCCTGTGGTGGGGTATAAAATATTACAAAATCATAGGGAAAACAGGAAGTCGATGAGCCAGAAACGTGATCATGGAAAAGAAATCTAAAATTCTAAGCATTCTCCCCAATAAAAGCTGACAAAATATGTTACAGAAAGTGTATCAGATGGACAGACGAACAAAATGGTGTGGGTATAATACTGTGAAAGTATTATTGTTCGTGGGGAACCAATTTTCATGGTTTTCGTGGGTAAGCCAAACCACGAAATTTGGTTCCCAACGAAAAGGAGATTTCCATTAAAGTGTATACTGAAAACCTAAAAACCATGAATTCAAGAATCCACAAAATTGTTTTCCTTCACTTATCCACGAAAATTGGTATCCACGAATTAAAGTACTTTCACAGTACATGTACAATGTACATGCAAATACATTTTTTCACAAGAAAGTTGATAGGAAAAAATACATGTACATGGGAAAGTTCAGATACTTAAATACTTGGAAAATACAATATTATACAAGTAAGTGACATTTATATCAACATGATCTATTTTATCTGATTAATGTACAATACAGTGGGTATGAAAGGTCAGATTAGGCCAAAAAATAATTTCCTGTTACCAGCAAAAGCAAATATGGTAGGCAGGTAGGGAAATCTTTTTTTCTTTTTTCAAAAACATTTTATATTAAGTTAATAGGGAAATAGTCTAGACTTTTAACAGTGCTTTCACAAACCAAAATGACCATAAAATGTTTAGGGTAGGCACCAAGAACAGAGTAAGTAGGGTAACAGGAAACAGAAATTTTTTTTTTTGCCTTACATAAACTCATTAACAAACCACAATGAACAGGAAGCCCAATCTAATTTTAGATCTGACTAGGAACTACATGTACATCCTCAAGGACACAAATTTTACATCCTTATGTTCATTTATCCAATACCTTTACATGTACTTCACGATTAACCTTCAATTGGATTAGTTTCAGCATCTTGATATGATGATCTGAATTTACTTATGAATACAAGCAATTTATCAAAGCAAAATTACATACAGTATATTCATTAAAACACATTTTCTTGAATATTTTTATAAGCTAATATGTGTACAAATGTAATATGACAGAAAATCTTTTTTTTATTATTTTTAACACATGCAACAACTTGTTTTAAAATCAAATATGCCTTATGTTGATAATCCCAATTCACAGAGCATAGTTTTCAAGCACCTTGTAATTTTGTAGAAATATGTATATTTGTATATTCAAACTTTATTTTTTTATTATTTCAAAAGAAACTTTTTACATACATGTACATTCAAAAAAGGCAAATGCAAACATGAATATTCTAGAAAACAATTTCAAGGGGAGATAATTAGGAAAAACTGTTCGGTGTGACCTTCCTTAAATGGATGTACATTGTAATTGGCACTCATACATGTACATGTAAATGTATGCCAAAAGTGAGTTTTTAATGTACAAAGAACTTTTCACATATACAAAAAATTCTTTTTAAATTCCTATTGGCTCACAAATTTACTTTTTGATTTGTATTCGCCTATAAAAACATAATTACTTGTGCTAGAATATAATTCCTATTGGCTTCTGGTACAGGAACATGACAGGCATTAATATAGTCATCTGGACATTTCTCCAACTTAACACGACTGTGGTCATCTAAAAAGAAACAATGACAAAATATGTACATTTTGTATATCCATAATATTAAGTTCTGTGCCATTCACAAAACTGAATATGATTTCTTGCATATATTGTCATACATGTATGATCTTATGAAACTTGAATATTATGATGCTCATATTTATCAAGTAGAGAGTGCTGACAAATGTAATTTTCACAGTACAGTCCAACCTGTTTTAACAAACACCTGTATTCAAAGACAATAATTATAAAATCCCTTTTTGGTGCATTCTATGTAAATTAACCTGTGTATTAAGACCACTTGACCATGATATTGCTCTCCCTTGGAAAGTCTCTTTAAGCATGTTTGACTGTAATTAATTTTAAAAGTTCAGATGTAAAACTTTATTTGTTTTTACTCTCAGGTCTATGTTAAGGTGCAACATCACTTACAATGTAACTTCATTATAATGACATATAAAGCATATATATAACTTTATCTCGGTGAGTTTGGGAAATTTACATGCAAATCCTATTCGCAATTATCAGATCATCATTTAGTTGTTGAAAATAATCAGAATACACAATATCTTATCCCTAGAGCCAAGAGCAAGAACAAATTTCTGTTTACTCATTAGACTTACAATCTTTGGCACTCATGCCTACTGCCCAAACAAAAAATACATTTGTACATGTACATTGTAACAAGCATTCCTACAAAATGTTCATGTATACATGTACAATGTTTTTACCCATACATTTAGGTACAATGTAAATTAGTCCGAGATTGCTCTGATGTCTCAGACAAGCTGTGACCATCGGCATCAGAGCTTACCCCATATCAAAGACATGGGTTTTAGTGCACCAATTTTGGTGCATGCTTTGAGATTAAAATTTACTACTTTCTCAGCTCTTGAAAAGTAAGAACTGGGTATGTGATGAAAGTTTATTCCAGTAACAATATTATGTTATCAAAGTCTAAGAGAAATAATTTCATGGACATTGTACATTGTATATATGGATGTCTTACATTAAACACTGACGTTACAATGTGCTGGCAATATGGAAATGGACTAGTCACTAGCAGTTGGTAATCAATTATAATGGCAGAACTTTTTCAAAATGGTCAGAAGTTAATGCGTGGACTCATTTAAAAACCCCAAAAAGGTTGGTTGTACTCTCCAAGACTCACAGAAAAAGACCTATCATTCTTACATGGATAAACATCCCTGTATCTGTTCCTATTTTTATTGTTGGGATGTCTGGCATCTTTCACTGAGAATTCTTCTTCAGCAGCAATTTCTGCAGCTTCAATCTTTATTTCCTGAAAACAAAAATTATAAAACTTAAAATATTTTGAAACATGATAACACTTTATTCCATGTACATTGTACAATGCGTAACTCCAAATTTTCTTTAAAGACACAAAAATTCTGCTAATTGTTACCTGATCAATCCTACATGTACAAATGCATATGTAGTTCCTTCATAGCAGTTACTAAAGTAAAAGATTTCCATCATATGCAATTACATGTATATTGCACATGTAACTCTATGAGAAAAAACTGACATCTAAACATTTACAAAATAGTTGCAAACAAAACAAAACAAATGAGCAAAGCAATACAAGTACAAATGTAATTGAAATGAAAAAAAAAATATAACATTACAAGTAAGAATCCATCAATCCTACATAATATTCAATACACTGAAACTAGTCTAAACTGAACTCTGAATTAACCAGTTACATGAATATCTAAACCAGACATACATGTATTCAAAGTCCAATCATATCAATTTCACTTCATTTTCGAATTGCATCACTTGTGTGAACCCCAAAACTGCCTAAATCTAACAAATTAATATTAAACAGATTTGGTTTAGACAGTTTTCAATGTAATAAATAAAGAACAAAATGTATATGTACACTTAACATACTTACAAATGAATATTTTGTGCACCTCTCCTTTGTTTCAAGTAATTTGACACAAAATGTGACATGAAAGTTCATTTTTATGGGGTACTTTTCTTGGTAGCATGCAGCAGAGAAAGCACACACACACATGTATAATATATGTAGATACAGTGTATGTGATTTCATAATGTATACATGTACAATGTAGTAATATCGGGCAATAGAGACTTGTGTCGTTTTTCAACTTTGTAATTTCTTACTTACATTTTGTACATGTAAATACATCTACTGTTTGCAATTTGTATATTGTGAGAAAAGTACATGCAGGGCATAATATTAAATTCGCCAAGAATTTTTAAAACTAGTTAAAAGTCGCCAGCTCATGTTCTTTAAAGAGAAGTGAATTTGCTGTGAAATTTGACCAAAGAGAGATACATGTAACTCTAGCCCTTACAGGAAATAAACAACCAAAATGGCGGCAATTTTCATAACAAAAAGAAAACTTGCATTGGAAGGAGTTCACTTAATTTTCATCAGTTCCAAGCAATCCAGACAATATTTCACCCCTTCTAGTGACTTGGATAGTGGATAAAATTAGCAGAACTTATTTGAATGAAACATATTCAAGTTACTGAGTTCAAAATCAAAGGAAAACAATCACAAAAGGTAAGGTACATGTATATTTTGTATTCCTTGATTTTATATTTAATATGTAATTTGATGACAACAATTACTTTATTTACTCAAAGAGAGACTCTTTCAGTGATTTCAATGGTTTTAAAAGACAATTATGAGATTCAGCTTGGATAACAGTTATGTGTATGAGTGCATGTGGGTTTGAAGTGATACTATGTTTTGATAAGGCAAAAATAAAGATAATTAAGCTAACTATTATCATTTATAAAAAAAAAATCAGGGAAATTTATTGGATAATAGACCACCAATATGGCATATAAAGATGCAGTCATTCCTTTATCAATTTAAATTATAACTCAATTGTTTGAAGATAATCTCACTAAACAATGTATATGTAAACATACATGTACATGCATGTCCGTACAGACTGATTTGTGTTTTGTATCAATTAAAATACAAGCATACTCATCATAATGTCAGAACAGAGAGGATTTACAAAAAAAATATCTTTTTCCATTTCAGGAAGAGACCACATGAAGGTGCAGACCATTCTTAGACTTTAAGAACATGTTATTTTAAGAAACAAGTTCTCAATGACAATCTATCACTTACTATATTCAATTAAAGTTACTTATTATACATGAACTTATTCATTGCAAGTATAGAAAATGAAATCACAGTATTAAACATATCTTACTTGTTAATTATTTATTAGAATACATGTCCTTGAGATACAACTTCATATCAATGCGATAAAATATTCTAGCGGTGAAATATGATTTCTCCCTATTCCACACTCACTTCTCCCTATCACTCCAGGAAGGGAGAAGTCACTTCTCCTATTCACTGAATCCTAGATTATGCCTAGATTTGTGCATGTACATTTATATTATACTTTTTATGAATTAAAAATATGGATTTGGTGATTTTCCTGATTTGTCATACATCAAATACTACAGGTCTCACTGGTAAGTTTGAAATACTTGTACAGGGATTGGTACACTGTTAAAACACATGAAAGATCCGTGCAGAAATGTCGGGACAACATCACTAATTGAGACAAATTTAAGTCTCTTGTGTAAACAAAAAGCGTCTAATTGAAATCGTAATTTTTCTTCCATTATTATTTATAATTTAACACACGGAAAACAAGAAACAAGATTTGATACGCTAGTGTTTTTTTTTTTTTTTTGTTTTCGAAAAAGACACATGTGTCAAGAAAGAATGATATCAAGTTACTGTAGAAAAACAAAGAAAAGAACAAACCTGGTAAATAGCTGGCCAGATATGAAATTTGTCATACTGCTCAGCTTCTTTTTCGATCTCAGAATCCATTGGAAATTACAAAAAATAAACAGTTTAATAGCTAACTTTGAATCTGGGAACGCATTTGTCCTTCTACTTCCGGATTGAAATTTCTATAACCTGGAACGGATACGGAAGCCTAATTGATTCCGGTTGTATAAATCGACGAATTCTATTTTTGATCGCTACCACCCCATTTATAAAGAAAGTTTGTTTTACAAAATAACAATCTGCAATCATGCTAACTCATTATAGACAAAAACAAACACCTAGCACGTAACAGGCAAAATACATGTATGTGTATGTTTCTAGTGTTATATACATCTGTACAAGGAGTGTATGTCATACCGTCACAGGAGCTTGATACCATGCACAAAGCCCCTGTGATTAAACATCCTCTCTTAGCAAGATGTATTAAGTGAAACTCGAAGTTTATAAAATATGATAGGAAACATAGAACTGATTAATATGTTGATTTTTTTTCTCTTTTTTATTTTCCAAATTTTGTTATATGGTTGCTCTGCATGCTGAGTGTTGCCGTCACCTTCTAAAAATGAGGGTAGAGGTATTCCTATCATTATTGCTTCATCTATCTCTATCCACACCGTATCGATTCTGTTAAACACCTAAGATATATTATTTTTATGGAAATTGCATCACGTGCATTCAGAACGAAACACGCTGTATATATATTTTAATTGAGGTTATTCAGGTATACGTATTTACTTAGGTGCGATACATATTCACTATTAAGGTAGAAAAATACAACCTGCAGGCGTATGAGGCTCTTAGTTGCAATGACAAATGCAAGATTTTATCAAATATGAGAATAATGAACATGGTGAATATGTCAAACAATCCCACCGGGATGAAAAAAATTCGTGCCAAAGGCCACCCATGGGTCTTCAATGAACGACGCGGAAACCCTCACACTACTGGAAGGCTGCATCTGGCTCCAAAGCAACAAAATACACAGTCAAAGTGATTTTTTTCAAATCTCGCCACTTTGTATAAAAATATTACACAATTAAAGTTTGAAGATATGTATGTTGTAATTATTTATTTTAATTTGTTAGAAATTAAGGAATTAAATGCCAACCTTTCCTCAAATTACGATACAAGTCTTTTAACAATCTTAAATTCATTAAGTAAATTGACTTTCATTTTTTTTTCAGATAAAAAAACCCTAGCATACGGCATATCAGGACGAGTTCATTCTTCTAAGCTTCATGGTATCACCCGGGACTGCAAGTCTGACATATAATATAGTAATGATTGAGTTTTACTTCAGTGCAGTGACAGTAAGCAGTGACTTGATTTTGTACTGTGATTCTAATAAAATGTTCTTTTTAGAAATAATGTACTGAGGTTCAATAGATTCCGTGAGGGGCGTAGCTAGGCCTAAATGATGTGTACTCAAAACAAATCATTAGGATCTCACCCACATTAGGAGAGCCGGCATCACGACACGGGGTCGGGGCCGATTACCATTTTCTGGCACTTCAATTGCTGTTAGAAAAAATATAATTCATTAGACTCAGATTGAATTTTGACTGATATATGAGTATATTAAGGCTCCGACTGAACTAAATGTTGTCTTTTCGATACGCTCAATTTCAATGACTTTGACTGCCTTAAGTAGGAGGCTTCAGTGAGCTTTTTCAATTTTTCATCGATCCTTGTTTCCACCCATGTATAGCCTGTAGCTGCGAACAACCAGGGTGAAAAATATTAACCATGGCAAGAAACGTGACATGTCTTCAATGAACAGCAGCTCCGCCGAGGAAAGCCTCACAACAAAGGATAACATTGCACACAGGCCCAGCGAAATACATTGTACTAGTACATGCATTTTCGGACTATATCAACAACATGAAATAAAAACTTTAGTAGAAAAAAAAAGACTAACAGAGGGACAAGACAATCCTAAATTGGGACAGACATAAAAATGTAAATGCAACAGGCAGACGGACATACGCCAGCGAAACCGAGAACGAGACTCGAAGGTCATATGAAACAAACATACATCTTTCATGTAATAAATATCTATATCTCATACGTACAAGTTGGCCTCTGGAGCAGGGTTATGTTGCTACAAGATTGAAGTCATCATTACAGAAATTTTATGGTCATAATCATGAACTCATGGATCGTTACGGTGTATCCATCTGCACCATGAAAACTGATTTGTTCAACGTCTCATAGTTTTACTTTCCTCTTTCGTTTACCCCGGACTTGACTTTATGAGTAACTCGGAGTGTTTATAGAAAAACAGTGGACGCTTACCTTACCAGTGCACCTGGTCCATGCTCTCAGTTTTTAATGGAGTCCAAGTTGCTCATTTACTTTTGTTACTTTGTATGTATTATTTTAGTTACTTTATATTCTTTGTAGTGTTTGTCTGTTTTACATGTCTGGTCTTTGTCCCTGGATTACATTCGTTTGATTTCCGCTAGAATCTTGGTTCCCTTTATTACTCTTTTACACCTTAGACTGGTATTCTACAGCAAAAGACGTTCTTTTTATTATTTGCTGATTTTTCTATGTGTACGGAAGTGCGTTTTTGCGTACATAGGGAGCTACGCCCTGTACGTCTTGTGTGGAAGTGTTACATACAAGGATGTAATGTTGTAAGTTAATCCATTTGTTCACGGAATAGACTTTATCAATTGTGTTTTGTTTTCTTATATTTACATTTGAATTATTTGTGTATGTTTAATTTTCATCATAGTGTTGATAGTTAGTGCATCCAGTCGATTTGTTATAGTTATACAATAGTGGTATTAATTCAATGAGGATCCTGAAAAATCCGAAAGATCTTTTGGAGACAATCAGTTCAAGACTATTATCTGAATATAATAGCATTAAAACCTATGATTTTTCAACACTGTATACCTCTATTCCCCATACTCAGTTAAAATCCCGACATAAAAACATTATACATCGTTGTTTTTCCAAAAAAGATGGTACACCTAGATACAAATATATAGTTCTTGGTAGAGATTCCTCATACTTTGTAAGAAATAATTCCAAATCATCTTCCAAATATACAGAGGAAGATGTTTACAATATGCTGGAATTTTTAATCTACAACATATTTGTCCAGTGCGGTGGACATGTTTTTCAACAAACGGTCGGCATTCCAATGGGAACAAATTGTGCTCCTTTACTTGATGACCTATTCCTACACTCTTATGAGGCTGACTTTATAGCTGATCTGATCAGAAAGAAAGAATATCGTTTGGCTAGATCCTTCAATCTCAGTTTCCGCTATATAGATGACGTATTATCTTTAAACAAGCCTAATTTCGGGGATTTGATACATCGCATCTACCCAAAAGAACTTGAGATAAAGGATACTACAGACCTGTGAAGTCAGCCTCATATCTTGACCCACACTTAGAAATCGATGGTAAAGGAAAACTATTGACCAAACTTTACTACAAACGTGATGACTTTTCATTCAGAATTGTCAACTTTCCTTTCATCTGTGGCAACATCCCTTCGGCTCCTGCGTATGACGTGTTCATATCACAACTCGTACGTTATGCCGGAGCTTGCCGAAAGTACGCAGACTTTTTATATCGCGCTAGAACTCTAACAAATAGGCTTCTGGAACATGTTTATGTTGCTACAAGATTAAAGCCATCACTACAGAAGTTTTATGGTCGCCATCATGAACTCGTGGATCGTTACGGTGTATCCATCAGCACCATGAAAGCTAATTTATTCAACGGGTCATGGTTTTCCTTTCCTCGTTTGTCTAGCCCGGACTTGACTTTTTGGGAGCAACTCGGCGCGTGTTTCTAGAAAAGCAGAGGACGTTTACCCTACCGGTGCACCTGGTCCATGCTCCCAATTTTTAGTGGAGTCCGAGTTGCTCATTTACTTTTGTTACTTTGTATGTATGATTTTAGTTACTATATGTTCTTTGTTGTGTATGTCTGTTTTCCATGTCTGGTCTTTGTCCCTGGATTACATTCTTTTGATTACCGCTATAACCTTGGTTCCCTTGATTACTCTTATTATACTCAAATTTTAAAGTAGAGTTATCTTTCTTTGTAGGTAATTATTCCTTTGTTACATTTCAGATTATGTTCATTTTGTGTATTGGTTTGGTTTGTTTGGTTTGTTGGGGTTTAACGTCCGAGCAGCAATATTTCAGCTATATTCAGACGATGAACATGAAATTGATGATAAAATGAACATGAAATAATGATGAAATGAAAAAGGGATGGGACACAAGGACAATAGGGTCGACAAATTTTGATTGCCACTGGAAATAGGGAGAGGTGGGTAGGGTCGGGCAATTTAGCCTCCTGCGGCGGAGCCCTATGGTTCCTACTCCGGGAGAATACCACAGTCGGGTTCTTTAACGTGCAAGGAACGTGGCATCTTTCCCAACACGGTGCACCACTATGGTTTGCGGTCAGGTTTTCCGTATTATAGTCTGACAACCCCAGCATGTAACACGCCAGGGGTACCCCATTCCACCACCTGAGGCACACATCCCAGTTGCTCTGTGGGCAGAGCGCCCTAGCCCCCGGCTAGGGTTCTGAGCACTATTTAGTCGCCTTTTACGACAAGCTTAGCGCTGCTGCAGGCCTATTCTTTTAACACCCGGACCTGCACGGGTAATTTTTGTGTATTGGAGATTGATTAATTGATTAACTAATCGTTCTCTAAAATTTGGTTTAATTTTCAGATGACAATCTATGGTAATTGTTTTTGCATTCATTGCCATATATGGTTATTTGCATATCTTATTCTTATTCTTGGGATTTTTGTCTTTTTCTCCTTATTTGGATATGACCAGAGACTGTTATTTTTAAGTACATTAGTATTCTTACAAAACTAGATTTTATGGTTTAGTATGTAAAGAACAGTAGTATTTTTTGGTAACTTGTCCTATTGCAAGAGTAAGGGAACCACGATATTCGAAATATAGTCTAAAGATAAAGACCAGACAAGTCGAGCAGAGTACAAAAGTCCGAGTAGTCACGGCAATTTGGGAAATAGATTGAGTAGATCCGGATAATTGGCCAGACAATAAATGAAATGATATTTAGTTGATGCATTATTTTATTTAGAGAAAAAGAGTCCCCTTTTGCAAAAAAATCCACTAAAAACCTGTCCATACCGAACCTTTGTTTGACTACAGATTTGAGTTGTTTATGCAGTTGAGAAGTTAAAATAAGATACAAATTGAAAACTGCTTTAATGGATTTCAGGTATCTGACAGAATGCTAAGACAGGTTTCTAGTTTTGTAAGTGTTCGGTTTAGAAAGGTTTATAATTTCGTTTTTGGTATTGATTGGACTCAAGTGGTAAATACTGCCTCGCAAAGAACCGATCGTGTTTGTGGTTTTGTGCAGCGCGACTTGTCGTCACAATCATTTCTTGCAGTGAGGGAATCACTTTTAGATCCTTCAAACCATCCACATTCGCATGACATTTGACCTAGGTTCCTAACCTCATGTAAAAGCTGTACTGACGCTACCGTGGTCCCATATCGTTTGCAGAGATTTACTGCATCGTCAAATGTGAAATCTTTTGCCATATCATCAGCGTGACGAACGTCAATAAGTTGTCCTACAATACAAAACAAAATATTAAAATACAACGGAAGCCGATTCAGCTCATTTTCGTAGATCAAAAATATAACTATACTATTAGTATGTTTAAAATATGTACATATTACTAAGGAAACACTTTACTTGGCAAATTACATGATCGCAGTCAATCAACAATTTAAAACCTAATTGCCTTTAAGTTGGACATAAGATAAGACCAAATGGATGTATAGTACATAACATTTTTCAAAAATCTTACGATTTGTTCATAATTACTCATGCTCTATTGAATAATTTCGTCTGATATATTGAAATTTGAAATATGTAGAAGACCGTTTTAGAGGTATCCCCCCCCCCCGACATTCTAAATAAATAAACATGATTTTCATTAAGAAGTCCTAATATGTAATTTCATCGAAATGGTGATTAGTTCCAGCTTTCAACAATCAGAATTAAGTATTGTATTTACAATTAGACGAAAACACTTTGTTAAAAGAGATAAAATCTCAGTGTTTTTCATTAATTAAACAATAAATAGAATGCATATTACATGTATTTCATGTTATATCAACCAAAGACCCCTCAACATCCGAGGGCCACCGGCTCAAGGGTGATATACATCGTAGGTCGGTTGATACCGCATGTGATACTGGCAAGTCAGGTTCATTAAATTATCATCCAGTGTTTTCCGAGTAGAGGTGCGATATAGGTCTAGGGGTGAGATATATGGCAAACGATATATGATTTGAGAAAAAAAAATATGTATATAAAAAATAAACCTATATTTCTTTCTAAATATATGACATAAAATTATATAAATAAATCATAATTATCTAATAAGAAAAAAAATACAACAAAGACATCTGATATAACTTTGTAGTAATGTAATGAACTATAACTGAAATGTAAGGTAAATCTTATAACATACCACAGAACAAATTGTTGGAAAAGCTTTTAGAACCAACCGGACATGGTTCGCATTGCTTTGTTTTTTTCGGAGTAGTAATGCGAGTCTTTCGGACAACATTTACTAGATCCACAATCTGGTCTCGTCTGTTCAACTAGTCCATGGTCTTGTTTTCTGTAATTATTAATATTCATTTAATCATGGCGATATGTAATGCTGTTCATTTACAACAACAACAACAAAAACAAAAACAAAAACAAAACAAAAAAACAAAACAAAACAAAAAAAACAAAAAACAAAACAAAAAACAAAGCAAAAAAACAAAACAAAAACAAAACAACTCTCTTGTTGGCAACACTAAAATAAACCAAACATGTAAAGAAATCCTACACACAATATACAAGTTAGGAGCACTGAACCGAAAATTTAGTGCACATGCTTGTATATATAACCCCACAGGATGGAGTGTAATCCCACTCAAACAAACTTTGCAGACTTCGAGCTAATCCTTGCGTACCATTGTCGCTGTGTTAGTTTTGTGCCAATAACTTTAAGTGTACATTTTTCTAAAAATCAGACAGAAGTTGGTTCATGCATGTCAAAAACCCACCAAATTCGGTTTTATTTCTAGTTTAGAAAATAGCTACTGATCACGTAACCACGTCTTAGATTTTCATTTGGGTGTTGCGCTTTTGAAATAAAGAATGTATAGATTGTACATGAATTTTGAACTTTGAAAGTTTTATCGTTCATGATTTGGTTTTATTTGGTTGATTTTAGTGGGAGATTAATGTATGATATTCTAAAAAGTGCCGATCTGAATGCAGAAATGATTATCGTCACGTGAAAGTATAGCATATGTAGACTGAAAAAAAGCATCGTTTTTTCGATGGGTTTTTCTTCACCATGAACCACTTTACATTTGGCAGTGTCTGAATTTTATGTGGACAAGTTATGTTCATGTTCACCGAACTGGTAGAGCTACAATCAATATCGGAAGAAGTAATGTCCATGTAACAAACGACGACATAAAAGCAAAGCCCGGAAAGGTTTTTATAAAAGATGTTTTATAATTACTCGTTTACAAGTGTGTTTTTAAGATATTTTGAAAGACTAGATAACTGAGCTACCTCTGAGCTTCTCTTTTCCGTCTTGAAAGTCTATCCTCATCGGGGTTTATGGAACAAAATCGAACACCTAATTGTAAACCGACGTCGGTGACTGGTTCACTTAATGCAGATCCTCGTAGCCTTCAAGTCGTACATTGAACTTCGTATAAATTGAAGGTAACAGGATGTCATCATCTACAGAATCTACAAAAATAAATTTAGCTTTATATAGGTGCTACTTTCTCCTGCAAAGAGGTAAATATTCGTTCCCTATTTCAAAGATGTGCACCTTTGCCACACTCAGTACTAAGTCTTATAGCCCCGCCAGCCTTTTTATGCAAATAAGTACAGTACGGAAAATTTGTTAGGCTTTGTAAAAAGAAGTGCTCATATCTTGTGATTTTTTAGAGCTTTAGCGTAGTGATACGTAGTCAATTAGAATGCATTTTTAAGTTTGCGAAGTAGATCGCTACTTTTTATACTACAAATGAACTATAAGTAATGAATATTGACAAAGTAGCGGCAATTATGACAAGAAACAAGCCTAGAAATTAACGAGTCACACTTTAAAATATATTTTTTGAACGTATAGCGTTATCATAACAATGTTTTGATCAATACAATATGTCGTTAAAAAAATCGGAGGATACTCTGAATTAAATAAGAAAAAAAGATATTAAACTTAAGTATTTTATATGATGGAATTTTGTTTGATTAAAGTTATAAATTATGAATTATTAAAACAAAATTAGTTGCGGATCCAGGAGGTGGGGGTAAGGAGTGGCTGGTTGGAACGCCCGTTGTTGCAATATTTTGTTAACATCGTTAAATGAGTATAAATAGCAGCCTAAAACCCCCTTTTTCTGGAATCCCTTCTTTTCAAAACCTCAGGATTCGCACTTGTAACTCGATTTTTTCTGTTGAAACAATTTAATTGAAAGTTTTAATATCAATCACGTGTTTCCCGTTACCATAAACATTATGCAAAAATGTAACTATATTACCCCATTGAAGGTCTGTAGGACAGTAGTCGAAGAATGAAGGACGACTGTTATATCCACATGGATAGTATGGATTAGGTATTCTCCTCCACATTCTACACCTCCACTTAGTCCCTCTTCATAAAATGTTTGTAAGAGATGTATTAAGTCATTCAATGGTGTTATCACGTAGTTAGTTTTGGAACCATCTTTAAGTCTGTTGTCGATATTAGTAGGCGTTATGTGGACATAAACCTTTTGTAAATCAATATACAAAACAATTAAGCGAAATCTCTCATATTATATCTCTGTATTTAGTTTGCTTGACGAAAATTTCAGACTTGTTATTCATTACGAAACGAATTTCGAGACCATAAATAGTCATCATCACCTTGTTCCGCTGAAATTCAACGTTGTGATGATTTTTAAAAAGGCATTTATGTAGCGTTTTAAGCTGAAATGGATAAAAATAAATGAAAAACATACATTTGTTTATGCTGAGATGTATTTACTGAAATGGATTCTATTTAAGTATTTTAGTAAAAAGACACTTTGGGCAATACGAAATATTCCCTGGGAAAACAAATTAATTATTCCCTCATTCTCAATAATATGAATAGTAATTCTAGGAATTAAACTACAAAAAAAAACTCAGCTTGCAGTATACGTACGAGTAACCACATGTAGATACAGTGGATTACTAGTAATACATGTAAATCCGAAAACAACCCAGCCTACAGGGTCGGATCTTGTATTTCGAAAAGGAAAAGGGGGTCCAGGATATTATCTGCCCAATTTTGCTCAAAATTTAACATCGAAATTAACAAAATTCTGAAATGAATGGGAGTGAGATCCAGATTCCAGGACTCCCCACCCCTAGACCCACTGTCTTATTACATTATCATTTTGTACAGTGAAACCTGTCAAATCCGAACCCTTTTTTCATTAGAAAATGCGTCTGGTTTAGATAGGCAATCGGTTTACACAGGTTCAAAATACTTTTCGACTGATACGAAGTGACTTCAAAAAAGTGTTTGGTTAGACAGGCATATTTGGGGTTCTATTGAGACAGGTTTTACTGTAGCAGTTACATTGACATGGTGAATTTCTTACCGTTCGGGTATTTTTACTACTAGTTGGCATAAAGACTTCCAGGGCAGACAAATAAAAGCTGTTATTTCTATGAGAAGGTGAAATTCGTGCATGTTCAAGCCACCAATCACTGTTTGGAACTTGAAATGGAACTGTTTTACCTTCATATAGTTTATTCAAATCTAACCAGGAGTAGTCTCCCTTTTTACCAGGTTTTTTTGTTGAAACAGTTATATATTTGAATTCGGTGCGACACACAGATCTGTTGTAGCTGTTAATTTGACGATATTTGTTGCCAAGCCGTTACACAAAGCAGGTCTTCGCCCATGTGTATACTCCATTATATTGCATAAATTTTGAACATTCGTTGTTTGGAAAATATCATAAGATATGGAGGAAACAACCAACAGCATTGATATGGTGTCTAAAGTCAGATTAGCTGGATTTGGTGCCCTGGGGCCTTTCCCGATTATTTTTGAGCTTTCAATTTGAGTCAGTCTTGCCATTACGTTGCCACTTGTCTCCATCAGTTCAAACTGATGATCGTAAATCTCCTCCTGAGGTGTAACAACCTGTGCAGCACTAATCCTGACTTCTCGGCATTTTAATCTTGAATCAGTAATCCCTCTTGCCGCATTTGCCCCAACACTCTCTGTTGATTCGATTCCATCACATACCTCGTCAATGAACAAATTCCAGTAGGACTCCATCTTTGATGACTCATCTTTTGTAACTTGTGGATAATAGCCTGAGTAGTCTTGCAGGAATTGTGATTGTGTTTCCTCGAATCCTTCACCGGACGCCTCAGCAATATTTATTGCATTATCTAAAATGTTTTAAACTGTGATCATGGTTGGTTCATTCTTTTTCAATTTTGACGCAATTCCAAGAGCGTAATTTACAAGTTTGTCGAAATTCAAAGAACTTTTAACCGACTCAGCCAACAGTCTGGTTGTTTCTGCAATTTCGGTGGCAGATTCCAAAATATCATCGCTGTTTCCACCCACTGTTAACCATAATAAAGGATTTCCTGCCTGTGCGATTCGGAGTGCCATTTTAGCTACGGCTTGCGCTAAATCTGCAGTAGCGGTTCCAATGAAAACGTCAAAAAGTTCTTCTAATTGAGTTGTGAGTTGAAGAAGACTTGCAGTAAATCTTTCATCATTTTTCTTAATGCGATCTTGGATATAAAGAACATCTGCATAAAGTTTTTCCTTTAGATATTTTGCAACATTATTGAAATATGTCCCGAGTTGTCGGAAGCGATCTTGTACGTTGTCTTGTATAATTTTAGAAACTACCTCAAGATTAATTGTATTTTTTCTGCTAGTTCTCTTATTTTAGACATTTTTAGGTTTTGCATGTATTTCCTATTGTCTAAATTGGATGTCAAAAACTTAATATTCCGGATGCTCTTTTGCCACTGAACAGACCAACCAATGAAAAGACGGAAAAGCGGCAGTGTAGTCACATGGCATATGCATTGATTTTGGCAAACGTTTAAAAGACTCCTTAAAAACGACAAATTATTGGCCTTGAAATCAGTGAATAATTTATAAAATATGTCTATTATTCCTTTTCTCACAACATTTTCTGTCAATTCACTGTCATACATACCATCAATAGCATCTGACATCTTTTGTCTAAAGAAAAAGAGATTCATTTGCAGAGCAGATTGGTAATATTTGAATAATTCCGAACTTGTCCAATCTGATGATGAAACAAAGTTACACATGTTATCTACTGAGTCTACAAGGTCGAAAACAGGCCGTAGATAACAAATAGCCTCGGTACTCTTGTAACCACAGATTTCCTCTACCTCTCCTCTTATGTTTGTTGCAACTATTCTTTGTAAAGGTTTTGACCATGTACAGGAGTCTTGTCGTGATAGTAAAAGTTTGCTCCATTTTGCGATGTATTCCCATTGAACGGTTGGTTGAGGCTCACTGGGGTCAACAAAGGAACATCTTAAATTGTGAAACACTGGGTCCATATACCAAGTAGAAATTAGAACATCATACACATTCTCGGTATTCGTCAAATCAGGATCGAGTTGTTTTTCGAGAGATTTCATATCCTCAGTCAAGTAAGTGTCAATCGTTGCTATTCTACTGTAGATACATTGTGGTGTTGAATTACTTCTAAATGTACAATGTTTAGCTTCTTCCATTCTTTCCAAATGATCTGATTTGCCAAATATTTCATTGCCAATTTCATCAAGATTGGTATGTAACGCGGAGTTGAACTTGTCGATATCGACAGCATTTGATATTTCTTGTGATGCAAATAGTTCACAAAACTTGCTTAGATCTGGAGTGTCCGGTTTCGGATCTGTATTTCGGACATTGACAAATATTGAGCCCACAAGCACAATTATCTTAATTGCGGAAGCGTTGAAAGCCATATTCTATAAGAAGATGAGATTTTGCACCAATTTTATTTATACATGTGAAACTAATTCGATTTGCATGAAAAACTTGACATCTAAAACATTTTTTTCGAAGTATGATTTAAAATTATAGGCTTAAAAATGAGCATGAATTGCTCACGTGAAAAAAAGTAAAGTGATAACTCAAACAAGAAATCGCCCTACAGTTTTAAACCATGGACACTTTGGTCGGCTTTATAATAAAGATTACTTCATCACTTAAAAGTTACTTACTATTTATTATGATTTTCAACATATTGGCTTAAAACTACAGAAACGTCAAATTTGTCGAAATTTTCAGAACTCTTAACTGACTCAACCAATAGTCTTCTTGTTTCTGCAATTTCGGTGCTTTTTTGGTTATCATCCACTGGGTGATTTCAGAAGAGAAGATTTTTAAAGAAAAGTGAACGACCGCAGACGATATACGACGTGATTACGACAGCTCAAATGACCTTTGGCCAGGTAAGCTAAAACAAACGATGGAATACAGACAACACAATCCTTAGACAACTCAAGCAGTTCTGACATATTTACATTTGCATCTTTATAAAAAAGCAGGCACTTTGGAACCATGGAAGATCTAAAATCTCTAGCGCAGAATCCAGAGCAATGCCGGCATTTTTGACAGATCGACAAATGCATCTTTATAAAAACAAAGCAGGCACTTTGGAACAATGGAAAATCTCAAATCTCCAGCGCAAAATCCAGAGACTTTTCCAGCAATTTTGACAGATCAACATTTGCATCCGTATAAAACAGTCAATTTGGAACCACGAGAGATCTCAAACATTAATTCTTCAGATATGTATTTTAGTTCGGGTGTTGACACAATCTTCTATTTTATGTTTTTTTCTTAATACCTTTATGTAGATATAAATCACGGGGTTACATGACGAGACTTACTTACCCCATTGTTTCTTACCTCCATAGATAGGTTGGTTATACGGTTAGATAGAAATAGAAAAAATATTGAAAAGGAAGAAAAAAAAGCATAAGTTTTTATTTCATAAATTCTGAACAAGGAAACTCAATCCTGGTATGCTTTTAATAAGACTCAAATGTTTTTGGAATCCGCAATCCAATGCTCTGAAATTTTTGTCGTGTACGATTTGTATCACACGATATCATGGAACTCTCTTACTATGATAATATTTAAAATTATGTACGTATCCTCACTAACCACGCTATATTAAGTGTCATAAAACTGGTCTGGCAATGGCATATTTGTTAACTGCTAGTAGACCTTAGTTTGTATTTTTTAAAATTTATATTCAGTTTCTTTATTTCTGTTGTGACAAGGGACTCAAACCTTCAACTGATTTTTATAGGTTTGTTTAATTGTGTAATGTTTTTCCACAGTGGCCAGATTTTAAAAGGGGGAGGGTTGTGATCAAGCCAAAGTACTTTAACCCCGCCGCATTTTAGCGCCCAGTTGTTCCAAGTCTGGAATTTATGGCCTTTGTATGTTTTGTTTCGTTATCACCTTTAGGTACTTAGGTATACAGGGGCAGTTGTTTTCGCTGTATCTGGCACGAAACCACAATTAATTTTCCCACTGTCTTCTTTATAGCCTTTCTGTAATTTAAAAAAAATTCCACCGGCGCAATTCAATTCAGATTTTCAGGGACGTTAATTTGAACCTTCCAACAACTTATATAAAAAATATAAAAAAATTTACCATTATTTTTTCAAATTTTATGCATAAACACAGAGATACCCTAAACAATGACCCAAAATGGCTTCTGGATGTCACAAACTTGACCTTTTTTGACCTCACCAAATCACAACCTAAATGTCAAATTTCTCATTTCAACACATCTACTAAAATAATTTCATTATTCCTCTTCCATTTGAGCACAAAAAGTATGAGAAATTCTGAAAGGAAGTGTTTCTAAAAAATTTTTGAAAAATCCCCTATTATTATAGGAACTATACAACGAAAAGCTAAGGGCAGATAATTGTGGTCTCGTACCTACCTGTGTATAATGATGTTTTAAGGTCAGCTGCAGTCAGCCCTGTGGTATGAGGGTTTCCTCGTCGTTCATTGAAGACCAATGGATGGCCTTGGGCTGCATTTTCATCACGGTGGGGTTGCTGTCTCTTTGACGTATCTCATATCTCATAAATATAAATATAACATATTTAATACCTTTGTTCTGTCATCGGCGATTAAAATCATGATCAAATTTTATCACCGTTTAATAATTTTGTTCTGTTTATTGTTTAGTACAATATAATTATTTTTTTTTTGTTTTGTTTTGTTTTGTTTTTTTTGTTTTTTTGGCACCTAATTATCTTACGTTTTTCACCAAGTTAGCATAAATCGAATGTGTGTTTGATAAAACCTGCACAAAACTGTAATATGAAATTATTACTATTTTTTGCGATACAATATTTCTATTTTTCGGCGTTTGTTCTGTGTCCAAGAAACCATGTGTTACATGATATTAAAATAATATGACGGGTATTTTTGTATTTGACTACACATAAAATGAAGCGAATATGTTCATGCAATATGTTATAAACCGTAAAAGAACACTTAAATTTTTTTTTAGGTTAAACAGTTCATATTTTGGTCCAAAAAAAGTATCAGATGATAAATGAAAAACCTTTATCAAACAGAAAATAAATTACTTCTGAAATCAAATTATCGTGCATTTCAGAACATAGACGGCCCCGTGCAGGTCCGGGAGTCAAAAGAATAGGCCTGCAGCAGCGCTAAGCTTGTCGTAAAAGGAGACTAAATAGTGCTCGGAAACCTAATCGGGGCTAGGCGCTCTGTCCACAGAACAACTGGGATGTGCGCCCCAGGTGGTGGAATGGGGTACCCCTGGCGTGTTACATGCTGGGGTTGTCAATCTATAATACGGAAAACATGACCGCAAACTATAGTGGTGCACCGTGTTGGGAAAGATGCCACGTTCCTCGCACGTTAAAGAATCCTGCTGTGGTATTCGATAGGAGTAGGAACCTTTGCACTCCGCCACAGGAGACTAAATTGCCCGACCCTACCCATCCCTCCCTTTTATCTTGTGGCAATCAAAATTTGTTGACCCTATCATCCTTGTGTCCCACCCCATTTTTCAGTTCATGTTCATTTTATCATCCATTTCATGTTCATCGTCTGAATATAGCTGAAATATTGCTGCCCGGACGTTAAACCCCCCAAAAAAACCCAAACAAAAACAAACAGAACATAGACGCGTTATCAATCGAAAATTAGATCAAAGTTTCAATGTGCTAAATCTGAGAAGCAACATGAACAAACTATTGTGGAGACTGTGGATTCGATGCAGTTATCTCAGCTCAGTGCGATATCATATTTTACTGAATACTTACTTACGTGTAAAAGCGATAGCGACCGAGGCTCATAATTGTTATATTACATTTGTCTGTAGATATTTAAGAATTTCCCACTCAGAGAGTTCATTTTCATAACGATTTTTCAAAACAAATATTTTAGTATATATTTTATTTGATCGAGTCAAGCATAATAACTAATTTTTTATATGTTTTTGGGTGTCTTTTTTTAAGTGAGCAAATTAAGGCAAATAACTTGTAGATACTTGACCAACTGAAATTCACTCCGATAATTTGGTCACAGAAAACAAAAAATCGTGAATGTTAAGAGATAACGTCAGCCTTGCAATATCAAAACGCCAAGCTTGCAAACTCACAAAGTATGAGTGTGTTAGAACTACATTGTTTTAAATAAAAACTATATATTTATGATATTATTGATTTTTTTATTATCATATTTCTGCTAATTCTTATTTAAGATGGCCATACATAGTCTTACTATCGTAAAAATTGGAAGAAAAGATTGCTCATTTATTTGGTATGTGGTAATTCACCTTACAAAAACTGATAAGCTCTTAAGTACTGTTTTTAAAATGTTGACGGTTGAGAAGAATTACTAACTGCTCGAAACAGTCATTTCCACAAAAATCTTCTTGTGCTTCGCTTAGAATTTTACCTGTATTTTTATTCTAGATCTGATATGAAAGCAGTTGGTACATTTCATTAATACTAATTAATTATTCCACCTTTTCGTTTGTTTGTATATAGTGTCTGTGCCAGAAAAGGAAATTAATTGAATTTTATCGGCATTTCTTTACCAGTCCTATAATCATATGTGCATGCAACCTACAAAATGTAGCCTGTCCTTTCAATTGCTGAACTTATCTTCAGAATGACGTATACTTTGTTATGATCCTAATATATTCCTTACGTCAATATATAATTTTCTGTTTCTCCAGATTGTGGTAACTTCTTGCATGTGTTTATTTTTTCAAAAGGCATCATTTGTGGTAATTTCCAGCGCAGAGGGTATATTGCTATTTCAAATCTCTACACTTCTACCACAGACAGTTCTAAACACCGCCACATTATGCAAATTCGTATAGTATACTTGAACTGGTAGTCAATTTAAAAAAAAAGTCCCACGTATAAGACTGCACTCACGACTAGTCTTAAGTCAACGACAAATTTCACAAAATACTTAGGACCAAATACAAGACAAGAGTAGATCGTAAACTCACCACATTTAAGTGTAAAACAAATAATTTAAAATCGATCTTAAGATAATCAAATATGACGGCAGCATTGCAAAGGCTTTCAGTATGCCGCCAGTTGAGAAGAGATAGCTTTGACATATACAATGACCAAGAGATGATACGCGATATTTTGCAAAATTTTACAGAGGTGTAATGATAAAGCCTTTTCCTTGTGATTTTTTTTCATAATATATAGCAGGACCTGCGGGGTGATACATAAAAAATGTAGTAATTGAAGAAGTTGTTATAGGTCTCAGATCGTCTGCAGATGATATTGGATATGGAGATGATGATTATTTTTTGGATACACAAGTTATACGTGTACATATCGTACATCATTAACATCTTTAAGTTACTTAATAAAAGAAAAATTTTCATTATTTGTCTACAATCGTGAAAAACTTCAAAATTTATGTGCACGAAAGTAGGCAAAACCGGTATCTCTGTCGCACGAACATTTTAGTGAGTACAGTAACTGGCATTTAAAGAAAGCAATTATGCTCGTATCGTATTATAGAAAATGTTGTATGTTACTTTTTTTTTCAAAATATGCAATTTGGTGCGAAAATACCTGTATACTTGACAGAACATGAAATCAAATTGTGGTATGAATTGATGGGAAACACGTGAACAAGCACGGCATGCTATGTACTTGTCCGACAATCTAGGAAAAAAATTATAACATGCTAGCGCATGGTATCGAAACCAACAGAAAGAAACGTTTACCCCTTTAGGACATATTGTTCTTATTCCGAGGAAACCATTCGCCACTATTTCTCCTAAAACAGAAATGAGATTTCGGACAGCGGTTACTGCCATTTTTATTCGACGCCAAAACATTTGCGGACGAATCCTGCTTTCATCGTACAGATTTAATATCCATAGCAAGGAGATATTGATCATTAACGTGCCTTTGTGTCGTTATTTTACTTTTTAGTTTTATTTTGAAGACGTGTCATCCGGTTCTGTTATCGTGGATTGTTGGGGCTTTTCAGACCTTACTTAAAGGTGTGTTTATCTTTTGATGACCTATGAAAGTATTTATTTCTAGTAATTTGTATTTAGATTATATGCGAATGTAGTTGTTAATTGCGTTTCAGCATATCCAATCTTTTTTTTTTCTATTATTAATGTTGTCATGGTAGGCATCCGAAAACTTTCATTTATTCACAAAAACCTTGAGTAAAACCTATAGGTTATTTTATTTATTTGAACATATTGATCGTAGGGAATTGATGGAGGGCCCTATAGTTTTCAGATTTGGCCCTACCGTCTTTGAAAATAAGGGACCAAAAGGGGAAACAGGTATTGTCATTAGAATTAGGTCGCCAGTGACTAAAATGTCATAGCCAAGGGGTTCTGATACAGATTCCTACACTTTGGATCGTCAGGGACAAAGTTTGCAAGTCTGAGGGGTTCTGATTAAGAACCTTTAGAAAATGACCTTCATGTTTAAAACCACTTTGGCCTATCCAGCCACTTACTCCTGAAAGAAAAGTTTTCCATTGCATAAAACATTTTCCAAAATCTTAGTTTCTTACTTTGATATATCTACAAGATATCTACATTAAATGAAAGGGACCGGGATGCAGTTTTCTGAAATTAAACTGACAAAATTCAGACTTAAAATAGTTCTCTTGTAAATAGGCATGTTCTCCGAGGCGATGATGAAGGTTGATAAGATGATTTCAGAGTGCAGAGATACAAGATGACAGATTTGAGTATAGTGTTGGTTGTGCAGGTTTTACTGTCAAAGTTTTCTTTAGTAGGAATTGTATGCCGAAGTAGACACAATTGACCAAGCAGTAGAGACAACAGTTTGGTGGGTACGATTTGATAGAGGGAGAAACTCGACCGGATGTCTAATAACAAAATATATATCTAACATAAATATGAAATATTGGTTCTGTTCAATTTATAACTTGCTACCATTCTGAAATGCTTCTAACAATTTCATTTCAGAATTTCTTTATTGGCTATTTGACAAAAGTTTATTTTTGGTCTATTATCTAATAAACGTCTTCCGAACAAAAATGGACAATGCGAAAGTATTTAATCAGTCTTTTACGGAATACATCATGATTTATTGATATTTTACCTTTATTTTATGTGCAACCAGTTTATTTTTGTGGCATTTAGCACGTGGTTCCTTTAAGAACAGAAACAAACCAAAAAAGGAATATCGTGTCGTAATTAACCCCTCCCCAAACTTTATATTTCAAGTTGTAGTTTTATGTGGGTTTTCCCAATCATACTTCCAATCTGTTCATTGGTTGACAAAATTTAGATATTTGAAAACAGCGTTTCCAAATAAAACAAATATACCCAATAAACAAAACTGTAATAAAATTTTATATGATGTAAAAATACATAAAAGGTATTCTATATGTCACATCTATTGCTGAACAGTTTTTTTTTATCATAAAAAACTAGGCCGAAGTCCACACATTGGATTTTTCACGGCCTTGACTATCCTAGCAGATCTTTTCCCCTTACGGGAATTTTGTTAGTATCTGCTTTAGTCCATGGGCTGGGATGGTCCACCGTGCACCCCCACTCATCAACTTCATGATTTTTAGGTACCTTTTATACCTCCCATTACCAAATCAATTTGTCGCCAAAGAATACTCTAGGATTCTTTTTAAGTATAAGCCTATATCTGTACCCCGCTGGGTCAAAAAGCCAAGGTTTTTGTGACTCAATTGTTTGAGCGTCTAAGCCTTCCTGGGACAGCATGTAAAAACTAAACAAATGTTGGTATTATCGTATAGCCCAATGTCTCAGCTGAGGTAACACTTAGTGTTTTCCGGTAAAATGAAAAAATGCACCCCTACCTGGCCCAAAAATTGATTAAATTGTCATATTTACAATGTAAAAACCCTTAGAATATTAATACTTCAGTAAAAAATGGCGTATTTAAAAATTGGTACTTTCTGTTTAGTATTATCACAATTTATACTTCTGGGGTTCTTTTGGTGATTTTTTGCATTATTGTCACATTGAAACTGAAAATAACTCGCCTGAATGAGTAGATATGTTAAATACATCAATAATTAAAACAATAGTATCCAACATGTCTTTTTTACGTCGATTATGTGCTAAAAATTACAATTTTGGTTCATGTTAAGGTATTCTATTCTTGGGTGGGGTGGCAATTTTTTCACCTAACTGGACTTGGAAAAGTTCAAATATTTATTACTCGGGCTCATTACAAAGCTAAGACACTATATAATTGTATTTAAATACACAAAAGCTTATTTGAAGTACGGTATTTGAAAAAAAAATGCCAATTGTTGGTGAAATGGAAGGAAAAATGAATGTCCGAAAATTACCCTTTTTATGAAAAACTCATTATTGTCACATTGACAATGAAAAATACGCGCCTGAAATGACAAGATGTGTTGGATAGATCGATGATTAAAACAACAGTACCCAACATGTATATTGTACACCGTTTATATATCAAAAATTAACATTTTAGTTCATGTTGAGGCATTTTTTTCATGGGTAGGGGTGGCAATTTTTCACCTAACTTTACTTGGAAAAGTTCAAATATTTATTACTAGGGCTCATTTTGACGCTAAGATACTATATTAATGTACTGTATCACATAAAAGCTTGATTAAACTATCGCAATCTGAAAAAAGGAAATAACGGGTGATATAGAAGAAATTCTGAAAATTCCCTTTTTACGATTTTATAGTAATTATCACCCCAAAAAGGAAATCTAAGCGTCTTAATCAAACAGATATGTTGGGAACATCATTATCTTAATTATGAATGCCTCTGAGTTTTACGGTGTCGGTATGCTGTGAGTGAGAATTCTTTTTGAGACCAGTTTTCTAGGGGTAGGGGTAATATTTTTAGCATTTTTTGAAAATCATTTCTTGAAAATTAGTTTTTAGTCGTTCATTTATCTAGAAAAATTAAATTATCTATCGACTGATGCCAAATTTGAGACGTTTTTGTTGAGTAATAATTTGTAGAGTCGAATTTATGTGACTTTTGACAGAGAAATCCCATTTTTCGCATTTTTTTTAATAAATTCTGACTACGAAAATCGTTATTAATTCATCAAAATAACCCCAGAAGTATAAATTGTGATAATACTAAACAGGAAATACCAAATAAGCCATTTTTTACTGAAGCATGAATATTCTAGGGTTTTGACATTGAAAAATATACCAATTGAAGTTATTTTTCGGCGGGGTAGGGGGTACATTTTATTCATTATTCAAAACCGTGTTACCGCAATTTCTTGGTATCATTGTAAAGCTGAGACATTGGGCTATACGATGATTCATACATATATCAGTTATATTTTGTTCTGTAGAAAGAAGTTCGTAGAATAAGAATAAACCTAAAAATGATTTTTGCCTCAATGAGGTATAAAAAGTAGCCAAAAAATACAAAAATGCTTCAGTTTATTTTTTGGCGACAAAAAGATTCGTAAATGGAAGGTATAAGGGTACCTGAAAATTATATTTTGGTTGATAAGTGGGTGGGGTGCACGGGGGGTTATCTCAACCCACGTACTACTTTAAGCAGTTGTAAAACATAATAATTGGTAGCGGAGTCCATCCTTCGGTATTGCTGACCGAAATATTTGGTTAGAGTATGTCCTACTATAGCGGCTGTAATAATGTTATGATTTATTCTGTCTGCAATTTTACCGTCTGTTCAAGGAGAGCATGTCGGTCACACCCTAGACATATATTGCATAACCTTCATCACAACCCTTCTCAGAGCTCACATGTGAAATATAAAGAGTTGGTCTAGGCGAATCTACCACAGCTAGGTATACAATTAACAAATAAACCCCCGGATGTTCTTTTGTCCGTTCTTTCTCAAGCAAACTCTTCTTGTCAATTAAGAGCTTTAAAAGGGACAATAGAAAAAATATAAGAAAACATTGCGCGAACTAACTCATTCAACGTGGATCCATTTCAGCATTAAGTGCGTTTTAAATCTGGAATATCAGGGATAATTAATTTACATGTACCTATATACGTTTCATATACCTGAGCAACGTTCTAATTAAACAGTTTACAAAAACCATTAGTATGAAAAATAAGTTTTATTTAAACAGCTAAATGATATAAGACATAAATTACAAAACAAATAATATGAAAAAGTAAAGAATACGTTCAATTAGAGGAAAGAGAGATAACTCTATTGTTTTTTTTTTTAAATGACCTCCGACGTCTTCTTGATAGTGCATCGGCGTGCGAAATATTTATCTTCCAAAATATTTTTATCAAGAAGTGTACGTAGATAAAATTCATTTTCTGACATTAATTTCATTATTTTACGTTCACTTTCAATTTTACTTAAGAACTTCTTTTTGCATCTTTATTTCATGCATAAAACAGTTTGTTGAATTTGAAATCAATGTCACCAATGAAAACAGTTACATTTCTTTGAATGGAAGGAGATATGTTGTATGACGTACTGTCTTCGATTCTAAGGTTGCTGACAGCAAATTAATCTTAATGCATATAACAATTATTTGTAAAGTTTATGCAATTTTGTAGAAAAAAAGCATAAATCGAGTAACTGCATTTTGCTACTTCGATTTTTTTGTCGTAAAAACGCATTTGATGAGATGCATATAGTTACTAACAGTAATTTAACAACTGCTTTCGATAATACCACGTTCTTCTGTATATATGTTGTAATAAATATGATAATGTCTAATAGTTTTGGAGGGGAAAGAATGCAAACAGTACGACCAACATATTTTAAGTCTTCTGCATTCTCTCAGAGAAGTGCTCTACATATTTCGTGAAATAATCTAGCTGTATTTGTTAGAATCGTGCAAAGTTTGAATTATATGGCGAATAATTTGAGAGAAAAAAAGTCACACATATATTTAATTTTTGGCGTAAATACATTTGTCTAGCTTCAGACATTATTGAAAGAATGGACATCGATCTTTCAGATGTGTGCGAAGTGGAAGTTACAATAAAATGTGAAGGAAATATCAAAGTTATCCCCCTTTAAAGGTATGATAGTCAATTCCATTCATTTTTTCAGTAATTACAAAAAAAAAATCATGAAACTTTTGGTGAATTGCAATACTATGAAGCATTTTAAACGATTTAATTAAAGAGCAGAAATATAACAAATTTTTTGAACCAGAAATCATCCGTGCATGATTCTTAGTTGTACAACTCCTCAAAGATATTGCGACTTCTGAAATAGGATATAATTTAATATTTAGAAAGGTCAAGGACATTATACTACAGTTAAACCTGTCTAAACCGACCCCTTTTTGGGCTTTATACCTGGCATGGTTTAGACAGGTTCTCGGTTAACGAAGGTTAAAAATACTTATAAATTGATATATGGGACTTTAAAAAGTGTCAGGTCTTGAAGGTTTTCGGATAATACAAGATTCGGTTAAGATGGGTTTTACTGTACTAATCATCAATGAAAAAAGTAATCACGGAAACAAATAAGCGAAAATAAAATTGTGCAAATATTCAATATTGAGGTATATCAAAACTCAGGAAGCTCGTTATGACTTCGTTCGACCATGCACCTCAAAAGTGGTGGCTGAAACGAAGTAGGTCTCACTTTTGGTCCCGATAAGGATTTCCCGTCAGTAGGTCGCTCTCCGACCAATAAAACATCACCCAGTTTCCTATTATCAAGTTTGATTATTTCATACTCAGTCGTCGGAACGCGTAACCCAAGAATATCACAACCTTTTGTTTCAACAACGGACTGTTTTGAGTCAATTTTCCACAACCCTTGATTTCCACACGTGCGATTTCGTGCATGATTCAGTGTGTCTGTAGTAAAATAGTCACGTGGAGTAATGCTCATACGTGCGATGTTGAATCTATAGTCACTTGATCCAGCAATTTTTCGAGATTCTTTTTCTTTTTTATAATCTCCAGATACAAACACGGTAAGAGACCCAGCAGAACAATCTGGATCTCGATAGAAGTCATATTGACCTTCCCATGATACACCGTTCGCATGGAAGACCAATGAACGTTTGAGAAATTGGCCATATGACCTAGTTTCGCAACTGGAACTGCTCCAGAAGCCATCAATCACAATTCTAGGCTGGTCACGTTTTCTTCGAAGTCGCGGCGGCTTCATTTCATTTGATCTTTTCAACTTTCGACAAATGTGACAGGCACGTGTCTGAAAATAGGAGAAAACAAATCACGAAACAAAGCGTTACATACAACAGTACTGTATCATTCTTAATTTATTCGGTGCACGAAATTATGATCATATGTAATTATGTGCAAGTTTTCTTAAAAGGATTATTTCAACGTTACAGTCTATCATATTAACATATGCAATGTCTTGGACGGTGTGAAGTTCCATTTTTCTTTCATAATATATATATGTTCTCTGATTATTCCTCTCCATACTTTCGTGTTCCTTAAATGTACATGTATGTCTAGTGTGGTTGCAATCGTGAATAATGTAATACTTCAAAATGCTTTTTAATTTCTGTTACATTGGTGACAAAAAAATTATCAAATATCGGTAAAGCGGTAAAAACATGATACGTACTCCATCAAGTAATTTTACCGCCTATCAAAAACTAATTCGGCATGTGAAAGTCTTTCAAAAAATACAGTGAAACCTGTCCAAACAGAACCCCTTTTTAACTTTCAAATTTGTTCGTTTTATACAGAATTCTGGGTTACCAAGGTTCAAAATAAAAATAAAATGATATAAAGGGAATGTTAAAAATGTCCGGTTAAGACGGGTTGCCGGGTTTTTCCGAGTCATGATTCACTGTATCCCCACCCATAACGTCGTTTTTTAATGAAACTAAGTAAGTATCAAAGCACATGAACAAAACGCTTTGGCGGATCCAGATGGGGTGCATGTAGTTGACAACTCCTCTTTTTGTAGGAAAATTTGTTATATTCATATTTAAAATTTTAAAATTTTCTTAGGAACCCCGGCTGGCGCCCGTCCTTTTCAAAGTGTCTGGATCCGCCCATAAAAACGTACCAAGATATCATGCTAATTACAAAAATTCAATTCACAATTTTAAGCATATAGGAAAATAATTCGGAAAGTAAACGTGCAAGTCAACCTTAACTCGACCTGCAACCCATGAAAAAGTTGAGAATATAAAAGCTGTTTGTAACAGAATGAGAGAAGGACGGAGAATGAATGGACTACATGTACATTTATATATCCTGTTGCTTTGTGATGGGAGCATACAAAGGGTCTACTTAATGCAGAAAATCACTGCTTTACGCTGGCAGATTGTTCATTTATTTCAAAAGGTGCTTCATATGGACTTGCTCCCACTATTATAATCATATTAAGTCAGAGAACCGCCTCAAGCTACCCTACAAGTAAACACGTAATGTTTTGGTGCAACATCTAGACATTATACTTCCATGGTTCAACTATGCATGTGTGTACATGTAATATACCTCAAATGATAGACAGGACTGTGTATTGATTTTAGAATCAAGTCTCGGTGATGAGACATAGGAAAGTTCAAGCAAGTTAATACAAAGTCTTATGACTGCAAACGAGCTAAATAAATTCGGTGAAAATATACCTGAGGCAACAGTACGTCCAAGTCAACTAATAACAAATCTCATAACTGTGAATGAACTGAGAACTCTGTAACGCATGCAAGGTTTCACAGAGACAGAGACAAACTTAATTGGAATATTAGTTCTGTCAGTTTTGCAGCTTCGCCGCCCATGGGAGCAAAATAAAGTGTTGATCACATTAAATAACCGCTGGTCTTGTAATAATTAGATTATTGCTATAATATTGATATGAATTATCCAAAATATGAGACAATCATTATCAGAGATGTTGACATTACCGATGTGTATAAATGAAGGAATGGTAGTTTTCGTGGACAAAACTAGAAATTAGAAAGGATGTGGAGAGCCATTGAGGACATTTAGGCCCTGTGATATGACATATTTTTAAACATATCACAGAAATAATATTATCCATTTTCAAACACCTCAGATGACTAGAACATTCAAAGCTTTTGAAAAAGCAGTTTACAATATTCTAATGCCACCATTTCATGGAACTTTACAACACACTTTAATTGTCAAGCAATTTTGAATTTTTGAGCTATTAAACCATCTTAATGACAACCATTTCACAAAATTGGTGAAGATAATGACGTTATTTCTGGAAAACACACAAACAAAATTCGGCCTGGTGGGGTGGGGAGCAGAGTGGAAGCTGGGCTGTAACACAAAGCATTACGCGGCCAAAAATAAAGTGACACTAAGGGTCAAAGGCACGTATAATTTACATGTAACTGAACAAAACTGAAATCTGCATTTTCATGTAGGCTGTTATTTATCCAGAAATATAGCACACAGAAAACCTAACCAATATATCAAACCGCTTTGAAAATTAGACTTAAGTGTATCATTCTACAAAAATGTATATGATTTTACCGACCCAATAGGTTTTATATGTATGTAACAGAAAGCGACAGGCGACAAAATTGATACTGATATGGTTTTCTATATTTATACAAATGTATAACTTACATTGCCCTTTAGTAAAGGTGTCTGGTAACTGTACGGTCTATATGTTGACCTTTTGTCTTTATCTGTGTGTATATCGCCGAAATAGAGCAATCTATCCGGCCGTCTGTTATAGCTTAGCTTGTTGCTCAGAATATAAGAGTTATGTATAGCAAAACGATCCGGTTTCTTCTTCAGAACGACCTTCAGTAATTGAAGTTCGTGGAATGAAAGAGTTAATAACCCAGTACAATCAAAGTCTTTTAAAGTTTTTTCCATGTGTCGAGGAAAATTAAAAATTTTATATTTCCTATACTTTTTCACTTCGATTCCATTTAAAATTTTGCAGTGTAGTTTTATTTTCTTATCTAGTTTTCTTGCAAAATGTTTATTGTATGGTGTTATTGTAACATTATAAAGTCTATAATCCGCCTCAACTCCGCCTCGAACCACCCATGACATTTGATGGGCTGATATGGATCCTTCCGCTAAAATGCCGTACTTAGGCCTAGAGCAGTGTGCGTCAAAATAATAATACTGATACAGTTTAAACTTTTTCCGTCGAAAAACATACTTCCTCATCAGAAATTCTGGGCCTGGTCTTACTTCACATCTGAAAACAGACAAAAAATTTCATCTATAAAAGAGAGAAACGAAATTTTTTAACGATGAATTAAGTAATTATTCAAAGTCATTGGAATTATTGGACCACAATTAAACCGATTTTTTTCCACTCTCCAAAGCAACAGATCAAAGACAAAATTTCAGACGAGAATACAAATATGTAAGACAAAAACAACCCAGACTCTATATTGAATAGACGCATGAATCATGTGCACCGGTAGGGTATTTTTCAAGTGTTAAAAAATCAAATTTAGAAATATGACCAAAAACTATTTTCATAAAGTTGCCGTGGCCTAAATGTAAAAAAAAATACCCGTTTCAGAATAGCCAAACACCTCTTTAGGGAGAAATCATGATAACGTGATTACGTGCAGTTACATAGGTAAAAATCGTATTATAATATATATATTATATATTAATATATATATAGAAGGGTCTGAAAAATTCCCAGCGATGTTAGAACTGTCAAATTTACGAAGCAAATTTTTGGTCGTTCCCTCCGCGGGACTCGAACTCGTACCGCTGTGACATCTATGGCAACACCGCTTGCATCAAGGTCTAGGGCGCTCGGCCAGCTAGGTTATAATCTTATATATATGTGTGTGTGTGTGTGTGTGTGTGTGTGTGTGTGTGTGTGTGTGTGTGTGTGTGTGTGTGTGTGTGTGTGTGTGTGTGTGTGTGTGTGTGTGTGTGTGTGTGTGTGTGTGTGTGTGTGTGTGTGTGTGTGTGCTAACACTGTTCTAAGTTTGAAAAATATAAGGTCAATATTTTCTGAGTGACAGATTACACTGAGAAGGTACCGTCCACAACATTTAGTGAAAAATATGTAAGTTCATCATACTAAAAAAGTAGGAAATCATTTGTCGAATTTCCCCGTAATAAAATAAAAGACTCATGCACATCTTCATTATTTATATAAATATTGTGTGTAATATTGGTTAAAATCTTTCTTGGGTTGCAGATTACACATAGTAGGTACCCTCTTAGCGTTATGGGCAGACGGATGGACGGAGTAGATAAACATTAAACCTTTTGAATGTTCTTTCGTTATTTTGCGCATAGCCCCGTAAATATAAAATGGTTGCTCCCTGTCCCCGGTGATTCACTTTTGTTTGGTCTTTGGTAAAATCCAATTTTTACTGTATCGCGCTAGAACTCTAACAAATAGGCTTCTGGAACAGGGTTATGTTGCTACAAGATTGAAGTCATCACTACAGAAGTTTTATGGTCGTCATCATGAACTCGTGGATCGTTATGGTGTATCCATCAGCACCATGAAAACTGATTTATTCAACGGGTCATGGTTTTCCTCTCCTTGTTTGTCTACCCCGGACTTGACTTTTTATGAGCAACTCGGCGGGTGTTTCTAGAAAATCAGAGGACGCTTACCCTACCGGTGCACATGGTCCATGCTCCCAGTTTTAAGTGGAGTCCGAGTTGCTCATTTACTTTTGTTACTTTGTATGTATGACTTTAGTAACTTTATGTTCTTTGTTGTGTATGTTTGTTTTCCATGTTTGGTCTTTGTCCCTGGATTGCATTCTTTTGATTACCGCTATAACCTTGGTTCCCTTGATTACTCTTTTACTGTTATTACATACGTTGTAAAAGGGTTTCCGGTTTCACCATTACACTCACTCCTCAAATTTCGCTTTAGTTTCTTTAATAAAAAATATTTAAAACCCAATGTTCAAAACACTTAAATTCTGTAAACTGACGCGTATAAATTTCAAGCTCAAAGAAGAGCTGATGGCATGTAAATTAAATGTACATACCAAACAACTGACCTTACATACTTAGTTACTTCCACGATTGAAATACTATACACTTATACATGTCGTATCAATTTAATTTCTTTACAGGGACAAATGCGAGCCATTTTAGGCCAAAAGTATGAGTATATATTTATGTATTTTGACACCTGCCAGAATGGATATCCCTTACATTAAATTAAACAGAACAAGTCATGCCGAATGAGGCTGCGAAAATCGCGGGGAAAGCAACTTTATCAATATGCTGAAATAAAAAAATAACACGCTCTATTTCGAGTGCGTAAAAAAACGCGTAAATAAATTAGATAAAAAAACTTTTATGCAGTTCATCCTTATATAATACAACTAGCCAAACTGATACAAGTAGTTGTTTTAGTCATATACATGTACCTTTATACATGTTCAAGGTACATGAATGTCTCAAATGAATTACATCGAGGAAAAGTTTGCGTTTGTCTTGGTTTTTAAAACGTAGTACGGGGCCCCATGTTAAATTCTATTATTTAATTTTGTGATGCTTGTTTATTTTGTATTAATTTGTAAAATAGGAGTGGATTACATGCAGTAAAAATAAAATTCATCCCCCGCTAATGTCATTGTTTGAATGGGACATACAACCCTTTTAGTTTGTGCATCAGCTGGGGTATCATGCATGCACTCCTGACCTTTGAATTTAAGGGTACAAAGTACCCGACATACTCGGACTAATATTTCACTTATGATGTAATCAAATATTATTCTCGAATATTGACGAATTTTGACAAGGAACGTTTCGTTCCAGAAGACGGGACTAACGAAAGACCCGAAATTCGAAGATTAAAACAGAAAAAGAATATTGTTAATGTACACGAAAAACTCATTGCAGTACGTGAAAGGACATACTGTTGAAGGTCTACTCTTCAAAAATTAAATAAAAGTAAAAGTGACTTGTTACCATATCGAATCTCCATCATGTATGTCTTGTGTCAACATGTTTTTTTCAATTTCCGCTAGAAGCTTCAGTATTGTTTTCTAGATCAGAAAAAAATCTTGCTTGAAGAATATATATTTGATGACACTTTGATGAAATATGAAATAATTTTTAAATTATCATTGTGGCGTGTGGACGCGTACGTGCGTGTTGAAATGTAGCAACTAAAATTACTTGACACAACAGATACACAGGCAATAATACAACTGTTAAAAAAATATTAATAGCACTTCTAAGTCTCGTTCGTCATAATCAAGTCAAGATCGACATTTCTTTGTAATCTAAAACCAAAATAAGGGAGAAATGTTGCGACAGAAGATACCAAAAACTGTAACCAATATGTCTTCTGTTTTTTATTTAACCTTGGATATTTTATTTCCAAAACATTTTAGTGTCGTCCTTTTGTTCCGCATACATTGTTCCGTCACCGTACCGGATACTATTTTGTCGCGCTAATGACTTCGTCATCAGTATTCAATTTGAATTGGTCCATTAACATGTAACGCTCTTTAAGATAATGTTTCAACTAATATGCGGGTATTTTTAGTCTAATCACTCAAACAAATAATCCGGGGTGTCGACTCGAAAAATTTCTTTTGTTCGATGTTGTTATTGCGATCAGATATAATATCAAAACGTTTGCCTTTTTATGTAAGCACGCCTTTCAATCTTGGTTATATTTTTGCGACGAGTTAAGTTGACACCAGGTTTAACATTGAAGTGTGAATGTCTTATCTACCTACTTTGTTCCAATTAAACACTTAGATAATAATATTTACTTAAGGGATAAGAAATCATAATTAGGCATTAAGGAGAAGTGGGAAAATTTCTCTAGGTTCAATTAGCGCAATTTAACCCTTCAAGCTGTTATTTGCACACCTTTTATTAAAGAAATATTTACGCTTTGTTCCGCCTTTTGCAGGTGAACGCAGCTATGTCGAAATTAACACTGATAATAAACCTAACACAACTAGTACATCTATCCGGAAACTAACCATTTGCAAATGCCCTTTGATGTTGTATACAATTGATACTACCGCACTAAGATTCAGGCAAGGAGTCTCCGGAGATTGTCTTATCGACAAAGCTAAGTGACTTAACTAAGGGGTATTTAATTGTGCAATTCATATGGGCTAAGTTAACATCATAATATATCAACTGCAAGTGAACAAATAAGTCCTGCGATCTGGCGACAACATCCCACTGACAAAACTTTTCTACATATACAGAATATCCTCATATTACTTTCTACATAGTCTTCATGCCAAAGCGTAGACCAAAATAAATAATTTGAAATCTTAAGCACCCTTCGTTCATCCCAATTTGCCGTCGTATATTTAAATCTTTAACACTGATTCAAACTAATACAGAGTATCACAAGAAAAATTCGCTTTACATTAACTGAACAATCTAGATGACATTTCCTTGTGCACTGGGGGACTCAGAAATTCCGAAACGGTTGCTCTCTTGATTTTCATTTTTATGTCTAAATAGTCAATCAAACTTTTCGACTATTAAGGGACGCCCCTAGCCACCGTCACTCTCGGATCTGCATATGGTGTTCAATTTTCATTCCTTAACTGAAACTGTATCATTCTTCATTTGTTGGTCTGTTGTCAATAAATACAAATCTACATGTAGTTATCACTTCTATAAAAAAAAGTCCTGTAAAATTTCTGAACTTTTACCTATAATTTACACGACGAATAAGTTTAACTTTCCCGTCTTTTCCTGTCAGGACGGGGCGGGTAGGGCGGGTGGAAAGGGGGTAATCACACTTATTCTTGAAAAACGATGACAATATACCCATTCATTTCGCTCGTGCTTGCACACGCTATTATACAATTAAATTAATGTCTTTCATTACCTGTTGGAGGTCCAGGTCCCTCGAAACTTCGGAGGGTACAATCTCTCAGTTTCATCTGACTTTGGACAATGTATGTTGACGTTACCCGTATCAAAATCATCAAATATCCCAACTACAAAAGTTGCTTGGAAAGAAAGAATAAACATAAATTAGATCAGCTGATTATATAACTGACATAAATCACTGTATGAAAGCAAAGGCATAGAAGGATGAAACTTTTTTACATTCATAAATTTAAATTGTGACTTATACTCTTTTCTGTTCATGGTCAAAAATTAATACATGTACAGATGTAGTTACAAAAAGAACATACAATAAAATTGTAAAATTTTATTTGGGGAATCAATTTGAATAATTTATTCAATGGTGGATGCAAGAGGGTCAAGGGTTTGGAATTTCGTTTTGTTTAATATCGTGCAAGATAATAGCCTGGAGCTACCCCTTTTGAAATCTCTGGATTAGTGTTATAGTATATAATTACTTTCATAAAACTGTAATCTACATATTCCTCATTTAAAAAGTTGTAATTCAATTTGATGCGACTCATCCTCTTGACGTGTAGCCACTACAAATTATGATCTATGACTTTTTCTAAAATCACTAAAATAAGATTTGACAAGAACAACATATTTAAGATAATTCTACTGTAGTAGCCTAAACATGGGCTATCAAATCTCATATTTCAACAAATAAATTGTCACATCTATATTCACACCCACCTCGGTCCCTTATGACCATAAAACAAATTTAGTTGATGAATGGTCATCGTTAAACCGCGCTATAAATTTCGGACAGTTATTATAATGTGGACATCAATTTAATTCGACAAAGAAACTGGTGTGGTCGCTCTGATAAGATTACTATATTTAATTTGACTGATTTCAATGAAAATCGTTACGAATGTTGTTTTAAATTAATTTTGCGATTTAAGGCACAAACGTGTTATCAACAAAAATATGCAACGAACTAAACTGACACAAATAATTGGTTTTGTCTGAATGTCTTTCGAACACCCAATTCGCCTTTGTAAACGTTAGATTTTATTATGTACTTTAAACCACGTAAAGTACGAGAAATGATATTTAGGTTTTTGAAGCATAGATGGGGTGCATTGTGTGATTTTAGAGCCGCGGATCCCGAAACTATTTTTTGGAAAAATTGTGGTCATTTTGGTCTATTTTGCCCCAAAAATGCATAGAATCAAGAAATTAACGAAAGTTCGTTTGAAAAGAGGAACTCAAGGTTATTTCTGGCCAATTTTTGTCCCCAAAAAAGCATAAAATTAACAAAGCTTCAAAACAGGGGTAAGCTTGTAGTCCCAAAAATGCACGAATTTTTCAAGCAAAAAAGGGGGTGCAACCGCCGGATTCCTATTGCATTTAGCAATGTATTATAATCCTACAATGCATAAACAGGGAATTAGACCAACAAGGAAAAGTTATTATATATATATATATATATATATATATATATATATATATATATATATATATATATATATATAGTGACAGACCTAGACCTTCTAAAATGTACCGTCTTCAGGAGTACTGTCTTTTTGAACTAAAATTGGTGCATTTTGTGTTTGATCCGCCCATGATCAAAACAAGGGTTCTTTTGGTTTTATCGGTACTTCTGAACTTTTTGCTTTTATACTTGTCAAATGTAATAAGTTTTGAACAAATATATTGTCTGCATTGATTGATAACATTTTCAATCAAACTTTTCCTTATAAGTGTCATTTCAAAATAGTAACTTGTTTTGCTTGTTATAAAGACTTATCGAGCTGATGTAGTATGGTTTTGTTAAACTGAAAGAAGTTTTTCTTGCATATCTCAAGTGTCAACCTACATTCCTCCCCACATTTTTACAATTGCGATGTTTTTCAAAGGGGTTAACTAGTTGACATTTTGTATTTTCTTTGATCTGGATTACAACCTGAAATATTTACTCATTGCTGTTGTAACATAAACATATCAACAACATGGGTCGACGCGACAGGGGCGTGTTTAATAGGGTTATATTTTATTGCACGTAATATCCAAATTCACAATATATGGTCTAAATCCCGTATAAAAAATGAACACGGGTGACAAAAGACAAGCTGTAAAATAAGGGGTGGTTATCTGGGCGAGGTTTGGAATCGTTCCATAAGATAACTTCTACTAAGAAAGTTTTTGTTCAAGAATATGTTTATGTATTTAACAAGTTCATATTTTAAATATAAATTGACTGAAACTGTTTTAATTCTACCTAAAATGATAACCTCATATCTCACTACAGATTGCTTCAGACGATATTTTAATCTATACCATAGCTTAAGAACACTTTCAAATTTTCTCCACCAGGCCATGACAAATTATCCACTAATTTAAACGTCTCAATTTCAGTTTGCCACATTTAGAAGTTTTATCTGATTTTAACGTTAGAGATCGGGTGCAATTTTAACTGTTATGCCCGAAATACAAGTGCAAATTTGTTAATTTCAAAAGAGTAAACACAAATCTCGTAAATTTGAATTCTTGAGAGATATTTTTATCATCCTAAACAAATGGGTAAAACTTTGTATTCGTATTGTTCACAGATTCTCTGAATCGATTCTCTTGAGATTATTATTGAATGTATGCAACGACAAAGCAGCTGAAAACACTAGTTTTCAACAACGGTTGTGGCCATGTTACATTTAACCCAACATATTGCTTTGTATTTGCTTTTAATTAATGGTTTTACTCGTGAAATATTTTTATTTGCTTTAATTTGTTTAGCGCGTTTTATTCCCATAAACAAATTGTTTTATTCCTCTTCCATTCAAACCAAAGAGCGGTGTCCTCAGATTTTAAACAACAATAATTTAAAACAGCTAACTTCTAGAAAGATTTAAAAACAATCACTGGACCAGGAATACAATCGTAAATAAGTTCACTTAGGAAAATTCAATGTACTTCTTAAGAAAACAACAACAAACACGTTCTGGTGCCTTGCTTTAGAATATAAGCGACATTAATTTTCCAGTTTCTGGTAAAATTAACACTAGTGTTATCTATTCAAATGATAAGAAGAGTTACAGATTTCGAAAACAGAAAGGCAAACAACATAATTACAGATTTGTGAGATGCCAAAGCTAGGTATTTCTCGAACGAATGTACCTTTGTCAGGTTAAAACTATGATTCTAGATAAAACACCATTGATAATTTTTTCCAAATGTTAAAAGAGTTTCTACAGTTCTTTTGCTATTCTCGTTTGAACTCATTTCAGATCTTCTCTAAACGAACCTTTCATCTCTAAATCCGTAAGCATGGGGCGTTTTACTTGGCGCTATAAATTTTATAATTTTCTAAATTATGAGAGACTTTTGCGTCATTGGCGTGCTACCAGACGCTAATGAACCGAGTTAAAAATCTGAGTTGGAAGATATCACACATTTATTTAACTTGTATTATATATTTTCTAATTCAGTTAAATTTGTCATTGTGAAAAATGTGCATTTATTTCTTAACATGATAATTTATAGCTAGCTCAGAACTATAAACGCAAGAAGATGAAAAACAAGACACTTTTATCTTAAAATTAATAAGTTTTCTTATCAGAAAACATTCTGAATAAATTGCATTTTTTTCACTTTCGTAAATTTACTGGACAGTGTCTGGTATTTGCAAATCGAGTATATTTCAATAACAAAGAAAAAAAACTTGTCTGAATTTGTATTCTTTTACTTTTTAACCTTGAGCTTTATATATAAACTTTCAAAGTTCTGAAAAAATTGAAATGATACAAATTACGTGGTAAATTATTTCCCTAACTTAAAATTGGAAGAAAGATTCTTAATTCAGCATTATTCAAGTTAAGAGCGAGCTCCGAAATCAGATTGCAAAAAAAATTTAGAAACTAAAACGAAGCCATGGAAATCGGTCCACAGAAAAATATATAGAATGGAATAACAAATCCCATAACTTAACAGTTTATTGCTAGAGAAAACCATCCTCGAAGCAATAGAGTCGATTAGCACTTTCAATGCACTGATTTCTAATTAATGCGTTCCACAGGAGGTTGAGAAGGTACGAACTGATAATACTAAAGATTTATGATATTTGACAGACCATTGAAAAAAGATATTAAGGAATTGGAGGGGTGTATGATACATAATTTCTTATGAAATTCGAAAGTTTGTGAAAATATTTTTGAACCGCCACCCAATATACCACCATGAAATAGCAAGACAAAGTTAATCATTGCATGAAAACAGCAGGCGCTCTTTCAGCCCACCCCTATTATGTATAACTTGTCCCTCCAATAGCGACTCATTTGAGCGTGAAAAAAAAATAGTTTAACGGGCAAATAAGAAAATATCTTCCCAAAAAGAAATTCCCCATCTGACCTTATGCTGCAAGAAAATAAATGAAACAAATTATTACATTAAACAAATAGGACAATGGCATTGTAAGTACCTGTAAAATATAAAAGGTGCAAAGTTTTGTTCATTAACAGGTTAAAAGAAATGTTCACTTAATTTAGCACAAGAGCTTTTCAAACACTGACAGCCATTTAAATTTCGTTTTCCAGTGTGGGGAAGTGACTGCCCAGTATGTCAACGAATTATTCGTTGGTTTAAGTAGATATGTATGTTTCTAGTTCAGCGCCCTGTTGATCTAAGCTATTGAGATGAACATGTTACAGTAACCCAACGCTTTTATTGTGGTTAGCCCAGACCACACTAACAGTATCACTCCATCTAAGTTTAAGGTTTATATACTGTAACAAATTAGTCATATTAGATTCACTTTCTAATGAATGAATATGAAATCGAACTATGTAGGTATGACATGCATGAATTCAACCGGAAAGTCGTTAAAAACGTTTGACATGCATTGTTCCGGGGTACCGCCAAAAAAAAAATAATTGTAATGTATATCGTTCTGACGCGAACCCGACATATCAATGTGCAAAGAAAGGGAAGGGGCGGTTATGTGGACAAAAGAACGAAATGACACAAAGACGGACGTACGGACAGACAGATAGGGCGAATACTATGGAAAAAATCATAAACCCCACACTTCGTCAACGAGGGGGATATAAAAACACACACACAAGAATGAATTTATGCCACGTAATCTGAAACTTCTATTTACATGTACAAATCAAAGACGTCAATACTATATGGACACTTACATGGTTCAGACAAAGTAGAAGATATTTTAAGACTCAGTACGTCAAGAACAGAATTACTTGTACGTGAAAATTGCAATTTCCTCCATAAACACTGTTGTAGTTTTAGCATATTCAATTCTCCATTTACTACCCAAAATTTAAAAATGTATACGGGTGGATGGACCATTTCCAAATAGTTTATTACGATGCAGAATATTTTCTACCCTCTTTTACCATATGTATAACAATGTATTAAGCTTTTAATGACATGTTCATTTTTTTCTACATTTGAATTGAATCTCAGACTCATTTTACCACAAGGAATTAATTCTGTTCAAGACTTCAGATTTAGTTTTTCTCTCTTTAGTCAGTTATACCAGCCAAATGTTATTACTCCTTAATTTTGCTTACTGTACACACGCGAGAAAAAAAATTACACCGAGACCTACTTCGTGGAAGTATGTTTTGCGCATATTCATCGACTACCTCGCAGTTTCATGTAACACGAAAGGGTATATTTAGCTTTGAGTCGCGAATAGAATAGACCTGGATACATCGCATGCAAAAAAAAACTGTACGCAAAGACAAAATCAACAGCTAGTTTTAATATTCCTATCATCCATTATAAAGCAACTATGTGATTTGAGTTTTATGAGGGTCAGGTAGAGTCAATTTAATGTCTTATCCGTTATATCATTTGTTTTTTTTGTCACGGCCTTGAACGCTTCATCCTAGCCATACAACCAATTCCTCTTACACATTGTTCTGCAACAGAAATTGTTCCCGCCTATCAATTTCAAATTTGATCTTACCACCCCCTTCCCCACCAATAAAAATCCAAAAAGCAAATTTAAAAAAGAAGAAAAAATTACAAGGTTCCTAACATACACGATATTCACGAGTAGCTATAATTTCAAATCTAAATTCTAAATCTGATAATCGGACATTTTTACAATAAATATTAAATACTCGGGTACAAGCGGTTTTAAATTAATTAAATTTCACCTATGAAACGTCGGAGGTCTAAATCAGTAATGCCGTAAGACGAGTGATGTTATCGTTTCACAGAGTATCAACACAAGCTTATCTACAAGAAGAATAAATAATCTGCCTGCTTACAAACGAGATAAAATTGTCATCTCACAAAAATCTCGACATTTGTATATCTTTGCTACTTTATAAATAAAAATAAATCCAAACTTCTTAAAAGTTTGAATTTAAAGAATTTGGGTACTTGGGACTTAGTCAAAAGATGGCAATAATAACTCAAGAAAATAATCATGAATTATTTATTCAAAACACTCGTTTGTGAGTGATATGTTTTTTTGATAAAGATAACAAGAAAACAAATATAATCATTTCATTCTTAATTAGTAGTAGAAAATCAGGAGTCTAAAATTTGAAAAAAAGAATATATTAGCGGTTTAAACTGTCTGATGTATTTTCTAGCTAAGCGTTCTTAATAACATCAACTACTAAATGCGTGCAAATTTGAGTCAAACCCATAGTACATGTATATATTTAAACATTTCATTACACGCACCTTAACATACATTATCTAAATAAACGAGAGTAAAAACATTAAATGAAAAGTGCTGTTGAAGCCATGGATTAGCACTTGACCTCATAAAAACAGGGAGAGCTTAGTTCTTCCTAATTGTGTGCGGAGTTGAAGTAATTAAATATTACCAATGCGTGAGTTCGAACAGTAAAAACTTCATGTCTTAGTTTAAATACAAATCTTTCTTACATAAAGTAAATTTTAAAATGCCATTTCTACGTGAATTTAATGAAAAACCGTTTAATATTCTCACTTGACATTCGCATTTTGACACGAAACTAAAACAAATATTTGTAAATTCCCAATTAAAAGGAAATTAATTAATATAAAATTTGTTCCATGTCAATAGAGGTGTTCTAAAACAGGTGATAAATTTTCACAAAAGTGACAATTACAAACTACCTGCCAACGCAGATATTAGTGAGAAATCTGGACAAGCCTCAATATGCCAACCATTTATCATTTTTAAATTACTCGAATTAATTCTCTAGGATATAAAATTGGTCAGCCTGCGTTTACTTTTGCTTTACGACTTATAAATCTTGGGTCGTAAATTTTTCATTTTCTGTAATAAAGTTTGAATTTTGAAAATTATGGATAAGATATCGTTCAGGTGCAATTAATTGTGGTTACTAGTTTTAGTTCCATGTTCGTGACGAATATTTGCCTGTATTGCCCTTTCGAATCTAGCTCCAGTACTTTGTGGTGAGATACAACTTTCGTTTTATAAGTTTATAAAGCTTTTAATTATTCTAACACTTTTTAAAAAAATTAAAATCCACTTAAAATAACATAACGTCTCTGAAAAAAAATGAAAATTGCATCGTATCTCTTTCGTTTAAGGTACGAAAAATGTACTGGGTTGGACATTGGGTTCGATTTGAGCTAATTATAACCTCTAATTTAAACTAGTTTGCGTGCTCTGTCAATGCTAAATGAGAAATTTTTATTAAACGATTTTGTCACTTTTTAAAGTGAATTGTATTTTAATCTTTATGTACAATGCATAGTAAAGAGTTTATCTAATCAAGCATATGACGTTTATAAACTAAATTATTCTCTGACTCCACAATTTGATATGGGTATTACTTAACATTTTTTTCTCCGTTAAAATGTAAGCTTATCAATATTAATTCTCATCGAAGCAGTAACTACAATTGTAAATTAAAACTTACCAAAAAGTATGAAAGACAGAAAATTTATCCACATTTCTGTAATTTTTCAACACATTTGTAAAAATCACCGTATTTTTTCCATGTCTCTTTCACATTTCTAAACTCCTAAGATTTATCCAAACTTTACTTATATCTCATCTGCTTGTTTACATGGATTTGGGAATGTTAATCCATTTTGAGTACCATGGTTTATTTAAACATCTCTAAAACACTATACAGTTTCCACTCTAACTAAGCGCTATTACGTCCACTTGAGGAGTTGATTAAAATGACCAGCAAGCGACACGTCACGGAGCATATTAACCGTGTCTGCGACCAGTATCGTTCCGGCAATTAACACGAATGTAAACGGATACTTGGATAACGCTGGTATTTTTCGGGATATTACAACAATAACATAAACCTTGGCGAAACATTTGTAAAATTTGAATTAATGTCAGTAGCGAACTGAGTCAAACTAATCAGATTCGAATAAATAAAAAGATTAAGACGAGGGATTCTCTTTAAGTTTACACTGGCGAGGTCACGAGGTCATCTTTAGATAAATTACAAATACTTTTTCTGAAGACAAAATAATAAATGACAATTCATTGTAACACACGCAAAATATCTTATTATTGTAGTGTAAGGTACACCAGATTTCGTATGTACAACATCACAATAAATGGATCAGATGACCCGACTCGTATCGTATAATAAAGGAAACTTCGGCATTGCATTACAGCGTTAGCACGGAATTTATATCAGTTTCGTTGTGCAGTTTAACTAAACAATAGAAAGAATTTAGATTAGTCCTATAAAAAACTTCCGCAATTGAATTAAAAACTGATGTAGATTGACTTAATTGAACCACATTACATTTGTAATGTATGTCACGGATGGGGCGGATCCAGTAACTTATATCAAAAAAGGGGGAGAGTTCGATCTAGAAATTTATGAATGGGGTTTCCAAGCATTCATTTTTGCCCAAGATTTGCACAAAATTAACAAATCGAGTTTCCTAAGAAAAAAGGGGTTTAAGATAACAATTGCATATTTTTGCCCCAGTGTGTGGCAAAATTAACATTTTCTCAAAAAATAATAATAATAATAATAATAATAATAATAATAATAATAAACGCCACTGTGCAACGTCAATTAAAAATTTTGACTGGTTTCGTCCATTTCACTAAGTAAAGCTGTCTAAATGTGTGCGTCGAATGAAGTGCGACTTGAAATGCTTGCAAATATTGTCAGAAAGAAATTGCCTCGACCGACAGTTTTTTCCTGCCTTTTTTTTTTTTGTTTTCCCTTGGATGCACTGTAGAAAACTAATTATACATCCATATCTGCAGCATTTTCGATGCGTATGTTAGAACTGCATTTTAAAAGAAAACTTCAAAAAAGGTGTTAACAATGGATAAGATTTTCTAAACATTAATCCAACTAAATCTAACAATAGCTGCGTACCATAAAGTTTCCATCCATTTCAAAAGTGTGCTTCGTATAGAGTTTTAGATAAAGAAATAAATTATATACATTGTATTATACCTACACTTTTTTTTAGCTGATTTGTGTTTATTATTTTAATTGACGCCTGATATTTTAAATCGGGCATTTAACACACTTCCCGAAGCACCTTGTTTGAAATGGCGGGAGGGGTAATTCATATAGTACCGCTTCCTGTTGAGTCCACAACCAGCGGTGTCCATTCGGACAAAGGGGTTCTAAAGTTGAACATGAAATAAGTGCACATTTCAGTTTAAGCAGCTGTATATAACTACATAATTTTTAAATAATGTGCTAGTTGTCTTTTACTTATTATAATTTACCCCATCTTTAAATATGCGATGACGGATCCAGGGCATTCCGGGGTTTTTGTTGAAAAAAAATGGTTGATTTCGTGCAAGTTTGGGTCCAAAATGAGCAAACATCAATCTGAAACCTCCTTATCAAAATCTCTGGATCCTCCCCTGAAGTACATTTATGTGTATTGTTCTTCCTAATCTTATTTAAGACAACCAATATTTGATTAGTGTTTTAAGAAGAAAGGGAGGATCGAGGATTGGAATTTAGATGGTGTACAGTTATTTTATTTTTACTATTGCGACAGAATCCTGCTTTGGCGAATAATCCTAAGTAAAGTAGTATTTGTAATCGCAAAAATGAAATTCTTTGAGGCGTGGATCCAGAGTTTTTAAAAAAGGTAGGTTTTCAGAGTTTTCGAAAAAAGGGGTTCCAGATTTTAGCCCAAATTTTGCACAAAATCACTCAAAACAATTCAAATTAAAAAGTGGGTTTCAACCCCAGTGGTAACACACTCTGAGTCGGTCACTGCTTTTCATTTTTCAGTCTAAACTTGATTTACTGTATGAATAACTTATATCTTTTACTTTTTGACTTTTTGAGCTTTGCTGTCTAACATCATATAGAATATCAACTAAGGTGCAATGCCTCGGAATCATTTCTAGCAGACAATTTCCATGACTAACACCTGTTTATGTGTATTGGATGTTGACTAATTAATTACCTGTCCACGAAGAATGGTTTTCTATTGGTCAACTCGTGAAATATCACACAAGTTCAAATTATTGGTATTACTAGCCACCTGAGCACTCATCACCTATAGGCAATCGGTTCAGATAAGCTAATCTGAACTGTTGACAAAACGGTAAATACAATGTACAATGTATAGATGTTACATGATTGCCAATGAGACAGTCATCCAACAAAAGCCAAGCAACAAACAATTAAACTCCTACACGACACCACATGGTCTTCAACGATCGGCAAAACCCATGCCATAAAGCAAGCTGTAAAAGGCCCCAAACTGAATGAAATGAAAATATTCATGAAAAACGAAAATCTACCAAATATATAGAAAAAAACCCTTAAAACTAATAATAACGAACATAGAAAACAACGACTAGACAGAAATATCTATATATATATCTATAATTAGTTCTGGTCTTTGGAGGACCCTTAATAAATATAAAAGCTATTTATGGCATTCATTATTGAGTTTTGGTAACGACCCGGCTGTGATCGAGAATGCTTTTTAAGGTTGGTTCATACAATAGTCTGAAACCTGGTAGCCACGATCTCTCAACTATGCCAGCAGCATAAAGTGAGACATTGTGATCGCTGGAAAATGCAAATCAAGGGAATTTGAAATGCTCATGTTCTAGAAGTGTCAGGTCTTCTGTGGACTGCTGCTTCCATGTTTGTTAACAGACAATCAATTTGACGTTAATCTACGTTAAACTGAATATTACATGTCAAAATCTGTATCAACCTATATCGACCTATATCACCTCTCGGGTCGGTGGCTTTTGGGGGTGATACAGCATGTGATACAGATTTTGATATATCATGTTCATTATATCATATATTTTAATTATATTTCAAGTGTGTTCTGTGTAGGGGTGCGATATAGGTCTAAGTGTGTGATGTATGGTAGAAAATATAGGTTTACATGTGTGATATAGGGTATGAGATATACAGTAAACGATATAGGTTTAAATAAATACTTATAACGCATATATAAAAAGGTATACTTCACTCTAAATATATGATATAAACCAATATCTGTATTATACAAATTTCTTCAGAATTTCCAATATCCATGCACTTCGTAAGCGTGTAAAGTATCAATACGGCTGTGATCACTGAAGATTGAAATGAAATATGCCTGCTCCGCACTTTTACAATGTGTTTATGGGGGGAGGTTATCGGCAACATCATTTGACTAATTACGATGCGGTTTGACCCGCAGCTTACTAGTGTTGCACTTGCTAAAATATTTCTAATTATATTGAAATTTATGAATTGTAGAAGAATTTACGGCTAGACATAAACCATGCAGTTTTTATTGTACACAGAGGGGTAATTACTGCGGAAGATAGGTTTAGCTCTCTTCAAATGTTTTCTTTGAAGTGAAACGTGTTTTTATAATTGCAAACTGAGAGGTTTGAGTTTTCTAAGGTATATCTTGTACACAGGAACAAGCTTTACCCCCTTTTTTCATTTAAAAAATATATATCGTTTTTGTCGACTGGCACATTGATAGACAACTGCAAATAAATTTAAGTGATGATAATTGCATGAATAGAAACACAAAGTTGGATAAACAATGTTTTTAAAACAAAGAATTTTTTTTTAAATGAGAAAAGAGGGAGGGGTAAAGTAGGGTCATGACCTGTGATATTTTATAATTATAATATGCATCATTCTGTCTGGTGGAGCAAGATGTATTTTGTAATGGTTGGTTTATCAAGTTATTTGTTCGAGTTCTTCCGTTTTGCTCTGACAGTTAAACTGCAAATGTTCCTTTAGGCTTGTATGAATATATTAACATCTGTTGTGTATGGGGCCAGTGATATGGAGGAAAACACCGGACTGTTTCAACCAGTAGTTCCCTTTAGTTTGGTTGATCGTGTATTTTTAGCTTTATGGTGATCATTGATTATAGTTAGTTTTACATTATGGCTTGTTTTTACACAATGTTACCATAAAATAAAATATTTCAGTAATAACATCTGTTGCCTAGGGTATATAAAGAAAACCTGCATGTTATATTTTCTTTTCACACTAATGGTCTGTAAAAAACAATTACGACATCGCATGAAACGACATATTTTTAAAAGAAAAAAATCAAATAATTTCATGTCATTTTTGTCCGAATAACCACGGTCAGTTTATGTGTAAAGTACTAATGGAAGAAACTTGTTAACTGGTTGAATTTTACTGGTCAGATACTACTACCAAGATTAACAAACTCAATGTTGTAACCGTAAATTCATTTAAACGAGTTAAAAGTTCAGAACAGTTAGTCTTTATACCACTAGTCAGTTAAAGATTTTTATTATTTTGTTCACATACTTTCACTGACTGTTCATATTTACTCGTAGACTCCTTAAATAAAATAAACATCTGTTAGTTACAAAGCACGTAAAGGTTGCAGGACTTGTCATAATTGTTATTGGTAATACTTATCTAATTTAGAATAGTACAAGTGGGTTTAAAACGATTCATCACAGGTTGTATCTCAAAGGATAGCTAAATGGATTGGAATGGTACATGTACTTATCAGGTATGTAATTTAGGTTGTGGTTGATAGAATGGATATGACTGGTAACTATTTTTTTTCAGTTTTCTTGTATTCAATCTTTCATGATTAAGCTCATCATACGATGCCTGCCATGGAATGATATAATGACAAGCTTTATCGTTCTCGGTTAAGGAAATAAATAAAACCTCAGATGCCATCCAGCATGAACTTAGAATGATGTGGTGTTTCAAGGCAAAAAGGTTAAGAAGTCACAAATAAACAGAAGACTATGCGCACAATACGGGACTTCAGGAATCGAAATTTTGTAAAACCTTGTTACTGGTAAAATGTGTAAAGATTGTGTCTTATCGCATTAACTCAAGAAAATAAAGGGCGTTTCTCGTTATCACAAAGAGTTACATAATAACCTGTTTAATTTTGATTGTTGACAAACAAAACTAAAGTGATTTCTAGTCAGTAATGTTAGCTTCGAAAATTATTGTTAATATATAAGAGTTCTTTAATTTAAATACCCTGATGTATACGAAATGTACACGAAGGACTTTAAATGCTTCTCCGCCAGGAACGCTAAGGAATACAGTGCCGATCCTTGTCGGATTGAAGTCACATTTGAAGATATTCTTCAGCATATACAGAAAAACCCAAACAAAATACTTATTGTTTACTATAGATAACAGACTAGTAGTAGCGAACTGTTTTTATCAGAGAATTAAGACTACATCATAGTAAATATCATTAACGTACATTCTTATGTGAGGTAACGAAATGAATCCAATCTTGTAAACCAGTCCAGAGATTAGAATATGCATTGCATCCTCAATAAAACTACATGAAAGCAATGTAACCTTTGACACAGAAGGTCTTTAAAAAGCAAATGAATTGGCAATAGTTCTGACAGCATTTACTAAACACAAAAAATCTTAATGTGTACTAAACTCTCTGAATATATAAACATTCTTGAAACATTGCGAATTGAAGACAACCTTTAGAAATGAAAAATGTTTTATTTTAACTTTTAGATAAAAATGAAGATTTACTGAATGAATTTATTAATTGTTAATTTCCCCAGGCTAAAACAAATTTAAAATATAGTATTAGAAGTATTAATAAAACAAAATGCTTTCAAAGATAGGATATTCTTTAACCAGATATTTGTGGCATGTACTCAGCTGGCCCTGGAATGGAGTTCGCAGATCCTGAAAAAAATGAAATTTAAATAGTAATGGTATTTATTTTTCAATATGGATGATATAGTTTAAAAGATTGTCTGAAAAGCAAATACCCCCCAAAAAAACTTTCCACGTCCATCTAAGACATAAACGAACACGTATGAATGCAACCATAGTGTAAACATAATGTTCTTATTGATGAAGACATTTTTGAATACTGAAACAAACAGGAAAACTGTGAACGCGTTGCAAAAATAAGACCATCGCTCAATTTGAGGCTGTACATTCAAAACATACACGATTGATTTAGTTTCAATACTGTTTCGGCGACTATGGTCAAATATGACAAGAAAATATTAAAGAGTAATCTAGGGAACCAAGGTTATAGCGGTAATCAAAAGAAATGCATTTTCTTCATGTGAATATTATATATTTGATGAATACCACTGAAAAGTTCAAGGTAGGTGTATATATAGAACATTAGCCCAATTAGGCAGACAGATAACGTTCTCAGTTCGAGTCCTATTCTATAACACACAACACGGTCTTACCAGTCCTACAGTACTGTTTTGTTTCCTTTTCAACCCATTTTGCTCCAATTCCAGCTTGTTCTGTCGAACCGTACGTGCCCGATTGGCAGTTCCCCTTTTCCATTGCTGCCGAGTCGATGTCTCTCTTTGTTGACCCATGTCCCGCCTTAAATGAAGTTGCTTTCATATTGTTATCGATGAAGCCATCTCGACTCTTTTTTCTGGAGGGATTTTCCTGCACCATGACTTTACTGCTACTGGTACTGGCAGGTCTGGGCACATCTACACCTAAAAGGTAGTAATTCCAATTTCCAATAAACCAAAACATCATTTCAAAATACAAAAAACACAGCCTATTCTAGTTAGACGCTTATTTTCTTTCCAATAAAAGATACTCTTATATAAGTCATATAATCAGATATTTGTTTCAGGAAAAAGACTGAAAAATGATGGGATACATAAATTACAAATGGTTCACTCTTGTTTTGCCGACTATACTTTCTAACCTTAGACTAAATCAAGAATCTAACACCCCACAGAGTGCAATACAGAAAAAAATCTAAGACACTCACGGGCAAGATAAAAAGTTTATTACATCTGCAAAACAGGGAGTGACCATTACACATGTATGTAACTCCATATTTACCATGCATTTGTGGTCCATATGGAGGAGGTGGCGAGTTGTTTATCGTTGTGTTGTCTTTCTTCATTTTGTGCAACAGTCCTCCAATTATGGTAACAGCAACAACAAGCAACCCACCGATACATCCAAGTATTATATACAGTATATTCATGTTACCACCGTTCTTAGGTACGTCTATAAATAAAATATATTCGATGAATGATTTCAAATGATTTCAAATTTTTACTGCGCTCTCATTCGTTTTAAAGAGGTGCAACCTAACTGAACAGACCAGTATCAAAGGGCAACTAAGAGACTACTTTGTGAAAAAAAGTTACGCAGTCGGGTTTTAGCAACAATCTAATAGTATATTCAATTCACCGTCAATAGTTAAGGTGACACAGGGTGCAGAAATCGCCCCTTTGAACTAACAAAGCTTTTGTGGTCTACACACGACTTGTTTTTACGTAACTTTACACAGATCTGCATTTTGAAGAAAACCATACTTTCATCTCTCTCAAATAAACAAAAAACAAGAACGATAACTCTTGCATAGTATCATTTTCATTTACAATATACCCGGTAAATATTTTTTTCTCAAATACTGCCACAAATCGAAAAAGGATGGCCATGTGGTCTGTAATGTATGTTAATTTTAATTTTCTGTTTGATATTCAGGTAGAATCCTACTGAAACATTCTAAATACCATTTGTAAAACATGGAACTATATATCAGTAGACTTCAAATCTTTGAGAAAAAAATTACAGAGAAAAGTTTGTTCCAAAAATGCGGAAACCTGTATCTGAACATACTTAGTCTATTTTTGTATTTATGTAGTCTATGACAAAACTATGATATCAAACCTACCTTTTTCCACAACTTGATATGAAAAAGACGACTTGATGATCGGAAGGGAATCTCCGTTTTTGTTAGTGATTACAAGACCATCAGACATAATGGCATCATGGAGATATTGAACAGCTGTTGTTACAGTGGTGTCCATAGCATTGCCTTTTACAACCGTAAACGAAACGATTATACTGCCTAAAAAACAACAAATAAATAATGGTGCATCTATTCAATAGAATGGGTATAGTCAACTGCGTTTTAAGCTGCGAACAAAGTCTGACGTTTGAAACTCCCCAAGAAGTTGTACACAGTTAACATAGAAAAAAGCAAGAATCTTGCAAATTCATGTAACATATAATGATTTAACGCGACTTTGTCTAATTATCAAACGGCATTTCACCAAGGAATTTCGACAAGCAGGTCTGCAAGGATAATAGAGAAAACGAATGTCTACTGCGTGGAGCTTGTGAAAGCTTATGTTTTAGAACGAATATGGTCATATTCTATATAAACACACTTGATTTAATTTATCGGAAAGTTTATATGGATGAATTTTATGCAATTTACTGCTACCATACCTTGTCAGCCTAGACCTTCTTTGAGAGGAAATAAAGACCTTTTGGAACAAAAATGATTCCTTCTTGAAAAGCAGAGGTCGCTTACTCTACCGGTGCACCTGAGCAATGCTTCGAGTTTTATGTGGAGTGCAGGTTGCTAATTAACCCCTGTATATTTTGAATATTGTGTCTATTTTTTATATTTACCTGATCGAACTTTCATATCAACAATTCGTTTCTTGTTAATTTGCATAGTTGTGGCAATGGATTCCTTGGCCACGGAAACGAAAGTATTTGTATAAAGTCCAACAACAGTAGAGTAATCAGCGTCAATGGCGAAGTGTATCTCTGCGGCGTCCGCTGTGGACGGTATAGCCACGGAGACCGTGGTTTGCGCTAAAATAGAAACACGTCTGAAATTAGTTAAGTATAACGTAAATATGCTTTCCTTTTTGTCAACAATATGAATTCTTAAGCAGCACCAGATTATGAAGGTATTTACAGTACTGGAAAATGTCAGAACTATGCAGTAATAATAAATGACAAAATCTACGGTACTAAAAATGACAGAAATCTACGGTTCTCGAAAAATTACAGAAATCTAAAATTCTAAAAAAATCAGAAACAGTAAGAATAGTGAAACGACGAAAAGTGTGAATGGTGTTTGTAAAAGAAAAGTATTGATTTTATATCGACATTAGGAATGCATTAAATCTGTGGTAAAATTGTTGGTCGTGTAGAATTGTTCTTGAGGTGATTGAACAATTTCAGTGATTGTTTCTGAAACATTAGGTTTGAATCCGAATCATCCATAGTCAACTGAATTTTTCAAGCAAGATGATGGGTTTGCAGTCCAATCAGTAAAAATCGACTTGAATTAAAAATTTAAAAAAATGAATGGTATTTTCATTATTAACGGTAAATTCACCTGAAGATGTTGTTATGACAGTTGTAGTACTTGTCGATATACTGCTAGAAGTTGTTTCAGTGTCCGTACTTAGAATTTCAGATGTAGTTGTTTCTTGTATTATCGGCGGACCTTCGAAGATACTGAAAATATTCGTTGATATTGCAATGTTGGAAACGATAAGGTAAACGTGCTGTACGCTTCGAATACGAGTTTTAAATTAATAGTAAATATTTTTTAGCTTTGTTTTATCTTTTGTTTTCTTTATGAAATGGGGCATAAAGTTCAGGCAAGAATCGTGCTATCTTAATATGCAGGGTAATATTGGCATTTTTCTTATGGGTTAACAAAAATGATATATACTGAATATTATTAAATTGTCAAAATATGTATTACATGCCGTATCACATTCATGTAAACTGAGCCTCTATGATATCTAAAAATAGAAACAAAGATAAAAAAAATATGTCGGTGAAACAAAGATTGAAAATGGTCAGCGTGTAAAACTCAACAACAAAAAAGGAGAATTCAAACATATGGATACACTTCTTGAAACGTTCACGTTTCCTATTTTAGCGTTTGTGCATCGTTTATCATGCGTTTACACATCGTTATGCATTCGTTTAAACGCACGATAAACGCACGATAGAAGCGCTTATTTTTGTACTTAGATTATTTCTTTGATTCAAGTGTTATTTTTATATTTTTTGCTATTATTAATTCATATATTTTCATCAATTCTATTTTCTATTTTTTCTTTCGTCATTATTTGTTAATAGTATTATTTTTCATCGTTCGACTATCGTGCGTTTAAAAGCACGCCGTGAGCGTTCGTTTATCGTGCGTTTAAACGCACGATAGGAGAGTGTGGAAACACACGATAGAAGAGTCCGTTTATCGTGCATTTGGTAAACGTATAGCGTGTGTTTAGGTATCGTGTGTGAGGAAAACCTAAACGTCTTGAAAGGAAGACCAAGGGTGCTCTAGAAATGTTGTTTGATATTGCATGAAAAGTCACGTGTTCTTACAGAACTCAAATGGAAAACAGCCATGCAATATCCAACCTAATCAGCATAGATATTGCACATAGACAACTTTGGCTCTGATGAAAATGACTCTGCGCGGACGAGAGCACGAGCTATCCGAGCCTGTATACCTCTCATTGGTCAATTATCGATTAATGGGTATGGTCAACTCATGTCAAAAATCATTTATAACACCGCCTTCTTCGTTATTCAAATAGACCTCTCGCCCTGCGGGCTCAAAGTCAGTTTGAATAACTCGAAAGACCGTGCTATAAATATAACTTGTACTAAATATAAATGCGGACTCCTACAAATATCCCTTATATCCCTTGGAGCATGGACCAGGTTTAGAAACAACCCAATTCTGTATTGTCCATAGTAACATCGGTATTCGAATTATGAATTCCAAGACGGATCCATTCCAGTAAACCACCAAAATGGTGTTTAGACTACACTTTGCATATTTGTTTCCTAAAATTTGCACACAAAAATTAACAAAATTTACAAAGAAAAGTGGGTCAAAGACAAAAATTGCCAGGTTGCTGTAAAAAAACACCAATTCGGTAAAAATGAAGTAGAAGTGTGACTGAAATCGAATTCCTCGATATGGGCCCCATACTGAAGTTGCCTTCCAAATATGTAGAGGCTGTGATTTACATCTGCTGAGAAATGTTTCGAAAAGGAAGTTGAAGTACGACAGACCTGATTTCGCACCTTTCAATATAAATTCCTGTATTTTAGAAGCATACAGATATCTATTGGCTTTGATTTATAGTTGCTGAGAAAAATATTACGAAAATTTTTAGATTTTCCACACCCGCCAGCCCAAAACTCCTATGGATTCGCTACTGATATTCTTATTTATTTGAAAAATGGATACAACTGTTTTAAGAAAACCCATGTTTTACATACATAAAAATGGTCTACATTACGTTATCAATTTTTATAGGAAATGCTATGTAAATAATTTAAGATCTCACGCTATATATCCTAACAGGCTACATGAACATCTCACTGTATAGCCAGAGTCAATCAAGAATGGTTCTGCCGAAGTACAGATAGAGTCTGTCCAAGTATCTACATGCCAATATAAACACTAAAACAAAACAAAAACATTTCTCTTCTACATAAATCAAAAGAGCTCTATGTTTCACATCCTGAAAATGAAAGCACATTGCAAGAAATTAAAATTTATGCTTTTATTTTTCCATCTTTCATCTTTCATTTTTTGGAAAATAAAAAAAAATAAAAAATCCCAATAAATTGTTTCCCGCGATAAAATCACATCCAAAACCAAAATGCTTTTTATTCTTCACTCTGTCAATTACTTGTCAATACGACACTAAATTATGTTACTAGTATTTGTTTAAAAAATGGAAAAAATACGAACGATATATTTCATTGGTGAACAATTGCCAATTTTCACATATGTCAAACGGTTTATCATATATTCTGAAAAATTTCTTCTATGATTAATATCACAGGTCTTGAACAAACTGCTCCGATACTATCCTTGATTATGTTGATTTGTTGAACTACAACATCGGCACCAAGTTAAGTGCAGAACAAAGAAATGGCTAATGTTAATATTCATAAAAATAGATAAACTTGTCAAAGATTATTGCACATTATATACTACAATTAAACCTGTGTTAACCGAAATCAGAACAATCCGAAACAAATCGAAACGTACTTTTAACCCTGGTAAACAAACACCTGAATTAAACGAGCTAATTTCAAATCCAAGGGTGCGAGCGTGGATTCATTGGGAGCAGACCCGGCATATACACCTTAAAATTAGAGAAAAATTTTGCATCTCCCCAAAAAATGTTCTTGTCTCGTTAAGGTTGGCATTAAATGCTCGTTATGCTCACAACCGTAAATCCCGGATCCGCTCGTGAGGTGATTGGTTTGAGAAAGACTTCACTGTATATCATCAGTTTGTATTTTAATTTCCCTTACCTGTAAACTGTACTCTGTAGTGTTTGTGTCTTTATACACAGGAATGTATATTTCAACAGGATGCTGAAGTAGACTGACGTCTGCGATTCTGTAATCGACAGGGTTAACTATTCTTAAAATAACTATATCGCTTCTTCTCATTCGATTGGTCATTGCCTTTTCTGCTGGTGATATTGGGGTCACTAAGTCCATAGTAATTTGTGCCGATGCAAAGCAGGCCCCATAGCAGCTGAGATAAGCTGAACAGTTCCATTGTGTAAATTGTGATTCTATAGAATGGCCATATACTACCTGAAAAAAAAACAACTAGGATAGTCATTTATTTTAAATTCCTATGTTTGATAAAGCAGTTGTCGATTTGTATTTGCTAATTTACTATCAGCAGTCATTGTTCAGACTAAGTCCGTGAAGTCTTTGTCATCGTAACTTTTATTAATACAAGGTTTGCATTTTTTTCTTTATTTCTACAAGAATAATATGCAGAGGATGCTCAAGAAACCCTCTCACCTGTTTAAACTAAAGATCTTTATGCGGTTTGCTCCAATATAGAATATGTTGCAGCAAATATGTCTATTTTATTCACCTCTGAATTCAAAATGTCCCATAACCGGTTACTGTAGATGTTTTATATGTGTATATGTTTTCATTTGAACTATCACGGCTGAAATATATCATCACAAGTCTTTTCCCCTTAACTTTAAAATTATAACTTTCTATTACACAGGTTGTCCTTGAGCATGCACCGTTACTATTTTGGTAACAATGCCATGATGTTTGATTTTCAAATTTATAGTAATTAGTCATAATTTGTAGTATTTTATTTAACTGCTCAAAGGGGAGTAACTCTATAGTAGGACAACCAGTTAAATATATAAATAGTAAACCCCCTTTTTCTGAAGTAGTCGCAATAACATGTGATTGAAAAGGAAATATCAGGAAAAATCATGCTACGTTTCATTAAAATCCCCAAGAAGTATCAGACCAGTGAGCTAAAAAAAACATATACAGTTTAAGCATGGTTATACAACGTTCTCATCATCATCCATCCAACTCGGGATACTATGTTTACTTGATAAACTAAATATCATTGAAATCCGAGCAAGTGTAAAAAAATTGGGGGGGGGGAATGGCAGCCATTTTAAAAATGGCCATCTTAAACAAATGTTCGTTATCACCATTCAACTAAGGATACCATGTTTATCTTGAAATTGGCTGTTCCTCAGTTTCTTAGTATAATTTAGGGGAAAAAAGAATAAAAACAATACTTAGGCCCTAATATTCTATTTGTAGTAACGGCCGCCAAGCTTTTCGACCAATCACAAATCCAAGCATCGATTTTTGTAGGATGCCATATGGACAAATATCACCAAGTTTCATTTGATTCTACATAGTAGTTTGAGAGGGAAAGATCTTTAAAATAAAAAACATCGAAAAAATCAAAAAATGTCGAAAAATGGCAATAACTCAAACATCAGTGGACAGATTTAAAAAGAAATCGCCACACAGGTAGCTCTAAAATCATGTTAAACACTTTTATGCTGTCATACTTCGCCCTAAACTAATGGTTGTTGATATATTTGCGAAAGCTATTGTTTGACATCCATGTTTTATTTTTAGTAAAGGCGGCCATTTTTTTCGACGGATCATAAATTACACTTTGTGCAGGAGACCTTATGAAACAATCATGCTAAGTTTCATTAAAATCCATTCAGCAGTTTAAGAGGAGATGTTTGAAAAACAGTAACTAGACGACGGGCGCCAAGTGATGGCAATAGTTCATATGGCCTACGGCAAGGTGAGCCTAAACCTGGATAACTTTCTAAAAACAAAATCAATTCTAACAATTTCGAGTAATTGAAAAATAATTTTTATCTTGCATGAAATCAAGAGAACCAGTTTGTCCTACTATAGTGTTACTTCCCTGGTTCCCCTGATTACTCTTCTCTTTGATCGGATAATAAAAAACACAAATTATGACTAATAACCACAAATTGGCAAATGGGTTATTATCAAAATTAAATTTGATGTATGTCCCTATAAATTTTAAGCTCCTTACATTTGCAGGGTAGGTTATTTCAGAACAATTAGAACAGCTGACGTCATATATTGTTGTTGCCGTGTTTTCTGTCGCTCTTTTATCCACATTCACCGTCACAAGTCCTGATCTTATACTCGTAGTGTCTTCCGCATATGATACAGTTGCGCAAGCTCCAATAAATATGTTGTCTAGAGCTTTCAAGAAATCATTTGCCGAACTTGTTGAAATACTTTCCTCTTGTTGAGAAGAAAATGTAAAACTATAAGTCGTTAGAATTATTTCTGCCTGTTGATAAGAAAACGTTTCTACCATATTAATATTAATACAAACTGAATTGCGGTGACATGAATACAGACGATTTGAGCGATTGTTTTTTTTTCATTTTCATTTTCAAAGGTCAAGCTATATTTTGTTTATGGTAGTGAGCATTTTCATCTAATCGAAAATTATTTGAAAAAAATATTTGAGTGGAGAAAAGTCAATTGAATCAAACGTATGTCTTTTATTGCCTTAGAAGGCAGAACAAAATTTACGTTATCTACTAACAAGATTGTTAGAATCAACTTACGTCATTAACTGATATAGGAGTCACAGTTAAAATAGACGATCGTCTTCTGCGTCGCTTTGATTCTATATGTCAATAAAAATATATGTTATAAGTTTCTTTAGTAAAGCAATTACTCTCGTGAAAAAATGAAATGACAAGTTTCAATATATATTGAAAAAGAAAAAAACTTGTTATAAATGTACATTTCGCTTTTATGTATATTCTGCATAACATTATCTTTTGTAAATAAACGGCGTACAATTTATCTGTTTCGATCTTAAAAAATAACCAAACCTTTAATAAAGATGATACCAATCTTATAAAAAGAGGTGGTAGTAATAAAATACAAGAAAAGGAAATCCGTATACAATGACGGGAACAACAAAAAAGACAGAAGTCTTTAAACAAGCAACAAACAAAAAGGAACCAGAAATCCACTAAAAGTCTTGGTCCCATTCAAATGAATGGCTACGGTAAATGTATCACGCGTTAACTGCATCCGCTATTATGTGCACTTAATGTAACTGATGACGTTTGACCAGACACATTTAATCAATAGCATTTCGTTCATAAAGCGACTTAAAGATGATGCTGGTGATATCTCAAGCATATCTTTATATCTTTAAAGTGTCATGCTCGTCCATTTATTTGTAATATATCAAATACCGTGCAATGAATGTTGATATCAAGTGTATGTATCACACAACCATTCGCATAAAGGAAAATACTTATTAGTGAAGGTGAAATCAAGGGAACCAGATTAAGAACGTTGTGAAAAAAGAATACTAGTACTACACAGGAAAAAAAACAGTGGACGACAAAACTATAGGTACACACAACAAAGTTAATGAGCAACTCGGGCTCTAATAAAAAATGGGAGCATGGGTCAAGTGCACAGGCAGGGTAATCATCCTCTGCTTTTCCCGAAGGAGTTATAAACGTTTTACATATTCATATTCTCGATTAAAGCAACAATATACTTTTGCAAACTAGCACACAGTATTTACAGGCTCTATCAAATTGGGTTACCCAATGAAGGAAGCAAAACTATGTACACAATATGCTTGAATTTTATGACAAAAAGACTGTTACTGGCTTACTATCGTTTGTTCCTGTAACATACGAAGATAGATCAAATGCTAATGACTGGCTCTCAGCTATAACATTGGTTCCCATGGCCCCGCTTGTTGATAAGCGATATAACATTGAATTTGCAGAATCCAAAACGGAAGTTGCATCAGCAGGATCAATACTGAAAAGTAAATTATTTTAGATAAACATATAAACCAAATATATTTAACTTGAATGTGATATAATGGAGGTTATTGTAATTGTATTGGATGTCAATGATTGAATTATGATTATTTTGTATTAGACAAGAATACTTTGTTGCTATAACAGTAAAGGCGTGTAACCCATTTTATAGTTGGTATCCCTGCTAAACGAAATCGTTCATCGATCCTTGCTTACTGACCCCAATTCCCGCCTTTCGCCTGAACGTTTGCTTAAAATGCTCAATGCAAAATCAACCACTTATTATAGGCACATACCTGACAACGACAGATGTAAGCAGACTAGTAGTAACATCATTAATGACAGAGGAAATAGAACTGGTGTTACTATTATCACTTGAGGTAAGCAATGTAGAGAACGCCATGGCCATTCCAATAGCCTGGTTCATATCTGAAAACAAAGGCGTCGATAATGGAAGTATTGGTTGTATGAAAAAAATGTGTGGTTTTGATAGTGGTTATCCATAAAATATAACTTAAGTGCTTGTAAGTACGATCTGTATTTTAAGGCGACACTGACTGCGACTGCAAACATGACACAAAATGTTAACGATCAGGGAGAAAAGAAAAGAAATAAGTTAAAATGAAGAAACAGAAAAAATACATTAACAAAAAAAAAAAAGTTTAATACAAATTACACTAAGTAATGAATTACCTGATTTTAATGCTTCATTTATCAATGCAGCTGTGTTATCTAGTTCTGTTGATGTAAAGATCTTTGGTTCAACTGATATTGCTTTCATATGTTTGACATTAGCGCAAGCCCCAACAGAATCGCAAATTTCCACCATTACATCGTAGTTACCTAGGGAATGAAAATGTTCTGTGGTCGCCATACATAAAAAAGCTTGATATTCAAAATAAATCATTATATCATTGTTAGGGGCATTATCAAAAAGAATCTAAAATAAAACCAATCATGACTTTTTTTATATTCAAGGTTTTTGCTGCCATCATAATTACTAGTACTAAATTAGCATGAGTTCATTTCTTTATTCCTAAATTATGTTTCACATAACAGACAAATCGCTTTTTTCTAATTGAAAAGGATATCAATTAATGAAGGCTAATAACAAAATTACCGAACTGATAAGCCTTACACAAAAGTCAAAAGGAATAGTCGAAAAGAAAGTCTCTATAACAAATGGCAATATCCGGGTAAAAAACAGGGAAACACTGCAATGGTCCTGACTTGGTACAAGCATTTCCGATAAAATTGGTGGGCTACGCCTTATCATACTTACACAACAAGACTTGGGATACGACACATAAAACACATACAAATGACAAGCAAAAAACAAGTAATATTGTTGGAAATGGCACTAGACTTGCACTTTTGTAGCTCCAAAAAAAATAAAAAAGGTGCTAATCAGAATATCAAATTACCTTCGGTTAGCATGAAGTTATACGTGTAGATATTTGACAAACCACGGGCGTTAAGTCTCATCCAAATTGAAGATGATTCTTTTACATAGAAATAGAGCATTGTGCTATCGCCATCAAGGTCCGTCCATCCGTTCCCAATATTTATGATGAAATCACTGTGTAAGGAAGTCCCGTTCGAGGGCGAAATCTCACAGAAAAAAAAATCAAATATGCAACGTTAATGCAAATACTAATAATGAAGGTTTCTAGAACATTTTAAAATTGAAGATGTCTAGTTACTTGGAAAGCATTTAATTTGTTTTCTGTACGTTCACGATTTTTATTCGTCACACTTCTTGGAATGGGTAAAACTGTTTTCGCCATTCTCGTGTATTTTGTTTTTGCTGTTTCAGAGCAGACAAATGACTTATTGGCTTATGTTATATCAATACCATTGTTTAATTAATATAACTTACATATATATTACCAGTTGTTGGTGGGGAATTGATATTAACAGATACAAAATCCTCTCGTGATTGGCCATTGTCTAAGGCATATGCAGATACGGCCAGGATAAACATTGCTCCAGCAGGAATTTTAGTTTCTTTAGAAAGATCCAAAAAGAGAGAAAAGTCTTTGTTCTTTATTTGAACTGATGATTCATAAACTGTACTGTTAGACGGTAAATGATCTGTGATATCAATAAAGTCATAGCCTGAAAAGGAAAAAAAGAAATAGAATTTTCCTCGCCAGAAAATCATTACGCTTCATTAAAATATTACAAATTAAGCGTAATTATTTTCTGGCGAGGAAAATCTCTTTTTTTTTATAACTTACAATATATATATATATATATAAGGGTCTGAAAAATTCCCAACGATGTTAGAACTGTCAAATTTGAGAAGCAAATTTTTGTCGTTCCCTCCGCGGGACTCGAACTCGTACCGCTGTGGCATCTATGGCAACACCGCCTGCACTAAGTCCAGCGCCCTAGACCACTCGGCCAGCTAGGCTATATAAAGATATAGCTTTCGCTGGCCGGGTCATTCCTCCTCATAGGATTAATCTAGGGATGTAACTTAGTACACGATGTATGGTAGTACGGGACAGTTCATCTAGATGTCACAGTGGTACGAGTTCGAGTCCCGCGGAGGGGACGACAAAAATTGCTAAGTTACATCCCTAGATTAACCCTACGAGGAGGAATGACCCGGCCAGCGAAAGCTATATTTTAATATATAGCCTAGCTGGTCGAGTGGTCTAGGGCGCTGGACTTAGTGCAGGAGGTGTTGCCATAGATGTCACAGCGGTACGAGTTCGAGTCCCGCGGAGGGAACGACCAAAAAATTTGCTTCGCAAATTTGACAGTTCTAACATCGTTGGAAATTTTTCAGACCCTTCTATAAGTTTACGTTATCTTCCCTGTATCAATTTGATCCGATGGAGCAGTGTAGCAAATAGAGTCGTCACATTCTGAGACGTGATATATATATATATATATATATATATATTAAGCTAACAATGGTACATATGTAACTATTATGTATAGAATATACTTGATTTTTATAGGAATTCGCATTGCAGACAAGAAAAAAATATACAGAAACAAAACAGAAACTCACCATCTCTTGTGACACTTGACCATGTCATTATCACAGGCCCAAAGCTTGTAACTGAACATGGTATCCTTAGTTTATCGTCCGGGTTTACAACTATGTGTTTTTGTGGAAGGTCTAATGATGGCGGTAAGACGTTGACAATTTCTACCATTGTAGTATATGTCCCTGATCTTGCACCGACGGTCATTGTTACTGTCCAGGAAAACCTAAAATTATAATTAATTGAAAATAATTGAGACTCTTATTATTGTATGATGCGATATTTGATGTTTCAGCTTTAACGTATTTCAAAAGGATTCAGTTCAAGTCTTATTTACTTTTACGATGCCATTAGCTGATGTCTGATTATGTAAAAGGTAACGTGTACAATAAAAAAATAATAAAGGTTATCACATATAGTTAGAGTGAGCTGAAACGACGAAATAAAGACAAAGAAAAAACAATGGCGCCGACAGAGACACCAAACCACAAGTTTATTTCATATCTTAAGCCATACTATTATTTCATCAATTTCTCTGTCTCAGTTGTAAGACATGTTTCCTACGTTTTTTTTAATTGGAAAGACGTACGCGTACACTAAAATACATTGAAATAAAAACTTAACATGCGCTTGATTATCAAGAAGAAAAGAACATACGTTTCTGTAAAATATCATTCACATCTCACCAAAATATTCATCAAGTGTTGAAACTTATCTAAATTTATCAAATATCGTTTCATTAAGAAATTTACATCACATTTTCGCTATCTATTACAATTACCCATTGATTGTGTCAAAGATAAGAAGACGACCCTTTTTTCTGTAAGATGACAACATCTGAGATTCATAAAATTAATTTAATTATTATCATCATTATCTTTGAATAAATGTTAAATGTAACGAACTAAATTGAAACAGGGTTATAAAATTACAGAACAAAATGTACGACTTAATGAATCAGTCATGTTCATTTCTTCATCAAAGATTAGTAAGAGTGCCATACTACAATTCAAATTTAGCGACTTAAAGAGTAATCAAGGAAACAAAGGTTATTGCGGTAATCAAAAGAATGTAATTCAGGGACAAAGACCAGACATGGAAAACAGACATACACAACAAAGAACATAAAGTAACTAAAATCATACATACAAAGTAACAAAAGCAAATGAGTAACTCTTGCACTGGTAGGGTAAGCGTCCTCTGCTTTTCTAGAAACACCCGCTGATAAATGGGACAATTTGCGAAAGGAAAAAACGGACATAGAATATTTTTATGCAAGCAGAATATTTTTAGTATGAATCAGTCTTTAGACATATAATTTGTCGTGTTTGTAACCCAAAAACTAATCTATTTTTGTTTAACAAAATATTGTTGCCCCCCTTGAAAAATAACTCCCTAGTTCGACAACTTATTTATACGTGTAAAAAATCCGATTGCAATCTATGCCCTGCTAGAAAACATGCTTCGTAGAGATAATAAAAATATATTCAAACAAATAGTCGAAATTCCGTCTCAAATGAAATACTAGAATAAAAAATTATTATGTGTCATGAATAATATTCAGAAAAATTCAAGATAAATGCTCGTCCAAGCTAACTCATGTATAATATGCATATACAATTTATTTACCTCTCACCAACGTCTAAAGTATTGGCTGGGATAAGTACTCGTTCATTAGTAGTATATATGCTTGACATTAGGATAGTCCCATTGCCAGATCTTATAAAACACGGGAATCCATTATCCTGAAAATAAAATCAATATTATCAGTATATAAAAAATGTCAAAGTTCTAATCCCATCTCAAGAAAAGTTGAATCGATGAGGCGGACCAATCAATTGATCTCTATTGAAAATAGCAGACGAAGACAATAAACATATATATTTGATCTTAGGCAGCAACCATTTGATTTTCTTGGGGTGGGGCTTTTTTTTTCTGAGACACTTTTTTTACCTTGAGCAAAAATGACTTTTTTTCTGGGCCTATTAAAAACGAATTAATTTTTTCACCATCTATTGAAAAACAATTTTTACTTTGTCATTTCAGTTTTTGTCCTTCATGTTACAAATTAGGCAACATTTTTTTTTATTTTGGTATTTTTTTTAGACAATTTTTTTTCTATTCTCCAGTGATATGCCAAGTTGTTTTTCCCCACATTATCTAGAAACACATTTTTCCAAACAAAATCAATAGTCCCCCAGCTCTCCCCCCAGAAAATCAAATGGTTGCTGTCTTACGTAGCTGCAGGTCCATGTAAAGAAAGGTGGTAGATGTGTTCTGTCTGGGTCACGTGATGTACCAGCATCCAACAATACGTCCTGATGTTGCGAAAACATGATATTTTTACCGCCATTGATGACCACCTCCAACGGCTTACTGACAGTATGGAATGTTATAAATGTAGACGCATCAGCCGTTGTATCTTCTTCCAAGAATGCTAAAAAACCATAAATATTCGGTATCTATTCTACATGTATTTGATTCAGTTAAGCATGTTCTCAAGATTTAAAGAAACAAAATTAATTTAAAAGCCATTACCAGCTTTAAATGTGAGCATCAATAATGGATACACGTGTATGAGGTTCCATTTTTTTTCCAAAAGTCAAGTCTTAAATCTGATAAATATATGTACAGCTTGTGGAAGGAGTTAAACACAATCAACATACGCATGCAACCTAAAATTGTGTTATCATGTTCAATGAAGCTTGAACACAAATTAAAGAAAAGTCAATTAATAACTGATATATATATATATATTCACCATTTACTGTAATTGTGTAAATTTCCCCTCCGCGGAGTGTATCTGGTCTGATTGCAGCTATTGGTAAATCATTGAAGTCAGACAAGCTGTAATCTGAACTACCAGTTTGCCAACTGTACCTTATATTACCCTGCCATAGAAAAAGTTAATGTTAAAGTTAAGTTGATAAAAAAATAAAAATGTTCCTAAAGCTATTAATATCTTCCACATTAAACTTCAAATGTGAAGGTGATCACTGTCTGTCCTGGAAATCATCATCTTTTTGGTCATCAGAATATCTTGCATTTAGCTGCTGTGCTGCTGGAGGTTTACGAGATAATTGCATATAGGCGGACATTGTATAAGAGTTTGAGAAGACAATAATTGGAACGCATAATAGTGAACATGAACTTGTATAGATACTTTGGAAAATAAGACGAACATATTACTGTTTTCGCAGTTGCTAATTTTTGCGGATTCTATCAAGTGAATATATTGGCAGGTATTAAATTTCTCGGTTTAAAAAATGAATAACGTTATATAGGTTTAAAAATCAATTTAAGGGAGACTATTTTTCGTGCTTTCCTGTCCACCAAAATTGCGCAAAATCAGTACTCCGCGAATATCAATACGTTTACAGTGCATTGCTTTTGCGCCGTAATAATTTCGAATGTTTTCAAACAAATTTCATAAACTGTAACATAATCTTACGTTAGATGTGTTGTAACAGACGGCAATAGTTGCCTTCGCATGAAACCGGATAATTTTAGCTGGGTCTACTTCTTCCCTGTTGCCCAACATTAACAGAGATACAGAGACAGGATTGAGGTTGGCCTCTCGTGATACATTATGTTTTAGGTGGTAAGTTCGCTCATTAAAACTGTCGTTCACTTTGACTGAAAACTCAACAGTATATCCTGGTGGAATCTATAAATAGTGTTATACAAATCATTCCATGATTATATAGATGTTTTATTGCCGTTACATAAGCCCTACCCATTCTTAAACTCCCATTAAGCAAATTTTTGAACAGCAAACTGTGTTTTTAAAATACTTCATACTAGTATCTGAGGATACTTTTGGTGAAGATTGCACTAGATTTGCCCTTGTTTCTTTTAACCCAATGTTTGCAGTGTAGGCGGAATCTTCCGACAACATTCTAGTTAATGAACGTTCATAATTACTGAGAAAAAAGAACTGCAACTATTTGGGTGTTTCCAAACTTATAAACAACAACATAGACGTGCACCAGTAAAGTTTTATTTGAGGCGGAGTTTTCTATTTTTTTCTCTTGCCCATCGATTCGATTAACGGGAACTACTAGGGATTCCTTTTGAACACAAGAGTATTAAAATTTTTAAGCGTTTTAATTATCAAGTAACCATCTAAGTACGACCGAATCTGCTAAGTGTACGATTACATGCGTTTTCCTTCTTTCTAAAATGAAATGTATTGATAAAACAAATCAATTTTATGATCTCAATTTGCATATGTTTTTTTTGCAAACTCTATGGTAGTGGTGCATTTTATAAGCAAGTTATATACTATTTACCTCATTATGATGAACATGTATCATTCGTAAACTTTTTCGTGAAATAGAATTTATTCTGTTAATGAAGTCCTGGATTTCATTTAAACTCTGCTCTGTACCGTTAGCGTCTGCAATGTAAAAACACATACGTAATTATAAGTTACTATTAGAACATGATATAAAAATGAAACAAAAAACACTTTAACCCGCTTATTTACCAAGATCGCAAGAAATATGTCTTGTCCGCTTTTATTGTAGAAGATTATGGAACAAAGGAAGAAATAATTACAGACGTGTTTGTTCCTACACTGTCGTCTAATATTGCGCTGAGTTCACTACTGTTTTGTGCACATCATACACTTACATCAAACTATTATATCCACTATTGGGAGAAGCTATAAAACATGCTTTAACCCGTCACTTTGTCTCAGGAACAATACTGACAATTTTATTATTTTTTTGTGTATCCTTGGTTTTGCCCAGTTGTGTACTATTTACAATTTCCTTCAAGAATTATGTTTCTAGCGTTGGTAAATTTGTTAATACTTTTATTTCCACAAAAGTAAATTTCTTATTATCGATCTCCTTTTCATTTCCGCGAATTCTGGTTTCCAGTTTAAAACATCAAATGTCTTAAACTGTGAAAAAAAAACATAAGTCAGTACCTACAGACTCGACTCTCTAGACTTTATCATACATACCAATGGTACGTTCAATGGACCACTCGTAGTTAAGTTTAAAACACCCTACGTTCCCTTCTAACAATATTATGTTGAAAGCATCGCAACTGCCTACAACTGTTGGTCCTACAAGGGTGAACTTAGGATACATCTGAAATGTTAACATTTTGGCCGAGACTTATTTGACTAGCACTATATTGTCAAGTCCATTAATACTAGTTAATTATGGATTAGTTACGAGGAGAGTATAATAACTAAATTTAATTTATGTCCTCATTACATATCTAGCGCAGCAAGGGAAAAACTGCAACAAGATATGACTTGCCCTTGACAAGGTCAAAATACCCTTCAAAAGCTTTTGCTAATTCCTTTATTTAGCATAAAATGAAGTATATTTTTTTATCAAGCAGTTCGTTTAAAGTACTTGCGTTGCAATTTCTTTTGTTTTCTTTTATTTGTTTGTTTGTTTTGCTTTTCTTTCAATTAGAAGTTATAAAAGCTGAGCTGACTAACAGAAGTAAGAACTAGCAATTTTAGAATTGAAAATGTAAAAGAATACAGAAAACCATACCACATATTTTGCACTACTGATATTGGCAAATCCGATAGCCGAATCAGAAAATTCCGGCGAAGATCCAAAGGGATAAATTGACGATGGCTGAATTGAAACCATATCACCTGGACGAAGTGTGTGATCATCTCCAGGTTTAACCATTATCCGTCTACCGACTGACATGCATGTCGGATCTTGAAAGAAAATTTGCCAAGGCAAGTTAAAATTCTGAATAAACTTGTGATAAAATATAACCAAGATATTTAACAGTCAAGATATTTAGAACTGAAATCGTTCATAGGAAATTTGGACATATCTTCGATCTGACGTGGATCAAATTAATAGAGAGTAACGTGATCACCGATCTATTATTTATCAGTTCTGTTTTATCAAGATACAAAAATATGAGATAAAGACCTGTACAATAAAAACTTACGAAGAATTTTGTTTTACTTTTCTCGGATAAAACTTATCTTACATATCTTACATTTAATTTTCTATTTTTAGATCAAAATTATGTAAAGCCGCATGAAATCATATTGGTTAGACACAAACAAGAAATTCTGCAATTTGTTTCTTAAAGAGTAATCAGGGGAACCAAGGTTATAGCGGTAATCAAAGGAATGTAATCCAGGGACAAAGACCAGACATGGAAACAGACATACACAACAAAGAATATAAAGTAACTAAAATCATACATATAAAGTAACAAAAGCAAATGAGCAACTCAGACTCTAAAAACTGGGATCATGGACCAGGTGCACCGGTAGGGTAAGCGTCCTCTGCTTTTCTAGAAACACCCGCCGAGTTGCTCATTGCCAGTTGTGGGTATAGTAGTTTAAAGTTTTGAAAGAGGTGTGGTGGTACATTTTGCAGATCCAGCTATGAAACGTTGTTTGTATGGATTCTTGTGGAGTTTAGGAAGACCAAAAGAGGATAGCACAGATTTATGGTTTTCCACAATCTCTTGTGGTAGCAGTATAGGTCTTATCATTGCTATTATTTTCTACCTCTGATAATAAACATTGGATGTAACACGTTTTGCAGACAAAAACAATGTTGTTTTGGGCTTTGTCTGCTGGTACGACAACATATTTGTCATGTATAGTAGACAATGTTTTTGCTACATCGGGGTCTTTGAAAACTGATGTAGCCTTGGCACTCATAGACCTACTTAAAATTTTCATTCGTTTCAAGATTAAAGACCTCACGGCCTTTAACCACTCTGAATCAATGTCTTCTTGTTCTCGTTTTAAAAAAGGAAGATCTAAATCAGATGTTTCCAGAAATACCAATAAATATCATTTAATTGATATTATCAACGAATGCGTTTAAAAGAAGAGCTGATTTAACTTAGCGCAAACTATGAGATGTTTTTCTCTAGAAATCGTCAATCATTTCATGCAAGCATGTTATTTAGCAACACCACAAATAAAGTAATTGAAGTGGTCAATGTTTATTAAATAAAAAAGGGATCTACTCTTTGAATCAATCCATGAGTAAATTAACAGAAAAATGTCAAATGTGAAGTAAAGAAAAAACCTGTAATAAATAGGCTCGTTCGTATCTTACTTGATCCCAATAAATTGATCGTGTTTAGTTCAAATACGTCGATACATTGTGTAGGAGCATATATCTCTGTACTAAATATCATACTGAAGAAGCAGTAGCTCCTGTCAAATATTGCGGCTAAAAGGGTAGGAGCTTCGGCTCGCATAATAAAGTCAGCAATACTCAATCTGAAATATATAAGTAAATGCAATAGAAAGAGTAATCAAGGGAACCAAGGTTATAGCGGTAATCAAAAGAATGTAATCCAGGGACAAAGACCAGACATGGAAAACAGACATACACAACAAAGAATATAAAGTAACTAAAATCATACATACAAAGTAACAAAAGTAAATGGGCAACTCGGACTCCACTAAAACCTGGGAGCATGGACCAGGTGCACCGATAGGGTAAGCGTCCTCTGCTTTTCTATAAACACCCGCCGAGTTGCTCATAAAATGTCAAGTCCGGGGTAGACAAAAAAGGAAAGGAAAACTATGACCCGTTGAATAAATCAGTTTTCATGGTGCTGATGGATACACCATAACGATCCACGAGTTCATGATGACGACCATAAAACTTCTGTAGTGATGACTTCAATCTTGTAGCAACATAACCCTGTTCCAGAAGCCTATTTGTTAGAGTTCTAGCGCAATACAAAAAGTCTGCGTAGTTTCGGCAAGCTCTGGCATAAGGTATGAGTTGTGATATGAACACTCCATACGCAGGAGCCGAAGGGATGTTGCCACAGATGAAAGGAAAGTTGACAATTCTGAATGATAAGTCATCACGTTTGTCGTAAACTTTGGTCAATAGTTTTCCTTCACCATCGATTTTTAAGTGTAGATCAAGATATGAGGCTGACTGTGAGTGTCTGTAGTATCCTTTATCTCAAGTTCTTTTGGGTAGATGCGATGTATCAAATCCCCGAAATTAGGATCTTTTTAATTAGGATTAAAATCTTCTATTTTGTGGTAAGGCGATACAATAAGATACCATATGTTGTTTTATACAACCTGTATGAAACTTGACATTTCATGGGGAATGAGGCATAAGGGATTTAAAGATTGACGAACTGGGTATAAAGATTTGTAATTTATTTGCCAATCAATGTTTTGTGTTGCAAGGTGGGTAAATGTCAGATATATAGAAACGATGATTTTATATATATTTTATTACATATTCAAATTGTATTAAAACATTTGGACCATGGTGAATGGAAATGGGGGAATTTGGTATGGAGAGTAGGGACAGCTTATCGAACGGATGAGTTGTACGACCAAAACGTTCTATAATGTCTTATCGTACTTGTACATATTGTGCCTCATTACAAGATGGCATTTGCATGTATCAAAAAGTAACTGCTCTATCCATCTTATCATCAATCGATTGAACATTGTGTTTTTTTTTCAGTAAGGATATTCCGATTTTAAGTATTGAAATAAACATCAGACGCAATTGAAATGACTGGCAAAGAGTATGATGCAATAGGACAATTGAAAAGGTCGTAAAAAGAAGAATACGTCCAAGACAAAATCAATCAATGAAAAAGTTTGGTATTTAAAAATATTTGTAATTGAAAAGTGCGTTCAGTTTTATAACGCGTATTTTCTGTAGTACAGAGTTATACGCTGACGAAACATAGAGAATATATTACCCAAGGTAAAGTAACAATTTAAAAAAAAACATCAGTACCTGTTCACTTCAACAATATTTTGTTCTTCCACAATTACAGATAAATTGTATGATCCAGCATGTTTTAAATGCGCAAAATTTTGGAGGTCACAATGAACTGCTGTGTTATCCAATACAGTTGTTGGTATGTTGATTGAAGATATCGTATAAGGGCTGTAACATCCAATTTTCGGTCTCGTAAATGGACAAAGAAAGACGCATTTTACATATCCAGTGTTCACTAGGTCGTCCAAAGTTATATTTATCTGCAATTAAAAGAACGCAAAAATACACTTAAACTTTATTTGCATACGAATTCGATATACATGGACTAAACTGAAATTATAATATTGTCGATCAAACACCCATCGATTCATCATTAATTGACTGAAAAACGCAAATGTACTATATATGTTTCTTCATCAGAAGTAAGCTCCAGTGGAACCTGCCAGGATTTCTATAAGCAATAAAGTAATTAAGAAATTCAAAGTGCATTTTAAAACAATTATTCAGTTACATATTTGTGATACTCCACAACAGTGTTATAATAAAAAAAGATTTTCGTACAATCAGTTAACTTTAACAAAGTAAAACAGTGCCTACCTTAACATTTTCTCCTACTGTCATTCCGTTTTGAGAACTACCAATAACCGTTGGGTAGGAATAAATTATTATAGCATTAGCAATGACAAGTGTGGTATTCATATCAAACATACAGGACAAATTGTATGTCCCCTCAAGTCCATCCAATTGAGGAGTCATGGCGTCGATAATGCCTCCAACCGGATCAAAGTTTGTTAATGTCAGAGTGATATCCTAAAAGAAGAAGTTATATTTATCATATCGTTCGTGACGGTGAAACTCATTTCCCATACGGCACCACACACATCGCCGCTCGATATCAAGCACACTATACGCTTCATGACATACACAAAACAATAGATAACGTTAATTGTATCACTACATAACCAAGTTTGTTCTGAAGATGAAACTAAAAACATAAAACAAACAATACAAATAAAAAAGATGACTGTTTTTTGTTGTTTCCGTTATTTTCCACCGAATAAATTTTCAATACACTGTCTACGCGTTATGTTTATACTTACTGTATGTCCACTCAATGAACATTCCACAGAGGCAAAGAGGTCAAGCTTGACTCCAACAATTTTTACAGGATGAATACCAAAGTTTCGAAGAAAGTGAGGCGAGACAGAACCAAGTTTATTACAACCTGAAAAAACATATCTTTCTTACAGTCATAGCTAACTATTCGACAGAGAAACAATGTACATTGAAATTTAAAAGCAAAAAATGCTGGCTTGTTTTCCAAGAAGCTTTTGGAATTTTTTTTGAAAAAAAATATTCAACATAGGTTTCGTTTTCCATGTTGACAAATGCCACTTTTCGTCAATTACTGAACTTTTTTTTATCAAAACTGATAGTTATGAAGCAATTTTTTTATTATTTGCATTAAACAGAATTACTCGATAGAATGTTGTTTTTTTACACTGAAATACTTTAGTATATTTAAAGAAAAATACACCATCACCAAAAATGTAAGTATTACCTTTATTGAAACTATTATCTGACGGGTGTAAGCAGTGTCCGCAAAAATCCAATTGTTTGTTACCATTGAGAACAGCATCACAGTCTAAACAGGATGTTCCGTCGCCATGACAGACACTACAATTGTCTTCTCCATAATCAATAGGCAATAATGTATTACCCATGACACAGAAGCCACATCTTTAAAGAATATTGTTAAGTTTCAGCTTACAATGAAATAAATCAGATATAAAATCTTATTTGAAATGGCTTTAAATTGCTCATAGTAAAATTAAGTTGACGTTTCAGAAGAAAAAAAATCCGAAGAATTTCCCTTCCCTTTATTAGCACAAATTTCTCCTATTACAAAAAAAGGTATTTAATTGGAAATTTAAAGTTTCGATGTTTCCGTTCCAGGAAGTTGCACACAAAACACTGTAAGCACTGAATATTTTGATAGCTTTGAATAGTTCTTTAGCGCTTTCTTATTTTACCTACCTGTTTATGTAAGCACCGCTGTTTAATACCATATCACAGGATAAAATAGATAAAAGCCCATGAACGTCTGTTCCATTCCTGAAATTAATTTATAGAATGAGTAACAAAAAGAACAAAGAAAATAGAAGATAATTGAATGAAGACATTAGGACAATGTGGGCATTAAGTAGCATTCCAGATAAGAATTACGTAAAATGTGATTCATGGTTGCAAAGCCTACATAATTTTCTTTTTGGTATTTTGTTTAAAATATATAGTAAATAGAAATAGCATGTGTTTGATGATAAAAATTATATATACATTATATTGTAAAAATTAAGGGAGACAGCTCTGTAAAATATAATAGAAATTGTTGGATGTTCATTGTGGAATATCTCCACTGAGCAGACACATTGGAATGAATAGTTACACAATTCATCACATAGACATAAAGCAATTTAATAACAAAAATACAGATGTGTAGCTTTTTTTGAATGCATCACATATTACAGAATTTGCATGATTCTTACAAAGACTACAACTACAACAGGTTATAAGGGTTACAAGAAAAAACTGCGCAACTATATGTTATTTCGTATTCCTGTTCCAAAATTAGAACATTTGTTTATAATTAAATTTCTAATGAATTCAAGTCCAAATATCGAGAATTTGTTCGTCGCCAAATATTCATTTGAGTGGGATTATCTCCGAGTGCGGACCCATTCACGTAAATGACGTCACAGTGCAAAAGCAAATTATACAAAATAACGCAGTTTGCTCAAAGAAAACCAACCAATCAGAAAGCTTGATTAAAATAAAATTATTTAGAAATATACTACTTCCTATTGTCAAGTGAACAAGAAGTACTGAAACAAAACATTTTGTAGAGAAGACATACAAAATATGCCTTCCTTTTGTAAGCATTGTAACATACCTTACACACATATCTAACTTAGGCTCAAAATAGTTCATGCCACATTCATCATTACAATCTAATCTATGTCCATATGGCACTCCGCTAACACCGCCTGTGCAATCTCCGCACATGTCGAACGATGCTCCTGTATATATATAAATATAGTTTGTTTCATTAAATTATTATATGTTAAAATTAACAAGCATTTAGAGAACCCAAAAGGAAATTTGATTAAACCATTTTATGATGAGAAGTTACTCCTTGAAACACGCTTACAGCATGTAGAAATTTGCAATATATATGATTGGTATATTTGTATTTTAAACAACCCAGACTTTCCATATTTGACACGGTACTTCGAATGCCATAATGTTAGATTTAACATCTATGAAATTCACTTCATTTTGTGAAATAAAGATATAACGGTAAATCCATATATCATTATCAAAAGAACAATAAGAAAGCAAAAACAATTTAAAAACGAAACATATAGACATAAAAAGAACTTTTATTATACTAACAACTAAGTGTACCGGTAGTGTAAAGTGGTCATCGCATTCACAGAAGCATCTAACAAAATAATAAAATATCTGGGATTTGACCGAAGAGAAAATCTATGCCGACGGGAATGTAACAAGTGTAAATACGTCTATGTTAATAAGTTTCGTATTTAAATCTTACATACACAAAAATGACAAAATAGAAACTTACGACATAGACTTAACTTCTGCGTTCTTTTTATCCTATGCAATTATATTTGTAATTTATTAAAGGTAAACCTCGATTCTGCTTATTGTATAGAATCCAAATCTGAAGCATGCGTTATTTTAGGGCTTACATCTACTGACTGCTAATTCAATTTGATGTTTTTATTTCGATTCTGTTAGGTATTTTCATTTTTTTTTATTTGCCTTTTAAATATCCTTCCAAACTGAGTTGAAAATGTCAATTTTTGGTACGGTTTTTATTTAACTTATAAAACTATTACTTATCAACACATATTGCGCAATCTTGCCGAGAAGACTAGAGCGAAGCACGACAAATCGACATGCTTATTCAACTAACATAACAAAAGCTCTGGATTGATTATTCAGCATGACATACATTACAAACGCCCAGATATCCACGATTTATGTCGATCTTAAAATGTTTATAAGCTAATTGAATTTTTGTCATGTCTGTTGTTACAATCTATTTGTAAACACAATATACTAACTACGTAATGTATATTAAATATGATATGCTTTTATCGATGAAAAGATCCATAATCTTGAATTTCTAAAGCCACAGTAGTCTTTGCTGCTTTTCGTAACCATCTCAAAGTAATCAAAAATCAGTAGTCATACCAAAATAAAATCTTCAAAAGTAGTGTACTTAGAATCCTCCTCAATGGTGCTAAATCTTGGAAGGTTGAATCATCCATCACATTCAAGCTTGATGTTTTCCATACCCGGGCCTACGAAGAATACTACGAATCTTCTGGCCAAATAAAATATCAAATGATGAACTGTCATGAGAACAAGAACCACCCGATTTCTCCTTAGGTAAAAAGCAGAACATAGTCATATATAAGACATGTATATAGAATGCACCCCAACTCCATCAACAGGGTAGTATTATGATGAATCAACTGGAAAAGAGATATATCAAAGGAGAGTAAAGAATGAGATGAAAGTAAATGATTGGACATGGGAGACAAGTCCCGCATTGGTCCCAAGACAGACGGACAAGGAGGTCTCTGTTGACGGCCTTATTAGCAAACCAGCACGAAGAGGCCTAAGTTACAGCTAAACTTATATCGATACGCAAATTGTGCTACTTTTCAAAACTGACACAACCGTTGAGTTTCAAAGAAAGCCTGACTTTCGTATAGAATACCTTCAAAGGAAGCTTTTTCTGCGTTTGGAACACTTTCAAAGGAAACCTTACCTCCATGTGGAACTCCAGTACAATCTACACAATCATTGTGTCCACCACAGATACCACAGTTATCAGCTGCCATCATTGAGGAGGGGACTCCATCACAACCTACTCTGCTAATGTACAGAGGTACAATATCTCTGGAGTATTCCGATGTCCCGCCTTGCCCACAAAGCTAAGTGTACAACATATATGCAATGACATCTTAAATTATATTATGCACCTTACTGGCTTTCTCGCACTTCCAAAAGACATTTTTTTCAGTAAATTAAATAACTTGAAAAACCAAACGAAACATGCTAATGGTTAAAGAGTTGCTTCTTTTGAATATTCTTAGTGGAAGAGTAATATTCGGAGCAAAGTGGCCAAAATTTCAACTATAAGTGTCGGTACTATTATTTTATATTTTTTACGTTTCCTCTTTATGAACATTCATTTAAAAATGCATACAAAACAGCAAACAAAAGCATTTTTTTTTAATAAATTTTGTTAAAATGAATTTGAAATGCCACTATACAATAAAACCGTTCCAAAAACGTATACTAGATATAAAAAGTGGTGTGTAAATATTTTATAAAAAGATCCTTAAAACAAATTCTTGTAAGACAATACCAAAATGAAAAATAAGTAAAATTGTCCTGCTTTTTCCCCGTTTTCCCGACTTAAAAACATTCAGTTTCTTGTCTATATTTGTCATTTAAATCTTTGTTCTTTAAGTTGAAATTGTAATTTATTATAATTATAACTTTGTTTCCATTTATCGAATAAAACTAAAATTTTACCTTAAAATGCCCACCAGAACAATGAAATAACTGTATCTCCTCATGGATGATGTGATCTACATTGGTTTCGATGCTATCATCAAATGCTAAGATCAACAGTTTTGTGTATGACATTGCTTCATGTCGACTCCATAACAGAGAGCTTGAAATAAAATAGAATATTTGGAGGGTTTAAAAAAGGAGAGGATGCAATATCCCCATCTTTAAAGCATTCAAAGTGGTTATGATATTAAATTTGGAGCGCTTTGTTGAAATCTTAAGTAAAACAAATATAAAAGGAATCAAATCAGAAGAACAAAATGTTTTTTTTCTTAAATACATACCTTTCATTTTGAAATGCCTGTATCAAATCATGACTATTGCGGTGGTTTCCAATTTTCCGGTTTTACCCTGATATTGCCATTTGTTATATAGACTTTCAGTTTACTATTCCTTTTGACTAATGTCTAGATTTTATCTGTTCGAAAATTTTGTAATTACCCTTCATATATAGTTTTAAAGTTGCTGCATATGACATATGCAAACATTATATGTTCTAGATATGTTCTTGTCTCAAGTCTTTCATATTTTCTGTCTACAAGTTATATAAAGTCTAATATTCAAAATTGCATTGTATTTTACCTGTTATTGGGTACAAATCGAATTGTCCTGTTTGGACCGAGACGATAAATTGTAGGATTGAGTTTCACTGTGACGTCAGAAACTTCTATTACTGGAAAGCTGCTCCAATTATTGTGGTTGGAATATTCCCACACACCTTTATATTTAAAACAAAAATTAGCTATTTTGTTTTTCGCTATTCTTGTAGTATAATAGTAACGAGAACGTCTCCTCTTTGTCGTTTAGAATACCGGTATAAAGCCTAAACATTTATATTGTTGAAATACTTTTAAATACCCCTTTATTTAGCAAAAATTTTACAAATTTTGGTATGGTATGATACCGTATTTAAACAGATTTATTTTGAATATAAAAGTAAGTAGCCACAGCATTATTTGTATAGGTGTAATTCTGTTCATTTCTAGTTATTTTACTTAAAAAGTTCTAGTATATATACATATAGATATTTACGATAGATTAGGATTTTCTATCCTTCAGAATTTCTTACTCTTTACTTTTAGTGTCGTTACCGTTTCAGTAATGCACGGAAATGTTATATGTAAATACGAACCTAACTTGTCAGACAACTGTCCAATCACTGCAATCCCGATGATATCATGCTCGTCTGCATCCGTATATAAATGATCAGTAATATCGGCGACTTTGAACTCTATTTCAGTGTGTACATAAGGGTAATGCAAAATTGATTCGACTATATCGCTGTACCTTATTTTTGCCCTATGTGTCAGTACTGGGGCGTCGTTTACAGGAACCATCTGTAACATATAAATATCCATGTACGTTTAAAGCGGCAATATGCTTTAGTACAATGTTTCTAATTTCGCTCGAGTTCAACAAAAAAGATAATATTGTAAATGCTCTGAGTTTTGAGTCCGGGTTGCTCTTTTGGTTTTTGTTTCTATATGTATGTGCGTCTTGTTTTGTTTTGTTTTGTTTTTTTTTATTTCTTGTTCTCGTGTGTGAGTGTGAGTGTGTGTGTGTGTGTGTGTATTTTCTTGGTCTAGTCGTTATCCCTGGATTATCTACTTTTGGAATGCCACCCTTATCTTGGTTCCTCTGACTAACTTTTCACAAAAAAAATTATACATTGATACATTATAATTTTTAGAACAGAATTTATGCAAAAAAATCAAACGCGTTTGAAGTCAATAAATATACACAAATGAATGCAAAGACAATTTTAAAGCGAAAACAATATGAAATAACATGTTCCCTGTAAACCAAGAAGTATTCGCTCCGTACTTTCGTGGTTTCGCCGTTTCAATTTACGATCGTTCCTGGAATAGTAAAACCATGCTCTTCGAAGAAAATATTCTCCGATTCTAAGTTTAAATTTCGCATTTCAGTTCTTCCCGCAAAGATAGCGAAAATATAAAACGAACTTGAAAATTTCAGGATTTGTAATATTTCACTACATTTGTTACCTCAAACGTCATAGAATCATGAAGATGTGACCCATTTGGATGCACTTGATGTAGTTCCATTAAAAACTGGCAGCTACACGTTTCTGTAAATCTTATTCTATACATGTCTTTTGCTGGGTTTATATCTATACTCATTCTTGGAATCCATCTAGAACCAACATGGACTTCTAATATGGCAACTGGTACGTTATACAGGTTGTTAGGGACTGAGGCAAGCCGGAGGGAAATAGGTAAACCTCTGTTTTGATATGCCACCATCAGTTTTGTTCTGTACTCTGCGGTAAAGTTTTCCTTGTTTACGTTTGACACATTTATCCCTGATATATCAAACAAGTTATCTGTTTAAGAAATATGTAAGTGTTAGTGCATATCAACAAACGATGCATTGTTAAAACATTTGCTTTTAATTTCAGTTGCCAAAGGAATAGGGGCAAAATAATTTTGCTAACTCGCCTTTATGTATGATCACTATTTGGTTACTAAGTATAGTCGAAACTCGTGTAATTTTACCAAAATAGTTATGCGCGGTGTAAATCGTCGTAGCTGGCCATTAAAGAATGGCGTTTATTCCTAAGTTACTTTTATTTATCAGCTAGAACGAATTAACGTTTTGACGCATTTATATGATAAGAACCTGAATTAGAACTCGAAAGAGATCAATAGCACATTATATCTTATTGAATTGACATATAGTGTTACGAAAATCGTACAATAAAATGTACAATAAATAATAATTTTGCATTTTGAAGGATTACATAAGTGGAGGAATCGGGAAAATTAAATCCAAATTGTTTTGTTAGCGGAAATACAAGGTACAATATGTTACTATAATTTGTAACGAATGAAATGCTATGGGCAAAATATCAAACATGTAATACTAGTGATCTTTTTTGTGTTATAATGAACAAAACATCATAGTTCATTTTTTCAAAATATATTTACCAGGCAGTGTCATATTATACCAGTTTGTCCAGTCTATAAAGTAAACGAACTGTGTATCCTCCTCTACTTCCTGCACGTCTTTGGCGAAGGTTACCGTTGGTACTTGAGAGGTGGGTATGATTACAATGTGGAACACAAAACTCCTGTATGGCATGTCTGAACATAGAAAAAATAAAAATTGCATTTTTAGCGGAACATCTTCGGGTCATCAATGTTTGTTAATGGTCACCTAATTCTCCAACACACGTCTGCTCCGACACAAGTGTGCTTTTCAAAGTTTTTACATTTCAGTCGTGCATGGTACCAAACCCCGTCTTTTTATATTTTTAATTTTTAAAAAAAATATATTGAAAAGTACACCGCAAGGCTTTTTGCGTATAGACCCATTTGTGCTAACTGTAGAATAGTCGATGAGCATGCGTAGAGCATGCTCAATATACACTTCCGCGAGGAAAATTCTTTTGTTCTACCCAAGCCCTACCTCGCGGAAGTGTATACTGAGCATACTCATCAACTAACTACCAAAGGGTCTTTTTCTAGAGGGAAAATGATCTATTATTGCGTGCGCACACAGACCAAATTACGTTCTGAAGACGATGCAAACTCGTGCAAACACATTTTCTTGAAAACGCGCTGGTTTTATTACCATAAACAAGAATGTTGGATTACAAAAAAATGTAACATGTTCATGAAGTTAAAAAAAAATGTGTAATGCCTATCATTTCGCTAATAAAAGGTTCCATTTGAATGAAATTTGAGATTCATTAATGAATTGTGACTGAGTTACCATGAATTATATAAACGCACGAAACAACTCTCATTAAAGATGCCAAATATCCAGTGTCGGACCTAGTGATTCTGGTGATTGAAAACCATTTGTTGGTAAACTTAATTTTATGCAAAATTAAGGTAAATATGACCAAACAAAAGCATGGAACCCCATTTTCAAAATATCTGGATCCGTACCTGATGTGAATTTGCTAGTGCTAAAGGAAACTTAGCTTACCTTGTGTATGGGCTACACAAAATGCGTCTCCTTCAGAAGTTACTGAAAGTACTACTCTACCAATAAACGCTGGTGGAGCATTTATTTGCGTTTCTAAAATTCAAAAATATAAATCTTGATATCATAGTAAAATAATGAAACACATACTGAGGTAGGATTGGCATCCAACAGTGTGAAATGACATATCACAGTTGAGTTTTCAATCTCTCAGTAACCATATCCTAAAAACATCAATCTGAGATTTATATGGGCAATTTGGATTTTAGGGGATGTGACAGGAAATGTAAAAAATAAATAATAATCAATGGATTAATAATGTGAAGTCAATGATTTTGAGTGTGAAATGAACTTTTGCCAAGCTGTAATTGATGACTGAGGTTCAGCCTTTATCTTAAATGCCGAAAAATTAGGACCTTGCTTTTTACCTAGATATATAATAGACAATGATATCAGCTGAACGCGATGATAAAATACATAATGATCAAAACTGACAAAAACTGTAAAGTACAATTATAAATGTGCACAATGCTTGTATTGTTTTATAAATAAAAAGTATCGTTTTCTGTACTTATAAATGGTCGTTAAGGTACTATCACACATCTTTGCAAGTTTTACGAATTTTGTACTATCAGTCTGTATAAAACAGACAGGAGGTAATTCATGCATGTCAAAAACATACCAAAGTAACTTTTATTTCTAATTCAGAAACAATTATAGACCATCCCTCATAGTTTGACATTCAATAGATTGCGTATAAATTTGTGGCACTTTGCAAGAGTTGTCGTTCTTGATTTTTTGTTTTTGTTTTTTTGTTTGTTTGTTTTTTTTTGTTTTGTGTGTGTGTGTGTGTGTGTGATTCAAGCGAGAGTTGCATGTATGGTTTTCTCAAAAATATAGATATAAATACAGAAAGGACTATCGTCACATTAAAATGTAGCAAATGTAGATCCCCATAAAACATCGTTTGTTCGATAAGTTTTTCCACATTATGAACCACTTTGCATTGTCTGCATTTTATGTGGATTAGTACTTCGAAATTAAAAATGTATATTCATGGCTCATGTTACACGTTGTGTCGACTAGACGGGTGAACACTTCTTCTCAGTGTAAGATATTTAAGCACAAGAGTAAAACATAAAATGACAATTAAACAAATGACAATAATAATATCACGTGACATAGACAGCAACAGGAAACATACAAAGTTAGAACAAATGTCCTTTAAACTTGAACTTAAACAGATAAGTACAGTTTAATTAATTAAACACTACAAAAACAAACAAAAAACAAAAAAACAACAACAACACATACATGTATACCGATACTATAAACATAATTTCGTAGACAAAAAAAAGACAAAACTACATTGCATCACTATATAAATACCCATGAACTTGCAATTATAATAACGTTAAATGACATCAATCAGTACAATAATACAGTGATCCGAGACACTGTAACTTACGTGACAATGGTAACGGACGCATTGGAGACATTTCAAGCATATTAACCGGATTTTCTGAAATGCAAAGGTTTCTCCTTTTTTCAGTATTGGTCATTAATGGAATATGAAAATTATACCCTCTTGGCTTTATCAGAGTCGGACACCTGGTTAAAGCATATACCTGCTCGCCCGATTTTTCAAAGAATGCGAGTTAGGTCAGGAGAATGGTCTTTCATACTCTTAAAGAGCAAATATATCGCACACATGGTAAAGCCATCCAAATATTATTCTTTGTCAAAACCTTGGCTTATTAGAAGAAATGAATTTTAACGAGCACTTAATTAGTTTCTTTACGAAATATATCAATGAATGCAAGATATAAAGAATCAGATTTATTTTTTTTATTTCAGTTGCAAGAATCAATCTCGAATACTTTTACCAGAAATTTCGATTGCAAATGGATCAAATGAACAATATATTCCATAAAGCCTAAGACCTATATCTTTTGTGAAAGTTATAGGTCTTTATGTTTTAGTATTCTGTCCGTTCATAATTGAGATTAAGTTTGGCTAGATATACTTTTATTAGAATTGTAGAGATTGAAGCTTGTGTGAGGCAACAACGGCACCTATTAAATTAAGTGTCACTCCCTGTAAGAATCAGGCAGTAAGTGTAACATGGTAAAAAAAACATCATTTTGATAGTGTAATTTGATTATTTGCACCATCAGAATCAAGGAAAACAGACAAAATTGTTGATGTCACGCTGGACAATTGAGATACAATTTTATTGAAATGCACTGAAAATAAACATTTCAAGGGCAGATAATTCTGACAGAAATCTTATTTTTCTAAGATTCTGTTGAAAAATTTCTGAGCAAATCCAGTGATGCAGAGATCAAATACTGGTCTTTTCAAATAAAGAAAGCATCGTTGAGTGAAATCATATTGTCAGGTGGGTGGGGTTTTGAAATGCATGTTTCTGATTTTTCCAATTTTGCCTGATTCTTACAAACACTTACACTTAAGTCAGTAAGTGAAAATGATATAGTTATACATGTAGTTACTGGAAAGAAACATTATCGATCGTGTTACTACAGTCGTTATTTAAAAGAAATTGAATTTTATATTGGCATTAATGCAGGCATACAAGCAACAATTGACATTAAGCAACTAAAAGCAAAATGACAAAAATGAAATAAAATAATTCGGCAGCTCGGTCTGCATCAAAGGCACAGATTGGACGCACTTCTTTTTGATAGAAACCCATGAGAATGCTATGTGGTTTTCTAAAAGACAATTTTCGAAAACTATATACTTACGGTCTAAATTTTGCAACTTTACATTATGTGAGCAGTTTAGATTGATTTCAGTAATACCATACTCCATCAGAACGTCAGCTGCTGTAAAGACATATGCTTCGCCAATAAACAATGCTTCTGGCAGAAGTAAATGGACAATGTCAATGCTTGGAGCCTCTGTTGATAAAGGTTCGACCTTTCCATTTGTTGTTGTATCCGTTGATATGTTTAGTTGGTTATTCTCTGTATAACTCGTTACATTTAAGCAGGAATTGGGAACACAATTTCCAGAAAGGAGACAAAATGTTTCATCATCCTTGCAACTGTCCATTGTTGTTCCTGTGCTATTATTCATACATAAGGATGTAATAAGAGCCACGCATTTACTAGAGTGTAGACAAAAAACATCGTTTGTGCTACATTGTTCATAATCATCGATTGAAGAATCTTCAGCGCAAGTTGATGGTGGAAGACAAGTCCCCGTTTTTAGACAAAAGACTAAACCAAACCCACACGTGGACACAGTAGTAGTCTCGATTGTTCCGGTGTCGCAAGATGAAGAAACACACTTTCCCGACTGTAAGCAAAATGTTGTTCCGTCTGTACATTCTGTTGACGATGTTACTCCATGTGAGCCGTCATCACTGCAGCGAACATCGGACTGAGATACACACTTACCTGTCTGTAGGCACAACACGTCATTATTACTACATGTTTCGGCATTGTGTAGCGCGTCTGTTGCATTCGAACACAGTGACAAAGTTTTAATGCACGTGCCAAGTTGCAAACAGAACATCTCTTCATGTTCACATTGGCTGTTGCTGTTTGTTTGATCAGATTCACAGAGGTCGTTGTTGGCGACACATTTTCCAGCCATTAAGCATTTAATGAACCCATCGGGACATGATCCATTTCTTGAACGACTTCCTTCATTAATGCACGTTTGAGTTATAGAGACGCATTTGTCATGTTGCAAACAGAATACTTCACCATCACTGCAGTGATTATCCGCGCCATTCCTGTGGCCGTTTGAGTCACAAGTGGGCTGTATAGGTATACATTTCCTACTCTGCAAGCAAAACAGTTCGTCCATACTGCAATGAAATTCATGTTCCTCCGATTCATCACAATGTTGCTGTTTTGCAACACACTGTTGAGTCTGGAGGCAAAATACTTCATCCACCGGGCATATTTGGCCATCACTGTGGTCGTCGTCTTCGTTACAATCGACGACGTCTTTTCTCTTTCTGCATTCTCCACTGTGAAGACAAAATATTTCATCGGTTTTGCACATACTATTCTTCTTTGGATTACGAGATTCGGTATTGTCGCACGTGTGTATCATGTCGATACATGTTCCTTCATTAAGACAAAATACTTGACCAGTGTCACATACTTTTTCTAGGTCCCTCTGGTCTGTCTCCTGGCAAGTGTTTTCTATGTCAACGCATTTTCCAACCATAAGACAGAAGATTTTGCCTGAATCACAAATGTGATCAAAAGGCTCGTTACTACGGTCACAAGAATATGCATTTTCAATACATGCACCAGTTTGGAGGCACATTACCTCTCCATTTTGGCAAACTGTGATGACTTCTTTATGTTCAGTCTGACACACCGACTCCTTGGGTACACATTGACCTCTCTGTATGCAGAACACTTCGTCGTCAAAACATGTTGTTCTCATAACATGTTTCGAGTTTTTGCAAACTGTATCTTGAATGTCAATACATTTGCCTGTTTGGAGGCATTTTACTTGGCCTAATGAACAATGCTCTATTGTTTCGTCAACGCCGTTACAGTTGATGTCTTTCTTAATGCATTTTCCAGAGACAAGACAAAAAACCTCATCTTCTTCACACTGAAATTTAGTTTCTCTTTCATGGCATGGTGGTTCCTGTTTAATGCATCTTCCAGTTTGAAGACAGAAAACTTCGTCAGGCGGACATCCACTCACAATGTGCTGCCCTTTGGTACAGTCGGATTCTTTCAGGATACATCGACCAGAGTCCAGACAAAAAATCTGAAATTGAGAAGTCCAATGATTTGCCTATATTTCGGTTTACGCAAAAAGAGTCAAAATTTTAATCTAAGAATTTGATTTTAATGTATGTATATACTTTTTAGACGAGAAAATGACAATGAAATAATCTAAAGCTTCTATAAATAAAAAGCATGGTGTGCACATTTAACATATATTTTCTTTCATGATTTTGTTGAGTTTCGTGTGGTCAATTAAGCCACAAAGATCACCGTCTTGATTAAGTAACCTTTAGTGACCGTTAAAGGTCAGTACGTTTTTTACTGATATTTTGCCACTCAATTAAAGAAGTATATTTCTACAGGTCATACATGTACATGTATAACAAAAGGACTCTTTTTTTCTTAATATATTGATTCTAAACCACAAAATGAACACTTGCTTCACTCCCATAAAGAATGTTCACAAAAATGTTGCTCTGAATTAATACAAACAAATACCTCGTCGTCCTGACATTGTGCTGTGCCTCTGACCACGCCCAGTTTTAATGCTACCAAAAACAGTACTCCTATATCAAAAAGACATGACATGATATTAAAAGGCAATTTATACACGTATCTGTTGATATTTGTCGTGGCCAAAATTTATAAATCATAACCGTCTTTTATAAATGCCGATCGTGCAAGAAAAATTGTGAAGAAAAGAGCATGGAAGTAGTTTCCATGTAAGCACTTTATCATTATGAATATAGATGTAATAGAAATATATAAAATATACAGTATTTAAAAAAAATAATTGTATTTTTAAATACCATTTTTTTTTATAAATTCATAATTGATGTTTGGTTCTTACCGATTACAGAAATCTCCATCATTTTATCACTTTAGAAATCTGATAATCAATAGAAACCTACCTGTATACCTGTAGTCATGGCAACCAGGTATCACAATTTCTTCTGACTGCCATTTAAAATGGTAAATACTTCGGGAATTCTGAGAAAAAAAACGTTATGTATATAAGTTGCACTAAGTCAGCAAAAAAAAAAAATGGATTGATGCAGAGCCTCTGCTTTTTCTTATAAATACTACTTTAAAATGAACACATAGAAAGGATTATGTCTTTTCAGACACAACCTTTATTTTTAGCATGTCACACTAAAATGATCTTTAAAGTAAATATACGTTAATATAATCACTATTTTACCCAAAAGTAAAAAAAAACATTTTTTTTATCGGGCAGGGCGTGTTGTCCTGGGTAGTTCCACATACATAGACTTAGATAATTTCAATGCACAAGTATGCCAATTTCAATCCTATTTCTATATTTTAATTTTTGTATTTGCCAAACGCGGTCTCGTTTAATTCCTTTATATATTCTTGCACCTGTATAATATAGCTAATCCTACAAATGTATATACACTGTGCAACTACAATATTTTTTTTAATCAACGGGTTCGAAATTGTGATAACAGTTTTAGAAGTTTATATCAGGAATAATTTACTTCCGGGAATGTGTGGCAAAAATTATTTTTGCGGACTAACAGTAATTGAATACAATATAAAGGAGGAATCTTTGTCATCTTTATATAACCAACGCTTTTGTAAGAGTTCAAAATAGTGTGATTCTTTTTAAACCAATAGTAGCATTCCTGTACCACAATTTTCTGATTATTTTTGTTGCCGGCTTTACTTAACTTGTGTTAAGTCATGACTGTTCGCTGAGCCATGAGATATCAATTCATTTATGTTTTTACTTACATCAGTTCTGTTTAAAAAAACTATTTATATGTACATTTGTTTATGTATACTTGTATGTATTTAATAATTATACATTAAACATATACATGTAGTATATAGTGTATACAGTACAAAAACTACATTTCTGTATATTATTCAGTATACATTTAACACTAGACATGTTCATTGTAAATTGAACATCTAACACAAACCATTATATATATTTATTGCAAGTAAACATATATGTAAAAAATGAGTACAAAATGTCTTATAATATTTCACATGTTTTTCAGGTACAAATATAAACAATCCTTCCATTCATTCATCAAGTGACATCCTAGATAAAGATGAAGCCCTCTTTCTCACTGATCATTTCAGTTGTATTTCTCGGCTATATAGCTCACTCCATGTGGGTTATATTTAGCATATTCTCACCGACTCCATGTGTGAACTCTTCATACTGTATCAGGCCATACCTAGGCAGAGTACCACAACCAAAGCTAGAAGTGAGTATATACTGTATAGTGCTTTTATAAGGTGAGCACCAAGTTTTATATGGTGAAACCTATCTAAACCTAACCTTGAAATAATCAGAAAACCTGTTTAAACCAAACCCTGAAAATCTGAAAACCTGTCCAAACCAAACCCTGAAAATCTGTTTGTTTGTTAGGGTTGAACATCCGACCAGCAATATTTCAGCTATATTCAGTCAATGAACATGAAATGATGATGAAATGAAAAAGGGATAGGACACAAGAACAATGGGGTCGACAAATTTTGATTGCCACTGGAAATAGGGAGAGGTGGGTAGGGTCGGGCAATTTAGCCTCCTGTGGTGGAGCCCCATGGTTCCTACTCAGGGAGAATACCACATTAGGGTTCTTTAATGTGCGAGGAACGTGGCATCTTTCCCAACACGGTGCACCACTATGGTTTGCGGTCAGGTTTTCCGTATTATAGCCTGAAAACCCCAGCATGTAACACGCCAGGGGTATCCCATTCCACCACCTGGGGCATACATCCTAGTTGCTCTGTGGGCAGAGTGCCCTAGCCTCCGGCTAGGGTTCTGAGCACTATTTAGTCGCCTTTTATGACAAGCTTAGCGCTGCTGCAGGCCTATTCTTTTAACACCCGGACCTGCACGGGGCCTGAAAATCTGAAAACCTGTCGTCAAAACCAAACCCTGAAAAACTGTCTATTCTGTCACTGAACAGTTTTTTTAGTCTTATTATATTAGTTTGAATGTATGTTGAACCTTTGTAAAGCAAATAGTTGTCTAAACCAAACCAATTTTGAAGTCCAAAGCGGTTTGGTTATGACAGGTTTTACTGTATTTGATCTACCAACAATGGACAGACACTTTACAATAAATGTTTCTGGTTTGTAAACAGAGAACATTCATAAACTCTGAAAAATAGGCAAAAAAGAGATTAAATTGATGAAATTCCATTTGAGGATTGTTAAAGATTTTAAAATCCTTTATTTCCTTTTTCAAAATGGTATTTAGTTTTGGATTATTTGAATGACATGGATTGCTGACCAATCTAAGTTAATTAATCACAGAACTAAGTTCATCTATACAAAATAAGAGGAAAAACAAATCAGAAGACTAAATACAAATGAAATATTTGAGTATAGAAACAATCAAATTATGATTATTTTAAGAAGTTCATGTACATTTTTGTACATTTAGACTAGGTGCATGTACATGTACATTTGTATGCAAATTACAGCTGTATTGTAATTTTTTATGTAGTGTTGTTTTATCAGTAAAAAACTTTCGTTTTCATTTTAAGATCCAAGTTTATATATCTACAAAGAGTTCTGGGATTCGTAAGGCAGACCTTAAACTGATCTGGAAAAATTCCTCATTTAATATTGATGAAACTGTTGAAAAGTGAGTACATGTATTTGTATGGTAAGACCAATTCTGTACTATAAATTTATGTTAAAAATTTCAATACAAGGTTTTTTTTACATTTTCTAAGGTTTGCTTCTTGATGTAGAAGTCTTCCTTAATGCGATAAAAAAAGTCTAAAATAGTATAATAGGAGTGCATCTTTATTGTTACAAAACAATTAGAGAAATTTTGTTATAATGGCTTTGTATTCAACCAAAAACAAAATTTGTGATATGGTAAGGCCCCTTACGTGTTGTTATTTGTAGACACTTGATATATTTAAAATTTTTACTTGTGTATTATTTTGTACATCAATATGACATTTTCATATTTTGTTTAATACATAAACAAATTTATTTTTACAATAGAACAGTCAACATTACCTTGCCTCGTAAAACAAGGAACAATGGAACACTTTACCTCCATGCTTTTGTGGTTCCTGTAGGAAAGGATCCCTTTGATACCCAATACCATTCACACAAGTTCACAAGAATCACAACCTATTCATTGCCACAGTCAGAATATTTCAGTCTTGTTACTGACACAGCAAAGGTCAGTGTTATTCACACAATAGTTCTCACAATAGTATGTTATAACTTACTGTCACTTTCAAATTCACATTCTAATTCATTTAAATCTGTCGATAGTGACCTTTCAAGGGCCATTGATAAAAAGGTCACTGTAGGCAGGGGGTCTTTATACAGACATAATTAGTTTTGATTCATGGCATTCTTGAACCTTCCCAAACAAAGGTTATTGATATTTTCATTCCCCAATATGCACCTCTGTCTCTTCTGAGATCCATGGGCATTGTTTTTTCTCAAATTTTTGTTTTCATAAATTCTGAATCAGTGTTTTCTTGATGCCAAATAATTCTGCAACTTTGTATGCAGGCATTCCCACTGTGTAAAAATTTTATAGCTTCCATTTAATGGTGAAGATCCAACAGAAGCCTTTTTGAAAGTAGATTTTCCTTAAACAGTATTCACTCATGAATAAAGTTAATTTTTCACTTAATTTTTTGATTGGTTGATCTGAATCACTCATGAATGAAGTTTATTTTTCACTTTATTTTTTGATTGGTTAATCTGAATCTTAATCAGTTCCCTTAATGAATAGGCTAAATCAAGAATCGTTTCATTGGCTGTCATAAATTCCGTTTCATACAAATTCTCCTTTTGAAGGAGATAAAAAATTATCAACTTTGGGTTTCGTTTGAGCACAGAGAAAGTCATTCAATACAGGGATTTGCCTTTTCGGGGAACAGTTTTGATGGTTGTACTGGTTGTCACTATATAGAGGTAAATTACGGTGGAAATTTTCTGGGAGGTCACTATAGGCAGAAGGGGGTTACTGGTTTAGGTGTTACTGTATAACAATGATAGGTCCAAGGACATTATGATTACTTCTCTTCTCCTTAGAAGCAAAAAAAGAATTAAAAAGTATTAAATACAAGCTTAGAACCGGTTAAGCAGTTTTGAAATTAGGATATTTTGTCCAAGCAATGGTCTGAGGTGTTATTCAAAATTTAGATGTCAAGGAACAAAGATGAAAACAGAAACAAAGTTATTAAAACAAAAGGAAAACAGTCAGAAAACTAATACTTTACCTCTAACAAGAAAATGATTTGCCAGTGTCTATGTTGGTGTATGACATGTGTATGTTAGAAGTAAACAAAAAATAAATTTATGTATGTAAAACAAAACACTGCAGAAACATATCATTCTTTGTTGGTATGAATCCAATAAAAACTTGATTTTTTACAACACCTGCAGTATTCAAAACTAATCTCTGATGATTGATTCACCATAACAATAATCATTACTAATTTAAGCTAGGACCTGCTTTGAAAAGTTTGATTCAGTCTGAAATAAACCACTGGTTTATAAGTGCCCATATTCAAGGTAGATATTTCAGCACATGCTTGTCTCAACCCAAAGTATTGGTGTATCAGAATTTGTATTAATAAAAATTTGGTTGATCTCAAAGGCATCAACATTGAATTGGTTTTATGTCATTTTAGAATAAATTGGATCCAGACACTCCAATAAGTCACCTCAGACAGAATGTCAAACTTTCCATAATGAATGACAACATACAGTTCGATAGTAGAGCAATGCCTGCTGAAATTTACAGACTTTTAAAGTATGTTTGAAAATCGCTTATTTTGCAGGAAAAAGATCTTTCTGAAACATGTTGAAGTTACTTATCAAAAATCAAAATGAGAAAAAATTCCAAATTAAAGATTGCAAAATATATAGTTGAGAATCGTATTTTTATACATGTACTGAACTTTATAACATTACTTGCTGCTTTATCAGCTTAAACATTTTTAAAAATTATTTCTAAACTACTGATATTTGTTTGTTTTTTTTTTGGGTTTGTTTTTTCAGACGATCTCCAGAAGGAGATTATTTACCCATACTGTATATAGATGAGTTGGCTTTCCGTACCAGAGATTTAGTGGTAAGGTGGTAGTAACTTTTCCATTCACTCATCACTTATCACTGTTGAGTGGTTTAGAATATAGACTTGAAGTTCCTTAAAATTCTGCCACACTAAACAGAGATTTGAGGGCATACAGAAATATGTTTTTCGTTCTGCAGTTAATTTTACAAAATATTAAAAATGTTGCTATGCTTTTTGTACTGTTTCATCATTATGTCCAATCAACCATACACTGACTACCTTTTTTGTGGAATCAATGCTAGGCTGTAGATCCATGTACCTTGTAAGCATAACACCTCATAAACCTCTCTATGGATTTTAATTAGACTAAATGAACTTACATGACTATGCTGCAGATCACAGATAAATATGCCATGTATGATATCCCATATACATGTATTAATTCTCGTTTGGAAACATATGATAATTATTTATTTTTGAAAAAAATCATGTGATTATCATATGCTTATCATGTCATGCTTGTCATGCATTGAAAACCATATGATTCTCATGTGTGGAACTTATGGCTGTTTAAAATATGATCATTACTGTTTTTTTTTTTTTTTTTTTTGTGACGAATGCAAACTTATAAGTCTGTCATTTTCTAATTCTAACTTGCATACAAACTTCTGACTTTCCTTTAAGGCTTTAGTGAGGAACATGTTCACCCAAATTTAATACATAATAATTTAATTTTTCACCTTCTTTGATCTAATCTGTACATTTTTATTTTTATTTTTCAGCCAATTAACAAATCAGTACATGAAGTCCCCCTGACTGTCACATACTCGCCTATATCAGTAGGGAAGCTGAGATTTTGGGAGAACATGCACCAGGCCATTAATCAATTACATGGTTATGGTAAGTTATATTTTTATGATACTCAAAGCCCAGAAAAATGCGGTAATTTTGGAAATTACCACGTTTTATATGCATTATAATAGTATTAGTTGCTTTTTAAATGCAGCGTAATTTATATTTTTGCAACTTTGAGAAATTATGCTTAAATATTTTCATAACTCCCATGTCAAGTTTAAGTTATTGCTATTTCAATGCATTCAAATTTTCTAAAAATGAAAATAAAGCTATAATTAATGAAGTAGTCCATCTTACTCAGATAGTCTACGGCTGATGCTAGTTTGAGTTCAGTGATACAAATTATAAAATGTTCTATACTGTAGGCAGACATAAGTCTTTGTTCAATTAATTGTAAGAGTGCCCATCAGATGTGTTGATTGTAATAAGAGATTAATTTTTATAATGCCAGATTGTAATTAATTTTGTAAATCTGTAGGATTCTCTGAGAAGGACACTGATGAAATGAAAGGAATATTTGCAGACACAAATTTTTATTTTCTCATGTTGACATTTGCTGTATCAGCTTTTCATGTAAGTGGATTAGATTTTGTCCATGTAAAATTCATGCAAATTACAGGAAAGGTGTTAAATGGATATATGGGTTGATAATTATACCCCCAATCACTGTCTGTCTGTGCAGATTCATGTCTGGGCCATGACTGTTTAGTTGTTCTTCAAAATAGGCGTATCATATTTGACACATCAGGTGTATCACCATGAAATAATGTGTCATGTACATTCATGACCTCTATGTAACCTTGACCACAAGGTCAGAATTATAGGTTTTTTGATATGGATTCGTGTCTGAACTTCTTCATTCTTCAACCATATTTGGCACATGGTGGTTTCGCCATGAAACAAGGTGTTGCATACGTTCGTGTCCTCTATATGACCTTGAAATCAAGGTCACAATTATAGGTTTTTATAACATGGATGCCTCTCTGGGTCACAATTTTTTTTTGTTTTTAGATGTTGGCTTTCCATTTTTGGTGTGTGGATGATTCACTATAAGAGAATGTGTTGTTTACATTTATGACATCTTAATGACCTAGATCTATGAATTCAAAATATTGAATTTTTAACATTCATACTATATATCATCTGATTCTCTCTTTGAATGGCTTTTCACCATAACATTAGATTTTTAAGTTTGACAATGACTCAATTCAGCATAGAAATATGTGGATGGGAGGGAATATCTATACAGTATTTCTAGTGATGTTGGTAGTTTTATTTTAGTCTCTCCCCTAAAGGTTTTGAAACTATTGAAAATTAAAAATGATAACCACAGGGAGAACATAATTATGCACAGGCTTTTTTTTATTTGCTGGTGTTGTATGAAGTAGAAAAGTTTAGCATTTGAGGTGGTAGACCTTAAGGGACACAAATCTTACAAATATTGGAAAGTTTGTATTCAGTATTTTACATCAATCTCATGTAAGCATCAGCGTAACTTGGACTGAATTCATTCTGTTTCAAATGAAAACTCTCCGATGTGGAGGTTCAAAATTCATTAAATAAAATGAAATAATATGGCTGTGGCTACTACAAGTTCAGTATACAGCTGCGTCATAACAGAAGCAGCAAAACCGTTAATTTAAAAAAAACCTTCCTACTAACCCTTATTTTGAAGGAGATGTTACTGGAAACATAGAATTTCAGGAGTTATACATGCACATGTAGTTATTCTTACTAGAAGATTTGGACTTTTTTTTCATGGTCTTTTTTATCATCATCATGCTTCAGTATTAGTTCATTTGTAATTTTACACATCTAATCAGTTTTTTCTAGGATTCCACTCTGCTGTCCTTTTTGTGTGGGAAAGGTATTGGTTTTTTTTATAATTGATTCCAATTAGATAACCTCTCTGCCGTTAAATCATCACGTAAACGTTTTTAAATGAGTGCTTTGTCTCGAAGCGACTGCAAAAGAAAAGAGACAGTGCACAGGTGCGAAAGGTGGGGTTGTACTGACATATTCTGTTTGACTATATGAAGACGTTATATTAGAATTTTATTTAAAGTTTCCCTATAGAAACCTAAGATTAAAACAAAATCCCAGATGATCAGATCATTATTATGATATGCAAGAATGTCAAAGGATTTTGACAGATTTAAGGAATTTGTTTTTTTTTTCATGGAAATGGGGAATGGGCTCTGTTTATTGTTGTGGTTTTATTTTGAAGATGATTTTATCCCCCATGAGACATTTTGCAACCAAGTTCTTGAGAAAAAAAATGCATTTAAAAGTGAACAGAGAATTACATTTGACCACTTATTTATAGATTAAGAATTAGATAAGCTGATTACAGGATGTTGTCTCTATATTTAGCTCTGACTTTTTTCCTGATTAACTTGGTGTTACATAAACACACATTCATTCTTATTCTAACAAAAAAATATATTATTAATAAAGAATGGTGAACCTTACCTTATACAGATAGTTCTTTTTTATATTACACGTTAGTAACAATATCCGAGTGAATGTAAAAACTTCTCTTTACATTCAGGTGACAAAACATTTAATGTAAGAGAATTAAAGATTAAGCTATTTTTTTACTTAGTTATGAAATTTAAAACATTTATTTAAAAAAAAAAAACGCAACAAAATAGTTGAATCAACTAATTTAGTTAAATTTTATTAGAGTTGATGATATTGTGATATTTATTATTACAGTTTTTGATATTGTGACATTCATTATTACAGTTTCTGACATTGTGATAAAAATGATTACTGTTTCTGACATCGGGGTTTTTATGATTAAAGATGCTGAATTTGATACTTTACTGTTAATAGCTGACCATGTGATTTTTATGATTTTAGTTGCTGTTTGATTTCTTAGCATTTAAGAATGATATTAGTTACTGGAGAGAAAGGAAAACCATGGTTGGATTATCTACTAGAGCAGGTATTGTGATTAATCATTGATTTACTCATAATCATGATTTGGATTGCTTAAAACAAACTAAAATACATTTTAAATGCAATAGAATTGAAAGATTTGGTTTTATTGCACTGTGAAAAATATTAATTCTCTGCAACATGTATTATACTGTTAATGTATTATAATTTCCATGATTGCTAATTTTCACAGATTCTGTCATTGGTATCATTTTTTGTGGTTTCAAAAAGATGATAAGCATTTTATAGTGTTTAAAATCAATTTCCCGGGTACTATTTTTCACGCTTTTCTGTCCACTGAAAATAAGTACACGGTGAAAATTAATACTTTTACAGTTTTTGAATAAGTTAATATATCCTTTATACTGTTACTAGATCAAGTTTTCTTTTTTACTTTTTTTTTATATCAAAATAAACATAAAGGTATGAAATACACCAATGTTAATGAGCATTGCTCATAGTTTTTCTAGTCAGTGTTAGTCTCCATGGAAGGATGCTCTTTTTCATTTTTTTTCTTTAAGCAGTTGGGGTATCATGCTTGCAAACTGTATTTTTTGGTTTTTTTCTACAAAATGTTCTTGAAAATATGTATAATATACTATGTTTAGACAAAATGTTTTGTTACTTGACATATATTTTTGTGTATTGATCAATTTGTTTATTTACAGTTGTATGGAGATGTGTATCAACAATTATAATATTTATGTACCTCTGTGATCAGGAAACTAGTCTGTTGGTGTTGATTCCAACTGGTATTGGGGCTTTAATAGAGGTATAATTGTAGTGTCCTTTCTCCCCAAAAAAAATAAGAGAGACAGTGGTGGTTTATAATTTTGTTGAGAAGTACATGTTTCTTTACATTCACATTTTATCTAAATCTTGTTCTTGATTTATTTAAAGGCATTTAAAGGCAAAGGCCGATTCATATTTATTTTGCTACTTTCAGTTATATCAATAGTATGCACACCTGAATCAAAATTTTATATTTTGTATTATTACCACACTAATTATATTGTAGAAATAGTTATGTGCCATACCATGTAGTGGATAATTTTTGACAGAGTGGTAATTTTGTGATTTAATCAGTCTGTCTAAAGACACAAAAATAAATTCCACACAATATTTACACTGTGTTAAGAACTTTTGTGCTCCACTAAGAATCTGCCAAAATAAGAAATGTCAAAATTTTTTTACTCTTTTCCATAATATATTGCCAAAATAACCCACCATACAGTATTTTTATTGTCCTTTTAAGAGGTTTTCTTTGATAGGATTTTAGATTGATTGATTGATTGATTGTTGGGGTTTAATGTCTGAACAGCGATATTTCAGCTATATTCAGACGAGATAGGATTTTAGTCTGTACTAAGTCACAGATATAGAGATTCACCTAAGAGGGGGCCCTTCAGAGGCCCCAAAAATTAATTGGTAATTACATTTTAATGCCAGAATTTACACACAAAAGTATGCTGTTTTTGAATTGATTTTTTTCTGTTGTAGGTCTGGAAGGTGAAAAAAGCATTTAAGGTGACAGTATATTTTGAAAATGGGAGACCTAAATTTTCTGTAAGTTTTTAAGCTGATGTTTTCAATATTACTGTCAAACCTACTTACTTTATACATTTCAGAATTAGTTCAGTAGGAGATGATTATTCATTCATATTTCATTATATTTCTTCAGATTTGATCATTGTATTACCTATTACAGTAAAACTTGTCTATACCTAAATAATAAAAAAACCTGTCTAAACCAAACCCCTGATTAAAATGCACCTGTACAGTCCCTGAACTGAATCGGATTGAGGACCGATGATTGATTGATGGCTGACTGATCGATATCAGGTAACTGGTGACCAATCTAATTACAGTTTTGTTGTGCAAAATGACAGATGATCGGTTCATGTATTTTTAAAATTTTCTTTGGAACGAACCCAATGTAATACCATATAAACTTTATCTTAAATTTAAGATATTAAATCCATTATTGTATTTTGTTAATAATAAAAGAAATGTAAAGTAAAAATAATTAATTATTGTTTTAATCTATTGAATTTAGTAAAAATAATGTAAAGATTGACAAACAAAGCAACAGAATCCATAAAATATGTTCCGCTCAGTGGTCACATGATGCAATCACCAATTTAACGGATCAGTTTGATAGGTCGATGACCAATCACAATTAAAGTTGCAAGGATAGGTTCAGGTACTGAATAAGTATTAAAAAGAAATAAACATGCAAGAGAGATGCAATTAATTCATTGTTCATATACTATTTTTACAGTTGGGTACAACATCAGATAAAGAGAAAGAAACTGAACAGTTTGATTCTCAGGTAAGGCCATGTTGAGTTAATTCTTTGGTTGTTTAGCCCTCACTCAGCCTGTTTGGTCATATGGCCTTTTTTTTGTGTTGCAAAATCAATATAAAATGCAATTATTCACCTCCTTCATTACTTTTTTGCGGCAATACAAAAATAAAAATGGAGAATGCCTCCCTAACTCATTTCTTTCTGTAAAAATGCCTGAGAACCAAAGAATAATTTTGAATGATCAAACAGTAAATTATGTGTTTTATCAAAATGCCCATTGAAATACTTTTCTGTTTTGACAGATATAATCATACCTGTTTACTTTTTGATCAGTTCATGTGGGAAGATTTTCCAGTTGACACTGTCTCATGTGGAAATTATTACGTAAACAAAAATATTTTAATTTTTTTCTATTTTTAACAGAAAATATATTTATTTTAACAGAAAACCTCCCACACATCTTACTTTTGTATGTGGGAAATTCTGTTTTTCATTGATTTTGTGTGAGTCTCCACCAAGTGTGGGAGAGTTAACAGGTATGATTTTAGATGACAGCACAGATGTTTGAAGAGATAAAACTGCCATGAAATAGCAGTGCATCATTCAGAATATCTCAAAAATTAAAAAAAAATAATCATTTATCAAAATGTCATCAATTTTTTCACTGAACAGAATTTTACTGAATATTTTTAAATTATATTCACATTTTTGTTTTGGTTATATTTCAGGCAATGAAATATTTATCATTGATATTGGTACCATTAGTGATAGGTGGTGCAATCTACTCCCTATTTTATACTCCACATAAAAGGTAGGTAACTCTTGTTAGGTTATAATGTTAAATTGTATGTATCTAGATAGAGGAAGGAAAAAAGATAAAAGTTAATTGCTGAAAATCAAAGATTTATTATTACTTTTCAATAAAATTAGAATTATCATGTACGTTGTTGTCATACCTGACAACTGATATAATCATAGGACATATATGATTGCCAATGAGAGAGAGTCACCCTAATAGGACATGCGGTATGATTGGCAATGAGAGAGAGTCACCCTAATAGGACGTGGTATGATTGCCAATGAGAGAGAGTCGCCCACCAAAAGCCAAGCAATGAACAATTAAACTTCTACAGGTCTTCAATGATGGCAAAACCCATGACCCCTGTTCCAGTTCGTCACACCTATAAAAAATGTCTTTTCACCTACAATCAGTTATTTTTGCCTGTTATTGATGCTTTGTTTTTTTTTTATTTTGCAGTTGGTATTCATGGTGTATACAGAGTCTAGTTAATGGCGTTTATGCTTTTGGATTTTTATTTATGTTACCTCAATTATTTGTAAACTATAAGGTGAGTACTACCTAAAAATAAAAATTTATAGGGGGCAGATCCAGGGATTTAAGTTAGTGTGTGTCCTGGACCCTCAATTTTTATCCTAGGACCTTTTAAATTTCATGTACCTAGGTCTTTGATTTTCAAACCTTTTCCTTTAAATTTTACTAAAGACTAGGTTTTCTTGAAGTTGACCATTGTTGTGAAACTTGGAAAAGACCAGGACCTTCAACTCTTGAAAGTATATTTGAACCCCTTGCAGATTTTTATGCCCCGTCAACTAAAAATTTGGAAGGAGCATGTAATTTTACACTCATCCATCCCACAGGTTTTTGCACAATAAGTCCAAAATTTTTGGAAACTCTACAATGGTAGTCAATCTTTTTGAAAAAAATCAAATTTTTAGCTCACCAGGCCCAAAGATAGATAGAAATAACTTTCAATGAATGATCTTTATAAGACCTACAAGTCAGTTAGGGTTAAAACTGTTGGATGACCCCTTGGAAGGGCTATTAACCTTGAAAGGTGAAAAATGGCAACTTTTGGCCAATTTCATAGAAACTATATAGATAAAAAAACTTTAACTTGATGAAATAATTCTTTTGGTAAAGCCTTCTAAAATCCAATAGGTCACCGATGTTGTAGGACAACTCCTTGTTAGAGTTATTGCCCTTGACTAGCAAAAATTGAAAATTGTGGGCAATATAGGCTCCTGGGAGCATCTGGGTAGTTTTCAAGTTATGGAAAGTTATTCAATATACATATGTTTATGGATGATTGATAGAAAATCTACTTTCTATCTACTAAGTTGTTTATTTATTGAGTTGCCCAAGTTTCAGTAGACAAATCTTTCCTATGTGGGGCATCATCTGTGTCTCCCAGACACATGAAAAAATTAGTATGGCAGTCCTACTTAGAGTGTTTTTGATACAGTCAATGTGGGGTGCATCACTTTGTCTAGTTATACGTTATATAGGTAGTACAGGTTTGCTCATAGGAAATTTCCCAATTACTTGGCTAACTAAATTAAAGGTGTATGGTCAAATTTTACTGAAATTGATTTTGACAATATTGTTTCTCTTTTTGTACTGTTTCAACTTATATTTTGTCAATAATAGGAAGAGTAAACATCCACCACACCCTTTATTATTTTGTTTGTGGAGTATCAATTATCATGGTTTTCATGGATTTTGTAAACCACAAAATTTGACTGTCAACGAAAAGGTAATTTCCAATACATTTGTAAGAAAGAGTTGCCAATTAATGAATTCAAGAATTCACTATTGTACAACATACTTGTCCTAAACCAAGAAAGTTGGTACCCATGAATAAAAGGACCTTTCACAGTAGCTGTAGAAAAACTATTCTCCCATTCATAGGCTTCATTCACAACGCACAAGCAAGTGATTAAAAATGTATAATTTCCTGCCATGTGCCTGGAAATTGAAATGTCGCATGAAGACTCCCACACTTACCATGTTTGCCGTGTTTACAGTTGTTATTCATATTGTTGATCAATTAAATACTTGTTGATTTACGAATGTTATTCATATTTTAAAAGATTAGTTGGTAGTGTATCAACTAATCATAATGGTATTGATATCGATGACGCAATGACTTGATGACTGGAGGGGAGGTCCTTGATGACATAGTTGATGTTGGGAGAAAATATGGTGTTGTTTGATTTATTTTTTATGGTTTTATTCATGGGAGAAACAGATTCTCTCTCATTTCTGTAGAGGATTATAGGGTTTCTTCACTCTCGATAGTTAATTTTAGATTTTAACCAACTCGCTAGAGCTCATCGGTTAAAATCTAAAATTTAACTATCTCGAGTGGAGAAATCCTGTAATCCTGACTGAAGGAGAATCTATATGTATTCATGGACACCAAAATCTTCTTGTTGAATTTTCTGAGTTCTTTTTATTCTTAGTTGTGACATTATTATGTAACAGATTATGTTAAAGTATGTTGTTTTGTGGTTATTTATAGATAAAGATATTTAAGTATGGGTCATGCAAATTAAGAGAATATGCAAACCTATTAACCCCAGGGAGTGAGTATGGTGGGATTTCCCACATGACAACTATTTTATCTGGGAGATTTTGCATGACTAACTTTTCACACTTGAACTATAAGATTAAAACATGAAATTCCTGTACAACTTATATTTGTTCTTTTCTATGCTACACTTTGATTGGTAAAAACTGACCTGTTTTGCTGATTTTAAAATACTGTAACTTGGTGCATATACAAAAGTACATATAATGTCACTGTTCCAGTCTGATTATTCTGATATTTGTTTATAAGTAGTATATTCTGTTTGGGTCAGCATTAGTCACAAGTATAGCTTGTTTTCTCATAAGTCCAAATTGTAATTTTACATTTATTTGTGACATATTCATGTGCAGTGCATTCTTTAGTTAAAATGCCTCAGAAGGCCCCAATAGACAATTTTGTTCAAAATTAAGTATATTTGGTTATGAAGATCTTTGGTTTATAAAAATATGTTTCTTTAATTTTATATAGTAAAGTTCTACAAAAAAAGAAGTATTAAAAAAAAATTCCTGCCAGTATTTTTGTTTTTTCTCTCTTGCCTTTTGAGTATCACTAAGGAGAATCACATTGCAGGAATCTATTAAGTAAACCTGAGCTGCTTAGAACTATGAGCCAATGGTAAAAAGTTACAAACACCACCAGCATGAGAAAAATAAACATGTGTAAATTATACAATGAAAGGAGAAGGTGAAACACAACAAATGCACCAGGATTTAACCCAAATTCAAGATAGTAAATATTTTCTGAGATCACCAAAAAGTCTTAGTCGAGTGAAAACAAGTGTAAACACAACTTTCAGTAAGCTCTGGAAGGTCCTGACATTAAAAGTAAAACATTTACCATTATAGAACATTTCTTCAAAATCAAACTCAAGGTAATACAAAGACACAAACTTAAGGTAATACGAAGACACAAACTGAAGGTAATACGAAGACACAAACTAAAGGTAAAATAAAGACACAAACTAAAGGTAATATGAAAGACACAAACTGAAGGTAATACAAAGACACGTTAATGACCAGCATAATCTAGCTGTTGTCAGGAGCATGACTTCTGTTGAGGGACTAAACTAGTTTAATAAAGCTTTAACCATCCCAGGGTTTTAGCTAGGATTTTGAAGGCTTTAGTCACTTTTGCGTGACTACAAAAATATAATAAATGTTACAATAAAATAACTGTTATTTTCTATAAGGAAACGTGTGTTACATAATAATATACAGTTATTAAATGGGTTGGATGCAATAGACCAGAATATTTGTCCTGAGGTACTGAGAATGATCAAGGGTTCTATTGGCCGAGTGCAATAGAACACTTGATCATTCTAAGTAACAAAGGACAAATATTCTGGTCTATTGCATCCAACCCATTTAATAACTGTTTTATTACCTAATTTGTCTATGGGATATAATAAAGAATGGAAATGGGGAATATGTCAAAAAGACAACCATTTGACCAGGAATAGGAAATTGACCGCTCCATGTTTACGAATTGGTAGGCGAAAGTTACATCTATGTTTTTACACAAGAATTTTTTGTGTGTAAATTCCAATTCAATGAAGTGCTTAAAAAAAGTTCAACCAATCAAAAGGTTTAGATAAAGGTCATTATGGGGTCAGTGCAATAGACTCCTCAAGGAGACTATTGCACCGTGCAATAGTACATCGACAGTGCAATAGATCGCCCTGTCCTGAATAAATTTTGAAAATAGAGAAAAATATGTGTATATTTAATAAACAAGATAAAACCTTATAATTAGGTAATAAAATAAAATAATTACTGTTAGAAAAATAGGTTTTTTTACATCATGACAAAGCTTTGATGCATCAAGTCTAGAAAATGTTACTATTTGACAAAAGCTACAATTATGGTCTGAGAAAATCCTCCTGTCCTTTCCCAAACACCACACCTCAAAAGCCCTCTTCAACCTCAAACTCCTCAAATCAGCAGGATGGTGACAGATCTTTAGAAGAGAATAGACTGCTGAAACCTTGAGTCTTTTCTTAAGATACATGTAGGTCTTGATCAGATTGTACCTACTAAATCCCCTCTCACGGTCACCAGATGATAATGCTGAAACTAGACAGTTAGAAAGAAACTTGGCCACATTGGCAAGGTCATTTTGAACTCTGTAAGCGGTTGCTCCGTGATGTCTCACTGCTGGGTAGTACTTTTTTAGTAACCTTTGACCCCGGATCACGAGTCGTATTGAAGAAGTCCGTAAATCATTGTGATTTCGTTTCAAGAAGAGAATCGTAAAATAAATATTTATCGTTGATTAATACTTCCTGATTGTTCGGCATTGCGTTAAGATTAATTGAAATCCAGTAGATGACCAGTCACGCATGGAAGACACTGTTTTGATAGTGTGTGCATTTAAATTTCTAAAAATAGATAGCTATGTATGTGGGAGGTTCGTGAAGGGTTTGTTTTTATATGGGAGTAAATATGGGTCGGCATCCTTTAAAGATCGAAATCGTTTAACACGACTAATCCTTAAATTAATTATATATATATATAAGTTATATTTTAAACGTACGTAAAATAGGAAATGTCTCGAGTCATCGCGAAGCTTTTTTCGGCGGTCGAAAATGATCGAAGACAAGTGAGAATCCCGGGATTATCTTTTGTGCTCCTAATGATCAAAAGATTGATCAATTAATTGTTGTTGTTTTGAAGGATTATTCAGGTTGACCCGCTAATTACCTAGCTCTGCCGCGAGGTCATAAACTTGTCAAAGCGTTAGGCCAGGTGAAATTATGTAACTTTCGAATGACAGGTTTTAACAACTTTTATATTTATGGTGACGAAATTGTCAAAAATTTATCAGAAATACTTTTTAAATGGAATTTTTGTTGACACTTTTCAAATTTTAAGTTACGAAAACAATCTAAAATATTTTCGTCATCTATGAATTCCTTTCGGAAATGACGAGCGCTAGCTATATCACTGTCATCCTCCTTTACTGTGAGGTCAAATAATAATGATAATTCATTTGTGTTTCTGAAAGATTTAGGTGTTCACTTCAGTATTAAATCTATTGATGTTGTCTTCCTTGTAAAATTAAAAATACTAAATTTCCTCTTACCAGGTTAAAGATTATTATTTTGGTCCTGTCCACCCATGATACCATCATTTGAGGTTATCATCCATCTTACCACAATATTAGCTTGCGTCAAGTACATAATTACTTGTGGTTTCTTTATTGTTTAAAAATCTATACATGTAGTTTCAAGCAGGATGAACGTGAGGGTTATTGCTAATATCACTGGGAAAATTGCAACTTATGTTTTTGTCTGTTTAAAATTGTATAAAAGCATATGTATAAATGGTATAGTAATATTAGTGCCCATAAAAAATACATAAAAATTTAATTTGAAAACATTTTCACTTTCATGACAACATATGTTTACCATTTGGTCTTATACACATGTTTGCATAGATTCATTGGTAACTTCATAACATTTGTATTATATGTTACATGTGTGTGTCCTAAATGTGAAAAAACATAAAATCATTGTGTTTTTCATGTTTTTTTTTTCTTTTTCTGAAAACAAATGTTGCTATTTTTTTTCTGTGTACATGTTAATGAGATACTTTACATGTACATGTTAATGAAATACTGTACATGTACATGTTTGTTACATGTACCAAGCATTTACCAGAAGTTTTGTTGATGTAGAATTTACAAAACAAGGACTTGAAAGTATTCTTTAAAAAATGACTGAAAATAATGTTTGATTTTCTCTTTTCAGTTAAAATCTGTTGCCCATTTACCATGGAGAGCTTTTATGTACAAGGTTGGTATTTTATGTATCATGAAAGAGATATCATTATTTAATTTTAGACCAAGCCAATAAAAAAATGTTAAAGCACTGTTAAAGTCTAGATTGTTCCTCGATATTCTCAATGTAAAAGTAAAATAATTTCCTTACTTGGTAACCTACCTGCCTCAATTCTTTCTTGCTGGTAGCAGGAAACAAGGCTATTATTCTTATTTTACCCCTGCTCTGTAGGAGAAGGCGGTATACTGTTTGTAACAAAATTCTCAATTTCTGTAAATCATAAGTTGTTTATATTTAATACAAAGGTGCATATGAGTATACTGAATTGTAAATTGTGTTTTCCTGCTCACATGACATCTACTTCCTGTTTCTCTAATTTTCATCACATTTTCAGGGTTACTATTAACCACACATTGCTCATATATTGTAATAAGGCCAAAAAAAATATATCTGTTTAAGATTACATTGGATGAATAAATAGGGTAGATAGGTAGGTAAAATTATTATATTTTTTAAAATTGTTTTATATGTACACTTATGGGAGGATTTCATAACTTTAACATTGCTAAAAACGATAATTTAGTGGCATTTCAACAAAAAATGCAAATAAAATGTCCTAAGGTAGATAGGGTAACCTTAAACCGACATATTTTTATACTCAGCCTGAGCTTCCTATAAGGATGTTGTGTAGTAGGATGTGTCTTCATACTTGTGTCACATCTTCTTCCTGTTTTTGGGAAAAAAAACCCTGAATTTTCCTTGTATCGGGATGGAAAACTCACAGATTTATTGTATGTCTCTAATATTGACCAAAAACAAATTATGTTAAAAGTTGAAATAAATACTAATTTCCATATAGGATGGAATTCTGGAAAGTATATAATTGATGTTCATCTGAAATGAAATAAAAAATAGGACTTTTTATTCAATATCATTTACATGTATATGATGAATTATATTACCCTTAGACTTCATCCTTAGTCATTATCACTTCATTTTAAATCCCTGTAATTCATATAAATCATTTTTTTTGTCAAAGTTGTGAAAGTACTTGGTCTCATTTAACATATACATTGTCGATTCTGTTTGAAAGATGAAGCCATATTGTTTTCTCTTTCTAAAACATTCTTGTAACTCCAGTCTGATATGTGAGACAAAAAAAGGAGGTTTTCTCTGTGTGTATAGAGAGTATCCCTTTTCTCATTGAGTGAGCTACTTAGAGTATGGAGTTTGTTATAGAAGTGATTAAAGGATTTATATGTACTAATTAGGAAATAGGAATGTAGCTAAGTGCAGACAAACCAGTTGACCATCTGCATACCGCAATAACCTTCCTTTACCATATGCACCATGAAAACTGATTTATTCAACGGGTCATAGTTTCCTTTCTTCTTTCGACTACCCCGGACTTGACTTTTTATGAGCAACTCGGCGGGTGTTTCTAGAAAAGCAGAGGACGCTTACCCTACCGGTGCACCTGGTCCATGCTCCCAGTTTTTAGTGGAGTCTGAGTTGCTCATTTGCTTTTATTACTTTGTATGTATGATTTTAGTTACTTTATGTTCTTTGTTGTGTATGTCTGTTTTCCATGTCTGGTCTTTATCTATGGATTACATTCTTTTGATTACCACTATAACCTTGGTTCCCTTGATTACTCTTTTAAAGACCTTGATTAAAATATCCCATTGTACTGTATTTTATGTACAATTAACCTGTATAAATAGACCACCTCTCTTATATGACCATGATTTTGCTTCACCTGGAAATGTCACTTAAGAAATGAGAATGTACAAGTATTTTATCAAAATGAAACCAACTGACTTTTACCGATATTGTATCTTTCTTTTTCAGGCTTTCAACACATTTATAGATGATGTATTTGCCTTCATTATAACCATGCCTACTGCCCATAGACTTGCCTGTTTTAGAGATGATGTTGTATTTGTTATCTATTTATATCAAAGATGGTGAGTAACATCATTATTACATGCTTTGAAAAGTTATAGTTTGAAATAGTAAATTTATTCTCCCATTCAATGGGTGGGTGTAATTTTATTGGAATCACCTTATCTGTCTGTCTGTCCATTATTCTGTTCTTCAATTTTTGTTGCTATATCATGACTTATAGTATCAGCTTCTGTGTTAAGATTTTATGCTAAGTTTTCTGATTAGGTCAGTTCAATATGAATCATTTATCCTATGTCAATCATATTTGTTGTGCAGTTGTATTAGCATCACTTCGTCACAATTCTATATCCATTCATGCCTATGTCCTTGCAGTCACAGTTAATTTACATTTTACAGTATGATCTGATTATGTCAGTTTGATATGAATCCCTGATGCTAGAACTATTTTTTTGCTATGCAGTTGCATTAACATCACTATATCACAATTCTGTGTCTGTTTCATGCCTATGCCCTGCAGTTAGGATCTATTGACATTGAAATTTCTTGTTAAGATTTTGATATTAAGATTTTTTGATAAGGTCAGTTAAGCATAAATTACTTGTACTAGGACTATTGTTTTCAGTATGTTGTTGCTTTACCTGTATCTCTTTCATGCGCAGCAAGTCATGGTCTGTTGACTGAAATTTTAGGTCACTGGAACATCATTTCCTCACAGTTCCATATACACAAGCAATAAACTATATCTGAGGAATCTGTCCACTTGTGTTGTGTCAGATCTGATGAATTGTCTGTAGTATATAAAATAAATAATAATAAATAAATAATAATGTTACTATCAACTTTTGATTAACAGTGACGTCATTGTCTATGTGTGACAGACGAGACATATCTTCTTGATAATAGTTTATATATAATTGTTAACATGTACCTACAGATTTAAAAAACTGATTGATTGATTGGGTGCTTGGTTATAGTTTAGTGTCATGTAACAAATGTTTATTTCATTTAAGGACAAAAATATTTGACCAAAAGTCATTTTTTTCAATATTTATGGAATGCAAGCCATTTTAGTAAGTTTTTAAAGGGATGTAACCCACCAACACCAGACAACCTGGTTGGCAGTTTCATTAGGGAAAGGAAGTGCAGTGAACATTTTCTTTGAAATTTAAACTACTTACACATTGGTAGGTAGCTAGATGACTTGAAAATAATTATTCATAAATAACCAAGTACTTACCACATCAACAATTAATTAAACATATGTATTTGCAGTCTACTGCTGTCCATTGCTCCAATCTGACAGTAAACCAGTCTTTTGGGTTAGAAGGCTATTTCCCTTTGCTCAAATTTTTTTTTAAAAATGAAGTCAAATCGGGAATATGAAAAAGGTCTATGACCCTGCTTTGTACTAGTCTGAAACACTGAGTTTGATTTTGAATGTTCTAGCACAAGGAAGCATCATGAATGCAGTTGTCAGTTTTATTGTACCATAAGTCTTTTAAGTGTCAGTCCCTGTAAGAAATAATCTGAAGTAAATCCAGTGATTCAATAAGTCACTGCTATAACCTTGGTTCCTTTGATTACTCTTTAATAAGATCAAATAATGGTCTTTTCAAATAGAGAAAGCATCCTTGAGTTAAGTTACATTGTCAGATTGTGGGGTTTTGACATGCATGTTTCTGAATTTTCCCTTTTTGCCTGATTCTTACTGAAAAATACACTTAAATATCATGCATATTAAGAACTTGCTAAATATTGCAGAGAAAACTCTTACTATTGTTTATGCAATTTTCTTTGATATAAAATTATAAATTATAAAAAATCATTTTGAGTGTTGACTTTTGAAGTAAAAACACTGTTTTTTGTAGGTTATATCCTGTTGATATGAAAAGAGTTAATGAGTTTGGTGTATCATATGATGATGAAGATGCTGGTGAGAGCAAGAAGACAAAATAACCTTTTAGTAACTTCAATTTGAGAGTATATCTAATATTGGAATGGCTGTATCAATTTGAATGAGTTTCTTGTTGGCATTGGAGGACACAGGTCTTTTATTTCTATCCCATTTGTATTCAGGTACAGATGTTTAAAATTATCCAACCTATTTGACTGCAAGAGATTGTTTCACTACCCATTTCCATCCAGAGGCATTTAAAAGTTGTTCTAACCATACCACTATTTTATATACAGAGCCCAAAATAAAAATATATTGCTTTTTATTTGAAACTGAGAAGTCTATCTGCTCCATTTGGTTAATATTGCTTAAAAAGGGTAAGACAGTCAAATCTTATATATTTTATTTGGTTTAAGTTGTTGATAATTTGTTTCAGAACATCTACCTGGTTCTTAGTTGAAGTAGTATGTCACTGCTGAATGACTCTAGTGAGACTAGACCTTGCAAGTTAGACCAACTAATTGTTTTTTGTTCTCAGGCCATATGTCTGATTTTATGGTACCTCATTGCCCATTTATGTTGTTATGTCTATAAAATAAAAAAAAATGTCTTGCTGCTTAATGTAACCATCACTCATCACTTTGTACAACAAGGAAAAATAAAAGAAATAATTGCCTTCCCTCCCGCAAAATATTTAAAAAAATGCATAAATTGAAGCAAGAAATTAATTTTAAAATGGTCTTTGCTTTAAACAATATTACACTGAGGTTTTTTGGTACTTGGTATTTTGAATAAATATATTTTTAGCTGTGAAGCCCCCAACAATTTATTCACCCCTTCAAAATATTAAGTCTGGATAAGGATGTCTATCCCTGATCATCTCAATTCAACAAATGTTTAAATCAAAGTTTGTAACTAAGACAATGCCAGGAAAAAGCTAGTCATTAATGTACTTATTGTTGAATTTTGTAATATTTTTATAGCACATAAAATGATGATGTTCTTTAAATTAAATACAATCACTTGATGAACAGCCTTCAGTAGATGTCTGGATAATTTACAAGGAGAATCAAACTTTTTATTTATCAGGAACAGATTTTGAGTAGCAGTCTTTATTAAAATCAGACAGGTGGTGATTCATTCATGTCAAAAACCCACTGAATTCACTTTTATTTCTAATTCAGAAACAGTTACAGATCACATATCCAATATTTCTTTCAAAATAAAAGTTGTCTAAGGAATGTTTTTAATGTTTGGACAAGTTATGCGAAATAACCAACCCGGGGGAAATTTACATAGCATAGACTGTGAAGCGGTTTATGAACAAGTGTAAACTGCCGTAAAGTTGGTCATGCAAGCATGACTTGGTCAAAAATTAAAAAAAACTCTTATATTTCAATTTCTAACAGATTCCAGTCAAAATTAAGATGTGTCCCTTCATCAAAGCCTCATTTAGTTTGGAATTAATTGAATTGTGGACTACAAACTGATCATCATTAATGACGTCACAGTACAAAGTTAGTCTATGGAAAATAACCTACCTTGCCCTGAAGAGAAATAAACAATCAATTTGAATTATATAGATTTGTATGAAAATGGCACTTTGCAAGAGTTATCTACCTTGTTGTGATTTGATTTGGTGGATTTTAATGGGATTTCTCAAATATACAGACCTGTATACTGAAAGTACTATCAATATTTAAAAAATATAGCATATTTAGACTGAAAAAGCTTCACATTCAAAGTAGGATTTTTTTTATGCCATGAATCACATTTTCCAAAGACAGTACCTGAATTTCATATGGACTGGTACTAAATACTGATGTACCATTATGGAATGATAGATTGTTTAGTTCTCTTTGGCAGATATTTTATTAATTGTTATTTAATGAAGGGAAAACAAACTCTATCCCTTGAATATTATCATTTTTTACGCTATAAAGTTCATTGTGAACTTCTTCAGAGTTACTTGAAGTTTTTAGTGTCTTATTCTACATGGTATTTATATTAATGTGTCTATTCTGCAATTTTTGTCACTGTAGTTTATGATTTTTTTTCATGTTTATTATGTCTTTGTCATACATGTATCATGTATATGTACGTGTGGTACATGTATTTGTGAAAAGTATAAATGTGCTGTGATGACCAATTGTTGTCATTGAAAGAAACCTCAAGATTTAGTTTTACAATGTTGCTTTTCTAGAAAAGTTTCTATTTTTTTTAGATTTGTATAAATGTTTTAAAAGTAGTGAATAAATTTTGACCTAGATATTTTTCCTTTCGAAGCTTAGTGTTGATGCTATTGATGCTGATCAATACAAAATGTCTGTGAAAAGAGTAAGAGATATGTGATTCATACGAGGTCTTGTGAGGTTTGATACTGTTTTGCTATGTTTGTTTGAAATAAACAGAAGATAAAAGATGTTTTAATTTTACCATAGTTCAACAATCTGGATTTTGCATTTTCAAGCTTACACATTTAATTGCCTTATCTAATAAAATTGTTTAAAGTTAGTTACTTTATGTTCATTGTTGTGTTTGTTTTCCATGTCTGGTCTTTGATTTCCGTTCGAATTAATGTTCCCTTTATTGCTCTTTAAAGACAATATTATTCAACACTTAGAATAATATAGAAAATGTTTAAAAAGATACTGTATTCTTGTTGTACAGTTTTACTTGAAATTAAGTACATGTTATTTAGACCATGCAGGTTTATTTGTCGAACTTGACCTAGGGTCACAAGTTAACATACAAAGCTATAACATGTATTACCCAATTAGGCATGTTAACCTTGGGTAATTTGTCATTACACCTGGTGACCATATAAATAATTTGGTTACATGACAATTATGATGACCAGTCGTAACAATCAGTCGTTTTCAATAAACCATCAATTACTTGATATCAGTCATTGTTATATTAATGATAATTATTGCATTAGATAATTCTTTGTTGTTTATTTAATGTCTTTGTTTTTTTTTCTTGTCTAATAAAACAGACGTCCATTACATTTTTTGTCTCCCTCATTAAAAAGTGACTATTTATTATGTGGTCAGATTTTACTGTTACTATCATCTATGAAAATGGATTTATTAAAGTAAGATGATGATTTTTTTTATTAATTGAACAAATACAGTAGAGTTCTGTCAGCCAGAAATTTAATTTTCTTGAATATCATGCTAAATGTACCAAATCTTTGATATTAAAAATTTCATCATATGTGAAATTCATTCTTTTAGAATTTTTCATTTTTGTTTTTTGACTTCTTCCTTTAATTCACATTTCTAAGTGATAAATTTGATTATATCTTCAACAAAATAAAATAAATACAATAGTTTAGAATCATTTTTGTTATATTTTGCAAAAGTTTGTTAGTATATTTGAATAGTATTTGATAGTACTCTAAATAAACAAAAAAAACATAATCTTGTCAGGTATCAGTTGCAATATTGAAAATTGTAAATATAAATGCTTGCAAATAAATGAAAGTTTGAAATTGTTGAAAAGATTTGAAATAGATAGATCATTAAATGTACACGCTACTGTACAGATCATTAAATGTACACGCTACTGTACATTTTCAATAATTTACTAGTTTATGTTTAATGTTGAATGAATTTTGAAATCCAAAGTAATGGTATTTTATTATTTATAAATGTGTTTTATTATTATATTTTTTTTCTATTTCTTTGTCATGTGCTCTTTTATTCTAGTGCTATGATTAAATTTTAGAAGTAGCCTGTGAAATGTAGTAAAATCTATCTCAACCAAACCCCTTTTGAACTAAAAAATTGTGTTTGTTTAGACAGGTATTCAGTTAACAAACGTTCAAAATACATTTAAGTAGTAGTCATTGTAAGAATCATGCAAATTCTGTAATACGTGATACACCAAATGTTAATTTTTGTTTACCAAAGCATTTTAAACAAAATATCAAAAATAAAAATATGTAGGCTTTCCAACCATGAATCACATTTAGCTTGATTCTAAGCTGGAGTGCTACTTAATTGATAAAAAAAGGATTTAAAAATGTCTGCTTAAGACAAGTTGCCAGATTATTTAAGGTAAAATTCACGTCAACATCACAAGGAATTCACGCGATTTTCACATGAATTCCATTAGAAAAAAAATACATGAAGGCTCAGTTTACATGAAGTTCACGTGAACTATGTTACTATGTCACTGGTTTAGACAGGTTTCACTGTATTACTGACAGAAACTTCTTGTCACACCACGACTTTGTTAATTTCGTAGCGTTATTTCAGTAATATTTGTATGAAATAGATTATTATACATGAATAAAAGGTTAAGAAAATAAAAAAAAAACTGTCTCTTCAAGTGACGTTTTTACTAGTAAGCTTTGAATTGCAACAAAACAAAAGAAAATTATCTGTAGATTACATTTTACATGTTGGTATTTTATGTAAGTAACATACAGCTAATTATAAAGCGGGTGATAGTATATGTTGTTGTTGTTGTTGTTTTTTCTTTCAATTTAATGATTTACTTTAACTATGGATACTTCTAGAGAATTTTTCATTGATTTATTGAAAAATTCATTATAATTTATATACTTAGAAATCAAAAACACCATCCTTACTACCAATGACTTATGACAATTTCTAAATGCGTTTATACGTTCTGAATAAACAATTGTATGGTGTATTCTGTTATATTGTAACTTTTTTCTGCAGGATTTGGTATAGGCAAGCTAGATTTTACAACGAAATACTTAGCATTACTTACTACTTGGCAATAATGAATAATAAGAGCCATATCGAAATCAACATTTCTTGTACTGCATTCCATAATTTTCAACGTATATGATTAAAAAAACTCCAAGACACCTCAGATTGTTTGCGGATTTTTTGCGTTTATTTTTTGTAATTACTCGACGGTTCCTTTCAAAAACTTGCCATTTTATTCATGTCGTTCTGTACTAAGATTCCCTTACAATTATTTTTCGTTCTTACCTCCGAGATTGAAAAAATTCAAAATTTATTTTTCCTACGAGAATTTTGCATTGAATGTATTGTTTATCCGCCATCTTGTTTCTATGGATGTTTTGAAATGTTCCCCATTATCTCACAATTGAAGAGGTGAAATAACATGATTTGTGACATAGTTCACGTGAACTACATGTAAACTGAGCGTTCGTGATGTTTTCTAATGGCGTTCATGTGAAAATTGCGTGAATTTCTTGTGATGTTGATGTGAATTTTACATGCAGCTCGATTCATACGAACTGAACGCATTCGCCTGTGTAACGGATAAGTGCTTAAAGTATTGTATGGGGTGAACTTCCCAATTCTATGGTGTATGAGGGATGGGAAAATGAGTTTTTAGTGGGTAATAGTTAATGGTAAATGATGTAAAAGAGAAGTTTGTACCATTCAAATGCTGTAGTTGAGTATTGTTAGATCCTTTTTAAGTCAAGAGTTATCATGGTTGAAGCGATGCATTAGAAGTGAAAAGAAAACAAAATAAGTAGAAGCTCACCTCGCGACAACAGGTAACCTCAGTAAAAAAAGTTGTAAGTAAGTAGAAACTCACAACGATAAGTGGTGGGAGAAAGAAAAATAAGTAAAAGCTCCCGACAGTAGTTAGCCCCCCCCCCAAAAAAAAAAATGCAGAAGCTCTCGACAACAGGAAGACAAAAGCTCACAACAGCAGGTAGACCCCGAAAGAAAACAATCCAAATTATACCAAGATAACAATTTTATCTGCAGAGGATCGTAACCAAATACATATTTGTTGATTTTTCATAGTGGTAAAATTTATATATTTTTCTGAGATCTTAATATTGAACAATGTCTGCAAGTCACTGTACGCTGGTTATTCTATAAAAGAATGGACTGTCTTTTTCATAGTTATGTTAACAGTGAGAACATGGCATCTGATGTTTATATATGTTTATAATGACCTCCAAGCAGGACATGCTTCCCTTTCCGGCGCACTCGGTTTCTTGTGGGAGTTTATATTGCTAGTGCTTTAGTTTTTTGTGTGACGTCTTGCTTCCCTTATCTTTAATTTTATGATTAATCTATTTTTTATTCTGTTCGCTACATTGTGTATGTAGATCGTTTCCATTGCCAATAGTTCAAAACAAAACAAAAAACTAAACAATAACAAAAAAATAAATAAATAAAATAACAGGTTAACAAACACTTAGATTTTGTTGTTATATAAGTCCGTATTTGCAACCAAGCCTTGTTACCTTAAAACTATATGTTTCAAATTGTACAATTCTATCCTAATATTAAAAAAAAATAAGCATAGATCTGTCTATTTCACCTTATGTGGCAACATTTGATCTCATATTATGTACACCAAGAAGTAAAACTTCAGGCATTATTTTTCTCCGAGTGAGATTTTATAAGCCATCTCCATCTTAAAACTAGTGTAGACATCTTTAAAATAGAAGATGTGAAGGCATCCATTCCGATAGGCTAAATAGTGTGATCCGAAAATATACAGGCATGTATGAATATCAGGCTTCCAGTTACCAAAAAAAATCAATTTTCGGCTTGTAACATTACCTGTTTAGTGTCGTTTTACTATAAGACAGTGTATGTCGAAATATATTTCAATAGCTTCTGTATGTGTTGGTCCGCCCTCAATTTCTGAAAAGGACGTACTAAGTTAATTTTACCTGATCAATAAGCACTAACAATCACGAATGTATATGGCGACAGATTGATTGTAAACAAATAAATTAGTTATTAATTATTATAAAAAATGCATTATAGCCACATAATTACGTGATATAGATATTTGAGAAGTTTACTGTGAAAAAGTCTATTATTTTTTATTCGTACTTTATTTTTCTTTTTGACACTAAGGCATAAATCTGTTCCATATTATTGATATTATTCAAATTATTGTTTCCTTAAACTGGTTTTTTGATTTGTTTTGATTGATCGTGTTAAAAAATTGATAGTATATATAATTTCAATAATTGATAGAGTGTTGTTTTACATGGATATGCATACATTGAGTATGATTATATTACCTGAAAAATGTGAGAAACGTTGTTAATGAAAAAATGTTGTAAAAATCACCAATAGCATTTTCATGACTCAATAAGTAGTTTACTGTATAAAAAAGACAAAAACAAACAACAAACAAACAAATACACAAACAAATGCGAAAAGATTCGAAAGATGGGTATATTAAAACTGGGGATAACTTTGCTCTACAATATCTTCCTGTAAGAAAAGCATTTATGCAAACAGTCTGTCTCAGCACTGTAATATTACAGGTTACATCACCAGATTGACTACCCTTTCCTGTAAACCATAGACAAACGCTGATTACTTAAGGAGGTAGACCCAGGGCAAGGGATACAACTCTTACAAATCATTAGAACGTTTGTATTCAGCAATATACATCAATCTCATGTAAGCATCAAAGTAACTTGGATTAATTTCATTCTGATTAAAATGAAAGCTTGATAGGCTTTGGTGAAATTGAATATGATACAAATATATCACTGATTTCAAGCGTTATGTCCCTTACTCTAGGTCTACTTCCTGAAATGTGCAACATTGTCTCTTCTAAAATCAAATGAAAATACAGAACCGTACACAAATTGTATACCATGTAATGTATTGCATTTCTCCAAATTAAATGTAATCGAATACTGACCATTTTAAAGAGTTTAATTCTGACAATGCATTTTTTATCCTGGAAAATTACTGCTTAGGACGACTCAAAATCAACGAAACTAAATTGCATATTGAAATGGACAATTACTTATCGGTGCGATGTCTTAATTTTCCCCATTTCAAGGATATACATCGGTATTTAAATACCATGAAACGTTATCAGTATAGCTAAATATCCACATGTCGGACCATACATACCATAAACAGTATGCCGGGGTATATTTCATTAAAGATAATACAAAAAGATACTTATTGAACCAATTAAGGACACCAACTTGGCAAATTCAATACAAAATTTAAGTATATGACGTTCAAGGAAAGTGCATATTAAAGAAATCCGTGATAATTGTGAACTGCCATCAAATCAAGATAAGAAATTTCAATATTTGTAATAAACATTTCCTTAAGAATTCTAAAAAAAAAAATCAGAAGTGGCGCAACCAAAGCTTCCCTTTAATTGCTATATATTTTATCAGAAAGATGAACGGCCGTCCGCCTTATCGATAAAACCGAACCCAAAACTCGGAAATAATTAATCAAAAGTGACTACTCCAACAATATTGAAAGATCTTGTAAAGCACAAACTTAAATAATATTCTGCAACAATAATTACATTATATAAACTACCAATGCACACCAATATACCACATTATTAAATGTTATCATTTCCGAGGCATAAACCTCTGCGAGATACGGTTGAGAGCACGTGTCTGTATTATATAGCGGAATACATGTATAATAATTATTGTCAATTATATGACACCTCAACGATTTTATTTCTTTGGTTGGTTATTGTACAAGATGATTTAGGGCTTATGTATCATAATAAAAACATAAAAGAATTTCTGTCAAAGGTGACCGGACATAAAACCTGAAATAATTAATGGTCCTCCGCATATATAGTAATCTTTTCCTAACTCATTCACTAGTCTGTTCACTGGGATTACAATGTACAAGGTAGTGTTACTGGTCCTCTTAGCTGCTGGTAAGTTATATTTTACCTTTTTTTTATTTTGCTAATTTGCATAAAATAAATTAAATATATTTTTTTTAAATTTTAAATTAGATATGTTATCTTATTTTTATTTGAATTTGAAATATTCGAATGACATGAATTAACTTTCTGATAGTAATGGACATTTTTTATAAAAATTAACAAAACTTCAGAATGAGTTATAGACTAATAACATTGTTATTGTTTCAGAATAAACTGATAGTTTTGTTATGGACATTTCAATTATTATGCATGCATTAGAAAAAATATACATGTTCCGCCAACGGACTTTGCATATCTTCTATAAAAAACATGTAAACATTACTTTAATCAAAACATTTAAAAAATTATGTTTAATAATGTACAATTCAGTTTTGCAATATAGTAAGCTTTATATACAAGTAACCGCTTACGCGGTCAGCCAATCACATACCCGGTTACTCGGTCGGAAGAAAGAAATTCTGTTATCTTTAATAAAGTAACTTTTCATGTTGTGTACGTGAAGTTCGTTGGCACATATGAGTAAATTTCATATCACCCTTACGATATGCGGAATCTATTCATTTTCAAAAGAGTAATGTAGTTTGGAGGATTTTAAGCTGTAATCTGATAACAAAACAAAGTAGATTAGAATTTTTTCTGTAGAAAAGCAGAGGACGTTTACCCCTACGGCGCATGCTTCTAGTTTTCAGAGTCCTGGTTGCTCATTTATTTTAATTTCTGTGTACGTGCTATTTTTAGTTACTTTATTTTCTTTGTTGTGTGTGTCTATTTTCCCTGTCGTTATCCTCGAAATATATTCATTGAAGTCATCACTACAGAAGTTTTATGATCGTCATCATGAATTCGTGGATCGTTACGGTGTATCCGTCTGCGCTATGAAAACTGATTTGTTCAACGTGTTATAGTTTTCCTTTCCTCTTTCGACTACCCCGGACTTAACTTTTTATGAGCAACTCGGCGGGTGTTTCTCGAAAAGCAGAGGACGCTTACTCTACCGGTGCACCTGGTCCATGCTCCCAGTTTTTAGTGGAGTCCGAATTGCTCATTTAATTTTGTTACTTTGTATATATGATTTTATTTACTTTATGTTCTTTGATGTGTATGTCTGTTTTCCATGTCTGGTCTTTGTCTTTGGATTACATTCTTTTGATTACCGCTATAACCTTGATTTTTGCTTGAATCTTGCTTATCATGATTACGCTTTACATGAAATACTGCGAAATTTGTTTGACAGTTTGAATAAGAATATTTATAAAGTCACAATTTGAACGATTGAAATTAAAGCAAATGCCGAGTTCATTGAGGAAAGAGAATTAATTACTGCTGATTAAAGTTCTTGCTCCCGAAATAAAAAAGAAGAAAGATTATGACCTCTATCCAAAGTAAAAAAAAACGCGAAAAACTCTAGCATTCCGAGATTGATTATGGTCTTTGAAGATCGAACGCTCGATCGATCGAGATATCGGAAAATACGTTTTTTTGTTTTTGTTTTTTGTTTGTTTTTTGTTTGTTTTTGTTTTAGTTTTTTTTTCACTTAATAAAACCAGCGTACATAACGAGTAATAAATGCTCGGTAAGGATTTCTTCAAATTCATTTTAAAATGTGTTGCTGTATTCAAATATTGATTCTGAGTGTAATTAAAGTACATCTCATCTATATTTTCAGCTTTGTCAGAAGCACGTGAGTATATAATCCTTTTTTCTTCTGTTAGAGTATACATGCTCTTGATTTGAAATTTATCTTGTTTAAAACTTGTTAGCTGTTACAACACTCGAAACTGCTGCAACTTTCTCATTACACATTGAGCATTTTAAAGTGTTGCGAAAATGAGTGAAAACAAATTTGTTCCTGTATACATCTGAATCTGAACAATAGTTATGAACGTTTATTTGATTACCTCATAATTCATGCTGACTATGCCTAGTTGCCAGACAGAAATGCACTGGGGTAAATATGGGATAGTCTGGTGTTTATAAAGTCATGGGTTTACGATAATGAATGTTTTGACAATATGATAAGGTGCATTTTTTTCATAATAAAATCTGACAAAAATGTTATTTTAAAAGGTTTTAGAACGTTTAAGTGCAAATTCAATACTTCATCATCAGTATAGTGTTCAAGGTGTATGAGGATAGCAGAAAGTAGAATGTTGTGACATATTTTAGTAAAATGTGCAAATATCAATGAAGATATGAAGATTTGAATTTTATCAAGAATTTGACAATTTGAATTCGAGCAAAGGACATTAGCTAAAATCAAATAAGAAGTAACATTGATAGAAATATTTTGCAATTCTTGACCTTGAATATTATGAAAATGTCTCATCAAGCAATTAATGTTAAGAATACATTATCTTTATTTCTGAAATAAAACGTATGTTTTTATGTGACCAATGGCTTTTGGTGCAACTTTTAAGTTGAAATTCTAGTAGGAGAAAATGGTTTTTCGTCATGACATATAAGCATCAGACATCTATTGATATTGGTCTTTATCATTTTATCGAATTACATCGTGAAGTGCTAAGTTACATCTCGTAACACATGGTTGGTACGCGAACGATAAAATACGGAAGGTGACAGTAATGTTTGATAAGTGACGTTGATGTATTATTGACCGCCAGAATACACATCCAAAATAGTCCTAAGTTTGATTTAATTGCAAAATTAGTGTTCTTTATGGGTAAATTTTATTGTTCGGTTACCAGGACAATGGGATGATTGTAAGGTCATGATCGGGATATCCGGTGTTTTAAGGACGGTTTAAAAAAAAGACGATGTACTTCTTCGTAATAAATGCAAATTTTATTCCTGGAGACCCTGTTTAGCAAATGTATGTAATAAAAGCGTCAAATTGAATAAGAGTTATATAAAAATGACACGAAAAAGCTTTTTTTTTTTTTTTTTATAAATCCTATCTATTGAATTGTCAATTATTACGGTTTTTTTTGCTATCAAAATCTCTTTTTGTTTTATGAATATTTATTTCATTTTTACTGTTTATGTTGATTTATCTTGATATATTTTGTTCTTTTATGTGAAGAGGAGGCGTTTTTTTTTTTTTTTTTTTTTGTTTTTTGTTTTTTCGCATAACTATTCAGATTGTACTTAAAATCATAAACATGCTTCTCTGGTATATATATATATATATATATATATATATATATATATATTTAAATATTATATTCCTACATTTCCTATGAGATAACATTACAGCCAAAAAAAGTGTGAAAAATACAATACTTCTACTTCGACCCCACTATAACTATACAGTGAGATGTGTGTGTGTGTGTGTGTGTGTGGTCAAGGCATATATATTTATGTAGTTTAGTGTCAATAAATAAAATACATGTTATGAGGTAACAATTGGATAAGAAAGGTATTATTGGTTTCTGATCAGTTCCAGTTATTCAAGGTACCTTTTTGGCTTGTGTCGCATTAGCAAAGTGCAGAAATGCACTATTAATATAATTGATGTTTGCAAATGTTGTGTATGTCATGTTATTTATGTTTGTAGGTGGATGGTACGGCCCACGAACGTTTTATAAAAAATGTAAGTAACTTACAAGTAGATGCACATATCTCATCAGTGTTTATTATACTATTTTAGCATTCGGTGGATTTTTATTATTATGTATTATTATTTAGTATATTCGGCTATTTCAGTCCATTACAAAATACGTTATTATTGGAGATATGAAAATGAAATGAATGACGGGTGTGATTCGGTCATCATATGAAATTAATGTTAAAATCAAATTATCTTATTATTATTTTTTGTTTTCATTTGACATCAGTATACTTCACTATCTGTCTTTAATTAACTGTTATTTAATATTGAATGTAATTTGTTTGTTTCAGACCCAGTCCGTAAGTTGAAATATTGGTTATCAGTGAAAAGGCTTGTGCAATAATACAAAAAATACCGGTTTTATATATTGTAAATTTCGATATGCTGTACACATGTTTCAAGGAGTAATCTATCATCAGCAACATTAAAATCAAATATATAGGATGATCATAATAAAAATCAATATACACTAAGTGCTATGATGATAAAATGAAAAGTTCTGTCTCTCGCCAGTGCTATGGCTGCAGATGCAAAAACAATACATATTAAAAGTCCCTTGTATATCTATATAGAATCGTATTGTAGTTAAAGTTCAGGATAAATCATATATCAAACAGTTCTTTGACAGAACAACTTTTTTAAATTGAAATTACCAGTAGTAATAAGACTACGAAAGAAAAATCACTATTCAAAGTTTGAGTATATATTCCGATTTCCTTCAAAAATGAGAAAAAGTTAATTGAAATAGGGATATATTTAATTGTACTGGTGTATGGTATATGAAATACATTATGTTTTGAGTTTATTTAAATATCCATTTTTTCTGTATTTCAGCAATACCCTTCCCAAAACCCATTTATGTTCCAAAACCATGTAAGTATAACATTATCTTTGTTTGCTTTGTCTACACCTGTCATAAGCGTTTTAATTATCTTCTGAGGAACTTTCAATCATTACATATACATTATTACATTTTAATTGCTCTAATAAATCTAGTTAATATCCAGAAAAGAGCTAGCCTTGTGATCTGCTCATTTTAAATATGTTTTATTGAACAAATAATAAGTATAGATTTAAGTTTTGTAAAAACTGAAATGCAATTTTGGCTAATCTTTGAATTTTTTTTGTTAGCAGTTTTACCAGTTATTTATACTAATTAAACATTTTTTTCTAATTTTCTTTCCAGTCCCAGTATATAAAAAATGTAAGTAGAAATTTTTAAAAAATCCTGAAAACCACACTATCAAAAAATCGTTTCTGTCATAAACTAAAACTATGTGTTACTAATTGTAAAAACTTACCAAGCTTTTAAAATATTGAGCGTTTAGTACTACTTCGAAATTCGCTGAAGCTATAAACTGGTCATTGTTTCAATATCCGCAGAGAAGTCGTCAATATAAGGTCTGAACTATGAACCCCTCATTTTAACGTACATTTAAAAGGCTGTAATATTTAACACTACAGGAAAGAGAATGATTCAAGTCTAGATACAAAATTTCATATTGTAATCATATACCAATGTTGAGAATAAATGTTTATATTAAATGGATAATGGAATAACATGACTTGATAATAATTGATACTATGATCAGAGAGTAAGTTTTTTCTATCATTAAAGGAAAGCATATCATTGTTTATTATCAATGTATTTTTGTTAATAATTTATTGTCTTTTTCCTATCTGTATTCTGTGTTTTTGAATTCTTGTTTAGGGCCTGTACCTATTGTAAAGAAAGTTCCTATGGTCAAAACCGTTGTCGTTAAAGAAAAAGTAGCAGTTCCTAAACCTTGTAAGTATACAAATGTTCAAAATAAAATATTATCCCGGATAGATTGAAATTAAATCAGCAAAGCGTCTATTCTCTTAAAAATGTCTTTCAACTGATATTCTGATTCTAAGTTCCGAATTTTCTGAATGTACATGTGGGCATATTAACGTTTATTTAAATTCAAGTTTAATGTACGAATATGTTAAATATTATGATATTAAATCTCATTCTATATCCATATTTAAAACAAATTCAGTTTATCATATTGGTTTTTTATTAGCTTGTTGTGTGTTGTTTGCTTAACGAGTTGTTGCCGTATTTGTTTGTTTTTATATTATGATGTTTCCTTTTTTCAATTTTATTCGTTTTAAGGGGTATTTTGGTTTTCTTTTTAATTTAGTATTGGGACATTTCGTTAAGAATTGACATCTGTTTAATATACCCACGAACAGAGATTTTATGCAAAAATGAATGATAGTGCTCATACACGTTTGATTTTCTGTATTATCAATATTAAGAAATTTATCACTTAGATATATATGTATGTATCAATTATGTATAATTATAAATATGTGGAATTCGTTCTTATAACACCAGGTGCATGTCCTATGAACTTGAAGAATTTAAATCATATTTCATACGTACTATTCTCTGCTGTAAGTGAGCTTTTTTCAAAAGATAATAGGCATACAAATATATTATTTGCTAAGTATCCAATTTTCGAGATCATTTACATTAAACATTCACAATTTCATTTCAGTCCCAGTATATATCCCAAAAGAAACAATTAGATACGTAACAAAAGAAGGTAAGATTTGTTTTTCCCCTCTCCTTTCTCTATTGTTTACAATCGTTTTTTAGGCAAGAAAAATATTCCCTCAAGTAAGATAATAGTGATCACTTATTGATTTTGTATTATTTCAGCACATGAGATAAATTAAAAAAAACAATTAAGGACTGTTTTCAATTTTTGGTTTGAAAACAATTCCTATATTTGAATTTGAACACACCAGAAACAAAAAAGAAATAAAAGAAATTGATTTTTCTAATATGAAATCGACATTTTTAAACGCGGATCAATTTGTTCATTGTCATCGATCGATAGCGTTATTTGTAATTTACATGCATGCTTTAATGTATTTGGAGTATTTCTGTAGTAAGGGGCTATAATTCGAAGTTCGGTTATTTTGGTTAGGGTGTTTGTCGATAACGCTAAACTATTCTGAAGTTCACATAAATTAAAATATATCCATACGTCTAAAATAGATAAATGAAAAAGTAACAACTATTCTAAAAAAAGACAAATAAAAAAGGATATGTGAAAGTTATACATCAGTATATAACGATTCTTTATTATTATATATATATGTGTGTTCATTTGCATAACGGTCAATTGTTCTCAATTTCAGTCGAGGTTCCAGTTCCACACAAAGGTATGTAAGAAGATAATAGGGATATTTATATTTTAATATCACTTTGTTTAGATATCAAAGGCCCACTACTATAGCTATAAGCATTTTAGTAAAAACTTATATTTGTAAAGGAAACAGAAAATTCCAATCGCTTTGTTCATAAATGCAAAATACACTTTTGAATAAATCTATAATACAGATGTACTTATTGAGGTAAATATAAAGGACTGGAATGATGAACAAAATAACAGAGATCGTAAACAAAGTTATCTATAGGATTCTTATTATATGAACCATTTGTTTACAGTTCCTCAGCCATTCCCAGTAGTACAAACCGTTGTTAAAGACAGACCTGTTCCTGTTCCCCAACAAGTTCCAGTTGCCCAGCCAGTTGCAGTACCAGAACCAGGTAAGGGCAATGACCAAAACTTGTATTAATTTTAAACATAAATTCAAGAAGTACCTCCGAAAGTAGTTTAACTAGATTACTTTTTATTAAGATTAAAAGAGTAAGTCTTCAAGACATTTTGTATGGTAACGTATTGCTTACGTATATTATGTTTGTGATGAAGTCTCTTTTTTTTCGTTTCAGTTCTCATCAGAGACCCAGGTATGTCAGCAATCTTAAGTCGTCTGTAATGTTTTTTTGGGTTTGGTCATACTTTATATCATCCAGAATAATCTTAACACTTTTAGAATAACTTAATTGTGAAATAGTCATTGCATAAGTTAATAACTTCAGTCTCTAGTATTAACACATTTCTGTTTATAAAACTTGGCACCTTCTCATTAAAGTTTTGATTTTGTTATTTTTTCTTTCAATTTTGACAAAACCTTATCTTTTTATCAGCCTTCACTGCTAGATAAAACAAAGACTGCAATAACAATGGACAGTCAAAATGTAAATGAGGCAATAACAAGCACAAACATGCATTGCTATAGACAGTCTTAAAACATCAAAGCCTACCCATTGTTGACTTGGACAGTGAATGTCAAAGCCAACTTGTTTGCGCATTTAGCTACATAAAGTGTTTCAGGAGGACAAATTTTGTTTACCTGTGCGCAAAAGGTGTTAACGTTGAACATTTTTGTCTAACTCAACCCAAAAAAGCGTTAAAAGAGTAACCAAGGGAACCAAGGTTATAGCAGTAATCAAAAGAATGTAATTCAGGGAAAAGACCAGACAAAAAAGTATACTATAAATACTTTAATTCGGGGATCAGGGAAGAAACACACGTTCGTGGATTCTTGAATTCGTGGTTTTGAAGTTTTCAGCACACACATCAATGAGAATCTCCTTTTCGTTTGGAACAAATTTCGTGGATCAATCTACCCACGAAAACCACGAAAATTGGTAACCCATGAATAATAGTATTTCCACAGTATATTGTTTGGATTATTGAATCAAAAAGTATTTACATAGCCAGTTGTTGTCTAACTACTAGCAAATACATTTTTTTTTGTTAAGAACAATAACAATTGACTGATACAACACTTTATACGGTTATGGTAGACAAAACATATTTCTCATAGGCAGATAACGTGTTTCATCGGTCACTCTTTGTGTCTGTACGTCATTAATCGACTGTGTATAGTAGTGCTTCTTTCTGTCATGAGTTTAATCAACTAGTATTTATTATTTGTATTTCAGTTCCAGTACTTCCTGAAACTGTCCAGGGCGGTCCTGTCGATCTCGGAACTCAAGTAATTGGTATGTTATTTTTTTTTATTCTTTTAATTTTTGTTTTTGTTTTTGTTTTGTTTTGTTTTTTATATTATTTTTCAGGACATTTTGATTTATTTGCAAAACATTGTATTTCTCCACATTTTTTTAGCAAAAATGTTTCACAGTTTTGTTGACTTGTCAGTCTTCTTGTTGTTCGAGTGGCTACTTCGTGAACTACAAAAATATGTATCGTATTGATGTTGCAAATTCTTGTAAAACTAACTATCTTGAATTTACCACTTTCAATATAGATGGTGGATTCGCCGGTGGTATCGGCGGTGGACAAGGAGGTGGAATCCCTGTTAATGGTGGTTTTGGACAAGGTGGTAACTTCGGAGGACAAGGTGGAAATTTCGAAGGTGGTAACTTTGGTGGACAAGGAGGAAATTTTGATGTCGGATTCGGTGGTGGTTTCGATGCTGGACAAGGCGGCTTTGCCGACCCAGGGTTCGGTGGACCAGGTGGATTTGAACCAGCTTTCCAAGGGGGCGCTGATTGGGGACGTTAGTATTTTAAAGTTGTTTTGTTAAAGGATAATAAATTGAAAATGAAGTTAGTTATTGATTCCTTTGGGAAAGGGGTCATTAAAAATACACTGAATTTTTATAATGTCCATTATTCGTGTTTTCGTAATGATCAGTAATTTTGGAGTTGGATTTTCTACATTTCCCCCATAAACATCTTTATGTTTACTTTCAGTCGGCCCAGACCCATTCGCACAAGGAGGAGGTAAGCAAAGTGTACAGTTCTGTAGCATTGTATAGTTATAGTTGGACGTGCATGGATGAATTAAATCCAGCATTAATGAATAGCGTCCATTCAAAATTCAAACGAACGAATTCAACTTTACATGAAGGGAACGCAATTATAAAAAAAAAAATGGTTGAACTAACCATTTCGATCAGAAATACCTGTACCAAGTCAGGATCAATGAGGTGGTTTCCAACTTACTGGTTTTTACCTTGAAGTTAGCCTTTTTTTATTCTCACTAAATACTTTACAATCTTATGATCGTATGTACTGAAACATTTGTACTACAAAATACGTTTTGTATCTCGTGAGTTTATCAATTAAGTTGTCCTGAATCATACGATTATATTATTTACTATAAACTTTCACACATCTGAGTATTATGTTAAAACATTTTGTTACGGTTTTGAAGGAGTGAAACATTTGTGTTTTGCATGAGGCTGCAATAGTCATCTCAGTGTTATATAACTTAACCTTAATAACATGGTTTGTACATTGGGCAAACGCTTCTTTTTCTGCCATTTTGCATTTGTTATCCTGGTAAATGGACCACTAACATCAAGCTTAATAGTATACATTTGTACAGTTCTTTTCATTTTTAAAGTTCAATATTCACACGAAGAACGGCCCCAGTTTATAAACACAGAGCAATGAGATGTATGAATAACGCTAACCAAGGGTAATTGGAGACCACCAATTTTTCATAACTGTTTAAATTTTATAATTTACCAAATAAGTATATCTTTCGTTCACAATGATTCGATTGATTTTGGGATATAGATGGAATATATTCAGTATCATATTTTAATAACTTTGTACATACAAAACATAGTTGCCTTAAAAATACTGAAATATTTATATCATTTGAAATTGCTCTAGGCACTTTCAAAGCAATAAGAGAGAAAAACAAAAAGTCGAAAACACTATCAAATTACACTTTCAACTTTCATTGACGAAAAATTTAAAACATTTATCGTGGTGGAATTACACACCCGTTCATCATTTTATTTTTAGCTAAAAAGGCATTGGGTGGATAAAATAATTAAGATCCCACTAAAGATATGTAGACATAATACTAATTTATTTACTACTAAGGTCAGTGTCAGTCTGTCAGTTTCTCGATCAAAATACGTATCCTAGAACCAAAACAATTAACAAAAGCCATCTATCGCCGAGTGGATTTGTTAAGCTTATTTCTGTTATTTAAATTCTATTAAATAACAGAAAGAGCTTTGAACAAGATCAAGTTATTTGCCACTATTCTAGAATTATATAAAATCTATGAATCGTTTTTTTTTTATTTTGATTTTGCAAATAAGAATTTTAACTGCCTAATGTGGGACTGGCACTACCTCACGTCATCATTATTTGTCAATCTAACATTTATCAATTTTAGCAAGAGGAGGTGGAGATATGTGGGGACTTGACGGAGGAGCTAATTAATTATATTAGTCACCTCCCCTACATAATTAGATAAGAATTTGGGTGGACTATTATCGTTTACTTAAATAAAAAGATAATAAAAATGCATCATCTACTTTTTTAATAAAGAATGTATCTATCAATAGTGGAAGTACAAAACTATTTTACTTATGATCTCATAATAACTGGTTTAGTCAAATGTGTTCTACCCACCCAGATTCTTTGTGCATTCATTTAAAGTAGTAGTATTTGGGCACAATCGTCTTCCTACAATGTAACCTGTAAAAATGAGAATATAATGTAATCAGTATATCGTTTGTTTAGTGTAGGCAGTAAATTATTTCTGTAGATAATTGCTGATGTCAATTTTATCTTAAAAAATGTTTGTTCAAATGGGTTACCATCTAATGTAGAGCTGGTTTTGAACAGGTTTCATTGTATACATTAGCGAATGCCATTTTTGCATTGTTTTTTCAATACATCCATATTTATATCATAACACCACAATTGTTCCGAATAATCAATATTGTCATTTTTCATTCAAAGTCTTGACATTCTGGTCATTCTAATATGCCAATAGTTAATATCAAACGACCAATTACAGAAGGTTAAATTTAGAATGGTTCATATAATTTGACAAAGTACGTTTAATACGGTTGTTTCCTTAGATTAATAAATGAATAAAAAGAAAGGTAATACCGGGTAGCATAAATGCATCAACAGCCATTCCTTTGTTTTGAAACAAACTTTTTTGTACGTACATTTTGAAATACACAATTATATAGGATAGAGATACAAATTTGTAGAACTCTTGACCCAATTAATCATATTTCAATATTTTGTTCTGTCATGTACATCAACTTGTTTCAAACCATATTAATTCAAACAGCCAATTTAATGAGTTTGCGTCCTTACGTTGTTAATAAGAATTGTCCAACAATTCAAGTTCATTTTTCATGATCTAAAATTGACTATTTAAAGTGTAGCTCATCAAACATTTAATTGATAGAATATCTTTTTCTGCTTTATATACAACACTAACACTAACTTGAAATTCTTTATTTTTATTCTAACTAACTTTTCTTCTTTGTAGTTGGAGGATGGGGAAATGGAGGAGGAGGTAATTAATGATAAAAATTAGTCACCTCCCCATTAAAACTTAGGATCTGGGTGGACATCTAAGTAAAATTTTTATTTGCTATATGTCTTTTATTTCATAGTTGGCAGAATAAATGTTGATATTCAAGGATTGAATTTCAGAATTTTTTTTCACTAGCTAAATTAACCAAGTACTGAAAATTTACACTCACTAAATTTCAGTTTTTTGGGGTTATTTCTGGACTTTATCTATATGACGTACAGAATTCCACTAGCAAATTTTGGCAAGTAGAAATAATTTCTACCAGCAAAATTGAATTTCAACTTGCATTTAGCAAGTATTTCCCTTTAAATTCGTTCACTGATATTTTGGACACTATATGAAAAAGTTGAAAACGTTCACCCACCCAGATCTTTTTTGTTAAATGATCACAGATTGTTGTGTGGGTGTTTTATTGCTTACATCGTGATATTTACAATAAATGTAACGCCTACCTTTTAACTTCAGTTCAATTTGGTGGTTTATTCTTTTCTAATGCAAGTAATTTGGTGGGTGTTTGCGGTAGTAAAGTTAATTTTCGCCCTTCTTTGCTTTTGTCATACTATTGGTATAATTTGTATTCGATCTACCCCTGCACATAGTTTGAGATAAGGTTAAAGTTTCAACAAAATAAAATCAGTGAACTACGAATCGCAAAAGGACAGCAAATTCGTCATAATTCAAACTTTATACCTTTTCGGTCTTTTTTAAACGACGTCATCAGGCTGGCATTTTGTGGTCGTCACCGTGGATCTTTATAATGCCTCAATATTGTTTACAGTGTTAGAGTTTTCCTTTCCTCTATCGTGTACCCTGGACACGACATTTTATGAGCACCTCGGCTGGTAATTCTAGAAAAGCGGAAAACGTTTACCTTACCGGTGCACCTGGTCTATGCCCACAGTGTATTGTGGATTCCGGGTTGCTCATTTACTTTTGTTTCTATGTGCATGTTATTTTAGTTCGCTCATGTTCTTTCTTGTATGTCTTTTTTTTTTTCTTTTTCGGGTTTTTGTTCCTGCATTGTGTTTTATTAACATTCTAATCCTGATTCTCTTAATTTCCCTTCTAATTGCATGTTTTGTCTGATATTGTCCTACATTCACCTCGAATCTATCATGAATTTTTACATTAAAACGACTTTGGGAAGAATATTAATAAATTGCATTTGGTGAATTAACAAATGACGTCGTATTTTTTTCTTTCAGCTGTTGATGCTGGTGCAAAGAACTCACTGGTAAGTTTTATTTCATTCAGACTTCTGAAAAGTAATAATGATCTTGATAATGCGTTTTGGGAAGAACATAAACATGTTTGGTGCATTTATTTTTCAAAGCGTCATTGAGAAACAACGAAACTATTCTCAAAAAGGTGTTGTTTGTTTTGTCTTCTTTGTTGTTTTTGTTTGGATTGCTGATAGCTTAGGTTTTGTTTGTTTGTTTTAGTTGCGTTTTTTGTTTTTTGTTTTTGTTTTTGTTAGTTTTTGGTTTTGTTTGGTTTTGTTCTGTTTTTTGTTTGTTTTTTTTTTCGTTTCTTTTTTTTCCCTTTTCGTGCCGGGGGTTATTGTTAAATTAACCGACAAAAATGGGGATGCACAACTGAACTTTTTTTTATTAGGTTTTATTCAAAAGTTGCAGTATCACTTCTGTACAAGCCTTAAAACTAATAACAAAGTTTGTTCAATTTTTTTGTACATGTAATATATTTTGAATAAACAAATTAATCGGTAAGTCCTTCCCTATTGGTGGGCCTTTATTACCAGTAACATAGTTAGCTGAAAATAAAATGGTAATATATACAAGTGACATATAACACCATAACATTTATTTTTTTCAATCTTTTAATTGTTCTGAAAGCTGCCAGAAAATATGGTTCATATGTCTTAATATATAGTTTGCAATATCACTTTTATTCTATAACATTGTTAATTTTGAATACATTTCCATATTGATCATGAAATATGTTTTAATATTTAATTCGGTATAACACATTCATTCTATAACATTGTGTATTTTGAGTACATTTCCAAGTGGAACCTGAAATATGTCTTAACAACACATTCATTATATAACGTTGTTTATTTTGAGTAAATTTCCGTCTAATGATATGTATCAATATAACACATAAATTTATCGCTCTCTCGTTTCAGGCCGGCGGCAGTGGTGGAAACAAAGGTTTCGCTTAGACGTCCCTAACAGAATACTTTAAAAATTTCATATTTTTCTAATTGTTATTAATAAATTGGGTAACTTCTCTACCTCATATTACTTAGTCAATATATATATATATATAAGCATTTAATATTTCCTAATGTTTCCCTTCGAGGTTATATCCTAGTTTGCTTAATTGAAGGAAATGTTCAATCCCCTATCCATTTATACATATAATAGCTACTAGCCCCATCATTAGAGCAATGGTCAGAAAGGTGCAGAACATGACATCAATTTCTGGTGCGCCTCATTTACATGTGAAATAAGATTTTAAAAAAAATTAACACCGCAATTTTTCTTTTTTATGTTTACTATTATGCACTAAAACCCAATCCGAATTTGAAGTTTGTTCAGACACTAAAATGCAGAAAGTGTGAACTAATAAGAGAAGCATGCTGATGGTGTTTTTTTCCTTCAAGAACACAATTGAAAGTCACACAAACCAATGTTAATTTAAATCAAAGCGCTGAAGCTTACGTTTGCGAACTACATGAAAAAGTTATACCTAACATGATATTCATTTGAATCGATTTAAAATACACTACTCGTATCAATATCGCACTTCGGTATGCTGTACACGTGGTTCAATGGGTAACTTCTGTTCAGTAGAATTAGATATAAACGCATAGTAAGATATAAAAGCAAAATACCCTTATGTTGATAATTTTTAAACACGTCTTACCAAGTAAGTTTGATTTGCAGTTTGTCTTTGATATGTTGTGACCAACAGCTGTTTATATCCTAGTTTTTACAGCTGCGTTTTGGGGTATCTTCTTGGTTTTATTTTAATTGATCAGCTCTGTACTGTGTATTTTAATCATGTTCATTAATTGCCATTCATTCAACTTTTTAATGGTAGTTCTCTTCTTTATTGAAGGTTTTTAGATATATAAACAAATTACAAAAATAATAGGATAATTTGCAGAATTAGTAGTTTTTGTAGTGAACATTGACTTGCTACAAGTCCCTATTTATTATGTATATAACCCCACTACTAACTTCTGAGAAAGAGACGCTCTCTCCCTTCATATAATAATCAGATTTTCTATCAGAGAGATGCGTGTAATTAATAAACTTTTTAATTTTTTTTTTAATTTAAAGAGAGGTACTTGTAGCAAAACTATAGTGAACACTGTATACTATAATACGGAGGGGTTAATTCGTAAGACAATAAATTTCCATTTCTGACAATGTAAAGTCAGCCTCATATCTTGACCTATACTAAAATCGATGGTAAAGGAAAACTATTGACCAAACTTTACGACAAACGTGATGACTTTTCATTCAGATTTGTCAACTTTCCTTTCATCTGTGGCAACATCCTTCGGCACCTGCGTACGGAGTGTTCATATCACAACTCATACGTTATGCCAGAGCTTACCGAAACTATACAGACTTTTTGTATCGCGCTAGAACTCTAACAAATAGGCTTCTGGAACAGGGTTATGTTGCTACAAGATTGAAGTCATCACTACAGACGTTTTATGGTCGTTATCATGAACTCGTGGATCATTATGGTATATCCATCTGCACCATCAAAACTGATTTATTCAACGGGTCATAGTTTTCCTTTCCTTTTTTGTCTACCATGGACTTGACATTTTTTGAGCAACTCGGCGGGTGTTTCTAGAAAAGCAGAGGACGCTTACACTACCGGTGCACCTGGTCCATGCTCCCAGTTTATAGTGGAGTCCGAGTTGCTCATTTGCTTTTGTTACTTTGTATGTATGATTTTAGTTACTTTATATTCTTTGTTGTGTATGTCTGTTTTCCATGTCTGGTCTTTGTCCCTGGATTACATTCTTTTGATTACCGCTATAACTTTGGTTCCCTTGATTACGCTTTTAAATTAAATAATAGGTAGGGCCCTGAAGTGAGTAAAGTGAGCATTTGTTCTCCTTCATTGTTTATTTCTATGGGTGGCAGGTGAAAAAACAGTTACTGGCAATAGGTCGGAATATAATTTTTGTTCATGAAATGACTTGGTACAGAAAAAAAGAGTATTTATCATCAATATTTTGTTTTAGCTTGAAATATACGAATTAAATCTTTTGTTATCACTGCGAGGTTGAGTGTTTTTGCTCATTTTCTGTGCCTAAGCTTACCATATTTGGTTACCATATTCACGTTTAACTGGCGTAATGATATCGTATATTGCACATATTGTTATTATCATATCAAATGTATTTTTAGTTTTGTACATTCCTATATGAAAATTCGTTTCATGGGTTCACAAGTTGAACTAGTACTACATGTAATGTCGTATTGGTGTAATGTTAAGGCATGGAAACTGAACGCATTGTTTTGGCTATCAAATCTAATCTATGACTTAGGATTCATAAAACAGACTTAGACATAAATGCACGTGAATCATGCAAGACAATCTCCGCCCATCTCTCACGATATTGGCTTATTTTAATACATTACACTACACTTGCAAAGAATCAATAGAATATTTATATAATTCTTCTAATATTTGATATTTGCTTAAAGGTTTGTGATTTGGTATTTTTCTTTCCTTCGGGCTGCAACGTAACGCGGTGTCCTTCATATCTGGATATGTTGAAAAATATTGGAGTACTGATTTTTTTTTAATTATTTGTGGGTTCCATCGATAACACTCTTTAAGTAAGAACAAAATAAAATGTGAAAGACGTATACATTTGTTTTACAACTGTTATCCCTTCAAAAGCTAAAGCAAAGTAACTTTTTGGAAGTCATGTGCAGGAGTAGTTGATAGTGATAATGCATTATTTGACTGTTATATAATGTCATTATCTGCCAAAAAATAACGCTCATGTCTGCGTTACCAACGGCTTCAACGGTATTGTGTCAAAAACACAAATCTTCGGAACAGATCGAAGATGATATCTTGAACTTCATTCTGGTCTGCAAACATTCATATGACCTAAAGGTATCTTTGCAGGGATCTCTATGGATCAAAATGAACACGTGGCTCACTATATGGTTTAACAATTTTTTATCGTGGCGCGTGTCCTTTCGCGCAGAAAATAACTTGCCCAAAAGGTATAAGGTTGAATGTGACATATTTAATAGCACAAGCTACAACATAGAAACCAACTATGGTATTTTTCCTGTCTGTATTGTCTATTTCAATTATAACAAGGTAAAGTTTTCCCTTCCCTAGGCTTTACCATAAGTCCACAGCTCTAGAGAAATTAAAACCACTGGTAGGTGTGGTCATTTTGTTGATACCGTTAAACTACGTGCATTTAACAAGTTCTTTGTAATTTAACCACAAGAACTTAGAAGTAAAACGTCGTTTGAGTCCGACGATCCATCGCACTTTCATAAAAGTTAGGCAAATTGAACTGCTTTTCTCTGTCAGAGATCGTTAAGACATTGTTGTAAAGATCGTCTTCCTCCCTCTCCGATCACATCGATCTTTATCAAATTGAATTAAACTCTTGATATACTTTCTATTCTTTATTAAATGAAAAGTTTTCAAGTTTTGTTCATTAAAAAAAAACAGCAGAAACTTTTTTTTAATCATATGGATTTTTGCCAACGATGGTAATAGTAAATTTGACAGATCCGAGATGTGTTTACATACGCGTTTCACTCCCTGACACATTAAACTCCCGTAAATTACCAATCAAAATATTGAAATTAGCGTTAGAATAAACACACGCGCCAATCATATAGATTTATGATAGATACAGGTGATTAATAAAGAAGAGTAATTGGGAAATACATTGCCATTGGGAAATACATGGCGCACACCAAATGAATACGTGGCGCTCGCTTTGAATTCATTGCGCAAGGAAAGTAACATATGGCGTAGCGCCATGCAAAAAGAGGCCGTGGAGAACCCTGCTTTGTTCTATTTTTTTCAGTTATACACATTCTACTTTGTTAAAAGGTTTTTGTCGGTAACCTTATATCGCTTATGCTAATTTTCTTTGCTGGATCGGTTATCATTGCTGTCAGCGACTTCTTGCACTCGTAATTTCAGTACTGTACATTCGTATATGATTTGCATAATTATATTATGACAACACCACCTTATACTGCTGATCGGTGCCGTCTAACCGTCAATTCTGATAAGAAATCAAAATGTACCTAGCAGCTCTTAAATACCATGCATATACATTTGTTCTACGAGTGTTTTTACTTAAGTGAGTGCGGGAAGTTTACATTCAACGATGAAAAGCATTGAATTTTCTGTAATTTAGCTGCAAAACGCCTAGTATCCGAGTTGTTTTGATTGAGAAGCATTCGGTTCGTCACCCAATTTACATACAGCACATCTCAACTTCGCTTGAAGTTTGCCGATCTTAGCCTAATGACGGACTGTTGCGTTTAACAATTTAACAAAGTTCAAAGTTCGAAAGTAAAGTCGGTACACATAAAACATTACTACACAAGCTTTAATGAGCTTTTAAAATGAAACGATCTGAAATGCCAAGAATATTTTCGAAAAAGGAATACACTTATTTTGCTAGTAATATATAAATGTACGGTGTGTCGAAAGTTGTGAAATAGAAAAAAAACGTAAAAGTTTATTATCAATCGATCTAACATCTCCAAATTACAGCTCACTAAAATTTGTGATTTTTTTTAATTCTGAACTAAGTCCATACATATATCTACGCCAGGGTTTATGATGAAAATGAGAAAATCGCTGATTGATGGGTAGTTAAGTTGAGGAGAGCATTCAATTTCACCTGAATGTTGAAAGCAGGCCAAAATCAGTGGCATAGAATATTTGACGATTATCGACTTTAAAGACAATAGTCTTTGATTTTTTTATTGTCATTCCATTTGTCATATACAACGCAATTCATACATTACTCTGGGTTCCATATCCGCTATGATTCTGTAGTATTATCAGGACCAAAAGTGTTATTTACATTTCCATTGTAGAAGCTCATTTGCATTCTTTAACTGACCAAAGGTCATCTGGAAGTTATGTGTCTGCTTTGGTTAACATTTAAAACGTTACACCCATTCATCTACTTACTTGTTCCTTGTATAAACCTTGTGTTCTTCCTGTTATATTTCATCGTTTGACTTCCTTTCTTATGTTTCCTCGTGAACACTGATGTCTTATCTACACATCCATGATGTGGTACTGTCTAATCATTTTTCTACTTTCGTGTTTTGGCCCCACTGAAACATACCATTCTATATTTATGTAATTTTATTCTAGTCACATCCTTGTCGACTGCTGCATGTGTATAGACTGTTGCCTCGATGATCATTTTTTGCCTACACGTATGTATATGCAGCGCATATTTTGTTCGTGTTTCGTTTTCTTCTAATTTTCACGTGATCTTCTGTTTTGGGGTTTTTACGTGTCTGTCAACCAGAATATCAATACCTCGATTCGTTTTCCTGATTGTGAAATAGTTTCTTCAAGTCTTGCATATTCTCATTTTACATAGCTGTTGGTCATTAGATATTGTTATTTTTCCTTCGTACGTTCTCTTAAGTCTTTCTTTACTTATTGGGGGTAAAAACAAAAATTTTGTTCTAAGACATTATACCTGAATAATCAACTCCTATATTGAAATAATGCTCTATAGCTGCCAATACATCGTTTATTTAATTCTTCGTAGCGTCCAAATTAGTGTATTATTTCAAATATCAGATTGAGGTCCCTTCTTCCCTGTGTCTCTTTGTAACGTTCTATGTTGTATGTCTGAACTCTACATAGTAAAGCATAATGAAGACAAATGATATTCCATTCTGTTTAAATTCAAGCCTTTTTCAATCGAACATTCTGATACTCCTTTGGAAGAGAATACACATTACGTGTATTTTAATTTGAAAGATCTTTTGGAGTTAACCAGTTCAAGACTGTTATCAAAATATAATAACATTAAATTCTATGATTTTTCAACACTTCTATTCCCTATACTCAGTTAAAATTCCGACTTCAAAACATTATACATCGTTGTTTCCAAAAAAGGTGGTACACCTAGATACAAATACTTACAAGAGTTCTTGGTAGAGATTCCTCATACTTTTTAAGAAATAATTCCAAAATCATCTTCCAAATATACAAAAGAAGATGTTTACAAAATGCTGGAATTTTTAATCGACAACATATTTGTCCAGTGTGGTGGACGCGTTTCTCAACAAACGGTCGGCATTCCAATGGGAACAAATTATACTCTACTTGCTGACACTTTTATCCGAAAGAAAGAATATCGTTTGGCTAGATCCTTCAATATCAGTTTCCGCTATATAGATGACGCATTATCTTTAAACAATTCTAATTTTGGGGATTTGATACATCGCATCTACCCCCAAGGAACTTGTCAGCCTCATATCTTGACCTATACTTAGAAATCGACGGTAAAGGAAAACTATTGACCAAACTTTACGACAAACATGATGACTTTTCATTCAGAATTGTCAACTTTCCTTTCATCTGTGGCAACATCCCTTCAGCACCTGCGTATGGAGTGTTCATATCACAACTTATACGTTATGCCAGAGCTTGCAGAAAATACGCAGACTTTCTGTATCGCGCTAGAATTCTAACAAATAGGCTTCTGGAACTGGGTTATGTTGCTACAAAATTGAAGTAATCACTACAGAAGTTTTATGGTCGTCATCATGAACCCGTGATCGTTACGGTGTATCCATCTGCGCCATGAAAACTGATTTGTTTAACATGTCATAGATTTCCTTTCCTCTTTCGACTACCCCGGACTTGACTTTTTTATAAGCAACTCGGTTGATGTTTCTAGAAAAGCAGAGGATGCTTACCCTACCTGTACACCTGATCCATTCTCCAAGTTTTTAGTGGAGTCCGAGTTGCTCATTTGCTTTTGTTACTTTGTATGTATGATTTTATTTACTCTATGTTCTTTGTTGTGTATGTCTGTTTTCCATGTCTTTGTTCATGGATTACATTCTTATGATTACCGCTAAATAACCTTGGTTCCCTTGATTACTCATTAACAAATGTTTTTGATGGTCAAAAACGTTATTTCTCTCGCAGTATCAGTGATATTGCATGTGTATGCATGTCTTTTTTTCATTGAGAATATCTAACAATTTAAGGTTTAAATTTGACTCAAATGAAATCATGTCACTGTTTGTATCACGGCGGTCGTTACAGGTTATATCATACGCATTCTACCGGTCTATTTAAAACACTAATTGTGATTAAGTTTCTCAGTTCAAGCCTGGTTTTATACGGGATCATTGAAACAGCGATTAAATAGCGATGAAACATCGATAAAACATATTAAATGACGATATTTACAAGTACCATTGTATTCACCAGCTACGATATACATGTGTCTTATCCGTAAGTCTGGGAGTTTGAACAAAAATTTTTTTTTATGTTTATAAAATCGGATCTAAATAAAACAGTTTTATTAGTTTCCTAACGGCTTTAGCCGAAGGGAACTTTGGATTTGCACACCGTGCGTCCGTCCGTAAGTCAGTCTGTCCGTCCGGGGAAAAATTGAAGTTTTCATTTTTTTTTTTTTTTTTTTGTTCTAAACGCTTGCAGATATTGAGCGGATTTTTTGGTATGCGAGTTTATCCTGATGACTTACATATCAAGTTTACGTTTCGTTCCGCTCCGCTTATTTTGTCGGAGTTATGGCCCTTGAACTTTGAAAATATTAAGTTTTCCTAACTTTTCTAAACGCTTTCAGATATTTAGCTGAATTTTGGTATGTCAGTCAACCTTGATGAGTTATAGATCAAGTTTACATTTCGTTCCGCTTTTCCATAGTTTGAAATCAATGTTGTTTCCTCAGTTTTCCGTGTTATATTTGATGATCCAAGGTAGTATTTGGGTCTGTGATATAAACTGTCGGTAGAGGACCATGCATTGTTTTGCAATACAGAATGCTTTGTCGGATCTTTTATAAAGCGTGCAAAATCTTGTAAAAATCAACGCCTTTGCTCCACAACACAAATTATATAAACTGGATCACTTATGTGTTGTAAAGAGTTGATATATGTAGTATATCAAGTCGAATAGGTAAATCAGTGTAACCAAAGGATCGGTGTCTCTCTTGGGGAACCACTTCATCATGGACTATTTACGGAAACTTTCTGTAGCACACATTTCGCAAACCTTAAAACACCGAGGCTTTGCATTAAAACATGGTAGCTACCATAATGCAGCTCCATTAAACCATAAATCAGTTCTTGCCTCTTTTGGTCTCTATTAAATATTTCGTCCATATATTGGGTTCTAAAACTCCACAAGAATCGACACAAACAATGCTTCAAGTACCATGAATAATCGTCGTTGACCTTGAACTTTGACCTCAAGGTCAAATTCCATTTTCAGTGACAAACTCGTGTCTTGGCTGTAACTTTTTTGTCTTTTGGTGTAGGCTTTTGATATATGGCATGTGGGTATATCACTAACAGACGATGTGTTGCTGACCTTTGACCTTAACTATTGATTTTTGAACAGCTGTTTGTGTCTCGACTGTAATTAGTTTGCATGATTGATTGAATTTACTAAGCATGGCTGATGTACAAGATTTTTTTACCTCAGCGGGGCTCACACAGATCGATTCCATCTCAATTATATATAGTTAACTTCAATACTTACAGCTGTCAAAAGGGTCTTCAGTCTTACCCTTCTTTTTTCCGTAATGGTCGTATTAATTCCACGTGGATCCTGAAAAATAAGAAAGATCTTCTGGAAACCGTCAACAAGAGATTATTATCGGAATATCATAACATCAAGACATATGATTTTTCAACCCTTTATACCACTGTTCCCTATACTCGGTTGAAATCCCGACTCAAAAACATTATGTATCGTTGTTACTCGAAAAAGAAAGACACAACTACGAAGTCCTTGATGGAAATTCTATATAATGCTTTGTTGGTAGTGGAGTTCGGATTGCTCATTTACTTTTGTTTTTGTTTTGGTTTTTGGTTTTTTTTTTTTTTTTTTTTTTGTATGTGTTATTTTGGTTACTTCATGTTCTTTGTTGTGTGTGTGTGTTTATTTTCACTGTCTAGTCTGCGTTCTTTTTTTTTTCCGCTGGAATCTTGGCTCCTTTGAATACTCTTTGACATACTTTGGTAGAAGGGAATGATTGATTCTGGATTTTGCTTAACATATGGATATTTTCAGTTTTGAGTATTTTTGTACATACATACATGTATATACTTTATTTATTTTTTATCTTGAGCTTCTTAAGTATTTGATTCTAATGCTATTGGTGAGATGTACATACACTTCTTGAAACACGTGTACAGCAAACTAAAATTTGCAATAATTATGTATAATTGGTATTTTTGATTTTCATGTCAATTATATCTGCCTTCTTGCTTGTAGGTAGATCAACATAAAAAGTTGATGATGTTACAATCATACACATCACAAAGTTTTGTCTATGAAATGACCAATAAATTTTCTCATCAAATCAAAAAGGTGTTACTCCTGAAATTAAATGATTATATTCATAAACACTAAAATGTGAGTTCGCATTTTTTAAAGAATTTCCTTTTATCATACATTTTGTCATTTGCATCTTATCGATTAAAATTCCGTGGTCATTGATGCATTTAACCTCATATTTTACAACATGTTTATAATTAAACCAATTACAAGTGAGAGGACCAGGGCTGTACGGATGAATGTCATCCTGGTTTCACCCACTTTAAATCACAAGTACATGACTTGTAAAAAAAATAAGGGGCAACTTTGTTATAATAATTAAACAGTGTCTCTGAAAATAGTCATATTTTACCTCTATTTCAACTGAAAATGTATTTTAAAGAAATATCTGATATTAATATATCACTTCCATACTCTGTCGGACAACTAAATTTGCAAAAATTATAGAATTTTGTTGAAAAACCGAACCAATTTGTGAACATAAATAAGAATTTTATTAGTATCAAACAAATTTTCCAAAATATAGATGATTTTTTGTGAAATATTTTTTACTTGTCAAGCATGCATGAAAAACTATATTTAGACGATGTCATTTGATGTATATCCGATTATATTACTGTATTCGATAATCGGTCAAGTTGAGAAACCCATTATATTGTTCATGCATGCAATTTTTAGTGATGATATTGGCTTATCTTGTGGTTCCAATATTTTTTTAAGTTCTCTGTGCTCTTTTGATGGCATGAAAATTTTTTTCCACCTTATTTCTGTACTTTTAAGTGTTTCTCCCAGGAGCTTATGACTGTTTTAAAATATCGACGTTAAATAAAGCTTTTGTCTTGCATTGTATAGTATTCTCGTCGCTTTCATAGTATTTACATGGAGATTGGTGCTGATTGTGAGTTCTGGAATTTCCAGCTTCAGATTTGATTGGTACACCAGCTTCCTTTTATTCAAATGTCCTCGGGCGTTTTTGAAATTTATTTGGTTAGATGAGCGAGAGAATAGATATCCTACTATTTTTTCATCTAAATAGTACCAAGTGATGTTATGCGGCTTGAAAGTTGTCCGTCGATGGCTGGATTGGTTGGCTAGCAGCTTATTTAATCTGGCATTAATATTGGTGATTCTTTGTTTGTTTGTTTGTGTGTTTGTTTTGTTTTGGTTTTATTCGGTTCTTATTCCAGTAAAACTTATTATTCCCTCAGTCTACTGATTAAACACACCATGCGTGCGCGTACAGGTACATGTAAACCCCCAGGAGAGGGTATAGTCTTATCCATACAGTGTGTACGTAGGCTATGTTAAAGAAAATACACCCCATACCCCACTACCAACCCATACCCCAAAAAAGGAAAACTCTTTTTTTGCAGTATACCAATACCTTGCTAGGGTACTTCCCGTTTAACATAATTTCTGTAAAAAAAAACACTATAATAAAAGTTAACTAATTTGTTATTTGAACATCATCTTGCTCCATAAAAAAAAACAATTAAAACACAGCGCGATAAACATTATATTCATATAACATATAGATGTGAGATTCATGTACTTCTTCGTTCATTTGACAAATCTAATGTTCACGTAAATTATACAATCCCCATTCAAAAATGTGTCATTAAGGGAAATGCCCCGGTGATTTTGCACAACATATTTCTCTAGAAATATTCACTATTTCAGTATAGTCAGGCTTCTTTGATTTTAATCGTATCATAGATTGTTGACCGAAATTTGTAGTATCACGCATAAAAACACAAAAAAAAAAAAAACAACATGAAAAAACACAAACACATAACACACACAAAAAAAACGTGTGTGTAGGCTGTGTAATCCTATTTCGATTTTTTTACGAGTACTTCTTATTCTGATTTCTTATTTCTTGGGTCTTGATCTCCCTCGTGAACGTTAACTCCATAGCATTCTGATTTATTATTTCTTGGGTCTCGATCTTCCTCGTGAAGTCCAAAGCATTCCGATATTATAAAATTATGACAACAATTCATCCATTTGTAGTTTTGATTATGATTTATTTATTTCAACATCGAAAACAGAATCAAATATTCCTATAGACCGGTTTAAATGTAACTAGGAACCCTGGTTCTGGCTGTTGGTGAAAGAACTTTCGACAGAAATCCTACCATTCATTTTCTTAACTCAATGCTTACTTGTGACGAAATTTGAAGGCATTGAGATTGATTGATGTACATATAAGTATTATTTGTAGTAAACCATAGCAGCAATAAAATATTTCAAAGCGTTTGTAAATGTTTGCAAGCAAGTGTTGTGCGTATATTTTGTGCACGTACTTACCCAATCCTCTTCGTACTGGTCAGTACCAAGGGTCGCCATCTCTATCTGCCAGGTGCCATATTTTGAATCTTACGTCATGTTCAAACAAACTATTTCATTACTTTTTTTTAATCGTCGCCATTTTTGTTTAAATCGACCTCTGTTTCTTTTTCATGCTGGTGTCCATCGTGGCGATTTTTTTTAAATTGCTGTTGATTCGATTCATCACCTTGGATTTTGCAAAATTTACATGTAAACCAGTCTGGTCTCCATATGTGACTAAGTCATTGGTTTTCTCTTGGATACATCGGCATCGATGGGCAAAGAGAGCAATATGGTCTGCAAAGTCAAGATTTTCTAGTGACTTGTCGAATGTCCTGAACAGTCCTATATTTTGATATTTTTCTGTAAATCTGTTCATCACACAGTCAGTGCAACATGAGAACAACATGTGGGATAACAACCATCCATGTCTCACTCCTGTCTTTAGGTAGAGCCTATCTGTGTTGTTTGCAACACATATCATTTGAGTTTGGAAGTCGTTTTAAATCATTTTAATGATAGAGATTAAAATCAAATAGTGTAGTCTTCAATGTCGCTTATCGTTAAATATTATTTGCCACTGATTTTGGCATGCTTTCAACAGCCGAAATGGCATGAATGCGATATGCTCTAAAATCGGGTGACTTCCGCTAGAATCTTGGTTCCCTTGATATGATTACTCTTTCGTAATCGTGATGACCCGAGTGGTTCTAAATCAAAACAACTGGTTACCAGGAAGTGTGGGCAATGTTTTCGTTCCACAAGTTTCTCTCAATTTTAGCGATCTTTTGGTCGCTTATTATATTGACCAGGGAACCAGATTAGGAACTATAACTCGAATAATTCACGCCCTCATCGTCATCGATTCTCTCGGAATGTCTAAGTAGCGATCGATTGTGAGTGAAAGATAACGACTGACTTGTTTGGGTTAATTAGGAACCAGATTAAACAACTTACCAAGGCCCGATATATATATCAATATATCGGAACCCTGGTTATGCTTATGGCCTATATAGTCAATTGTTATAGGAGTCCCTGTGTCTGAATCGGAGACTGAGTTATCTGGGTAATATTACATTAAATTCAAAGCTAACCAATCATTTCATCTTTCAGTGTAAACTTCGGCGTTCTCACACAAGCAAAACAACACACGTATAACACATTTGTATGATCCTTAAGAGGTACATTTTGATCTCGTATGAAGCTAGAATTGACGGTAAACACGGCACCGATCAGCGGCATAATGTGGTTTAGTGATACATAATTATGCAAAGCATATGCGAATATAAAGAACTGAAATTACGATCGAGTGCAAGAAATCGCTAACAATATTAGCGACTTAAAAAAGAACAGATATGGTGAAACATAAAACACGCGCTTGTCGGAATACCTAAATACCAAATAGTAAATACTTTCAGAGATCACCAAACGATGGCAACATAAATTTAAGTAAGCTTTGAAAGGCCCCGACAACTAAAGTGATATCACCCACGGTAACAGACAATTCTTCAAAATCAGACTAAAAGTAATCTAACGACACAAAGATACATGAATGACCAACAACTCCTGGCTGTTGGAAGGCGCATCAAATCTGGGGCGGGTTTTAAGAAGTTTGGTATAGTACAGATAACTTGATAGAATTTCCCACTAGCTATTAAATCAATTTTCTAGGCGCTGTCTCCGTTTCCTATATGCTATTTAAGATTTACTGGGAGAAGTCTAGGTATTACCAGTTCCACTCCCTTCAGTATTTCTATCTGTATCTGGTTGCATACAGACGCTTTTCCATTTTTAGTGTCCCGATTGCTCTTGGTCACCTCTTCAACTTTTGGAATCTCGGCTTTTAAGCGGTTAAGTTTGTTATCTGAAGATCTAATATTTGCAGAGGACGCTTACCCTACCGGTACACCTGGTCCATGCTCCCAGTTTTAGTGGTGTCTGAGTTGCTCATTTGCTTTTGTTACTTTGTATGTATTATTTTAGTTACTTTGTGTTCTTTGCTGAAATAAAAATAGTTTAAGAAATTTTTTTTGTTTGTTGTTGGTTTATGTCCCTTTGAAAAACTTGATAAACTGGCTTGCATTCCGTATTATGAAAAAGGACTACTTATACATAAAACCATATTATTTGTAGAATAGTTGTAATTCTTAAGATCACAGTTGCGTCTGCTGGGTTATCCAATTTTTCTACTTCCACGGTAAATGGAACAGACTAACTTTCATAAAACAAACTCTTCCAGACCTATTTTTTTTCAAAAAACATTATAATTAACGGTCACATGACTTAGGGTCATCATGACAAAAAGTCACACATAAATAGACCATTCCCCTGCGTTGTTCACTTTGCGGTTCTCCGTCGTATTATGTGCTATTTTTAGCATTATGGAGATTCCCCCATTCAGCGATATGATTTTCCGTTTCGTGGCATGAATATAAACAAAAACTAGATGATATAGGACTGGATATGTCTGATTATCCCCAAGATGAATACTATATACTTCTTACTACAAAGATAGGCAAAAAGAAAGAGTCTGGAATCCTAAGAAAATCGTATTCTCGAGTGGAAGTTCTCGCTGGTACTCTTCTGCTGCGAGTGGACGGAGAACGAGAAGAAAGTGGTGTTGCAATATGGACCTTAGAGACTCTAGAACCCGAAAATATTGAAGTGGAATGTCGACCACAATTTGACGAAATAAAACAAATCGGAAGACTTGAATTACAACTGTTACAACCCATTCCAGTATGCAGCGAAAGGATCGCTGTGTATATGAACAGTCATTGGCTGCAAGAAGGGTTGAATTTAAAGGTTGGGGATGGCGTTATTGTTTATTTGAAGGGTCATCCTGAATTACAAGGACTTTTACGATACCGCGGAGAGCTTCCTGGACAAAAGGGAATCCAGTTTGGAGTAGAATTAGCCCCGGTAAGAGGGACTATCCCGAAATTTTTTCAAGGTTTATCATAAAATATTCTAAGTCCGAAACTGTTCCGGGGCATGTTAAAATCCGGAAAATTCTATCGACCTTTTTTATGGAAATTTTCATGCTTGCTCTATTTTTTGAACTTAAAGAGCAGGTATTAAAAGAGAAATATTCAATCATGGATTTCTTAGATTATTTTTACCCAAAAGGAGGATTTGTTATGGTTACTAAACTGATTGTGGATCAATTGATTTTCAGGACATATTTTTGACAATTTGTAAGTCCAAGAAATCATGGTATAGTTATGCCTCCTGAGCCAGTTTTTATTAATCTAGATTGTTTTGACTTCATTTGCACTTGGGACAATTTATTAGAAAGGAAAATACTCGTGTAGTCACTCAGTAAAGATGACATAATTACATTGTATTTGAACATTATAGGGCTCGGGACTGGGAAGGGGCACTTACTGAATAGGGTACATGTATGTAAGTCTTGTCATGTGACTCCGTGGTTTCATGTGAATGGGTCATCGTCTACCATTCAAATGCATGGAGATTCATCATTAACATAGCATTGAGGGGAATATTAAAAGCAAAATATCATTTTGTGTAAAAATACTAATGAAAAAACAAATGGCAAATATCTAGTTCTACAGGATGAAAATGATTAGAAAAGCATAAAATAAAAGATTTTGCATTGTGATGTTGGGTTTCGATTTCCTGGAAGTTAACAATAAAATGCAGATCAGTCTTCTGATTTCAATGCAGATCGGTCTTCTGATTTCAATACTTTCTACATCGGAAATTCCAGAAGGTATGCTGAAACTAGAAGGAGACTTTCAAACCCTATATATGATATCAAGTGTGTTCCTACACACAGGGTTACATTTTCAGCTGAATTGTCTGAAATATAGTATGATTTTTTCACTTGAAGTAGTATAAATTTGAAAAGAAATGTCAGTGGCGTATCCAGAAAAAAATTTGGGGGTGGTCCTAAATTATTATGAACGCCAATTGGGTTGAAATTTTTTGTTTAATCCCCGAATCATTGTAAAAGTTGAGTTCTCTTTAATAGTGTGGTAACGAGTCGTCTATAATATAACCACTTAAAAGCAAGTTTTGATTTTAATATAGAAGTACAGATTTAACAACAGACGGCAGGGTTTAACTACATTTGTACTTTCTTTCAAAACTTGCATTTTTTCATGCAAAACCTTCCAAATTTAGGTTTGTTTTTTTTTTTTTTTTTTGTTTTTTAGGGGGTTCTTTGTCAATTCCAGAGAGGTGACTTTGTAAGCTGATTGTGTGCATGGACCATGTGCAGTAATTAGATGTTTCATGACATACAGTAACACCTGTAATTGTCTGATCTAAAAAGAAAATGATACTGTAAGAGCAGTTACATGTATTATGAGACCATCATAAATTGTATTCTTCTGACCAAGAAAACCGAGATGTTCTTTAGGGGACCCATACTTGGGAACAAGAAATACAAATTTACTTATGGTTCGGAATGAAATAGTCCTTTAGAAGCAATGATTTCAAAAGTCAACTATAGAAATTCATGGTAAAAGTTGGTATTACTGTTCATCACTGAATTCTTGTTTGCAATCAAAAGTACCAACACCATATTTAGCAGGAATCTGCACTGGTAGTGAAGATGGTTTAATATTTTTTAAAACTGACACTTTGAACAGACAAGCGTCCTTGACTTCTGCTAAATTTGAAAATTATCAAAAGAATGTAATCCAGGGACAAAAACCAGACATGGAAAACAGATGTACACAACAAAGAACATACAGTAACTAAAATCATACAAAGTAACAAAAGCAATTGAGCAACTCGGACTCTACTAAAAACAGGGAGCATGGACCAGGTGCACCAGTAGGGTAAAAAATATGGCTGTAGCTTTCTTTTCCAAACACACAATGTATTTAATAATTCTGTGAGTTAAAGAAGATGTACAGAATAAAGAATTGAAAAAAAGTGTTGAATTAAAATAACTTTAAACCTGTTGTAATTTTGGTTGAGGTAAAGAAACAATAAAGTTAAGTGGAACCACTATTTTCCTCTACTGTGTAGAGTTGAGAAAACAAAATTCCTGTTTTTGGCAGTGTTAATGTTTTTGACTGATTGGAAGTGGTTTTACTGTCAATTTCAAATGCCTTTTTTGAATTTCGAAATCAATAGTCTTTGTTACATGTGTTAACTGTCATTTTTGTGAGTTTGTATGATTTTAAAATGTTGATATGTAATTTTTCTATGGGAAACAGTTTTCATTTTTGAGGTACATGTAGTTTTTGGGTTACCAATACACATACACATGTATGTGCAATGTTTACATAGAGAAAGATGAGAGCTTTATATGTATGTTCAATATGCATCAGACAAAAAAGCAATAAAATTAATAAAATTAAGTAATAAGCAGATCTGAATGAATGAAAAGTATTTGGATTGAAACATGTTTGTTTGTTTGTTGGGGTTTAACGTCCGAGCAGCAATATTTCAGCTATATTCAGACGATGAACATGAAATTGAGGATAAAATGAACATGAAAATATGATGAAATGAAAAAGGGATGGGACCCAAGGACAATGGGGTCGACAAATTTTGATTGCCTGGAAATAGGGAGAGGTGAGTAGGGTCGGGCAATTTAGCCTCCTGTGGCGGAGCCCTATGGTTCCTACTCCGGGAGAATACCACAGTAGGGTTCTTTAACGTGCAAGGAACATGGCATCTTTCCCAACACGATGCACCACTATGGTTTGCGGTCAGGTTTTCCGTTTTATAGCCTGACAACCCCAGCATGTAACAAGCCAGGGGTACCCTATTCAACCACCTGGGGCACACATCCCAGTTACTCTGTGGGCAGAGCGCCCTAGCCCCCGGCTAAGGTTCTGAGCACTATTTAGTCGCCTTTTACGACAAGCTTAGCGCTGCTGCAGGCCTATTCTTTTAATACCCGGACCTGCACTGGTGGGATTGAAACATAAAAGTGGGATATTTTCTTATGAATGAAAAGAGAACTGTTTTGATAAACTGCATCATGAATAACAAGTTTAGTATTTGCTAAAATCTGGCCATTTTCAACAGATTTTCTGACTAGTTCATTTCAGAACTTCACTTGACCAATATTAAAGCCATACCCAGTTTTCATGTACTGTATAATATACAATATAACGATAATGGATATGGTGAATATGTCAAAGAGACAACAACTCCACTTGTTGAAAATTTAATTTCAAGGCCACCAAATGTCAATGAACAAGGAAAATGTACTTTATGTTTTCATCCCATTGGGGTTGTTGTCTCTTTGACATACAGTGTATACACCATACATGTACCTGTTTTCATTATATTTAGTTAAGCCTTTGTAATGACTGGAGGCGAGTGTTTAAAATTTGGGAAAATCATCATTTTCAAAATTTATTAAAGTATGGGAACCATCATTAAAAAGGACAAAGTCTTAATTTTAAATGTTGCTACTGCAAGTTATACAAATTATTTCCCCTAGAGACATATCTTCAATTTATTTAAGGAGATAGACCAATGGTAAGGGACACAACTCTTACAAATCATTGAAACATTGGTATTCAGCATTTTAAATCAATTTATTTAAGCATCTAAGTAACTTGGACTGATTTCATTCTGTTTCAAATGAAAGTTTTATAGGCCTTGCAGAGTTCCTTAAATCTTATTTTTTCTGTCAGACATTAGGGCTGATAGCCAGGGAAAATCTGCCTGTCCTATCATAGTTTTGCCATAGTTTTCTTAAAAGTGATTAGAATCTTTTGAAAAATGGTTGCCAGTCAATGGGTCTGATAAACATAAATTTTTGTCAAACCTTGCAAAATTGTGCTCCATGGGTCCTAAGGTCTGGCAGATTTCTGCAACACTGGTTTTGGTGAAAATGAATATGATACAAACATATAGCTGATTTTAAGAGTTATGTCCCTTACTTTAGGTCAACCTCCTGAAAAGTGACGAAGATGGTTTTTTTTCAAATTTTACTTTGTTTTGTATTGAATTTTCTGAATATAGGGTTATTGCACGAATATTGACAAATAACAACTGGAGTGATAACTTGTTTGTACAATACATGTTGTATACACTTGGGCAATTGCATGGAAGGATATTTACTCAATATTCATGTAATTCTGTGGTCCAAATTTTCTGTCAACAGTGGAAGGTCCTGGACTTTTTCAAGTTTGAATTCAATGTTCCACTTGAGTAACCTCAAAAGTCCTATATAAAGTGTCTGTGAATTAAGTTGAAGGTCCTGAATCTGGGTAAATGGAATTTCAAAGGTCTTGTGTCAGAATTTGAGGGACCACTGCTTATTTGAACCTGGGCAATTACATAAAAACAAATAAAATTTGTTAAAAATGCTTTTTGTTATTCAGGATGTCATTTGTTTTAAAGCTACATCTACATTTGCATTAGTGCAATAGTTATATGTGAATTTATTGCACACTGACTAGTAGATTATTGCACCCATTCTTATGTTTGTTTTCAACATTACATTTACATTTATATATTGTGGTGCAATAAAATAATATAATAAATTCTGCCTAGATTTAATGAATGTTTGCATGACTTCTTTTATGAGAAGTTTATCTTGAAAGTAAATTTGCATCCCTGACATCCATTAGGCCCAAAAAACAATAGCCTTGCTTCCTGCTACCAACAAGAAAAAAAAAATAGTGTAGATACAATGTACAATTTGTAGGTAGGGAAATTATATTATTTTTCAAAACATTTTACATTGAGTTAATGGGGAAACAATGTAAACTCTAACAGTGCTTGAGCCAAAATGGACATAAAATGTTTAGGGTAGGCACAGAAAAATAGGTTAGGTAGGGTAGCAGGAAATATACTGTTATTACTAATATGATGAAGGTGAAACCTTTTAACGCTCCCGAAGAAACATTAATAAAAACATTTTTTTGTCAGCTCTTATTTGATATGTTATACCTTCAAGTATGGTAAATTTTGTAATGATATATATTTGCCCTAAAGCATTATACTAATTGTCATGGTCTGATATGTCTATTGGCTAAAATGTACGGCACTGGTTAACATTATTGGTCTTAAAAGATTTCTTTTATTGTATTTAGTTTCGCTGCATTCTGTTTCATTTAGTATAGTTTAATTATGTTTTTATTACGATTTGATTCATTTTATCGAATTGTTTCGTTTCAATTCTTTCTTTTATCGATTATTTTTGTTTCTCAATTTTTATGACCCGAGAATTATGGGTAATATTGATGACGTAATTTTCGTAAACATCGGGGAGCCATACTGCAGACTATAAGGCCAACCTTATCTTGGAAAAACTATGATTCGATTTGTATTTAATTATCGAAACTAGCAAATATTTTCCGAGACTGGTTTGGCGCTCAATCGTACATACACAAGTATATGCAAATGAAGCTGCCAATCTGCTGCTTTTCAGCTCCTGAAAATGCAGGTACAAACCAGATATTGATGCTTTTTCTTGTCATAAGTATACAGAATCAAGTTGATAATACAACCATAAACGCTTCCTTCGGGAGCGTATAATTTGTTTTTGCCTTAGCCAAATTTCATGATCATATTTACTTTCTGCACTTTCAATTTTCTATGCTGCAAAAAGAGTTTAAAAAGTAGGCTGGTAGTTTTCCTTTTCCATATCATGTACATTTCATTATACTAAAAAACATTTAAAAATAAAACTAATGGAAATCCATTTTATCAAGGCCTGTAAAATCTTTGACTTTTTTAATAACCTCACTTTCAATTTAAGTAGTTCAAATTGAACTTTAAGGTATAGCTAAAAATAAATTAGGAAATTTCACATTTTGGTTATTTATATAAGCCAAGACTTGTTTGTGGTGCATTGTTTCCCTATTGTTTGGTTTTACCTCTTTTTAAGGGTCATTGGTAAGGCCAAGATGCTTAAAGGAAGGTATTTTTTGTAAAAGATTTACATTTATACCCAAAAAAGGAAAATTTTTGTCACCATTTCTGGAATACAGTATTCAGGGAGTGTTGTAACTTTGGTTCCAGGTTAGTTTTGTATCTTGTTTCAAGTTTATCGGAACTTAAGAATTTGAACTGTTTTCACTTTCAAGCCATGTACTAGGATTTTGAAGTACATGTATTAGAATTGTGTTAGAATTGTCCCATATTTGATGTTTCAGTACTTTTTGCTGATATTTAAAATATATTTATGTGAGACATTAATTTTTCAAAGTAGCAAAGAGGGAAGGGATAGGGACATTGCTAAGTACACATTTTATTATTGAGGGTCAGATGTCAAAGTAAATCAACAGCACGTGATGTTCAAGCATGGGGACATTATAATTTATGAAGAAAAACAAAGACCAGGCCCCAGCACTGCAAATCTTGAAACATTACTTAAGATGAGAAAATTCTTAACTGTGATGTCATCAAGTTGGAATACTTTGATTGGATTTACCATGTAAGTTAAGAATATGCTCAGACTTAAGTATTTTTTTACATTTTGTTGCCCCAAGGCCAAGCTGTATCGTTAGACAATTACTGTTCATGTGGTTATAAGGAATGTGATTTTATCATCTTCACTATCTGCTATTTTGAACTATACATGTTCATACTTTAACCCTGTCACACTTTTTGTGCCTGTCCCAAGTCTATATGTCTTGTTTCATTCTCACCTTTATTTTATAATGTAACTAGTATATAGGAGGGAATTCTTTCACTGTACCTTAGTATAATGATGTTCTGGGGCTAGCTGCAGCCTGCCCTGTGGCGTGACGGTTTCCTTGTCATTCGTTGAAGACCAATGGGTGGCCTTGGGCTGAAAATTCATCCTGGTGGGGTTGTTGTCTCTTTGACATATTCACCTTGTTACATTTAAAAACCAAGGTTTTTTCAGTGTTTTAATTATAACTGGATGTTTGTGGCAATAGTTTTGTCATTATGCAAAGTAGATGTGTTGATTATTTTAGTGTATGTTTTACAGTTTACCACAAAAATTGGGCAAACGAAAGAGTGTTCACCACAAACTTTAATTGTGGTTATACAAAATCAGTGAATGGTAGTATGATGAATGTCTTATATTTCCTGAATGTGAAAACCATTTATTGTATTGTGCTGATCAGAGGAAGTTGATTATATACATGTATGCTGTATTTATTGGCTTTATAACTTTTTGGTAACATCCCAAGTTCTTATATTTTAGTTTTCTTCATGTGTTGCCATAGTCAGAGCTTCATTAGAAACATTGGCATGGTCATAACCTGTGCTTTACTTGGTTAATTAAAACATTATGGTATCATTTTCAATGAACATGTATATATGTCTGTTATATAAATTCATTAGAAGCATAAGGACAAGTTAAAAGGGCAACGGGTGTATCATGTGCTGAAAGTGCAGCTCTGTATTTTATTATGAATTTAGTGGTATTTTTATTATTTGATATAGCAACAAATTTCATTTTCATCTAAAATGACAATATTGCAATAATTACTGTGTGTCAGAATTTTGCTGAATTTACAATACAGCCTAAGTTGCATAAAAAATTCTAAATAAAGATTTTCCGCAATTCCTTAATTTTTTGGTCTTCAATTTTTAGAGATCTGATTAGTTGAAATTTGGTTTGAGAATGTTCAATTTAAGGAAAATTGCACCGAGTGAGATTTTTTTTAGGCAACCAAACCCAGATACATATTTTTGAGTATTTTGTGTCCATTTTTTTCTGTTTTCACACATTTTTTGTGTCAATTATATGTTCGAAATTACATGTAGGATCTAACTACACTGCATTCTATTTTCTGACCCAGCATTTACATTAACAAGTTGAACAACCATACTTTGGGTTTTTCCTTTACATAGTGCTTGCACAATTTTGAAAGCTGAAATTTGGTTTGTTGATTAAAAAGGTCATTGGTCAGAAAATAGAATGGAGTGTTGTTAGATTTTACACATGCAGTGGCTGAATGAAACAATTTGTTGGACTAATTTTAATTTGATTGGCACATGATTGTGAGCTGTAACTGATATATGGTCATTTGAATTACCTGTTGTTTGGCTGTTATAATGAAAAAGGGCAGATCTTGAACTTAGGTATATAATGTAATGGCATGACACATCACTATGAAATCAGTTGACCATTCTCTGATTTAAGTGTACTTCTAAACTATAATACATTTCTTGTACAATAAAACTTGTGACCTCTATTCTTAAATAATCTGTCTTGAAAGACTATGATTAAAATATCCCCATGTAGTAATTAACCTTTATATAAAGACCACCTGTCATATGTGATGATTAAAGTTAGAAATATTCTAGAATTTTTTAAATTTTAAAGAGCTTTTTCATGTTTTGCAAAGTAATCACATTATAATTTTAATTTTATCGTATTTTCAGGAACACAGAGGAAAAGGAACTTGCGATGGAGTTTTCCGTAAAAAACGATTTTTCCAATGTGATCCAAACTGTGGAGTTTTTGTACCTCTTCACAAAATCAGAGCTGACCCTAGGTCTCAGCAAGCAGTAAACACCGCAACGGCTAGTCTAAAGCAGGAAATAGCAGAATGTGGTCTGAGTATGGGGGACCGAATAGTATGGCTCAGTGACAATGGGCCAGAGTTTGGTGAGGTCAAGTGGGTAGGAGTGCTGCCTGATTCTCGGAGAAACGACATCACAGTTGGAGTAGAATTTGTAGGTTGCTTACTTATCGAATATTGAATACTACTTTGATCTTGTTTATATCACAAGTGCAAAGTGAAATGTGGAAACTTAATAGATCTGTAACTTTTTGGATGTTACAGAAATGTGGTATATAGGAACTGGTTTAATCAAACTAAAAATACCTTTCTAGATCTAGCAGAGGAGGGTTCTACTCTTTCATATGAACTTAAGAACTTTTTTTAATATATCAAAAAGATACTGATAATTCAATTTTGCTGTGAAATGGCATTTATTGTTATTAACATGTAGATTTTTTCTAGTGCATACCCTCCCACATTAGGGGTGAGACTGCTACAATGTCAATGGAAAATTTAGAATCTCCCACATAAAAGTATAAGATTTGTGGGAGATTTTGGGTTCAGATAGGTACATGTATATAAAAGAGTTTCATCATGAGAACCATGTTTCATATTGCATTGAGTTTAGATACAGTACTTGTAATGATATATTATATGACAGCATTGCTGTCACTCCTTAGTAAGGGTACATTTTTTGAAAATAATTTATTTCTTACTTACTTAAATCTAAAAGTGAAATTTTGAATCATTGGATAGCCTTGTTTGTACAATAGAAAGATAAATTTGTTTGTTTGTTTGTTGGGGTTTAACGTCCGAGCAGCAATATTTCAGCTATATTCAGACAATAGAAAGATAAAAAAACATTGCACAATGATAAGACTTACTTGAACCTATAAACTTTAGCTCAGAGCGAATATGAATGAATTTATATGAGTTACTAAATGCAGGGGTTTCATTCAAGCAAGATCAATTTACATTTTATACAATTTTTTTTTCAGAAAAATTCATTCATAGTGGGTTTTCCAAAGTGTTATATAATCAAAGAAATTATGTAAAAAAATGTATGAAACTGGTTCATTGTGTCATTCATTGTAAATTTAAATGATCATGAATGATTTAAACCTATTGAGTTAATACATGTATCATAGTGGAGATAACAAACAACATATCAGGGAAACCATTCAAGAACACTGACCTGTTATTCTTAGTCTCATGCAAATTGTGTCTTGAAATTGACAAAGTGGTAACAGATATTTGCAATTTTTCATTGTAATTTTGGCATATCTTGGGCTTTTGAAATATTAATCAAAACAAAACACATGATACATGATACATGTTGTATTTATTTATTGTATGTATCTATTGTATCTATTGTTTCAAGAATATTTATTAAGTTGCATCCATCGGAAAGCTTAATTACAATTCATAAAGATCTGATAATTTTCACTTACATGTATTTAGATGAGTATTTAAAAAAAATATACTTTGTATACTCAACTGTTTAGTAAAATGCTGCACTATTCCTTAAATTCAACCTTCCTGGCCATCCTTGAAAGTTAATTAGCCACATTTAAGCTCAAATAGCATTTTGCTACATGATTACCTCAAGTGGATCTACTACTAAGACAGATTGAAATGAAAATGAACAATAACATCAATTAAATATTGCAGTTTTGTTAGGTTTTTGATCCTTCGGGAACAAAGTACTTTTTGTCACCAGTTTATGCCTTTAACTGTCTACTATTTATGAACACTACACAAAAATATAGTCCAAATGTAATTCCTTTTATATCATTCAATATTTCTTTTATTATTTGAACATGTTTCTGCCAGTTGTTCAGGTCAATAATTTTCTGTTATTCTGCAAAATAAAATTAAGATCTAGTCTTTAAATCAACTGGAGATTTGAGGGACTCCTTTTAGGCATTGAAAGATGTTTAGTAATAAAATAGCATTTAGGGAATTTAGTTCTTGCAGTAATGTGTTAAGAAACATTAAATGTGTTAAGAATTAACACATTTATCAGTCAAAATCTTCATCCTATCATTTATAGTTATGATTAATAAACAGGAAGTGAAGAGGAGTGATTTTAACCAAGTAGAATTGATGAGAAAATTCCAATAAATAAAAAGTGTCTAGTTTTGCAAAATCTTATGTTCATAGTCTGAAATTGATGTTATTTGAGTATAATTATAGTGTAAAATATATACTGGTACTCAGTTAAAATAGTTTTTGAAGGTAAATGCAATTTGATTTAACTTTTGAACTGGTTGAAAAATTTTGGAAAAAGGTCAAATGGATCAAAATTTGTAAATATGTATGTGAAGTTAGATACTGTTTTACTACTGATTACAGTAATCAGTAGTAAAGATTGACATTTGGTTTCTACATTTTTGAAAAAAAACAGTTATAAATAATATGGGAAACACAAATGTATGATTACAGTTTTATTTTACATCCTGTAATCATTGAAAATTTGTACATGTTATAATTTTCACTAGAACCAAAAACTTCCAATGGTAACAGCACTTTGATTTAAAATAATTGCAAAATTATCCAGTAGGAATTCTTGGACAGGGAAATGCATGAAATTGTGTTAGCGTTAGTAGAACATTTGCATTAACTATGCTGTGAAAGAAATTAAGTGATAGACAGAAGTTGTGGCTAATATCCAATGTATGTGAATAGGCCGTTCTTAAAAGTTGATTAGCCACATTTAATCTCAACTAGCCCTTTCCTACATAGCTACCCTGTACCACTAAAATGGAAATGATCAATAACATTATTTAGTAATACAATTTTGTTTTACATTATTGCAGGATAATCCAGTAGGTTCTGGGACAGGGAAATACAAGAGTCACAGACTGTTCCATGCCAAGCCTCAACATGCCTCCTTAGTCCCCATTATGGGTCTAATGAAGGCTGAGGAATATTTATCCATGCAGGGGCCAGCACAGCCTCCAGGTACATGTATATTGTTTATATGAAGCTTTAAAAAATAACTGGAAACCAATTTTTAGCTCACCTGGCCAAAGGCCATGTGAGCTATTGCCATCACTTGGCGTCCGTCGTCGTCGTCTGTCGTCGTCTGTCGTCAACAATTTTTCAAGAATCTTCTCCTCTGACACTACTTGACCATTTGATACCAAACTTGGTATGAATGTTCCTTGGGATATCATGCTTAGAACTGATGTGGGGATTTTTGATCAGTTAAAAAACATGGCCGCCATACTAAAAATAGAACATAGGGGTCAGACAGTAGTTTTTTGCATATATCTCCGAAACCGTTAGGTTTAGCGAAATTCTTACAGTGTTAAAGTGTTCAGCATGATGAGATCTATCTGTGGTTAAATTTTCATTTTAATCTGTTAAGCCATGATGGAGTTATTGTCCTTTTTAATCATTTTTTTTGCTATTTTTAGCTTACCTAGCCAAAGGCCAAGTTGGCTTATGCCATCACTTGGCGTCCGTCGTCGTGGACAAATTTTTAAAAATTTTTTCCTCTGAAACAACGGGACTGACAGGTTTTAAACTTGGCATGATTGATTCTTAGGGTATCCCACACAAATTGACTGTTGGGATTGTTGATTCATGAAAAACATGGCCGGCGTTACTAAAAATAGAACATAGGGGTCAGATAGCAGTTTTTTGCAAATAACTCAAAAACCATTGCCTTTAGCAAATTTTTGTCTGGGATATATTGTTCAGCATCATATGACGGATCTATGCCGAAATTTTCAGAACCATTCATTGATTAATGTAGGAGTTACAATCCCTGAAACAGTTTTTTTGGGGGTTTTTTTTCACGTGTACAACTTTGAAAATCTTCTTCTCAAAATCCATTGCACAGAATTCAATGAAAGTTGACATATATGTTCCTTAGGGTATCCCACACAAATTGAATGTTGGGATTGTTGATTCATGAAAAAACATGGCCACCATTACTAAAAATAGAACATAGGGGTCAGATGGCAGTTTTTTGCAAATAACTCAAAAACCGTTGCCTTTAGCAAATTTCTGGCAGGGCAAAATTGTTAAGCATCATAAGAAGGACCTATGCCGAAATTTTCAAAACCATTCATTGATTAATGTAGGAGTTATGACCCCTGAAACAGTTTTTTTGTTGTTTTTTTTTTTTTTTTTTTCACATGTACAACTTTGAAAATCATCTTCTCTAAAACCATTTAAGATTATTGAATGAAAGTAAGCATAATAGTTCTTTAGTGTATTGTGCTCAAAAGGACTGTTGTGATTTTTAATCCGTGAATATGTATGGCTGCCTATACTAACAATGGAACTTACGGGTCATAAGACAGGTTTTTGAAAAAAAGTTCAAGAATTGTTGCCTTTAGCAGAAGTCTGGTTCAGGTCATGAAAATGCTATGAAAAGCATTTCTTGCATTTGACAATTTAGTTGATTTTAACTTAGCCTGTCTTATTCCTGAAGGTTTTCAAATAAGCAAATGGTTAACCAGGTGAGCGATTCAGGCTCTATTGAGCCTCTAGTTAATGTTATTTCATTAAAAAATCTTCTCCTCTGACACTACTTGGCGAATTGGAACCAAACTTGGTATGAATGTTCCTTGGGGTATCTTCCGTATAACTGATGTGGGGATTTTTGTTCCGTCGAAAAAACATGGCTGCCTTTACTAAAAATATAACAGAGGGGTCAGACAGAAGTTTTTCATACATCTCCAAAACCGTTTTTGCAAAATTATTTCTATACTGAAATGACCCTTATAATAAGGCCTTCAAAAGTCTTCAGGGATCAAAGTTGTCAGGTGACTCCTTCTAAGAGTTATTGTCCTGGCAAGATGAATTTGTACAGTTTTCAGCCAATATCTTGAAAACAGGGATCAAATTTAAGGGGAAATACTCGTTGAAATTGAATTTTGCTATTAGAAACTATTTCAACTTGCTAAAATTTGCTAGTGGAATTCTGTATGTAATGTAGGTAAAGTCCAGAAATATCCTAAAAAACTTAAATTTAGCAAGTGTAAATTTTCAGTACTTGCTAAATTTAGCTAGTGGTAAAAATTCTGAAATTCAATTCCTGGAAAACTATAATAGATAGAGAGAAACTTTCTGTCGCTAAAATGATCTTTTTGATTGTCCTACCAAAGTCTTTTTGAGTCAAATTTGTTGGACAACCCCTTGTTAAATTTATTGCCCTCAGAAAACTTCATTTAAATTGTTTCTTAAATTTCAAAGTTTTATGGGAGGATGCCCTAAATCCTATAGAATGTTCAGCCCATTTTATTGAATTCACACAGAAATTATCAAATGGAAATGGGGGAAAGTTAATATAGAAAAAAATCTTCATGCCCTGAATAATCAATGATTTATATGTGATTTCTGGAACTTGTAGACACCTATCCATATGGGAGTGCAGTTGAACCAGCAATCATGGTGAACTTACCTCAGAAAGAGATTAAATTATCAGAACCAAGCGATCGAGAAATGCAGAACATTCAACAAGTAGAAGTTGAAGTCCATACACCACACCGACCTCAGTTTAGTCAACCGATCAAACCATTACCAAAGATGTATCCAGAAGAACCCAGCATGAATCCACTATATGAGTATCAAAGTGAGTTTTTGTCAATGTTAGCTATAAGGTAAGACAAGTAGCCAGAAATTTGTTTTTGGAGGTTCAGAAATGGGTTATTTTGACAATATTTCCAAACTTTAAAAAGTTCTCAATTAGGTTAAGTTCTTTCATAACATCCCTGAACCCTCCTGGCTACATGTCTGAAGTTAACGTGTTTGATGTTTCATTAGAAATTTACTCTCAAGATTGGAAGATCCTAGACAATGTTGCATTCTGAATGATAGGTCCAGCAGAGATGAGTTCAAGATCTAGATAAATGATATTTTGGGTCCTGGACCTCAGACCAGTGTTGATTTAAACCCCTGATAAATATTAAGAAGTTAAACGCCAGCAATTCATTTGATGAAAATTTAATTTTTGATATTAGTAATGTGTTCAGTGTGAAATGATATTTTATATCAAATATCAAAAAAGTATAAATGAAGATGTAATTGAGAGAGATATATCACTCCTGAGTTTCACCATCCTTACTTGGAATATCTGATACAAGTATTTAAGGTCAAATTTTATGTCAAAGTAACAGGAAGCTATGAAAAGAATTTTTTAAATGTTGATTTTGAATGAAGGCATTATAGTGCTGTTGTTTACTTATGTTTAGGGAAGTATCATGTCAAGTGAATGCATTTCCCGATCTTTCAAAACATGCAATTTGCTTTTGATTTTTTTATTTACCTTTAGAAAATAAATTTCCCCAACTTTCAGTTTAGTGAATTATTTGTTTGAATTAATTTTTCAGAGTTGAAATTTTGTTTAAATGATTTTGGTCTTTTTTTCTTAAGTTGGTTGACATTGGGGTCCAAAGGGTCCAGAAGGTTGACTATTTGGTTTCAATAGATATTAAATATTTTGAGTTCTTTGATATGCTGAATCTGACTGTGTAAAAGGATTTTCAATTTTGGGCCACAATAATGTCCAATGTCAAAGTTTTAATTTTTATGACCACAATCTTCTCTATATTGAAACTTAAACCACAATTAAAATTTAGAGATGTGTTTGAAGGTATGGTCTGTCAATATGTGCACATATTGTTCATTGTACCACCCTTGTGGTCATGTCAAGCTGTGCATCATGGAGCATTTATTTATTATTTGTTCAGCTGTTCAACCTTTCTTTCATCATTGTACCTGTTAACTCTTCTTTGACACTAATGTGGGATATTATTACAGAAAAGCAATGTACAAATTTCACAAAAAATGTATTAATTTTAACCAAAGATCTCCAAACAATTGTACATTTTTATGTCAGAGATTCGACATTTTTCATTGATTTGTGGGATTTACAGATATATATCATGGTATAAGTTTTAAGGCACAATAAATCTTTTTTTAAAATGAAGTTTATAGGAAATAAATATTTGTATTTGTGGAAGTACTTGAAATAATAATAACCAATTTAGTCTTTTGTAATACAAAGGTGTTGAGGCCTCTAATAAAGTATGATAAACCATCTGACATACTCATTGATAAGAGTAATCAAGGGAACCAAGGGTCTAGGGGAAATCAAAAGAATGTAATCCAGGGACAAAGACCAGACATGGAATACAGACAATCACAATAAAGAACATTAAGTAACTAAAATCATACATACAAAATAACAATGTAAATGAGCAACTTGGACTCCACTAAAAACTTGGAACATTGACCAGATGCACCGGTAGGGTTGTTGAACACTCACAAAGTATGTTACAAAAGGTATCTATGTATCAATTAAATGCCCCCATATTGGTAGGTACAAACAAATTATTTGTCCATGCTCCATGCTCCAGGAGTCCAGGTTGCCAAATTAATTTTGTTACTTTTGTGTGTATTATTTTGGTTCTTTCATGCTCTTTGTTGTGTGTATCTTTTTCTTCTTCTAGTCATTATTCCTTGATTATGTTCTTATACCCCCACTTGCTTCCTTTTGTCTTCTTCCTTCCTTCCATTACGCAAAGGGGGACCCATCTTTTATCGTCACTTCTCGACCACTGCTGAATTATTTCCCTTGTTATACATCATATGATACCAGTATTCATTTCTGCGCGTTTTTTCTTTCATTCTGGTGGGATAGGGAAATTTTAGATAGAAAACATGGAAACAGTAATTGATTTTGTATACCTTGGTCTGACCTGATTAATGTGAATTGACAAAATTTTATCTGTACTGCTTTGATTAAATTTAGCATTAATTGAAGTGTAACAAACCACTCCTTCTATTTTCATGTATTATTTTGATAGACTTCTTAGATCACCTGAGGTATTGTTATGACAAAGAAAGAATATTGTAACTGCAACTTTAAAATTATAGTACTCCACAGAGACCTAAGTCAATTTTTATAACCCTGCAAACAAAGTTTCGGAGGGGGGGTTATAAATGTTTCACCCTGTCTATCCATCCTTCTGTTTGTCAGAACTATTTTCTAAGCAGTTTGCAGCTTTGTTATGAAACTGTGGGATTTAATATAACCACATGGAGACAAGCATACTGGCGGGAATTTATGTTTGGACAAAAATTATAGAAATGAGAGCTGTTTTTCAGCAATACTTGGTCTTATGTGTTGTCTGCAACTTCTCCTCAATGACTTGCAGAATTGGTATGAAACTTGATGGAATGTTCAATTACCATATTGGTATGTGCATATTGTTAAGAATTTATGTTTGGGCAAAAATTTTGGAATGATGCTGTTGGACTTAAGCATTTTTCAGTAAATCTTGGTCTGATTTGTTTTCTGCAACGCTGTCTGATCGAATTGCAGGATTGTAATGAAAATGAATAGAGTGTTAGATTACAGTATTGGGGTTTGCATATTGTCAGGAATTTATATTTACAGTAGATTTGCAGTCATATTCTGTTATTGCATTGTCCACAACAAAAAATACTACTGATTTCTGTTTGGAGTTGGGTGTTTTAGAATGGCAGCAAAATTATGTGTCAAAAGTGCTTAGTCTATCCCTTGTAAAAATTAACTCCAATACAAATTGTTTGTCCACATTGGTCCCCAAATATACAGAGTTCAACAGGCTGCATGGGGTGTAAGTCCCATTAGGGGCAATATTTAGTTGTTTTAACTTGTGCTGGCAATATTCCTCCCCCCCCCACCTTGCTCTCATTTGGGTTAAAATTATCCATTTAAATGGCCAGTCTGTTACAAAACAACTGATGAACTTTGGTCTCTGAATAAGTTTTTGATTTTAAGGGAGCAGAGCACATTTCTAGACATGACAGTTTTTTGCAATTGAATATGTCTTTTTTTATCAGACAATGAAATATATGACTACTTGAACTTGAATATGTCAATATAAAGGCTCTTCATGCCATCATGTCAAAGCCTGGCATGTCCCTGGATTGACCTGATATCAAAGTCAAGGATTCTTGTACAAATGTCTGCAAAACAACAAAGTTGCATGGTCTACTGATTTTATTTTTGACCCATTCATCCCTCTGTCAATGCTTCTGTCACAACTCATTGCCTGCATAGTCTCCATTTGTTAATATTCCCCACAAACGAAGTTAAGGGGTATACATGAACCACACTGCCTGTCTGTCTGTCCATTTGTTCGTCCACATTTCTTGTAAGTGCATCTACTCCTAACAGCTCATGAGATTTTGATGAAATTGTAAAGGAAGAATGGGTTTCATATGTAGATGTGCATAAATGAATATGGTTACTGTTGGATGACACCAAGGAGTGATAATCCAGCAAGTGTTTTACATTTTAGTCCATTTAAAGTGAGAGGGGGGTATTCTCTTTGTGAGCTTCCTCTCAGTATTTCTAGTTACTGATTGCAGTCAAGCTTTCCTGAATTCTTAGTAGCATATCTATTTTCACAGAAAGTAGTAAAAGTGGGAATCACATTTTTGATAGGGTCCGAGGACTTAGTTAAAAACTAATGATTTAGGTTTCAAGACAGGCCATCTCCTGGATTGTGCCTCTATTTATTACTGGTTACTTTCAAATTTTGATAAACAGTTGGTAGTAAAAAAAGTTCAGATTGGATTGGATTGATGAAGCAGGACTATTGTATTAAGGGAGACTTAGAAACAAAATAATGATTTAGGCTTGTCACTTTGATAGTGCCTCATTTTTTTTCCAGATTTCTTTCAAACTTTGGTCAGTGGTTAGTAGCAATAAAAACTTGAATGGGATTAATGTCACAAAAATCAGTCAAGTGGGACCACTTTTTATTTGGGTATAGGGACGAAATTTTTTCTTCAGAGTGCAAATGTGTGTACATGTATGGTGGGTATTTGTGAGCATGTATATTTATTAATTATAAGCAACTTTCATATCAGATCCCATATCATTTCTACACTTCAGCCTAATATGGGATGCTCCGCATGATGTGGGACCTGAAGGGAAAATTCTGTGTAATTATTATACAGTATTTTTGGGTTGTTACAAGGATGATATTCTGTATTCGTATGTTCATGTATCATATTATACATGTATTTCATTTGATGGGTCAGAGCATTTACAATACCTGAGTTAATACATGTACTTGTTATTTTGACACAACCTCTTAAAATTTGTGACAGCCTGAAAATAATAAAACATAAAGATTTTACTGATGCTTGAAGAAAATCCCTAAAATGTTTGTTTGTTTTACAGTATTTTTACTGTGTTCTGGTGCTCATGCAATTTTTTTTTGGAATAATTAATTCTGTTGCAGAACTGTAACTGTCAATTTTCCCTGTTGTTGATTTCAAGGGCAGATAAGTCTGTACAAAATGCAAGAAAGAAATACTCAATAAACTGATTTTTGTGCACTATATAATACTAAAAGAAATTTAAAACCACAAAAAATGATATTGGTGAATATGATCACTTGACAGTATCCACAAAAATTATCAACTTAGAAAATCTTTTTGTTTTGCTGTATTGTATGATCTAGGATTCAATATTTGATAATTTTATACCGAGCATTAGCAAGGTATAAAATACAAATATATAGGCCAAATGTATGTAAATATATCATACTTAATATTATTATAATCTGACAAAAAAGACTATTTCTTTGTGGCCTCTAGGAAGTTGATTGTAGTAGTGTTTTAACAAAACTGTTTAGGAATATAAGAGTAACAAGAAGCTAGGATAACAAATTGAATAGCATAGACTATTTAAAAAAAAAGAAAGAAAGAACATAGCAACATTTATCAAAAAACTGATTTTTTTCCCCTCCTTTTTTGTTTTAAGTACACTGAATGCACTATGTTAGATATTTTTTATTTGACCCATATAACTTGTTTTGTTTAAATGTACTTCCAAAAAACTCCCACATTTTTAACATTTAAGATAAAATGATTTGTTTGTCCTGTGTTGTGTAAGGAAGTTATTTCATTCAATAAAATCTGATATCTTGATATATATTTAGTATTAATCTCTATAAGAATCAGGCAATGGGTGAGTCATGGTATGAAGTAACCCACCTTTTTTAAAGTTTAATTTTGACCATTTACACCATCAGAATCAGGTCCAAAACATTTTGGTAAATTAAATTATTATTTCATTGAAATTCACCAAAAATGAAAATTTCAAGGGCATATCTCTCTCAAAAACCTCATTTTTCTACCATTCAAATTAAAAAAATTCAGAGCAAATCTTCAAATAGAAGAAACATCCTTAAGGGAAATTTTATTGTTAAATTGATGGGTTTTTGACATGCATGTTTCTGATTTTTTCCCATATTGCCTGATTCTTACCAAAACTTACACTTAAAAAGTTTGTTTATTGGTGTGAAAAAGAGTTATTTTCTGTGAATTTGATCTGTTCCTAGTTGTATGAATCTAATTAACACAAATGTATGAGGTAAATATTTAATATAGGTTTTAATTAAGGAAATCAGGAAATGACTTATTTATACTTAATTAATAAAGGATATTTTCCACTAAGAACTAAATCTTGACCCTTATCATAAATTGTAAAAGGTGCTATTATTTGTCTACTGAAAGGGCTATATATATCTCAATGAAATTAAGTGTTTAATTTGAATTAATTCAGATTAGCACTTTACTATAGAAAATGCAATACTTATTGATTACTCATATATTTGTATTGGTTTTTGAATAAGCGCTAATTTTGAAACAAAACAGGTAAAATATTTCAAAGTTCAATGTCGTAGAAAATGTATAGGACATTAGCCGGTTACTACTCAACTATAAATAATAATATTTGTATAATTATAATTTAAGGCAAAGAGTTAAATGGCTGGAACTTTCAGTTTTTATATCATGTCAGTGCCTTCATAATGAAAATTGCTTTGCTACTTTTATATGAAAAAAAAAGTTCAAAAACTTAATTTTTTGTGATTCTAAACCTGTCACTGTTTGCAATAATAACATAATGTAGTTCTTTTTAATGTTTTAACTCATACAGAAAGTTTAATGCCATTTTGATACATGTGACAAACATCACAGCATTATAGGTCTCTGATAAGACTGTCATCTGGAGTGTAGGGTTAGTGGGTAACATCTATGGCCATGTCATTTTGATACATGTGACAAATATCACAGCATTATAGGTCTCTGATAGGACTGTCATCTGGAGTGTAAGGTTAGTGGGTAACATCTATGGCCATGTCATTTTGATACATGTGACAAATATCACAGCATTATAGGTCTCTGATAAGACTGTCATCTGGAGTGTAGGGTTAGTGGGTAACGTCTATGGCCATGTCATTTTGATACATGTGACAAATATCACAGCATTATAGGTCTCTGATAAGACTGTCATCTGGAGTGTAGGGTTAGTGGGTAACATCTATGGCCATGTCATTTTGATACATGTGACAAATATCACAGCATTATAGGTCTCTGATAAGACTGTCATCTGGAGTGTAAGGTTAGTGGGTAACATCTGTGGCCATGTCATTTTGATACATGTGACAAATATCACAGCATTATAGGTCTCTGATAAGACTGTCATCTGGAGTGTAGGGTTAGTGGGTAACACCTATGGCCATGTCATTTATGAGGCTTGTTAAAGATACTGGTAGATGCTACTTCCCTGCAAAAGTCTAAATAAAAGATAAAAAATGTTGATTCAAAGATTCTTTTCTAAGAAGGCTGAAGTATCTTTAGGTTGTTGAAACATTACAGCACATTTAGTAGTTGTGTTTATACAAATCTGACAGGAAGTGATTCGTGCATGTCAAAAACCCATCAAATTCACTTTCATTTCTTATAAAGAAACAGTTATAATATAGACCATGTATTTTGTTGTTTCACTCTTAGACTAAGACAAAAAGTATCTAGTCTGTACAATGTTCCGATACATAAAATTGGTACTGTGCAAAAGTTATCACTCTTGATTCGGATGGTTTAAGTTGAAGAGGAATGCAGGTTTTTTTTTTCTGAAAATTCAGATCTGTATGCATATACAGGGCTATAGTTCATATAAATGTATATGGTGTTTGTAAATTGAAAAATTGAAGCATCTTTAGTTTGCTGGAGTTTTCTGCACCATGAATTACCTCTACCATAGTCAGTGTCTGAATTTTACATTTGTATATGGGTTGGTACTTAAGTACAACTTTTGAGAAAACTACACTTCAACCTCCCACTATGGTAGACCAAATCAAACCAAATCAAGAACAATAACTCTTACAGGGTGCTAATTTGTTGTGCAGTCTATATAAATTTTTTCTCAGAAGCACAACACCGAAGTGGAAAACTAAGACTGGTTATGTGGTCTGTATCTGATTCTGAATAAGATTTATGAGTGAATTTGGTGGTTTTCTGACATGAATGAATCACTTCCTGTCTGACTTCATTCCTATAAATAAGGTTTTGGGTGTGGTTGTTTTTGTGTATTGCATGATCAACTATAAATAGGTCAAGTGGCCTCTTTCTGAAAACCATTAAAACTGCATGAAGACATTAAATCAATCATTTTGAAAAAGAAGCAAAGACTCTTTAAATATTTATCATTCATTTCAAGGAGATTTATGATTTTTAAGTAAACAGGCTGTAATTTCTGCAAATTGGTTACCTGGTCCATCACATGACCATCACATAACCATCACATGTTATTTTTATCATATTTACTTTGTACATACTGGGATTTCCTGTTCTTCCAAATATTGCCATCCTTGGTTTTGAAAAGCATCTTTTTTTTAGTTGAGAACAGGTAATACAAAATATGTTTGTTTTTTTTGATAATTTTATGATTTGATTAAAAATTTTGTCCATCATCTCATAGACCATATTTTGTAATGTAACTGTGACATAATCAACTATTTTTCTTTGTTGCTGCTCAGACGTTAAACCCCAACAAACAAACAAATCAACTATTTTTCCTGATTTACTCCTTAAATTTTGATACTAAAACTACATTATAAGGAATGACTGCCATATATTTTTGGTCTATTTGAAATGGGGGCAGTTTATTTAGTCTGCCCCATGTGATTGAGGTTATTTCCTCATAGGCGGAAAAGGTATAAATGTCGTTCCTTAACTAGACAATTAAAATGGATTATGAAAAGAAAGTGTTTTTGATTTTAACCTACATTAACATGTATATTTTAGTATATATTATGGTACATTAATTTCATCATCATGTTACAACAGAAATCAAGGAAATTATTTCCATATTGTTTTTCCATATTCAATTTAGATAAATTGAATATTATATTTCCCGGACATGTTATAATTTGATGTTTAAGTTTTTATGGGGAATTGAGTAACACTGGGAACGTATACTGTGGTGATGAAATGAGATATGAAATTACGCTGTTGTTGTATTTAAGTGTAAGTCTTTGTAAGAATCAGGCAAAATGGTAAAAATCAGAATTATGCATGTCAAAACCCCACCAATCTGACCGTAAGATCTTACTCTAGGATGCTTTCTCTATTTGAAAAGACCATTATTTGCTCTCTGCATCATTGGATTTGTTCAGAAATTTTTCAATTGAATCTTAAAAAGTTAGGTTTTTGACAGAGTTATCTGCCCTTAAAATGTACATTTTTTTTGTAAGTCAATGGTCCGGCATGATATGGAAAATCTGGTCTTATTTCCTTGATTCTGATGGTGCAAGTAGTCAAATTAAACTTTCAAAACGTTTTTTTTTTTCATGCCATGTTTACTTTCTGCCTGATTTTTACAGGGACTGACCTTTAAAGTTCAGTGAAACCTGTTTCAACCAAAGCCTTCTGAAATTTCAAAATTTGTTTGGTTTACCCAGGACCCAGGTACATTTAAAGTGTTAAAAAGGGACTTTAAGTAGTGTCTGGTTGAGATAAACTTGGATTATTCAGGGTTCCATTAAGCCAGGTTTTACTATATCTATCTAGGAAATAATACATTTATAGTTGGGAAAAACCCTGGAAATTTTAATTGAGATGCAATCAAGAGTCCTCTTATGTACATCGTATATGTATATGCTTGAATATAAACATTTAAACAGGAAAGCTAAAATAAATTATTAAAATTCTATTTTTAGATCAGAAGATAAAAAAGGAACAACATCATTCACAAAGTCTTCAATCGTCAGAACCTGGTAGCCAGTCCATAGAGCCTCCTGGGACCAGAAAGAGCATGAAGTCCATACCTCCAGCTGACCCAGATTTAGAAGTGGGGTCAATGGTAGAGGTCATGCAGGCACCTCCTCTATATGGGGTCATACGGTGGATAGGTACCCTCCCAGACCAAAAGGAACCAACTCGACCTATTGCTGGTTTAGAAATGGCAAGTTTTTTGTTGTTGTAATCTTTTGATTGGCACCCCATGAACAAATTTTTCAAATGATATACAAGTAGCTGCTGATATGAGTGATTATAATACAATAATTACATCTGATAGCAACATTCTAAATATATAGATGCTTTAGGACATGAATGGTTTAAAATCGTTCTGTCAGAAGTAACTTATTTTGGATATGATATGCAGTTAGGAAGTGATTGTTTGAACTTTTTAAAGTAGATGTGTTAAAGAAAATCTGACATATTCCTGTTGGTCAAGACTTCATCTATAAAACAACATAGTAGTCCATCATTTACAAAGTCAAAAATCATATTAAAAGTTATTCTGTAAAGGTACAAACTTTGTAGTATCAGTCTTGTTGCATAAAGTTTCAAAAAGTAATTTGGCATTAAATTTTTGTTTCCTTTTTTTCCCAGGAGGAAGAAATATCAGCTGGGACTGATGGGACATTCAAAAAGATACGTTATTTCTCATGTCCAGATAAGAAAGGATTTTTTGTACCTCTGTATAAGTGTAGAAAGGACAAACGTTTTGTTGATCAGCATGGAAAAGGAATTTTAGGGAACAACTTTGGAAGTTTTGAAACTCCAGATGTTCATGGAAATATATCACCACCCGATTCTTTGAGTGAATGTGACATTGGCAATAAGATTTGCGGGAAACAGAAAGGGATTCAAGGGCATCATAACTCTTGTTATTTAGACGCTACTTTGTTCGCGATGTTTTATTTTACAACTGTTTATGATGGAATTTTGTATCGTCCGAAACGTTCAGATGATCACCAGGAATATGAAGAAGTCATAAATGTATTAAAAGAGGGAATTGTAAACCCTTTAAGATGGTAAGTCATTAATGTATTGTAAACCCTTCTAGACTGGTACTGGTCGATGTGCATCAAGGAAGATGTACTGGTAATATTCTTTTGATTTCTTTGTGGGTAAAAACGAAACCTTAATTTATTCATGCGTTCAAATGTAATTTCAAGAATGGAATTTAGGTCATGGATTTTTCCAAGTTTCAGATCAATATAAAATTGATACATGAGGAAAACAGAAAGTGCACAATTAAATATCAATGAAAAGGGTTGAAGTTTCAGGTAAATATATTTTTTATAGGTCCTAGGTTAGAATTAAGTATCCTGGACCTTGGACTACCACATCTTTCAACCGCTGAAGTTTTACATGATAAAAATCTGAATGAAGCAGAGGTTTTCCTTTTGTGAACTTATTCACAGTTATATTCTGTTTGGTCATGTGGTTCCTTTAAGATACATGTATGGGCCTAAAACAAAACCTGTGTTTCCCCCTTTTAAAAGCCACAAGATAAACAAATATGCTAAAGTGTCTGTGATTCTGTTATGCACTCAAAGTTGCTAATGCAACCATATGAATCTTACTAACAATCCTACATGTAACTTAAATATTTTTTTCTCAAAAAATTTAAATGTAATCCAACTTCAGTGCATGACATGTTTATGCTTTGTGTATTGCAGTGAGGGAATATCACTTTCTGAGAACCATATGAATCTTACTAACAATCCTACATGTAACTTAAATATTTTTTTCTCAAAAAATTTAAATGTAATCCAACTTCATTGCATGACATGTTTATGCTTTGTGTATTGCAGTGAGGGAATATCACTTTCTGAGAATATTTAAAGTGCTACATAAATGTATGCTTCCATTTGGTAATTTATATAACACTTTATTCTGTACCACTTAAATAATGTTAATATTTTTTTCTTTTCAGTCACTATTATGTAAGAGCAGATAAAGTAATGAAATTACGCCATTTATTAGATAAACTAGGGAATATTCCGGGTATGATGAGTGAAGAAAAAGGTGTGTTGTTTTGCCATACTGTATTTGTGTTGTTGTAGAGCTGATACTGTAAATGTATAAATTTTCTTGGTTGATCATTTTTGCATATTTTTTCAAATGAACATATTTGCGGGTATCAATTTTCGAGGTTTCAAAAAATGATAAGCATTCTAGTTTTAAAACTCAACTTTGCAGGTACTATTTTTCACGCTTTTCTGTCTACTGCAAAAATAGCGAAAATTAGTACACCATGAAAATTAATACTTTTACAGTATTTTATAGCCCTACCCTTTGACAGTCTTGACATACTTTGTCTGTATGTCTGTTCACACTTTGTATGTTAACTCTTAAACAGTAAGGCCTTGAAAAATGACAAAAATAACTTCAGGGTGCAATATTTTACCGGAAAAAATAGGATAGGCTGGGTTATACATATAGGTAATAAACATATTTTTTAATTCATTCTAAGGGATTTAGATCAATTTTCAATACAATGTTTGTGTATTGAAAGGATATTATCTTTGTTTTCTGTTTATTTTGTTTAAGAGTCATTGATTGAACTTTCCCCAAAAAAAGTGGGTTTGTAGTGTCTCATTTTGAGCACTGTTCGGCTGAGCTGACAATTTTCTGATACTTAAACATTTTGCATATGAATAAATCTACCTCCCAAATGGTTGTTGCTTCATTATAAATCATCTGATATTGGTAAGAATTTATTGATATATACTTTGTGTATAGACTGTGTGCATTGATGTGAATCTCAGATTTTGTTGTGGTTTTGACATCATTGACCTAGCTCTATAGTGTGTCTAATTACTAGATCATGCATCATATTTGTCTGTTGTATATTTAGATCCTGAAGAATTCCTGACGTTATTATTAGGACAAATAACTAAAGCAGATCCTTTCTTACAAATTAAGTAAGTATTTATTATTACTTTTTTAGGGGATGATTTAAAGAAAAGCATACTGAAATTCAAAAATTAATACTTCTCTGTGTATTCAATATCTTATAAAAAAAAATTGTACAATGTACATTATATATGAGAATCGATATAAATTTCTCTAAGTTCTAAATTGATATATATCATATATTTGGATTAAAATATAACTGTATTATAAGTGTTGGTTTAAACCCTATATTGTCTACCTTATATCGCATACCCCTTTACAGACCATACTTGAAGTACGGTTAAAATATATGATGTGATGAACATGACATGTTAAAATCTTTATCACATGCTGTATCAACCCTTGACCCATATCACCCCGTGGGCCCTTTGGGTGATATAATAGACTTGGGTCGATACAGCATGTGATACAGATTTTGACATGTAATATTCAGTATATAACAAGAATGAGTGTGGTGAATATGTCCAAGAGACAACAACCAAACTGAGATGAAAATGTCAGCCCAAGGCCATGTATATAACTACTTGCTGTGAAGAATTATGGATTGATGTCCTTAAGATTATACAATGATCCTGCCTAAACCAAACCCTGAAAAAAAACAAAAAAAAACCTGTCTAACCAAACTGAAAAAAAAATCAAAAACCTGTCTAAACAAAACTATAAATAAAAAAACTGTCTAAACCAGGCACTTTCAAGTTCCTTTATATCAGTTTTACTATATTTTGAACCTGGTTAAACCAAATACCTGTCTTTACCAACCAAATTCTTCAGTCCAAAAAGGTGTTGTTAACACAGGTTTCACAGTACATAGCAAAGAAGAAAAATTGATTATTTCCAGAATTTTATCAACCATTATATGTGTAGTTGAATTGAACAGATATAATATAGCATAGATTTTTCTATACATTGAACAGATATAATATAGTGTAGATTTTATTTCTATACATTGACCAGATATAATAAATTGAGATTTTATTTCTCGATACAATATAGTGTAGATTTTATTTCTATACATTAAACAGATATAATATAGCATAGATTTATTTCTATACATTGAACAAATTGGGTTTCAATCATTTTTTTATCATCATGGTCAATTTTGTTTTACAATTTCTTTTTCTTTCAGACTTGTGAAACTGTAAACTTAATATTGAAAAAGGGATTTATAGATGTGCATAAATGCATCTTTCCATAATTCAAATGTAAAAGTGATTTTTTTGGGACACAATAAGGAAAAAATACAGTAAATGCATCTTTCCATAATTCAAATGTAAAAGTGATGTTTTGGACACAATAAGGAAAAACTACAGTATAAAATCATTCACAAAGTATAACAGTTTTTGATCATTGAACATTTTATTGTTTGATTTAACTTTTCAGAGCAGAAAATGCAGAAGAAAGCCAACAATCCTATTTATTCCAATTATTTATGGAGAAAGATGAGCGACTTGTCTTACCCACAACACAGCAACTGTTTGAATTATCTTTTCTTCAAAATAGACTTAAGTTACAAGAGGTCAGCTTGCATAAAGAAACCGTAAACAATAAGCATATTCATTTACATGGTTTCCTGCTTTCTACTACAACATAAGTGATTTTTTGCTTTCTCAATACTCCAGGAGTAACACCTAGTCAGAAAATAACTTGTCATCCTTCCTGTAGCATTGCTGGTGAAAAGGATCAGTCCTTATATATAATTCACCTATGTCTTGATGATTGGGGGTTTTTACGGTCTTGACTATCCTTATGGATCTCGCACAATCGCCCCTGACGGGGATTCTGTTAGTAAATATCTGTTAGTTGTTGGAGGTAGCAGAGCCCAGCCTTTGGGATACCTGACTGAAAAACTCAGAGTATGTCCTACTAGTGGCTGGGCTATATCTTGGTTTTTTTTCTCTTTATATGTATAGAATTTCAGTCTAATTAGCATATACCTTTTTCATGCATTATGACTGGTTGTTCACCTTTTACGACCTCAGCAATGACAGTTTTTACAACAATGTAAATTCCATGTGCATTATATCGTAAATAATATGTCTGCCATCGCTTCATAGTGCCGTTTAGAGGCTTAAAGTGGTATTATCTGCTTATTCCATTCTTTTTTGGCATTTTATATTCAAAACAACATTTTTTTAAAGAATTCAGTTATCAGTACCTCATATATATTTACTTTGAATGTTGCAATTGCCAGCCAAATCATGTTGTTTGTTGAATACTGCCATTTGCAATGTCAAGATGCTAAATTCATAGTGACTATTACCTTAGTCCAAGTAATTATGACATTTGCTAAGTATTTCTATTAGTTTAATTTTGTGCCTCATAGGAGACCTCAAGGCAAAATTTTTATCAGCCTTCCAAGTTCTTGTTAATACATGGACTTCTGCATTATAACATGATGTGTTCTGCTTTCTCCACACTATGTTTCAAACATTACCTCCCCGCTGTCAAATTTACTTTCAAGAAGTAGGTAGGTGTTTGACTGTTCTGAGTTTGAAATCAATGTTCAAGAATGGTAGGTCTTGGACTGTTCCAAGTTTGAAATCAATGTTCAAGAATGGTAGGTCCTGGACTGTTCCAAGTTTGAAATCAATGATTCACTTAAGGAAAACCAAAAGTCCCCAATAAAGTGTCAAAGGAAAGATTTGAAGGCCTAGGACTTAGTAAAATGAAATTTCAAAGGTTCTAGGCTGAAAATTGAGTCTTGAATTACCTCTTATTTAAACCCTAGGTCCTTAAATGATTATTTATCGTGCTATATGCTAAATATAGCTGAAATTTATTCTTTTTTCTGCACTATTTTTTTTCTATGCCAACCAAAAGCATATCATCATAGAAAACATGACTTATCTCTGCAGTTTGCAAATAAAATATGTTTTGTTTCAATTTTATTACAGTATATTTTGTATTAGGATCCATTTGTATTAAGTATGAAGTTCTGAATATAGTAACACACACTTTAACATTTATTATTTTAGAGACCCTCCTGTCTGATAATACAGATGCCTAGGTTTGGTAAAGATTTCAAAATGTATAGAAGAATAGTCCCAAGTACCGAATTAGATATTACTGACGTATTAGAGAAGGGTATATGTATATAAAGTATTATGATAAATCTTTTAGTCTAAAAAAGGGTGAATAACTTTTGTATTAGGATTTGTATTAGTCCTAGTCTTGTTGTAAAGGCTTGAGGCAAGCCTGAGGTTAATATAGCTCAATGAGAACTGATGAAAAATGTCAAAGATATAAAACAATGATTAATATAAAATGAAAAGATGAAAACAGGTGATTGATATTCTTGATGTATTACTTCATTTTGAACAGTGGGAAAGGCTGTATTACATTATTTTGTCTCGGATTTCATTTTCTGATTTAGCTGATCACCAATATTTACATGGCCAAAAGTGCCACACATGAGAATCATATGGTTTGCAACAAATGTTTATCATATCATGCACAATCAACATGATTATTTTATGTTGCAAAGCATATGTTTCAGTTTCCATATGAAAATCATGTTTTTCACCAATGTGGTTATAATATGTTTCCTAACCATAAACATATGAGATTGATATGACAATCATGTGACTATCATGTTAGAATTATCATATCACCATATGAACCTTATGATTATCATATGGATAGAGCACCATATGATTATCATATGAGTTGAACACCTTATGATTGTCATATGGATAGAGCACCATATGATTATCATATGTGTTGAACACCATGTGATTGTCATATGGTTTGAGCACCTTATGATTATCGTATGGTTTGAGCACCTTCTGATTATCATATGAATCAAGCATTAGATGTGGCACATTTGTATTGTCATAAGCCATTTACACTTACAGTGATACCAAAAAGAAAGCATATATTTCAAATCCATTTGTAACAAGCTATCTGATTGGCTATAACTGTAGAGCAAATCAGGCTATTTAATATGACCGGTTTTGTTACTGTGATATCATTTATATTGATTGGTCTGCTGTCCATGATTCATATAATCCTAAACAAAATAAAATTTTGGTAAGGAATCTATTCTTAATATTTTGACTGGAATCCATTTGAAATTCAATTATGAGGAATGAGTAATCAGGGGAACTAAGATTCTAGCACAAATCAAAAGAATGCAGCCCAGGGACAAAGATCAGGCAGGGAAAACAGACAAACACAACAAAGAACATAAAATAACAAATAACACATAGAAAATAACAAAAGTAAAGGAGCAACTTGGACTCCACTTCAAACTGGGATCATGGACCAGGTTTACCAGTAGGATAAACATCCTTTTGAATATTTTTAATTTTTAACAGGTTATAATAATCTGGTAAAGGACAGTCTTCACTTTCTATAAACATCTTAATTGTAAGTGTAAACTGTCACAACCAGATTATTTTGTATCCATCTGTTCAAAAATTAGAAATATTTCCTAAATAAAAAATATTAAAAACACACACTCTATCACACTCCTAGATGTTCCAAGATACAAGTGTTATTAATTTTTATCCTTTTGCAGCTCCAAGAGAATGTAATATATGTGGAGATTTAGCATGTTATGAATGTCGGGAATGCTACAATACACATGGTGATGGACTTAATACAATCGCTTTTTGTAAACCATGTAAAGACAGAGTAAGTATTAAACTGGGTAATCTTTGATCATTCAGAATGTGTTTAACATATCAAGATAAAAAATAAATATGTTTAGTAGCAATATATATGAATATCAGACAGGAGGTGTAAGTATTTGTAAGAATCAGGCAAAATGGGAAAAATCAGAAACAGGTATCTCAAAACCCCACCAATCTGACAATGTAATATCACTCAAGGATACTTTCTCTATTTGAAAAGACCATTATTTAATCTCTGCATCACTAGCTTTGCCCGGAATTTTTTCAATAGAATGTTTTTAAATTGAGGTTTTTGACAGGGTTATCTGCCCTTGAAATGTTAATTATCAGTGCATGTCAGTGAGATTATAACTCAATGAACCAACATGATATGGAAACTATTGTTTTTTTTTCCTTGATTCTGATGGTGCAAATAGTCAAATTACACTTTCAAAATGATGGATTTATTTTATAACCATGTTTCACCCACTGCCTGATTCTTACAAAGACTGCTACTTAAGTTCACATTCTTGATTAGGTTGATTTTAGTGGGAAGATGAATGTATTGTACTCTGTATGCAGAAAGGACTATAGTTTACATAAAAATGTTGTGTGTATAGATCGAAAAAAAGCATTGTTAAGGAGGTAGACCTAGGGTAAGGGACACAGCTGTTACAAATCATTGTAACGTTTGTATTCACAACTTTACATCAATCTTAAGTAAACATCAAAGTAATTCGGTCTGATTTCAATCTGTTTCAAAGGAAAGCTTGAAAATGTTTGGTGAAATTGAATGCCAGCACTCCACAGTTTAGTTTAGTTTCGCACTTTTGGCTAGGGATGAAAAATGACATAAATGGAAACCGGTGGTTGCTATAGTGATTAAAAATGAAGAATCTATTGTTGATAAAACATTTTCTGAAAAAGGGGGACTTTTAAAAGTATTTTGCAATGTTTTATATATTTTCAATGTTGAAGGGGCTTTTTTTCAATGACAATTTGACTTAATTGTGAAAGTGGAAGTAAGTCAATTTTTTACCAAGCTAAATTTAATAAGTGGATTACAAAGTGAAATAGCTCAAATCTAACCGGCGATGCCCATATGAGGAAGGGGTTTTTGAAGGGAAAAGTTTGAACAGTTTCAGGGATTGAAATAAAAATTGCAGATATTTTGCGGGAAATTTGATATTTTAAACCTGATTTTATGAACTTTTTTGCAAATTTTCGCATATTTTGTATGGTTTCTATAGTAACCCTATATGCTGTGGGTAATTTTTTTCCAGAAAATTTTTACTGCATCCTGAAGGCCTTGGCTTGAGCTATCTAGATATATAGATTTACAGATGCTTGACAATTTTTTAAAGTGATAAATGTTACAAAGCATCAGATTACAAGACCAAAATTAGGCAGTTCTACAATACTGTGGAGTGCTGGCAATGTGATACAAACATATCACTGATTGAAAGAGTTATTTCCCTTACCCTAGGTATACCTCCTTAAGTGGGTTTTTCTGCACCTCTAATCACCTCTATCATTGGCAGTGTCAGAATTTTATATGGATTGATATTTAAGCTGAAAATTTCTACTAATTTATTTTCTCCAGTGCAGAAGTTAATATTCCACAGAGAAATGATACTACTGAATTGCCCCTTTCTTCTTTAATCTGTTATGATTTTAGGCTTTGCCTATGAGGGACATAGCTATTTATACTCAAATACAGTCCACTCTTACAAAATTCTCAAGGACTAGCCTGTATAATAGAGCACTGTATAGGATTCAGCTTGCCCAAAACAAGAAAAGTACAGACCATTTCACTGGCCTGAATCAATGTTTACTAGCCCCAGGCTTCAGGCTAGTGGCTTAAGGCGAGCACTGAAATACATTTGGCTTTGTTAAAAAGCATCGCTATGTTATACTTGATCAAAGGGAATATGTAAGACTTCCTATATCACACGCTACACGTCTTCATTAAAAGTTCAAACAATTACTTCCTAACTGCATACATTATTTCTGGAATATATCACTTCCGACAGATCGATACAGCCATTCAGGTTTAGGAGATCTACATATATAGGAAGTTGCTGACACTCCGCCACTATGAAAATTATAATGTTGTAGTACATATTATTAGTATAACCTTTCGTCTAAGTAAATGACATTTTATTGCTCTTGTAAATATCTCCTTACATCTTTTGAAACAGACAAAATTACAAATGAATTTTAATTGTTCAGTTTACTTTGCTATATATATTGTATTCTCATTTCTTATAAACAGAATCACTTACACAAGTTGCGTGCCCAGCACCGACCTCAGAGAATCATTGTACCGGAGGAGTACCTCCGTGTTCACAGTGAACAAAAAACTCGGACAGGACAGAATCCTTCAATAAGTCGTGATAAAATGGAACTTTTTGCTGTTGTTTGTATACAGACGAGCCATTATGTGTCATTTGTGAAGTGTGGTCAAGGCAAAGATGCTCCATGGGTGTTTTTTGATTCAATGGCAGATAGAATGGGTATTTATTTTGAGATAGTTTTTCTTTATTATGAAAATGTAATGTTTCTGACTTGTCTTTTTCTTGTTATACTTGATAAGATCAATGATCTTAACTACAAGTTTCAGGTATTTTACTGTTATTCCAAATTTCCCAAACTAAAAAAATGATACACACAGAGCTCCAGCAACACCATATTCTGCACTTTGGCTATCAATTTGGAAATAATTTATTTGGTACAAATTAGGAACCTTCTTTGGGGAGAAACAGCCTCTTTTTGGATGTAATTTAAGGCTAACAGTATCACTGCTGAGTGACAACACATTTTTAATCCTTCATTCTGGATCTGAAAATAATTTTGAAGTCATCCAAATTGGTAAAATTACACTTAGCTTTCAAATTCTGAAGTAACAATATTACATGCTAGCAATTCAGTTACGAATTTTACAATATTTTATAACAGTGGTGTTACAGATGGTTTGTTTGTTTTTATAGAATTATGGAATGTATAAAACATTTGAATTATCCCACTGCTGATGCTTTTGTATTTTTTGTTGATATTTGATAGATTTTTACTTTCTCAATGTTATCATTATTAAAGCAATGACTTTAAGAATTCAATTAAATTGTATGTGATTTTTTTTTAATAGTGTACATGTTTTTACACCAATATGAAACTCATTCATTGAAGTGAATGCTCTCGTTAATACACATATCTCTTGTGTTGTTTAAATTCTATTGGAATGAAATCTTAAACAGTTATTCAGTATTATGTATAAATGTAGGTGGATGAAATTGAAATTAGTTCCCACTCACCTCCCCAGTATCTATACTTCCCTTCCTTATATAGAAAACAAAGGAAAATAAATATCCTGCCTGCTCACTTTACTCCAAGTTGTCAACCCATTTACTCCTACATGATGGTCCCAAATTCTTCCAGTAGCTGAAATGATCCATATTATTAGGACTATAAAAGTCTTCAGGGATAAAAGTTGTCAGACGATTCCTTGTAAGAGTTATTGCCCTTGAAAAGGGAAAAATGACAATTTTTTTACTGTTTGAAAACTATGATAGAAATTCTTTAAATTTACTGCCCTTGAAAGACAAAATTCAACAAGATGAGCAATTCAGGCTTCTGGGAGCCTCTTGTTCTTTTTTGCAAACCATGAATTATGATTCAGAAGAAATGGAGGAGTTTCTTTGTTTTGTATCTAAACCAAACTTAAGGTTTATTTATCTAATTCACAGATGTAAAATGATAACATTTACTAAACTTTAATAGTACACTAGCCCACACAACTTTATATACCACTGAGATTGATATATAAAAATACATAATTTGTTTCCTGTTTAGTCATTTCAAATGATTCATAGCAAAACCACAAATGAAAGACTAGCAATTTTTGCTGACAAATTTAATTTAATTTCCTGATGAAAGGCGTCTTGTCTTTTTTGTTGAAACCATACTGTAATTTCCATTTCTATTTTTGTTCTAACTTGTTTATTAATGCTAATGGTATGAGGTAACATAAATACCATTTTTCTTACTTCATAGATTGAACTTCTTGAACATACATTTGTAACTGATAACTGCTGTTTTGATTTCAGGATTCTTCCCAAATGAGGAAAAAAATTGACTTAAAACAACTTGAAAATAGTTTATTTATAAAATGAGGAACTTGTTTTTAAAAAAAAATAGATAAGACCTGATAAATCCAGAATATTTTGTAATTGGACGCTTTCTGCAGTCCCAAAACTAATATGAGTTCATTTTTAGCTCACCTGGCTAAAGGCCATGTGAGCTGTCGCCATCACTTGGCGTCCATGGTCGTTGTCGTCCATCGTCGTTGTCCATCGTCGTTGTCCATCGTCATCATTAACAATTATACAAAACTCTTCTCCTCTGAAACTACTTGTTTGATTAGAACCAAACTTGGTACGAATGTTCATGGGGTATCCTTCATAGAACTGATGTGGGGGTTTATGATTCGTTGAAGAACATGGCCGCCTTTCCTGAAAATGGAATATAGGGTCAGACAGTAGTTTTTCACATATATCTCCAAAACCGTTAGGTTTAACTAAATTCTGACATAGGGTACAAAGTGTTCAGCATGATAAGATCTATCTATGGTCAAATTTTGGTTTTAAACTGTTGAGTCATGTTGGAGATATTGCCCTTTTTCAATGATCTTTGCTATTTTTAATGTTATTTCTTTCAAAAATCTTCTCCTCTGACACTATTTGATCTTTGGAACCAAACTTGGTATGAATGTTTTTTGGTGTACTGCATAGAACAGATATGGGGATTTTTGATCCGTCAAAAAACATGGCAGCCATTACTAAAAATAGAACATACAGTGTAGGGGTCAGACAGTAGTTTTCGCATATATCTGAATGATCCTTATTATTAGGACTACAGAAGTCTTCAGGGATAAAAGTTGTCAGATGAGGTCTCACTAACCACTTCTAAAGTCTCTATTACTTTACATGTTAAACAAGTAATTTTCAATGTTTCACTGTGAATTCCCAGGACAAATGACACCTGAAAGTTGCATACCATGTAAAGCTGGGAAAATAAGGCTTTCAAAATCATTTTTCTAATGGTACGATGACTTTAGAAATTCTTTACAAAATTTATGTGAATAAAAAATACTGAAAATCAACATTTTTACCTTTTCTGCTAACAGACAGCATGGAGGCAATTTACTCACACATAAAAACAATATTCATACACTTTTGTAGTAAATTACAAATATGATTTTGAAGTACACATTCTCAGCTTTATTTTAACTACTTTTGATCAGAATACACACAAATAATACATTTACAATGCATATTTCTAGGTTCAGTGTGTTTTTGGTACTACATAGGGAGGGGGATGGCCATTTGACCTGGAAGTGGTTAGTGAGACCTGACTCCTTGTAAGAGTTATTGCCCTTGAAAGGGGAAAAATGACAGTTTTCAGTCAATATCTTGAAAACAGTGATAGATTAAAAGAAACTTTCAATTGTTGAAATGATCCTTATGATAAGCCCTACCAAATACTTCTTGAGTCAAAATTGTTGGACAACCTCTTGTTAAAGTTATTGCCTTTGAAAGGCAAAATTCAATCAGGTGGGTTTCAGGCTCTTGGGAGCCTCTTGTTTGTGTATTCCAAAGATCAAATTTATATATCTAACAGAGTTTTCTGTATCAGATGTTTTAGGAATTATTTATTCCAAATTCATAATTTAATTTTTTTTTTTTTCATTTTATACAATGTACAACTTTTCTCTTTTGCACCTAAGTATAACATTCTCTCTTTTGAATTGTTTCCATATTGTAATTTTATTACATTTAAACAAAGGAAAGTACCATGATTGTATGGTAGGATGGCTTTCCTGTATAGTAGTAGGTTCTAGATTAACGTAGCCAGTTAAATTGACTTGGCTATAGAATTAATTCTTTAGGTGAATCAATTTTTTGCTGGCCTGTCACTGAGTACCGATAGTCTAGGATTCAACCTCAGTGACAAGGATATCAATTTGTACATGGCAAGGCTTGAGCTTAAAAAAAAACCAAGTTCTTGTTGGCTTCATTAAATTTAAACAGCATTGTAGAGAACAACTTGTTATAATGTATAGACTTGGTTCCAATTAAGAATCTAATTATGCAATCACATCTTGTGCAAAATTTTCAAGGTTGACAAAAAGCATAGAAAAATATGTTACCAGCCAGTAAAATGCTGCACTTATCATATCCAAAACTATGATGATTATTTTACCACAACTTAATCCACAAATATTAAAAAGATATCTTTGCAATAATCCAATAGTATACTGAGCAATTTTTAAAATACCAAATATTACTAAAAAATATTTCTGAGAATTTTAATCATTAGCTTACAAACATGTGGTGACTTCAGAGTTCATTTAAGTTAGAACTTCTGCTTGGATGTAGTAGCAATTGGATACCAACAGAAACTGGAAGATGATTTAATGTGCTAAGACAAATAGAATATGTAAGATGTGCAAGAATGAGGATGAACATCATGTTTTATTTTTATACAGTAATAGTGTAGTAACAGAATAAGGGAGCAATCTTGTTCATAATTATTATATACATTACCCAAGAGTGTATAGGTTTTTACAAAATTACTTACCTACAGTTGTATTGATATTTACAAAAAACTAGCTGTTTTTCTCAAAAAGATTTTTTGTCTGTTCTTTCTGTCATGTATGAACTGTAGATATGTTTGACCTCATGTTACACATTTTATTTGTCTGAACTTTATAAATAAAGTTTACCAAAGTTCTTCCAATATACCATATTTTGCTATGTCAGATTTTTTTATGAAATTTGATCACAATGTTCATTCATAGGTGAACAAAGTGGATACAACATTCCAGAAGTGCAGTTCTGTCCTGATCTTAATAAATGGTTGTCTCCTGAGTACCACAAAGAAATCATGAAACGGGAAGACGATAAAGATTTACCAGAAAATATACGACGTCTGCTGTGTGATGCTTACATGTGCATGTACCAATATAGTGATGTGGCTATGTTCAAATAATGTTGTGAATTTTGATCATTTTTATTACATCACCCAGTCAACTTGAGTTACTAGAAGTAGTGTACAAAATACACTGGTCATGGAGAAGTTCTCATTGAGATGCAAATTTTACGAATGTCAATCTGGTTTTATTTCTTCCTAAGGAGATAGACCTAGGGTAAGGGACATAACTCTTGAAATCAGTGGTATGTTTGCATCATATTCAATTTCGCCATTCAAGCTTTCCTTTGAAACAGAATGAAATCAGTCCAAGTTAATTTGATGCTTACATGAGATTGATGTATAATGCTGAATGCAAAAGTTCCAATGATTTGTGTCCCTTTCCCAAGGTCTACCTCCTTAAACATTGCCAACATTGTAAAAAGATCGAATTAAATATAGATAGTATTGTGAAAGATAAGACAGAGACACCTTCTTAAACATGGTCTTGGAAGTAAAGAATAGACAGAACTACTCCCTGACCAGTATACCTGTTTTGATATCTCTACTATTTGGCTACATACCCTAAACATTTTCTGCACCAAGCCTATAAAGCACGTGATTTTTGTAGATTCTTTAAGCATTTTCCAGCAATTAGAAGGCAAACTCAAAGTTGTAGAACACACCAATGGACAAATCAGCAGCTTCTGGATCAAATTTAATTTAAACGTTCTACTAATATATGACACCAATACATGTACAAGCGTTATTACAACTTTCAGCACAAAATTCATGAATGTAGTTTGAAGGTGTTTTTTTTCTTCTAATTTTAGTAAAATTATATATTCTTTATTTATTACAACATACACCTTTCTTTCCTATTTGTAGTGTGTGTTTCATTCATACTATAATAGAATGATTTAAAACTTTGATTTGTTATCGTAATTTAATAGACGTAGATATACCTATATTGAAGTCTTAAATTTTTAAACTGTCCAATTTGTCAAGAAAGTCATTGATGACACATTTGGAAACTCTATATAGAACCAGCCATCTTAAAGTCAAGGCATTTTGACCGAACTTGGTTAATGTACTATTAGTTTTTCAATTTCTATTATTTAAATTTTAAACTTTCAAGGTCAAGAATCAAGGTCAAGGGTGAATTTTTTTATATCAATGGGTGTGCCACTTTATGCATTGACCTTGTTTAATTTAACATTCAATTGACATTAAAAATTGTATGAAGAAATTCTTTCATTTAAAAAAAAATCTGTGATTTTGAAGGAACAGTAACTATTCACAAAACCAAACAGTATTTTCTATTTGCAAGTGCTAAGAGGTCTTCATAAATTATAAAAAGTTCATACTTTATGTGTGTAGATATAATAAAAATAATAAATTTGCTGTTACAAAATTGTTCAAATTCAATTTTTCTTACTTATAAATTTTCAATTACTTTATATTTTCTGTTCAAAAAATGTCTATCAAAGAATACTATCTATGCAACTTTTATAAAACGTTCTAAACAATCTCTTATCACTTTTTCATGTTTTGTCAATAATTTATACCAGTTGTCATTTCCTAAAAAATATTGTCATGTGATGTCTTTTTAGTCTGACAATAGACTTGTATTCTGTCACTTGACTTCATCTTTCAGTGGAGACAGCTGAGATGATAGATGTTTTATGTATTTAATAAATGCCCAGAGAACTCAAGCTTGAGAAGTTTGTGAGACTTAGAATATTCTTAAATTCTTTTGAAATTAATTGGGATCTTGTAAAACTTAGATCTGATTTCAAATTTTCATAGACTGAAGAGGTTTCTGAAGATATGTATCATTGGGCCCTGAAGTTCTGTCGGTGGGAAAGTTCTGTAAAAGCATTAAAACCTTTTTAGAAGAGCCCTAGGTTCTTTATATCTGCTAAGGAGAATCCTTGAAATGTGTAGTGGTTAAGTTAGTTCTGTCTTAGTTCTTGGATTTTTTTAGTTATGTTAACCAGATTTTCATGTGAATTCTACTATTATTTTTTATAGTGAAGTGCCCCAAATTGATTTTTCACATGAATATCTACAGAGGGGTTCATAGGGCCAGTTGGCAGGATGATGAGTTTGAATAAGGGGGGTGGGTGGGGCAAGTGATAATGAGGGGGTTGGGAACAGTGAGTTAAGTAGATGTCTGGTGGAATTCTTTAAATTCTGCAGAAGTATTAGATGGAGCTCTGAAGCTCAAGAGTAGTATTCACTTGTCATATTCAGTAATGTTAACCAATAGTTTAAGTAAGTCATGATGTCGCAATTCATGTGATTAGCTAAAATGATTTCATGATTTGACATTATTTTATATTAAGTCATGATGTCACTACATGAAATACAATGTGACATCATGACTAACTGCTTAGTCAGAAGTCATAATGTAGTCATGATGCCACTTCATGACTGAACAGTTGTATGGATCTGTTTAATAATTTGTTAATGACTAGAGTGATGGGTACACTTACAAAAATAACAATATCTCAAGATAAAAGTTAAAATTAATTGTAAAGGTGAAAGTTCAATGAAATCTGTCTTAAGCGAACTGAATAAAATGAAAACCTGTCTAAACCACACACTTTTTCAAAGTCCCTATCAGTTTAAATGTATTGTGAACCTTTGTAAACCAACCACCTGTCTAAACCAAACACCCATCTAAACCAGCCATCTGTTTAAACCAACCACCTGTCTTAACAAACACCTGTCTAATCCAACCACCTGTCTAAACCAAACCAATATTATAGTCTAAAAGTTATTTGGTTTAGACAGGTTTCACTGCATTTGTTTATATGAATTTTGGAACAGAACATGTGGGACAATGTATTATATACAGGAGTAGATTAAGGTTTAATGTGGTTTCAGATAGAGGACATGAAACAGAAATTATAACTAAGTAAGCTTGTTTCAGTTAGTTTAAAGAGGATATTCCATACAAAATAAACCTTTCTTCCAGGTTTTAGGGTATCTATACCTGATCCCCTACTGTTGTATCTGCACCTAAAATTTTAAAATATGGACACTTAATGCGGTAGATCTAGGGTAAGAGACACAACTCTTACAAATCATTGGAATGTTAGTATTCAGCATTTGACATCAATCTCTTGTAAGCATCAAAATTACTTAGATTGATTTCATTCTGTTTCAAATAGCTTTGGTGAAATTGAATATGATACAAGTATATCACTGATATCAAGAGTAATGTCCATTACCCTAGGTCTATCTTTTCGTTAACTTAATTTAGTTGCAAGTCATGTACGAGTAATTAAAAAAATTATGCTAATTTAAAAGGTAACTTTTATTAGCAACCAAAACAGAAAGGGATATTTTATACTTTAAAAACATTTGAGGAACTTGCAAGATGAGTTGATACAGTGAACAAGTCTTAACACAACCCAATTTGGACTTTAAGGTCAGACAGCAGGTGATTCATGCATATAAAAAAAACCATCAATCTCATTTTTATTTCTTGTTCAGAGACAGTTACTGATCACATAATCAGTCTTAGATTTATTGTGCTTTTGAGAAAAAAATTATATTGTGTGTGAAATTAGCTCTTTGTGTGAGTTATCTTTCTTGATTTGGTTTGATTTGATTTATTACAGTGGAAGATGAATGCATGATTTTCTCAAAAGTACAGATCTGAATACAGAAAGGACTATTGTTATTTGAAAATGGAGCATATGTAGACTGGAAAATCAATGTTTCTTTGGGGGATTTTTCTACACCATGAATCGCCTCTACCATATATATAGGCAGTGTCTGATTTTTAGATGGACTGGAACTTAAAATTTGTTCAATTTTTCAAGGTTTTAAATACATTTGATTTTTTATTGTAGGGTTTATTTTAGCATGTTCACTGCACTTTTTAAAAATAACAAGGACTTCAAAGGGTTGTGAAATCGAGTAAGATCTTCATGCTAGAACAATATGGAAAGAAAAAAATAATGGGTCTGTGTGCTTGTTTTTGAGTATTAAGCATTTGAAGTTTTAGGGGAAAAGGATTTCTCTAGATTTTCTATAGGTTTTGTCTTAGTAGGTTTTATCTATTAAAAAAAGAACAGGGATTTCATTAAACTTCTCAAATAACATTTTAAGGTTTGTTTAATGAAACTATGAAAAGAAAAGTGGGGTCATTGGCCAAAAAATATTAATGCTTTGAAATGGATAAAAACCAAGGAGTCCAAAAAAAAATTGACAAAAATTGCTGAATATGAGCTGTGAACATCTCTAAACAGGTTTCCCTGTAATTAGCTGATTTTGCTAATGGAGAACGAGGGCTGATTTATGACAAAATCTTAGAATTTTGTCCTCTTTCAAATTCATAAGAATTCATATAATATTGTTTTGTATAATGGTTTCATTGACCTGAGATATCTCACAACAATACCCAAAAAATTATTGCACTTTAATTTATGTGGGGGAAATAGTAACAAGCTTATATTATTGTGTACTGATCTATGACTTAAGGATGTGCCACTGTTGACAATTTGATTTTTTATTAGAGAACTAACAGATCTGTAATATGGGAAATTTCAGAATCAGTTTTGTTCTTCCAATTTTCATGGTAGCATTTGTTGAGCTGTTAATTTTTTGTGTGATAGTTATTATAACTTTCAAAAATTAAATAGAAAAAAAAAAAGGAAATTATTAAAAATTTGGCTTCCGACATGAAAAATCTACAGCTTTAATATGACATGCTTCAAAGCTCTTCAGACCACAGTAAAAAAAGTGATAAACATATGACCAACATTTCATGCAACACAAAGGCTGCATCTATTAAAAGTATGAAGAGACTAGTACTACATGTATTAGAATTTAAATAAATCACAGAAACTCCATTTTATCAAGCCCATGGTAAAACAATGATAAAATGGAGTTTCCATGATTTTATTTCTTACTTATGTTTTGTTATAAAAGTCATAATACACAAATTTTCTCATTCACTCAAATAACATTAATTTGTTTTACACATGATTTGGTTCAGTATTTCCCATATTACAGGATGTTTTTATTGTTTTATGGAGTGCTCTTTGAAGTCCACTGCAATAAACTGATAACAATCTCATTATCTAATAAGATAATACTTTTTCCTTTATTGTAAATCAGCACTAAGGGTTAACCATTTGATAGGGGTTTTGGTTAAGTTAAAGTTGTTATTTGCGTTTCACACCCCATACACATAGAGTGTTTTTTTAGATTATTTTTCACTGAAAAATATTGATTTTTTTAATATAATGAAACCTGTCTAAACCATACAAGACTGTACCAGCAACTTGTACTACATTTATCCACTGGATATCTTGTATAGATTGTACTAAATTAATTATCCAGTGGACATATTGTATAGAATGTACTTGATTTATCCACAGGATAACTTATATGGATTGTACTACACTTATCCAGTGGGTCACTTGTATAGATTGTACTACATTTATCCAGTGTATATCTTGTATAGATTGTCGTGGGCGTAGGAACCGGTATGGTTGGTACTACTCCAAACGTACCAATAATTTTGACAGGTACAGTATAAAGTACGAATAATTTTCACACAATTTTTTTTTTTTGACATATTTCACCTGTTTTCTTATTTTCTATCTTGTTCAGAATAAAAAGTGACATTTCCAGATGTCATGTACTTTAATATATACATGTAGGATACCATTCACACCAAAGCTTCTGGGGGCCTTGAACTGTGCAAGGTGGGAGGGACATTCCATATCCCTGTCAGGAACAATAACAATAAGTTTTGCTTTGTACTAGATTTTTTCAGTGGATATCTTACATAGGTTGTACTAGATTTATCCACTGGATAACTTGTCCAGCAGGTAATTTTTTAACAACCAGGCCCAACTGATTATCTAAATCGTATGTCACTGAGTTATATTATGAATATTTTAATAACAAGACTTGATGCGCAATTAATTTTTAAATGTATTTTAACCATCTAGTCCAATCTTTTAGATTATTATCCCAACCACTTTGCAAAAGGTATATAGTGATGGTGGATGGTGGTATTCATCCATTTGTCCTTCTGTCTTGGGTGGCGAGCGGGGGTATCATTTAGTGAGCTAGCTAACAGTAAATGTAGTTTCCCATAGCTATAATTAATCTGAATCGCTAGTTTAAACTTTTGTTAGTTTGTTTAAGAAAATTTAAGCTAGAAATAAAGAATACTCAGTTCATTGCAGTGGACTTAGACTTGTTTTAGTGATGGAGTAGTAATGGCCAGTTTTTTTTTTTTGCTGTATTTGTTGACAATGTAGATAAGTTATATGATATAACATGGTAGTCTATTTCTATGAATATGTCACAAAACAATGTTTTTTCATTGTAATGAAAAGGTTTGGATTTAGATCAGTAATACAATAAAACATTTCCAATGAACTGAATAAATATGAGAACAAAACCTGTTTGTAAAATTACAATTTAACATGATCAGCAACATAAACAATTTACAACAAGATTAGTGGCGACAAAGACGACTTTTTGACATCTTTTCACAATTTCTCATGGCTGAATGTAAGACATCACATACGTTACCCATTTGGCCTCATGTTTGAACATCATATTGTTTCAGAATCTTATTAGAATTGTAATTAACTTAGGCATTAAAAAACTATTTCTTAATTCAGCACCCTTTAGCAGAGATGTGCAGTATTTCGGAACAACTTGATAAGACAAAGATTATCAGTTCAATAAGGAAAACTACAGCATTTTATCTTTTTTTAAACAAATATGTATGATTTCCTTATGTATTGACATTTTTTAAAGTCCAAAAATGTTTAAATTGTGGAATCATTAATCTCATTTTTTGCTCCTTTTTATTATAAACACAATAGTTTCTAAATTTACAATCCTTGTGTTCTGAAGTAAGATATTTTTGTTACACTACATATCATTTAACAGCAGTGAATGTCCAACATTTTACCAGAATAGTTATATGGACTGAATCATCTCTTTACATTAAAAAAAAAAATGTCATGGTTTTTTATAGTTTAGTCCTAGACTTTACCAATTTGACTTGTTAATAGATGTTGGTGTTAGCTAATGTGATTAATTTCTGCCCAACGAGTTCTCCCCATTTTATTTGTGTCCAACTTGTGTTGCTTCAGTTGGCTGGTTGTTGTACGATTGTTAACTTATTTTATGAATATTTGATGTAACAATTCTTCTTTTGTAATAAAAAAAGTTTTGCAGAGAGGTGTTGTGTGTTATTACTAGTAATGTGAAAATGTGTAAAGGTTCTGTATCAGCTGTTGATTTAATGTCAAATTTGTAAATTTAAATTTAATTTTGTTAGCTCACCTGGTCATTGGCCATGTGAGCTATTGCAATCACTTGGTACCCATCATCATCATTAACATTTTTTTAAATGCTTCTCATATGAAACTACTGGACCAATAAGAACCAAATTTGTAGAAATGTTCCTTGGGGTATTCTGCATAGCACTGATGTTTGGATTTTTAATCCATCGAAAAACATGCCTGCTGTTACTTAAATAGAACAAAAGGGTCAGACAGAAGTTTTCCACACATATCTCCGAAACTGTTCAACCAAATTTTGACAGGGCAAAAGATTTAAATCAGATCTATCTGTGGTCAAATTTTCATTTTAATCTGTTAAGCCATGTTGGACTTCTTGCCCTTCTTCACCATTTCTTTTTTATCTATTTTTATTATTTCTTTCAAAAATCTTCTCCTTTGACACTACTTGACAAATTAGACCCAAACTTGGTATGATTGTTTCTTGGGGTATTCTGCATAGATCAAATTTTTTTTTTTTTTGATCTGTAGAAAAACATGGCTGTCGTTACCAAAGCAGAACATAGGGGTTACACAGCTTTTCTTATGCAAATTGAAACTACTAAATCAAATTCTTACAATTGGTGAAATGATCCTTATAAGGCATGCAAAAATCTGCATTGGATCAAAGATGTTAGACGACTCCTTGTTAAAGGTATTGCCCTTGAAAGGCAAAAACTTATATTTATCTTGAAAACTTCGATAGAAACTTTTAATTGCTGAATGACCCTTATGATAAGGCCTACAGAAGTCTGCATAGGATCATAGATGTTGGACAACTACTTGTTTTTATTAAAGAACTTATCCTTATGATATGTCCCACCTAAGTCTTCTTTTGAGTCAAAATTGTCAGACTTAGAGTTATTCCCCCTGAAAGACAAAAATAAAACCAGGTGAGCAATTCAGGCTCCTGAGAGCCTTTTGTTTTAAATTAGTATTAGTTGCAGATCAGATTGTTTTAAGGTACATGTAAATGATCAATGCAATAACCAAAATAAGGAATGTATTGTAAAGTAACAGGTACTGTCATAGAAATGTGGGTCTTACAAGTAGGTTCCAATTAACAGTCAAACCAGGATTTCTAATGACAAATGAAATTTCTGGTAAACAACAGTCTTAGTCTGTCATTCCATTGTTGAACTTTTGAGGCACATTGCAAGAGTTATTGTTCTTGATTTACATGGTAGATGAATGCATGGTTTTCTCAAAAATACAGATCTCAATACAGAAAAAAACATTTTAGTAAAAATATGTGCATGTACTATGTAGACTGAATAAACATCATCATTTATTTGATGGGTTTTTCTGCATTATGAATCATAACTACGGTGTAGAGGTCTGAATTATATATGAATTGGTACTTAAACCAACCTTTACATGGTAATACTGTCAATACAAATGAAAAGAAAAATGAAAATAAAACAATTTATTGTACATAAAACAGTATTCTAGAAAACTGTAAAATTAACAATGGATTTATCAGTGAACATGAGTAAAATACTTGATTAACTAAAAGCTATAACTATTTACATACATAAAATAAAAAAAGTACATACTACATAGAAACAAACACAGAACTTTAAAGGCAAAAGAAATAAAATATTTGTATTTCGTGTTTCCTACAAGATGGTCTAAGTCAACGCTATAGAAACCAGTCTGAGGCCATAACAAAATAATTTCTAGGACTACATTAACATCAAGAGCATGTTTATAAATGAAACACAATTTATTCCGATCTAGCTCTAGAAGGAATAGTTCTCAAAGAAAATTAGAAAAATGAATGAAGACTAAGATAGGCTTGACGAGTACTAATTCGACATCTACACATACTAATAGGTGTTAATTGAAATTTTTCTCAACGTAACGAAAAGAAGTTAATGCATCATTGGTCAAAGGCTTTTTTTTATATTTTGCACTACTCATATAATAAAGTATTCGAAAAAAAATATTTCCAGATTTTGAACAAAATTAAGCATTTTAATTCATATTTCTTTTAAAAAGCTTGTACTTTTGAAACCAATCTTATGAACATGAAAGCAGAAAATTAAAACAAAATTTCATTACAAGACAAAACATTCCTATCAAGTTATCCACTTAAGTAACTTGATGAATATATTAATGACAACACTGAGATCAATACTTTATGATCAAAACATGAAAACAATAGAATAAAACACAAGTAAATAATAAAAAACATGTATTTCAGGTACAAAACTGCTTGTACTACACAAAAAAAATAAAAATTGTTCTCTGCTCTTTTTACCCTTGCAGAGAAAAAAGAAAGTAATTATACTACAAACTGTGCAGTACATAGTTATATATTTAAGAGCATAATCTAAATTTAAGTAATTTAAATACAAATTGAATAGTTCAGTTTCAAGGTATAAAACTACTAGTCCATTCAAGCTTACGTCCAAAAGCTTAATAATTTCATCTGCAGTACTTCCTTTAAGACACAGATTTTAGCTACATTTTTATTGTTACAATTAACAGTTCTACGACAAAATGTCAGTTACAATTGCACATATATTTTTCATTATGTTGGTAGTCTGATATCAATTATACCATAAAGTGAGAACAGTTAAAAAATTTGAATTGTCAATAAAACAAAAGATAAAAATTCCTACATTTAATGTTTAAGTAACAGCCCACCTAAGTATATGGCAAAATTAATTATAAAATTTCATTGAAAAAAAGGTCAAATTTTGTTATTTTTATAAAAGTTAGAATTAGGCAATTCATTTATCGAATAAACAAGGATTTTTTTGTATGAAGCCTTCTAGAAAAAAGTTGTGTGAATTGACAAATACCATAGAATGCTGTCAAAATAAGAGTTACCTCCCCTTAAAGAAACTTCAATGCATTTTATTTACCCTTTCCAAGCACCAAAGGTTGATTTCACAAATAATTCCAGTGTAAAAATAGTTGCAAGCCATGTAGCTACAATAAAATTTCCTATTTTGATGTCATTACCTACAACCAGTAATACACTTATGATTTTTTGTGAAATCAATCACAGATGATACAACTTTCTAAAGCAATCTAAACAGCATATAAAAAATATGTAACCTCCCCATATAAATCACCCCTGCACAATTTTTAGCTAAACAGTTGCTATAAGCTAACTAAATGTACCTTAAAATACAAATGAGATTAGTATACCAAATAACTATCAAAAATTTAACAAACATATTATGGCAAACCTTCTATTGTCTCATCCCAAAAGTGCAATGTATGTTATTGGAGCAAACCAACAATGAACAGCAATGTGAATTCCCTGATTATACTATTTGAAATAACTACATGTATCTGCTATACACATAACACACAGTGAAAATACATAAGAATTTGGTTAATGGCAATTAAAACTTATTTCAATTTTAGGGCTGGTAATAAAATAACATACATTTAAAAGTCTAACTACAATTAAAGGGCTACATACATTTACACTGCAGGGCAGGAGATTTTGTCATTTTCACTTTTTCATTAGAAAAAATCTCCCAAAATACAATTATTAATATTCCAAATAGAATACAGCAACTGAATAGGTCTTTTTTATTTCTGTCATTAAGTAGCACTCCAGTTAAGAATCATGCAAAATGTGATAAAAGGTTGGAAAGCCTACATATTTTTATTTTTGATATTTTGTTTAAAATGTTATCATAAACAAATTAAAATGTGGTTTTTCATATAACCCTCATTCTTAGGAGATGAAAATTATATAGAATGAACTGTTGAATTCAAAATTAAGGGAGACAGCCCCGTAACTGACACTAAAATACTGTTGGATTTTCAATGTGGATTTCCTCCTAAGTGCAGACAAGTTGGAATGAATAGTTAAACATTTCATCATATAGACCTATAAAGCAACTTAATAACAAAAATGAAAATGTGTAGCCTTTTTTGGGATGTATCACATATTACAGAATTTGTGTAATTCTTAAAAAGACTACTACTTAAAAAAATACAAGTCTAGATCCACTTTTGCTATGACTTGCCCTACACTGAGAAATGGTCCTGTTGTTTAAATTTTAAGCTCCTTAAAGCTTCGTTTTATTAACACAGTCAACCATATTTTATTACAAATTGAAAACTCCTGTATATACTCTGAATCAAAACATTGAAGTATGAATACAAGTAACATTACATGCAATGCCCACTGCATCAAGTACAATGATTGAAATTTACCTGGCCTACAGTGTAACACAAAAATATATGTATACAACATAATTTAAGGTAACACAATGCAGAAATAAAGTAAAAATAAGGAGGATGAAATCTTAGTTCTGTAAATATACATTATCAAGGGAGTCATATCATATCTTCTACATTTCATAAAATGACAAAATGATGTATTTCACAATTTATAATCTCAATTAAATTATAACTACCACAACAAAAGTCCTGATTTGAGACCATTCTTTTCAAGAGGTTGTACCTTCCAACACTCAAATCCAACAAGCTTTAATTTTCTACAATCTTGTTTTATTGTAGTGCCATATGTACTCTTTCCAGTTGTGGGCAGCTTTTGGACAGGAACTTATGGTTCCACAAATTAAGTCCTATCAAAATTCCTTCTTGTCCATAATGAGAAGTTCAGAATTAATCTAGCAGTACACGCATCTCAATATGACACAGGCATCTTTCTAGAACAGTCCTCAATCAAACTAACTTTCTTATTTTTCATGAATGAAAATGTCTATTCTTCCATATATACACATGTACAGCCCAATACAAGTGGGCAATTTTTTTTTGCAGAAGAGCAAAATAAAATACATTTTTGCAGTTCAAGGTGAACTTTTAAATGTACATACATGAATATACATATGTATTCATGAATACAGCCATATTAAAACCACATAAGGGCAACATTTCAAAATACAAAAGCCTAGATACAATCAATATTCATAACATACATATTCACTTTTGAAAAATATTGGCATTTCTAGCATTTTTTTCATTAATATATATTATAACCCATTTGCTAGGGGATTTAATAAAGAACATTTCCATCTTTAAAGCCCTTGTATTGATTTAGTTTTCTGTTTCTTCCACATGTGCTACTAAAATCATAAAAAAATCTTGGAATTCTTCTTACTTATCAAAGAATTCTGATCATGAAAATCATTCGTCACTTCCCATTTCTTTTGACATCAGTCAAACTTTGTCTATTTCATCAGTCCTATTAATAGAATTACACATATTAATAAACACATGAAAATACATCATATTTATCACATCAAACACTACAAAATAGTAATCAGCACTGATGTAAAAATAGAGCATAAAAATATCAAAAAGTTTATATATAGTAACATTCCTGATCGTGTGATGGTCTTGATGATGCAAGGTAGTTAAGTAATGCTGTTTCTTTCCCCCATCTTCTGTTCTCCCTCATCTACTCCATATCTACTTCACAACTGCAAAAAAAGATCAATTGTAAATCATTTTCCACAACTGTACATTGTCATTGATAAGAAAACTATTCCTTGAAAACTTATACATTTATTTCTACACGTAAATCAAGTAACCTTTTAGCAAGGGCCATAATTCCTTAAAACCATTTCACTTAGATATTGTTTTCATTTATATTGTTTGTTTTATTTGTTGGGATTTAACGTCCGAGCAGCAATAATTTTCATTTATATTTATCTTGGTGTGTGCACATACATGTACATGTATGTACCAAGTTTCATGGTTAAGTGACTCATTTTCCCATGGAAAGAGTGTCAACACAAACTCAGACCTGATGTGTGATGGCTAATTTAACTTATGCACATCAAAATAAATCTAAAGCCTTTGTTACCAAACAAAATAAAGGATTATAAAGCAAGATATGAATAATTATGTAATTTCCGACAAACTATGAAATGATAACAAAATGAATAATGAATATACTCATTGCCAAGGCAAGAAAAGATTAGATCTATTATAAATAAGAAATTGGTGTTTTCAAGCATAAAAAGAGTGAAATTAGCAAAATTTAGATAATGAAATACTTGTACATAATGTAAGACAATAAATATTTAATAGTATGAAATTGATAAGTTTTAAAATAATATATTGCAAGGGTTTTGGATTTAAGTAGAAACGTAAGCAAACATAACATGTACAGAAGTGTACAACAGTTCCATTCTCATCATGGAACATTTAAGGCTTTCAGTCGCAGATCTAGTGGTTCCATACGTCAGAACTCTGTCAGAAAATTTTGTAAAGTTCACACAAAAATGAGCAAATAAATGCCTGAAACCTAGCTACATAAAATGTAAAATTCCCCTTTTCAAATTGGGCTTTGCCGTGACCCAATAATACATTTTTACAAAAAATTACAAGAAAGTACCATCTAGCCTTTAGTGAAGAACAACTATCACTAAATGATACGGTCTTTATGTATGGCAACACAATTAACAGTGAACAAAATTCAACAAGACCCCTAATTTTCCTCTCTTTTAAAACTGTGGTTTATTTTTTAATAGTTTTTTATTTACTTTCTTGTCTCAGAAATTAAACTTAGGTACCCTTTTATTTTAACCTTGTACTATTATCTTACAGAAATTTCCTTCTACTGGTACATTGTATCTGAATACTATGAAAGAACTATAATGTAGGTGGGTAAACAGTTTTTGTAGTTTATGTGACATCAAACTGCCAATTAAAAATATCCCCATAACGTATTTGTTTTCTATCAATCAAAACTAAGATTTTCTGACGATACCCGAGTTCAAAACTTGTGTCCTATCCAACAAACCCCACCGATAAAAATAGATTGAGAGTATTGGCTACTAGAATTTTAAATATGGAGACACCCCCCAACTCACTCTTCCATATCATCTGTCATATCAAACATACTGCTATCCTGGACAATTCCTGAATCTGTGTAGGAAGCACTACAACAAAACACACACAACATACAGTAGTTTGTCTCACAAAAAGTCATTAGTGTAAAATTAATCCAAAGTTATGACATCATGACTTGAAAAATGCATTGTGATATCATTACTTATGACAAATTTTACACTTTAAAACCCAGAACAACTTCTTGTGAAACTGACCACAGGGTGTTTATGATCAACAAAATTCAAGTGTAAATGTCCTGTCACCGTGTACAATGTACTGGTATGTGATACACACTGTTGCTGAATGCTTACTGAAATAATGTCCTATCACTGTGTACAATGTACTGGTATGTGATACACACTGTTGCTGAATGCTTACTGAAATAATGTCCTATCACTGTGTACAATGTACTAGTATGTGTGATACACACTATTGCTTACTGAAATGCTTCTAATAGGTTAAGGTACTATATGATTACTAAAATTAAGTGTGATTTATAGACTAAATATTATCAGGTGCTTGTACGTGTACAATGAAATCTAATACAATGAGAGAATTGTTATTACAAATTTTCACAGTACAACCACAACCATAAAATTGTAATGGTGCTGATAAAAACTAAAATACTTTAAGAAAGTCATGAAATTAGAAATTTCACAACTTAACAGAATTTTCTCAAATTAAGAAATCTAATATCTACATATCTAAGTACATGGTATTGTATCCATTATCATCTAAACTGGAAACAAGATAAATTTGTCTTAATGTTTAATATCATAATAGAACAGAAAAGTCACAGTTGGAATATTTTAGTGTTAACTAGCAAAGAAGTAAATTAAAGAGCATCATACAAAGTTGCAATGAAAAGCATTATAGCTATACATGTACATGTATAAATGAAATGAAACTATAGAATGCCAATGAAAAGAGGCAATTGTAAAAAAACATATTTATGAAATATACTGTATGTACTGTTGTAAAGGTCAAACTAAGGGTCAATAGTTCATAAAATTAAATTGTAATGTTTCATTGGTATTTCTAGATACATGTGTGTGGTTTCCATATGCCTAATTCTGAAGTTTCTGATTCGTATTTATAAGAATGTGGTAAATCAATATATGCTTCTTAAATACAGAGAAACATGTCATAACAGACCCACATTAAAAATGAGATTCAGTTCAAGCATACAGTTTCAAAAAGCCAACATTATAACACTTTAAACAGATGTTTCATAACAGGTTTATAGTCCATTCAGGTTACTTTGTACACTGGAATATGATACAAAAATATTCTCACCATTAAATTATATTGATCCTTTAAAGACATGTATCTTGTTTACTTACAAGTAATTATTTTCTGAAATTTTGAACTTCACCAGATAATTAATTATAACCTTTGCTCAGAGCAACTTACCTTGAAGATCGGCAAGTGAAGAAAACAAGGCGTTTCAGCTTCTTGTTATAAAAGAAATAGTTGAAGGACCAGATACATCCAGCTTCTCCATATGGGTCAGAGGCCAAATCAGGGTTATAACTGTGACAAGAAAAGATGACATTAGTTAAGAGCAGGTTGGTTGTAGTACAGAAACTTATTTGTGAATCCTATGACGTTTATGAATACACAGAATGAGTAATCAAGGGAACCAAGGTTTTAGCGGAAATCAAAAGAAAGCAATCCAGGGACCAAACATGGCAAACAGACATACACAACTCGGACTCGACCAATAACTGGGAGTATGAACCAGGTACATGTATACCGGTAGTGTCCTCTGCTTTCCTAGAAACACCTGCGAGTTGCTCATGTATTTTTTTTAGTAAGACCTGTCTAAACACATTCCTGGATAAACCAGTAACCAGAGTTCTGTGTAAACCAGACATATTCTGCAGTCTCTTTATATCAGTTTCAAAACATTTGTACCTGTGTAAACCAGACATACATGTATTCTGAAGTCTCTCTATATCAGTTTCAAAACATTTTGTACCTGTGTAAACCAGACATATTCTGAAGTCTCTTCACATCAGTTTCAAAACATTTCGTACCTGTGTAAACCATGGATCCGGAAATGGACAAAAATGCCAGTCATCGACCAACAAATTTTGCAAATGACCGACGACAATTTTCCAATATCGGACATAAAAAAAGTGTCAACCCTTATAAATTACAGTCTGTTTGGTTTTATTAGTGTATAAACATCCTTTCTACCAGTCTCCTAATTGTTTATTGGAAATTAATTGACAGGTGTGTGTCAATTTAAGCCGAAGTGCAGCCACCTGTGACTGTGATTTACCTGTAACTGATTAGTTGATCGCATAATTGAATTAACGGTACACGTGGAGCCCCATTGCATTTACAAATTAATTGAAGTAACTCGGAGAATCTTCATACATTTATTAGTTGATTAATTAAGAAAAAAGATTGACAAGTCCACCATTTTCCTGCCGATCTTTCAGAGGTAATGAAAGCACACAGAACTGAAACTACAAATCAGTCGTAGTTTGTAATTATTAATTCATCAATTGAATCATTTTAACACAGAAGTCAACAGACCATTTAAATCAATATACAAAATGTGTTCGTGAATTTCTTTTATAAATAATCAACTTTTTTTTCATCACTCGGAAGTTTTCGGCTGTTATGTGATGAAAAAGTCCGAGAGATACGATGTTTTGTTTACATGTTAGAACATCCACATTTATTCGAAACCAAACTCATTCACTCGCACTGATATTTTGTAAAAGTCAGAGTATGTGATGAAATAACACACTTTCCAATATTTATCTTAAAATAACTACATACAAATGTTTTTTTAAGTTTATTTTCAATCGGAGCATGCAAAAGACTGACAAAAATGTCTGCTGAAGCTTGATAAAATGTTCAGCATGGGCTGTCAGAATTTCCAGACCCTTGGTGTAAACTAAACACTTAAACATTTTGCATAGGACAAGTTAATTATATCTGTCACTTGTCCTTTGGACTTCATACTGTTTGAAACTGTCAATCTTTTATGGAATTAATTTATGAATAATCAGTAAGAATGTACAGTAATATTGCCAAGGTTTAATTTTTAACAATTTATAGTCACATGTACATGTATATCAATTATGTCCATGTGTACAAATTACATAAATACATGTTGTATACATTGTATGAAGATAAATCTGCTACACAATTGATTTATCTTTATTTTATATCTTCAATTTTATTCAAACATGGCAGAGTACTTGTATGGAATTATTCATAATACCTGTAGATTTCACACTCCTGTAGGGAACATTCTTCATCAAATGATGTCCACAAGCTCTGTTTCAAAGCTCCATATGCTTCCCCTAGTGTGGCAAACAGCTGAGTATCTATTGTGTTCATTACCCACTACAAATAGAAAAATGATGGACCAAGGTAATTACAACAGTACAGTCCTGTTTATGATACTTGATGACTACCCACACAATACATGTATTTTTTACCATATTTTAAGAAAATGATTCATAGAATCATCAACTTCGTGTGATTTTAACATACATGTAGAAACATGAACTATGAAGAGATTAACAATAGTTAGAGAGAAATTTGAAGTCAAATTTTGTAGAAACTACAAAGAACCTACATGTACAAGTATATAGGTAAACATCATTGCTGGTATACATGTACACGTGTATAAGTGATTAGAAAAATAATGATTATATTATTTGTTTGTGGTGTTTTATCTTCAGACTTTGAATGAGGTATCCATGGAAGTTCAGAAAAGTCTCATTCTTCAGTATTTTTCACAGTTTGCAACGCTAAGGCAAGGGTTTGCTGTACATACATGTAATAAAGCGAATTATACCTCCAAACTTGGTTCTTTGCTGAACTCTTCACTTTTGGCATTACTGAAGTCATAGTCTGGGTTAAATGAAGCATTCAGCGTGGAAATCAGATAAAACAAGGTCTTAGTAGAAATTGTATCACACAGATAACTCTCCCCTTCACTGCCAGTACTCTTGCTGTAAGCCCTGTAAAAGATAACAACAGGCACATTATGTACAGAATGAACATTGTAATGCATATACATTTGTACATGGAAATATCATGTTCAATGATCCTCCTACTAAAAGTGAACTTTAGGAAAACCATCATACACATACTAAAACAGTCCTTTTTATTTATTACATGAGGTTATATAAAATACCTGCAAGTGCTCAATGCACATACATAAACACTGACATCAATCCTATGATTGAACTTCTACAGATGTATAAATTCAGAGTTTCCTTAATGTACAATGTTAAAGTACTCTTGCAGCCAATTTTAAACTCTGGAATCTCACATGTTCATGTACATTGTATAATTGTATATCAGCGAACTACATGTAAATGATAAATTTAAATCTACAAGTAAAACGACCTCCATACTGGTACTTACTTAGAAGGAGACCTTGAGAGAACAGTTTGAGGAGGGGATAAAGCCTGTAAATCTTCAGGACCCACTCCTCCCTCAGCACTGATCAGTTTATACAGTCTTTTATCGTTACCTGCCATCTTACAGGAATAACACTCAACTCTGTAAAAAATGTAAATGAATCAAATCAATGTAAATTGTACACTTACACATGTACATACTGTACTTACATGTATATAGTATTTTATGCATCAGTACAAACAAAAAATCATCATATTTTTTTGGCAAAACTACAGTATTGTCTAATAAACATATTCATTGTGAGCAAGGACTGGTTTTAAAATATACATAAACAATAATTAATTTTGATGTACAACAATATGTTGTACATGTACACCTATAACATTACATGCATGCAAAACTGTGTATTGAGTGTACTATGTAATGTACATGTACTTGCAATCATAATATTTTATGTGAATGTATATAGGAATCATGTATGTAGTTATGTATTACAATTGAATCATTAACTACAAGGTACATAAGCCTCAGGCTATATACATGCAGTGACTTGCTAAAAGAATAATAAAACTCTTCACAACTCTATCAAAATCCCAATGCATTTGTGTTTATACTGCAGTTTTTATTCAAGTGTTTTAACACTAAACATGTACATTTTCTTATTTTAACATGTGCAACTGTATACATTTAGTATTTTAGTAAGCAATTTGTCCAAAAACAATATAAGCCTATTACATAATATTACTAAAATGTCATTCAAACAAAGAATATTTAAACTCCTCTAAGTTTTCCAGTAAACCATCTACATGCAAGTTTAGGTGATTACTTACTGGTGTTTGTATGGCCTATATACATAAAGTGTTAACAATTAAACTTATTTGCAAAGACAAATTGTGCAAAGAACAGTGGCAGTAGACATTTGTGGTTAAAACTATCATGATTTATAGATGTGCTTACCTTCCTTCCAACTTGGAGCTACCCAGCTCTTGGGTTAAAGCTGAGTTAATTTGCTCAAATTTTGAATTCTCTAGCAACTTCATCTTGATTTTTTTCACTAACTGGTGAAGCACAAGCAAATCTTAGATATTACTATCTTTTACAATCAATTTGATTTGTGGTCAATCAATGACAATGTTCAATCAAGCGTGACTTGGGTGTCACTTGCACCTGTGGTTAATCAAGAGGCACTAATTTAATTAATTTAATTAGACAAACTAATAAGACTGAGTGAAGGATTTAAGGGCGGCAGATGACAGTTAATAGAAATGATACTACTTCTTCTTCTCGTTGATAAAACAGTTTGTTTTTGCTCACAATAGAAAAAGTCATTCATATCAACAACAATGAGCTCGACGTTTTCCATGACAAATTATTCAATAACACCACAAACTCACAATTATTGGACAATGTTAAAAAGTCTCTGTCAAATTCTCAGTCGTACAAATATGATTTGGTTCGTGAAAAACGTCTTTATCAAGCAATATCCTAGATCTTTTTTACTATTTCCTTATTACAGCTGATTTCGAAATTTTTGTCCCTCAAAATGTCCTTCACCTATCAACATATCCCAGAAATCCCCTGTACATCCGTGGTCTTACTATTTAGCGACAAGTGATGTACCGGAGAGATAGTTACATATGTCAGACCGAAAAACTAAATCCAAGGATTTTCATATCAGACTACTATAAAGAAAAAAAAAAAAAAAAAAAAAAAACTCCTTACAATCAATTATCAAGTTTCAAGTTTAAGCTGACTCCTATGCCGATATTAGTTATTTATCATCATACAGGAAAATCTGAAGAAGCTAGGCATATCTCACAAACTAATTATAATTTATCATTGAACATTCAGAAACCTTTTGAATATTCTTACAATAAATACAAATTTTACATCTTAATCATAGTAATTGAAACAATTCTCATTTGGCTGCTAAACATTTCTTAATCGAAATAAAAAATCGTAAAATTAAAATAATAATAATAATAATATCTGAAGGACAATGGCCTTTGAACCAAAATATTTACCTTCAGGGTCTACTCCAAGCCCGGGACTACCAGTTAAAGTACAAAAAATGTCACTTATTTTAGGTACAGCAATTATACTAGATATATAAACCCTCCATAAGACACGTTTAAGCTATGTAGCTGCGTGAAGTCGCTGGAACAGCCTCCAAGTCCTGCGAATTTCCTTTGTTTCTACAACACTCCTTTTTAAGTCGCTAATATTGTTAGCGACCTAGCTCTTGCACTCGTAATTTCAGTTCTTTATATTCGCGTATGATTTGCATAATTATATATTCATACTCCATGTAATGCTGCAGATCTTTGCCGTGTTTACCGCCATAGCGTAGTTCTAGCTTCATACTCGTGAGATAAGGTGTACTTACATGTAAATATCATACACGTGTGTTAAACGTATGTTTCTTGCTTGTATGGGAACGGGAAGTTTACATGAAATAATCGGTTAGCAGTGAACATTAACTAGTCACCGATTCAGACACAGGACTCAATACAAGACTAAATAGGTCATATACATTAGCAGTTTCCCGATCTCTATGAATATTAATTGCCAGTTGTTTAATCTGGTTCCTAATCTGGTTCCCTGGTCAATATCATAAGCGATCCAAATATCGCTACAACGTACATTTTGAACTTTTTTTAAATAGAATACACATGTCTATTTGTGTTTGTTTGTTTGTTTGTTTGTTTTGCCTGTATGAGAACGGACAGTTTTTCATTAAAAGATGAAGTGATCGATTAGCATTGAATTTATGCGAAGATATCTATATATATAGCCATTGCCAGTTGTTTAATCTGGTCCCGGGTAATTGAAAACGTTCGGGTCATCATGGTTACGAAACAGTGCGCAGTCATATCAAGGGGACCAAAATTTTAGTGGAAGTCACCCGCTTTTAGATATATCTCATTCGTATCATTTCGGATTTTGAAAGTAAGCCAAAATCAGCGACAGAAAATATTTGACGATTAGCGTCTTTGAAGACCTCAGTCTTTGATTTTATTTGGATACGGTTTCGGTTAACCGGTAAACAGCCTGTCAAACCATCTCAGTGCTGAAAATAGTTTTTCTCAATTTAAGGTATGAATTCAGCCATGGAAAGGTTAAAATGCTGGTACTCTGCTTGCAAATATAACTAAAATGTATTTTTATTATTAGTTCATATATAGTTATTTGACCGTGATATGACAGTGAGAAGCCATTGCCTATAAGCGAACATTTTATTTGGTTCACTGTAAAAAGCGAGTAGCTGTATGCACATGAGTCGATTTCGGCAGAGTATGTTTTTGATTTTAAGGCATTTATTACATAGTCTTAATTTTTAGATAATATTTGGAGAATCTTATTTTGTGCATTCTCTTCGCGACATGTATCACTTCCGGCCATTGTGTTAGGGGTTTCTATAGTAACAATTCCCTAATTCCATTTTGTCCCATTATTAACTTTTGAAAATATGTAAATTATGTTTGTTCAATACTAAAACAACCCCTAACGTTAACGAAGTTATACTTTTGCCATCATGAACTTGAGGATAGATATGATGTGTCCATCTCCACCATGAGAATAGAATTATCATTCATTTGTTCTCTTTGTCCTTGCTATATATGCTAGTATAACTGGACGTGTATACACGTATTATATAAGCAATTCGTCAGCTGTTTAGACCATGCAGATAAATTTTACTTTGCAGATGAGCCATGCTTCTCTTAGTGTTTCTAATGCTCCGGGTGTATGCTTGTTAACCAGTCCCTTACCGGCGTTCAGCGAAAGGGACTTTATATTTTCACTCCGTCAGTCAGTCAGTTAGTCCGGCATATCAGCGTTTGTCGTCATGCTTGAAGATATACATTTGATAATTGTACATAGCTTTACCATGGCAAGTTGTAGATCAAGTTGGAATTATGTTCCGGTTCGTAGATTCTTTGCTTAGTTGTGGCCCTTTCCACACTTTTTTGTCATGCTTGAAGACCGTCACAAGTTACAGGTCAAGTTTTAATTTTGTTCCGGTTTGTTGACTTTTATCTGAGTTATGGCCCTTGGGATTGGAAAATAATTAATGCAAAAACTCAGTTTTCCGCACTTTTTTCATCATACTTGCAGATATAGATTTGATGTTTTCAATGCTTAATCACGACAAGTTAAAGGTCAAGGTTGAATTTTGTTCTGTTTCTTGATATTTTGCTGTGTTATGGCCCTTGAACTAAGAAAATTATAAAACATTTGTTATTTGGTACATTGATTTGCCATGACAAGTTACAAATCAAGTTTCCATTTTGTTCCAGTCCTTTGGTTATCTACATGTGTAATGGTCGTAGGGTTTTGAAAATTAATGCAGCCTCAGTTTTCTACACTTTTTTTTGTTAACTCATTATTTTCATTTCAATGGGGTTTTTCCCTTTTGACATATTCACCACATACATTGTCGACTTATAATAAGCCAAAATGCGGTTACCTTTAGTTTCTCTACGGACCACAGTCTTGAACAGCACAGAACTGTGGATCGTTTGAAGGAGATCAACGAACCCAAATTGTTTCAAAATACCAACCCTTGGGCTATAATTTCAAAACTGGCCTCTTGGAAGCGAAGTTAAATAGCCTTTTACAGCCTGTAACCAGAACCAAAAGTTGCCCTTCCATTATTGATTGGACAGTGGCTTGCTCCCACTATTAAATATGCAGCCTACTAGTTAGGTTAGTACGAAATCCATATGTCTAGGTAAGCAAATAAAAGTAACACAGATGTCATGGAATAATATATGTTTATTGATAACATTAACAACGAAAACAAATAGCAGTGATCTGAAGTCACAAGGTGTGTTTGATTTGATTTTCCATACACTCCATCGAATATCATTAGGTACAGGTAAGACTATTAAATGATCATATGATCAGGATGTCAGCGGTGTACTCGGATTGATGACTAGGTATCTGATTTGCTCAGGTAGAGTTACGGAAAAAAAACTGGGTAGTATTCAGTGTTTTCTTTTTGCTAATTAAAAATGAATATGACGTGTATATGATTAACAATAAATTAGTACATTAAGGTGACTATTTTCATAAAAAAATGTGAATGAAAATTATCATGATTTTATATATTTTTTTTTTCATGATTCATGTTTATTGTAACATATTACGACCCAGTGAGTGACTGCTAATTAATATACCATGAACGACTAACATTTTTTTTTTCAATACTTGTACATGAATTAAATTCGTCAAAAGTGCTATTTATGTGATTGCACAAGTTTATCTACTTTTTGAACCGAAGACATCAATACTAGTTGCAGGCGATAATCTTAACGTGTGATGTATCATTTGTATGTGAATAATATATTTGCATGGTTGCATTCACTCATGACATTAAACAGTCAACATTGCCGATAATTTACTACATAACGAAACACTGGGCTCAACATGCCCAATGAAATGAACACAATATTATATTTGCATAACAATAATCAATGAAAAATGGAATATCAAAGTATACATATTATAGAATGTAACAATGCCTCGGTAACACAATGTCTGATAGGTAACACACTGCCTGACAATATTATATAATATAATATCCCGGTAACAATGAATATAATTATATCATAAACAAGTAATATATTTGACCCAGAGATTCGTACAGTTTAACATACTCGCAACAGAAACAATGAGTATTACAAATTTCCATGATTTACATAATTATTGTTCTATATTGTACAAAACAAGAGAAGGTCACCCTTTATGTTCAACTTGTTATTTTGACCTGCTCATTGATAAATATATCAATTTATAATTTAAAGAAAATAAAAAAGAAAAACACGTCATAATGATGTTAATTTGCATGCCAATTTGCATTTCAAAATTCTATAACATTTATTCATTTGGATATATCATTATATTTTTAATAATCAGTACGACTAACTGTATGTTTTGTAACCTTGACACTTTTCTCTTTTGAATGAAAAAATAAAATCACCAATTGCTTGCATATTGCCAAACAGTCAAGCAGTCGGAAATACTGAGAATATCTGTATTATAATAGACATAACTATATGTTATAATGTAAAATCCTTGGTTATCTATCAAGGGATTAGCAAGTTTAACAACTATATACAATGCCCAGCTGTTTTTGTACCACTGACGAAGACCTTAGGGTCGAAAATTTTGGCATCACTTTCTGCGTTTTATTTGTATTAAATTTGTATTAAGGTCATTTTTACGTTTAAATATGACAATTGTTCAGTTTTTTTTAATTTTTATAATCGTCCTCCTTAAGAGCAGTATGGCAAATGACAAGGGACATCTATTTTATTTTTAGTAGGCGTTGATCCATTCCTGTAATTTTTTGCCTTGATTTTTTGAAAGTCACTCTAAACTCTCAGTTTTTTAACTACTGGACCAACTCAACTACGCTTCACACACGTTCTACAAGCAACAACAAAAAAGGCCGAGGAGTCCTATTGAACCAAAAAATCATTGACTAACGAAGATGGCCTATGGAATATTTCCACACTCTATCGATTCTATGCAAGCTTCCTCTGCTGGTCAACTTTACTCTTGGATCAATGATATGTGTTCCCAAATATACACATTCGGGGGCTCTTTACTTTACTTATTTGTGCGTTACTAATCGGCCATTTCTGTTACACTTGTATATTTTTTCTTCTGTGTAACGAGGAAAGACCGAGTAGTTCTAATTAAACAAATGAAAGAACGATAGGGCGGACCTACTGGTGTCTATAATATACATAATTCATTGGAATACATAATTCAAACAGTAAATGGCTTGTCCGACCGAATAAACTTCATGTCTTAATGCTTAATGGGACTATTAGTGTCCTTTTAAGCAAAATCTTAAAGGCATTAGTTTTACGTAACTTTTTACACCCACGTGACATCTATTTAACAATATCAGAATCCTAAAATGCCTCGATATGATAATGACAGTCAAAACTAATGAGATACATGGGAAAATAACAAGTAACTTTCCACTAACACACAATGGTTTAGATTTTGGCTTTTTTGTTCGTTCTATAAATAATGAACGCACAGTTCACTTCCGGTAATGTTCAGGAATATACGAAGGAAAAAATGAACACTTTACGTTACATGAAACAGGACAAAGGTGGTAGTTGGTACAAAGTTTATGCTTTCAAGTTGACAAGGACCTCATTCTTAGCTTATCACTGTTTATTTTTGATTAGATCCAAGTCGCATGCATTCTTTCACAACACCAACTTCGTCTACTGTAACATCTGTAAGTTTTATTTGGTCTTATTTTGTCCATACATATGGAATACACTGTCAGTAAGTCATCTGCACTTTGTACTTCTAATTCAAATGCTTCGAACGCACTTAAGTATGTGCTATGCATGTGTAGTTAATGATTTCCCCTCATCCACTAAATCATGTTATTCAAAATCCTATTTGCATTGGTCTTTATACAATATATACAGTAAAATACATAGCTATAAACTATAACTACGTTCAAAATTGATCATCTGGTAAGACGTTGACGAAGTAAATCCCGCATTTCGTACAATTGAACTTGAATGTTGGCTGCTGTAGTCTCTAAATTTTCTAGCCTTTTTTGCACGTTTTCTTGGTTTTGTTTCACCGTAGATACTATATCACATACTTCTGTAACCCCTTTGGATATCTCAACGGTACCGATCACATTCTCGCGTAATCTATATTTTTCATCATGAGATTTGTTCATGGTACGAATGGCAGACATCAACTTCCGGCGATGACGCAAAACGACTGTGCTAGTATGTCCATGACCAACTTTACGAAGCCTCCAAATAAGCATAGACTGCTTAACCACGTCTGCCGCTGCATTGCGGCGTATTTTATCCATATGAATCTGTTGAACGAATGTATGCACGTATTTTTCTGAACGCGTCTGTTCTAGCTTTTTAGCCAGGACGGCTACACAGAGAGCCATAATTCCAACACCCATCATGCCCGTGCAAATGGCAAATACTCTTCCGCAGATACTGTAAGGGGTTATATCTCCATATCCAAGAGTAAGAAATGTAACAGCAATTAACCAAACTGCGCTAAGGTAGCTACCTGCTGGAGAATGCTCCTTGTGGAATTCAAAAGAATAATATTCACATATTCTGACGCTCCATGAGTTGACAATAAGTGTAGTGACAAGAATGCTTGTAAGACAAGTACCTGGCATGGTAGACATTAGGGCCTTGAACACAAACTTTGCATTGATATTAACCTTGCTTAATGTGCCCAAACTTTGGACAGTTGTATCCCTGAATAGACTGCTATGAACAACTAGGAACCGTCCTAGTATGTAGATTCGTAGAAACATAAGAACAGACAAAATTGCATTTACTGGTATGTAAACTGTTTCGTACCTAAATGTATCTGGATTTAGAACCAGCATAGGCGTCGTAGCATTCCCATAGGGAATAGGATGAATGGAACAAATGACAAGTTCCATAATAGTCTTGATGATGATTTTCATATTGATCACCAACTTCCAATTGTCCAGTCCTGTGGTAACTAACTGAAGTTTAATACCTATAAAGTTATAGAGAAGGACAAACACTATCAGTATGACAGTTGTTATGGTAGTTATTACCCGTAGAGCTGTTGAGGCGACGCTATCATAAACAATTACGCCTCCTAAAACTAATTCGTAATGAAAAACATTACACAAAATGCCAGTGAGGCTGAGAACAAAGGAGACATCTACGACCTTTGACCTGTGACTGATGAGCTCCTTTCTGTGGCGGAGTCTGAACCCTAAGTTGTGCTTCTCATCCATGAGTTGTGCTTTAAAATTCTTCATAGACTGGTTATCAATAAGATCTTCAGTGCTGACGTAGCGAGTATATTGGAAATCTGACTTAACTAGTGGTATCCCTGCATTTTCCATTATGGTACAAACTTTGGAAAGTTTCTGTAAATAGAAAAATTCAGATAAAACATACAGTCAATGTTATTAATATTACTCAATATTAACTCAAGAAATCCGAAATCACAATAAATATTTCAAACGAAGATACACAAATGCTGGTATCGAATTTTTTTTTCTTAAGACCTTCCAAATGCCAGGATTGCATAAGAGTATTAAGCAGATGTGCAATTGCTGTGCAAGTCCTGTGCCTGTTAACCTGGAATAGAATTTGTCTTCTTCTTCTGATTAAGAATGAAAGAGAAGGACAGAGTTAATCACTGATTAAACTACTTTATAAAAACAGGAACTAACTGACAATACAAAATAGCAATTCATGAATATATTAAAGCACGTATGACATCTGTGGCACTGTCGGACGTGTGTTTTCTGTTTTTACTGGAGTGATAGGGTTGGGTCTGGTCATCACGGACCATGGACTGAAAACAACTCATATATATATATATATATATATATATCAGTACACGAAGGAAATTCAATACGTTCCCTCTTAATTACTGTACCTACTTTTCTCTAACTTCTAATAAAAAATATAATAGAACAAATACATAAATAACTTAATGTTATTACGCAAACACTTAGCACGATTTCGTGTTGAATAAATTCTTATAATTCCAATGTTAGGATTGACAGCGAATATCAAGTCAAACTAGAGTTAAACTAGGAAAATGTAGTTATGAACTGTAGAAAACTTAGTTGACTTCATTGTTGAACGATTTCCGGAAATACGATTGGAAAATTCAATATTACATTTAGAGGATTAATGTAATGATCATTGATAAATGAAAAGAGATCATTTTTTATATGAAATTTGAAATTATTAAGGAAACGAAGAAAAGTCATCATGCAATTGTCTTTCTGATATGTATCATAAGATTGTATTTAGAAACCAGTATCCAGAACTAAGGCTCAATATTGACAGAAACACCACCGAGAAACCAATGATCGAAAGGTCATCCAACAGATGATCGTCATTTTCAATTAAACATCATGATATTTGTTTCAGAAATTATCTGTCTCCTATAATGCATGTTTGATTCGTTTCCTCATGGCAAAATTTTATTTCATAGACGTAAGGCATTCTGAGACATGACAACCTCATTAAAACTCTCGGCATCCTTAACTATCTTCTGCCCAAAAGTCTTGTATCAGATAGAAAGTCTTATTTGTTTAAACTTTAGTATTAATTTTATAAGTAGTACTCCAGCTAAGTATCATGCAAAATGTGATTCATGGTTGGAAAGCCTACATATTTTTGTTAATGATATTTTGTTTAAAATGCTATTATAAACAGATATTATCATGTGCCTTTTCAAATAACCCTTGGTCTTAGGGGATGAAAGTTATATAAATTAAATTAAGGAGATAACTCTGCAGATGACAATAAAATACAAAATATTCTGCTGGATTTTCAATGTCGATTATTTCCTAAGGGCAGACAGACTGTAATGAATGATTACGCATTTCATTATATAGATCCATTAAACAAATCAATAACAAAAATAAAAATGTGTAGCCTTAATTTTTTGGGGTATATTACACATTACAGAATTTGCATGATTCTTACAAAGACAGCTACTTAAAACCTCTGTATTTTTGTTTATAATCGTTTGGTATTAGTACAGATCCTATGCAGGAATCAGGTAACGCGAATATTCTAAGGACAATATACTTTTAAGAGTATATTTAATAGTAATCAAGGTATTCTAGCGGAAATCAAAAGAATGTATTCCAGGGATAAAGACCAGACCGGGAAAACATGCAGACACATATAACAAAGAACATAAAATAAACAAAGTAAATGAGCAACTCGGATTCCACAAAAAAATTGGGAGCACGGACCAGGTGCACCGATAGCGTAAGTGTCCTCTGTTTTTCAAGAAACACTTGCCGAACCGCTCATAAAAAAGTCAAGTCAGGGGTAGACAAAAGGTGAAAGGACCATGATACGTTGAACAAATCGGTTCTCATAGTGGATACACTTTAACTATTCACGAGTCCATGATGACGACTTCTGTAGTGATGACTTCAATCTTGTAGCAACATATATATAAACCCTGTCCAGAAGCCTAATTGTAAGAAGACTAGCGGTACAATAGTCTGCGTAGTTACGGCAAGCTCTAGCATAACGTATAAGATGTGATATGAAAACTCCATACGCAGGTGAAAGTAAATGAAAAGTCACCGCGTTTGTCGTAGTTTGATCAATAGTTTTCCTTTACCATCGATCTCTACGGGTAGGTCAAGATATGAGGCTGACTTCAAAGAGTCTGTAATATCCTCTTACCTCAAGTTCTTTGGGGTAGATGCGATGTATCAAATCCCCGAATCGAGGATTTTTAACGATAATATGTCATCTCTATAGCGGAAACTGAGATTATAGAATCTGGCTAAAAGATGTTCCTTCCTTTAGATCAGATCAGCTATAAAGTCAGCCTCGTCATAAGAGTGAGCAAAATTTGTTCCCATTGGAATGCCGACTGCGTGTTGAAATAACGCGTCTACAACAATGGACAAATATGTTGTCGATAAAAATTCAAGAACTTTAAATATATATCTTCTTTGGTATATTTGGAAGATGATTTGGAATCGTATTTAACACGTATGAGGAATCTCTACCAAGTGCTACATATCTGTATCTAAGCGTACCGTCATTTTTTAGAGTATCAGCGATGTATGATGTTTCTGAGGCGGGATTTTAACTGTTTTGGGCGAATAAAAGTATAAAGAGTTGAAAATCATAGGTTTTAATCTAATGTATTCTGATTATACAAGTGTAATTGAGGGTTTCCAGAAGATCTTTCGAATTTTTCAGGATCCACATTGAATTTAACATACTAACTGTCAAAACATGTAAAACGTGACCTTACTTCATCAATTGACCAGAAAAGCTTTATAGAAAACCAATATATACATATTGGACTACCATGGATTTTTTTTCAGAAACGACAAGTGGTGCACACTTAGAATCTATTCCATGGTATTTTCCGTCGATAGAATCAGTGTTCTTTGCTTAATTGCTCTGAAATAACGCAACCTACAATTTTTGCTACATTTAATGTTCTAAAAGGATATTACATAATCCTGCTAACTCAACTAGAAGTAAATGCCGAACAAATTATTTCATCTTTGATAGCTTCTATTTGTTCTACAAAGAATAGGAAATTCAGGAAATACTTAAAGGTAATTTTTGGCATGATATGATTATGATATGACATCTTAAAGACCTCTTAAATACATGAACGAGAAGTCACGACATCCCAAGTCAAGAAAGATAACTCAGAGCTAGCCAAATTAATATTAAGCTCTTTATTTTGACGACATGCAGAATATTTCCATCGTGTAAAATTTACTTTTAACTTCAAGATTATTGTTTGTTATTTTATTTAATTAATACAAGTGTATATTTAAACCGTCACTGTGGTAATGGGGAAAAACTATGGCGACTAAGTGGAATTATAATCACGTAGTCAGACACCACTGTGAATTCGAGTTCAGCAAGCGCGTAACAGTTCGAAGATATTTTCCAAAATTCGGGGATGTTGGTGGGGGGGGGTCAAACTTTCAAATCTTTCAACTACCCGCGAAAGTTTTATACAAGGTTGTAACATCCGCTGCTACGATTATGACAGCACACTCGCCTTCGGCGTGTCAGATTGTGGATTCACTTTGGACAGAGTTTAACAAATAATTGATATTTTGCAATAGGAACGAATTTTTGTGGCGAACGATCATTTTAGTGTTGTCTGTGAAACTGCATTCACAAATTACTCCAAATTGGCGGACGGTCAGACGGACACAAAACATACTATGATTGTTCACAGTAGCTTTCTATAAAGAGGAGACAAGCATACTAGTGATATTTTTTCTCTTCAAATATTTCACAAAAATGGATCGAAGACAGCAGTGACCGATTTTCGTTAACACAGGAAGTTGATGTCCGAAAAGCCTGAAATCGGATCCCAAAATATGAGATCCGTACCTGATACTGGATATAAAATATCAAGAGGCTGCAATTAGTACATGTAGTTGCTGAGAAAGGACTGGTGTTACGAAAATAATTTTCCTGCTCGCCTGTTCGACCAGCATTCACCAAATTTGTATGGAATAAGCATGGTTTCTTTTAGTATTTCTAGAACTGTCATGTTCATAGTTTCTAGTACTATTGACACACCGTCAGAAAAAAAGACGAAGTTACATCCATCCTTATATATTGACCCTCATAAAGAGAGAGAACATATTGAATAACGGTAATGATTAATAAACAGCTGCGACACAAGCACATGATACGCCCGTCGTCTTGTGAAAAAAAATATGTTTTTGGAATAACACAGGGTTGTACAGGATGTCATGCCAAGTATACCCAGACTCATCTTTTATTTTTGCTTAATAAGAAGTTTAAATAAGAGACAGACAAAAAATGCTTACGGCATATTTTATACGATACCAAATTGAAGCAATAATTATGATTAAGGGAGCAAATATTTTTGCAACGAAACTTTTGCATGTCAATACTTAAATTGCAAGAATTTGATAAAAAGAGGAACAAATTTAAAATTTGTTACAACATGTTTCAGCATTCATTGTATAATGTATCTCTAAAATAAATTCCCCACAGTGGTTCTCTAAGCAAAATAGATGTTGCCCTGCCTTATTTGTCATACCAGATTTCGAAAAGAAATTCATGTTTCATATACTAGTAACTCGAATATCTAGCAAAACTAACGTGTTTAGATATAGCATCTATATGATGTTGAGCGCAAATTTTGTAGGAATATTTAGTAATATGATTTTAGGCTATGCTTATGAAGGACAGAGCTCAATGTCGTATTTAAGACAAAACAGCGTCTCCGCATTTGTGTAATCGTCTACTTCCGTCAGAATATTTTTTAGCCATTTATAGTTCTGGTCTTACATTCTACATATACATGACGTCACTAACGCTGCGTCCATATAAAGAACAAAGTAATTTGTTTCAAAATAAAATCTTCATGATTAAAAAAGTCTAGATTGATTGAGAAACATAATCCGTTGAAGCTCAAAAGATGAAAAGGGGAATAAGAAATGGCTTACACAGCATGCAAGCAGTGTGGAAAATAATTTCTAACAAAATATTTTAAAGAAAGAATTAGAAGAAAACATATCACAGCAAAATATTTATGCACCAATAAAATTCCCAACACTCACATGGTCAATAAATTGTAAGGATGGTAATGGATTATATCAGTCAACCTTGCTTACTTAACAAATTACGAAGGTTACTGTTAATTTGTTGATAACATTTTCCAATATGATATTCTTTGGTGATAAGCTATTGAATTCCTTCTTAGGCCTGAATGTTGTCAATACTACTTAGCTTGTAATAAGACATAGTTGCCTGTCAGTTTCCCTTTATTTCGCAATTTTTTCTTCTGAATTAACTTTATCTTTGATAAACTCTGTCTAGAGTTTGGTCGAGTTTTTTTTATGAACACATCTTTTGAAGAACCGCTGCCCGTCTCCCTAGCAACGTATGCGAACTAAAATACGCCATAGGCCAAGTGAGCTATCGCCATCACTTGGGAGTCCGTCGTCGTCGTCGTTAACAATTTGTCAAACATCCTCTCCTCTGAAACTACTGAATGGATTTGGATTAAACTCAGCATGACTGTTTCTTAGTGTAACCTGCACAAAATGACTATTTGAATTTTTGATACGTGAAAAAAAAAACGGCCGCCAATACTAAAATTAGAACATAGGGGTAAGACAGAAGTTTTTCTCGTGTATTTCCAAAACCGTTAAGTTTAACCAAATTCTGGTTAGGATAAAAGTGTTTAGCATTACAAGAGCTATTTGCGGTCGAATTTTGATGAAAATATGTTGACCCATGTTGGAGTCATTGCCTTTTTTGGACGCTTGTTGCTGTTTGTGATGTTATTACTGTAAAATCTTCACCACAGAAACTTATGTAAAGAGTTCAATGAAAGTATATATGTTTGTTTCTTAAGGTATACTGCACAAAATAACCGTTTGGGTTTTTGATCCGTAGCAAAAACAATTGAATTTAGCTTAACTCTGATGGAAAGTAATATTGTTCACCATCAGAAGATGGACTTATGCCGAAATTTTCAAAATGATTCTTCACCCAATGTAGGAGTTACTACCCCTGAAACATATTTTTGTCCTTTTTGATGTGTAACCTTCTTCTCTGAAACCATGCGGCAAAATTTACTTAAAATTGGCATATTATTTTAAGGTATCCTGCAGAAACTGAATATTTAAATTTTTTCATCTGTCCAAAACATGACCGTCGTCAATAAATATAGAACATGCGGCTAAAATGCTTTTTTTTTGCTATTTTTCCTCGACTAAATAAGAAAAATGAAGATGAAAGCTTTTTAAGGAAATTCTATACAAGTTCGGGCATCATATGTAGATATGCATGAAGAAGATAATTAATGTCAGGTCCCTGCCAGGGGTATTATACGACTTCAAGGTTAAATGGGCATTTACACGGATAGTGAACAAGATATTATGTAGGAGTAATCACGGGAACCAAGATTCTAGCGGAAATCAAAAGAATGTAATAATGGGACAAAGACCAGACATGGAAAACAAATACAACAAAGAACATAAAGTGACTAAAATAATACATAAAAAGTAACAAAAGTGAATGAGCAATTCGGCCACTGCTGTCTGTAGAATCCTTTATCTCAAATTCTTTGGGGTAGATGAGATTATCAAGTCCCCGAATCTACGATTGTTTAACGATAACACGTCATCTATATAGCGGAAACTGAGATCAAGTTAAACGATGTTGTTTTTCTTTCCGATCAGATCAGCTTTAAAATCATCCTCATAAGAGTGAAAGAGTAGGTCAGCCGATAGAGTAGCACAATTTTTTCCCTTTGGAATGCCGACCGTTTGTTGAAATACTGGACAAATATGTTGTCGATAAAAAAATTTCAGCATATTGAAAACATCTTCTGTATATTTGGAAGATGATTTGGAATTATTTTTTACAAAGTATGAGGAATCTCTACCAAGAACTATACATTTGTATCTATTTGTACCATCTTTTTTTTGGAAACAATGATGTATAATGTTTTTGAGTCGGGATTTTAACTGAGTAAGGGGAATAGAAGTATGCTGTGTTGAAAAATCATAGGTTTTAATGCTATTATGTTCTGATATTAATCTTGAATTGTAAGATAGACATGATGTTCTGAGTTGACAGGCAGTGTATTAAAATTTTGCGACCATTTTCACCAGTTGCTCGGATTCCAATGATGTTTGGTCTCTAGAGGAACATTATGTTTTAAGTTGAATGGTGATCACGAAAGTTTTGTTCTGGGCGGACATTTCCCGGCTAAGTTTTATACTTGGTTTGATTTCATTAATATTTGGTTTGTATTGGAACATGGTTGAATGGTGATGATGAAATTGTTGCATAGCCATGGTTTAACTTCATTCTATGTTCTTTTCAGCAAATGTACACCGGGCAAATACCCCTTCAGACACGGTGGAATAACAGGGCATAGGGGTACCACTACCAAAGTTTTTTCTAGAGGTTCTAAAACACTTTGAAGGCATTTCAAACATTTTACAGTGCCTTAGGTACACAGCTGAAATTGGAAAGCCTCTCGATTTTTAACTCCGAGTTTAAGTTTCAGGAATACTTGACTACTATTATTGCACTAACAAAATACATGTAAATCACAGGCCCCCGTTTCAGACAGAGCCTCACCCCTAAGTACTAATACACAGATATGTTGTAATACTTGGGGGGAGGGGGCGAGGCTCTGTCTGAAACGGAGGCCTGTGATGCTATTACCCAACTGGACTTTAATATTTTATTCCCTTGCAGTGACCTGACAGTAATTATCTTCTTCATACATATCTACACATGATGCCTAAACTTTGTATAGAATTTCCTTAAAATCCACTGAATAGTGTAAGTTGATTTACCAATTTGTGTGTATCACTGAAATTAGGATTATCTCCCTCAGAAGGCATTGATATTTTCATGCACAGCTATATTTGATGCCAAAATTTCCTATTTAATTTCATCATAATCAATTATGTGGTTTACGAAGAGTTGCACTTTCGAGGTTTCATCATATTAAATGCATAAGTTGTATCATCCTTACAGACATCGGACAATACACATAAGATGCCAAGCATAAAAATTATTATACTCAAACCTCAATGTTGCTCTTATGTCCAAATGACTAAAGGTGAAGTTCTTTTTACTTCAGATAGATTTTTTAATGATTAATGTGATCCCTATACTTTTAAAGGGCTCTCTATTTTTATTTTACTCGTAGACCAGGGTAAATTGTCTCTGGTCTCTATACTGTTCCATATAGTATGCATATTAGACCTGGTCAGTACCAATCTAACACGAAGAAAAATCGTCGGGAACGCCGGTTCGAAATTACAATAAAAAAATCATTCAACAACTTTTAGAAAGGACATGTAAGTCAGATACAAAAAGAATAACGATCAAAAAGTAAAATCATGGAATTTTTTAAGTGTATCATTGGTATAAAATAAATAGATTTTTTAAATGTAGGTATGATCAAAACACACACACACACACACACACACACAAAATAAAAACATAAAACCTCAAAAAATAAACTTGATTGTTAAGGTAATTGTAGCTGATGTTTAATTGCTTGTATATAGTTTCAGAGATTTAAATCACAAATATAGTTCATAACAGTCTAGTTCTGATAGTAATGTGCATATTATTTGTAATAGTTCGGAATCATACCCATTTTGTAGTTTTATTTAGCTCTTAACCCATATCATTAGCACAACATTAATCCGATTTTAGTAGTTACTAATTTCAATAACTGACAAATTTATCCGTAATAGTAATGTAAGCCTTTCAAATCTTAGTAATTCAAGATACTTTACCTAATATAGAAATCAAATCCACATTAATTCAGTACCCAGACAGACTAGCAGTTAAAACATAAAAAAATATAATAAATACCGTGTACATTATGATAAAGAAACATTTATCTACTTCGTAAAATTATGTACAACACATATTCACAACTTACCACAATCAAAACCAATACTAGAAATCAAAACAGCTAATGCAAAACACACACAGGAAACTACCCTGCTCAGGCAAAGACAATCGACACAATGATATAGTCAGCTGTGAAATATCAGGTTTATAGCTGTATATAGCTGTTCTTGTCTGTCACCAAAGGTCGAATAACAAGAAAAGTGTGATCATTTTACAACAAAGGCATGTGGGTTTATAATGTACGTCCAATCAAAATTTCACTAAACTACATTTTTCATAGATGTATCCAGTTGAATTCTTGAACTTCACTGGATGTCATAAATTTTGTTATTTAACGCTGTTCAACAAATATTTAATATACTTAGAAGAATACCTAGTATTCGCACTTAAAATTTGGCTTTCATGCAGTAAAGTCACAACATTGAAGACCTCAGCTCTAAATCCGTTTTGTTATATGCATGCTGATAGTCAAAACATATGTGACAGGTGTACTCCTCAAGTACATCTTGTCTCTTCTAAGTATATATCCCCATAGCAAAATACTAAATATATGTTTGCACCCAACGCTTTGTAAAACACAGATTTGCCAAAAAGTTTTGAATTCTACACTTTTATAAAACTTTAGCTATTAGCATGTTCAAACCCTTAGAATACGCAATCAATGAAATGAAGTCTGATCCTCTTTGTTTGCACAGTGGTATTTCATGCGTCAGAATTCGCTTCACACAGACAAGATACAAATATCGCAGACTTTTTTTTAATTTGAAAATACAAACTTCACGTGAATTGAAAGAAAACATCAATATTTCTAGAGCATATCTCTTTGGTATTTGATCTGGGAGTGCAAGTGTGAGATAATACAGCAAGTAGGCTTTATGCTATAGCCAAATACGTACTAAGAAAATAAGTCCTTGTGTCACTGCACTATATATTTCAAATGTCAACATTTTAAAGAGACCCGAGAAAAGAGCGCCATCGTGTGATCAAAAGTCAAACTCATTGCAGGAAACAACATTACGGGATCCGAATGAACAACACAATGACATTTGCAATCCTTATTAAAATATCGAATGCGTATATTTGGAATTCTCTCGCCCGACTTAGTCTTTACGTTTGTGCAATATCAAGAACAAAAATCGTGAAAGAAGAAATCCTCAAAACATTAGATTACATTTTGTTTCCGCGACTTCCAAGCAACAGTCTAACTATCTCCAATTTAACAGCTCCCAATGAATTTGTCCAAGGGATTACAGCTTGAAGTAATTATTTACCTAACGATGCCCATAAATATGTCAGCGGGGAGCAATTAAGATATAATCGCATTATCCATTTAAAAACAAAGAACTAGCACAATTACTCAAAATAATCCTTCGTTCCTTAAAGGCTCCAACCTTGCTGATATAAACTAATTGTCAATAGTTCAAACAATCGGTTTTTATTAGTCTTTTATCATCGAAGTTCGTGTTGGAAATTTAAAACAACAAAACAACGGCTCTCGTCACTTGATTGCTGCAGTTAGTTTTGTTTATGTATTAAAAAATGTCTTTTTAAACAATGATGGAGACCAACAATGTGAAGGAAAAACAGCAGTATAAAAAAATTGACTGAAGGCAAGATGGAGGTTATTGTATGCGTCATTTGGCCATATTGAGCGAATATAATCTATGAATCACAATTAACAGAACACTGAACTATTCAACCGACAAAAGAAAGTTATAAGCACGCGCTATAGCCTCACACAGACGGCGATTGTAATAAGTAAAAAAAGTTGAGATCTTAATAAACTACAGTAAAAAAGCTGTGGAGTTTGAAAAGGGTCTTATTATCTATTATTTTTTGTGTTGTCTTTAGGAACAATACATTGCTAGGTTTTCCAGGCGATATATATTGGATATCACCCAGGTTTGACCCTATATTTACAAAGTGAAACTGTAGAACATCGAGATAATTAAATGTATATCACAAATGGTCATAGATATATATTAACCTATTTCGCGTTCATCAAACATTGATTTTCTCCTTTCGAAGCATGATACGCTCTTGTGTATAGACTTAACCCATAACGACTTTCAGATTAATGTCCCCGCATGACGCACTCAAATATATCAAAAATCATTCTCATTTTTCATCTTCTATAAAATAATAACCAATATCTTATTGATCAGCTTTGAAGTTTTTTTTAGAAAGTGCATTAAACTGATTTCGGAGCCAGTCAAACATCCTCCGATGATTCTTTGGTTTAGATATATTCAATGGCGTCGTGATAAAAAAAAAATATTGAATTAACAATAGACCGTAATGATGTGTTTTTAAGAGAAATAAAACGTTGGACTTTGATTATAGCTCATGATTAGCATCTATCATATAAAGGTTTATACTACTGAGGTCGCTTAATTGAATACAAAATGGCTTATTAACGAGAAAAATACGGTTTATTTAAGTACGCGGGAGACAGTTGCTGTAATCATTAGTTTTAGTTTTTTTTTTTGTATAACAATGGGGCATGGTGCTAAACAAGTTACATAGTTTACAATTAACAAGTGAATGTCATTCAGCGATCAATGACATTGCATCACAATGGAGCAAACAGGTGATACTCAAAGAGGTGACAATACGAAGACCACAAGACTGGACTAAATTACATATTATATACGTGCATTGAAATGTGCACGTAATTGGACAACTTTGGTAGTATAATATAATACAAGTGTCATATAGTGTGGGTTTTTTCTATAAAGCTGGTGGGTGTATTGATTTTCGGTCGGTGCTTCCGTGCTTTCGCCACATGCGTTAAGACAATAGCCGGTTAAATAATTTTGGTTCAACGAATAAAAAGTGCAATGCAGACACCAGACATTAGAGCTTAAATGGCAATTTTCTATCCCAAAGAAACAATTTATTCTTAGTAGTACTAGTACTGTGGTGTATTAATACATTTACATGTTTAATACATCTACATGTATAACCTTGGTTCCCTTGATTACTCTTTAAAAAGTTCAATTCAGATGTTTTCTGAAAACGGACTTTACTACACCTTTAAAGCTAAACCCTTTAAAAATAAAATGTGTTGATATTAATCCTAATAAGTGCCATTTTCCTTGTGTTTTGTAAAAGCATATAAAGCCGACAGGTACGAATTACAATTTGTACTGACAAGTACAAAATTAAAGGATCGATACATTTAAACAAACCATATTTTTTCAAACCCAAAACATGATGATCACTTTAAGCATGTGGGGAATAATATGGGCCTGAATATAAACTTTATATTTTGTTTACAGACGATGGGCAAAATTCGATTACACAGTAACAACAGGCGAATTATCTCGCTGCAGCTGATAAACAACAGAAGCTCAGACAGATTCATGAAGAGAAAACAAACTAGATTAATTAATTTAGCAAATGATGGTGACATCAATACTGACAGAACAAAAGCTATTTCAAAGAAACAATTTGCATTACGGCTTGTAAACAAGCTAATACAACAATCTTCTCACCAAGTAAATGAGAGATGCGCGGTGAGCAAGGTCGATATAATTTACGAAATTTTGGGAAAAAAAATTTAAAATACACGTTCCAATTCAATATGATCTTTCAATTGCAAACATGATAAATAGAACTGGTTAACAGTAAGGAATAAATAACTATATAATACTTAACTACTCAAATATTTATACAAGAGATGTGAAATTGGAACGAACTGGCATAAACTAAACTAATTTCTTAGAAACAATTGACATTTGTGGTTGTGAATACATTGACTTAAATAACATTTCCAGTTGTTAATTGAAGGCCTCATGTAGCAAAGTTTGACAGATACTTATGAGAATGGAGTTAATTGTCTGACCCTGTGGGTGAATGATGAAGTAAAAAAGGCCTCAATATTATAATGGTCAAATGTCTGCACCTATTCGTTCACCGAGTTCCCAATATGATTGTTTATGTACTTGTTTCGTAAATAATGGTCTAACCAACCCTGAATAATCTGAAGACCTGTCTAAATCAGTTACTGTTTGCAGTCCTTGGGAAACCGAACACTTCTCTAAACCACATTTTTAAAGTCCAAATGGGACTCGATTTATATGGATATTCGCTGTACAACTTTCTGGTGAGATCACATACACTTGGGCCAGAGATTTTTTTATATTTAAATTTTTTTCCAAAAAAATCAAAAATTCATCGTTTTTAACCATTATAAGCAAGTTCTGACAATTTTTTTTTTCCATTTTTCGCAATTTTGACCACTATGGTATATACAGGAATATGATAATGGCAAAATTGTCGTAAGAACTTGCTAATAATTGTTAGAAACGATGAATATTCGAATTTTTTTTGGGGGGGGAATGGATATAAAATAAAAATCCTGGACCCAAGTGGCTGTGGGTGAGATGTTAGACATTGAAACGTATGTACAGCATACCGGAATTAGCAATGTTATTGCAATACTAACATTTTTAGAGAAAATGAGCACAATTTGGGCTGGGATTGGCATGCTATAGCTAATTCCATAGTTTTGGTTTCGAGTACTTCTTGTATACAATTTTTTTTTATAATTTAGATCTTTCTATGTATTTGGTTCTGTTCTTGCTGCTGATAAAAGGTTACACTTCAAACACATGTAACTGTAGTACATTTGCAATATTAGTATGAGTGGTACTTCCGCATCCGTAAAATAAGAAAGCCTAGAATACACCCGTTACCTTTTCACTCCATAAATTCCCAGTGACAGAGAATCTGAAATGGTGGTTTTCAGAAAATAAGGTTCAAGCCTTATATGTGTTCTCTTTGTAAAACATTCGTATAAAGTTTTCAACATTTTCTAGCAAAGGTTTATTCCAACCCCGGAAGATCCCATAGATCCCACTGTATCTTGGGTAAAGATTAAAATAAATACACTAAATATTAAAAAAAAAAAAATGTGGGGTCCAATTTATTTTCCAATAGACAAAAAAGCATCAGTATCAAGTATTAATTAGATGTATCATCGTGTAAATTCCACAAGTATGAGTGTTCACTTGTTGTTAATCTTGAACTTCGTAAATAGCGTCTTTCATGCAGATTACACATGGGAAAGTGGCAACATCCCAGTATATGGTAAATTTAGAGGAACAAAATTTACATTTTAAAAAAATTGATGTAGAAGAGTATTGCTTTTTTTTTTCAATTTGAAAACTTTGTAGTCGGGTAAATGCATATGGACTTCATAAAAACAAACCAAGATTTCAAAAAGCTTTTAGAAAATGCCAAGCTTATACAAAATATAGTTGACATTTTAATGACAAATGGCGTTTCATTACGTCAAAGAACGTCAATATGTAAATCTAGTTTGATTAGCTTATTTTTCCCTTTACACATTTACCACCTACATGGTAGGGTAAGTATTGTTCGAGTTGGTGATAAATGTTTTGGTAACACTCCTAATTTTCCAGTAAATCATGTTACTCTATATAATTTGCATTGTTCATTCGATTTAAGTCTGAGAAGATTATCATCTAAATAGTAATACAATTTGTCTGTGGTCACTATAATTTGACACATTATATTTAATACGGAGGAACCATTTACGTAAATGTCTAATAAAAGGCTATGAATCGAATTTGTTTTCGCTCAAAATAACAAATTGAGATCGTCGTGTGATGTCCACTGTGCGACCATTTGTCCATCAAACCGAGGTTAAATGGAGGAGCCCTTTTTAAAAAAAATATGCTTCTAAAACATTCAAGTCCTGTAGTACCAAACTGATATATCAAAATGCCAGATTGAAAAGGTAAAGAATAATGCTTATATCCATGATAAACAAAATCATCATTTGCGTTTCATAAGTATTATCCGTCATGCAACATGGTAATTTAGATTCCTACAGTACATTGTTTTTACATATTTCACATCTTACCTGGCGGAAGGGAAGGTCCATTATAGTATGGTGGAATCTTGTATTCTTTCATCCTCGCTGTATCTCATGGACCATCGTCTGAAAAATAATAAAAAGCTACTGAAAAATATTATCCAACATCACAAATGAAGAAACAATGTATTAGATGCATTAGAGTATAAGTCCCCTTTTCTTGTACATGTACATAGTTATTTTATAATTCTTGCAAAACTCAAGTAAAGAATTTTTGAGTATTTGTAAGTCTGAATACATTTTAATCGGTAAAAAAAATACCTATCACATCTTCGATAACCAACGATTACACCCCGTCCCCTCTTTCACAGGACCGTAATCCTTTGATAAGGAAGATGAAATATCTATTGCATACACATTTCTGATAGCACTTCAATTGGTTGTCACAGAAAGTCCTCTTTCAGCAATGACATAAATACGATAAAGCGTGGTAAAATTATCGGTCCCGACTTAGCAAGGACATTTTATTTCCCATCTCAAATATATCTCAGAAATAAGTTATCATATGAATAAATTGTACCAACATGTACTGGAGCGAACAGGAAGTCAAATTTGAAAGAATTGCATATAATTTGTTTTGGTATATTTTAAAATAGGAAAGTCCAAAGTCCAATTGAGTTATTGTTTTTTTTTGTTTTTTTTTTAATTATCTACTTGACCTTCATATAAATGCAAAATAGTATTGTTTCGAACATATGTCAGCCCCATTAAAGTGTTAGTCTATAAGAATCAGGCAGTGACTCAAAACACGATATAAAACAAAATATTTTGAAAGTGCAATTTATCTTCTTATGTTTGTCTATTTGCACCATCAGAATTATTCAGGAAAAAAAGACAAGAGTTTCCATATCATTTTGGTAAATTAAGTTATAAATTCATGAATTCAAAAATGCACCGAAAATGAACATTTTAAAGGCAGATAACTGTGTCAAAAACCTCGTTTTTCTTAAAGTCTATTGAAAATGTTTTAGCAAATTCAGTGATGCAGAGATCAAATAGTGTTTTTTCTTTCAAATAGAGAAAGCATCCTTGAGCGAAATTATACTGTCTGATCGGTAGGTATTTAAGTCTGATAATTTTCACAGGTAATTTTTTTTCTGCTGCAACCAGAGTGAATGCCATTTATTTAAAAATATACATCGAATATATATTATTTATAACAAAGAATCCCCCTTGGTAATAAAACTGTTGGAGCCTACGGACCCGAGCAAAGTAAAAGTGCTACAAAGTATATAACATTTGAAGACACCACAACCATACGAGGCATGGCATTTGCCAATTTAAAATTATTTCTTTAAAAAGAAATCCATAAACAATGGAGTAGGTCGCCAATTATTTCCGGGGACAATAGGGTATTTTGCGGTCTAATAATATTGGAAAACCTAGCTGTTTGTAAATTGATGTGGTTAAATGAGATCAAGCATCGATTCAAAAGCTTTTGAAAACGATTTGTATACTTCAAGAGAGTACCATGGGCCGCCTTAAATATTCAAGGATGTCCTTTACGATAACCATTTTGATGAATAAATGCACATGATTAGTAAAAAATAATGAGATTTATCAAATCAGGGACAAGATAATTCGGCGATGTTTTACAATTCATACAGGAATTTATAACAGCAAATTCCAATTAACAGCCATTGAATAGTTTTCTATATTAATCTTTTAACAAATTTGCTGCACGTAAATTTTTCACTCAATATCATAATGCAGATAAAGTGCAAATACTGTTACTGAACAAATGTAATGCTGAATTGCATTTTCTGTAAAACAAATAAAAGATCTGCTTCGATGCTGATGAATGAAGGCTCTGGAAATCTATCACCGTAGCATTAATTCAGTACATATACTTGAAGTCACGAGTAATGCAACGCCTCTGCCCTTGCTCTTGTATAGAAAGGTTTTGAAATCCTTACTCTGAACATTGCAGACGTGCCGATGCACCATACATTTATGAAGGACAATCTAGGATTTCTCTCCGACACCAATATATTGATTTGGTAATTTTGCCCTAAGTAATGTCCGGTATAGTTCAAGTTACGCACCAACCAAGTTTCTTTCAAAAATGAAAATTACATGAAATATTTAACTTTCCTGTGGTGTTGAACCATTTTTAGACAGTAATTATATGCGTTTTTCCTATCATTCAGTATACAGAATGCCAGAATACTTAGTATAATGGAAGCTTAACGACGTTTGTAATGGTGGTCATACCGTATTAATTGTTGCTGTTGGTGCTTACTAATTAGTTATATATAAATAACATTGTATTTATTAACTCAATGTAATCTAAACTTCTCGTGACTGCGGTGATTCGATGACGGGACAGAAAGGTCACTCATTCTTTTGTTCTTGGACCATGAAGTAATGAAAAATGCCTTCTGCCAATGGTGTAATGGTTTGGTAAGCTATAGATATATTATGTCTAATTGTCACAAAACAATTCTTCTAACATTGTATATTAAGGTCCGGCTCATAATAATAGTTGTTAAAATGTGACATTCACTCACTCAGTGAATTTAGCAATGACAACTCATACACACACTAGCAAAAAAGGCACAATTCAAAGCAAAGTCTTTCTATAATTAATGACACCAAAAACCTCTTATTTTGAAATTCTAAATATCGAGATTTCAGGAAATACGATTTAATAATGGTTAACTGTATCGATACAACAATACTATGGTATATTTAGTCATAATCAAATTTCGCCCTTTAATACCAAATTCTGTCAAAGAAAGACTTAAATAGAGATGCCACGTCTCGGGTGATATCAGTCTTTCGAACACTTCTTACAGTACACTAAGGTAGATTCTTCTTTAGAAATAAAAATGCAATGGATCCAGCTATAAGATGGATTTAATGAAACCTATGATATAATTTATATCAATGCGGTTCGTTCCAGTTAAAACGTCTTTTTGTGCCAGACGAATGCCGCGGTACCGGGTAATAGAAAGTAAGCCTTTATTTAAACCATTACCACTTTTTATGAATAATATTGTCTTTTTGTGAGCATGTACTGCTCCTCCCGATTTCCCGGTCAAGTCCTTTTGGTGGTGTTATCACGTACTTCAGGAATTCGGTTAATTTGACTACACAACTAATCTCGACTCCTGCAAAGAGGGTATAAAAATTATATCCGTAATGTCAAAGCTTTACATCTCTGATACGGTACAAAACTCCACCCCTTTTATGACACCAGAAACAGTGCGGATTTGTAATCAGTAGTACTCATGCCCTGTGATATTTAAACATCCTGTATACCAGAGCCTGTAAGTGATCGGAGTGATATATAAAAACTCAGGAAGCGGTTATAGGTCTGCGGAGGAGATTGACAGAAGCCTCTCAAAACAAAAGTGGTGCTTCGTACTACTTCGAGCAAGGAATAAATTAAGTATCCAACGTGCCCCCTGGGGCAACTTTCATACCATTTGCTCTTTGTGACAAAATATCACATTAAACACAACTGTCATATCAAATTTTGGATAAATGCATGATGTTTGTTTAATGTTCGTTCCCACAGAAGCAAAAAAAAACGTCCATATTAATTCAATTAAGTGTACTGTATAAATACAGTTGGTAAAAGTTTCTAAGTACAGCTATATCTAATACAATTTGTACTGAGTACATTTGTGTAACAACTAATAAAACGAAGCCATTCGGAATTTCCAGTATTATATTAAAGGCTCCTCTTACCGTATTGAGTTCCGAAAACAGTGGGTGTTTGCATTGTCGGTCGGCTTTCCAATTCATTGCTATATAGCGTGATACAAAGGACTTGTGGTGGTACGAATTTTCTCTACAGATGAAATGATTATGTTTTGCAAATGAAAGTAGAATATTTTTAGTTTTGATGATTGAAGCACGAAGGTCGTTTTAATATTTTTGCTATCGTTTCTGATGGAGATGAGAGGTAATTATTCAGCGTCAGTTGTTAATTGACAGGTCAAGGTCGTGAATTGCAAACTGATTAGACAATCATTTTTAGTACATCTTTAGCACCGAGTAACTGGGTAATGCTTTCACTTTTGATAAATTAACCTTAAAATACGTTATACTGAAAGAAAGTCTTCGGTTATATTCGGGTGAAAATGTTAGGTATGGGAAGTGCATCAGCACAAAATAATGAAGTGTACACTGAACTGTAAAGTTTTCTGGCAACGAGGTTTTTTTTTTTCACTGTGTAAAAAGAGGACATGTCAAGCGAAATACTGCCAAACCATATCATCCAAAAAGTTAAAATCAAAAGACCTACGGCAAGGACAGAGGTAATTGGAAAAATTGTGAGCTAGGCTGGCTTAAATATCCCCTATACTCACCCCTAGAAACCATTGGTCAAATTATAAAAAAAAAAACCGTCCAACAAGAAGTTGATGTCGCTCGAATCTGAAATCGAATCTCACGATAAGGAATACATATATAAAAACAGTAACAATACCAAGTGAAAATTTATTATCCTTAAAATATCAAGTGGCTGAGATAAGTAGTTGCAGTTGTAGTTTGAAAGGCGCCGATGGACAAACGAACTGAAGTACACCATGATCTTTATAAATCCCAGGGGTATAATAGCCAAATAAAACCGAAACCGCGATGAACAACGTCGATTAAAAAATGTCTCGATTCGTATCCCAGTTGCAGTTGTATGATATATAGTTGATTCAACACGTAATTCGTAATGACATGTGTCTTAGGGTATAATTTTGATCTCGGTAGCGCAGGAGTACTCTTTACTTTCACATTTTCGAACATTAATTTCGTACAAAGTTATTAGCAAAAAATACAAAAAAAGCAATAACAGGAAATGAAAAAAATCCTTTTAAATTAAAAAATTATGTCACGCATTTGTTTCCCCGACGCAATCGATATAGTTTCGCTCTTTACCCTTCGACCTTAAAGGCGCTCTTGCATGGAAACGCAAGTCACCTGATCGCAATTCTGTTTCCCGATTGGCCAAATACTTATAACTAAGTTGCGTTCGAAAGACTTTAAATTATCGAAAATTGAAATTGCGTGCCATGTGTTATTTCCTGAATGAAATGTAGAAAATTATAATTAAAAAGAAAAAAAAATACTGCGTCGACTATCTTTATTTTTAAAGATAGTACTTGTCCGATTAAGTGTTAGTTTTAGTAATAATCAGTCAAAAAGGGAAACATTAAAAACATGCATATCAAAACCTCACCGATCTTACAATATTAATTTCACTCAAAGATACTTTCTTAATTTGAAAAGATCACTATTTGATCTCTGCATCACCGGATTTGCTCAGGTATTTTTCAATAAATGTTAGAAAATGAGGTTTTTGACAGAGTTATCTGCCCTTGAAATGTTCAACTCAGTGCATTTCAATGCAACTATAACTTAATTTACCAAATTGGTATTGAAAATGTTGTCTTTTTCCCTTGATTCCTGGTGCAAATAGGCAAATTAAACGTTCAAAATTGTGTTTTTTTTCATTCCATGTTTCACCCACTGCCTAATTCTCACAGAGACTGACACTTAATAATATTGGTCTTTTTTTTTCCTAAAGCATAGAGAAATTGAAAGACGGATCGTGAATTTACAATGTGCGTAAGTTGAATAAAATTTTAAAATCAAAAGGAACGAGTGGACTATAAGTAGATATACTGAACGTGAGAACGAAGACACGTGTTTCAAGGAGTAACTATCATCAGCAGCATTTGAATCAAATATTTAGGAAGATTTAAATTAAAAAAATGTATATAAAAAGTACTCAAAACCAAGAACTATCGAAGTAGGACGCCAAATCCATCACTTGGAGGATCTACCATGTGCAGTACAAGGAATGATGCCAGTGTTTAATTTGTAGTACTGCAAATATTTGATTAATAAAATCGGATGTACATTAATTCGGGGTCATACAAGTCTGTCTACAGTGTTGGTGTCAGAATATCCTCGGCTAAATTTGGTCCACTAGCAGTGGCAACGACTATATAAGGTCTGAAAAATTCGTTTACTTGATTCTTTATCCTACATAACAACACATAGATGAGCTATCCCGTACTACCACACATCGTGTACTAAGTTGCAGCTCTTGATTAATTCTAGGAGGAATGAACCGGCCAGCGAAAGCTATATTTTTATATAGCCTAGCTGGCCGAGTGGTCTAGGGCGCTAGTCTTCGTACAAGCGGTGTTGTCATAGATGTCACAGCGGTACGAGTTCGAATCCCGCGGAGGGAACGACCAAAAATTTGCTTCGCAAAATTGACAGTTTTAACATCGTTGGGAATTTTTCAGACCTTTCTATAAGTTCCCTGTATCAATTTGATCTGATGGTGCAGTGTAGCGAATAGAGTCGTCACATTCTGAGACGTTTGAATAATATTGATTTGTTGTGACATGCATCATTAATTTGATCCTCTATCCTACATAATGACACCTAGTTGAACTGTCCCGTACTACTATACATCGAGTACTAAGTTACAGCCCTAGATTAATCCTACGAGGAGGAATGACCCGGCCAGCGAAAGCTATATTTTTATATAGCCTAGCTGGCCGAGTCGTCTAGGGCGCTGGACTTCGTGCAGGCGGTTGCCACAGATGTCACAGCGGTACGAGTTTGAATCCCGCGGAGGGAACGACCAAAAATTTGCAAATTTTGGTCGTTCCCTCCGCTGGACTGTCAAATTAGAGAAGCAAACCTCCCGGTAGTTAAAAAGTTTTTTATTCATGCACCGGCTTGGAATGAGAAAAAGTCTAATTTCAGCTGCATGGGGCACTTTTAAGTTTCATTTCTATCGATATCTAATCGATATAATAAAAAGTGTATGTTAAAAAGCATTTAATAATGTATATGATTTAATTTTTACATTTCGTCATGCATTTGACTTTTATTTCTCGGGGAACTTGCTTTCTATGAACATTGATCGGGTCTAAATTCTAAATTCAACTGCTGTCACTTAAGTCAATATGAAATGTCAATTTAGATGAATCTAATTTTTTGTAAAATAAATCATTATTTGAACAACACTAGCAGTTGCCATGACAATGTTTCAACGATAACGCCTATTGTTGCTGATAAGATTGCTATTTACGTAGTTTCGTATGAAGCGTCACTGCTCCTCTGATGTCATCAAAAGCTTTAATCAAGTTGAAAATAACTTGAGTGACATTAAAACTTCTTAAAAGACAGAATATGAGCCTATGTAATCCGGAGTTTGGTGACAGTAAACTGATAAAGCGGGATAGAAGTATATAATGAAAAAAGACTTGCCTTACCGCTAATAGCAATGACAATCACTGATACACATTTCCTGAATTTAGCATCACAATTCATTGAAAATCTCAGTCTATCTACCTCAACTGCAACCTTGGGATGCTAGAAAGTGTCAGTACTCATTGCTACAAGATTCTAGCCGGGGCTCCATAGGGAAAGTCAACATGCACGAATTAGCTTAATTAGTACAATGTTTTAGTGAAGGGAAAAAGGCCAAGTGCCAGAAAAAAATTCAAACCTTCTGTGCAAAACAAGTTTTGGGTCTAATTAAGGAAATACAAAATGGAAAACCAACTGATTCAGGAAAATAATTAACCCCTAGGAGTGCAAATGGACTCTAATTAACGTGTAAAGATACAGAAGTATATCAATTGTTTTTCTTATAGACTCCCCCACCTCTTAGTGACATGCATTAGCACCCTATGTATAGAATCCACTTAATTACGAACACTACTTCGCTTTAATGGCATACTAGAAAAAATGGTATGAACATCAGGACGTTCGTAAATGTTTACATGTCTGTCGGGTAGATTCAACTAAAAATAACAGCTACGCTTTTGTGATTCCCTGCGATTATGAAAGATATTCTGTCCAGCGATATGGTTTTTTGGCACCCTTTCCCAGTCTGCACACGTTTTTTTTTTGTTTTTTTTTTTGTTTTTTTTTTTGTCATGTAATTTTATTTCATTTGAAGAAGTAATACAATATTACAAGGAAACAAGCCATGTTCGTAGCTATCATTCAGTTTGTTATATTTCTTTTATGTTTTCCTTCTAGATTCAATTTATCTAGTCCCTAATATTTCCATAATGCATTGTGCTTAAGCTTGCGTGCATTTTGACCTTCGAACTGACATGATTATTATAATAAAATACTTCCTGTTCGTCTTAATAAGAAATGACAGCATTGCCATTGCATTATTTTTTTTCATTAAAAGTGTCAAAAAAATTTATTAAGACCGGTATAAGGTATATTCTTCATATACTTAATATAAAATCATACCCAAACAATTGTTTTAAGATAATATGCAGATATTAAATAAGAATTATTTTAAACTGAAAAAACTTGAAGTAAATTGAACAAACGATATACCTTACCTGATAAAAAGGGAAAACAGTTCTCTTTTCTGGAAGACCTAACTGTCCAAGGCAGGGATAATTAACTCCGACAAGATATCGTTACATAACAGACGCGATTTATCATACCAAATAATAGCTATTTAAATATTAATGAAGAACATGTGTCAACAAAATAAAGTTTATGAAATCAATTAACTTGCGATAATATTGTTAAAATACAATGTATTTCGATTAATAAGAGAAAATGATAACCTTTTGATAATACAAATGCTACTTTGTTACAATTTTGTTTTTTTTAAAAAGCAATTATAACTTAAAGTTACAAAAGTAAGCTATACTAAAGACCTTCTTAATGTAACATCATAAAACTACACTTGTTTTTTATTATTATTCATGGTTGCATGACAGGGAAATCAATTTAACTATATATTTATTAGTATACTATATATGCATATCGACTACACGTAACTAAGTTGGCAAAATTAATACAGTACAGGGCCGGATCCAGACACTTGTGCTAGGACATTATTTGCCATTTTGTCTCTATTTTACAAATGTAAATGATAAATTTTCCAATAAAACACGGGTGTCAACCCCCTCTGGAACCGCCACTGCAGTACTATTTTATTGTGCAATGCTGATTTTTTTATGCCCCATGAGTTTGTAGTAAGTGTTGTAAAAGTTTGCATTCGCGAATTTGAAATTCAATGAAAACAGACCTTTAAAAAGACAATTATTGATATTTAAAGAACTTTACAATAATCAGTTATTCGGAAATTACTGCTGAATCTGTCCATTTCTCTGTTCAACGACTCCCAACTTATTAGGTATAATTGTGTAATCCGTTTCAAAATACCATTCTATAACACAATCCCACGTTTTATACCATACTACAACATACGATATTGGCTCTGAAGCAAATGCTTTCATTTTGTTGGACGAGAATCTATCGTCGTTTATTTGATGTAGGAAAACACGGGCTTATTAATGATTTAATTAGCCCAATCCCCGACAGATCGGACCTGTGCTTCTTCTCATCAATGACACGAATTGATTTCATGGAATTTCATGAATTTGTCTCCAAAGACGGCTCTTATTACCAAGACATTTACATAATCAGTACTTCTAGTGCTCTTAAGGATTGTTTTGTTGAAGAGAAACAATATACCGGATAATTTGTCTTTTTATTCTTTAAATATATTGACAATATAAGACTTAAGTCGGGTGATTCCATCGGAATGAGTTTGAATGGGACGATTTCTGGAGTATGCTGCACATCCAAGCATATAAACCTATAGTATATAGAAACATATATGTCCGTCTGTCTGTTCTCTTATCCATGTCGTGATGGTTCCTCATCGTTCATTGAAGAACCATGGTTGGCGTTGAGGTGACATTTATTATCCCGATGGTGTTTTTGTCGCTTTGATATATTCACCATATCCATTCTCCCTATAAAATGTGACATATTTTTTTAAGATCGTTTGAAAGACTTCTCCAAAACTTCACTTGATATAGAATACCTTTTAATCAACAGGCGTATGACGCTGTCGACACAACTCATGGAATCTGTTTACTACACCAATAACAATGCTACCCTTCTTTAGCAAGTTGTTGAGAATGCTCAATGTACACTTCTGCAAGGTAAGGCTTGGGGAAAACAAAAAAATTTTATTGGCGGAAATGAATATCGAGTATTATACTCTGCGCATAAATATCGACCATTCCCAGAGTTATCACACAAGATAACATATAAACTCGTTAGAATTTTTGTGTGTTCTGGAAAGCCTTAACTTGACCTACGTAATAGATTCAGCTACCTTAAGAAGCTAGCCTACAAACCTAATTATAACAAATGGAGCGTACCGCTACGGAATTTATTCATTTTCTCGTATAGACAGCTTTTTTTTTTTATTAAGGGCATGAGGTTTCTAATATCTGAGATGAGTTCATTCTGAAATGTAACGGACATGATTTTCTTTTGATTTTTTTTAATTGCAACATTAAGGTTTCAAAAAGTCCAGTCGTGTTTGCGTGTTTTGAAGAAATCTTAACTTTGACATGAATTCTTAAGACACTGATTGTTAACGTTCTAAATCACTTCCCAGTCATAGAATCGGGCCATGCCTTAAAACATACCCATGTAGATTAGGAGAAAATAGCTACATTACAGATATTACTTACAACATAATAGATTTCGTCAAGACAAAACACACAGACGACATTGCCAATTAGGGAATATGACCTTTAACAGAAATCGTACTGACCCATTGGCACGTTCCAAAATTTTAAACTCATCAACACCCACGTAGCTCAAGTTTTCTACTTTGTCCTTTTTGTTTTTTTTTATTCAAATGTTTAAAAGTAGACAGTTTAGGCTCCGTTTAACACTCCATAAATCAATACGAAGACATCTCATTAGAAATGAGGAAAGGCGACAAGTAATCTGTTTTGATATACGGCAGTGTTGTATTTGTTGATGCAGTTTGTTGTGTATGTACTTAATAGTGTTTTATAATTGTTTGTTTTATTTTTATATTGCACAGGCCAAAAGGTCTTTGACCATAACTATAAATGTGGAATTGAAAAAAAAATTACTAAATCACAATGACAAAAAAAAGATAATATTGAAATTATGAATTAAAATTATTACTAATAACTTTTTTGTGCAATTACTGTCATTGAAAGAATAATCAAAAGTACCAAGATTATAGCGAGAATCAAAAGAACGTCAAAGACCAGACATGGAAAACACACACACAATGAAGAACATAAAATGATATAAATAATACATACTAAGTGACAAAAGTGAATGAGAAACTCAGAATCAACTAAAAAGTTTGGAGTTTTTTTTATTGTTTTTTTTTTGTTTTGTTTTTGTGGGTTTTTTTGTGTGTTTTTTTTTTTTGTGGTTTTTTTTTGGCAGCTGAAATCAATAAAAAATATTGAAGGATAGAACTAACATAACTCATCTCAAATTAAATATGTTGTCTATTCTTTATGAAACATTATCAAGTCATCATAGATAGATGTTTACGTTCAAGATCATCATATAAAATAATAGTTAAGGGTCATTATCCTGAATGATTGAATAAACAACATTTCTCCATCCTAAAGTATACATTTGCGTATTTAAAATCCATTTTTCGTCCATAAACGTCATGCTCGATACAGCTTTTGTTTAACCCATCAATTAATGTTAATATCAATATATATTCTATTGAGAATAGCTATATCATTCGATTATTGAAAATAAGCATCCTTATGAAAACAGATATTCTTTATGGTACCCTTTGCAAACAAGTCATGGACGCGGTATAAAACTATTAAAAGATATAAAAAAAAAACACGTAAACAAAATAATTAGTCCAAGGAGAGTGATGAAGAGTGTGTGTGCGAGACATATAAGCAAACATGACTAACGTTTTGACCTTTGACATTTTGGGTTTTTTATTGCTTGTGGTTTTATTATCTTTTCATTAAGAATTTATTGATTCAAAGCCCCCCTCCCCTCCAAAAAAAGTATGATGAAAATGGGGCAAATTTGGGTTAGGGCATGCAGTAGCGGTGAAGGGGGAGGGTTCAAGAGATTGGATAGCCGCACCCCCACCGTTTGTTGTAAAAGTTTGTTGATTCTGCGTAAAATTGTGGCAAAAGAAAGAGCAAATCTAACCTGGAATCCCAACCATTTTCTAGCGCCTCTTTTCAAAAGCTCTGGATCCGCATGATTGTCATGGAGACAAACAAGAGCTATTAATAAATTAGCTCTTTCAATTTTAAGTTCGTCTTATTGATGTAATTGGCTTACATGAATGTAAGTGTATAATTATGTACAAAACAACATTTTTAAAATCACAGACTCCACAACTGAAATTTTTAAAGTATTTATCAATGTGTACTTTGCCTTCAATTGAAACCATAATATCCCATCTGTTTATATCAACAGAAGTTACCGATGCTTAAAATGAATTTCATCAGTCAATTAACGAAAATAAGGTTAATTAAAGTAACAGTCTCTGTAAGAAATATGCAGGTAGTCGTATGATTTATAGCAAACCTATAATATAGTATTATTGCATAAGGTTTTCCATATTGGCTGAGTTATTGGTCCGAGTCTAGCCATATTGGACTGAAGCGTATTTGCGCACTTTTGTATTTTGTATTGTATTGGCAGTTCTAACCATATTTATGCTAATATTCGAACGTTAGTCAATAATACACATTTTTCTTCAGCTGTGCATGAAACATTTCCTATTAAATGCATGTCTGTTTGCATTTATTACAATGTTTTTGTTTAAAGTTAATATTGACTATATACATGTATATATGGGTTGTGATAAATATATTATGCGGAACTACGTGTAAATATATTGGTGGACATGTGTTATAATAGTGACGGCAAATCTCTGAATTTTGCGCGTGCTTCCAACCGCCTAATTTTTATCACGACCTGCAATTAATACGTACACGTCTTTATATTTTTAGATTATCAGATGTGTTATAACTATAAATCACATCTGGAGAGGCAATTGCCAGTATCTTTTCTTCGGTACATAAATGTATTTCGTTCAAAAGTTCAAAAGTAGATGGATTAACACTTTAGTTATTACATAACAGGCATGTAATGGGAATATTATGGTTGGTATAAAAATAAATCAACATCTGGCATGTTACCATTCAACCGTCCAAAACGTTAGCTGCCAGATGCTTGAAGAGGTAAGTATACCCACGGTGAAATACATACACCAGTATTTTTTTGTTTTTGTTTTTGTTTTTTGTTTTGTTTTGTTTTTGTTTGTTTTTTAATTTCAGTAGTTTTTATTCATTTGAGAAATAAAGGGCAAACTAGTGAATTTTTGAACAGTGATAGATTACTTGACGTGACTGTAGGGGGCAGACACACACTTTTAAAGACAAATGTCTCTATTCTCTTCTAGCACGAACCGGTCATTGTTAATTGCTGGCTATACCTGGCTTTTTAAGCCAATTGAATTTCTCTTCTAGCACGAACTGGTCATTGTTAATTGCTGGCTATATCTGGCTTTTTAACCCATTGAATTAATGCTTGACAGGCTTACGCAGTACTATAGGCGCGAATTCATAGACGGACTCGGTGTACGCCTCCCTAAAATTGGGAATACATTTTTTTTGCATGAAATTCTATCGACAACATTTCGAATTACTCCCACTAAGGTGAAATCCTGAACCCACTTCTGACTTTCGAAATACAGATGACTTGACGACAGAAAACCTACTATAAACCTGTATAATAAAATTGGATCAGTCGTTCCTTGTAATGGTGGTCTAATTTATGATGTGTCGTAGAATTTTGAGCTCCTGTCGTCGTCTACCTGGGAGTGGTTTTTACGGGCATAATGTCATTTTTTTTTTAAATAAGACTTGCACTGTTGGGCAAGCAGTTAGAAATGTCAAGACTAAATTAACAATGGCAAATAGTAGGAACTGTCACATGCTTAGAATACTATTGGCTAGTTCTGTCGGGCAAAAAGTTCGAATTGTCACATACCTACAATAATACTGGCTTGTCTTGTCAGGCAAGTAGTTAAAAATGCCAAATGTTAGTTAGGTTGTAATTTGGACAAGAACAGTTATATTTTTACTTGCCTGATGTCGGTTTTGCTTTCGCCGGCAATATGCATTTTTCAATGCCCCGGTTTAGAGTTATAAATAAAAAGGAAATCAGGAAGTATTTGCTTACGGTTAAAATACATGGGATTGTTTTTTTTTAAATGAGTCGGCTTGAACCAGATATTCAAAAATTCAAATGATTGTTCCTTTATGTGGCGAAAAATGTATTCGACAAATTGACTATAGGGAAGTTATTTGATTCGTTGACTAGAATGTGTTGTACTATACTGATGTAGTTTTGACTTCGGCGCCAGGATTGAATAATATTCACTCTATTTAAACACAGTTGCGGAAAGGACTAGAGGCTCTGAAAAGAGTTTCTCAAATACGCACACACATGCGTATAAAAACAATGTATAGTAGCGAATATTACTAAAAATTTACTGTACTAGACAGATGAACTGTACTGATTTTTTTTTTCAGTGCTACTATAATAAAATACGGCAATCAATGCCCTCTCTACGCTTTTGATCTTTTTTGATCGAGGAAACTAAGTTCATAATAAAATGCTACAGCGACTATTCTTGTAACATAAAAATTCTTGTCAAACTAGTGATGTCAATGGAAAAACCTCAACAATAAGCATGCAAGCCTGAATTTAAGTAGAATTATTGACCCAATTGTTGTAAAAGTAAACTATTGCAGATATTTCTAAATTGAACCCTGAAAACATGTCTGAACTAGACACGGTTTAAAGTTCATTCGCATAGACCGAATGCATTTTGAAGTTCAAATGGGGTTCGGTTCACTGTACTTATTAAGTATCAATCCCTGTAAGAATCAGGCAGTAGTTGAAACATGGTATGAACAAAACTACCAGTGTAATTTGACTATTTGCACCGCCAGAATCAAGGAAAACAGACAAGATTTTCCATATCAAGCTGGACCATTGAGTTACAATTTCATTTAAATGCACTGAAAATGTACATTTCAAGGGCAGATAACTCTGTCAAAAACCTCATTTTTCTAAGATTCGATTGAAACTCTTCTATCAGCAAAGCCAGTGATGCAGAGATCAAATAATGGCCTTTTCAAATAGAGAAAGTACACTTGAGTGACATTACATTGTCACACTGGTAGGTTTTTGACATGCATGTTTCTGATTTTTCTCAATTTGCCTTATTTTTACAATTACATACACTTAATAACATATTTTATTCAAAAATGATGCTCAAATAATGTTGATAGTTTTCCATTAATGAAGAAATTTCTGTATTATTTTTTTCATAAAAAATGATTTGTTAATTCTCATTCGCTATTTTGTTGTTGGTCTCGAACCCTATGCTTGTGTCGACTTGTGAGAAGACTATTACGTCAGGTTGGATACAGTAGGAGGATGTGGTTTAGTCCCAAGACAACCATACGGCAATAAGCAGGCGTAAGATGGTTTCCAATCTTCTTCTGGTAACCTATAACCCTAACACATCTGACCTCAGCTTATCGTGAAATTCGATCCCCATGGTAGAGGACTTATTAGCATGTCTTCCGATCGATGAAATTTGCAACAGACCTAATTATCAGCCGAATACTAGTATTGCAATTTGTCTCCACGCATTCGTTATTGGGCGATTATATTGATATTTTGGGAGAGTTTGTCACGATTGCTGAAAATCCTGTGAAACTAGTATTTTTGAGGTGCTAAAATGTTCTATACTTACTCCTCGAGACAGAGCATAAAGCAGTTCCCAAGGGCGATCAAGACCAGGGTAGTCTAATATCAACTATGAACCAGGAAGCCAAATGCAGGGTCGACATAATGGAAGACACCGCTGATTCCAAGTTTTCATCAAAATAATTGACAAGTGAGAGGCGGATCCAGGAATGGGTTCTTGGTGCTAGAACACTTTCCATCCCCAACCTACTATATTTGTTAGAAAAGTTTGTTAATTTTGCCTAAAAAGAGCAAATGAGCCCCCTAAAATTCTTCGGATTCGCCATTAGACAAGTTGATATTGGGCTTTGATGAGGACTTACCGTCTGTTCGCCCGTTTAATTGTGAAATATTGAATTTCAAACTCGTTTATAAAGTAATAAACTTAACATATTGAAAGTATTGTGCTCCATATTGGAATATTGAAATTTATTTATTAAGTAATAAACAACCCATGTTAATACATTTCTTTTCATACAAAACGTGAAGAAATACAATAAAAACACCATATGGTGCAACGTAACGACGCCACCTTAACCAACATCGGATCATGATATCAGATGTATTGATATATGTCGATTGACATGCACATATATATAGGGAAATCCGAAGAAAACAGTTAAAATGTAAAATTAACCATTTTTTCCAAAATTACGCTCATGGGGGCCAAACAGAGTAATATACATTATTCCAAAAAGAAAACTCCAAATTATAAAAAAAGAACAATTAATGTAGGTTAGGCAAATGAGAACTGATGACCGAGTCGGACGTGGAGCTCATTTTCGCAACTTCTTTATAAAGTCACAACATATTATAAGAGTTATATTTTAATGCTAATATTAGTATTTTTGACGGGTGACAAGTCTGCTACATGAGTAGAATTCAATACTTGAATTTCTTTCTTTTTTTTTAAATTCAAAAGGTATAATTGATTTAGCTTTACAATTAGATCCCTTTGAACATGTCAACTGTTCAACTTTTTTGGCAAATGCTAAATGCGTATTAACACATAGAATCTTTTATTAGTTTAATGGCAGAAACAATTTGAACTTGAAATAAATAATATACTTGTAAAGATAAAGTCATCAATAGTCTGTATAGTTGACTTCTACATTCGCCATATACGTCCAATATGTAGTGGAAACTGGTTCACGGTTTTATTATACCAGACGAAGCAAGGAAACAAGACCAGCTATAGTTTTGCGGAAATACTAACATTGAAAATGTCTGAAATGATTCTATATTACTGTACCACGTTTGTTTTGTAGTAATCAATTCAAGTTTTTGTTCCCTTGGCTTCCATTGCAATTCACCTGATCCCCAGTTGACCTCGATATAAGTATGAAAGTGGTCATTGGCAAAGGATGTTAATGGAGCAAAATGCAAAGTTTCTCCTTGCTTCAAAGAGAAATCATCCAACTATGATAAATATACCCATTTTATTTCGTGCTGTGGTAACTTTCCACTTCTTTTGTTTCTACATGCATTGGTTTATATGATAAACAATCTATGAAGCACTGCAAATGAAAAGGAAATATATGCCTAAAATGCCAATAAAAAATAAACAAAGTCAAATAAACAAAGAAAAAAATAACAAAAGATAAGGATGAAACTAAACTTCAGTTCCGCATTTGTACCCAGCGCGGTACTATCTGGCCGGATTTATAAAACGTGCAATAAGGGAAACAGACGTAACGGCAGATATATCTGTAGATAATAAAACGGTGTGTCGCATATTTTTCATGGTATTAAAAATAGTCCATAAGTGTTATCACAATTCTTTTCACCGAAACAAACCTCCAAAACCCTTTTACTAGAATGTGACGAACGATATTGACCTATTTACTTAAATACAAAGAAATATATCAGCGATATTTGACACATAGTTTATATTTGTATACAAGAAACCCACGTGTTAAAAAGATCTGTAAAACATACTAAACCTAATTCCGTCATTCAGAAAAGAAGCAATTATTAAAACACACTGAAAAACAAGTTGTTGCGTAAAAACGTACAGCGCATGTAGTATAAGCAAGGTTGCTGTTCTCGTAAAAAAGTAACTTGTGACGTCAAAACCTCTAATGACTAGCAGATTCGGTGCACTAGACTGAGAGAGTTAACCCCTGAAAGGGATTCTGTATTAAGACTCGACAATTTATCATATAATACAGAATTATACAACGTCCTCGTGGCTTGGGAGTCGAATGCAAGAGATAGAGAGGGTTACAAGTTTTAAAAAAGTTTTTTTTAATAAATACTGTGATAATACTGTAATACTGTTTCAAGGATTACCAGTTTTAACATTCTTTTGGAAAGGAGTAGTCGATTAGCTTTAAGTTGTTTGCAATAAATCAAACACATCCTCACATGCAAAACACAAAGGTTCGTTTTAGTTTATTGGAATTAACTGTAAACATGTTGGCACCATACTTTAAAGTATTTACACGTTATCTACGTAATTACCGCAGTAACACTTCATTCAGCAATCAATGATTCAAGAATAAGCCAACATTCAAATATAACTCAGTAACTTTTCATTCAAACCGAAGGTAGACTAAGAAACTGAATTACAGAGGCGTTTTCGAGTTGGGGAGAAAAGGAGAAGTAGTTATACCGGAACAGCAACAAGACAACAAAAGCGTGAAAAAAAGCATGCGCAATGCTTTTCAAAAAATAAAAAACAAACAAACAAAACAAACCAAACCAAAAAAAAATTGTCGTTGTGCTATGCATACCCAACTCGTACTGAAAGTTGATATCGGACAGCTTTTAAAATAAAACCACATACCAATTTTGAAATCAATCCATCCACTGAGAGCTGAGGTTCTTGTGATGAAAATTTTCTCTTAGTTTAGTTTAAACATATTTTATTGCTAAAATTTACAGGCAATTGGATTGGACATAAGTTATACCAACTTACAAAGGTCCTTTCCACATAATCAATTATAAATATTTTGTGAACATACGTCAGCAATAAAACATAATATACAATTTAAACAACTAGTTGTGACAAAACTGAATCAAGGACAGTATATATGTTATCATATGTGATGAACTTGTCATTTCAATATACATGGCAATAGTTATCTGAACTAAAAAAAAAGAGTATAAAAAAAAGAGAAAATATGGGAAATATTAACAGGATGAAGTTAAAATTGCTTGCTGTGATAATCCTATGTCAAAACGCTTTGATTGTTTGATGAATAGTTGAACTGATTTAAATATATCTTTGTTTAAATCATCAGATAAGGTTTCATTTCCAAAAAGCAAAGTTTCGATTGTTAATTCTGGTAAAAAGACAGTATTATTTTTCATTTGTTCTCGTGTCTCTAAATATACTGGGCATTCCAAAAGGTAATGTATGGCATCTTCAACCATCCAGCCGCAGACACAAAATTTTCTCTATTATTCCATACGTCCTACAAAACATGAAGTTGATATCGGACAGCAGACACAATTGCATACAACGTATGCCCCATCTATATAAATTCAAATTTGAAATTAACCCATCTATTGGGATCCAAAACAATTCGGACAGACTGACGGACGGAATGACCGGCGGAATGGCGGATGAACAAAGGAATTCCAATATACCATCCGCTTGTTGAATGGGAGTATAAGAAGATATTCGTCTCACCGTTTCGTGTTAAGAAACTCTTATTTCATTTGATGAGGCCAAAAATAAATATATATCTGTTTGAGGTTACATTGGATAAAAATAGGGTAGGTAGATAGGTAAAATCATTTTATTTTTTTACATTATTTTATACAGATTTCATGACTTTAATAGTGTTCGACTGAAAATGTTTAGCGGCATTTCAACTAAAATGCAAATAAAATGGCCTTGGGTTGGCAGAAAAAAATAGGGTAAGTAGGGTAACCTTAAACAGACATATTTTTTTTCTTGGCCTGAACAAAACAGGTTGGGGATAGAAAAAAATGAAAAGTTGATCAAGATGCAGAAAATAACTATTAAAGCGTTCCTTAAAACATCAGCCAAATTTTACAAAATCAATGAAATATTCAACAAACAAAATATTACCTTGAGAAGAATAGGATGTGAAAACAATCCTGTCCAGTCATACAGAAACTTACGTTACAAACCAGTAGATAATATATTTTGATTTATAATTTCGTCTTAAAATACATGGAAATGGCAAACAGACACGTAAGAACAGATGGTAAAAACAGTTTTTAACAGGATCAATCTACAGCAACAACGTAAGCACATACAAAATGTAAAGCTGTGTTTTAAATAACAGCACAATATGCTTTAGGCTTTTCAGATTCGCGTGCTTTGGGGACAAGATCAGCCTGCCTGCTCAATATTTTTATATAGGGTTGGTAGATAGAAATTATGTTTATGTGAAAAGAGGGTATTGAACCCGAAATAATATTGAAAACGTATAGAGAATTTGGTTAAACAATACTTTAATAGTAATAAACTAGAAAAACAATCAAATTAAAAGCATCCATATTTTTAGGGGCAAACAACAAATTTTATTACAGGCAAAATATTCAGTAGTAACAGCACCATTTTAAAACAACCATGTGTAGTTCTAATATTCATTCATATATATTGTTGAAATCAAGACAAAATTACGTAAACGTTTGTTGGCATTTCGAAAAGCAACTATTCAACTTGGAATTGGAATCTTATTGCATCAAGACGTATGTTTCTTAGTAAACTTAACCAGTGTCAAAAGGACTTCATAAAGATATTCAGAACCACCCTTTCGGATATCAATATTGGAAATCATCGACATTTTTTGCTAGTATTTAAATGTCGTTTTGAATATTTACTATCTCGTGGCAAATCTCTCTCTCGAAAATTTTCAGCAAAAAGAAAAATATAAACATCAAATTGTACAAGTAAAAAGATTCTAATACCGGCTGACAATATAATTTTGATCAATCCAGTGGATCCCATTTTGTTCTAGGCAACCAGATTATAATAGCAACCTGCTATTCAGACTCCGATTAAACCCGCTGTTACCCAACCTCCATTCATATAGTTATGTACTAACGAAAAGCACCCGAGAAGATTCATGATAATTCTTTCAATAGTTGTGTCTTCACAGAAGTTGTCAATACTTCAAAACACACCAACCCGAACCAACTTTTGAAGTTAAATAGGTTTATGGTCGTTACAAAACAATGAAAACCGAGAAGTAACATTAGTTTCAGCACGACACGCACTTAGCAAATCGAAATAACCAATCAAAGTTCGGTGCAAATCAATGACTGACAAAATTACTATTATTCTAAACATCTTATAAAGGATAAGAAGTAACAAACTGAATTTTCTCATGAACATTAATTTCAGCCATTGTTAATGTGAAATTTTTAAAAGGAGAGTGGATGTTTACGGCCATAATGGGCCTAAAGCATAACTCAACAAGAACAACGTAAATTTTCGGATTGGAAAAGGTGGTGATTTTAAGTACAAGGCTTTATAATAATCAGGCAAAATGGTAAACAATCTAAAACGTACATTTCAATAACATGATCTAACAACATTATTTAACTGATGGACATCTTTTCTATTTGAATTGACCACTATCTGACATCTTCATTACCGGTCATTTTTCAAAATGTTTCTTTGGATGTTGGAATATTGATGTTTTGAAAGAGGTACATGTATGTTCATTTGCAATATATTTCAATGAAAAAAAAAGATTTTTTAAGATTATATGGAGTTAACTTGTTTTTATTCCTTGGTTCTGACCCTAGCAATAACTATTGATTTTTATTAGATTCAGCATTGCTTAGTTGAAAACAGTAAAACATTTACTTAGTTATGGCAAAAACTAAGGATAAACTTAGTTATGGCAAAAACTAACGATAAACTTACGCAATCCTTTTTGTCAAAGTTTCAGTACTATCAGCTAAAACGCAATAATATCATTATCTTTGATGAATTGCCTTCTTCAGAGTTATGAGGTTCTTAGAGAAATTAAGAAGGTAGCTTATGATGTAACCATTAATTACAGAAACCCCTTTCTGATTAAATCAATACTTCTTTCCTTTAACGTGCAGGCTTGCTCTTTTCAAGAATGAAAAATTTCTTTTTCAAATTGCAGTCACATAGTGATAGAGGAGTTTTGTCGTCATCATTGTACACGAGTGTCTATAATTATTTTTTTATACATTTTACCGGATTAAGTTGTTTAAACCCGGTCAGAAACGCAGCGTTAACACTGAAGCCACAAAAAAATAATGTATATGTGTCCGGTTATCCTACCCAACCTTAACATTTTATGGCAAATTTGGCTCCAGCACCGACTGTTAAAGACTCTGGATCCGCCTTGCAAATAATCCTTTATTATAGCACATCATTGAATTGCAATGGTCGTATCGTTTTCGGTTTGGAAAGGAAGATTAAATCACAAGCAGAACATAGACACTTACTCTACCAGTACACTTCGTCAATAGCTTGTTTTTAAAAACTTTTTTAGGTCGAAGTCTTCGTGTGTTTGCTTATTAAACATGTTTTGCTCTTGCTCAATAGTTCACCACAACAACGTTCCATGATAGTCAGTTGTGACAGTCTTCATAACTGCAGCATACGACATTCTCGTTACCCAGGTTCGAAAAACATATTAACTGACATAAAAAGACTTTAAAAAGTGTCTGGTTTGGACATGTTTTCAATTTACTCAGGTTTTGATTCGGACAGGTTTCACTGTAATTTGTTTTAATTGGAAGAGCTTTTACTTGTAAAATTAAGATAAATCGAATATTTCGATGTTAAATATATCTTAGTGAACTTCACTGCCAAATCATAAATTTGTTTTAAAATAGCTTGTCATTTTTTTTTCTCTCAGATTTTCTTACATGTTAAGTAGTTACACTAAAATATACCCATTATAAACGTAATATTTTAGCTTCCATGCATTGGTTTGATTGAGTACCAAGTAAATAAATATTTGACTTATCTTAATACTTAATCAATTCCAGGTTTAACATGATTGTTAATGAGCGTTTTAAATTAGCAATCTGTACCAAGTAAGAGCGTAATACAAGTAGGGATGTAAATACATGTAATACTAGGTGCAAAAAGGTAAAGGATTATAGCAAGCCCGCAAAATCTGTACTAAGCCATTAAATACCAGATTATCATACTTCCTGTATATCGTATTTGTCAATCATGCGAATTAATTAATTACTAACACGGAGTAGCAGGTAGCAACCGAGGATAAAAGTTGGAAGGCTATAACACTGGAGGCGCGTGTAGTTTTACGAGGAGATAGTCGCGCACAACTGTTTGTACAAAAAAAAATCCTAAATGCTCATTAAACTAAAACAAAAACGGTATAACCCACAACCTCTCCTTCTGGTTTGTTTTAAACCCCAAACTTATCGGCCCTTCGGTGTTCCCATCTCTTAAACCCAAAAAGAGTACATGCAGGGGCGCCTATCGTTAAACATAAAAAAATTCTTATCGTACTTAATATTACCACCAAAATGTTTTTAATATATTTGAAAATCGTTCAGTCATTTTATCAACATTGTACCAGCAATGTAGGTTCAATTTTCCGACAGAAAAGACTATTTATCTGCAATGTTATTGCATACTTTCAATAACAAATTAATCATGTTGATGCCCAACTTATGTCTTTCTTCATGTAAGTTTTTATTAATGAAAGATGAAGGGAATCTGACATTCAATGATAATGAGTACAGATGCACTTATATAATTTGCTATTTTTCTTGATCATGATTGGCCAGAGTTGTATATTATATTGTTATCATGATTGTTTTCTTCACAAAAATCGAACGCAAGTTTTTTTCTACCGCTTCCATTAGGCCAAATATAATAATATGTCTGTTTCTTGCTTATTTTTATTCTAATTTTTATTTGTTATTATTATTATGTTATTATTATTATTTTTAAGTATACACTTAACATTTTATAGCCATTCTGGCTCAAGCACTGTTAAAGTCTAGATTGTTTCCCCATCAACTCAATGTAAAATTGCTTTTGGAAAATACAGTAATTTTCCAACTTTCCATTGACACTTGTCTCTGAATACTAGTAAATATAGATTCCTATACATTACAGTGTTGTGTTGTTGTAAGTGTAGTTGTGTCGATTTTATCTGAGGCAAGTACCTGTGCTACCAACATACCTTGTTTCTTGCTGGTAGCAGGAAAAAAGACTATTTTGGCCCTAGATTGTGTCTTGAATTGTCTTGTTTCCTATGAAAACTAGATCTTTTCGTGAACTTCACAAAAAATCTTTAGTTTAAATTACACAATTGCCAACTATTGAATATACGTGTACATGAACATTAAAATAGAGAATCTTGTTAATGATTGTATCATTTAAAAAGAAATACCAAAACCGTATCATATGAAAGTTTGCCGTAGGATCGATATCACATAATTTTATTCTGAAATTATTGCGTGCAATAAAATTTTATTAGTGCAATATTTACTTTTTAAGCCAACGTACGATTATAATTACTGCGTTACACAGATAATTATTGTTTATGTGAAATTCATGTTAATCGAGTTTCACTTAAAATTCAAGTGAACTTTACATGAAATTAACGCGATTTTCACGCGAAATTCGCTTAACATGAACTTCATGTGAACAGTTCACATGAATTTCATGTGAAGGCTCGATTCACTCGAATTTCACGTGAACTCTGTCACAAAGTTAATTTGCTCAATTCAGGTGAAAATTATATGAAATAATTTTGCCTGTGAATCGATATTAAAAAAAAACTGTATTGTATTGCATTCCATGCATAATGAGCGTTTGAATTATTGCGATCACAAACCCGTCGCAATTTCATGCAACAATAAAAAAAACATTGCGGCAATAATTTCTGTATCTTCATGTAATGTAACTGTACATGTCGAAATGAAAGACAAATCACACTTTTGTTTATGCGCATTGTATGGCGCAAACCATGATATCGTCTTCGATTTTTGACGTAGCTTTTCAACTCCTAGAATTATAACGGGAAAATAAACATATATTCAGAATGACCTGGAGTGAACTGGAAAAGAAAGCAAAGCAAAGGCTAGACTAAGTCCTTGTTCCACGTGTCATCTGGTACGACAACGACTAGATAAAAAGGTCTCCTGCCATAAACTTGTGTGGAACGCATATGAGTTTATATAGGAAGTGCAACTGAAAGTTAATATGCAAATCATGTTACCTTCAGTTTGTGCCAATACTATTACACACTCTAAGACTGTTAGCTACGTAAATGTCTTTCTTTTTATGAGATTTGATTTATGAAAGAAGAAATATTACGGTCATTTACCCCAAATGCGTTTGAACCGAACACTCCGCGATAGAAATTTTGAAGATTCAAGATACATTTAGTTAGGATTGATAAAATTTGCCTATTTATCATTTAGGTCGTGGTTTTCATATAAATGGGTAAATTGAATTTCATATGTATGACATATTTTACACATCGTACAACTAAGCAAGATTTTGGAAAACTATTTCTGACTTTGAAAGATTCTGTATATAGAACAATAAGAACCCCTGTTCCGTATAAGTGGATATTCACAGTCACTTAAGAACCTTTGTTCTTAAATGTACTAAGAAGACCAGTTATTTTTGGTCTTTGTTCAAACGTGGTCCAAACAATAGTGTCAGCTGGAAAAATGTGTGGCACTGCGTTAATATTAGGTTCAGGTTTATGCACTGTTAAGTACTACGTGTATGTATTCTGTACAGTTACAAGGATAGGGCCGACAATTCATGCAAGTCATTCCTCCTCGAATAATTAAAACAGGAATTATGACGATTTTGTGTGTGTCCCTTTTCATATTTTTTCTTCGCTTTAATGTTGACACCCCCAACACAGTAGGTTGTACAACTAATTCTTTTTTAACTGTCTTTTCAAAATTATACAAATATTGAATAGTTGGTATTGTAACATCTTCGACAGGTTTGGGCATAATCTGAACTACATGTACATGTACACAGCATTCCCACCTCCTTAATGGGTCGAGTTCATTACACGACAGATTCAGGTAATTGTTTCTGTTAAGTTATAGAAGATTCAGTAAGCATCAGTGCCAAAACCTATTACAACACATTTTTGCTAACACGCAAAACCAGGAAACTACAATTTGTAACATGCGTGAACAAAAACAGCACAATGGTATGTATTATAAAAACAAGAAAACATTTATAGAAATATAACAGAGAGATGATTCTATATAAATTCTAACATAAGCTTTCTTTGTCTTGAAATATGATTAAAGTCAATTTTCATGATTTAATGAATAACAATTATCATTCTTTAATGCTATACAAATTTTGATGTAAATTCAAGATTTTTTTTTTCAAATTTGAAAAACACAATCGAAATGCTAATGTAATCAGATATGTATTTATACAGCAACTTTTTACATTAAATATTGAGTGTTTAGGCAGTCAATGGGCTTCAAGAAAAAATACGGTTGGTTTGTTTTACATAGCAGCAATTTACTTCTGCCACTCCAAAAAACTAAATATAAAAACTTAAAGTTACGTAATTATCTGCATGTTAAAAGCAAAAATTAAACAAAAGTTTTGATACATTAACTATTACATTTAGATAATTTCCGAACATTACGGAACCACATTTCGAATGGCAATTGACATCTGACCTTTGGAGACGAAGCAGACGAACTTACCTACGGCAGAACATACTGCATGATATCCGTTCATATTCTGACATATTATTCCACATTTACACCTGGCTTAATGTCAGACAAGAGGCGATTCTCTGACAGATCTAATATAGTCAAAACACACACAACAAATAATTACAATGACAGACAACCGCACGAGATTACTGCAGCAGACGATCGCAGCGCGCGCTGTAATTTGATTGGTTAATTAGCTAGGAGTCTTCATTAACATCGATTTCTGATATTCGAGATGGTTTACGTCCGATGGATAAATTGTAGAGAATTTCTAAGCATTGAGACACTAAGATGGTTCTGTTGAACAGTTAATAACTTCTTTTTTTTCTCAACGCCTATCAAAGCGTTCACAATATAATCCTGGTCGTAAATTATTCAATCAATTACACGATATCTACATTTTCTCCCATGTAAAAAAAAATCTGCCGATTAACACGTTTCGGTATCGAACATGTTTATATCCGAATTTTTTAAGGGAAATCTAAATGTCATTGTTGTAATAAGGTTGATTTGATGCGACAGCTTGAAGCGTTAGCGAACCTTGAGATTTATTTACATACACCTCCGCAGTAAAAATCACGCAGAGGAAATTTTAATACTGGAAATACTATACCGCACAAGCGTCAGAGCTTATGCTATGATAGAAGTTGTTTGGGGCTTCGCATTTATGGGTAATAAACATATGAAATCGGTATATAATGAATTTGATATATTTGATAGAAATTTGAATAGATTTAAAGATATCCGTATATTAAAAAAATAAAAAATAAAAAATCACACATTTCACAAGGAAATGAAATAATTCGCGCCTGCATTTTGAAAATGGTAGTTTAAAGGGGATTTGTCAGACTTACTGTGTAAATATCTTTTCAGTCTGCACTAGCAGAAATAACCCCACCCAGCTGACCCGTATACAAAGGGTTATATTCTGTATTATCAAAAATAAATAATCGCAAGATGTGACCAAGATCCAGAGTAGGAGTCTCATCTTTCTAGTAATTCACATCTATTCAGGAGATTTGCCTTTTGAGTGATTTGAAATATCATTTACGTACGAACATCATCTTCAGTGAAATCAAAAATTGATTTAGGAGTGCTTGCAATGGCTCCTCATTACTTTTTAGTCTCAATAATACTTTACATGCGTATCCAAAGACAAAGCCGAGCCTGTAGTCTTATTCTAGTGGTTGTCATTGTTTTTTTTCTTTTTTTTCTTGTAGACTAGGTCGATTTTTGGGCTTTTATGAACAGTTTCCCATGTTTAATTTGGGGTCTTTTACAGCTTGCTTTATGGTATTGATCTTGCCCATCATTGAAGAAGTTAAATTGTTCGTTGCTTAGTATTTGGTGGATGGCTATCTTACCGGCAATCATTCCACATCTCCTATTTTTATATTCCATGTGTTTAGATAGTCACTGTGTTTCTTTGTTTTTTTTTCTCATGTCAACTTAGTCCTATATTCTTGATCCAACAATTAGAATTTCGGAATGATCAGATGGTATCCACTAACCTACGCATGGGTTTTTCATTATTATTTAGTGTAATTGGTTTGGTGTCTCATGAGGAGAAATTACTTGCGTTTGTCAGATATTTGGATCGAGTACTTAGCTCTTGATTACTCGGAATATACGAATTTGATAATTTCCTATTACTCCTTTGACTTTGTCTCGACTTCAAAACAATGAAGACTTCTTCGTGTTATTAATTTTCCGATTACTACATGTAGTTTTGAATATACATGGACATTAAAATCGAAAAGCTTGTTATAGACTGTATCCCTTTAAAAAAAAACCTTTAATATCGGAATCCGTATCTAGATATGCATTTTGTCGAGAGTCAAATGAGGCGAGTTGTGAGTTTGGTAATGTGAGAAATAAAAATTCCGAGTAGTCTGATCGTGCAGGATTACAGGCATGTTTTTTTTCAGTAGCTTGTACGTATACCAAGTTTTGCACTCTCTATCATATCTTCGCGTTGGAACATTAGGCCATTGTTCACATTCGAAAACGTTTGGTGACATAAGTTTACTTAAAGTTCTAAGTGAAAAATACATATTTTGGGCTTATATTAGCTTCTGAATTAACTAGAGAAATAGGGAAAGTAAAAATCAGGTTCATTTGCACAGAAATAATAACATATTGACCCGCAAGTCTTCCGAATTGAGAATTCACAAACTTCAGGTTGTCAGTTTTACTTGTCCGAGCACAGGGGCTTACTTCCAGTATCAATATGCAACCCGATTGGTATATAACATATCGGGCTGCATATTTGTTAACATTTATAATCATACTATGCATCAACTCTATCGTCGGGAAAGGCGATTCGATTTAGAATTGGATTAAAATGTCATAAAATCGCCAACGCTCTCCTATTTAACTCAACGCGTGACGTATAAAAGTGATTCCACAGATTAGGCGGTTAGTGTGGATCTGACAATTCTTTAATGAAATGTCGAAAGTGTAAATATAAAATTAATGAAGTGAAAATATGATATGACAAAATATGCCAATATATAATATATTATATTAGATTGACATAACAGATTCTACGTAAAGGATTATATGGGGTTACAGTATACCACGATCCTTATCTTATGTGTCCTGGCCTGAAGTTTTTTTGCTACTTTCTATTTCAGGGTTTGCAACGACTTTCCGCAAACGCTGGTGGCTAAGAACAGGTGTATTTAGCGGGAATATAAACACCTGGAGAGTACTATCAATCAGATGAGCGTGACGTAACCAAGCACAAATCAAACGCTCTCTTTGTTCTTTGCCCAAATTCAAAAATAAAACTCCTAACTGTAATGGGAGCATCACTCTTTAAAGCAGTGTCGAATGCAAAGTGGGGGTGCATGTGCTTGGCACCTCCCTTGTGTAAATAAATTTGTCATTTTCATGTGTAAAATTGACAAAAATGGCAAATTATGTCCTAGTACCCCCTTTTCTGAGAAACCCCGGTTGCCACCCTTCCTTTTCAAAGTGTCTGGATCCGCCCAGTGGCGTTTTTATTAATTGGACGGATGAACGACTATTTGGGTTTCAGTCCCAAGCGGACCGAGCATGATCTGTTACATGTACACGATCTCTAATACTTCCGCTTGCTTTTATATAAACCTCATCAGATCTTGAATATTTGCTACAACTTAGAGGAAATGTTAGCGTTGTTTTAATGCTTAAAATTGTTATAAAAACAGGTCAATGTTTTATCGTGACTCACAGCGAATGTGAAAGTTTGCACATTCTAAGAGCTAGGAAACCACAAAACCGGCTTAGACTCAACGCCTTAATCGGAAAATGTTATGTCGATAGAAAACAGCTTGAATAATTGCCATAACGCTATGTGGATCAGTTCGGAATAACCGGTTAATTATGGAATAAAGCTAATATCACGTCTAACACTATAACTGGATGATTGGATTAAATGAAGCAAATTAAGTCATATTTATACTTGACATGAGAGCAAATCAACTAAAAGGAACAAAGAAAACATATTTTGTATACATTTCAAGGAAATTACGTAGCGTTTACTATCATAAACAAAACTTAGATATTCTATATCGACTGTATACATGTATAATAACGTGTTTGATTTCCGAATTGATAATTCGAGAACTATCCCCGTCGGAACTCGTAGCACATATAATGTCAATGGCGGGACAAGACGGGGTTTGAATTGGTCCGAAGTTTGTTGGAACCAGCTCTTTTGTTAGAAACGGTATTTTACTCTCTTACGATTCACCATGAAGGAACTAGCTTGTAAATATTTTAATGACGACAAAGCCGCATAACTGAAATCAGCTACAGATGTAAGATTTACATTTGTACAAATAAATATACGGTAAACGTCACAATTTCAGGTGTGCCACATTGGCTTTTGTATTGAACATTCATTTTGTTGTGTAATGACTTATTTTGATTAGTGAGAAGCCTTTTGGTTGGTTGGTTCTCTTATGATAACAAAGGTTATTTTGTATAAATAAACTTGGTACTGTGACGTCATTAGCGCCGTTGGTCCTAATGATCCACGAAATTATTACCAAAAAAAATTTAAAATTAATCCTTAAATAAAAAATACAAAATAAACTCCTTGAAATGTGATTAATATCAGCCGTTACGCTACACTACATTGCGCTCTCTAGCTGGGCGTCTTGAGGCATCCACATGAAATACAAAATGATACTAGGCAGTTGATTATTTTATTTGCAAGAAGTTTGGATAAACATATTATTGTAATTTGTAGACAAATATAACTTGTAACGTATAATAAATTTTGGCCTACTTGGGAATTTTTTCAGACTTTAAAACAAAATATTTTATAGCACATTCGGAAGTGTCGGAAGACCCCTAGTTTGGAAACTTTATCCCTCCTTAAGTCTATGTGTTACACAGGCTAAGTGTATCAACGTAGTAAATTTTTTAAAAACGCAAATCTAAGACGGACATTTTAAAACTTCCTTGATCTCATATGTAATGAAAAAAGAAAAACATGGTTGGAGCGGATAGGCGAATTTTGTGTCATAATGATAGACTCATAATATACATGACTCGTCCAAGTGGAACCATCCGTTGCAACTGAGATGGGTCCCAATAACAGAAAGCATTCGAATGAGGAAAAAAATGGCAATTTTCCGATTAAAGAGTGCAGTATTTATGAATGCATGACCCTTCGATCCTTGTTACAAAATAGTAAGATCGGAAGAATTATGATTTAGATCACGGATAAATGCTGTACTAGTATTAAGGCAAAAATGTCCACGAGAGAACCAGAAGTAAAATTTATATCTAAAGAATACCGTCTTTCCCTCACCATTTGAGATCTGGCACTTAACGACAAAACTGTTTCAGTGGCCCCTCATCGGAAACTACAATACCAACTTGGGATAATCGAATAAATGTAAAATACAAGGGGAAAATATTAGGAAAACAAGACGGCCATCAAACAATTTCATGACTTGGGACAAGTGAACGCAATTAAAATGCGAATTACTTAAATACATGACTCCTACCTATTTAGAGAGCAGCCTAATCCAGACTTTGTGGTTAGACGCACAAGCATACCACACAATAGCCTTGTTACATGTAAGAATAATCCATTCTAGCTGTAATATTTTGACAAAAAAGAAGTGGTAGGAAAAAAACAATAATCCACTAAAAATCGACAAAACTTTTGATCGAACTGTCCTAACAGTATAATTCACCATAAAACAATTATTTAATGCGTGGCAAGAACAATTTTGCTATTACACTAATGTAAATGGCATTTCGGAGTATGCCAAAACGCACACACTGCATTTTTTTTACTAATTTGACGAAAAGGGAAATACTAGATATGGATGTTTAATTAAACGAAGTTTTTGCAGGATACTCTATATTGGTATTGATAAATATCGGCGAGACAAAGATATTATTCGCTGATCCCTATATTTAATTCCCGTGTGGTTCCACAACTGTATGATATCGAAGCCTAAAGCCAACAATATATTGATGTTTTGCAGATATTTTTTACACGAAAAGAGAAGTCACTCTATTTTCGCCTAATTTCTCTGAAATGCTAAACATGTTAAGTGACATTTTCCGAGGTTCGAGAACAAATTATATCCACAATCTGAATGACATTCAACAGTATTTCTTACATAAATAATATCTTATTTTCATTTAGGTGTCGCGGGAGAAGTACCTAGAACCCATCCATGCGTTAAAATACGTGTACCAAATTTGGATAAACACAATTTTATTTACTTTATTGTCGAAAAGTTGATTCAAATACGGACACAGCATCCAAACTTGATACTCTTATTTCAATTATTAATGAGCTGTTTGACAAGATTCTGGTCACAACTGAAGTACAAAATGTAATCACAGAATTTTGAGGTTGCAGGTAAATGAGGAAGTTATATACTGGGTTGGGGAAAATGCATATTCTGACCCCTTTTGACCCTTATTTTAGCTCCTTTACTTTACGAACAAGAAGTCCTTTAATTTAAAACAATCCTTTTGTGGTATGGAATCACATACAATTTCATAAAGATCCATACACTTAATACACAGTAATCAAGTTATTGTTCAGAACTGTGCGTTTTTTTTTTATCCCCTAGTTCCTTAATGGTTAAGTAAACACCTCCAATCCCAACTTGTCTGTCGGTATGGAACCTTGTGATACATTTGAATAGACATTCATACACATATGCATATAGTTAAGTTTTAAAGTACTTGTTTTGGCACTTTTTACTCCTTTCCATAGCAGTAAAGAGAATAACCACAAAATCAATCAAAATATTTCTTTGTTCTTTGTAGTATAAAACATTACTGTACAATATAGTGATACCGAAGATCCATACACTTAAACTCCAAGATCAAGCATCTAATATTCAAGTTATTACACGTAAACCTTGTGGGTACGAGTTACCATTAAACGGCCGCAAATTGTTTGTGGTCGTATAAAATGTGCGAATTGTCAGTCATGTCATTGAGTAGGCATAACGGGTACTCATACAAAGAGTACTCAAGGGAACCAAGGTTATAGCGGTAATCAAAAGAATATAATCCAGGGACAAAGACCAGACATGGAAAACAGACACATACAACAAAGAACATAAAGTAACTAAAATCATACATACAAAGTAACAAAAGTAAATGAGCAACTCGGACTCCACTAAAAACTGGGAGCATGGACCAGGTGCACCGGTAGGGTAAGCGTCCTCTGCTTTTCTAGAAACACCCGCCGAGTTGCTCATAAAAAGTCAAGTCCGGGGTAGACAAACAAGGAAAGGCAAACTATGACCCGTTGAATAAATCAGTTTTCATGATGCTGATGGATACATCATAACGATCCACGAGTTCATGATGACCACCATAAAACTTCTGTAGTGATGACTTCAATCTTGTAGCAACATAACCCTGTTCCAGAAGCCTATTTGTTAGAGTTCTAGCGCGATACAAAAAGTCTGCGTAGTTACGGCAAGCTCTGGCATAACGTATGAGTTGTGATATGAACACTCCATACGCAGGAGCCGAAGGGATGTTTCCACAGATGAAAGGAAAGTTGACAATTCTGAATGAAAAGTCATCACGTTTGTCGTAAAGTTTGGTCAATAGTTTTCCTTTACCATCGATTTCTATGTGTAGGTCAAGATATGAGGCTGACTTCAAAGTGTCTGTAGTATCCTTTATCTCAAGTTCTTTTGGGTAGATGCGATGTATCAAATCCCCGAAATTAGGATTGTTTAAAGACAGTACGTCATCTATATAGCGGAAACTGAGATTGAAAGATCTAGCCAAACGATATTCTTTCTTTCTGATCAAATCAGCTATAAAGTCAGCCTCATATTAAGAGGGAAGAAATAGGTCAGCAAGTAAAGGAGCGCAATTTGTTCCCATTGGAATGCCGACCGTTTGTTGAAAAACACGTCCACCACACTGGACAAATATGTTGTCGATTAAAAATTCAAGCATTTTGTAAACATCTTCCTCTGTATATTTGGAAGATGATTTGGAATTATTTCTTACAAAGTATGAGGAATCTCTACCAAGAACTATATATTTGTATCTAGATGTACCATCTTTTTTTGGAAAAACAACGATGTATAATGTTTTTAAGTCGGGATTTTAACTGAGTATGGGGAATAGAAGTATACAGTGTTGAAAAATCATAGGTTTTAATGCTATTATATTCAGATAATAGTCTTCAACTGATTGTCTCCAAAAGATCTTTCGAATTTTTCAGCATCCACATTGACTTAATACCACTACGGGAGCAACAAGTGTTGTGGTAGGACTGCAGACCCTCTTTGACAGTTGTGAGTATATAAGTTAAAAGTTTTGAAAGAGGTTTGGTGGTACATTTTGCAGATCCAGCTATGAAACGTTGTTTGTATGGATTCTTGTGAAGTTTAGGAATCCAGTACATAGACGGTAAATCACAATCATCGTCCTTGGTAGAGAGACCAAAAGAGGATAGCACAGATCTATGGTTTTCCATATTCTCTTCTTTGGAGAGAGTGATAGCAGTATAGGTCTTATCACTGCTATTATTTTCTACGTCTACCTCTGATAATAAACATTGGATATAAAACGTTTTGCAGACAAAAACAATGTTGTTTTGGGCTTTGTCTGCTGGTACGACAACATATTTGTCATGTATAGTAGACAATGTTTTTGCTACATCGGGGTCTTTGAAAACTGATGTAGCCTTGGCACTCATTGACCTACTTAAAACTTTCATTCGTTTCAAAATTAAAGACCTCACGGCCTTTAACCACTCTGATAGAAAATCAATGTCTTCTTGCTCTCGTTTTATCCATTTTCTTGCATAGTCCTCGACGGCATCCATAAGAACTTTAAAGTTATAATTCCAATTTATGGAGCGTGGTTCACGGTACTTGGGACCTTTAGAAAGGATATTACGTAGAGATTCGTTTTCGATAATGGTTAAATCTCCCGTAACGACGTGACCAGAAGGACCAAAATTAGCAACATAAAAAATCTACAGAAATTCAACTAAGCATTTGATTTTCAAAATACATTACATTCAAACAAAGTGCGAGTATGTAGGAATAAAATTAAAGCACTTACCTAGAAAGATAGTAAGAGAAAAATAAAAATTATATTGAGAGAACAAAACAGATTAAAACTAGACATGATTGAAGGAAGCCTATTATCTCCTAGATACCATATATGTCAAGCATTCGTTATTATATGCATACCGATAATATGGTATAATAAGAGGCTCAGTTGAGGTTGCCATCATTGAGTAGATCGAGATGTGCTAATGTGTTGATAGGTACATATTGAGTAGTCAGAGGCTCAGCTGAGGTTGACGTAATTTAGTAGACCAAAATGTGCTGAGGTTTTGATGGGAATTAAGTAAATCTGATGCAGTAAGCAGATAATTCAAAATAGAATGAATACTGCAGACGCTGAAAAACTGAAGTATTTAAATCTTTGTTGCATGCATTCCATGTATTAAAAAAAAAACAGGTTTGTTTGGACTTATCTCATTTGATTTGTGTTTCAAATGTATATGTTTCTTATATTCGTACTTACATGTAAGAATTAGATAGTGATTATGCTGTCCGTCTGTTCGTCCGTCCCCAGTTTCTTTACGCAACTCTAGTAAAATACCTAATGAAATCCGATGATACCTGCACAGATTCATCATTAGATTCCATTTTTCACCTTCTTTTTTATTTCCATCTAAATGACTTTTGGGGTTTCCTTAATGGTTTCTGGGAGGGAAGTGGGATGTATCAACTTGTGATAGTACCATAGTTTTTTCCTAGTTTAATTTCGATTAATACCAATTTAAATAGTAATTACAATTATTAAATATTCACTGTATATTGTTCTTGCAAGATTTGGAAACTATAAAAAATAATAATAATTACAGTTTCACATAATGTAGGTTAATTCTGCAGAGGTACCCCCATCAAAAACTACAGCCTACGGTGATAAGTCTTTCAAATAAAGCCAGAACTTTGACCTCATTTGACCAGTTTAAAATAAATAAAATATGATGCACGTAAAACATGTGAGAGGACGAAATTGAATTTCTTGGCATTTTTAAGAAAGATCACGTCATCTACAGTTGCACATTAGATAAGATTTATAACTTTATAAAAAATTGAGGTGTGAGTTATAAAGATTTCGTTTTTTGTTAAAAATACGAAAGTAGTAAGACCCTTACTCCGTATTCGTGGTTGTCGACAAGGATTTTACTACACATACATATGTACTAATGTTTTACATTTAGATTGCTCAGATTAATTTCACCAGGCTCTCAGTGCTTCTAATGTCAAAGGTTATATTCGTATTGAAATTAAGTCCTCTATTGACAGCTTGTGTGGGGGACAAGAATGCCACTGTAGAGCCTTTAACCTGTGCTGCCCCATGGCTGATCTACTTGTTGGCTCGGACTACTTTTTGTTTGTGCTTGCTTTTAATTATATTTTCCTCGTGTAGTGTTGTTATTATTATTTCACGCCTGCATAGACTTTTTTTAAATCTATATTCTGTTTTACAGTTGTTTTGACTTGGGTTCCTTTCCATGATTTGTGCACCAAGCGGCGCTTGCCACACGGATGTCAATTAAACTGGATTGGAGGCCTCGTCATGCTGTGAAAATTGGTTAATACTGTGTCTGTTGTCTGCATGTATGTATGTCTTTTTGTTATATTTGCATGTAATTGTCTGTTTAACTAAATGAAGATTACTTACTAATTTACACGTACTTAATACACACAATAATTTATGCACCTACAAGTTATGAATTTGGTTTACACTGCTATTTCGATCAGATAGATAACTTATTGTGTATGAGAAGTATCTAAATATCTCCCAATGTCTATCAACAGTTTTGTGTATCCGCAACGAATATAGAAATGTCATTATCATTTGAAAATAATATACTTTTTCGCGTGATAATCAATGATTCTTTGGAGCATTACCTAGAGAAACCAGGAAAATGGAAAGAAACACGAGAAAGGCAGAATCCGATTGCAAGCTTTTATCTGTATTGAAGATGTTATGCTACGTGTGATTGTATGTCTGAGATAGAAAACAATTAGTCACAATTGTAAAATAATTTTATGTGTATAATTGAATATAACAAAACATGAATATGACATCTGACAATGGTCGCTAATGTTGTTTATAAACATCAAACAACCAAAACATCTAAAAACACAAACCATCTTGCAATCTACAACAAAACAAAAACAAAAACAAAAACAAAAACAAAAACAAAAACGTCAGTGGTTCTTGTGAAGGACTATTTGAGTATTACGGAAAACGGTTCCGGAAGATATTGAAGTTTGCATATCTTATAGGCAATAGAAGTCAATTGAACAAATGACACTATTCATTGTTGCTGCAGATCAACCAGTGTCAAACCTTACCTAAAAGCGCCTGGCTTTAGAAGTTTAAAAAACACTTCAATGCGTTTCTCGAAAATCGGACTCGACCGCAAATGTTATTCAGTAGATAAATATATAAAGATATTTAACTGTCAGCTGGGTACGTAACAAAACAGTAACATCCCTTACAAGATAAATTTTTGTTTGTCAAAATCAAAATTTATCAGTAAAGCACCAATCATTTCATTACAGGGAGTTTTGGTAATGTTCAAATCAAAGTAAAGTTATTCTAAAAATATTAATGTCTGTGCAAAAAAATTGTAGTCTGGATATTCATATTGCATATAAAATGTGTGTATTGACCAATATTTCGCTTATTTTCTGAAGACCAGAATAAACTTATTTTAAGCATGAAACCCCAACCCCATACAATAAGGTGGTTAATGCTCAAATATTAGTGATCACACGTTTTAATATCGTTTGTACAATAGAGGATGAGGACAAATATCATAGAAAATCAGAAATTACGTCAATGCTTCCACCAACATTGAAGTGGTGATCCATCAAAAGAAAATTTCGAATGATATTTATTTCCATTGTGGAACTCCATCCGACTCCATGACTTTCCCGCGGCCATTTTTCGTTATTACCTCCCCTGTTTGTGTATCCAGAACAACTAAACAGGGAATTCCAGTTACTCCGAATTTCTTGCTGCAATTCATCTAAAAACAAGAAATATAATTTACATTTTGTATATTCATAAAATTAATTGACGCCACAGGGAGGTGTTTGGTTGGCTTTTTGTCCTAAAAGATTCAATTAATTTATTTTTCAAAAGCCGGAATTCTGATTGTTAATTGACAAGTTTGATTTCATAACTAGTATATATACCCATAATTTGTGAAACATGCAACATACCTTTCGATCTCTATCCGAAAAATCTAGAGCAAGCCATGGCATTTCTGAATAATATTCATTGAAGCTTGCTTCATCTCGGTCAGAGCTGATGAAAATAATTTCTGTGTTACTCCCTGCCTCTTTCCATTTCTTGTATTTCTCTGCCAAGACGGGCGTAAAACCCCGACAAGGCGGGCACCAATGAGCGGAAAAATACAAGGCTGAAAATAAATACTTTCTTCATAAAACTAGCAATCAAGATTAATGCGAAATTTCGATTTTTATTTAACCACAAAAAATATTTCCCTCATTATACGGTCTATTGGTAATATCAGCAAATCATGATAGTATGTTTGAAAATCTCAAATATAAAACACCAATATGATATGATACATATCACTGATTTCAAGAGTTGTGTCCCTTACCCTAGGTCAACCTCCTTAAAAAAATAATCAGTCTTCATCTCCTTTGGTGGAATGACATCTGTTGTACAATTCTAAGATATCCATTCACTCATAGTTACGTTGCTGTACGGACGTAATGAAAATTGAATTGTTTTTCGGTATGTTTTTAGCTTAAACATATTTATTCAAGTATGTAAGTACAGTAAACATGTACACATTTACATACAAACTCATGGAAGGATTCGGAAAGAAGCTAGATAGCTTATACAAAGTTCCGTGTCCTTAAGAGTAAACTTGCAAGAATATTCTTATAAATAAGATGCATTTTGAATGATTTTCTTAATTGACTAGTAAATAAGACAAACGAATAGAAAAATAAAAATGGAATTACAAAATTAGTGAAGAGATACAGTACATAGAAGTCAAGCATTTATAAACCTTTTACTTTTGATAATAAACTTCTGAACTTTAAGAAAAAATTATACATTTTGTTCAGCATTTAGATTATTTGAGCCATACATTACATTTACAGTAATAGGTACATTGTACATCAAGTGCCATGCCATAGAAAATATGATTTCATTTCGTAACAAAGTATATTTGGGACAAAAGAGCAAAAAATGAGAAGTTGATTCGACATGACCGCAGGTGCAATTAGGGGAATTAACAAGGTTACGACTGAACAGATGTTCGTTGAGTGAAGCACTGTTTATTCGCAGTCTGGCATGTAATATTTGCCCCAGTCGTGTAGCAATAAAGTAAAGATTCGGGCATTTTATCAAATGTTCCTGAATCTAATTTCTAAAAATGTTAGTGGACCTAGAACTCCTGGTATTCTGAGGAAGTTTGTTCCACAGTTTAATTGTTTCTGGCAGAAAGTATTCAGAGTAGAAGTTAGTTCTCGTGCGAATTTCTAAATTATTTTGTGATTGTCTAATATAATGTCATGCAAGGAATCAACCGAGTTTCGAATAAACGATTACAAGTACTCTTGAGTTTCCTTGTTAATAATCTTATTTAATAATATGACTCTATGTTTTCCCTTCCGTCTGAAGTTTTTCCCACCCGTTTGATCATAAAGTTTATTGATAGATGATAATTTGGTCCCTCCTATTACAATTCGCATAGCTTCTATCTAAACATTTTCTAGCTTGTTAACCAGGGTATTTTTTGTCCCTAATTCCTAAACGACACTTGTCACAAAACCTAAAATTAATCCAAGCATGTTTTGGGGTATGGACATGGTGATACAATACCTGAAGATCGATACAATTATGGACATGGTGATACAATACCTGAAGATCGATACAATTATACGCAAGTTCGGACGACGCTGACAACATGATTCTATTAAGAACGCAATTGTTTTTTGCTGTAGTAAAAAATAAACTTTTGAACATCGAAATTTTACTGATAATGTCTCGCACATGCTCACCAATGAATTTCATATCTCCCATTAAACTACTAGTTTCAACATCTCCATCCTTTCCTTTGACCTTTGCTCCAATTAAATCTGGGAAGAAAAGATTAAACAATAAATCAATTGATGCATTTAAATCTCAAGTTAAAATTCCGTGTCATCCATTAGATATCGTCGCCATTTGATCACACTTCTCATGATGGTTTCGTCGGTATGACGAGTTTTGCGACATTTGATCATTTTCCCCAAAATTACCATTCACGAGCTCCGTGGCCAACGTGTACCTTTTTTAAGCAAATTCAACATCTTAATCAACTTTATGTCGAGAACACAAACCACCTCGATAATCTAGTGGTAGCACACCTCGAGCCTAAAAAGTTGTGGGTTCGATGGTCCACTAAGTTACTCAAGTAACTTTAAATGGGGTACAGGGTGCTTCACCATTAAGTGTGTGGCACGTAGAAGTAAGAATCCCATGTAGACTCAGTGGCAGACACAAAAGGGGGGGTCTGAGGGTTAGACCCCCCTATTTATGGCAACCCCTTTTTAAAATTTCTTCACCCACTGACTGGCTTGGAGTAAATTAATGTATGAAATTGGGTAATGCAAACATGCCTTTCTATGGGATGTTGCATTCTCTTAATTGTACACTCTTCGTCAGCATAACTTTCATCTTGAAAAAAAAACGAAAAAACAATAATTTTTTTACCTGTGATGTTAATTGGATCATTGTTCCAATTTGAAGGAAAATCATCTGAATCGTCAACATCACCAGTGGCATCCTCACTTATAAGACTTCCGGTTTTCCCGTCAATAATCGCTAAAGTTGGAATACCTTCGACTTCAAACTTCTCAGAAAGACTGTTCTGAATACAAGAAAAAAAAATACATGACATATTGTATATCAGGATACCACGAAAGAAGTAAGAAAAAATTATAACTAATGTTATCTGATTCCAAAAAGGAGGGGTGTTCGGTAAATTTTGTTGAGTCGGAATTATTTTTCGAAATTTTGTGGGTCAGAAAAGTTATTTCCAAACAATATAGGAAAAAAAAATATTTTCATTTCACTGTACTTTAGATTCTATACTTTTGGACAACAATTGATTGCATTGTTGTCTTAAAGAAAGTGTAGTCCAGAATATTTATTTCCATCTTGTTCAAAGCCAAGATATATATTTACGAAATTTGCCAGTCCCGCTTGGCCCTCAATAGTCGAATGGTCGTCCACAAATGTCTGTGGAGAAGGATATATTCACAATGAATGTTTGTATTTTGTTCAATCCTACTCGCATTAATTAGAATCCGGTCTTGCAACCTTCATTGTGATAAGTGAAAATATCTAAATCTAAACAATATATATTCTATACATTCAATAAGAAGGAACTATACAATATTTTCACAAAAGTTAATTATTAGTTTTTCCGACGCAGTCGGTATAGTTCCGCTTTTTACCCTTTGACCTTAAGGACGCTCTTCTATGGAAACGCAAATCACCTGACCTCAATTTAGTTGTCCGATTTTATATTGATTTACCACATGTTTTGCTGTGGTTAATTCATTTAAAGCCCCGTTGTTTCCGCATTTTTAGAAACAATCATAGTTGCTTACCCTTCTTTCTTCGTCATCATACGGAATAGCTAACCATGGCATTTCTTTAAAGTAATCATCAAAGTTAGCTTGGTCCCTGTCGGAGCTGACGAAAATAACTTCAAACTGTTTTCCCGCCTCTTTCCAGACGTTGTATTTTCCTGCTAAATGAGGAGTGAAGGCTCGACATGGCGGACACCAATGGGCAGAAAAATAAACACCTGGAATTGTACATGTTAGTAGTCAGGCTCAATTCTGATGCGATTCTCCTGTCGACTTAGAATCCTCATTATATTTTCTCGGTACATTTTAATAGCTTTACATAAAAAAATCAATAATAATGCATGACTTATAAGTCCCGGATTAGACACACCAATATATCCTCAGGCCTACGAAAGTGAATACATTATTACATAGAATTATCTAATCTTCAGTCCTGACAAAATTTGATCTTGAAACCATTTAAATGTCCTTACGTATCACATAAAAAATCAAGCCTATCGACAACGTGAAGTACTATCAACAATTTTAATAACACAATATGGTAGATAGTGAATCAGTTTGAGTGTTCTTACCAATAATCTTATTATCGCCACACAAGTCGCACACATTCACATCGCCATTTTTTCCTTTCACCTTCTGACCAAACATTTCCACCAATTTTCCAGCCATTTTCTTTATACTTTAATATCAACTCGAAATTAAGCTGAAAAATCGCAATGCCGTGAATTTTAATGTAACAGGAGATTCTAAAAATAGGTATGAACTATTTACTTGTAGCCATGACTAAAAATAGCTCACAAGTAAATACAAGTATTAATATTAATATTAATCGACTTGTAAACCTTTGCGTAGACGATGATATGATTCAGCTTTATTTCTGGACATTACTATTGGTAGAATGTTCTACAAAAACAATTCTCCGCATTGTAGACTTATATTCATTATTATGGTTTCAGCGCCAGTGGATGGACACTAATTCAGCGATGATTCTTCGTCACATCTTGTGTAGGTGTATAATAATAACTTCATGTACATCTATATTACTTACTTCGAGTTCACGCTCCCTTAATTTTTCTTTCCACCTGAATGATTTTTTTTTACTTTTTAAAATTTCTTGAAATCTAAATAATCTTTCAATTTGTTTGATTGTTAGTTTGTCTCTTTTAATATATGTTGCTTCACGTGGTTAGGTTTCAAGTCAAACTTTTGAAACATGTACTATTTAACACAAGTAAAACATCTCCTTAAACATCAAATAATTCTAGATTACTGTACTGCCCACATAGTCAAAGAATCGATTTTTCGAAACCAGGTAAGAAATCCCTTATGGGAAGTATACTACTTTTTTTAAGGGAACTACCATTTGACTTTTATGGGGAGGCTAGGATCAAATTTGAAATACAAAAAAGCAGGATTGAAATTTTAAAGCATCAGAAAGCATGGACAGGCCATAAGAAAAAATAAAAAGACAGGATCTATTATTGTCCTAATATGTTTTGTTTATGTTAAAAAATCGGCGCTTTGGAAAGGCGGGACAGAACATTTGATCCTTGCTCCCCATATAAATCAAACGGGTGCTCCTTAATTGCATTTAAAACTACTGCATTCATGAAATATAGTAGATTCTCTTTAGGTAGAAGTAACTTGAGATGCCTTGTGCAATATAATCAAGAGAGTCGGATCTTTTCGACGAGACAGTACGTTTCCGATGCAGAGGATATGGATACCATAGGAAGAGTGCATCTCAAATTTTGCAAGCTTATATTTCGTGTCAAATTACAAAGCCAAATAGTCAGACGTTCATCATAGAGTTACATGTACATTTGTACACCCGGGATCGCATTTTTACTATCAACAGTTCATACTTTTCCCTTTTTGAAAAACAGGAATTTTAATATTAAATGTTAAATCTGGTCGTACCGTAATAATTATATTCATATCTATAGGTTTAACAGAATGACACATTGTTATGCCAAGTTATATATTGATCGTTTTTGAAAATGCTACAATAGTAAAGTGTCAAAAAGTTTCCATACTGACAATTCTAGTCAAATGTAAATGACAATCATGAAATTCCAAGAAATAACTTTAATTTTTATTAAAGTATAAAACTTTGCAAAGTGTGTCGTTTGTGAAGTATAGAAATGAAACTTTTGCAGAGCACTTTAGTAACAGCGAGTCATTTCCGACGAATTAGAACGATATCATATTGCTAAAAAATTCTAAATTGAAATGATACAAAAGGCTGTCATTTAACCGTTTTTTTAAAGGATTTACAAAGCATTTTATTGTAACTGTTTAAAGACAACATTAAGATATTATATCCACTGCAGCATCAATTCAAAGTTGGCTTTTGTTCAAAACATTTAGTTAGTGATTTATAGAGAAAATTTCTCTATAGATGACAATCGCTCATCTTCTGCGATTAAATTTACTGTCTGCCAGTCGTGAACTAGAGATTATCAAATGTTGAGATAATATCGTCGGAGATGTTGGTTATTGTAGACAAGACCCCAAGAGCTTCTTGCTGCACTTCCTCCCATTTTGGCACAGACAACAAATTTTGTATTTTTCATTTCTCTATGAATATATATATATACAAACGTCTCAGAATATTACGACTCTATTTGCTACACTGCTCCATCGGATCAAATTGATACAGGGAAGACATACAAACGTATAGAAAGGTCTGAAAAATTCCCAACGATGTTAGAACTGTCAAATCTGCGATGCAAATTTTTGGTCGTTCCCTCGGCGGGACTCGAACTCGTACTGCTGTGACATCTATGGCAACACCGCCTTCACAAGTCCAGCGCCCGGCCGGGTCATTCCTCCTCGTTAGACTAATCTAGGGCTGTAACTTAGTACACGATGTATGGTAGTACGGGACAGTTCATTTAGATGTCAATATGTAGGACAGAGGATCAAATTAATGATGCATGTCACACACACACACACACATATATATATATACGTGTCTTTATTCCTCTTTAATAAAAGTTTTTGTACGAAGCAAAATATATCAAATACTGTATAGTTGAACAATAAAAAGAAGAGTTAAATGAGGGGAAAGTTACCGGGTATTTTACAGACTAAGCTTATTTAATTTAATTGTACACAGAGTCATCTGTTCTAATTCTAACTTTTATTTAAGTGTTCACAGAGTCATCTGTTCTAATTCTAACTTTTATTTAATTTAAGTGTTCACAGAGTCATCTGTCCTAATTCTAACTTTTGAATCTCTTACATATCTTAAAGACGTGTAGTGCACGTGATTTAGAAAAAAGTTCTGCTCATCACTTTCGAGTTTAAATGAGGTGTTACTTGAAAGTATTGTGCACGCAAAGTTAAGAGAAGAAATATTATGTAAGAGTACACTAAACTGGAAAGGGTTTTATGTTGATGGTATCCCTCCACAAATCGTCTCTTTTGCTGCTGACGTAGTCACATGACACCAGTAAATGTTCAATCAGGTTATGAAAAAAAATTCCACTCGTATTGCAGAGAAATTGAACTGGTTCAAGTCTCACCATACAACACATATCTATTATATACTTCACATTGTCATGTTTAGGAAACTTGAGGACTGTCCATGCTCTGTGTGGTTTAATCGTAGGGTGTATTTTGATGAACATTTCCGGGTCCCTCGTAACTCTTGCTTACCATAGTGTTCGTTCAGTGTTATTGGTATGGGTATTAACAATACTTTACCATTATAAGTTATGAGCTCCATGGTGACCGTCTATGGTTATTTAGACAGTCATTAGTTTCTGTTGTATGGTGGGGCGTTATAGGAATCCCCCCGAATAGATCATGGACGATTACGGGAACTTGTAACATCTTTGTACGATATTGCTTATCTTTATTATGGGGAAATAAATTAATATTTGTATCGAGCTATTTATAGTAAATAGTAAATATTTCTTTTAAGTTTTTTTTTAAATCATTCAGTGGATAAACTAGGTGAAATTTATTTTTGTCATGACATCCATATCAAATGTACACACTGGCCGGTGGCGTGACTAAACTGTATAGGTCAAATTGATTAAAAGTACACACTATATTAGTCTCAACGTCATTCTGCAACGATTGTTATCATTGGTGGATGGATTTTCCTTTCATGTTCATTTGCATATTGTTCATTCAAATATTTTCATCAATGGCGGGTGGATTTTTCTACATTTGCATATTGCATGTTGTTATTTGGACGAATGGTTTTTATTCAATCACGAGAAGTCAACACAATGCAAAAGCGTACAATGTCTTTTAGACCAGAAAGCGTCGGCGTTTGCAAAGTCTACTATATAGTTTGTTAATCCGTATTCCAGGGTGATTCAGTAGATGTCGGGGATGAATCCAAGTTGTTCAGACACACACATATGTAGTATTCCATAAGTCTAGTAATCATATAATTCGCTTCGATAATATGCTAGGTTGAAGTCTGCAAATCTGCCAAAGAATAAAAGCGTGCACTTGTCTGAACGAGTACGTGGTGGGAGAATTTTACGAAGGTGACTGAGTTCTTCCTAACATTACTAGTTCGGTTTGAGACAGAATATTCCGAAGTCCACATCCGAAAAGGGGTTTACTGTAACACACAAGAAGTATGATAGAAGAACATGTCAACGGATTTTCATAATTCATAACAGATATAGCGGTTGAATGTAGTAGTCTACATGCTTTTGTTGTTTGGTCAATTGATCTGAACCAAGAGTCAAATAGAATTCCTACATGCATTGCGGATTTCACATTAGGCATAGGATCGTTGTTTAAAGTCAGAGACAATGGTGAAGTAAACGAGGGCATTGATTTTGAGAGGTGAAAGCGAAAAACCCACGTTTTACTGTATATTTGACAAATGTTTATCATTGATTGCAAATTGCTTTTTCGGACGTTGACATCAAAGCTATATATATGTCATAAGCTTGTACGGAGCTTCCAACACGAATGTCCACGAGAACACAACCAAGTTTTGAACTGTCAATCGGGCACAGGAGATCGTTAATGTAGACAAAGTAAAACAAGGCAGATAGGACACCACCTTGTCGCACACCACGTTGTGACCAAACAATCGGGAAAGTTTGTCCTTAAATAACACAAAACGGTGCATGTTTTTTATGCATTTGGTCTATAAGAAGCCACATTTTACCAACAACTCCATATATGTTAAGTTTATATAATAATGTGTCGTGCCAAACCGTGTCGAAAGCTTTCTTCCTGTCTTATAAAACCACAATGAGGGCACTGTTCCTCTCAATGTACTGGTAGTCTCTTGAAGGTTCAATGAAGCGTGGATACTTGATAAGGATTTCTGATATGCCATTTGAGTCGGATGTGGGGAATTTCCTTTTCAGCTTTTCAAAACGGTCTATCATGGCTTTCTCAAATATAGATATTTAGCAATACATGCATCTAGTAAGCGATATACCACAGTATGAGTTCGGATTTGACTTGTCCTTATTTCCGCCTTTAGACAATGGAACCATAACATTTGTTTTCCAGTCTACAGGAACGCAACATTCCTGAAGTACCAAATTAAATGAACTACACATATATTTATGTAGAGATTTTCCACCATATTGTATATGTTCGTAAGATAATTACGTTATCGAGACCAAATGATTTGTGTTTAGTAAACGCTGACAAATGTTTATTTCAACGCCATCGAATCGACAGATAGGAGCGCTGATTCTACATTTTTTTCAATAGATTTCTTGTTCGATGGATCCATTGACTTGCAGTCAAATTTATAGATGTTTTCAAAGTATTCGGTCCATCTGTTACCTATTTCATCATCAGACTCGCACGATTTCTCATTTATGCATAGTTCACATAGTTACTTGTAGACAGGACTCCATGAGCCTCTTGATGCACTTCCTCCCTTTTTGACCCAGACAAGAAATTTCGTATTTTTCAGTTTTATTATCCTTCCTCTTTGAATAAAAATTCGAGATAATTTACTCCAAGGATACATATTAGACAGGTAAAATACTACACACTCAACAAAAGAACATAAAATAATCAGAATTATTACGTAAAAAGAAACAAATTATTCAAAGTAAACGAGCAACCCGGACTTCACTAAAAATTCGGGTATTGGACCACATGTACCGGTAAGGTAAGCGTGCTCTGATGTACTAAAACACCCACCGATCGCGAGTTGCTCATAAAATTCACGTCCACGGATAGACGAGGAAAGGAAAACTACGTCGTATATATGATGTATAGAAGAAGAAGAAGAACTGTTTATTTACCAATACAATACATTTTTTTTACATACAACAGTTTTGATTGAACATATATAATAACATATAATATCAACAGTTAATTTACAAACTAAATAATTGTCACATTTTTAGCTTTTACTTGCATTATGAGTAATACATCATAGTAATCAGCACATAGTGTTTAGTTATCGTACTGGCACACCTCAGTTTCATTTACAAAATTGGATTATGATAATGGAGATTATAATTATGATCATCAAATTATTATATGAATAAAGAATGAAAATGTATATTCACTTAAGGGCATATCTATTTGCAACAGTGATAATAATGCATTAGAAAAAAGAAAGAAAAGAAAAGATAAATAAATAAATGCAATGGACATAATTCTCACTAGAAGCCTCCTTGTGCCCAGTGCAGAGAAGCAAGTCTTTTGAGTTGCTTCAAGACAAAGGACACCAAGGGACGGTGCTCTAGGCTTCAAGTATGAAAATTAAGGATCAAATTTGCATATACTTGGCTTTTAATTACCCAAAATTCTTACATTACATATTACAATATAAGCAGAAAAAGATATGGGAAGATATTAATGATAGATAAAAAAGAATAATAATAATAATAAATAACATATACAAAAAGAAAAATTATAATTTAAACACCACTTGATATAATAAGATCACTTAAACCAGATAAAATAGAGTTTTCACAATTTAAGATCCATATCAATTTGTTTTCATCACTGAGGTTAATAAAATGTGGACATGTAGATATTATTAACTCATGTAGTGTATCTCTCTCTATTTTATTTGATGAGCATGAAAAAAGAAAATGTACTTCATCGTCTACTTCTCCTGAGGCGCACCTGCGACATAATCTATTTTGTCTAGGAATACCATGATAATGCCCTGTTTCTATCTCTAGTATATGAGATGAGATGCGTAACTTTGTAATTTTTCTCCTTTGCTCAAAATTTACTTGAGATAAGTATTTCTCTAGCCTTTAATTTTAGCATGTACATTAAGTTTGCCTTCACTGTTCTTTCTCAAATTTCTTACCCATGTCTCTCTACAGTGCTGAGAAAGGATCAGTTTAGAGATTCGTTCAAATGAGAATTAAGTCATGTTTGCTAGACTATCATTTATATCCTGACCAATGTTCATAATGTATTTTATTGATCCATACTATGAGGGTTTATTTTGTCTAAACAAATTTTTAGATTCTGCATAGGCCTATTGAAGCAGTGGAAAGTCCGACTGTAAATTTTCTAGTCTATACCAATATTTTATCATCGATTTGATAATATCAAAATGAAGCGGAAGGCGACCTAGTTCTGACAATACTGCTAAATTTGTTGACCTTTTATGAACACCCAAAGTGAATTTTGAAAATTTTACATGAAGTTTTTCACATATAAGTCTTTGGTATACGGTATATCATCGAGTGGTAAAACTTTCTTTTTAAGTCTCGTTTTGTATGGGTTAAAATATCCCGATATCTTAGCACCATATAGAAGAATTGGTTTGATGGTATGATCAAAAACTTTAATAGAAGCTTTTATTGAAGGATTTAAAGATAAAAAATCATTTCTAAGCTTGTGATATGCTGTCAATCCCTTTTGATATATAGGGGCTGCTACATTTTTTATTTCACTGTACCTGTGTATAATGTTGTTTTGAGGCTAGCGCAATCTGCCCTGTTGTGTGAGGGTTTTTGTATCATGGCAGAGTTGTCACTTTGACATATTCGCCATTTCCATTCTTGTTAGAAAATAGTTAAAAAAAGAAAAAAAGAAAATTTTATTATCCAGTTATTAATTATTAATAAGGACCCTCAAGGGACATGAACATTCATTAACAATTATTATTATTTTGATATAACATCAACAATAATATATACATGTACACATACATGTTTAAATAAGACAAACAAATTTAATTTGTTGTTTTATTAATATATATATATTATATGTTTATCACATGTACAAGGTAAAATAAATAATTAATCGTACATGTATTTGGTATTTGCTCTGGTCACGTGGACTCTCTAGGCATAAATCCATTAAATCTGCTCCATATTTAGATCTGTAATTGTACATTTACACGTATGATTCTTTTGTGCAAATACCTCAGTACAAAAAAAAAGAAAACGAAATGTGTTGTTAGGAAATATATTAACTATATATACTATGGTAAATCTTTTTTATTTTTTTTTTCAAAGTCAAAACTAAGAACAGAAAACTGAATTTATCCAATTTATGGTTGAAAGGGTTGGGTCTCATAATGAATTTCAGGCGCATAGCTGAGGCCAAATTGAAGTGTAGGCAAAATTACGGCAGGGGGTCTGGGTCCAAGGGGCGGAGCCCCCCCCCTGAAGCTCCGCGGAGATAGCGTTTTAGAGCATCATTTATGCCTCTCCTGGATGTATTTTTTCTAAAAAAAAAAATGGCAAAATTAAGTGCAGTCAAAAGCTTTTTTGCCTAACGGCAGCTACGCGCCTGAATTTCAATAATATCAATATCAATATTGTTCTACCAGACAGCATATTATAAGAAGTTTAAAACTATTTTAATTTTCAATATGCGATCTTTTCTATTGTCTTTACTATTTCCCTTACGTACATTTCCCATATACTTCCTTCAACATGTTGAAATTTCCTTATTTACAATATTGTCAACTCTTGCAAGGATACATTTTGTAAAATCCTAGTTTAGAATGGTACCAGTTAACGTGCTTTACATGTTTTCTATTAGTTAATTTTGTCAATCGTAAAGGTGACACAATAACGCAATTAAAATTTTGGAAGGAATGAATTTAAAGTGTTATTACATAAGGCTCTATTTTATTATTATTTTTTCTATTGGCCAGAAGCAGTACACGTGATATTATATTTTCTAACATATTGATTACCTGGAAGATGTTTCTGTGCAATAAAATATATTGCACTCTCGGGCTAAATTTATGAATGAAAGTACGTGGCACGAGCCGCCACTGTCAATGAATTTGTAATAGCCAATCGAATCGCTTCTAATAAATGAATCAAGCCAATCAAAATTGAAAGTACTGAAGTACTGAGTCAATGAAGCCTTCATAGTATGCTCTGTTTCTCACTGCACAATCACATTTCTAATCATAAAAAAGGATTGTAATATTTTAAACTGGGGAAAGTAATATTTTTACCATTCTTTCCTTTAGAAGAATTTTTTTTTCAAAAACCGTTTATTAGCTGAGCAGCCATGGCTTCTTGAGTTGACAAAACGAAAGGGTGAAAATGACCCACAACCTTTTCTTACTTTTCACACACACACAGATTTGACAATACACATTAAAAAATATACATGTTAATTCACTCTTCTTGTGTTTATTTATCATAGAACTGAAGCAAATATTTATTCAGGTCCAAGTTCTCCCTTAGTCATACATGGACAAAGACTCTTTAGTTAAACCACTGTTGAATCCTATGTTCCTGTGTCAAAACATGTAAATTTGCCATTTCTGCTGTCTAATTATACTTTCAAAATGAATTATGACCATACAATCAGACCAAAGCATCAATATAGTAGTTCACCCAAAACCAAGGTTCTTTCACCTCTACTACATGTAAATAAAGTTACTAACAGTCATAAAATGGAGCAGTCCTGTGATAGAAACAATCTGTATTTTCATGTCATTTAAACTACTTGTATCTCCCAGTACTAATGGACCCCATATATTTGTTCAATGGCTAAATCAGATAACTAGCAAGTCCCATCCCTATTAAATGCAATGCTGTCAAAATATTCTAAATAAACAGAAACTGAAAACTTTTGGTAAATAACATTTTTACTATCTATTCTAAACTTTGACCAAAAACAAGTACGTTACACAGTTTTCAACATGTGTTGTTAATTGTAAACATGTGTATATGTATTCAGATGACAAACAATGATATGAATACATCAACTGAAACTAAGTTTTTGTACTGCTTACAAGTAACACATTGTAAACAAGTCTTATCTTTCAAAAAAAAAGATAGCCAATGCACTATTTTTTTTTCTTTTTACTGCTTAGGAAAAAGAATACATGTTACGAGTATTTGTTGGTACATACAATGTATGTATAGCATGCAATACCTATACTTTAGCTGTTGTTGCATAATTATAAACTGATTCAAAAAGTTCAAATCTTCAAAAGTTTGTAACATGAATATAACCATACATTACACATCAAAAAAGGGTAAATTATCAGGACTATGAACTCATGATAGATTCATACCTATTTATCATAAACTAACTGAATGCAAAGAACATTTTACAAACATTGTACATCAATGATATAAAAAAAAGTTAAGCAGGATTAATACAGAAAATTTGACATGATGCTCGTCTGTTGAGATGCATGCGGGTGGCTAGTTAAAATGGCACTTGGTCAAAATGGCACCAATGTAAATAGTTAAAATGGCACCTAATATAGTCAAAATGGCACTTATTTTCTGTAAAATGACACTTGGTTTATTTTTGTATTGTTTTTTAAATAAATAAGAATTGCCATACAGTCCCAACCAATGACAGAATAAATTAGTTTGGGATTATGGTTTATGGTTTTGCTAATTACCTATAATTCATGGCTTTGTTTATTTGATAGGTGGTACAGGTATTATTATAATTATTTAATTATATTATCTCACTACTTCAATTACCATCTTGATACGTCCTGATATCCACATTACTTTCATAAAATTTAGAAGTTTTATGAGATTATTTACAAAGTAATAAATGTGATATTTACTTCTGTATTTTAATCTAGTTTTTATCTGTAATAAATTTCACACCTTATTTTTTGGGGGGTATTTCATTTGATTTTACAAAGTATTTTTATTGTGTTATATATTTTCCCATTTGTATAAATAATTCAATGAAAATAATAAGATATGTGAACAAAATATTGTAAATAAAAGGACAAAATGAAATTTATTCAGGTGAAATTATAATACATTTTTTATCACAATTATTGTGTGTTATGTCCTGCAAAAAGACTAATTTTATATCTATCCAAAGTAAATAACCTCCAAAAAATACCAGGAAGAATACTAAATATATCAGAGGATTTATTTTTATATTATTAAATGATTACACATACATTTATGATGGGTGCCATTTTAACTATGTACAGGTGTCATTTTGACCGAGTGCCATCTTAACTTTACAGGTGCCATTATGACTAGAATTCACGTGAAAGTACTGTAATAACGGGTTGATTGGCAAAAAAAAAAGGATTCATTTTCCCTTCAATATTAAAATATATAAAACTTTTCTCTCAAAGACTATTTTCAGCTATTTTAAGTCATGAATGCATAGGTTGACTCTATCAGCTGAGAGTGTCCGAAGAAAGTGACTGGTTGTCTAAAAACATATCATGCCTAATTTCCGATCATTATATATTTTTAAATAGCCGATTTAAAAGTCCAGTGCCAATCTATATGTCTCCGTTATTGTATCAACTGAAATACCCATTCGTCAATATTGTCTGCAGTTGTTAAACCACTTCACGATTTACTTTGCACAATTCCTCTATCTTATAGGCTCCGCTATACAGAATATACAGTGATTGGTCAAAATGTGCTGATATTGATTCAGTACTTCAATACGTTATTCTACTTGTAAAAAAAAATTCGCTTCTATATTTAGAAAACCATTTTCGATAAGTTTTATGACTATTTGTTTTTGTGTCATTAGAAGAAAAATGAATAGCAGTTTCAGAGCACAAGGTCATCGGAGGTCATCGAGTCAGTGATACATTTTTGGAAACAAATATGTCACCTAGGATGAATGGTGAAAGTCTTATGTATCTACGCCTTACGGTTTTCAAAATAAAATCAATAACGGAAACTGATTTCGGTTAAAGTTAGATAACTCATACAAGGAATAGTTTGATCGCTTTGAGCGACGGGACATTTTTGTTGGCCAAGTACAAGACAAACGTTATGGACTTGTCAGTTGTCTCTATCTATACAAGTTTTTCCTATAGAGGCAAAAACGACAAATTGGTGTTCGGGGAGATAACTCAAGGCGTGTTACCTTGTCATTTCCCCGCAAGTCCGTAACGCATAGTCCTAGTGATTCAGATTTACAGTCTGAAGTGTCGTAACAATGTGTCGCATACTCTTCTTGCCAAATCCATTTTAAGAAGTTCCGGAAGAAAAAAAAATAATCAAAAGAATTACAGTAAGGTCCCCCCCCTGTGGGGATTACAGTAAGGTCCCCCTCCCCCGTGGGGATTACAGTAAGGTCCTCCCCCTGTGGGGATTACAGTAAGGTCTTCCCCCTGTGGGAAAGACCTTAATGATTACAGATTTATAGAAAGTAGACCTTGTTTGTATTACTTTGCATCTGTCGCTGTAAGTTGACATTCTTGATAGTATTTCTGTTGATGATATTGAAGGTAACTGCATTGTTAAATTATAAAGAAATCTCTGAATTTTCTGCTCATTTTATCTCAGTTCTGTGTACTATACATATCATCCAAGGGTTTAGAAATCTTAACAATGCACAGGGATAATGATTTGTGTGTGTGTGTGTGCTTCGGAAGATTGGGTTCTACGTGATATCCCTTATCATCATGAGTTTGATGTCAGAAAATCATCATTCTGTATCTTAAAAAATACCCTCAGTTTGTAATACCGATACCTCGTCTGTATCGGTTTTACAAACGACCCTCATAATAAGATATATTTTTTATTACATGTACCTGCACATTCAAAGCGCACAACAACCAGTGACGTGGGATGATGGCGACTGGTTGGTCTGGGGTCAGAATAATGTGACTGACTGGAGTGGTATGCATAAAATTTCAAGGTCAACTTAGTTTTGTCCTTACCTAAATTTATGACGTTTTTTTTCTTAAAACATATCGTGTGTTTTCCCTTCACGGCTGTTGGCAGCATAAGACGACGGAACCCTGGACAGTTTAATTGTGACAATTAAGTATAGTCACTACAACTAAATTAAGTTGGCATATCTTTTCATTTTGATTAGGATGAGATATTTTAACGCAGTATATAATGATAGTTAATAATGTTATTGAAAAAAAACTTAAATTTAAAAGGAATTAATAGTGACAATTGATAATAAATCAGCATTTGAGATATAATTTCCCGAAGAGTTATTGGCTCCTGTTTGAGACGGCCGTTAGAGCCTCAAGCACAAGTATTATCATGCATGATCTGTTTAAATTTTTTTCGTTGTTTTGTTCATACATGCAATTCTTGATGTGTTGTGTTTGTTTCTTTCTGTCACAAACATAGTTGTTATATATGTTTAATGACAATAAAGCTATTTGATTTGATCTGAGTTCTATGGGCAACTATTCATAAACAAGACACGGAAAGTACTTCCACCCTACATACAGACAACAGCAATGATTTGTAGGCATGCTAACGTTAACGCATCATAGTTTTTTTTTCAAAGATGAATTGCATGCAAATAAAAATTGAAACGGGGTGTAATTCCGGTGCATCATGCCTGAAGCACCTTGGGTGTTATTCTGAGGGCGCATGTGCTCATTGGAACACGTTTATATCCGAGATGTGATTGATGGAGCTGATTGTTGATTCATGTTTCATCTATTATATCATGAAAATACATGCACGTGTTTCATGATATCACCAAAAGCCAGTGACACTCTATGTGACATGCAACTCGGAGGAAAATACGAGCGAGTATAATGTAGCTATTATAATGAACTTCTGAACCAAAATATGCAGTATATAAAGTGTAAAATACTGATCTACATGTAACTCATTCATTATGTGATTGACACTCTCAGATAGATAGTGTAAGATATTTGTTTCCGATTTGTTAAGTTAAACTGATTTTTTTTCTGAATGGCCTCCGTGGATATAGATTTGGCTGCGGCAATAATTCGAAAAGAATTTCATTTGCAGAGTGGTTATTATGCAAAAGAAGTATTAAGGTAGCCGGTTTACATATAGAAACAGATCACAAATACGAATAAAAAAAAAAATAATTATTCAAGTATTAGGTTTTATTGCATGCGTGCATAAATATCACAGGTCATGTTTGTGTTTTAAAATACACATTTTTTTTTAGATTATTTAAAATATTTCTGAAAATATTAGTAGTAACATGATTGAAGCTACTTTCGATAAATTATACAAACAGTAGCATTTATAAACATTCTCCAACTAAAACTGGACAAAAAGTGTACAACTGTTTGTTGCAATAGCTAAGACACACTAATAAGATTGCCATCATTTTTTTCTGAGACTTTTTTTTTAGAAAAGACACATACTTTCCCTCCCATGAGTGTCCATATTGATACAAACACATTATGTGAAAAGCATAAAGAAAATTTATGAAATGTTTTGCGAAAAGTGAATTAATTGGATATCGATTTGAATATCTATCTCCATGAATCGGGAAAACCATCGTTTTGCATGACGTCACCACGACCATTCTTTGAGATTACCTCCCCTGTACTTCCATTCAGTACTACTAAACTAGGTATACCGGTAATACCAAACATCTGTGAGCATTTGTCCTGAAACAGATAGATACAAATAAATATATAGGACGCACTATTCTTAAAAATTGTTGTGACCGTTAAACGGCCCGAATACGTATATGGATAACTAATAATGGTCACTAATGATATTAATGATAATTATGGCAAGCCAAAGTGGACAAAAATGAGTATTTCCTTATATTAAAAATGATTTTTTAATATTACAAATTCATTTTCTAATATTACAAATTAGACATCTTATATCACAAAACGCTTTTTTAATATTAAAAAAAATCATTTTTTTAATATTACAAATTCAATTGAATTTCTGATATAAAAAAACCGACTTTTTAATATTAGAAATTGATTTTCTAATATTAAAAAATGGATTTGTCGTATTCAGTTACGATTTTTCAATATTAGAAAATCATTTTGTAATATTTAAAAATGTGACTGATTTTGCAATATTGCAAAGTGATTTTCTAATATTACAAATTCATTTTCTAACATTATAAAATGTGTGATGTTTTATAATATTAATAAATCAGGAATTTGTAATATTAGAAAATGATTTTTTAATATTACAAAATCAATTTCTAATATTAAAAAATCTTTTCCAATATTAAAAAAAATGATTTTGTAATATTAAAAATTCATTTTCTAATATTACAGAATATTGATTTTTGTCCACTTTGGCTTGCCATAGATAATTCTTTCATTTCAAGAGGCGTTTGATTAATATATTAAATGTCAGTCTCTGTACGAATCAGGTGAAACGTAGTGCGAAAAAATCACCATTTTAGTAAAAGGTATTTTGACTATTTGCACCATTAAAAATCAAGGAAAATACAATATTTTCCATATCATTTTGGGAAAATGAGTTATGATTTCATTGGAGTGCAATTAAAATTAACATTTCAAGGGCAGATAACTCTGTCAAAAACCTCATTTTTTTCATTCTGTTGAGAAACTTCTGAACAACTCCAGTGATAATGAGAACAAATAATGATTTTTTACAAATAGAGAAATCATTTTTGTAGTGAAATTACATTATCATATTAGTGGGTTTCTGATTTTTCCCATTTGTCTGATTCTTACAAAAATACAATTGAAATACAAACAGGATTAAATATCAACCAAGTCTCAAAGAATTCAAAGTGATCAAGTAAGGTAATATTGCGTTAAAATATCCGAATTGTTCTAATATGCTTAAAGTAAGGTAATTATGGCCCTTTAAACTAGTGTATTAAAAGTCAGTGGTTTTTAAAAATGCTTTCGTGTCTCCTACATATTGACATTGTACTTCAGCCATTGACGACCGTTTGTTTGTATATACACGTTTATTAAAATCTGTTAATACCTGTCTTAAAATCAAGGTCTAAGTCGATTCTAACCATTAATATATTTGTATTTAGAAATGACAAAGTTTTCCGTAGATTTTAGACCCAAGTTAGTCCAAAGTCGGTGTTCTTTACGGCTTTTCAAAGAACAAGAAAATATATAGAGCGTTCTCGAACAAGAAATATATTAAACAGGAAGACTACGTGCAGATGATACTTTCAAGCACTTTTATTAATATGAAAAAGTGGATCTTCGCTCATCAATTACACGTGGGGATCAACATTTTTATAACTTAGTATTAAGTTATTGTTCTTAAAAGGGGAAATCCGAATTTAGAGCGTAGGCGGACCGCATCAAATTTGCGCCTGAACAAGTATATTTTTTGCATATCTTAAACTTACGTACGACACCGCTTTTATATCCGACATATACATTGGAGCATTTTATACCAGTAGGAAAACTCATTACAATTAAAGAACGGAACAAGTATGTTTTTTTTAAGAAAAAAGCAGTTTAAGAGGTTTTATAGCATCCCCCAATGTCAAATAATCAACCATGACTTCCGAAAAGCAGGTACAAGAGAAGAACCAAACCGCTCCAAAATCCAACTTTAGACCCTGCTGAGATAATAGATACATTAATGACCACATCTGTACTATCACGTTACCAAAGATAATTAGTGCCTCTAGGGGGCAGACCAGAAATTTTTGGGGGTATTTCTTGGCATGAAAATGTCGAAATCACTATTGTGTCTATTTATATTAACGGAGTATTGGCTGTCAGTGCCTGTTGACGTTGCTACAGGGTGACCAACTGATAAAAAAATACCAACCTTCAAGTCTCTTTTAGAGAAGTCTAAAGCCAACCATGGCATTTCATTGTAGTAGTCCCCGAAACTTGCTTCGTCCCGGTCAGAACTAATAAATACAATTTCGATGTTTTCATTGGCGTCCTTCCATGCCTTATACTTTTCGGCTAAAACTGGCGTGAAGCCTCGGCATGGTGGACACCAATGGGCAGAGAAATACAAAGCTGAAAGGTAGAAAATAAACTCTTTACTCTTTTCAGTACTAATCAGTTATATAAAATTCAGACATAACCTATGGAAGAGGTGATCCATGGTGCAGAACAAACACACAAAACAAATGTTTTTTTTTTTCAATCTACATACAACATACTTATATGTAACTATAGTCCTTTCTGTAAACAGATCTGTATTTTGCAGAAAAAAATATGCATTCATCTCCGATTGAAACCAACCAAATCAAGAGCGATAACCCTTGCAAAGTGCCAATTTCATACACAATCTTTATAATTTGTATCTGAAAAGTGCAACCTAAGATTGGTGAAGAGGCCTGTAAGTTATCGAATTAGAAACAAAAAATCATGCATGAATCACATCTTGTATGATATTAATAAAAACTTATTTTTAAGACCATATCATTTATCCTTAAATCTTCGGCCGAGTCCGTATCCTCCTTGAGGAATAGAAGCGGACTCACCTGAGTTTGTTTAGAAAAAAAGGGGAAAAAACTGATTTCTTCAAGAAATTTATACACCAACTTAAAAATGTATCTATATGATGTAATATAAGATCTGTAAAATAAGAAGTCAACATTGGTTCGTCTACACTTCCAAAATTTAAAGGAATACACAATTGATACAGTTCACGGTTGAAAGAAATAGAAGATTTCGCATTTTTTCTAAAAACTAGGACTATAGGTGGCATAATTTTACGTTTCTTTCCAAGAAGAGGTTAATGGATTAAACATAAACTTCCAAGAATGTTATCGAACTCAAGAGATCTTAAAGATTTCTAAAGAATTATAATCATTTCATTCTTTCTAAATTTACATTTACTAAGAAGCAACAATTTGATTAGAGATGGGGAGTTCCAGGAATATAATTTATTTTTTTTTCGTTCTGTCCTAACACTTGTCATTTAAATCTTGTGAAATAGAACCTCAACTAGGATTTTTTACGAGTTATTGTCTTGCAATGCATTTTAAAACCTAGTTCATAACAACCCACAATTAAAATAAAATGATTCTTGCTTTCAATTTGGAAAAAAAAAGAAAATACACACATTCCGTTTCTAAAGACTTTAACATACATGTATTAGTTTTACATTAGTTTATATGTAACACATGTACATGTGTCATCCTTTTTTAATATGCTACAGGATATAACAGATAAATCCACTTTAACATCTTTAAGGCTTCTTTTCTTTATCAAATATGTAAATACATGTACGTTTTAAACACACGTGGAATACATAAGGAAATATATAGCAATGGATCGTCAATCATGGCTAAGGAATACTGTAATGGCTACCATTGTAAAAATATATACAGGTTAAAAAAATTGATTTTACCATAAAACAAAATAAAACTTAAACCTTAGTGGATCCAGAGAGGGGGGTTCAGAGGTTGGACTCCCCCTATTTTGTTGAAGAATTTTAATTTTGCACAAATTGGGGCAGAAATTTAAATAAAATATAGCCTGCTTGAAATTTCTGGACCAGCCCCTACTTATATGGTTTCTTGTTTTTTTTTTCACAGACCGATGTTATTTTATAGTTAAAAAAATCATACTTTATGATTTACTGTTACTAAATATACTTTTTATTCCACCACTGTGCTCAGAGCAACGCATGGCCCGACTGGGCAAAAAACTAGGGGCCCACCACATGTAATTGCAGTCACATAAGGTGTTGTAAAATAAAAATCTTACCGACAACTTTCCCCTCTCCGGTAAAACTGCTAGTTTCTACATCTCCACTTTTGCCCTTGACGCTTTCTCCGATCAACTCAGCAATCGCTGACATTTTCTTTCGTGCTGTTTATACCGTGGTCAAGCAAGATATGAATAATGAACATAAATATTTACCACAAATCGATTCACAGTCGGTTCACGGTTGGGTTGACCTCGTAATGAATTATAGGAAATCTATAAATGTGTTTGTGAAGGTTTAAATCTAGGTAGGAAATAATAATGTATAGTGTGAAATAAATTTACCTGACTATCAATGTGTAATGTGGCACTAGTCACGTAAATTGTGCTACGATAAAGCATAATTACGATTTTCCCTACAATTGTAACCGTATTCATGGGATCAAGGATTATCATATGGTAGATAAATTCATGCAAGGAGGGACTTCCACCTGTTAATAAATTGTTAATTTCTTGCAAAATTGACAAAAACTAGCAAATAATATCCTGCACCCTCTTTTTTCTGGACTCCTCCTTTCAAAATATGTAGCTCCGTCCTTGAATTTTAAAATGGGTAAAACGGTTTAGTTTGTTGGAAAGCAAAGAACATAAAGATGAAATAAAAATTTCACAACAAAATTGGAAATAAGATACGGAAAATAAACAATTTTGATCCAAGGGCTTTTAAATATTGAACAACATAGACAAAAAGAAAAAGGAAAAAAGCTATATTTCTGTAGATGCATTGTACGATACTTTCAAGGACTTACTAAGAAAGAAAAAAATGTATGAAAACGAAACTATTAACATTGAAAATTATGTTAACAACATACCAAACGAATTGAATGAATTACTCAATGGCCCAATCACTTAGGGCAAAATAATTGAAAATATTAGGGATATAAAACAAGTACTATCTTTAAAGATAGCCGACGCATATTCTCGCTTTGTTAATACCCAAATCTGATTTGATTTTTATTTTTATAAGATTTTATTTGGTGAACTGTGTGATCATTGTGTTATGCTTCGTATTTTAATTACTCTATTGGTTCGACAAGTAAACTATTTGCAATTATTCAATTTATAAAAGATTATTCGATATAGGAAAGTCATCGAAAACATTTCCGAACACCGATGCCCCTAATGGAGCCTTAAATTTCACGGTTGCTACCACAGTTGTCCAATGAAATCCGAGGTTGTAAGCTACATCTGTTAGGTTGCCATGGTTAAGCATCATTGACGTCACGTGATGTCAAAGCGAACTCAATACCGACTGCGTCAGAAAAAATTGCAAAGCAAAGCCCGTTGAAATTACAGTATTGTTTTATAGAGAATATCATTAAAGCACTGTTTCGTAGCTAATGTCTGTCTTATTTAGTTCTCGGTATCAGTATTGTACCTGGGTATTTTTGTACCCGTTTATAAGAGTAAAGATTCGGTATCGCACCCAAATAATTAAGTCCTTTTTACGAATGTAAGTTACAAGTTAATACTGAAAAGACAAAAGTTGTTGTCTTCAGTAAAAAAAAATGCATACAACATTTTGAATTTCGAATATATTACAAAAATATAGAAACTGTTGAATCATTACATGTCTTGGCGCTGTATTCAATTACAAAGGCAGTTTCATTATTGCAAGATAAGCGTTTTAAAAGTTGTCTTTTGCTCTCTTTAAGAACTAAGTATTGAATTTACATCCAAAGTTATTGATACTTTAATATCACCAATACTGTTATATTCCTCTGAGGTTTAAAAAAAATGCAAAACATTGAAAAGGCACGTCTTAAATTTTGTAAAAATATCCTTAAGCCCAGAAGCAGTATCCCGAATTTGATAGTTTATGGAAATTACTGTGAAAGTACTTAATATATTCGTGCATACCAATTTTCGTGGATAAGGAAAGAAACACAATTTTGTGGATTCTTGAATTCGTGGTTTTGAGGTTTTCAGTATACAAATCGATGGAAATCTCCTTTTCGTTAGTAACCAAATTTCGTGGTTTGGCCTATCCACGAAAACCACAACAATTGGTACCCCACAAACAATAGTACTTTCACAGTAGGCAGAGTTCCACTTGCAATGTTTGTTAAAGTAAGATTGGTTAGCTTTTGAGGAAGAACACTGCAAAGAAAAACAAACATTTTTTTTAGCTTATGATAATTGCACGAGCGTAGCCCAATCAAATTTATATGTGGGATGACTATATTAACTCTGTCTTGGATGATATGGGAATTACTTAATTATGGAGTGAATATGAACTAGCCTAAGGTCACGGTGAAGCAGACATGTAATCAATTCTATCAACCTTGTTTGTTCAAATGCAGAACATACCTCGTTGAGCTTTTTAGCAGTGCGATACCGTAAAACGGTTGAGTCGGTTTTAGATATAGTTGATCGTTGTAATGTGATGGAGTATGGGAAAATCAGACGGTGTATACATCTGGAAAATGACAAAAGTTAATTTACAGTAAAAGAAAACGTTCATTTAAAACTAAACTTAATATTCAACAAAGTAAACATAAATCTATTGCAATGGGTATTCATAATGAGTTTGAATTGTTATTTGAAATTGAAAGAAAAGAATGATTGAATATTCACTATAGTTGTGCCTTGTTCCATTTGATGCTATCACAATTAAAGAAAAAAAATCAATCTTTTGAACATGTTTCCATGTTTCAATGCACTAGCTGACATGAGCTTTGTAAAAGTTGAAAAATTGAGTTAGGTAAATTTTCATTCTACTGCGATAGTTTGCTATTGCTACTGCTGTTGACTTCATGTACACCACTCAATGCGAAAGTTTCAATGCGTTTTACATAACATTACTTATTAGTGCTTGCAGTACCATCAAAATCATATTAATTCACTGATTTTTATAATAAATTTTGATGTTATGATGCTTTTTATTTTATAATGAATCAACTAAATAAATAAATAGTACACGTACAACGGTAAGACGATAATCCACTATAATCTGGAGAAACAACGGTAAGACCATAATCCACTATAATCTGGAGAAACAACGGTAAGACCATAATCCACTATAATCTGGAGAAACAACAAGCATGAAAAAGCAAGAAATACAACAAATAGAATAAATCAAACTTAATAAAAATATTTAATATATCTGGTGTTGTTTTTACAGTCTATTTCAGTTGTATCTTGTACACATATAAAACCTAGGATAATAAAGCATCTTGTCTTCTTAATTGAAATACAAGAGGAAATGACGGTTTTCTATGTGTATTAGTAACTTTATGGTTAGATTTTTGAATTAGGGAGTACATGAATTGGTATGTTTTCTAAATTCATAGTACATGGGCAAACTTATTTCACATGATTTTCACACGAATTTCACATGATTTTCACCTGAATTGAGTAAATAAACTAAGTGACAGAGTTCATGTGAAATTTGAGTGAATGGAGCCTTCACATGAAATTCATACGAAATGTTCACATGAAATTTGTGGTTAGTGAATTTCACATGAATTTCACGTGAAGCTCGATTTACATGAATTTCACGTGAAAAATATTTGCCTGTGTATATAAATACGTATGTTTTTTTTCTCTAAATAGCATATTAATGGGTAGGGTATTAAAATCTATATATTAAGGGTAGGGATATTTTGTATTATCCATGGAATCCATGTAAATTCATACTGCAAATAAATCAAAATTTACAAAAAACCCTTTCATATATAAATATTGTGAAAGCTAGATACCTCTGAATACAATTTTCAGAGTTGTTTTTTTTATTCAGTGGTATCTAGCGTTGAATGCGTTAGATCAATCTCCTTATATACTAAATCACCTATTTCAGCCGCGATACTTAATATAGTTTACTATCAGTATTTCCCGAGTGTTTTATATTTATTAATAAGAACCATTCTATATCAAAAATCAGAGAGTAAACTATAGTTTTAAAGTTACAAATATATGACAAGAATAGATGTGATGAATATGTCAAAGAGACAACAACTCCATCAGGATGAAAATCCATACATGGGTCACAGGGGTTTTGCTCCCACTATCAAACATATACAGCCCCACTAGTACATGTATTTAACTTTTCGTGTTTATACATTTTGTATACTAGTAAGGCTGCATATTTGCTGGTGAGAGCAAGCCCCTTTGCATGGGTCTTAAATGAATGACGAGGAAAACCTCACGCCACAGGTCAAGCTGCAGCTGGCCCCAAAACAACATTATAAACACCCCTACATACCGACAAAGCCTCGGGCAAAGCTAAATCGAACAGCATGGCGATAGTGAACACTGTTGTAAAGAATGCCGCAGACAATGGTATTTCTCGGCTGAAGACATGCCATTCGAATTCTATTAAACTCTATTTTTCCAGATCGCTTGGCTAGACGTTACTGATCGATGATTCTAACTGGGATAACTTATTTCCGCTGCCTGAATTTTATAACACGATTACCCTTCATATTGCTGTACAGCGTCTCGAGTGAATTCCGAACATTAGGGCATGTTCGGAGCTCACATCATCATTCAAAGTACACCTATCGATTCGTTTCTACGGATTATTTGAGTTCACTTATAATCAAGATTTAGAAAGAATACGACGCCCGCGCACGAAGTGGGGTTAAATATTCATGTAAGTTTTTCATTCATTATCACGAAAATAGTAAACAGTTTATCTGAAATTGCAGCTACAACAAATAAAATATTCACGAAATTAAGTGAATAATAAAAAGGTAAACAGTGTTCCAAAATTAGACATAATAATAGCGTTAAAGCGAGTCAGCAGTTTTTATACAAATTTGTTAAAGGTTTTTGTTTTTGTTTTTGTTTTTGTTTTTTAATTTTTTTTCGGACAACATGATTGTTTTTAAATAGTTGTTTTTTTAACAGTCATGTATTTATTGCGTTATAAAAAAACGATCGATAGTCCTCTGCTCAATGTCAATATCTAGGACATCTAATACATTACTTGAGGTTTCGCTAAAGTCAAAATCTAGGATACCCGAAAAAAGGGGTGTCCTTCCCGACATATGGTATACGTGGTGTGCATTTCTCATGTGTCTATTCTTCGGATATAGATGTAGGCATCGCTGTACCTGGGAGACGTATATTTGGTACCATTTTATCTAACTACATGTATATCTGACATGGATGGGTGGCATTCTACCAAATGATGCCATAGATCTAGATACAAATAATGTTTAAAGATTTATTTGTCAGTTTACATGATTACATCTTCAAAAATTGTTCACATAGATTCGGGTATTGATTTTAGGTATTGATTGATTTCAGACATAGTTTTGGGTATGGTAATTCAAGCTAAAGCTCATAGATATGGATATTGCTTTCATTTTAGAAGAAAGAATAATCAAGGGAACCAAGAATCTAGCAGTAATCAAAAGAATGTAATCCAGGGACAAAGACCAGACACGAAAAACAGACATACATAATAAAGAACATAAAATAACCGAAATACAAACAAAGTAACAAAAGTAAATAAGCAACCCTTACTCCACAAAAAACTGGGAGCATGGACCAGGTGCACCGGTAAGATAAGCGTCCTCTGCTTATGTAAAGTCAAGTCCACCTCTTGTCATAAAAAGTCAAGTTCAGGATAGACGAAATGTAAAAGGAAAACTATGACATGTTGAACAAATCACTTTTTACGGTGCATACGAATACACCGTAACGATCAACGAGTTCATGATGACGACCATAGAATTTCTGTTCGGATGACTTCAGTCTTGTAGCAACAAGTTCCAGAAGCCTAATTGTTAGAAATCGAGCGCGATACAAAAAGTCTGCGTAGTTACGACAAGCTTTGGTATAACGTATGAGTTGTGATATGAAAACTCCATACGCAGGTGCTGAAGGTATGTTGCCACAGATGAAAGGAAAGTTGACATACGGAATGAAATGTCATCGTGTTTGTCTTATATTTTGGTGAATAGTATCCTTTACCATCGATCGAACAGTAGGTCAAGGTATGTGACAGACGTCACAGTGTCTGTAGTTCTTTGGGGTAGATGCGATGTATCAAATCCCCAAAATCAGGATTGTTTAACGATAATACGTTAGCTATATAGCAGATCTATAAAATAAAAGGATCTAGCTAAACTATATATAGCGAAAACTGAGATTAAAGGATATAGCTAAACTATGTTCCTTCTTTTGGATCAGAGTGATGGGACAGATCAGCAAGTAGAAGAGCATAATTAGTTCCCACTGGAATGCCGTTTGTTGAAAAACGCGTCCACCACACTGTACGAATATGTTGTCGATAAAAAATTCGAGCATTTTGGAAACATCTTCTTAGGTATATATGGAAAATGATTTGGAATTATTTTTTTTTTTAAATATGAAGAATATTGGCCTAATTATGATAAAAACCGCCAAAACAATACAAAATACAAAAGTGCGCCAATACGGAATTTAGCCGTCCAATACGGCTTTTACCCGTCCAATACAAAATGTACGTCATATTGGACTGCTTAAAATCCATATGGACTAGTTAGTCAATAAAGTTATAATTGCGTAAGATTTTCCATATTGGCTGAGTTATTGGTCCTCGGCTAGATATATACAGGTATAGATGATTATCGTGATCAACGGATATTATTAATAAATACTCTATGAAGTACAATGTGCATAGTTCACTGTCAGAAGGAGCTTTCACGGATTCACTATCACGAGGAATTTTATAGAAGTATTTTAAAGTGAACCGTGATTTTAGATCTTCATACAGTAGTTATAATTATTGTTAAGATTTCATGATTCTGCGCCTTGACTGGTAGATTTCTAGGAAACGTTACATAAGCGATGACCCTTTGCTTTATATGAATATTGTTACTAAATAAATTTGTTGACATATCGGAAGCAATGGGTTATCAATATGCGCCATGTGCAAGTAAGCGTATATATGGATTCTATTTTTGAATAGCAAGTATATGAATGGATATGTTTTTTTAATGGATAGGTACATGTATCAAAATCTCTGGTCACACGTCCAAACGGAGACAAACAGTGTGTCACTGGTCGGTTAAGTACAATCATGGTATGTTCGTTCTTGTCCGGAAATGCATTGGAATATTTACCTACGTACAGTTATATACGGTATCTATCATTCACTACCTGTTACATTGTATGTTAAATACGGCCAAGCAATCAATTAATCAATATACTTAAGTATGCTTCTGTTATGACAGTAAGTATCAAAACTAACTAGTCGAGTGTCAAAGGCAAAGCATTTAAGACGAAGACCGGAACAACGAGCAGAGACATCGATATAAAACACACACAAAATGTATCATAATAATTAAAAGGCAACCAGTGCTCAGCTACACTTGGATTAAAGACCGACTATCTCTACCGGTAGACTAAGCGTCCTCAGATGAGAAAAAAACAAACAAAAACGAAACAATTGACTCATCATTTTGGTCGTCAAGATGATTATGCCATCATAAGCACTTAAAAGTTATTTACTCGTGGTAATGAAAGTTTGTGACAGTACTGGCGGAGGAATTGTACTGCAAAATGCAAAGAGGGTAGAAAGTTTCCTCAGATAAATTGAAAGTTGATGATTTGGAATATTTTAAAGTCATCGAGTATGTCATAAAGCTTTGTCATAAATTAACTATCGTCGATTCCTAGTAGTAGGCCAAATAAGAGATCCAGCCAATTTATCATAGACAATTACGTTTTTAATCGCTTTGGGTTAGATTTCTTAAGAAGACCTAACCGGCGGGTGCTCGTGGTTCATTCATAACTAGGTGTTATCAGCTTATGCCAAAGTCACTTTCCTTTTCTTTGTGCACTGTCATTCATATTGCGTTTAATTTTTAGAGTAAAAATATTCATCTTTTTTACTTCAGAATTGGCAACATGCGCTGTTTCTTTTGGTCGATATGTTTTTGCATACTTGGATGTTGCAGAGCGAACGAACATGGAAACAAACCAATAGTGAATGCGCCTGCTGGACCTATAATGGGAATGAAATCGGTTTATGAACCTACAGGAGAAGCCATATATGAATTTAGGGGCATACCCTTCGCCAAACCGCCTCTTGGAAGACTCCGTTTCAGTAAACCAGAACCTATTGACAAATTCGGAAGAGTTCACGATGGTACAAAATTTGGGTTTGCATGCATGCAGGCAGTTTATGATCATTTACCTGATTTTTTCAAAGCTGAAATATCAGAGGATTGTCTCGTCTTGAATGTATACGTTCCCAGAAATCTAGAGAGGAACCGGAAATTATCCGTTATGGTATATATACATGGTGGTGGCTTTATTTTAGGAGAAGGTAAACAATATGACGGAAGCCAGATAGCGATGGAAGGAAACGTAATTTACGTGGCCCCAAACTACCGTCTTGGATTATTTGGTTTTCTTGCAGTTGGTCATTCTGCAGCGCGTGGTAACTATGGATTATGGGATCAAAAGCTTGCTCTTCAATGGGTTCATGAAAATATTGAGGCTTTTGGGGGAGACCAAAATTCAGTTACAATTTTTGGAGAATCTGCTGGAGGATTTAGTGTATCTTTTCAATCCCTCATTCCATCTAATCAAGGGTTGTTCCAAAGAGTAATTGCACAAAGTGGCGTCACTTCGCGGGTTGTTTTTCTGAAGAGGAATAGCATCGAAAGGAACGTAAAAGACTTATCGGAGAGAACATCATGCTCTTATGAAGATCGAGAAAAATTCGTGAAATGTCTGCGCGAATTATCTGCTGACAACCTTGTCCAAGTCACAAATACATTTGGTACCGAGCCTAGCGGTAAACTTAAATATGACCACATTAGCATACCAGTAATTGATGGCGAACTCTACCCAGAGCACCCGCTCATAAGTGTTGCCGACGAGACATCACAAATAAGCAAATTCTTCCGTTCGTTGGATTTTATAGCTGGGACTGTTTCTACGGAGGGATCGTTAGTTTTTATGCAGATGCCCGTGACACCAGGGTTCTTAGAGACATACAAGATGAATATTACCGAAGGCATAAAGACCGAGGCTGTTTGTGAAGGAATGGTGTCCCCCTTTGTTGATGCGTTCTATGAGGGCGATGTATCTGTCAAGCGCAAGCTCTGCACGTATTATTCCGCCGATTCTTTAGCTGCACAATCAAAGAAAGCAATGGAATTTCATGCTTTTGCTAACTTTTACTGGAGTACTGCAGAGATGTTGGATCTGCACACTTCAGAGCGTGAACGAACTTATCAATATGTAGTCACAAAACCCAGTCCCATTCCAATAATGGGCCCTACACCATCTTGGTTCTCTGGATGCGGGCACGGAGAAGAACTCATCTATTTCTTTAATGTCACTAAAGCAATAAATCCTCACCTGAATGTAGAGTTTACGGAGAGTGAGAAAGACCTTTCAAATAAGCTTATTAGCTATTGGACATCCTTTGCGAAGACAGGGTAAGTTGTAGTTCCTTGGAATTTAAGTACCAATCTGTATAAAATTCGGACACTGCCAGTCGTAGAGGTGATTCATGGTGCCAAAAAAAAACCCCATAAAATCCCTCCGAACAAACGATGCGTTTTAGGTCTACATAAACCGTATTACTTTTAAACTATAGTCCTTTTTGCATACATATCTGTATTTTGGAGAAAACCATACATTTGTTTAACGTTTTTTTTTATAGATCAGATCGATTTTCGGTTTTATTAATAGTTTCACTTCATTTATTTTAGGCTTTTTACAGCTTGCCTTATGGTATGGGTTTTGCCCTTCACTAAAGACCGTGTGGTGACTTATAGAAGTTTAATTTTTGAACTTCGTTGCTTGAGTTTGATGGATGACTATCTCGTTGTCAATCATTCTACATCTTCTATTTTTATATACATCTTCCTCTCTAATTTCAACCAAGGCAATAACGAGTCTTGCAAAGTGTCAATTTCGTGTACAATGTTTAACGATTTTTATCTCTGAAAATTGTATTGTTTCTGAATTTGAATGTGAATTCTCTAAGATTTTTGACATGCATGAATCACATCCGGTCTGCTGTTAACAAAATAACATCATTTCTCGTGTTTCTAGGTGTGGACATATTTTGAGTATTAAATCAATTATATTTTGTTTTCAAATACTGTAGCTTTGTAAGTTATAAGACACATTGGTACCTATCATTATTTTTTATTTATCTTTTTAATGAACGTTAAACTGAATAAGTGTAGGTCATGATCGTATGGTTTAAGTCACCGAACATACCTTCTCCCTTCTAAATATTAACAGATATTTTTAGGATTCTACTTTTATGTTTTTGTTTTCTAGAGTACCAGTTGGCGGGAAAAGTTCGCTCCCCTGGAAGCCGTACACAAAAGAGAGTAGGAGTTATCTGAACTTTGATATTCCCATAACAACGAGAAGTAACTACAAAGCAGGAGAAATTGACTTTTGGGCAAATGACCTTCCTCCATTAGTTTTGGAAAGAAGAATTTGGTTCGAGAAAGACGAATTGTAAAAGCGGTGAATAATAGAATCCGGGTTGTACGCATATTGCAAGTTACGATTTGTGTTGCTATCAAGTTTGACTGTCGGTCCATCTTCGTTCCCTTTTTTTTTTCAAAGTTTCACGTTATCAACCGTCCGTTTACCAAAAGTGTTATTTGAAAATGTCATTTAAAAGTGGACTCGGATTTTTCGTTTCACAAGACCTACTATTCCGTACTTCAGGTCACGTTCAGGTCGTCTTCGAGCAACCTGAATGGGAGAAAACAGAGTTTGTGTCATTTTAGACACAATTTGTTCTATCATTTTGTGTATGTGTTTATTTTATTTGTCCCCTTTTTAAGTCATATATTTTTCTTCTTATTTTGTCATTTTGTTCATGCATGTATTGACTATTCCATTTAATTGTTAAAATAATAGAGTTTTCTTTTTTATATGTGTGAATTGCTTTTGTTTTATTTTTAACTTTCAACTGCATCGTCGAGTTACGCCCCATATACTAAAACAACTTAGAAACAAACACTAGACAGAGGAGTCGACATTCGGCAAATACGAAAAAAAAATCACGTAAAATTTTAATACAATGATATGGTTGCATGTTAATAGCTCTCCCTATTTTATATGTTTTCTACTAGCCAACCCTTCCCTAGTGGGGGATGCACCTATCTAAGAATACTTGTGATTTTGGTGTAATATATAAGTCATCTGGTATGTACTAAACACTGGTGTTTCTACTTGCAGCTAATAAAATAGTTAACTTCGGGGAATAGAGTTGGTCTTTCTTTGATTATATGACAATTAACTGGTGAACTGACAAGATATTAACCTAATGTAGATTGAAATATTTTGTATTAATTTCCTTGTTAATTTACAATTACTTCGTAAGATTCAATCAAGGGAAGGTCAACTATATTCTCTGAAAGAGTAATCAAGGGAACCAGGATCTCGCGGAAATCAAAAGAATGTAAATTATCAAGAGACAAAGGCAAGATATGGAAAAGAGACACACAACACAGAACATAAAATAACAAAAAAAATAATACATACAAAGTAATCAAAGCAAAATTAGCAATTCGGACCACTAAAAACTGGGAGCATGGACCAGATGCGTCGGTAGGGTAAACGTCTTCTGCTTTTCAAAAAAAAACACCCGCCGAGTTGCTCATAAAAAGTCAAGTCCAGAGTAGACTGAAGTTAATTATTTTACTCGATGTAAAGCCACTGGAAAGATATTTACTTTTATCCTGACAGTTTTATTTTCCTTTCACGATTTTCATGTTTTGTATTTTTGGTCTAGGAAAAATATTTTTTGTACGACCAAATCGTTGCCATTTTTGAATTTGGCACCGTAAAAGAAAAGCTTACACGCAGGTTTCAAATTACCAGGATAAACTTGCTGCATATTATAATATTTTGCTGTTGTAGGTACAGAGAAAAGGAGCGTGTTCCAAATTTATTTTTAAAAACCATATTCCTAAAACATATACATTAACACTTACAAAATACAAATCAAAACGATAAACATCTACATGACTGTACTTATTCGGTGATAGTAAAAAAAAATTATTTCAGTTTAAGTGTTGCGTTTTGTGATACCTACTGATAACCCCGATTACAATAGAAAAAAAAGTACATTAGATAGAGTAAGGAGAGTTAAAATTTGAAAAAGCTATCCCACTAGTTACTTTTAAAAAATCTTAAAGAGAATTATAACCTGTTTTAATGGCTATAAAATGCATTAGATTTAAATAACATTCCGAAACCTCAAAACGATTAATATTTGTAAACGTGGCATGGAAAAAATATTTATTTTAATATTCCAATATAGCATTTATTGTTATAGCTCGTTTAGCCCTCTTAAACAAGTGAGCTACTACTATAAAATCCATATATGTACCCTGACAGTCACAAACATATACACAACAGAAAATAGCAATAGAAAACAATTATTTTATTTTAATGGAATGGAATATTTTTTCCCGATTTTAATGATCCTCTTCATAATTCTATTGACTTTTAAACCTCGTTTCTGATGTATTTCCATGTGTTTTAATGTGCTCAACATTCAAGCAAACACAACCTCATGTTCTAACCAGATGAGTTAGGCACATACTGTTTTCTTCAAAAAGTGGTAGGGCTAAGATTTTCTGTTGATTCGAAAGTTTAGAAAACATGATTTTTTCAGCAACCCTCGGAGTTTGAATGTACTTTGTTAAGTAATAGTGGAAAATTGAACCATTATGTTTGTCTATCAATGGCAGGGTATTTTTTGGCTAAACTTATTTCTTTTTTGAAAAATCCTGCCACCCCTTAAAATAAAATCTCCTACAAGCAACGGTATTGCATTTAAACATACACACCAAAAGCTTGTTTTCTTAACACAGAAACATCTACAATTCATCATGGCCTGTCTCTTCTTCAGCCTCTTGAAAATATTCCCTGAGAATTCCTGAAAAGACTTCAATGGCATCTTTAAACATTGCTCTCTCCGCAGTAATTGCAGTATCTAAGTTGATGTAGGATCTATCTTTCATATCGAACGGTTTCCAGTATATTTGGCTGTTTTTGTGGTTTGGATCTCTAAAATTAAAACGAATTTTCAGTTATTTGTAAAAATAAGTATTTTTTCTCGAAAAGTCAATTAGCGTAGTCGAATTGCAATTGGAAATTAAGTTGTGGCGAGAAACCCTACCGAAAACCAAACATAAAAGAACTATACAAGTATCAGTTTGGTATATTGAAAAAAACTAAAGAGACAAATGAAAATGTTTCACTTCGATTTGTATGATAACATATGCTTAGACTCGGGACGGATATAGTGATCCTCGTGTCTTCCGTCCGTTCGTTTGCCCGTTCTGCACTTTTTACAGATTTTTTTTCTACGTAACTATTGCTCACAACTACTTGATATGTTATAAAGGTAAGCAAATTGGAACTCGATTTCATATTTAAGCAACATAAACATTGTTTGCTACTATGTTTAAATTTTGACAGCTTTCTATACAATGGGATCCGGTCATTTATAAATATTGTTCCAAGCTAGCATTTGTACATTTTGTCACAATCCGACACAGAAATTCACAATTTTCCAACGATAATGGGATCCGCACAACAGCTGTTTAAATTTTGATACTAGGAGAAGGAATAATTGCATCTTTTGGAGAGCTTAATTCATTTTTTTCTAAGCTTTAGGATCAATTGTTGTACTTTTTTAAGAGATTGTCTATGTAAAAATCAGGCGAATTCTATGATATGGGTGGCACAACATATTTTTCCCTATGATTTTATTTTTTTGTTTTTGGACAATGTAATGTTTTAAGTCAAAGATTTTTTTAAATCAACAATGGATGGCTCAGAAAATGAATTTAAAGTTCCCTAACAATGCAACCAAATTTTGTATAAAATAACGAGTTAAAGCCCTTTCTCAACGAATTTCAATATTTCCTGTGTAATTCATTTCTAAGTAGCACTCCATCTAAGAATCATGCAAAATGTGATTCATAGGTAAAAGGCCTACATATTTTTATTTTTGATATATTATTTGAAATGTCATAGTAAACAGAAAATAACACGTGGTTTTTCATATAACCCGTGCCCTTAGGAGATAAAAAATTATATAGAATGCACTGTACATTTCAAAATTAAGGGAAATAACTCTGTAAATGACGCTCAAATACAATAGAATCTTCTGGATTTTCAATGTTGATTATCTCCTAAGAGCAGGCAGATATGAATGAATAATTACTCATTTCATAGTATAAACCCATTAAACAACTTAATTACAAAAATAAAAATATGTAGCCTTTTTTGGGGTGTATCACTTTTTCAGATTTTGCATGATTCTTACAAAGACAGCTACTTTAAAAGTCGTTGCAGTTAATCAAAACCCAACTTACAAACTTGAGAAAAGATGCATTTGTGATATGAAGTATAAAATTAACAATCATATATATTGCAAATTTCGGTATGCTGTACAATTCCGACGGATGAAAAAAAATCTAGAAACAAAATGTGTTATGTGCCACTCACTGCCTTGATTTTGCATAGACATCCTCTTAATTCATTAATTTTTGTAAGACGACCAAAAAGCAATTTTACAGTACATCAAATACATTTATTTAGATTCAAAGTACTATACATGTAGTCACTCGTATAAACTGGAAAGACATATATTTCAGACGAATATTTCACAAATACAACGATCAACTATAGCTAAAAACCAGCTCAGCCGTTTTACGGTAGCGCACTTTCAGTGCATTGTTACATATATAGTATTATGGATAAACGTAAGATTAAGATTGGGGTTATACTTTGAGAAATAACTGAATATTCTGATGGTACCGCATACTTAAAATGGAAAAGACTTTAAGTAAATAAAATATAAACCTCAATCGGAGCTACTCGTCAATTATCGCCACACCAGAATGTAACGTTTTCCTTTTGTAACTAGAAAGACTGAGTGGTTCCAATTAAAATAAACCTCGGTCACTCTGGCCCCGATTACGAAATTCATGTCAGGACTAGACAGACTGAGGCCTAGTGGCTCCCTTTAAAACCAAGCGCCGAATCAGCGTCTGACGTTCGAAATTCACTCTAGACGCTGCAGCGGTCCTTTTCACAAAAAATCGTAAGTGTAAAATTAGTCGTAAGTAATGACGTCATAATAGAGTTAAGTATTGTGACGTCTCAACTTACGATTTTTTGTGAAAAGGGCTGCAGATATTTAAAATCTTGAAAAGTCGGGAAAAAGTAAATGATTTTACGCGACGTTATCCGATTGTCAAATAATGTTTGATTTGAATAATGACCGGGAATTTCGAAAGGCCTGTCTGCAGCCATTAGTAAGAGAAACGAACGACTGTCGCTGCGTGGAGCTTGCCTTTAAAACGTACGTGTACATCTTACCCAAAAGTTGCAAACGAAGTCCAATATTGAATAAACTTCTCTGACAATTCTTTTTCTTCGTCGTTTAATTTAATAGTTGGGTTGATTACATTCTGTCCTGAAAACAAGTATGGAAGCTCGTCAGCATGTCCACTTCCTTCAAACCATGACGGTGGAGGGCCACCATAAGGTACGGGAGATTTTTTAGAGAACTTGTACTGCCAAGTTTTGCCACGAAGTTTCCGATGAGCTTCTAGCATACGCACCACAGGTGAAACAATGAGTAGTGTGGCGAAACATTGTGTTGCTTTACGTCCTTGCTCTGCAGTTGATCCCGGAGTCGAACATAATTCACAAATTTTCCGTTTCGCCTCCACATTGTTCCCGAGGTACGTTCTAACATAAGGTGTAATTACTGCTTCGCATGCAAATTTTGACGGCATTCCCTCAGAAATATTATACCCATAATGTTCTTCAAAAGCCGGGGTACTCATCATATATAAAATAGACCCTTCGTTTGAAGTCACCCCTCCGATCAAATCAATGGAACTGAAAAACTTAGACACATCTGAGTTTTTATCTTGCAATTGAACTAATGGATTATCAGTTATAAGTTCGCCATCAACGACGGCGGCGTTATTGCTGGTAAGTTCAACTTCGTCCGGGTTGGGAGGGACCGGAACAGCGGCGTCTAATAGCTCAGCAATGCTCTTTGTTCGAAGGCAGTCGGTTAATTGATACAAATCATCTTTGGGACATTTGGTGTTTTCAGATAGCATATTGCTGTATCGTTTTAACTGATTCGACAAAAGAGGAAATGTCCGCCCAAAATCGAAAGCACCACTTTGCATGATCGCCCTTTTAAACAAACCCTTGTTTGATGGTATCATAGATTGAACATTGACGCTCCATCCTCCTGCTGATTCACCGAAAAGGGTAACAGAATCAGGATCGCCACCGAATGATGCAATGTTGTCGTGTACCCACTGAAGTGCCAACTTCTGATCCCATAATCCATAATTACCTCGCGCAGCGGGGTGGTCAAGGGCGAAAAAACCGAAAACACCTAATCTATAGTTAATTGTTACAACAATAACATCACCTTGAGCAGCGATCCGATCACCATAATATTCATGACCGAATCCAAAAACAAGAGCACCACCATGTATCCAAACCATCACAGCTAATTTCTTATTTCGATTTATCTGATTCGGAACATAAACATTCAAGAATAGACAATCTTCAGACATATCCGGTTTGATGAAGCCTGGCATGAAATCCATTGCCATTTGAGGACAGGCCGATCCAAATTTTGTTGCATCATAAGTGTTTGCCCATTTCTTAACTGGAATTGGTTTTCTAAACCTCAGCGCTCCTACGGGTGCTTTCCCGTATCTGATCCCACGAAATTCGTTGACTAGTACACCAGACTCACTTTCTGTTTGGAACCCTTCAATTCTGCCTGATGGGGTTTCTACAATGATGGATCCTAATCCGTCATCAGATTTCCCTGCCTGGATACTTAATACCAGTAGTAAAATAGACGTTCCCCACATGATTGCGATGTCCTGAAAATGCAAGGATATAAAATGCACTGAGTAATTAAGAGGCACGCTAGTGGGGGCAAGGTATGCATTTTAAAACATTTGAAAATGTTTCTTACTAGTCCTAATTAAAAAATAACCCAACCAATCATGGCTTAAAACATTCTAGACAAATATTATTCGGTTCTACAAATTATATTCAACTACAAAATTACTTCCAAATTTAAGATTGGGGTTCTCAGCTCATAGCAGCGAAACGTAGCTCTAACTATTTTTTTGTATTTTTGAAACGTTAGATCTAGATCGCAAAATCAAACAAAAAAAAAAAGATCAAGAGCTATGATTTCGAAGCTATTAAGCTCAAGCCTTCGATGATTTTGCTTGAACTAAAACAGCTATAATGGTGCAACGAATATGCGAAGTTTTGATAACCTAAATTTCTTGATGTTAGTTATCGTTTACTCACGGGCACGGGTATAAATCAACCCAAAAGTTTATCATTTAAATTAAAAACAAACACACTCCAGTTTAAACATTGAGCTTTGTTAGTCGGCACTATAATGTCCCAAATATTGAACCGATCTCACAACTAAAATTTAAATGGCAAGTTTTAAAATTCGACGACCTTGCTTTGTAACTTAGTCCAAACCGGTTAGTCTGTTATCCAGTGTGTATTTTTAAGAATAGTCTTTTAGTAATACTCCAGATAAGAATCATGCAAAATGAGAGCCTACATAATTTTATTTTTAATATTTTATTTAAAATGTTATAGTAAACATAAATTATCATGTGGCTTTTCATATATTAACCCTTGATTTAAGATAATAAAAAGTACAGTAGAATTCAAAATCAAGGGAGATAACTCTGTAAATGATACTAAAATACAATGTTTCAATGTGGATTATCTCTTAAGAGCAGACAGATTGAATAAATATACACTTCATCAAATGGACCCAAAAAGGAACTTAATAACAAAAATAAATATGTGTAGCTATTTTTGGGGTGTACTACATATTGCAGAATTTGCATGATTCTTACAAAGACTACTACTTAAGCAGTTAGGATATAAGTCAAAGGCGGATCAAGCCCCCTTGTCCCGGGGGGACTTTCTATGTATAAGGTGATCGGCTTGTATCTTGAATAGGTACTGTTTTCCAGCTTTCAAATAATTATGTGAATACGTGGGGAACAAACATAATATGATAAGTCAATAAAATTTACATTACCAATTATAAAAATATTCAAAAACGTCCTTGACCTATCATCTGTTGTTTTCGGATTTGTAGAATGAATGCATGACGAATATTGTTTATATACATGTATATCCTAGTGTATCATAATCATATATGGGATTAGGTCACTTTTTCTGACACAATAGATGAAAAGCCTACACTCTTTAAAAAACAACTATATGAATAGGGTGGGGTTACAGAATACAAGTGGTACCCCCTGTGAAATAAGTATTGGGTTCCCCCCAGTCCTCCCGTTTTTCGAGACAAAAAAAAGTTGAAATGGAAGATGATCATTGAAGCGTGACGGTGTCTTTGGGCAGTTAGCCGCCCTTCTGTTATTAACTCCTACATAAGTTCCAGATAAGGTCTTTACAGAAGAGGTACCATATTATACCATTGTATGTAAAGAAACCATCGCAGCAAATGTGAAAATGTATGTCGACAACAATCAACATCGGAAACAACATGCCATCTCTTATTCAAATAATTAAAATTTTATTGTTCAAGATAAGAATTTGATTGAAAATTAACTGAAAATAATTATTTTCTTGTTCTTTATTTGATCAACATTTTATAAAAATCAGTTATGAATAATATATGTACCACCGCACCAATCTCAATGATTCATTCTTGGTCGTGAAAAGTACTAGCATTGCAGGGCACCCAACTGTGGATAATACGTATGTGACCGTAATTATTTATATCTAGATGCTGTCGCATCCCTGTCAGGGTCAATGAGACCAGATACATGTATCATGGTTAATTTTGGTCCGAAGTCTTCTCATTGATAGACATAAAAGCAAGAGGGATCCGATTTTTTTGTCTTCTTTTGACACTTCATTATAATATTTCCTCGCAGAACGATGCCCATTGATCTTATTCTCGTAGACTGATAACTCGGAACTTTCGAGATATTACGCGATAAATATATTATAAATTTAATTAAAACATGCATTCACGATCAAAAGACTTGTGCACCGAGATTTTCTTTTTTTTCTCACAAATCTAGTTGAACTGTATACTTTGCAATGAGTTTCATCGCTGTCGTGATGGTCATATATAAACTTGCCCTGGAAAAATTGATTAATTGTTGGTTGTTAACGCCCAAGCAGCAATATTTCAGCTATATCCAGGCGATGAATATGAAACGGATGATACAATGAAGATGAAATGATGATGAAAAATGGGATGGAACACAAGGATAATAGGGTTGACGAATTTGTGATTCCCACTGGAAATAGGAAGGTAGGTAGGGTCGGGAAATTTTGAGAAAATTTGAGAGCGTAATCTAAATGTATTTTATTAAAACCCATGTAGATTGGTTTCTTTTTCGATTTTAGATATTCAGTTTAATGTGTTCTTTATTTAATTCGGCTAAACAAATGTACAGCAGATTTTAAGTGTTTTGGACCGTTTTCAAGTTACAGGTGTCAAAGTTGGGCAACGCCTAAAAACATTTTCAAAACTTTTTTTTGGTCCGATTTCGAAATTTTTTATTTCATTTGATTCTTCATTAATAAATCTGCCTGCATTTTTCAATCAGATTTCAGATATCTCTTACGGTTTTCGAGTTATAAAAAGTCAAAAAGGCCCCAGAATAAATCTTTTTTTTTGTTTTGTTTTTGGTCCGATTTGAAAAAAAAATTCAAAAAAATATTTTTGCAATATTTGTACAGCTTATTATATCTTATAGCTAAAAATAATTGTCAAGAGGTAATTAGACGATCATGAAATACGTTGATTTTACAATATTTCACTAGCGAATGTGCAAGCGCGTGTCTACACATTTCAAAATACTTTGATGCAGGCACGCTGATCCCGATTTCACCAGGACATCATTGGAAACGAACAGTCAGGAGTGCGCCCAAGAGGAGGGGGCTTTCTTTTTCCTCTTTTCTTTTCAACATTTCTGTCATCATTTTATCAGATTCGCCAAAAACGTATTTTTTGTTCATTACGTCTACAGTCGTAATAATCTAATCTAGTATCGTAACTTCTCAATACTTTTTATAGTTTTTAAAATTGACGTTAAAAGAGTTTTTACGTCGCAAAACACAACCGTCAAAAATGCGCTTTGTGACATTTTTGTTAGACACGGTTTTACACACACACACACACACGCATATATATATAAAATGATAAAACCATAGAGTAGGATGAATACATTTTTAAGTATACGAAGAAATCGACTAAACTCCATTTGCCTTGTTGGTCAATTCGTTCGAATTTCGCATGGTGTACGCGTGAATAAATAAAATATTCAAATTTTAGATTTTGTGACATTTTGGATAGACACAGACAAAATGCTGCGCTTAGATACATTTTCAACCAAGTACCATTATTCTTAGAATATAGTATCTGCATCATATAATGTACATGTAAAAATCAAAATTTCATAGTTATTAGTTTTTGATAAAGACCGGATAGCACGCAATGTGTAGAAAACGTCGGGAAAAAGACAACATGACATCACAACTTACGTGCGTATTTATCTACTATTAGACAATAAAACTCATTATTTTTTAGAATAAACATGATATTCTGAATATTTATACAGTCCTTTAAGCGTGAATATACTTTGGTAAAAATACTACTCGTTGTTTTATTTTACAACCGTAAGCAAGAAAGTAGCCAATGGCCAACGTTGAAAAAATCAAGATTTGTGACAAAATATTACACAATTAAACACACCTAAAAATCAGTTCCAAAAGGTCTGAGTAGCTTGTGTCAGAAATAGAGAAACAGTTACTGATTATACGTTACACAAATGCACAAAGGACAACTGACATTAGGTTGAGAACCATGGTACATCATAAGTCATACAAAACGGACACAACCCATGTCATGCCGAAAACTGCGTTTACGTACTGAAAAACCCAACAGACAAACGAATCTTTTTCAGTCTACATATGATACATGTATACATGCACATAACGATAATCATTTCCACATTCATATCTGCACTTTTTAGAAAATCATACATTTATCTCCCACTCAAACCAAAACAAGAACGATAACTCTAGAAAAAAATGCCAATTTCATGTGCAAACTTTATAAGTTTTATCTCAAAAGAGCAACAACCGAATGAAAAACTAAGACTGGTAATGTAATCAGTAACTGTTTCTGACCAAAAGAATAAAACTGAATTCGGTGTTTTTGTTTTTATATTCATGAATCACCTCTTGTCTGATTTTTAAAAAAAATTGTTACTTAAATACAGTATGTTATTTTCGATGTAAAGACCCTACATTAGCGAATCAATGTTAATACCAAAGGTACTATCTTTAACGATTTGACAACAATATCATACATGTATCTATAATATCCGAGCCTATTCAATGGTTTAGTTAATTTATTTGGTGAGTATCGAGCTTTCCGTGCTTTGTGTAGAATATTAGCGTAAAACATAGGGTAGGAGAGTCAGACGCACGAACTAATCCTTTACATGTACATCTGTATTTGAAAAATTAATTAATTGATTATACTGGTTGATCTTTTACGAGCTTGTGATATCGCAAACCTAGATATAGTATACTAGTACTAGTTTTCGTTCAATTAAAAAAAGTCTACACTTTTCAAATTATGTCTAGTTGTATCGGCCACTACCCAAGTCCAGTTTCTGATATAAAAAATGTATGTAACCAGAAACTGGACGTGGATAGTAACTGCAGTTTGATGGTATCTTTTGCATTTGTAGTGATCCATGTTCTATAGAAAGGGGAAAAAAAGCGAAAATTCTGTCAGATAGAAAAAAAGGGGAGGGGCATCAAGAGGCTCATATAATAGACCTAGCTGTCCTCACGTACCTGTGGTATCGACAAAAAGGGAAGTCTTTATTCATACATGCGTGAGGATTTTTAAACCCTGACCTAATATGACTAACTTGTGTTATCATCGTCAGTCTTGTGGAATATGAAAACCAGATATCCGAAGCTGGAAATCGGTGATCCACATCCACCGTAGACATTTTCTCCATTGACCATGCGACTTAAATTTGATTCCCGTAACTATATGAAGATTAAGGTTAATATCTGGATAGATATGTAATGCATGAAATTTATACACCAACGTGAATCTGAATGTATTTACTACCTACCATACGTAATATACCGGTTACAAAACGAAAGGGTCTGTTCGATTTCTAAAATATAATCGGAACTTCTCGGAAATTTCCGCGACACTAAATAAAAACGATTGGATGATGAATAAAAAATAAATTACTTTAATATAGTTTATCGGCCAAATATGTTTTCCTACAGCATGGATTTCAATCATCAATAAGCTAGAGATGGCACGAAGTCGGAAAATATCAATACTTCATGCAGACACTTCGATATAATACTAACTATACACTAAACAGCATTGACATAGCACGACTTGTTCATAACTAACTAAGGGGGGTTTTAACGTCCTTGCCTACCCTGTCGGGTCTTGCACGGACGGTCGACTTGGACATATCAAGTCTTATCATATATATATATATATATATAGATAGATAAAGAAAGAGAATCTCAAAGTCAATACACCGTGACGGCGGGGCATATTATTTTGTGAAACGTACATATGTACATAAAAATTGTGATATAGTGATATGATTGTGATCCATATTAAGCTGATGTATAAGTAAAATTAAACCGTCAGACCCGGAAAAAAACTACCTAGTCTCGTCCTCTGTGAAATTCTCTACATTTTGCCCCGTGCTATATATTATTGAAAGCTTATTTGTGTCATTTTATCACCATGAAAAATGGTGCCTGGACCTGCGTTGCACTGCAGCTGTCATTTATAGGTTCAATGCTGAGGAAAATATGACGATAAAGTGTTACGGACCGGATATACTATATAAATATTTTTTTGAAAATCAAGTGAACGAAAAGTTGGATTTAGGTGTATAAACTGGAAACACAGATCCTGAAAATGTTTTATATGCACCAAAAGAGGCCAGTACCACAATGTTTGAGAGAAGTGAATATTTTGCAAATTTTGAGATAAGAAATGATAGGAAAACTCTCACTACGAGATATTTGATAACTGAAACAAAGAATTCAACCATAGCATCACTTGATGCATGGCAATCTTGTTAAACGTTATTTTCTACAATGCAATCTCATAGTTTGTCAGTCAACCAATGGTACATGTATATTTCTAAAACTGAAAATATTGTGACTGGTACTGCATCTAATTATCTAAAATTTCAAGAGCACGGCCACCTAATTTCTGTAAACCACACCTTTCTCCATAGTTTTCCCTGTAAATGAAACAGTCATGTCCAATTTACGTTATGGGAAAGAAATGGATCAAAATCATTATACTGCATTTTGTCCACAATAAATAAAAGAAAAACGATTATTATTTTCAGTGAAATTATAAAATATAATGTATTTGAGACCGTATACAATATAATTTGAATTAATAATTTTAACTTCTTACATATTATTAAGAGAAATGCCTCACAAACATTTACATTATACAATATAACCGGCGTTCTAAGATGATTGATCAGCACCGCTAATACATTTATGACTGGATATTAATTATCCCGAAGGGTTTTTATCCCAATCTGGATACTGGTTTTTTATACTTGACTATTTCATACCCAGAACCAAAGAGGTATACTATAATAAAACATAAAGGCCTACCTGTGTGTGTATAACATGCTTAACATGGATTATTTTTATTCTGATAAACCAACTATGGCAATTCTACATCTGAATTGCCTAGGGTAGGTATTTTAGGTAATCTATTGTTATATGTTTTTAGGACTTCATATCAGAATTGGAGATAAATATTAGTACCATTTGAAATAACTTAAAAGTACTTGAATATAAATGTTTCTGAAACAAGAAACCAGTTTTTGGCTGTAAATGTTAACTTAACTTATTATCAAGAATGCATGACAGATTTTGTACTAGAAAAGTTCTTCACTTATTTATAGTCTTAAGAAAAGTCAAATATTGTAATGAAGTTTAAATCTTTCGAGATTAGAAATTAGATTTTCAATGCAATGACATTTGAACACTATTGTTAATAGTGTAAATGAAGCTACATTGTATACTCTGCACATATTAACTTTTTCCAAAAAGAATGTTGGACTACTTAAACATCAATGAAACTACACTTACCAACACACGTAGGGACAATAGGGCTCCATGTCCCATCCCCAGACATGGCTTATCTACACGAATGGATAGCAGGGCTCCATGTCCCATCCCCCTGATCTGACTTAACACTATATGTATGCACTGCATGGCTGCAACTTCAATGCCCTTGACATGACTTACCAACGCATGTAGGCACAGCAGGGCTTCTGCCTCCTTGACATGATATAGTAGTGGTAGTAGAGCCTTGGATGACATAACCCACTACACATAGGTAGTGTACTGAGTCTCCTTGTACAAATGTCAGCTGGAGGGTAAGTCACCTTTCATTGGCTATTACCTGGGATGGCTGAGGACACTGTTTTTCTAAAAGATAAGATTCAACACTTCTAGGTATCATATTATTTGTTCATCACTCGTGATCATTATGTAAACAAAGGGAAACAGAACCAAATGATGTCAAAAGCCTTGATATCATACAATGGCAGGTTTACAAACTCATTTACAAAATTATCCATTATTCTTCGTTGTCAGAATAAAAACTGAAGACAAAGATTTGACAGTTTTTATCCCTCTTATTAAATAATTCTAGATTTATGCTGTCTTTTTGGTTAACTATAATTATTTTCAAAACTATTTAGTATGGCTTACCAGTTTATATCTTTTAAGTGATCATAATTAGAATTACACTTTGTTAGGTAAAGCAGTTTCAGCAACGGAAATCATTTTTACACAATAACTTGACTTTTGCACTTGCAGACACAACTATGACCTATATGATAAAAATGCCATAGTTTGGATCCATCTTCTCGTGGTTGTAAGTTAAGTCCCTGAAAACCATTGTACCCATAGAGACTGTAACCAAATTCACAGGTACAATTGTATGAGCCATTGGTGTCTACACAGCTATGTTCACATTGTCCACCGCTATAAGCACATCCATCAATATCTGTAAATTGCATTATTTACATATAGAATCAATATGACTTGATCTTTAATAACATACCCATGTTATAGACGATGACAAGTTCCTATGGTTACTAGATAACAATAATGCATTTGATGAGAATGTGTGTTAAGTAAACATTCAAGCACAAAAAAAAACCAGAAGACTCACCATTTTGATAAATTTTGACTTTGTTTGATCTTACCAAGCCTTTATATCTGAATCCTAAATACATGATTAAATAAACAAAAAAAGGAAAAACAAAAACAAACAACAAACAAAAACAAAAACAAAAAACAAAAAAAAAACAAAAAAAAACATTTAGTTATTGTATCTACATTACAACAGTTATGACTACAACAATACTACGATAGCCACGACCTTCGACCTACTACAGCAAAACTGCATTAGTAGCCTTGACTTTTGACCTCCCTTTACTAGTGGTTACATGTATCTGTGCCTGATGTACAACTACATCTGAGATCAAAGGCAAAAGACTATTTAAAGACTAAAGAAGAGTACATTTGTATGTGCCATGGGCAGTAACTTCAACTATTTTTTTTTTACAATTGCTTTGTTATGGCTATCATGCTGAATATAAAAAAAATATTCTATTGAGAATAACAATAATTTAGGGTTAGCCGAATTCTGAGGAGAATAAAAGTGTTCAGCTTGATGAGTTCTATCTGTGGTCAAATTTTCGTTTTTATCCGTTAAGCAATATCCGAGAAATCGCGGTCGATTGAGGAAAGTGTGGACACAGTACTAATTTGACGAATCCAAACAATATGAGTAATCGTTGTAAAGGATCTACGATCATCTACCATACATCAACGGTGTACAGGTTTGTTCAAGTTGCTTCAGTGGTTTAAGAGGAGTTGACCATTAACCTTTCAGGGGGACTTTTTGTTTTGTTTTGACTCAGAATTGTTTGTTATTGCGCACAGCGCGCAAAAATATGTACATTTCTAACGCATGTAAGCAATTTTTTTTCTTTTTTTATTCACATTTCTTATTTTTTAACTATTCCTGACCAAATTATTTTTTCTCCAATGTCAGGATCGAAATATTTTTAACAACCAAAGAAAAAAAAACCAAGCCCCCCCCCTCCCCGTGATAGGGGACCTTCTTGGTCTGGTTTGATGGTGTTAACGTTTTTCCATTGTCGAAGACCCTCATACAACATCAAGACACAGAAGAGGCATTAAAGCTCTGTTCCTCGAACAGAACTTTTTATCACACAATGTAATGAAAGAACTACATGTATACTATAAACTTTTCAGACTTGGTAATACATTTCCATTCTAAATGTGTGAAAATATCATTTCCTGTGTGTTTGTGATTGATGATCCAGTCGTTTTTTTTATTTTCTATTTTTTTTTTTTCTTTTTTTTTTTTTTTGGGGGGGGGGAGGGGTTGAACACCCTTTAAGTTTCTGAAAGTTCTGCTCCACCCAGTTAAAAGGTACATAATAAATCCTCAAATTTTAAATAATTTTACTAAAAACAAAGGGTAAGGGGTTTACCAGTCATGTCAGTTTACACATAAAAAGGAGAGGGGTCCGTACTTCGGGCGCAGATGTTTACACATAAAAGCGGGAGGTCTATTTCGACATTTTCTTCGCCTTTCCACAGTTTTGCACCTTAGAAAAATGGTGGTTGTCGTTTAATTAAGCAAATATTGAACGTACAATACTGGTGGTACACATGATCCGGACAGTACGTCGATTGAGCATGCGCGAAAGCGTATTATAACACACGGACCAAAGATGGTCTCCGAAATGGGATATTTTCCCCAAAATTTGTGTTTTTTCTTAGGAAAAAAGATTGTTTCTAAGACAAATTTGGGAATTACACAACACTACATGTATACGTCATAGCACAAATACATGTATATTTGACCTTGTATGGTCTCATAGGAGTTGCGGCTCAAAGAAATCGGTCCCTTCCTTTACCAGCATAGATTTCTTTAAAAGAATCTTCTCCTCTGACACTACTTGACCAGTTAGAACCAAACTTAGTAAGAAAATCTTTTAGATATCTCTGCATAGATCTGCGATCGGGATTTTTGATCCATTGAAACAAACATGGCCGCGGTTACTAAAAATAGAACAAAGGGGGTCAGAGAGGTTTTTTCAATCTTCTCCAAAACAGCCGGGTTGAGTCAAATTCTAGCATTGGGTAAAAGTGTTTAGTATGATGAGATCTATCTGTGGTCAAATTTTAATTGTGATTTGTTAAGCCATGTTGAAGAAGTTGTCCTTTTCGACGTCTTTTTGTTGCTATTTTAATGTTATTTTTTAAATATCTTCTTCTCTGACACTACTTGACCAATTGAAACCAAACTTGGAATGAAAGTTCCTTGGGGTATCCTGCATAGAACTCATGTGTACCGTCTGTAAAATGCTTGTTTTGTACGTATTCACTGGTATAACATCGAAAGTTATATTTATATATATTTATGTAGACCACTCGGTCAGCTAGGCTATATAAAATATAGCTTTCGCTGGCCGGGTCATTCCTCCTCGTAGGATTAATCTAGGGCCGTTACTTAGTACACGATGTATGGTAGTACGGAACAGTTCATCTAGGTGTTATTATGTAGGATAGAGGATCAAATTAATGATGCATGTCACAACAAATCAATATTATACAACGTCTCAGAATGTGACGAAATTTTACGACAAACGTGATGACTTTTCATTTAGCATTGTCAACTTTTTTTCATCTGTGGCAACAGCCCTTCAGCACCTGCGTATGGAGTGTTCATATCACAACTCATACGTTATACCAGAGCTTGCCGAAACTACGCAGACCTTTTGTAATGCGCTAGAATTCTAACAAATAGGCTTCTAGAACAGGGATATGTTGCTACAAGATTGAAGTCAGCACATATGGTCGTCGTCATAAACTCGTGGACCATTATGGTGTATTGACCTGCGCCATGAAAACTGATTTATTCAGCGTGTCATGGTTTTCCTTTCCTCGTTTGTCTGCCCTGGACTTCACTTTTTGTGGGCAACTCGGCGGGTGTTTCTAGAAGTGCAGAGGCCGCTTACCCTACCGGTGTACCTGGTCCATGCCCCCAGTTTTTAGTGGAGTCCGAGTTCTCCATTTGCTTTTGTTACTTTGTATGTACGATTTTAATTACTTCATGTTCTTTGTTGTGTATGTCTGTTCTCCATGTCTGGTCTTTGTCCCTGGATTACCGCAATAACCTTGGTTCCTTGTTTATTCTTTTAGAACATTGATTTTGAATAATATGAAATATCCGATACAAATTTCAACTAATTTAAAGTATAATCCATTTCTTCACACTGAGTCTAAAAAGTAGTATGGTAAAAGTTCTTGCCTTTTCAGGGGGATTAAGGGACTAGCCCCAATGCACATGCGCATGAAGTCACATCCGGTGTTCGTGGACCGGAAGGGACCAGTATTGAACCTAGGATATGATCGGAAGTAGTGTTAGGTTTAGGGGTCTCTTGGCCAATGAAGGGGATGTAGGGACCCTTGTCATAGGAAGGGGAACCTTAGAGGTTGGGCGGAAACGACCCCATAGGAACCCCCTTTCATGTTTAAATTAGTGTCATTTAATAGTAGGGCGTTCTATAAATAGGTAATTATTAAAAGGGGGTATTACATTACCAGCGTCATACCAGGACCCAACGGAAGTGTAAGAACGATGTTTGTACGCCGATTTGTGAAATTTTTAATGATGCTTAGACCCGATCGGATAACCTGGTGCTGCAACGCGTACCAGACGATTTATGGAACCTTGGAGGGTGTCGTTTTTGTACAAGGTCTCCCCAAACCTGGCACCGTGGATCCCAGAGAGAAAGAGAGACACTTGCTTGTTTAAGACGATAAAATGGATGAATTATAGCAATTTATTTCCAACCTCTTTACGAAACATTCTCACCATAAAAATATAAGTGTCATGTTGTTGGTCCAGAATCTGCTCGACAAAAACAAGTATAACAGGACCATCAGTCTGAATGCACATTACTTGGTCCTCTTTAAACAATCCCAGAAACGTATCACAGGCCACGACATGGCCCAACAAATGTTCCCCAAAAAGACAAACTTCTTTATGAAATCGTACGAATAAGACACCGCCAGACCCACGGATATTTACTGATCGACATGAAACAGCAATTTTCCATTGGAAAATCAGAACGTGTTCTTGGATGTAGAAGTATAATAGAGATTGACAAGGATGTGTAGTCACTTCTTGGCCGACTCGCAAAGGAGATGGACGCATCCGGAGCAATAAAGATCAACAAGATAGTTCTCTGTCGAGGTGTCGAAGAATTCATAAGAAGAGGTCACCTGTCGTGGTGTCGTACACATACAATGGACGAAAAATGTGCACAATGCAAACCAATGTATGAACTAAAAAACGAAAATGAGGCCCCAAAAAGACCTCGTGGTATACCTATGGGAAAAGAAAAAAAGCTGACCAGAAAACAGATGTGACACCTATAAATTGAACTGTATAGAGAGGATTTCGGAACAAATGCATTACGACAGTAAAAAAAGAAAAGTGGCACGCCGTCAGAATATTAAATACAAGTGAAAACCAGAGTGAAGCAACGTTACGTACAGATGTCCTTGATAAGAAACAAAAGAGCAAATAGACGCATTTACAAAACATGGATTTGAGAGCGGATCATCTTAAAAAACCGCGCAGATTTCCTTGCATAAGAAATGACCTGAAGAAATTTGATGGAATAAAAGTAACGAAAGTTCAATTGAATCTAAGAGCGGGACACTAAAAGTCGGCGCAGATGTCTTGCAACCCTAACAAATCGGAGTTACACAAGTTCAATCGGATGACTATTTACAATGAAAACATATTGCATCAGAAAAAACAGGTGGTATATGGGACGGTCAATAACCAAAAGACATGTAAACCGAGAAATTAAAAGAACTGAAGATCAAGTTGATGTCACCTATAGTGGAAAAACAGCTTTGACGCCAACGATACTGGGACGGCAAGAAGACCATTGATACTAAAACCAAAGAAAGTTCGCGGAATCTTAAGGACATCGGATCGTAAAAGAAAGACCAGAAATAAAGAGCGGTTTATGGAACAGAACATGAAGCAGGACCAGGATTTGAAAAGACTGTAGGCGTATCTGGTATCTACAGTTATGTTTCGAATTATAACAATAAACAGACAGTGACTTTAGTGGAACCTGATGCAATCAACTGTAAATAAGGCTTTTACCCGGATTTATATTCAAGTCAATTTCTGTGAGAAAACATACCCATGTTTTGCAAACGAGTCCAATACTAATCGTGTTTCGAAACACGTATATATCTGCTTCAGTAAATGTGGCATTCTGGTCAATAAAATCAATACTTTGAAACTATTAACTCTCCAAAAAGCTTGCCTGACTTGGCATTTAAAAAATATGTTAGCTCAAATATATAATGTGTAGATAAAGATAATTGTATAATTAGAACTTTGCTAATTTGGTAGAAAATAAATTTAGATTGGTACTTGCACAGAGTTTTTTAGCAATATTTTATAGGCAACTGGACATCGATAACATGGCCACCATCTCTGTAAGCCTCGCCATATCTTCTCTATTTGTCTTTGTTACATGCACAACATGGTGGATAGACACAACATATTTGTCACATGCATACCATAGTAGATAGCCGATAAGTGTGAGAGGAAGTGTTTTAACAATAAAAAAGAAATGGAAAATAAAATAATTTGACCTTGAGGTCAAAGTTCAAAGCTTAGGGTGATCAGCTACTTCATCTTGAAGTAATCTAGCCACATACCAAATATCAAAAGCCTATCTCAAAAGACAAAAGAGTTACAGTCGAGACAAGACTTTGTAAGGAAGGACGGACAGAGCAATTACTATATGGCGACTGTCACTTTTTGTGGCGGGGCCCTAATAATTCTGTAAAATGATTGGTTGCTGTTCTCATCTAGACTACAAATATGTGCCTTCCGCGATGATATCAATGGAGCCGAAAAAATTTGAGACTTCCGAATTTGTATCATCAATGCAAGAAGGGGTTCTCGTTGAAAAGTTCACCGTAAATTACAACACCAAGATTTCCGGTCTCATAAAATATGGCTGAAGATTCCGGAGACGGTTAAAACGCAAGAATTAATTCTTACTACAATACTGAAACCATTTTGAATAAAATATAAGCTTGGTACTGCATCTTCACGACTACATGATAAAACTGGTTGTTTTTTTAAGAAAACTATCGCTTTCGGAAATTTCCCCCTAAGACTCGGCATGTTATCAAAAGAGGTTTCTGGTAGGGTTGGTGTTTGGTGTACCAGTCCGTGGTCCTCTGGTAAAAATGAATTATTGTCAATCCAGTTCCAAAGGTCACTCAATGTACACAAGCCCACTGGCTGACCGGCGACCAAGCGATCTACCTCCTCGACCTTGGCATTAAAACTCACAACCAACTGTCGAAACATCATCTACGAACAAGTAATTTTAATATCGTTTCGAATGAGAACATAAATGAAAATGTTGGTTTAAAAAGTCGTTCTTGGGCTATTTATCTTTCTGTTAGCATGATACAGTCACCTTATATTTTAAGATTTCATCATCGTCTTTGTTTTTCAATGAATCAATAGTTTTGGTTCAGATGAACTAGGTTTTAACTACTGATTTCTCAACAAATTGCCGCTTTTTGTGCTCATGGTGACAAAATATTTTAAATCAGTGTATTAGTTTCGAGGAATCCCCCCCTGGTCGAGAATAAATTTTATCAATATTGTTCCTCATTCATGCTATTTCTTAGTAAATCAATATAAAGGCTGCTAACAAACAGTTTTGCCGCGTTTAGTTATGAATAAATACTTATACTGTTAATTTGTCAATCTCCTGTTTTTTGTTGTTGTTTCTTTTTTTTTTGTATTGTTATATGTTTTTAATTTGTTTGTTTTGTTTTGTTTTTTATTTGTTTTTAACTTGTTTTTTTATGGTTGAGTCTTATTTTGGTCTTTTTCTTCTTCAAGATCGTTGTCAGATTGAACATGATCATCAACTTGACAAATACCACAGTTTTTACTTAAATTCGAATAAAACTTACAACTTGTGAGTTAGAGTTTCTAAATGAGAAGAAGCGTGACCACTGGATTTGGACAGGTTCTTATTATGCCTATTAGTTTATAGTCCCTGATTTGAGTAAATAAAATCTCACTTAATACAAACATTGTAAGAACCATGTATTCGGAACCTTCGATGTCAGCCTTTTGTAACTAATGAAAAGATTATTGTTTGCACTTTTACTTAGATAAACAGAAGGGACAACGGAGATGTGTTATTAAGTGTAAAGGATTCACAATGTTTTTGAAATGTACAGATTTTTTTAAAAACATGAACCATTGGTCATTGGTGAATATACCATTTATAGACAGCGAGGTATGTAAATATTTAAATTGTAATTACTCATACTATATCATGTTAGAATCGACTGTTTCTTAAAAAGAATATACGAAGGTTAAAAATGATATGATGTTTTACACTGTTAAGGCAAAATGCCATTACACCCGCATACGGTCTGACTTGGTCAGCGTTTCTATATATCTTATTTCATTTCATGATATAGTGTATTTTAGCAGAATCGCTGATTCCTTGATGGCTATATTATATTTAAGTGTAGCGGATGTTTATTTTTTCATAAATCAGCACCTTGTTACATACATTTTCGCCAGTAAAATATATGGTTTTCGACCTTTCTTACAACTCATACATTGTATTTTCGACCCGCAGTGGTCGTTTTATGTATTTTTGTTTTACTGTCTAGTATGTGTCATATACAATTCCTTGTCCTAAGTTCATTATACTTATATATAAACTCTGGTTTCAGAATTCAATCTCTTATAACAAGCCAACAATCTAAGTTGTTGCACGAACTGTTTACTAGAAGATTGGAGCAAAATTCTGTATGATGAATTGGAATTACTTCGTGCTATTATTAACCGTCGTTTTTGTGTGCGGTGCAGGGCAAGAAACAGAAATCACTATTAAAACCCCATCAGGGCCAATAGTGGGAACCAAAAGAACTCACTCAACGGGAGATGCCATTTACGAATTTCTCGGAATTCCATACGCAAAGCCACCAATTGGTAATTTGCGGTTCAGGAAATCAGAGCCATATGGAAATTGGACAAAACCCATCAACGCATCTACATTTGGCCCAGCTTGTTTTCAAAATATTCCCGACTTCCAGGAGATGACACTCTCGACCGGTGTTTCAGAAGACTGCCTCTTTTTAAATATTCACACACCAAGAGTGATCAGCACTTCCGAACTTGTTCCTGTTATGGTGTGGATCCATGGTGGAGGGTTTGAAGTTGGATACAGCCACGAAGAGGAAGTAACTGGGTTTGCTATGGACGGAAATGTGATTCTGGTCACAATAAACTATAGATTAGGGCCTTTTGGTTTCTTTGCTTTAGATCACCCTGCTGCCAAAGGAAACTACGCATTATGGGATCAGAAACTGGCATTACACTGGGTGCATGACAATATCATTGCGTTTGGTGGAAATCCAAATTTAGTGACCTTATTTGGAGAGTCAGCTGGAGGCTATAGCGTTTCCCTACAATCACTTATAGCCTCAAACAAAGGTCTCTTCCAACGTGTGATATCAGAAAGTGGCGTTCAATCTCGTGTACTAATGAGAAAATCTGACGCTATCAGGGCTTACGCCAAAGGTCTATCGGAGAGATCGAAATGTCCTTTTGATGACATGTATGCTTTCGTTGACTGCTTGAGAAATCTTTCATCTGAAGAAATAATGTACTTCACCGACTTTTACAAAACGGCACCACTTGATAAAGTTCATTACATGTCGGATAACTATCCTGTAGTCGACGGTGAATTGTTCCCCAAGAATCCTATCAGTATGCTCGAAGATCCGACATCTAACGTCTCGAAATTCTTCCGCTCTCTCGATTTTGTAGCCGGCACTACTTCCAATGAAGGGTCTATTTTACTTGTGACGATATATCCACCAATTGAACACAAATTCAATTTTAACTTAACAGAGGGGATACCCCATCGTGTTGCGTGTGAAGAAATCATCGCCACATATGTGAAAAATTATGTCGACAACAACCAACAGGTTAAGGAGAAAATGTGCAACTTCTACCGGAAACTGGACTCAGCAGACGAACAGAGTCTTGCATCCACGCATCTTTTGGCGGACTTAATGTTCGTCTATCCTACAATTAAAATGTTAGAATACCACTCTAATTTCGGAGCAAGATCGTATCATTATCAATTTTCTATGCCAAGTCCAAACCCATGGGGAGGGCCGTTTCCATCATGGTTCAAGGGTGCAGGGCATGGAGATGAATGAATATATCTATTCCGACCTGATGCTGTGTCGCGAGAAGGGAAGATTCTTTCCAAGCAAATGAGACAATATTGGGCGTCTTTCGCGAAAACTGGGTAAGCTTTGACTACGTGCAAAATAAAATACATGTAATATTAAATTAGTATTGTTGTTTCCTTGTAATAAACTCCGAAGTAGCTAGGGGACTGCTTTTGGTGAAGCACTATATTGGATTAGGGTAATTATCTTGCTTGTTTTTATTTTTTCTCCATATTAGTACTTTCAATTCGTTTCTGGTTCGTAATTTAAGTGAGTGACATATTGTGATATCATGTTCACATTAAGTTAGTTGTGCTAGCAAATAAAAAACAGATCATTATTGTTTCAGGTCATGCTATAAAAAATAAATCTCCTAAAAATACTCTAAAATCAATGTTGCCACAGAAATCTCATGGTGAAATGTAAAAAAGTACTTGTATCTAATATTTCAGTATACCAAACGGCTTCGCAGACTCAGTTGTATGGGAACCCTTTGATGCGTCTGACCGGAAGTATTTAGATTTAGATACTACCATATCCTTGAGGAGTTCACTGAGACCAGATATGGTTAAATTGTGGTCCGAAGTCTATCCATTGATTGACATTGGAGAAGAGCCGACAAAAAGACGTCCTGATTGTGATACTTCAAGTGCCTCCTTTTCAAATAACCTGAATCTCATGGGTGTCGTTTCTCTCACGTTTATCCATCAAATACTTCATTAAGTTAATAAATACCATGACCTAAACTACGTTTTTTGCAAAATCAGTGGACTGCATAATTCCAGCCTAGCTCTTTCAAATGAGTAGTTGTATAACTTCCTTCTGTCTAGTATAGAAACATATTCAGTGATCTACGGAGGTTTGACCTAACTGCTGAAATTAGGTAAATGATAAGTGGTAATGGTGCAAAACTGAATAAAAATGTGCTATAATATAAGGAAAACTTGTAATTGTAGAATTTAGCTGTGCATAGCTAGTATGCAATAATATATATATATCCCTGAACAAAGAAAAGTTCTTGTTGAAAAATTCAGCTGTGCATAGTTGGTATGCAATAATAATATTGTATGCACAGTAATCTAAACTAAATCAAATTAAATACTTTCACTCGATATTCTATTTTAATAAAGCAATCTTTATGTTAGCGTGAAAGTCACAACTATATGTTTATATTCCAAATATGTGAATACAATTGTAAAATCGAACAAATTAGAATTTACATTTTCCGGTCCAACTGATTCATGCTCCAAGTTTTTAGTGAGGTCCACGTTGCTCATTTACTTCTGTTTCTTAGTGCGTGTTACTTTGGATATTTTATTTTCGTTCAGTGGAAGATTCAGAAAGTTACCTACGAGATCCCTAAAAAATATCCTTGGAAAACACTTTTTATGGGTGCATAAATACACAAAAATACGTTATTTTCATAAATATTTTAAATTCATAAGGACCCCCGTGGCCCCTTGGACTCGCCGATGTCGTTGTTGTGCGTGTCTATTTTCTTTTTCTGGTCTTTATACTTCGGAATATACATTTTTATTACGCTCGAATATTTTGTTCGCCTGATAACTCCTCCATACAGTGAAGGAGGGTACACAATTTCAAGATTATGTTGAAAATTAATTTGTTATTAATTTCCCGGTGTTGTACATTGTATTTTTTCGCTTCTTAAGCAGCGGGGAAAAATCTTAATTTTCCACGCAAATTTTGTGCATGTGATGCTACGAAAAAAAGCTATGGCGTATAACTATCTTTGGTTCTTCCATTCATCGAGAGGTACGATGTCAGATTCCATGTCTGCTCAGCTCACTTAACGCAACAATGCAACGGTCACACTGAATTTTTACATGTTGCATCTGTTCAACCTACCATACTCCTACAACGTAAGAGGTTGGAATTCCGTTCATCCATACCCAATAGCTTGCCAGACAACCTCTAGCACTGCTGGAGTATAATCTACCTTTGTCGACTCTTTTGTATCATACAAAAATACAGTTGAATTTGTACGAGTAATGTAAGAAAGAAACGATATACTGTTCAGAGCGTATTTAGCTATTTCAACCTTATAAGTGTAAATCAGGAAGCGATTATAAGTCTGCGGGAGAGATTGAAGGCTCTACTCGAAACCACAACAAGATAGATAACGGTGTATCAGTTCAGAGGATTGTAAGTGCATACGAACTAGGTGATGTGAAGTCAGCCTCATACCTTGACCTACACTTAGAAATCGGTGGTAAAGGAACACTGTGAAGTCAGCTTCATATCTTGACCTACACTTAGAAATCGAAGGTAAAGGAAAACTATTGACCAAACTTTACGACAAACGTGATGACTTTTCATTCAGAATTGTCAACTTTCCTTTTATCTGTGGCAACATCCCTTCAGCACCTGCGTATGGAGTGTTCATATCACAACTCATACGTTATGCTAGAGCTTGCCGAAACTACGCAGACTTTTTGTATCGCGCTAGAACTCTAACAAATAGACTTCTGGGACAGGGTTATGTTGCTACAAGATTGAAGTCATCACTATACAGAAGTTTTATGGTCGTCATCATGAACTCGTGGATCGTTATCGTGTACCCATCTGCACCATGAAAACTGATTTATTCAACGGGTCATAGTTTTCCTTTCCTCGTTTGTCTACGCCGGACTTGACTTTTTATGAGCAACTCGGCGGGTGTTCCTAGAAAAGCAGAGGACGCTTACCCTACCGGTGCAACTGGTCAATGCCCCCAGTTTTTAGTGGAGTCCAAGTTGCTCATTTGCTTTTTTTACTTTGTATGTACGATTTTAGTTACTTTATGTTCTTTGTTGTGTATGTCTGTTTTCCTTGTCTGGTCTTTGTCCCTGGATTACATTCTTTTGATCACTGCTATAACCTTGGTTCCCTTGATTACTCTTTTACTATTTTTTCAAATGTACTTTCTTCAATAATGTTATATACGTAATATTTTTTCTACAAATTTATATATAAATCCAAATACTATTAGGTTTCACAAACTCGTGAATTCCACTATCTGGGATTACTAAATATAACAAAACTGGCTTTAAAATTTTCAGCAATGTCATTTTGTACTTTTATGTCTCTATACTTGTTCGTGTATTAAGTACACCATTCTTTATAATATAAGTATGTTCACACTGTTTGTTTCATTTGTAATAGAATTGTACTAACATATCCCATGTGGGGGTCTTTCGTGAAATGAAATATCGTATCATATCATATCATTTTCAAATATCTAAAACCTAAAATGCATTTAAAAACCCATAACCCGGATTTTTTGGAAACTTTTTTTTCTCTCAGTAAATTAACGTGCTTTTTGACACATGTGAACATAAAATATTGGTATTTTTTACGTTTCCTGTATCGTGTTTTTTGTTTTAGGCCCTTGAAAGAACATGAAATAAAACAGATTGAGAATAACTTTTCAGATTCAATAAAAAGTGCTTTCCCTGAATAGCAATGTTTAACAATATTTGTAATATATATACCAAAGAAACTAGTGTGAAACTAGCAAGCATTTTTCGAGCGTTTCGGGCTTCAATTGCCTCAGCTGCTGGAATAGGTCAACTGCTTCAAATAGGTAAATCAGACTGTCAATTACTTTATAAGGTAATATGTTATAAGGTCAAGAATATAACATGTCATTAATGCACAAATAATCAAATTAAAATTTATTTAAACAAGCATCTGATTTTCGTGGAACAATATAGTTATATGATTTATTATTAAGGTATACATATTGAGGATCTTCAATATAGGCTAAAGGTGATGTACTAGATTTATAAGCTGCTCACCCTATCTATAAAGTGACCACCCCCTTCCCCCTCCCCGAGATGTTTTCGCGTTAGAATCTTATTTGAACCGACTTAAATCAGCTAACTTGCAGTTGTACTAACGTATCATAGAAACGAAACGAAGGTTGCATTATGGAATGCAACTTGTTCAATGGACATACAAACTCCTGGCTGGTACAGTTTCATATAGGTGGTTTTAACGTAAAAATATAATTTTTGTTGCTGGTGACCAATCTTGCATATAATGTAAACACAAATATTTGTTTCTTGTGTTCATCGCTTAATCAAACTAACAGAAAGGTTTGAGAAGAAGAAGAAGAAGAAGAAGAAGACGAAGAAGAAGAAGAAGAAAGGCCAATGAAGGGCGCAAAACAAAACAATTGTGATTAAGTTACATAGGGAACAATACATGTAATGGCATAAAACTATGTGATTGTGATTCTTAATTTGATTGTTACAGAAAAAGGAACAGATATCGTGAAACGCAACAAATGTGTCATTGTATAACCTTTGTAAAAATAGTAAATACAGAGATCACTGATAGGTCTTCAACAAGTGTAAACACGAATTCAAGTAAGCTCTGAAAGACCGGACAACAAAAGTAATAAAATAGACCATATGATATATTTATCATTAGTATAATGGCATAATAATACAGCACCCTAGTTTTAATGAGCAAATAGGGTTCTGACAGATGAAAAAAGTATTAAGTGTCAGTCCCTGTAAGAATCAGGCAGTCAGTGAAACATGGTATGAAAAAAAAACATCATTTTGAAAGTTCAATTTGACTATTTGCACCATCAGAATCAAAATAAACAGGCAAGATTTTCCATATTATGCTGGATCATTGAGTTACAATTTCATTGAAATGCACTGAAAATGAAAAATTCAAGGGCAGATAACTCTGTCATACCCTCTTTTATTTTCTAAATGAATATTTTGTGAAAAGTGACTCAATAGCTAAGAGTACCAAGGGACGATGGATTAAGACATACCATTGGTCCTGTGGTATAATAGAAAAGTCAATTTTCAAGTAACTTAATATAGATTATATTTGTACATATTGTACCCAAATACCAGCATGCCCTCTTGAGGAAGATCTAGAAATTCAGAAGGTAATATACCAAGATATTTGTATGAATTAACACATTCAATGTCTGTTGGAATAGAATTTTTGAACGTATGTAATTGTCTGTTCTGTCGAAGATCATAATTTAAATTTTCGATGTGTTTACATTAAGACACCTGTCTTTACAAATAAAATGGAGTTAATCAAGTTTATTTTGTAATCCTTTAGGAGTTGAAGCTAATGAAACTGTATCACCGGCATACATTAAACAATGAATACAATTATTATTTATCTAGACGTCAATGGCTTCTTAATATTAAGGAAGGTCACTTATGCAAATTTTGAAAAGATTAGGGCTCAGCTCTTGCTTAGCTCCTACTTCTACAGAGAAAACAAATCTGTAGTGTGACTTTAAATTCGAACACACGACTTACTGATAGAGTACATACTAATATTTATCCTATTATAGAAGTTTGAACCAACTCCAATTTGTAAAAAAAAATGTATACCAGTATATGAATAACTGTATCAAAAGGCTTTTGAAATCAATAATTAACGCCCATCCCTGGACCAATGATTGTCTTGAGAATGAGCAAATATACTTCTCACCTGACCCCTTTTATCAGACCCCCTCTATTCTATTCCACAGTCTTAGTTTCACATCGTTCATGTTGATGTGTTAGCCTTTTTACTATTCTTTATCGTCGTTTTTGATTATTATTTAAAGTTATATTTAATTTCCGTCATTATGTATTATTTTTAATCATTTTTTGTATGGGAGAGGACTTCCATAATGTTGCAATAACATATTAATCCATCTGTTTGTGTTCTTGTTCAAAGGAGGCGTGGCACAAAAAGTATTTTTATTTTTTTGTTTTCTTTTATTTATCACACCTAGTATACATGCATATATGAAAACGTCCTTGATGTCTCTTACCAGTTAAATTGATTCAAAATCGCAGATGACACAATCCATACAAATTGACACAGTTGCTTAAAACAATATTTTATTTTATCTTTTTTCATTTAAAACTTTCATACCTTCTGTTTTATGATTTTGTCTATCTTCAAGTTATACCTGTTTGATATTAATAAGTAATGGAGGAAATAACAAATGGGTAACCCGTGATAAAATGAACACTTTAATCTTGGTAATTTTGCTTCCGATTGACTGCGCATGCACATGGAATGTTTAGGTAAGAGAAAAAATATAAAGCGTTTTTAAAAGTAATTATTTAGTATATAAAGGACGGTTTTTGTCAGTTTGTATTTGGCTAGAAGTAAAACTTCTGCCCCTTTTGCACTCTTCTTGTCCTTGACATATTTGCTCGTTCAGAGGACAAGATATCTCGTTTTTCGGTATTTGTTTACATTGGTGACAGTGGCAAGACGGTGAAAATGTGCTGCAAACTACAATTGTTTTCTTCTTTTTTTTTCAAAAATCATAGAATACCTTGAATTAATGCTTGAAATCATTTAATTATAAGACTGCTTTCTAACACTCGAATACATCTGGTTGTTGTACGATCTTTAAAAGCCCACATTAGAAGAACATGTTGAAACATGATATTATCCTGACAGTGAAACTCATCCTTCTTGTTTATATATTTTGCATTCATTTTAACCAGCTGACATAACATCACTCTTTAAGGTTAACTAGCTGCATTAGATTCAATGTTAATATCCATCTTTTGATCAAGATTAATTGCAATTTATGAGATCAGGCAAGATTCTGCATGCATTGTCCGTATAAGTTCTTTCTGAAAAAATCTTGGGAATGAGTACAACAGGCATCCACAAATATGCTAGTCTGATCACCCAAGGTGACCAAATTTTGTATTGAACAAGTAAATGTTCAACAAGTGATTGTCAGTCGAACTACTAAAATTTTGAATCATAAAATATACATATATTTAACATGGTCAGAGGATTCGTAAAATGTAGGTTCACTATTGACTTCACTTTCATGTGTGTTGCTATGAATAGTAATAATTATGATTTTTGTATGAGAAATCATCCTTATACGTTCTTTGAGAACTGTCCATGGCTACTAGATTTTGAGCTGGGGTACCAAACTTTTGGGTAAGATTTAGTTGAACATATAGAAAATATTTTAAAAAAATATGGTCTGGGCTACCAGCTTGTATTTCCTAAATTTTACCTCAGATATATTAAATGAACTTTCAATATTTTTATCAGTGTTTTTTGGTAGATTATGTCATAATAATTAGTCATCTTTCAAACAATTTTAAATTAAAAAAGTTAAAATATCAAAGTATTTAATAAATAATTATTTTTACCACATACGTTGTATCTTAAAATTTTGTAATTCATGTGAATTGCATTAATTTTTTGTTTTATGCTTCATACGTAAATTTCTACAAATCGGAACCAAATGAATCTGCATTTTTCCGTATATTTTAGTTGTCCTGTTTTTGGTGACAGTAGTCCAAGAAAATTGAATACAGAAGTCCTCTTGTACATCCTAAGTTGAACTGTCAGTTGTAACTTATTCAACGCTCCAGATATGCTTGAGAAATAGTTTGAAGAAAGACCAAATATATAAAAGTCATAGAAAAACTGCAAACATGTAGAATAAAACCATGTTAAAGATAAAGAGGTTTCCACCATATGTTCTGATTTATCAAAGCTCAAGGCATAAAAATAATGAATTCCATTTCACAAAAAAAAGATAAAGACTTTGGAAAAGAACAGCATAGACAGGATGTTGTGCAAATGTTTTAAAGGTCGCAGGGCATCAAAAATGGGGTGGACCGACCATCCTATAAGCAGCTAAGCTGGATCATGTTCAAACCAATTTTTAAAAATTAATGTAATTAAAAAATAGATACAATGTACAGATTAGCATGCCCATGTAGTTATGACTTGAAGTACATGTACGGTAGCAGTTGATTCTAATACAGATATTTGTTGTACTACAGTCATGGACCATGGCATGTAGCTGCAACAGACCTCACTGCTCATACAGTCATGAGCCATGACATGTAGCTGTAACAGGCCTCACTCCTCATACAGTCATGGGCCATGGCATGCATCTGTAATAGACCTCACTGCTCATACAGTCATGGGCCATGGCGTGTAGCTGTAAAAGACCTCACTGCTCATACAGTCATGGGCCATGGCATGTAGCTGTAACAGACCTCACTGTTCATACAGTCATGAGCCATGACATGTAGCTGTAACAGGCCTCACTGCTCATACAGTCATGGGCCATGGCATGCATCTGTAGTAGACCTCACTACTCATACAGTCATGGGCCATGGCATGTAGCTGTAACAGACCTCACTGCTCATACAGTCATGGACCATGGCTTGTAGCTGTAACAGGCCTCACTGCTCATACAGTCATGGGCCATGGCATGTAGCTGTAACATGCCTCACTGCTCATACAGTCATGAGCCATGGCATGTAGCTGTAACAGGCCTCACTGCTCATACAGTCATGAGCCATGGCATGTAGCTGTAACAGGCCTCACTGCTCATACAGTCATGAGCCATGGCATGTAGCTGTAACAGACCTCACTGCTCATACTGTCATGGGCCATGGCATGGAGCCAAAACAGACCTCACTGCTAAAAAGGCTTAGAAGTTAATATAATAAAGGCGTGTTTGATAGATAAACATCAGACACATTATTCAAGCATCCTCTTAGATAACTAGAAAATTAAATGTTGTTTTTTTTTATAGTATGATGATGTCAATTTATAACCTTGGATAATATCAATGCTGTTATCTCTTGAAGTCATGAAATAATCTAATGTATAGAAAATAAGCAGAGATATGTTTCTCTGTAATTTTACGCATTTTCCATAGATGAATTTTATCGCAAATTATGCTTTATGGATTGTAAGTCTGTCCTATAAAGAACTTATGTTAAAATCACACAAAACAGGACTATCTATGTTTTAACCCCTATTTTATTTATGACAGGGATCTTGCTGGGCTTTGCCAATGTCGCAATTTGCAATTTTTTATTTTATCTGTTGACAAAAATAACCAGTTGGCAGTTTTCTTGGCGCCTAGGTTTTGTATATTAAAATTGACATGAAGTTTGTCAGCAACGGATATTCTCTTAAATTGAACAATTGTGTTGACACTTGGTCAAAGTTAATTGACCACAACCAATTTATGACTGAAGCCAATGTAATTAGACCAGGTGACCGTGACTCACAATATCCTCCTGGGAGGTGTCATTCAGATGTAACTATATTATTGAGCCAATTAAAACTCACCATCTGGTCAAAGGTAAACACAATCATGGCCATGTGTACATGGCTACAGAGAAGATTCACGGCCCTGTTATACCATATGATTCATTCAAAAACAGATTTACCTTATGACAGAATAAATTAAATCCAATTAACAATGATTATCCCATCAGGAAGTGTCTAAAACACTTTGAAATGCAAGAATTGATAAAAGAAAATGGATGACATTTGTTTACACTTTTGTCATGTGCGTTTTTTTTGGGGGGGGAATCGGTAAGCAAATAGATATACATATTCAGTCATAATATTCAGATAAAGAGAATTAGAGATAATTGGAAAGGGACACAATTAATGGTCCATGGTAGTTTGCTAGAAATTTTATCACTTGAAAAAAAAACAATCAAGTTTATTGAAAATTTATAAATAAAAAATAAAATTATATTTTAAGATAAACTTTAATTAGACCACAAAGGATAAAGGTCAACACGTTTTGAAATCAGGGACTACATGAGCATAGTATTATAAAGTCCTTGATAGAAACAAAACACCTGTATCTGGAGTAGTACTTTATTATTTTGCATATAAAAAGTGAGTAATGGTTTTAAATCTTGACTAAGACTAGAGCTAGAGCTAAAAACCTTCTATATACATAATCAAGAGTGAATCTTTGATACATATATGTCATGAATGAAGGGGTTATTTTGATGAATTGACAAAGACAACTCATCACTGGACTTAATACTATCATATTTTAAAAAAGTAGAGAAAAAAAATTGTTTTTTTTGCTCTAATTTCTGAAAATTGGCGACAAAAATTGACAGCTGGTGACTTTTCTGGCAACAGAGATTTGAAAGCCAGAACAGCCCCTGTATGATATGCATTTGTAAGTGAAAAACCCTTTTTTATTGCAAATCAGTATGAAGTACTAATAAAAGTGATGTATTGTTTTAGGTAATAGATTGATCTACATGTAACTAAGACATGGGAGACATAGACACAATACCAGTCCGTGACCCAGGTGGTGGAAGGCATGATGCAGGTAAGTTTCTTCATCTCAAGTCTTAGATTTGTCTTTTGACGCCCGTATTACTGTTTACCACTATTTGTCAGTCCATTCTACTGTCAACATACGTTTTTATTATTAAAGACAGAATGTTTAATTTGATGGCAGATGAATTGTAGCTCCCTTTTGTTCTTTGTTTTTGAATTTTCCATGTCAAAGTTGTGAAATCATGTACCATACACATAAATGGAGATTGAGATTGTTGCAAAACAAAGAATTGCTTCAATGGCCTTTTGAAGGCAGTCTACTTAAATTGAAAACCACAAATATGGAAAACGCAACTGAAAGAATTTTTATACGCACATGCTATATTTTTTTTTATCATAATCATGTATGAAAAATTTCTTCATATTGACTAATATTTTATAATGTTTCTCAAACAATAAATGAAATATATGTGTTTGTTAGAATATTTTCTATAACAAGACAAAAACTTAGTAATTCTTCTTAGGTCTGTGTTTCAGTTAAAGCTTATTTTTTTCGTTTGTTTTAGGTGCAGAACAACAAAGGAGAATGGTGGGAAAATGGGACCGTGACACATTAGAAGACAAATATCTTCGCATCTATGAAGAGAATCTTATCCTGAAGAAACATGCTAGGAAACAAGAGGAGAAAATCAAAAAGTAAGATTTAAAACTTGGCTCTTCATTGAATAAATCAATGTAATAAAAAGGTAATCAATCAAATAACTTGCATTTGTAGACTTCTGTTACTTTGTATGTATGATTTTAGTTACTTTATGTTCTTTGTTGTGTATGTCTGTTTTCCATGTCTGGTCTTTGTCCCTGGGATACATTCTTTTGATTACCGCTATAACCTTGGTTCCCTTGATTACTCTTACCCATTAATTCTAATGCAAGTGAACTTTGTTTCAACTGTAAAATGGCTACACAAAAATACTTCTGGGTTCTCAAACCACTTTTTAAGAAAATTGATGCCGGAGGAAGGTTGTTTTTTTTTTTGTTTTATTGTTGTTTTTTTTTTGTCAGTAGCAAGTAGACAAACTTGTCTGTAAAATATACCATGATATATATTGCTCAAGTTGATGAATATTTAATATACAGTTCAGGAAATGTGCTTTTTGAGGAAAAATGTTGAATGATGCTCCATGACATCAAAATCTTTCAAGAGTAAACAGATTGGCATGTTATTAGTGGCGATGTTTTAATCAGTGTCAACTTACTGCATTTACTTAACCATTTTGAACCTTCCAGTCAAGTGCACAAATGAACGTGATGATAAATTTATAAAACCATAACAGTTTTCCAGACCAGAGACAAAAAAATCCAAATTTTATTTTTTTTTAACCATTATGCCTGAAAACCTCTTATGTTTTAATGCACTTTGTTTAAACAAACATAAAGTATTTATGTGCTAAAAAGCTCCATCTGTACTGAACATACGTGTACATAATTGAGCAAATGCAATTATGTACACCTCTACATTAGCCTTTACTTTCTAAATACATGTACAATAAAGCAAACACAAGTTTGGATACTGAATGGCACAGTGACCACCTCTAATTTTGTTTTATTAATACAATATGCATCTGATCAGGTCAAAAATCCATCAAACAACAAAAATAAAGTCCATCAAAAACACAAGATACACTGCCTGGTAGCATCTTTAACAGTATCACGTTATGTAACAAAATAATCTACAAAATGAATACAACACATTTAAATACTGTACTACATGTATATAAAAACTTGAAGACTTCTGCCTATATATATTACGTGCGATTGTGTGGTCACTACCCAGTCCTCGATAACTAAATACCCGTGCAATTAACCGCCAAACTGGTTAACGGCAATAGTTATCCAACTTACACAAAATCCCCATTAAAAGATTAATGCGCAATCTTTCAAATTCATTCCGCATACCGCACATAAATTCATAACAATTATTTTTATAGCCATTTACAAAAATTGAATAAAGTGAATTTTTTACATTTTACACTTTTTATTTACAGGATGGCAACCAAACTCCTTCGTCTTGTCAATGACAAAAAGAAAGAAACTGATAAAGAACATTTAGGAGGTATGGGCCTGGTTTTGTGAAAAGTCTTCCCCCCAAATCTTAAATTTTAAGCAGTCTGATTGGTTGAAATTTGAGTAGAGTACGGATTTGAAGAAGTTCATTGTTTACAATTTTTACTAAAATGATTTGAAGTATACATGTACTTACGGATTGATCTACAATTGTTCGGCTGAAAATTTGTATCTATTACATTCAGTGTCAAATTGGTAAATGTGCTTTACTTTTACTGTCAGCATTTCTTAATGGCTTTGAATGGAACAAGCAAATACATGAAAATTTGTAACTTGTATAAGATGCTAGCTTTTTTTTCTAGCAATCATTACTTCATATACAATACATTATTAGTGATGAAGCTTCATAAAATCTGCATTGAAAATTCTGATGGTAATTACTTGTAATTAAGATATTTTTGGTGGTTTATAAAGTAGAACTCTACAGTTTTGATAATTAAATATCTATAAAATTATAAACTTTTCTGTTTTAGAATTGTGTATCCTTTTTATATTTAAATTTATTAAGGATGCTTTAATTCTACACCAATAGGGAAAACACCTGGAATGAACATTGAAATGGCAGAGAAAATGGAAGACATGAAAGAAAGAATAATGAAATTAGAAAAACAGAACTACCAGCTGACTGAAAAGGTAGTGCATAGTTCAGATTATCTCAAAGAAGTGTAGAATTTGACTCTGTTTTATTTCATTTAAGACCAATTTTCTTTGTTAAATCTTTTCAGCAGGTCTTGTAAATATTTTCATTAAATTTCATACTTTATAGTTTCACAAGGATGATTTTTTTTTGCTCTTTTTAGCAGAATTCCACTATTTCAAATCCGGATTTTACCCTTTATGATTCTTTTTTTACTGTATAATTACTTCCGATTTTGCCCAACTTCCGCTTTGTTTGGAGACCTTGTAAAATCATCTCTGGTTTCAATTTAGACAATGTATTACTGGAACACCCATATTTTGTGCCATTGCATATATGAGGTTGTTGTTATTAATGATATTGCACAACTGTCTGTTTTACTATATCACATTTTCAATATGTATACCAAGATATTTTGTTTTAAAACTCAAGATGAAAAGTAGCTGAGTAGGAAAGTTTTCTACAACAAAATATAATACTTGTGAAACAATTATTTCAGCTCAATGGCGAGCTTAAGAGATATCAACCTCTGCTTTTGGCCTCGGTAATTTTTTAAGTCATCCACAAAGCATTCATCTGCAATAACTATAATATTTAAGCCCTCTTTTTGCTCACCATAGTACATTTGTAAAAAAAGTTACTTTAATATATCAAAGGGTGAGTTGGCATAGTGAACAAAGCAGAATTGTTTCCCTTAACCTTGATTACCAATGCCTGCCAATTCTTAAAAGCATAAGAATGAATTTATTTTATTTAAGCTTGTTTACCAGTGCCTGCTGCTCTTTAAAGGCATAAGAATGATTTTTTTATTTCAATGAATTTTTACTTTCATGTCATCTTTTTTTCATAGTTGAAGTTATCAAAAGAACAGTTGTCAGCTGCAGGAAAAAGACCATCTTCATATACACATGTTGGTTCCAGAATCAATACTGTGAGTTATCAAACAAAACACCATCTTTATATACACATGTTGGTTTCTGAATCAATAATGTGATTTAACTATTTATCAAACAAGACCCCATCTTCATATACACATGTTGGTTCCAGAATCAATAATGTGATTTAACTATTTATCAAACAAGACCCCATCTTCATATACACATGTTGGTTCCAGAATCAATACTGTGAGTTGGCAATTTATCAAACACACTATTATATGATGTTGAGTTTTATGACTACTCATTTACCATTGTTAAAGAAGTTTATATTGTATATTTCATGGCCATCAAATTATTTGATATTTTATGGATTTTGTTTTGATTATATTTCAGTTCACACTTAAAATAGAATAAATAATGAATTAATGCAGACACAGGAATGACATGAAACTTAAATTCTAAGCAGCTGAGTCTGAAAAATAATGTATTTTTTTTTTTTTTTGTGAATTTTAGGGTATTGCAAAAACTCAAGCTCCACCACCAGAAGATGTGAGATTAGCTAAAAATAGAAGAGTTATGGGCCCTTCAGAGACCACTCCACACAGGTTAGTTGTAACAGGATTTTAGTTGTTGTTTTTTTTGTAATCTGGATTTTACCATAACAGTTCTTTCCCTTACCTGTTCTTCCACATAAAATCAGCTCTGATATTGAAGATGCTTATATGTTGACAAATACACAACGGTGATGCAGATCCAGGCATGATAGTATTGGTCTTGTTTAAAAATTGCATGATCCTCTGTTAAATACTTTTCTGATATAATTTCTTTTCCTAGAAATTTTTGTATTTCATAACTCCTGATTTTACCATTAGAAATCCTTTTAATTTTCACATGTATATGAACCAACAATTTTACCAAATTATGAAAATCATGTCTCTATTTTTTTGTTGTGATATATTGATGCAAATTGTGGCTTTTTATTTTTCAGGAAAACAGTTTCATCTCCAACTTTACATCGTTATGGACAAAATCAACTGGACAACCTCAGACTAGATATTAGACAAAAGTAAGTGATTGGTTTTGGTATTGAATTTATGAATAGGCATTGAATTTGTGCATTTCTTGTTTGCCCCTTCAAAACTAGTGGAAGGGGTATAAAAATGTTACCATGCCCCAAGGCTAAGAATTGAATTGAGTAACAAGTGGTTTTTTTTTGGTTGATGTCAAATTCATATAGTCTTCATTTATATATTTCCAGTTAAATTTCTGGTATTACCTAAATATTGCAATCTTGAACTTTTCATCATGCTTATTTTTTTATAACAAATTTATCACTCTCTAGCTAACTGGAGACCTTTACTTACACATATCATGCTTATAGTAATGTTACATTAATCAAAAAATATAGTTTATACAGGGCAAAATTGTTGTGTGGTCGGTGAATGTATGTCAAAAATAATAAATAGAAGGATTGCAGTATGAATAAATTTTTTTTACAGAGATGATATTATTGCTCAGTTACAAGAACAATGTGAGATGTATGAACAAGAAATGGAAGAGTTCAAGCAAAGGGTAGGCAGGATAGTACTGTAAATGTTTTAATTTTACCTCTGATTTTGTCTTCTAAAAATATTCACGGGAACCAATTTTTGCATTTTCCAAAAAAAAAAAAAAATGAGTAAGTACAACATTTTTTGGGTACTATTTTTTAAGCTGTCTGTCCATAGTGAAAATAACAAAAATTAGTACCGGACACCATTTTTTGTACACTGGGAACTTAATACATTTTACTACAATAAACTGCAGAAGTCAGATTTGAATCTTTTGACAGATTACGCTGTAATGTGTTATACTGTCAACACAGTGTACTTTCTTCACAAACTGAAAACAAAACTTTTTTTGGTAAAAGTTCTTTGAAGAAAGTTCCTTTTGTTTTTTTAATGTTTCCAGTGTTTGTTTAAAAATATAAAGGTACTGTAAACACTGAAAAAAAAAAAGATGAACCCAATGAGATTTTATACATTGAAAAAGAAGGATGAATAAATCATGTGCTTTGGTGTAGCTGTAATCTTGAAAATTATGATAGATGGAAGGAAACTTTCTATTGGTGAAATGATTCTTATGATAAGTCTGTGGGGATCAGAGATGTCGGACAACTCCTTGATAAAATAATTGCTCTTGAAAGGCGATAAATGATGTTTTGGCAGTTTTCAGCAATATCTTTATAACTATAATAGATAGAAAGAAACTTTCATAGATGAAATAATCCTTATGATGAGTCCTTCCAAGGTCTTCTAGAAGTCAGAATTGTTGGACAACTCCTTGTAATTGCCTTTGAAAGGCAAAAATTTAACCAGACGAGAGATTCAGGCTCCTGGGAGCCTCTTGTTTATAATAAAAGAAAACTTGACAAAAGTTCCTTAATTTCCAGTACACATAAATGGATAGTGAAAAAGTTCTTGCATTGTGATAACAGATGATAGCATTATACAAATTTGTAACCACACCTGATTTAAAACTTGCAACATAGATTTATATTAGTTTTAGTCTATATATATTTTATTTGCTATTTTAGATGAAGTTACAGGAAGCAGGGTATGAAGAAGATCTTGTCAAAATAAAACAACAAATGACTGCTGAACACAGGTAATTTTGATAGCCTTCAGCTGAAAATGCAATTACATCTGTTTATCCTAGGGTGAGGTACACTTAGGGCTGTTTTTCATCCCTACTAGGCTGAACATGATAATGGAGTGTTATCAATTTAAATTTTTGTTGAGGACTTGATGAAGTATATTGGAAATTTTAAGGTAGTTCTTTGCAAGTAATGACAAGTTGAATGTAGTTAAAAAAGTAAATTTTTGTAAGAAACTGATCGTATTTTCAAATTTGCAATGTTTCCACCAATTTAGTCCCACCAAACCTTCATGAATTCTGATAAAATAGGCAAAAATACATAAGAATCTCAAACTATTACATTGCTTTACATTGGTGCAGGCACTTGAATTTCATATTGAATGGGTGCTATTATATATTTATGTCAAATTAAAGAAAAACAGCTATTTTGACCACTGATTATGACCAGAAATGTGCTGTACAGATAAATTATAAATTGAAGCAGAATAACTATACACTTAACACTTTTGTTCAGAAAGTAAAAGTTTGCTTCAACTCAAACAACTGTTTCCACACAATAAGGAGGACTGTATCTCAGCCTTTGAATTAAATTACTGAATTACATGCATCTGAAAAGAAGCTGAAAATACAGTGTTATCTTTATCACACATAGTAAATTTGGAGCATATGAAATTTTGGTCTGTGCATCTACATGTTTCTGCAAGTCATGTCTTTAAGGTATCATTGAAACTTCTTTTTTATATTAGGATTGGGCTTTATCTTTATAAAACTTTATAAACATGTATGTCATGATATACAAATTTTACTGAGTAGTGTCAAGTTTTGGACATGGATGCCTACAATCTACATGTATATAGTTTATTGAAAAAGTCTGTAGAAAATAATTGAAAAAATATCCTTCTCCGGCAGATTTTCAGTACAAGAGAACATTGACATGATAAAGTTACAGAGAGAGGTAAAAGAAAAGTCGACGAGGCTGATGGAGCTACAGGAAAAATATACTCATTTAGAATCTGTAAGTTGTTCATGTCCAGTAGTTTACATATTGTTGTTTAAATTGTTGATTGTTTCAGTTTAACAACTCCAAAATGATAGCAAGTGTCTAAATGAAGGGAAAATGCACAATGATGTAATTACTGAATTCATACTTACTTGTTTGCATACTGAGGAAAAATAAGAAATCAAGGGATCAAGGATTATGAATGAAAAGACAGGAAAACACACAGACAACAAAGAACATGAAATAAACAGAAACACAAAGAAATGAGCAACCCAGACTCCATTGAAAAAATGAGAGCGTGGTCCAGGTGTACAGATGAGATGTCATATCCAGGGTAGACAAAAGAGGAAAACTATGACATGATGAACAAATCGGTTCTGGTAGTGCAGATGGATTTGTCATAACAATCCACAAGTTCATGATGAGGTCCATTAAACTTTTGTAGTGATTGCTTAAATGTTGTAGCAACAAAACCCTGTTGCAGAACCCATTTTATTTTTGTTGCTTTGGGAAATTCTGTTGATTCATTATCTTAGATTAATGGATTACAGTTGAATGTAGCTATCAATGTTTTTCCAGTGATTTTTTTTTCATTGGGTCCCAAATTTTTGGTTTGCGAAGTCCACAAAAAACATGGTAATTGTTACTCTACAAAAATCAAATCTTGCACAAGAATCCTTTAGGCATGTGTTATATTTACATTATATAATGAGAGTTCATTTACATTCTGTTGTAGAACATGGCTACTGTAAAACATGGTCATGACAGCATGTTAATGGAAATGGAGAGATTAAATATGCAGCTGAAGGAGGAACAGAATAGGGTGCTTACTCTACAGAATGAGCTGAAATTTGGTACAGCTAATAATAGGAAGCTTATTGAGGTGAGAGGTATAGCATGTATTTATTACAGCTAATAACAGGAAGTTTATTGAAGTGAGTTGGTTTAGCTGGTACTTGGTACAACTAGTAACAGGAAGCTCATTGAGGTGAGTGGGTGTAGCTGGTACTTGGTACAGCTAGCAACAGGATGCTCATTAAGGTGAGTGGGTGTAGCTGGTACTTAGTACAGCTAGCATCAGGAAGCTCATTGAGGTGAGTGGGTGTAGCTGGTACTTGGTGCAGCTAGCATCAGGAAGCTCATTGAAGTGAGTGGGTGTAGCTGGTACTTGGTACAGCTAGCAACAGGAAGCTCATTGAAGTGAGTGGGTGTAGCTGGTACTTGGTACAGCTAATAACAGGAAGCTCATCGAGGTGAGTGGGTGTAGCTGGTACAGCTAGCAACAGGAGGCTCACTGAGGTGACTGGGTGTAGCTGGTATTTGGTACAGCTAATAACAGGAAGCTTATTGAGGTGAGTGAGTATAGCTTGTATTGGGAAATGTTAACAGGCTAGTTTACCCTAAAAACAAAATTTTACCTTTATATAAGGTAAACTTTATCATTATATTTTAGTCTCTAGCTGTCTAATTTTATCCCTTGCTATTGATAGCTATATAGAGTACTGGGTAATATCAGATTCAAATGATTAATCCTTTAAGTGATTTTTTTTTCTGTTGATGTCAGAATTTCAACTTTTTCACTTACTTTTCTGTAATGGTTCTTAATTTATTGTATATTTACCTCAGATTTTGCCATTCTGTATTCTTGTTATTTTCAAATCATCCCTGTCTTAAAGTTAACAAAACAAAGTAACTACCATTAATATCATATAAGTTAAGACAGGAACAGAAAGATTACATGTATACTGGATCATTTATACTATGTTTAAAAGGACTCTACTATTGTCAGTAATTGCTAATAAGTTAATTGATGATATAATTGTTTCAGTTACAAGAGCAGGTTTCCTGTTTAGAGAAGGAGAACCAGATTCTGAAAGAAGCCAATGAAAAATTTGTCAACAGGTTAGTTCTATATTATACCCCACTCAACAAGTGGATGTTATATCAGAATCACCTGGTCCATCTGTTATTCTGTTCATCTGAATTTCGTGTACAAGTGGGAGTCTACCCAGCTTGACAATGTTTGCAACTTTACTTTGTGTATCGTAATGAATTCTGACTTAATTAATGGAAGATATTCACACATATAAAAAGAAAATCCAAAGATAAAGTGAAATATTGAGGATAAGTTTACCCAGTATTTCATCAGATTGATTCTTAATCTTGTATGTGCTTAATGGAGTTTTCTGCATTGATTAAATGCTGCGTTTAATTGAAGACCAGAAATCAGTGATCTAGTACATGTATATTGTCCTTCCTAGCCTCTTTTCAATTCATTAAAATATTTTTATGATTTTAAGTAAGAAACTGTTTGAACTGGAATTCCAAGTGTTCAACCTAGAATGTGTACTTAGCCTTAAAATCCAGTCCTGTCTTTCATAGATGAAATATTTAACTTATATGTTATTACTGTATATCAAGAGAAGTATTCGTTAGTTGGATATTTTGTCAGTTCTAATGAATAATGATTCTTTTCATACTTTACAGTGCATTTGATTTGGAAAGAGAAAGAGAATGGAGACAGAGAGAGAATGCCCTCAAAGTCCAGATTGCCCAGCTTGAGGCCACTCTGAAAGCTGATCTGGGAGAGAAAGGTGGAATATTGGATAAACTTGCCAGGGAGTCAGGTGAGGAGGAATATTGTGGTTTAAAATGGTTGAAAAATAAATATTAAGTCAGTGGATGCTGTAGAACTTGTAAAGCACTTTTTTTCTGACTTTAATCCATTGATTATTATGAAACATTATACAGTTGTATATTACAATCAAAATAGATTTCAATTCACTTTTAAAAATGATAACTTATTTATCATTATGAAAAAAATATTGATTTCTTTAAATCAGTTTATTTAAGTTTTAGCTACCTTTTAAGGCAGACTGAAAATAATATTGTGAACAAACACAAAAAACACCAATTATATAAATATTGCAAATTTTGGTATGCTGTACATATGTTTCAAGGAGTAATGTCTTCAATTCAAATAAATTTAAATTAAGGTTATTTTAGAAGCTGTATGATGTTGTTTATTATATTTTCCAGATCAATATGAGAAATTACAACAGGATTATAGAGCAATGCAAGTGGAACATTACCAGCTAAAGGAAGAGTATGATGATCTAAAGGAAAAAATGAGATTCTTTACTAAGGTATGATGACACAGAGTGTACCCCCACTCAATGTGTGCTTTGTATATGGAATCATCTTTTTTGTCTACATTCCATCTATCTGTCGATCCAAATTATGCTGCAGTTATCACAACTCCCAAATGGATGGATTTATTTTCAAATTGCAGTGGGGCTATATAAGATGGTTCATAGTTTGTAAGCAAATTTTGGTGCTGTTTGATATCAACTTCCTGAACTACGGGGGTAAATTTCAGTGGTATTTTATGCTTCAAACAAGGTTGAAGAGTATCAAGATTAAAGGTTCTGTCTGTCTGATTAAAGTTTTTGTTTGAGTCTTATTTCCTTGACAATATGATATAAACTTTCAAAAATATTTTGCTGTCTTATATTATTGATTGAAAAGTGCATTGGAAGGATTTTATGTGATATTTGAAAAGTGAAATTATCCACCCTTGTTAACCAAAATATTTAATCTAAATTTTACAATGTAAAGAATGAAAAAAATCTTGCAATATAAAATGACATGTTGTTAAGAGAGATTATTTTTACAGGAGAGTGCCATAGATTTCACAGAGATTGAAGAAGCACTAGTGTTAGTCAAGCAAAAGAAACAGAAAGCTATTCCTGATCCTGATTTCTTACAGAAAGTTGATGTTGAAATGACTAAAGGTTGGAAATGTCTTTTTGTTATCACTTTTATACAACAAAGTTAAGGGTTTACAAGAATAACCTTGTAAATCCATGTGTCGGACTGTCCATCTCAGCACATCTCTTGTAAGAATGACTTAATCCAGACAGTCAATGGATTTTAACGAAACTTTAAATGATGGTTAGGTATCATATGTAGATTTGCATAGAAGAGTAATCAAGGGAACCAAGGTTATAGCGGTAATCAAAAGAATGCAATCCAGGGACAAAGACCAGACATGGAAAACAGAAATACACAACAAAGAGCATAAAGTAACTAAAATCAAACATACAAAGTAACAAAAGCAAATGAGCAGCTCGGACTCCACTAAAAACTCAGAGCATGGACCAGGTGCACCGGTAGGGTAAGCATCCTCTGCTTTTTTAGAAACACCCTCTGAGATGCTCATAAAAAGAAGTCTGGGGTAGACAAACGAGGAAAGGAAAACTATAACCCGTTGAATAAATCAGTTTTCATGGTGCAGATGGATACACCATAACGATCCACAAGTTCATGAATGATCATTATCCTTTCTGTTAGCTTACTCATAGTATTACTACTTTTCAATGAATATTCTTATAATGACAAATTCATTTTCAATCTAATTGTATTGGCCTGATGATTTTTAATGATTTTTTTTAGGTGTTCTGAAAAATTTCAAAACATTAAATGAATTGACTGAATATAGAATAATAATTTTTAAGACCTCACATTTAGGTTAAAGCATTTATCTTACAGTAAAGAATAGTGAAAATAAAGAACAAGCCAAAAATTCTAGAAAAGAAAAGAAAACAACCAATAAGCTGTCTAAATTTATCCTGAAGCATCTTTGACGTAGATATTTTTTTGAATGCATATATATGAAAACGTGTGGGAAAATTTTCCTGCCATATTTCCTTATTGCATATCTACTAAATTTGACCAATCAATATCTTTAAAAGGCAAACTTTATAAACACTTGGAAGGTTATTTCTAGAGGTAATACACATTTTGCATGATTCTTAGACAGAAAAGTACTTAAAACGAATGCACTAAATTTGATATTAAAGTGACATGTATTGATCAAGTCATTCTACCTATAAATATTACACTTTTAAAACATGATTGATGATTTGGTTGTAGATGAACATAAACAGCTATTGGAATTACAAGCAGAGTATGCTGAGACTGTACATGAACTGGAGAAGACCAGAAATCTACTGGTCATACAACACAAGATCAATAAAGACTACCAACATGAGGTACTGTCAACTGATTTCATTGTTTCTGAAAAGTATGTCTCTTCCACTTTCTGAGGAAGACATATTGTTTTTGACCTATTGACATCACCATATTCCTTAATACTTATAAATCTCCTCCGGAATTTGGTGGATTGGAATAAAGGTTCTCATAGTTGTCAATAACAAAACCTAAATGTTATAGATTTAGAATTTCATAGATATGGATTTTGGAATTCCTCATAAAAACATGAACTTAGGAAGACATTTGTTAAAAAAAAAAACAAATAGTTATTTTTCACAGCAAAAGTGCCAAATTTGATTATTATATGTTTCTCGATTCATACAATAACCATACAATAACCATATTGGAAGCAAATGTTATGATAACTTACAAATAATTATCATATGATTCTCATATGTAAATTTTGACTGTGATTATGTTAAAAAAAAAGCATGATTATCATATATATATTGTGTTGGAATCATATGTAAACAGAAAAAAAAAATGATGGTAATCATGTCACAATTATTTCATACATGTATGTTATTATGTTGCACTACATGCATCCAGTTGTTGTTTAACAATGTCTCTTTTGGCTCAGTGAAGACTGAGTTTTATAGAAATTTGCAAAGAAGAACAAAATTCTCCAAGATCTTAAGTTAACTTTTTTCATTGACAATTCAGGTTGAGATAAGCAGTAGCAAGATAGATGAGATTAAGAAGGAATATGAAACCAAGTTAGATGAATATGCCAGACTGTTGGACATTAGGGCTGCAAGGATTAAGGTAAAGGTCTATAGGTGGAATCATGTGTAACCATGGTTACCATGGCTGCAAGGATTCATGTAAAAGTCTAAAGGTGAAATTGAGGCTAACCATGGTTACTGTAGCATCATCCAAAACAGGAAATATAAGGGGCACTTTAGCATGTTTAAACAGAGTCATAAGAAGTATTAACATTGTGGGTAAAACATTTTTTTGATTACTCAATTATATTTCTATTTTAAAGCACTTCAGTATACATGTACGTAGAACTAAGTACAAGGTTTTTAACTCAGTAATGACAAGTAATTTCTAATATTTTTCTGAAGGTCAGAGTAGCACTTCACATTTGAACTCTGTATGAAAAACACAGCTGTCAATTATAAATATAAATCATGCCTTATTCATTAGTTCATGTATTCTTCTTATAGAAATTGGAGAGTCAATTACGAGATGTGGCTTACAGTACAAGACAGTACAAGATTACTGCCCCTACAGAAGAGGTAAACCTTTTGTTGTTCAGATTCAGATTTAGTGTGTTAAGCATTATATGTATTTCAAAATTTGATGACAAAAGGTATTCGGTGCTTATCAACAGATTTTGATTGACTCACAACTTCTTAGGTAGTCTTGATACATTTTCCATCTTGATAATTAAGAGATTCTACAATTATTCATCAACTGTGTTCTATGAAATAAAATAGAAACTACTAAATATATGAATTCCACACTCGTCCAAAAATATGGTACAACATATTTTGTGTACATGCCATAATTATAATATTTTTTCTTACAATGATTATCAAATGTTATAATTTTCAACTTAATTGTGAATTTTTTTTCTTTGGCAATTATTTGAGTTTTCTTTCAAAGTTAAGAAAATGAGCAGAAAATGCAGGATTATACTATTTGTAAGGTTGTTCTTGAGCTGATATGTTTGATTTTTCAGATTGAAGATGCTACACTAGACTTTGATGAGACCATACATTTGGAGAGAGGACAAAACTTATTTGAAATACATGTACATAAGGTGAGACTTGATACTGTAAATTCTGTTGTTATTCCATAACTGAAGGATTAATTTGATTTGTAAGCTTTTTTATTTGTGCCTCAGAGATAATTTCAAAAACTCCTTATTATAAAGCTGCAAAATAATCTGTTATATTTATAAAGGTTTGAGTACGATTTGAGATCTGTATGGGATTTGGATATAATATATTACAGTTTTATTGTACACTTTTAGGTGAGCATGTCAGAAGATGGTTTGAAGATCCTTGGAGATGAGGACCCATTACTGTTCTGTACCTGGGAGTTCTTTGAGTTTGAAATTCAATCCACACCAGTCATAAGAGGATCTAAGTAAGTGTACTGCACAACTTTAGAAATAGACTGAGCAACTTTTTAGATCAAGCAAAGTTTGATATAAATGTGTTTGGAGATGCTCTTTGTTTTTGTGCAAGTTGTTGATTTTGTATTAGAAGTTCCTAAAGATGTGTCTTTTTATTCAATGCCTGAAGATAAATATAAGGATTTTTCAGCCTAGCACTGGCTGGAAGAATTACTGAAATATCTATGTCAGAGCACCAGGGGCATATATGATATTAAAATAACTCTTTTTTTTTCTATTTTATGAAAACGGCCAAATTTTAAATTTGCTAAATTCTGTTAGATGAAAATTTTTTATAGGCCAGAGTTTGACTTCACATCACAGTACATTGTCAGAGTTGATGATTTCTTCCTACACTACTTACAAAAGGTAAGCATCTTAGTCTATAGAAATGGTGAAAAGAGGGGTAGGGGTTTTGCCATGTCTTTTTGAATGTGAGATGTCTGTTTAATCATACTTCTAACAAAAGTTTACATGAATTTAAGGTCATATGTGGGTCAGTATTGTTGGTCATCAAAAAAGCCTTCAGCTAATCGCTAATAGGTAACTCAATCCAGTAGTAGAAAAAAGATTCAGTGTTACAACTATAGATTTAGCCATTGTTTTAACCTGTTCTTGCATTATAATAAGGCCTAGAAAAATGTGTTGTGTTTCTGATTACACTATTAAGAATTTATATGGTCAGTAGGTTAAATTTTAATTTAAATTTTTTTTTTCTATTATAATAAGCAACTGGAAAAACCTGTTTTCACTGAATCTGATTGTAAAATAAGTTGTTAAAACCAGAAATGTTTTTTTTGTTTCGCAGAAAATACCTGTGATTTTTCCAGAATTTTTACCCTTCAGAGTGTGTTCTCAGACATATGTATACCCCCGTTTGCAAATTGGAGGGTTTATGGTGAAAGGGGAAATCGTCCTTCCTTCCATTTCTCAGGGAGGACCCATCTCTTATCTGTTACTCTTCCTTTCTATACCATTAAATGGAATTGAATGAAACATTCACAGAAACTTTATTACTACTTATTCTTATTGTGTACTTCCTATTTTAGATTTTGATTGGTACATGTTATCAAATAGGGAAATTGGGAGGCGTCGAGTTAGTGAGTATTGCTCACTGCTTTTTAAAGTTTAATCAGCAAAAATGTGCTGAGTTAGGTAACCAGAAACACAATGATTTGGTTAGGTCTAATGATCTTCTTGTGATGCTGATGATAAGGTTTTGTTGAGGTCAGTAAATTTCGAGTCAATTGTATCAGCAACTAAGGTATAAATAGGCAATAATAATTGAACTCTTCTTTTTTATGATAAAGTCACAATGTATTTTCTATTCTCTAGGAATCATGTACTCTTGAAATGCACCAGTCCTTTGGACAGGATTATAAAACTGTAGCTGCCTGTCAACTTGTGTTTAAAGATATATTTGATAAACCTCATGGCAGAATACATGGAACAGCAACACTAATAGGTAATAATATGTTGGTTAGATTAAAAGTGGTTGAAGAATTGCTTGTAGAGAAAGACTGAAATGCATGTGTTTTATGAGTACCTTAATCTTATTAGGAAATTGTGTAGGTATATGCAGTTGGTCCTCAAATTTACAAAAGACCTAGGTTTTATTTGTTGAATAACTTGACATTTTTTAACTCAGCATATTCTAGGGTTGTAATGTCTGGATAAAATAACAGTATTACTCAACTTTCTCATATTTCACTGCATGAGGTGTACTGCATGTTGTTGACAGAGTTGGTTTCTTCATTATAGGTGCTTCTGGATCAGGTACCCTTGGAATGGTGGAGTACTGGATTAGACTTAGAGTTCCTATGGAACAGGCTCTCAGACTTTATAAGGTAGGGAACAGAGTTTACTAATAGTGAAATCTGTCTAAACTGAACCTCTTTGGGACAGGATTTGTATGGTTTATGCAATTTTTGATTTACATAACAGACATGGTGGGGCCGCAGGTGATGCCCGGTTTTAGCAGATTTTTCAGCTTAATCAGAGTTCAGTTAAGAAGAATTTTACTGAGATGTTTTGATATGACCACAAAAAAATTTGGTATGATGTTGTCATCGTTGTCTTTAGACACGTGTTTAAATTTTGTTTGGTTATAGAAATCCTTTAAAAATAGGACATTGATCATTTTATTTATGAATCTATGCTATATTGTAAGCCATTAGTGAAATATAGTAATTCTTGAGTAATTATAAAATGGTAGGAGGATACATGTACTGTATATTTTTTAAATATGAGTTTTAAAATATTTTAGGAGAGAACAAAAGCATTGGGTTATATATCAACCAATAAGAGAGCAGCAGAGATAGCCATCGAGGCCAGTGATGAGGTTGCTATGAAACGTCAACAGATTGATAATATTAACCAACTTCATATAAAGGTCATACGATGTAATGGCTTACTGTCTAGAAGGAAAGGTAGGGCTTAATTTGCAAGTTAATATAGACATAATTAACACTCATTATAAGAATCATGCAGTTGGAAAGCCTACAATTTTTTTATTTTTGATATTCTGTTTAAAATGTTAGGGTAAACAGAAATTATCATGAGGATTTTCATATAACTCTTGTTCATAGGAGATAAAAATTATATAGAACGTACTGTGGAATTCAAAATTAAGGGAGATAACTCTGTGAATAACAAATACAATAGAGACTGTTGGATTTTCAATGTGGATTATCAGACACTTCACTTTGGAATGAATAATTATACATTTCATCATATAGACCTGCATGACCTATAAAGCAACTTAATAACAAAAGTAAAAATGTGTAGCCTTTTTTGTGGTGTATCATGTATTACAGAATTTGCATAATTCTTACAAAGACTACTACTTTAATGTATCCTTGTTAAGTACAAAGGTGTTACCATTGAATGATTCTCTGTAGTTTCTACAAATTTTTACTTCAAAATTCATTCTGCAGACTGAATCCCTCCATAGCATAAATGTAAAAATCACACCAAGTTTCACAGATCATTTTCATATAATATAGTAAAAAATACTGATTTTCATCAAGTAGTATACACAGATTTATAAGCAGTGAAGTTCATAAATAAGAAATCTAGGTGATAGAATGGTGGATAAAGATCTTAGTTATTTTTCTTTTTTTTTTTTAAATTAATTTCCATGGTGTATGTTTCATTGTGCATTATTATTTATGATAATAATTTTTTTCAGGTGTACAGCCATCCCCATACTGTGTGTATCAGTTTTATGATAACAATGATCATGACACTTCCATTGTAACTGCTAGCAACAACCCTGAGTTCCATGATCACAAAACATATCCTGTTGCCATGACGTCAGATCTTGACCAGTATCTGAAAACAAAGGTATGTAGACAGTACTTTTAATCTGCATTCCAAGGTTTTGCTTGTTTTTTTACACTTTAAATCAATATATTTAGACTACACATATCTTGCTGTACTGCAGTCACCTTGTCTGCCCATCCTTTTGCCTGTCTGTCTGCTCACATTTTCATAATTGTTCAGCTTCAAACTGTCCAAATAATTTGTTTTTATATTTGGTGTATGGCTTTTGAATGAAAACTAATGATTTGTATCCCCTGACTATATTTTCAGCACATTAACTTTCTATATACAATCCAAGAATTGTTTATGACTTGGAGTATGCTAGACAATGTGCATCTTTTTGTCTTTATATGCATCCTAAAAAAAAGCTGTGAAACATAAACAATATATATTGTGGCCATTGGTAATGATGTAATTTGAATAAGTGTATAGAAATGATATCTCTTGAAAATGATGAACTTAAACTGCCATTGCAGTAAATGTTTTTGCAGTTTTTGTCAAGGAGTCCAAAATGTAGAATAAACATTGTTATTTGTGGAATAACAAGTTGTTTGTATTAATCATTCTTCGTTGAATTATTATTCCCTTCAAACTGGTCGTTTCAAAAAGTCCCGGCTGATATACCTGTGTGTTTTGTCTTCAATAGACGGCCACCTAAAACAATACATCGGGTGATTTTTCACAGTTTTAGTTACATATTTCAAATAAAAACAACCTCTCAATTCCGGCCGCCTAGTTATTGTTCACCTGTAATAAAAGTGTCAACAAAATTGTAAATGATCACGTAATATAAAGTAATTAATAATTCATTCACTGACTGGTTTGCATTTCATCAGTGGACAGATGTTAATTGAAGGGGACAGTAGTTTAAACAACAAATTTAATCCAGACAATACCCATCAATAGCCCTTTGATCTTTAATACACATTCTTTCAAAACCGTGATCATTACTTTGTAGGCAGTAGTGTTTGTAAAATCAAATCATGTCTCGACCAACAAACTGACAAGGTGTAGGGTTATAGAACACATTTTAGAATGCATTGCTGTTTTTCACAAAACTGGCCACCCCTATAAACCAGCCATTTTTTCTTGTCCCAGTGGTGGCCGGTTTTGAGAAGTTTCACTCTATAAGAAAATTTTGGTAATAGGAATGTCTGTTCTTCCTTCCTTCCTTTCTTTTCTTCCATTAAGCAGTGGGATACCCATCTCTTATCAGTTACTCCTCCTACACCACTGAATAGAATTTAATGAAACTTTCACAAAATCTTGATTACATATTCCTGTTGTGCAATTCCTATTTTATATTTTGATTTAAGTTAATTTTGAGGTCAAAAGGTGCATGTAATCAAGTTTGAGTGGAGGTATCAAGATAGTGAGTATTGGTTTTATGACAGTTCTTGTTGCCTCAATTTAAAATACAAATGTTCAAAGTCTATTAGTTATAATTATTGATATCTCAATACTTGTAGCAACTGACAATTTTTGTGTTTGATGATACGGATCCTGAACAAGCTTCATACCTTGGTTTTGCTGAGGTACCCATGATACCATTGTGTCACAGTAAAGCTATCGCAGGAGTATTTGAGTTGAAGGGACCTAAAGGAACTACTAATGGTACTATAGAGGTGGAAATTAGATGGCAAGAGGCATATTTACCTCCCAGAGGGACTACTGGCCAGAAAGAGGTTAGTTAAGGTCTTGGTGTACTGTGCATTGGTAATTTGGGCCAAAGTATCTTCGTGTCTAAACTTAGCATGCTGTTCTGCTCAGTCATATACACACCTTGCAACAGGGAAATTCAAATTGCCAAAATTGTCATTGCCAGATTTTGATTGTGGTAATTAGACAGATTATTACTAACATTACTTTTTTAATTTAAAGATTGCTTGTTTGGAATTCAGTATAAAAGTCTTTTTTTTCTCTTTCGTTACTTTCAGAAAAGGTGTAAATTGAGGGTTTATTGTGTTTTCTTTCGGTTTTAACTCTTTTATTAAGAGGTGTATGGTGAATCAGTCGGAATTTAAAGTGGAAACTTCTAACATTAACATCAGTTACCTGCAACAAAATATTATTACTTATAGGAGCCTATTGCAACTGTTAAAGTAGTTGATAAACCTGCTTTGGATGAGACTGTTCGACCCCCATCCACACCTAATGGGAGGGGAAAGATAGCAGCAAGATTCCCACCTCCTTCACATTCCTCTACACCAATGGCTGGGAAGGAAGATCAACAAGAGGCAGTAGAAGTCATGTCTGAAATGATGGCCACACCCATCACACCTGCTGCCAAACCAAGGGTAGGTAGAGGGTTGAGTTAAACATGATAGCCACACCCATCACACCTGCTGCCAAACCAATGGTTGGTAGAGCAGGGGCTGCTCTGGCTTCCTAAATTCTGTCGCCAGAACAATCGCCAGCTTCCATTTTTTGTTGCCAGACTCTTGAAGTTTAAATTTTAATTTCTAACAAACAACATTTTGTACCATGGACCATTAATTGTGTCGCTGTTTAATTATCTTGATATCTGAATAGCATTTCCTTAATTAGATATAGGGAATCCCCATTCTATTTGTTTACCTATTTTCCCGCCAAAAAAGTCGCATGGCAAAGGGTAAACAAATGTCAACCATTTTCTTTTATCATTTTTTTCATTTCGAAGTATTTAGACACTTACTGATGGGATAATCATTGTTAATTGGATTTAAATTATTCCGTTATTACGTAAGTCTGTTTCTGAATGTATTAAATGGTTAAATAGGGCTGTGAAACTTGTGTGTAGCCACATGCACATGGCCTTAATTGTGTTTACCTTTGACCAGATGATGAGAGTTTTTATTGGCTCAATAATATATTTACATTTGATTGACACCTCCCATGAGGATATTGTCAGTCCAGTCGCCTGGTCTAATTACCTTTAATTGCCTTCAGTCGTAAATTGGTCATAGTCAATTAACTCTGACCAGGTGTCAACACAATTGTTTAATTGGAGAGAATATCCATTGCTGTTAAACTTCCTGTCAATTTTAATATACAAAACCTAGGTGCCTACTGGCTATTTTTGTCGCCAGATAAAATAAAAAATCGCAAATTGCGACATTGGTGAAGCCCAGTGCGACCCCTGGTAGAGGGAGGGGTTATAAATGATGGTCACACCTATCACATCAGCTGCCAAACCCAGGGTAGGTAGAGGGTTGGGTTATAAATGATGGCCACACCAATCACACCTTCTGCCAAACTAAGGGTAGGTAGAGGGTTGGGTTATAAATGATGGCCACACCCATCACAACAGTTGCCAAACCAAGGGTAGGTAGAGGGAGGGGTCATAAATGGTGACCACTCCAATCACTCCAGATGCCAAAGCAATGGTAGGTAATGGGAAGAGGTCCATGTCCATAACTCATGCAGACAAATTGCTTCTTATATATAAGAAGTAATATGCAGAATAAGGAGAATTCAAAGAATGGCAGTTTCAGTAAACAGGCAAATTAACTAAACAAACTAACAAAAAATATGTCTTTTGCTTCAGGTTTTTGGAAAGGATTGTCCCATATTTGCAATGAAATGGGATGAATTTTTAGCAGCAGGTATTAAACTAGTTAAAATTTGTTTACTTTTTAATTTATTTTACTGCAGGGAACAGACTTAAGATTAGACAAGTCTGTAAGCCTGATCCTTGGTATTTTTTTATTTATGTTCATTGAGTTTATGCATGCTGTTTAATTGTTGAATAATTTCTACCAGAAAAAGGTTTCAAGAAGACTAGAGGATACTGCTGAACAGAGCTCTGTCCATGCAGCTATAACAGAAACTGTCTCTGGTATGCTACCAAGCATGTCTGATACCATCCAATCAGAAACACTCCCAGGTAGGTAAAATGATCATTTCATCATTTGAAGGATGCCTTAATAAATCAGTTATTTAATGTTGAATGGGAACATTCATTCATTTTGTTTACATGTACATGATGCTTGCTAAAATTTTGAATATATAATAATTCTTTGGATAGGTAGTTTTTTTTAATTTTTCGATACAAGTGCAGTCAGTTGCTTAAAATAAACTAGAGTAGGCTAAAACTGTGGTTAATGCATGTATATGCTAATAGTGTGCAAAAATTAGTTTGATTATTAGTGCAGCTCATTTTCAAAAAATGATCTAGAATTGGCAAATAAACTTTCATATGAAGTTTTCAAAATTTAAGTAGTAAGGCTTGATATTGCCATGATTAAAGGCTTAGATATTGCCATGATTAAAGGCTTAGATATTGCCATGATTAAATCAAGGTAGAATAATAGATTAAAAACAATCATAAACACTGAAAACATACTGTCATTATCATTTTTTATGTGATTTACAAAAGCATATATAGATTCTGATGTTATCATCAGAAGCACACAAATTCACAGAGGACAAATACACATATTAACATCAGAAACACTCATTTTCACAGAGGACATTGGAAAGTTCGCACAAACTTTGGAGAACACATGAAAAGAACTAAATATAACTAGCACACATTTTAGAAGTGGGAGGTTTGTGCTCCTCATTTTGTTTTACACATTAATACACATGTGACACATTGATTCACAGCACCTGACGAAAGTCCACGCCCATCACCAAGGTCAGGGTCACGGAGAAGTTCAGAGGAACAAGGTAATTTGTTGTCAAAATATTCCCATACATGTAACCTCCTACTATCCGTACTGATTTTTGAAATGTTGATTATATCACAAGTATGTAGGCATGGAATTTCAGGTGCATGTGATATACATTTCAGGAACTGTTCTGCTTGTTGTTTGGTAAATGAATAATTTCTAATTACTGCAAGGAGAATTTCTGGCTGATATGTCGAGTTTTTATGTTGCTTCTTAAAGTTTAGCAGTGATTGATTTTGTTTAGAATGCACAAACATTCAAACTTTTTACTTAGAAAGTACTGGCTTTTATGTGATAATTGGTTTAAGAACATGGAGGTGATTACAACTTGAGCAATTCTTTATTATTGTTCTTTGGGATGTTTCATTATGATTAAGGATGTTTGCTGCTCTGTCTATTGAATAACAAGGATTTCAATTAATATAAGAAGAAAATTTTGATGAGTCAGTGTGCTTGTTTTTGAGATGTAAGCATTTGAAAGTTTGGTGGGAAAAGGGTTTCTCATGATTTTCCATCGTTTTTGCCTTAGTAGGTTTTTTCTGTTAAAAACCCAGAAGAAATAACAAGAATTTCATAAAAACTTCACTAATGACAATATAAGGTGTGGTCAATGAAATTATGAAAAGAAAAGTTGGGTTCACTTGGCAAAACATATCATGCTAAGAATTGGATAAAAGCAAAGGAGTCCGAAAATCTGGCAATAATGGAAGAACATGAGCTGTGAACATCTATAAGAGAGATAGATTGACCTAAGCAGACTGTCACTGGTCAGGGGTTTGTTTCCTACAGTGAAACTTGTCTAAACCAAACCTTGAAAAAATCTTTTTTTAAAGTCTTTTCATGTCATTTTATTTTGAAACTGGGAAAGCCAAAATATTTCTAAACTGGACAAAATTCTAGTCCAAAAGGGGTTCGGTATAGACAGGTTTTACTGTACCATTACAGGTTGGGAGATACATGCTTCTGTGATTCATGAACCAACATTTGAACTTTTTTTTTTTAAAGTAATTTGTTTTGTGGGTACCAATTTTCACAGTGGTGTGAAGTTTTGTTGGTTTGTAGATTTTTAACTGGTATATCAATATCATTTTGATTAAAGTATTTTAACAGATTTAGTATTTCTTTATGGACATTCATTACATAATGCTACAACTCATTTATGATTAAAAATATGAAAATTGGTTCCCCCAAACAACACTGCTACAATGTATCATGTTTTTTGCACTTGGAGGATAGAGGGAATGCAAAATGTAGATTATTGCTAGTGTAAGGTTTGTAGTATTTCATTCTATCATCAAATTTATACACTGTTCAGTTCAGGGAGTGCTATCACCACATAGTTCAAAATCAGCCACACCGAGGAGCAAAAAATCAGCAACTCCATCTCATACGCCAGTAGGGTCTATAACACCAAGAAGCAAGGGTAGCCCACCACATACTCCAGTGGGGTCTGTAACACCTCGGAGTGTAGCGAGCCCACCACTCTCACCCGAGAGAGTTTCAGAGCCAGGTTAGCTACCACAATCTATGATTCATCCTCAAAGAGCACTCAACTTTCTGTTGCCTTAAAAAATATGCACTATCTTTTTCCTCTTGTCTGGCCTGAGCACCACAAAACTTTAAAAATTCTGAGAATTTTCTTAACTTTAACTTTATTACTTTGATAACTCTAATTAATCTTAGAAATCAATGACTTCACATACAGTCAAGAATTTTCTTGGACTTAATGAGGTAGACCTAGGGTAAGGGACACAACTCTTGAAATCAGTGATATGTTTGTATCATATTCAATTTCACCAAAGCCTGTCAAGCTTTCTTTTGAAACAGAATAAAATAATAAAATCAATCCAGGTTACTTTGATGCTTAAATAAGATTGATGTAAAATGGTAAATATTAACGTTCCAATGATTTGTAAGAGTTGTGTCCCATACCCTAGGTCGACCTCCTCAAGTAATTGTTTTCAAGTTTTGTTGTTCTGGACCGTAGTCTGCCTTCATTGTGTCTCACTTGACCTGCTAATCTTTCTATTTCTAAATAATACCCATAATGCAATCTACTTCTCACTAATACACTATTACTCAAGCTTCCTGATTAAGTTTCTGGGTAAATCTGTTTCATTTTACTTGTCTTTGCTTGTATGTACTTGAATGTATACTGGTGAACTTTTTTCTGTTTTTTTTTTATTTGTTTTGTTTCATCTAGTTATTTTCACTGATCACCAGTTAAATCACTTAACACCCATTCCATGTCTAAAAAAAACACAAAATAATTTCACATTCAACTGACACTTGGAGTATTCACATAATCATTTTATGAAAAATATTTTAGTAGTAGCATATCATTCATACCACCATGTAATATACTATATGTCTTTAATAGCATTTTTTATAGTAATTACCAGTACCCAGTTATAGTACAGTTGTTCATAATGTCATAGAATATTAATAACTTTCAAGGCCTTCTGGGCATTGAAATATTTTAATGTTTATAAGTTGAGGGTTAAGAAATTATTTCCATCTTTGTCAGCATCTTGTATTTTGACATGGTTAGGATATTGATTCCAACAATGATTTTTGATTGCCTTGTTTGAAATACCTCACTTGAATGGTGTTGGGTGCCTTCAGTTTTCATAATTTTAGTGGAAACAAAAGTTTTAATTCAATTTTATACTTGTTATGAGAATTTTGAAATTTTAGTTGAAAAAAAGTAGTTGAATATTTTTGACCTAGTGATATTCAGTAGGGTGTATCCAAAAAAAGAAAGCAGTTAATTTACATTGTGCGAAATTCCATATTTCATACAAGTAGAATAGAACTTGTATTTAATAACATTGGGTGAAAATCCTTATGTCATATGCTCTCTTCTATAATAGAACTTGTATTTGAATGTTTTAATGTTGATTTTTTGCCTTTAACAGGAATTTTTTCTTTTCAGGATTATTTTATACTTATGATATTTTTTTTAATTGAATGTCTGAAAGTATTGAATGAGTTTCATTGTTCATTGAAACAGAAACTGTTATTTTTCATCCCATTGGGGTTGTTGTCTCTTTGACATATTCACCATATCCATCCTGATTATATATTCATTAAGTTCATTTAAACTTTCACTGGTATTTACACATGCTTTTATTGAACTATATATATGTATGATGATTTCAGAGTATTTCTAATTCAATTGATCATTGTTTCAAAATTATTCATTTTTGAGTATTTTATTTTTCTGTGCATTCTTGCAACAGTATTTTGTACATTCATGATTCAGATTCATTTTAATCATGATTTAGATTCTTTCAATAATGATCCACTTTCTTTCAGTAATAATTCACTTTCCTTTCACTGATGATTCACTTTCATTTGAATAAAGATTCAGTTTTATTTTAATCATGATTTCATTTTATTTCAATCATGATCAACCTCTGAATCATGTTTTTTCTCTCCATGTAATCATTCATTTCTATTATCATGATTATTAGTTGACAAAGACAAAATAAAACAAGAAACATTGAAAGGTAAATGTGTGGTGTGAATTAAAGTAAATGAACCCCCCAAAATTATCTCCCTGTTAACTTTGCCCTGAGAGACATGTTTTTTTTCATACCGTTAGGTATTCCTTTCCATGTATTTTTATTATTGTAAGGAAAGATACTTAAATAAAAAAAAAAATTATTCCCTATGTCAAATAAAGCTTTTTTTCTCACAAACCAAAAAAAAACAGATGAAGTTTTTATATGATTTTTATTCAAGTATGATCCATTTAATTCATATTTTTACAATACAAAAACTAACAAATCACTTTTGTTATAAATTAGTATATAATCAATATGAGAAAGGAGCTGGAGATGATTCTCTAGAAACTGAACATGATGATGATATAAGTGAAATAGCTGATGAAGTTATAGATAATTCAAAAGGTATTCCAGTAATCCTGACTATCCCCTCCCAGATTGACCTTTTAAAGAAGACATGTAATGAAATATCCCCTCCCCTAATTTACCATAATTAAACTAATTACTTCTTGTATGTCATGAAATATTTCCCCCTAATTTACCATAATTAATGGATCCTATGTGAATAGAATCATCTGTCTTCATCACCATTTTCAGTTTTAGGTCTAATGTATTAAACGTCTTTTAAACCTCTACATTGTCTCATCATACTCTTTTATCCTGATATTTCTACCAAACAAGATTCCCCATTTCAAAGGGCATTTGTTCAAATTTTGTGAAATGCTCTTAACTATTCGTAAAACTTCAATATAAAAAAACTATAAATCATGAAATGAGTAAGCAATATTCTGAAGGAAAATTGACCTTCAAGGGGAATTTGAAGAATTACTTTTTAATTTTCAATAAAAATTGGAAATCTTTTAGACACAGCTGAAGCCAAGTCATCAGAAAATGATAAATCATCTTCACAGTTGATAAAACCATTGTTAAAGGGAGATAACTCCAAGCCATCTGGTACCATATTATATCATTGCCATTGTACTCATTTACTCATCTGATAACCATTTTTGTGTGCTGTTTCTACTAACATCATGACTCCATAATTCAGTTTTCACACATTTAATGAAGTGTCAACTTGCATATATATATAAAACAAAAAATATTTCTTCATATAATTTTTTCATTTTCTGAACTGTTGAAGTTGACTTTTTTAATGTGCCTTTACATATTCAGATTAGCTATTGTGTATATCGTAACCAATGAATTTTAAAAAGAATACTTGCACTTAATGAATTAAATGGTTAAGATGCTCTTTTTCCAAATGGTCTGAAACAGTTCTATTAGAAATTGTCCTATAAGAATCTTCAAACAGTAATTGAGTTTACAGTATCATTTTATGTGTGATTTTTCTCTCAAGGCTGGTTTTTCTTTTAGTGGCATTTAGAAGTGTCTGAAACACATTAAATTTTTTAACATCTCATCAAAGTGTTTTAATTCTACATTTTGCTTCTTGAACTTAATCAAATATATGAATCATCGTTTAGGTAAAAAGAGGGGAACTAAACCTGTTCCTAAATCAAGAAGAAAATTAGGTAAACTGCTTGGAGTGTATGAGAACGGTGCTAGGTAGTTGCAACTCTTACCTAGGTTGTTAGAAACTATATTTCTGAGGTTGATGTCAAATTTCATTTTACTGACCAATGATATTGGTGATTAATCAAAACCTCTGGGTTGGGAAAGAAGCAGTCTGATTAAAGTTAGACCTATCAATTGTTTTATTCTGTCACTGCATGTAGGTGTCTGAATGGAACAATTGTTAAGTTACCTCTGTTGTTTATAACTTAACTTGATGTACCAGTAAGAAATGTATAAGGATAAACCCATGTTATACTTAACGGTAGATATTTTATCAAAAAGTTTACTTTTATTATGAGATATTTTATAAAATTTGTCATTTTAAGATAATAAATTGGTGATTTCAAATCTTTAAGATGCTAAAGTAGTCCAAAATATTTAATGGGGGAATTGTCCTGAGGTAAGAGTTGCACATCTTATATAAGAGTTATGCCCCTTTGTATTGTGCTGCAGAATGTTGGCAATATTATATTATGATATTTTATCTCTATACATCCACATGCATGACTTATTTATCCTTTGTACCATTTTTATTACAAGGAGAGGGTTTCATAGGAAACATATTGAAATATTTTAAAGAGAAGATTGTATGTAAATCTTCAAGTTTTGCTAGTTAAAATTTGAAGATAAAGCAGGCATGGTGCCCTTTGTAGTGTTAAGAGGTAGTTACCAATGTTTCTATCGGGGCTGTGTGAACCAAAAGGTATCTATTAATATTTTTGATGGGGCTTTTGGAACCAAAAGATAGTTACAGATTGTCTTTAAATGGGTAAACTTAATCAAAAGTGATTGTTTCAAATGTCTTAAATGGGGCGAATCAAACTATATTCTTCTTAGTAGGATTATATATCCTATACAACTATACTAATTGGCAATTACGTGCATGTAAGTACCTATGACTTAGGCAGTACAGTAATGTTATAATAGAACTATGTTTTACTGGACTTAGTTGCATGCAGAAGAAGGAAACATTATCTAGATACATAATGTCTTAATCAAAATTAATAGAATTTAAAATAGTAGTTACAGGTTTAATAACTATGCATGATTTAGAAAATTCTAATGTTACTTGAACAAATTACTGTAAAGTGGACTACTCAGTAATTTAATCAAACATCGGTACTGGGTGTTTCATTTTGCATAGTTTGTATCTACAATTTAGAAAACTAAATCTTTAACATTTTATACTTACAGTAAATAAAATATTTAACTTCGGAGAATTGAGATCATCTTCTCTTAATTGAATTATCATTACCTGATGAAAAATAACTAAACAATTAAAAGGAAATTTAAACTTTCTAGTATTCCATAGATGTTAGAATTTATGTCTGATAGAAAGTTTAAATCTCTTTCTCATTTGGATAGTTCCTACCAAAGGCAGTTCATTTGGGGATTGTCATTTAATGCAAGGCAGATCAACTTGAATTCCATCAAAATCATTGTTTTATGCGCTATAATATGATGGTGTTTATAAGCTTAGTCTTCAAAAGAATAGAAACTAAGATTAAATCTTCCTATTTACAGTAATTTTGTTTGATTTTCCCAGCGTGTTGCAGGAAATTGAAAGAAGTCAGTTTCTTGTTATTAAATACAGTGTTTTTTTGTTATTGTTTTGATATTTTGATGTATATTTTTTTGTGAAGTGATTTGTAAGCATATAATGTGGCACTGATTTTCTTTTATTTGATATCTAATAGAATGTTTTGTCTTTTCAGCTAGATACATAGAAAAAGTAACCATACTTTCTCATTTTTTTTTAATAATTCATTTAATAATAGCATTCAAATCATAATTTACTGTCCTAACCATTTCTTTTCTATCAACTTTTTTTCAAATAAACATATTCATAATTTCACCATAGATTCATGTTATGAGCATCCTTTCTTATTTCTGAGGTTAATTTTTTTTTATAGTTGTTTATTTGTTAATAAGATGTTATGAAGAACAAATTATGAGATAAAATTTTCTTTTTTTACTTTTAGATGAAAGTGGACCATTACAAGCTTCTCAGACATCATTGGTAAGGAAACTTGAATATTCAGTTTATGTCAATCTGTTTTAATTACTAAAGAAAGTTTTTTGTTTTGAACTGTATAAAATATTTGTTAAATAATTAAAAAACTTTTTTTACTATTTTATGCCTGAAAGCCCTGAAGTATGTTTCATGGATTTTAAAAGACAAGTAGCAAAGGGTATTATATTAAAAAGTTTTGTACAAATTCAGTTCCTAATAATGTATATTTTTATACCCCACCCCATGAAGTGAAAAGGCATTATGTGATACCCTCCAAAAAGTTATGTGTTTGTCCATCCATGTGTCTGTTCTCCCCAAAGGTTTCCAGATAATAACTTGAGAAACTTTGCACAGTTGTTTAGTACCATAAAACACAGGTTAAGTTTTTAGCAAAATCAATATTGTATTTAGTCAGGCAATTTTGAAATTTTTACCATCCCCCTTTTTTCACCATTATGTGGCATCCAGGGTATCACTTAATGTACCATTAATGTCCTGTGTTTTATGATATATTTGTTTGTGGGTAAATGTTGTTTGTTCAAATCCTTTGATTCCTTTGATCATCAGTGAAAGAAATTAGCAGTAGACTTACGAGCCAAGTCTATGTCAAATCAAGCAGATCTATGATGAAATTTGATCAGTTTCCTTTAAAATCTACAGTGCAGTCTACATAAAATTATGATGGGTCTGTGTTGGCCAAAAATCAAGTTTCTAACACTGGATTATATATTGTAATACTTGTTAATGAACGAAGAACAATTTTTATAAACTGCAGAATTCTATGGTTCCTGATATCAAACTGAGAACCATTAAGAAAATTGTCAATATCATTATTTTTCTATACATTTTTTTGTACTTGATATTTTATTCAAACAGGAGGGTACTAAAATGTCTGACACGATGTTTGCTGAGCCAGAAGAGGATGAGATAACTGAAGATATCTCAGAGGAGATAACTCCTGCCCCTACTCCCTCTGATGGAGGAACCCTCAAATCTTTACCTCCTCCTATAATAGAGGAGGAATCAGAATCTGACAGACCTCCAGTGGAATCGGATAGTGAGGGGGTTATGATGGCTGCCTCACCCGTGTCAAAGAAGAAATATAAAGAGAGTAATAAACCAGTAAGTACATGTAGTTGTGTTCGGTTGATACTCAGGAACATTATTTCACATGAATTTTGCATGATTTTCACACTAATTGAGCAAATAAATTTGTGACATATTTTGTGTGAAATTCATGTGAATTGACACTTCACAAGAAATTCATGTTAATTTCATGTGAACTACATTTGCTTGTGTAAGTGAAATCAAGTGTAGTGGATTAGAGCAGTGTTAAAAATGCCTTTTATTGGCTTCACAAAAAATTAATCATAGTTCCAATGGAACAATTGGAGAATGGACTGTGACATTGAAACTTTTGGTAAATTTTGTGAGGCAGACTGCAGGCTCTTGAAGGATTGGGCAACACCACCCTTTGGGTGTTCCAGGTTCAGGTGCCTAGTTTTTGTTAGTCAGTGTTACCCATTTCCAATTATTTTTAGGTTATATATTGTATTTGTTGTTTCATCTCTGATTTTTTTGTTTGGTCTTTATCCACTGAGTTTTTTATACCTCTGCTCCAAAGGAGAGTGCGATTACTGTTTTACCCTTGTTCGTGTGTCCGTAACATTTTCAATCACAGTTTACTTAGCAACTGCTCATCTTAGGGGCTTGAAATTTTAACACTTTCCTCTTGATATGTGCCATATGATGGGATTTATTTTTTGAAAAATTTGACAACTTCTGGTCTGCCACAGACTTTGATTGAAAACAGGGGTATCATTTGTGAGCCTTGTCTCACAGATTTCTTGTTGTTTTTTCTTTTTACCATGATTGCCCTTCATTTAAGTTAGAAGGAAGTTTCAGATTTGTAAATATGCTATCAAATTTATGGAATAACTTTTTTGGCTATTGTTGTTTGTTGTGTTTTATTTTTACAGAAACTGAAAAAGGATAATAATAAGTATTTATAAAAAGGAAACATTTCAAGAAATAAGGGCTAAGGCAATACTACTAGTTCACCATTAGAAAAAAATACACACACAAAAAAAAAAACGTTCTTGACAAATTCTTTTACACAGTTCACAATTATTCATAGCTGAAAGTAAAAAGATAAATGGATAATTTTCCACAAATTTGAAAATTACATATGTTGTTCAGTAAGTTAAATCAAATATGAATGTTTTTGAGTTAGCATTTTCTTCTCTGTAGATTCATTTACATCAAAAACTATAAACCACAATAATTGTTTTCTTGCATTTTCTTTTTTTAAGAGCAACCTTGTCACAGTAACAATATCCCACCTCTGCCTGTCTACTGGTGCTGCTGTACTTGATAATGAAGATATACGCCAACTCTTTGTCTCCTACAACTTCCTTGGCATCAAACCAGATGAACTGGAGACTCCTTTCTCCCTACCAAAACCCAAGGCAGAACAACAGATTATGTTTAATTTTAGCAAAAGTAAGTTGATGTTCAATGAAATGGAGTTTGTAAATTGCACAGTGAAGAAACAGTGATGGGTATAAAATGTTGATTTCATAAAGATCTGCAAAAAGTAAGAAAAGAAATTAAATGATACCTCTTGGTAATAACTGTAGTATTAAGTTATAAGGACTGTAAAGTTGAAATGACACTGCTCTCTGATGCATGGCAAACAAATTATGTATTACTGATACAATCTATATTTATACCCCAAACAATGAAGTTGTAGGTGTATAATGATTTTGACCCATCCTATTTTTTTCAAACAATTTCCATCAAACTTTTGTGAAAAGTTAGTAGCAATATAATCTTTTCACATAAATCAGTCAATGGAACTACTTTTTTCTTGGGTGTAGTTATGTGAGCATGGGGTTATTATGAGTGTGCTCACTATGGGTCTTTAAGGAAGTAGACTTAGGGTAAGGGACATAACTCTTAGAAATCATTGGAATGTTTGTTTTCAGCATTTTACATCAATTTCATGTAGGCACCAAAGTAACTTGGAGTTATTTCATTCTGTTTCAAATGAAAGCTTGAAAGGCTTTGGTGAAATTGAATATGATGCAAACATATCACTGATTCCAAGAGTTATGTCCCTTAACCTAGGTCTACCTCCTTAATTGATGTTATGGAAATTTTGTACTGTATTTCATCTCACAACTTTACTATTTCAGCATTCCATGTTGACATGGCTAAAAACTACTCAAAACGTCAATACTTAGCTGGTATGTTGTTACCTGATGATCCTGATGGTGGTAGAATTAGATTTACTGTTGTTAGTGAACCACCTGATGACGATGAAGAGGGAGAATGTGAAGACATCGGCATTGCGTTTGTCAGTGTGCGAGATATACTGGTTAATAAGAAGGATGTTGTTGATAGTGATATTCCAAGTTAGTATTAAATGTATTATTAAAATAATCTGAGGATTTTATGAGGGAGTATAATTTGTACATATAAAGTAGTTTGATTCCAAGTAGTTTTATATATTAATCATGCCTACATTTTACTTCTGCATCAAATTAAAACAAGTTTTTTAGTAACTTGACATTAGTTTATCAGTGAGAAATGTCATCTGCATCAAAATAATAAGTGCATGCTCATAAAATTCATTGCTGTTGGTGTTTATACAAAATACAAATTCATTTTATGAACTTTTCATGTTTTATTTTTTAGAAGATTCAAAATGCAATTAAATAGTGAAGGAGTTATTAATGGTTTTGACCAATGGTTTTTATATTTTTTTTCTTTCCAGTTTTTGATGCCAACAATGAGAGGATAGAGATTGGGTCTTTAAATGTAACTGTACAGTGCTTAAATGCTTTGGAAGCTGTTGAGAAAGAAATGCAGATTGATGGAACATTCTAATAATAGAGCTAGGGTAAATCCCAAACATTGGACTGAGGGCTGTTAAGAAGGAATAGAGCATATTTACAATTCTAACTTTACTAGTAGATTATTGAAAGTATGTCTGGTGAAAACAAGAAATGAAGTTTGATGTGATAGATTTCTACTGTGACTGAGTGATAACGGCATGTTGTATAGTTCATCATGAAATACATGTATGTAATAGGTGAAATTGTTAAGTGACTCGATCCTTCATTGTATGAAAAAAAAAAAGAATAAATTGTTGGTTGTATCAAAATAAAGTTTTATCTGTCATTTTTATAATGAAAAGTTGTTTTTCGATATTCTATGTATAAAGTACATCTATTTATTTTTTATTGTGTTTTGGCACACCTAATGATTTTAAACTTGTCAGTTTTACATTTTAATGAAAGCTGTATTTATCTGATAACCCGAGTCTGCAGAGTCATTGAAAAATATTGCTTTTGATCAGCACCTATTACATTGAACTGGTTTACTAGGTTCCCTCTTTAAGCCAAATGGTTTCAAGTCATACATGCAAGTCAATGAAGAATATTTTGTTTTTGATCAGCATCTGTTACATCGAGTTGGTTTACTAAACTCCCTCTTTTTGCTATGTGGTTTCATACATGCATATTTCATACTTAAAATTCGGGTTTCAGATATACACATTTATGTGAAGGTGCTGAATTTTAACAAGCTACTTAATTTATACACTTATAATTTTTTTCATGTTTTATTTTCATTCAAGGTATCATGTATCATGTGTATGTAGGAGATATTTATTATGTGTAAATGTCAATTGACTTTTTACAGCAATTTGCCAGACTGTGATATAGTATTTTAGTGTTTACTCAATGTTTTATAGATTTTGTTTAATTTACCATTTACTGCATACATAGGAAAAATAATTGATGCTGTTGTAAAAAGTTTGTTTTAATTATTATATGTTAGATTCCGTCCTTCTGAAATTACTTGCTTAAATTTTCAACGTACATTTTTAGCTTCTTCAATCTCAAATCTTTCTGATGCAGTTAAACTTTGAACATTGAAGGGGAATTATATAATAGTTGTCAATAAACTGGTTAATATCGTGATATTAAGACTGTCCTATGGGCAGTCTAAATATCACGATATTTACCAATTTATCAACATCTATGTTTATTTCATTTGAGGAACGATATCCTTGATTTTTTTCAGAAAGTCAGGCAAATCGTGCTTCTGCATATTTACATTGACAACTGCTTGATCACAAATGTGTTTTAATAAGGGGATGTAACTCTAAATTCTTAACCGGGCATTATCACCATATGGTATTGACTGGTAAAACTTTATACTGCAGGTTAATTAGTACCATGTGAAAAGGTTTTATCCAATTAAAATTACTGATTTTTCGCTGATATGAAATAAAATTATATGTCGTGAATGCTTTTATTTTTGCTAAGAAACTATGTAGTCATTAAAATCTGTCCATATAAGGTATAAATCTGATGTATTCAGTACTTGATTTGTGAATCTTTTGTTGTTTTTATCATATATTAGTTTTACATGCAAACCTTACAATAAAAATGAAATTAATTTTGTTTTGTTTTGTTTTTGTTTTTTTTTTGTATCAACTAATTTAAACAGCAGAGAACTGGAAAAATGATTATCAGAAAATGATTTTTACGGAGATTGCTAAATTTTGAATGCTTACAATAAAAGTTTGAATTGATATTAATTTGAGAACAACTTTTGGTCTGAAAGTTTCCTAAGACAGAGATCAAGAAATCACTAATTCTCATTAAAATGTGTATTTGCTCCTGAAGTGAGTTAAATGGTAGAGAAAAAAGGTAAAATAGAAACTGTAGATCTAATAAACATGAACTCTTTTGTTGTACCTGTGTATAATGATGTTCTTGGGCCAGCTGCAGCCAGTCCTGTTGTATGAGTGTTTCCTTGTCATTCATTGAAGACCAGTGGATGGCCTAGAGCTCAGACATTTTCATTCCAGTGGGGTTTTTGTCTCTTTGACATATTCACTGTACCTATTCTTGTTATATATAGTACTGTGGTCCAAAAATAATTCTGGTGTACAAATATCATGATGTCACAACAGAATCTATGAAATGTATAACCAAGGTACAATCAGCTCTGATTTTTTAATCTTCTGGAGCATTTTAGGTTTCACTTGTCTCATAGTCCAGTATGACATAATTGACATTATCAGTTTTTCTGACTTTTTTAACTATGATTATTTCCTTGATTAATAATTTGTTAATGTCTATTATCAATAGAAATATGACCTTCTATTTACAAAAACTCACAGAGAATATTCAATTAATGGTACTTCCATTCCCAACTATATTCTTCTGTGTTCAACTAACATTTTAAAGTAGTGCTTTGCTGTTAATTAGTTTAAATCAAAATTAATTTCATTATGCAGAAACAGAACTGGTTCTACACTGATCATATATTTCTAAAAAACAAATTATATTTTTATTATATGACTGCAAAAATATATGCAGTAAGATAATAATATGGCGCTTTCATCGTCGGCGTCCATAAACACTTTGGTTTTCATGCAATAACTTTGATATTTGAACGTTGATTTTAATAAAATTTTACAACAAAGTTCCAAACAACAAAATACATCTTGATTTTGGGAGTTATGGCTTTTGAATTAGTCGCCAAATTCAAGCATTCCATAGAATTTTAACTATATAACTTGGGTAAGTGCAAATGGTTGTAAAGGGGCCACAATACTTCTGGACTTGCTCTTACCCTGTTTCAAATATTAATCACAATCTCAAAATTTATAGCTGCATCAGGCTTGTATGGTGTGTCTATACTTGCCCCAACTGTTCAGGGTTCTACATTAGCAGTTTTATCAAGCTGTTCCCTGCAAAGCATTATCTTTTTCTTATCTTTAGGAAATGATGAACACCTCAACCTCACAAAAAAAAGAAAAGAAAAAGAGGCCACAAAAAATTATATGACAAAAAAAAACAAAAAACAAAACAACACACAACAAAAACCTGAAAGGTTGCAAAATTTAAGGGAATCCCCTAATACTGGAAATTTATTTCATCACAAAATACCTTTTAGCAATTATCCCATTAATTGTTTACACGCCCTTTACATTTAAGGTTACAGATGGGATCGAGATGCAGTGTTTTGCACACAAAACTGACCTGGGCTAATTTAGTAAAACTTAAAAAAAAATAAAGGCGAAACTTGGTGGAAATAGTAGTAGTAGGTAGTAGTAAAGCATTTGTACATAAATAGATGCGATACTTGTGAAGGTAAAAAGGTGTAAAATGCATGCTTTAATCTATCTGGAAAGATTCAGGTCCTCATGCATGCACCAGATTGGGTTCACTTCCCTGGACCAACTGGCTGTTTCTCAAAAATGCAAACTTTCGTACGAATTTTAAGAATAAAAATCATGAACAAATGAGCAGAAAAAGGTACACTTTTATTTGTTTTTTTTTTCTTAACAATAAGACCATGCCTGCTTACTTTTTCTGGCAGATTTAAAGTGCCTGATATTTTAGAAAACCTATTTTTTGACAATAAATTTTGGAAAGGCCGGATTTGTTATCTTTCCGTCTTTGACTCAGATAATTACAATATTGATCAGACGCTTAAAAGTGTAAAACATTGTGTTGACTTAGATAAATTTATCTCGATTCTCATTGGTTACTTTTGAAGCAGGGCACGTAATTCAAACCACACTTCACGACGAAACAGCTATTTCAAGAATGGCATCTCATTCTCAAAACCAGAACCCTGTAACAGCATCTCCAAGAAGCAAAGATGTGAGAGGAAATGGTTCTTCATCGCGGGACAACCATTCTGTTAGCAAAAGGTGCTTACCCATGGCCATGTATCCCCGTAATTCACGAACAATTTAAATTTTAAGCCATGAAGAAAGTAAAAATCTGAACAGATCTCAGATATTGCATCTCATTGTAATATGAGGAAATTGAAACCTTAAACCCTCCTAAACACCCAAGTCCTTTAATTATTTTTGTCAGCCCTGTTATTTTTAACTTCCAAAATTTAAATGGTAAAATTTATGTCACATTGTTAATGTTATACCACAATTGGCGTAAAAAATCAAATGATAGCAATTACATGTAATTCTGATTGGACAAGTTTCTTCAAAATTATCAAAGTTGTATGGCTGTTTTTGTCCTAAGACCTTTAGAAAAATATTAAACAAATATATTTGACACAGGCATTTGCTTCATAGTGAAATTTTGGTAACCATTGATATCAATGTTACATGTAGGTTAGAGGGGTACTGTTATAACTACTTGGTTTCACTTTTTTGGGGGTGTCATGATATTCTTAGGCCTATAGTATACATATTTGTACATATGATATGACATAGTCACATACACTGTGTCCATAATTTTTATTTTACCTTTTCTCGAGTTCCTTATCATTTAGCTCCCTCAATGATATTACTTGAGTAAGGCACAGAAAAAAAACTTTGTATTTGTGTTTCTGTTTCTCTATAAAGCTAGGAACAGTAGGTAGGCAAAAATTTTCATTTTTCCAAAAGTTTTTGACCAGTTTGAGACAATTCCTGTGACAATCCATTGTTTTTTTGTTTTTTCATTGTCCTACTAACTCCAGTCAACATTGAGTAAGTTATTTTTAATAATACAGTAACAAGCTCTTGTTACAGATCTTGCATGATATAATTTTTATTTTACATGTATATCTTTCACCATTATAGATATCTTTTATATTTTTCAATCTCACTGTTGGCACAAGTAATAATGATTCTCACTAATCTGTGGTGTTTTATATTTGTAGATTACAGCAAGAATTGATGACTTTGTTGGTAAGGAAGTGTTCTATATATATCTAGTTACATACATGTACTCCGTATACATTGTATAGCAGAGACATTATGGAATTTGTATTATTTTCAGAGTATTTAATCTAACACAATTTACATGTAGGTACAAATGTATTTTGTTTTGCTAACCACCATGTCAACTTTCCTTCTTGTTCATTGTTCTTTTGGATACATGTCAAAATTTTAAAATGATTTGCTACATGTACTGGCCCAAATAGACAATTTCAATTATTTTCCTAATATGATAATAAAACAGAAATTTTATTATATGTCGCCTGATTGCGATTAATTTTTTTGTAAGTCCCAGACATGGTACACTAATTGCACAGACTGCATCATTTCAATAACAGTGTCACTGTCAGTCAGCATAATGCATACATTTTATAAGAAGAATGTGTGAAAATAGTACTAGTATTAATTTTGATTGAATCCCACTGGCTGTTTGTTCATTATCAGAGATGGGGTTAGTCCAATTGTAATCGTTAATCAGCCGTAATTGATTACATTTCTTCGAGTAATTATTGTAATCATTAATCAGCCAAAAATTTGATTACATGTAACTTAATTTAATCAATTACTTTACGAAATACCCTGTAATTCTGCTTACTTACTGATTACATTATGATTACAATGGAAATATTAAAGCATCAAATTGTATCTATGGATAATGCTTAATGTCAATGACAAAAAAGAGTAAAATGATTGTTAATCATTCAATGCTTCTTTGTGTAAATTTTTCATTTGTTTCTTTTCTTTTTTTTTTTGAAGATAGTACAAAATGTTAATTCAATACCAACAAGTAAAAAAAAATCTAATTACTCTAATAAAAAAATGTGTGTAAGAGCTATCAAAAGATCTTATACATTTGTTTTAATGAATTTGATAAGATTAAAGAAGTACAAAAGTGTAACCCAAGGGTACATTAAATTTTATCCTCTCATTGCAAATGCCCTTGGCTAAAAAGGGAAAATATTCAGATCAGACCGTTGCAGACTTTAATTTAAAACATTTCAAAGATTGATGATGATCAACTGCAATGGTTCTTAAAAATTCAAGTGAAAGTCACAAATTATTATATTGAACTTGTATATATTTTATAGATCTATGTGGTTTAATAAATTGGTGAAGATTGATGTTCTACTATACTTAAAAAAAATAATATTACCTGTTAATTTCAAAGAATTTAAGGCCTTATGAAAAATACAAATAACATAAACAAAATGTTCCAAACCTTTCAAATTTCATAGTAATTTGCAAATTCATTGTAATCAGATGTAATCCTGATTACTTGCCAATGTAAGCATTAATTTAATCAATTACTTTCAGAAATGCTATAATGGTTAATTTAATTTAATCATACATTTGACAAAGTAATTACAATTTAATCAATTACATTGATTCTGTTCATTATTTTAAAACAAGTTGTTGTGTATCACTGTATGAATTGATGATGTAGGAATCTAGTCAAATGAAATAAACAGCTTAAAAATTTGATACTGTTTTTCATAAGTGTAGAACTATAAGGAATAAAAGATATTATAGTGTACGAACTCCACAACCCACTCACAAACTTTACATAAGACCTTGGATTCCATTAAGTTTTTGAGTGAATTGATATTCTTCATTCTTCAATGAACTCTTTCAAAGCAGTCATTTATTCCTATGATTCTGTCTAAAACTTGTGCAGAGACTGATTCATCACCTACATGTATTTTGAATGGTATGGTGCATTTCTTTTAAAAACTGCCATGTTTGTTGCCATAGGAGTGGTTTATTTTATGTGATGAATTAGACTGTAAAGTGTATACATGCCATGGTATACAACTATTTTTCTTTGGGTGGATTTTCCAGTTGTTTTTTTTTTTCAGTGTAGAATTCAACTGAAATTTAGGTGCAAACATCAACTGAACCTAACCTTCACTTTTTAATTTCTTTTCTTTTAGGTATTATTTTTCAGGATTTCCAGCCATACATGAATCACTTATTGTTATTTTTTTGTATGATTCTTTGCACATACTGGTAATTGAAACTATACTTTAAAAAAAAAGATACATTGTTTGTGACAAAACAATATTCAAAATTTATACAATAAAATTTGACAACACACCAGATAGTCGTATGCACTTCTTAATGCACATATTACTAGGGTTTAAGAACATTAGGTGATCCTGGTTTATCGGTAATTGGTACAGATATTTTTCTATCTCTGGTACATGACAGATATCTGAAAATAATTGTCAAAACATTGGGATTGATTGTGACACCATCAGACCTTCGAGTTTTGTATGAAAATGACATCTCTAACCAACAGTTTGTAGTTGCACTACTATATAATTTTTGGCTACAAATACAGTGTACATTTAAATGCAATTATTAAGTTACTGATAAACAGAATAATAGTAAATTTTGATTTTGTACTGACAATATCATGTGGAACATCTCCACCTGCACTCACACACACATTGAGATCTGCCGTATCAGTATCAAAATTAAAAGTAACTATTATTCTCAGCTTTTCCATGATAATGCACATTAATATTGTATATTTTACAGACATCTGGTGATCCTGGTATCTCAGCTTTCCCAGATAATGATAATCTATTTAAATGGATAGCAACGGTAGATGGTGCTAAAGGAACTGTAAGTAGATCCAAACATTCCAAAAGGAGAGCCCACTATCTGGCCGAAGGGGGGGCACTCCAGTGATTTCCAGTTTTTTCTGTATACAACCTAACAAACTTTTCGAGCATAAGGGGGTCCCTTGATCTGCCTATACTAAATGTGTGGAAACAAACTCATTATAAATGAATGCATGGTATACATGTGAACATATGTAGAATAAATTTATCATGTTTTATAACTGTAGCTTATATTTCATCTCATGTACTCTAGAATTGCTCACCTGATATAAAAAATTAACATAAAAGAAATAAGCGTTTCATTTGAGAAAATTCAAATAGCAGAGTAAAGCATGAACCATCAATCACTCAAAGAAAATATAAACAAACAAAAATATTTTATAAATATACTGAATGAGAAGCTTAACTTGGACCTAGTACACTAATAATGTCATGCTTTTTGGAAAGGGGGAGGATAATTTGAAATTTATTATACTCGTCTGAATATAGCTGAAATATTGCTGCTCGGACGTTAAACCCCAACAAACAAACAAACAAACTCAACAAGTGTGCTGTATATATATTAATCACCTTGTCCATCCAAATTTTTAGTCACAGTTATCTAAGCTTTCAGTGGATGGATTGATTTCAAATTTGGGGTGTGGCTTCATATAGATGGGCCATTTGTTGTAAGCAATTTTTGTTGCTCTCCAATATCAACTTCCTGTCCGAGTGGTCCTTTTTTTACTGATTCTCTAGATATAATTCCTGAAGTAAAGTTTATCATGCATAATTCTTTATGCCTAATTTTGCAACTGGCTTTTTACTACTAACATAAAAAATTTCATTATGTATTTCCATGTCCACTACCAAATTAAAAAGTTTTTTTTTATTACAGGAATAAGTCATCTAATGTTTAATTTTACAATGACGGTACATAATTCTATTTTTGCCTTATGTTATTTTAGGTTTATGATGGGTTGAGATACAAGCTAACCTTAGACTTTCCAAGTGGATATCCCTACCAGGCTCCAACTGTTAGATTTGAATCTCCGTGTTACCACCCTAATGTCGACAAGCATGGAAACATTTGTCTTGATATATTGAAGGAAAAGTGGTCAGCATTGTATGATGTCAGGACTATTCTACTCTCATTACAAAGTTTGTTAGGAGGTAAAGTGTTCACATTCTGCAATCAAATTCATTTTTATATTTCTCAAGTTATGAAAGCAAAAAAAAAATGAAAGATGAAATCTTAGAACTGTTGATTACATTCAACAATGGTATTATGGAATAAAATAGATTTAGCTTTTTTCTAAGTGAACAAATAACTATTAATAAGAGCCATTATAATACCCGTGACAACACTTTCCACTAGCAGTAATATAAGACATTTTTACACCATAAAATTCTATTTTTCAAAACCTTGAAATTTAATACCTTTGAATATGTCCATTTGAGGAGGTAGACCTATGGTAAGGGACACAACTTTCACAAATCATTGGAAAGTTTGTATTCAGCATTTAACATCAATCTCATGTAAGCACCAAAGTAACTTGGACTGATTTCATTCTGTTTCATAGGAAAGCTTGAAAGGCTTTGATGAAATTGAATATAATACAAGCATATCACTGATTCCTAGAGTTATGCCTCTTACCCTAGGTCTATCTCCTTAACAGAATCTTGAAAAAAAATGGTTCATTTACATCATTTAAAGACAAAAAAACATCAAATAAAAACATTCACATACAAACATAATAAAGTTTAAGTAGACAAAATCAAAGTTCTGCAGACTGAGTGTAGTTCTATGCACATGTATATCATAGTTATTTCTATATCATAACTTGCATCAGAAGAAAACGAATGTTTGGTTATGTATCATTTTAACAATGTTTTTCATGAATAACACAACCCATTTGCCGATATATTATATTTTCCGATATTCAGTTATACGATCAAATTTGTTCTATTAAAGTATTTGTGTTTTGAAATTATATTATAATTTTATCTGATTACATGGAATCTACTGACTGTTGTTTATGTAAATTGGAGATAGAGCTTCATTGGTAGAAAACATATTAATTTCTAACACTAGCTCTGAAATATTAATTTTAGGCCATTATAGAAAAAATGGTACAAAATGTTTAACAGTCATAATATACAGGTGCAGTAGCAGTATTAAGGGTTATTTAATCAATAGTATCATGCATACTCTGAATATTCTTTACAGAGCCTAACATTGATAGTCCCTTGAATGTACAGGCAGCAGATATGTGGGCCAACCAGGAGGCCTACAAAAAAGTTCTCCTTGAAAAGTATGAAAGTGAAGTTAGAAGCAAACAATCCTGATATGAATTAGACAGTGCTTTATGTTATGTGCAATATGTGTGATACAAAAGAGGAATAATTTAGCAGCGTTCTCCATATAGTACAATTAATCAACCATTATTTTTGTATTTTAGTGGTTGGCTTCAAATTGATGAATTGGATTCTGCCAAGATGATTGTAAAAAGATTTCAGAAGAAAGAAACCCTATTAGGTTACATTTTTAATATAAAAAAAATAACAAAATTCAACCAAAATAATTTCCTACACATAAAGTTGTGGATAGGGCTACTGAACATTGTGTTACTTGAGTAATGATATTGAATTTTTAAAGTCTTACAAAAATTGTTTTTATAAACTTTCCCTAAGAATTAAATATATTTCATATTCAGTTCTAGAAAATGTAACCAAAAATAGTGGAGGACCTCCAACTGGAATTGATGTTACCCAAACTTGGAATTAAGGTCATCAATTATAAATCTTTTTTACCAGTCTTGTTTCGTACTCAAATGCCTGGTTTCATAAAAAATCTCAAATTGAGATTTTCCTCAAATCTTCCTGAACTCAAATTTCAACCATCAGCTTGCTTTAAATTTTAAATTTGGGAAAAACTCAAGGGTTTGAGGAAATATCATTTTGTGATTTTTTTTTTAAACCATGACCTGGAGGTCCAAGTATACTCTTTTTTTTTCACCTTTTCTGGTTAATATAACAAATGTGAACAAAGCCCTCTTCTCACATAATTTTTGCGTTCCAATGCCATAGTCTCATGAAATTAGTGTGTGACTGATTAAAGTGGTTTACTTTTCTTTTGATAGTACTGGTAAATGCAGTAATATTTCTGATTTTTTGTGTTACAATTCTTTGGTAAATGTCTTTATCTTTTTTTTTCTTAAAATACAAATGTATGATGTCACTTTATATATTTAAAGGCATTGTGTGTGAAATAAGCATGTGTGCATTATAATCAGTATATTTAACTTATCTCTGTTTTCTCTTCCTTTTCTACAAGTATATCTCTTACAAGGTGGATTTCCTCCACTATTTCAAATCTAGGTTTAACTATTCAGATTTTTTTTCTGTATGTTTACGTTCCATTATGCTAATTTCTATTTCATTTGTTCCCAGTGAAATCATCCCTGCTTAAATCAATCAGTTGTATACATCCCCATTATCAAATATGACAAATTATACATGTATATACAGTAGTTCCAAATTTTAATATGGTAATGAATTTGTTATTCAAATATGCATATTCGGTTCAGCTGATTTGGTTTTTCTTTGTTTTTATTCTGAAATTCAACTATCTACTATTCAAATAGAGAGTTTTGATATATTACTGTAAAGCAACTAATTTTCATGCAAGATTGTTTTTAGTTATTTCATGAGCAAGACAAAACTGTGAAAATAAATTGCTGCAATTAAAACTGTTTTAACTCTTTGTGTTGAAATATATAGAAAGCTGAATTTAAAACATGAAAAAAGAGCAGCACAAAAGTGAATATCCACTGAAATAAGTTGGTGTGTAGTATTTCTGTCTTTGTATAGTAGCATAGTATTGTCTCTTGTTTACCTTTTTCATTTTGAGCAACACCTAAGCCAGCTTTAAGTTGCTTCAGAATATATTCATGTTCAAGGGATGAAATAAAACAATACTTGCATACATTTAACAATTTTTCACTTTGAAAAAGTCGCTAGATACAGAAAGTACAAGACCTTTGCCAGAAATATAATATTCATTTGTTCTCGCTGATAAACTTAAGTTTTTTGTGAGATTCAGGAAAATGGGGAGAATCAGAAACCTTCATTTCAAAAACCCACTAATTTGACAATTTAATTTCACTTAAGAGTGCTTTCTCCATTTGAAAATATCATTATTTGATCTCTGCATCACTGGATTTGCTCAGAAATGTTTCAATAGAATGTTTGACATAGAAAAATGAGGTTTTGACAAAGTTACATTATCTGCCCTTGAAATGTTCATTTGCAATGCATTTCAATGAATTAATAACTCAATTTACCAAAGTGACATAGAAAATCATGGATATTTTTCTTGATTTTGATGGTGCAAATAGAGATTCAGGAAAATGGGGAGAATCAGAAACCTTCATTTCAAAAACCCACTAATTTGACAATTTAATTTCACTTAAGAGTGCTTTCTCCATTTGAAAATATCATTATTTGATCTCTGCATCACTGGATTTGCTCAGAAATGTTTCAATAGAATGTTTGACATAGAAAAATGAGGTTTTGACAAAGTTACATTATCTGCCCTTGAAATGTTCATTTGCAATGCATTTCAATGAATTAATAACTCAATTTACCAAAGTGATATAGAAAATCATGGATATTTTTCTTGATTTTGATGGTGTAAATAGTAAATCTAAACTTATGGAATGTTTTTTTTTTTTTCATACCATGTTTCACCCATGTTGCCTGATTCTTACAAAGAATGACTTAACTTTTACAATTAATCTGACTATATCTATATGAATTTTATATTTTTTGGCAATCAAAATGTATTACTATGATAATTTGTTAGGTTCCACCGCTTTTAATCTTTTCCCTCTAAAAACAATTGAAAATCTAAATATGCATACAGAAATAAAATATAAGAAATGGTATTTAATTGGAAATTTTATTTTTGTCTCTCTGCGTTTCAACTTTATTACTATTCTGTGTCTTTATTTTTTGTCCATGTGTGTATCTTGTGTGTTTACATGTAAATTTTGTAATTCTTTTGTATATATAAATAAATTATTCCATGTGTATTTTTGATGTTTTATTATCCAATATCATTTTATTAGCAATAAAAACAGTGTTTTATTGCACTGTTGAATCACAAATATTTGTGGATAATGCTATTGCTGTTTTTACTGCCCAATAATTAGAGGACATTTTACTGCATTCAACTCAATTATTATTTTGTTCCTCAATTAACTATTTTGTGTTAACATTTTTTTAACATGTTTTATGTAAGAAACTGAAATTCTTGACTTTCTTCATATCAGTACACACTCTTCTCCCGGCTTTAACTATATTACAAAGGTATTTTACTAAGTTTTTTTTAACTTCATCAGAGCTTTTTCAGGGAAACCTATGGGAAGGTTGGACAGCACACTCAATTAAAATGAAATTTCCATAACAAAGTATTTCTATATTACCTTGAATACACCCATCCACACATCTTTTAAGAAGTAAAGTGCAGTCCATCCCCTCAAAACTATATATATTGATACCTAGAATAGCCCAGGTTGGTGGTTGGATTGCCATCAGAGCACAGAATTTTAACATTTTGTTGAAAATTTATGATTTTACAGTACAGTAGGCCACACAAATTGTACATGTACACCACAAAACATAAGTTCTTCCAAAATCAATTTATAACCTTGTAAAAAATGATGCAACATTGCAGAGTTCTCATAAAATATGTCTATATCAACCAGGAATGTCAGTTCCAGAATTGGTCCATTCTGTTCTAAAGGGGAGATATCTTACACTTGGAACAGTCAAACATCCATTGCTTTAACCAACTACTAATAAAGAAAACTTCACAATTTCATATAAATTTAATGAATTTAATTCACCTAAAAGTGAATAACAAGATGTAAAAAGAGTAAAAATCACCTATATAAAATCTACTGGTCTACTGTGCTATATTTGGCCATTCAAAAAGGTGCTACAAAACAGACAGGAATTCAAAAGAAAAGATACTTCATTATAGAATTTCCATAGCGTGGTAAAAAAACTACACTTTGCAATTAAAATGTAGAAAAAATATTAAAACAATTTAAAATCTTTTTTGACAAACCAAAAGAAAATAGTGCAAAAATTATTGTATATTACTTTCATTACTAATTTCAGAAGCACATACATTAATTTATTGGTACTTTTTAATGCCACAGAATTTGAACTATAAATCAAATTGCTTTCAAGAACCAATATGGCTAAATATTATATGAAACAATGTAAAGGGAAATAACTAATACTTGACAACTTCAAATGAAATGTCCAGGAAAGAAGTGAAATTTAACATACAAAACTCAATATACAAATATAAAAATATAAATATTTAGATACAAGTAGAATGCAACTATAAAATATTACAATACATTTCAGATGATACGAATTTCACAAACAATAAATAATGCAATTATGTTTTAAAATAGTGATTTAATCAAATACAGAAGCAAAAAATTGTCATGGAAAAAATACATGTATTATACACAAACATGAATGGAAACATGTATGTGAAGATGTTCCTTGCACTTTATTGCATTTAAACTGATACTATTTGTTTTTATATGTTTCAAGAGAACTGAAATGGTGGGATATCTCGCATGATTTTCTTATCCAATTCCTACATATATCATATCTATATGATAACAAATTGATATTTTTTTCAAAAAGACATGTCATGTCCATCTACTATTATAGAAAACTCATCCATGTATGGTACATACCAGCATTAGCAACAACAAAAAAAAACTAAAATTAAAGATTGTTTTCTATTCCTTATTTCATACAGTGTCACAGTCTTGAAGAATTAAATGAATTCTTTATATGAAAAAAAAAGACCTTTAAATTAATTCTAATAGAAAAAGTTCATTTAAAAAATATTTGGAATGAATCGCAAAGAGCTTACTGAAATAATCCACCATTTCCTCAACATTTGTAAAAATTACGAAAAGTATATCCTAAGATAAAATTTGCATATCACAGTCACGTATTATCTTGAGCAACATTATCATCATTTGTCTCTCCTTTTACATCATTACACTCCTCCCCCTCTTCTTGTTCAGTCACTTCCACTTTATTTTCTTCTGAATTGTCCTCTGGTTTATTCACAGCAAAACCATCAATACGACCATCTGCTCGCATGTTTTCATCAATGTCATCTGTTGTGTCCCCGTTAGGAACATTCTCCTCCCCGTCATGTAAAGATTTCTGCCGTATAATCACATTCTCTTCAGTAATAGCCTTGTCTTTGGCATCCCAACCTTGTATTGGGCTAATTGTCCCGTCTGGCTTCTTCAAATTTACTTCACTGCTTGTCTGTAAAACAATTTACATAATGACTTATTCAAGAGGATATATTTTACATTTAAGAATAAATCATTTACATAAATTGTGACATATAATCTTCACAATTTTGTCCTAAAAAAGCAGACACCAATTTTGAGAAAAATCTGATTTTTTAATAATTGTTTTCATTATACAGAAGAAACTAATTCTTCTATAATATTTTGAGTACAAAAAAAGTTTCTTTTCTTTTTTTTCATATTGTTTGGCTCAACATCATAAAATTTATATTAATGTTTGGTTCTTTCTTATATTTTATCAAACTCACTGTTGTATCTCCAGTAACTTCAGAACCTGTAAAGAAAAACAGTAAATATTTTGAAAAATAAACACTATGTACAAATCATTTCAGATTTCAAGACATTCACTACAAAAGATATGGACACTTTGATATGCATTCTATAAAATATAAGCTGAACTAATGCGCAATTGGTTAACAAATCAGTCACAAAAAAAAACCCCTCACTTTAAATCTTGAAACCTGGGCATGGATGAGAATATCAGCATGAAGTTGTAAGTGTTGTTGTACTAGGTATACCCCTACTCATTACAGGAGTTTGATATAAGACAGCAACCACAATCACTTACAACAAATGCCCCATCTATATAAAGCCATATACCAATCAATCCCTCGAGAGCAGACATCATTGGAATGAAAAATTAGGACGGACTGATAAGGTAATTCCAATACACCACCCAATCATTGAGTATGGGTATAATAAATATAGCTTTTATTGACCTTACCTGGTTGTAACTTCTTTTGTATATCTATAGGTTCTTTCTGTAATATAAAATTTAACTCATAATACAATACCTAATATCTGAAGTATAAGAAACAACCCAAAATATGAAACTGTTTGAAAAGCAGAAATTTTAATGATTTTCAATAGAAAACATAGTGCAAAAATCAAATTATCTTCATGAACATATGTATTGAGGACATAATGACTGAGAATTTCTAACCTAAAAATCTAACACACTAGAATTAAGAAGTCAACCCAGGTCTGGGTTTTATCAAAAATCTAAAATTGAGATTTTCTTCAAATCTGCAATTTCAATTGATTTGATTACCTACCGGTTGAATATGAGTTGCGGGAGCATAGAAGGAATATCTCAAATTGAGATTCTTTATGAAACCAGACCCAGAAAAGTGGTCTGAATTTAAGGGATTTTCAAAAATAAAAAAAAGAGACAGGTTTTATTTGAGTACTGTTTTATTACTGGTCACTACATACTAGATTTTAATTTAATTTTCAATGGTGGCATTTTATTTTTTTCAGTGTTTTTTTTTTAGAAATTGAAAAGCCTAAAAGTATAAGATTATTTCAGTAAATCTAATTTAATGTCACAAGGTGCATTTGATTCTACATTGTATTGCAAGTAAAATGATTAAAATTGACTTACCTGTTTATTATTGCCCTTGAGAGAATTTCTACTGGATGTTCTGCTGCCCCTGCACCGTATGGAGTGATAGACAAGAAGAAAAAGGGAAAGAGAAAATGTTTCCAATTTAATATTTCATTCCAATGAATGAGATAAAATATCAAATGGATGTTTGAGAAAGGAATTGAAAGAAAAGAAAAAAAAGAAAAAAAAAAGCAATTAAATATAATGTAAAAAATTACTTCTACAAACATTAGTGGTAGTTCATTGAAACCTGTCCAACCCAAACCCTGGATAAACCAGACATCTTTAATGAAGTCCATTCATTTCAATTTCAATGATTTTTGAACCTGAGTAAACATAACACTTGCCTTAAGTTATACCTAAGGTAAAGGACACAACTCTTGAAATCAGTTGAATTTCACCAACACCTATCAATCCAAGTACTTTGATGCTTGCATGAGATTGATGTAAAATGATGAATACAAATGTTACAATGATTTGTAAGAGTTGTGTCCCTTACCTTAGGTCTACCTCCACAAACAAAATCTTCAGTCCAAAAAGTTTCAGTTTACACAAGTTTCACTGTATTTGAAAAACTCCAAATCTATATTATACAGAAATCTGGTAGACATAATAACTATTCATGTACTAATTAATTTTTTTTATACCAGGCCTAAAGTTTTATAAAAAAAAGTTTTAAATTGAGAACTTTCTTAAATCTTTAAAGTTTTCCTCAAATCTTAGATTTCAACAATCTGATTGGTCAAAATTGGAGTCTAGGAAAATCTCAGTTTGAGACTTTTATATGAAACCTTTAAGAAATACATTGCTCTTCCAAGAAATATATTGTACAATGTTTCCCATGCTCACTGTCATTCTTTAATAAATATTTTGTACTAAAAGTATTGTGAGTTCAATATTCAGCAAAGTCATGCATATAAAATTACGTTGTCATATGAAGTTACTATCAAATGCACAGCATACACTGCAAGAAGTCATCATAATGAAAATATTGTAAACTGATTCCAAAACATTCAGACTGGCAACCCAGCAGCTTGGCCTAACCAACCCTCAAAATATTAGTATTATTTGCCAGCTGCCACAAGATATATACTTTTTCAGACAGTCAGACTGATAGAAGTTTGTGTTTTATTTTGAAACAATATTTCTAGCATTGGTCATTGCTAAGGTTTGTTAATATAAGGACTGAAGAAAAATGAATACAGAAACCACAGTGCTTATTAGTCAGATTTCACTGGTTTGATGACTGAGTTGTTGTCAGCATGTAAATTATCTGCTCATAAGAAGATTTAAAAACCTTAAAAGAATTAAAGGATAAACAACAAGCATGCTATCAAAAAAACTTGATGAACTTAATAGATGCCTGTCAAAGAGAGGCATAAGTATGCGAAATTTCACTCCAATCCTATGAACAACATTACAGATGTAGGAAAAACAAATCTTTTGACAGGCAGTAGACAGACAGACAGAAAGCATAGGCAAAAACAATATACCAGTTCATCCTGTATAGAAATGGGACACCATCTGCCTTTACATTTTTAAAAAGACTAACAAAATGCAAACTATTAAGTTTACTTGCAAAACAACAAATAATATACAGGTACATGTATTTTTTACTGTTTAAACTCCAATTCATCTCAGATAGATATTAAATGCATTTTAGATATATTACTAGTTATAATAAATATTACTGAAAGATAAATGTTCATTGAATCGACTAGATTTATCAGGAAGAAAAAAAGGCAATAAATCAATATACAGAAATAAAATCCTTCAACTAAATAGAGACAAGATAGATTATTTTGAAAACAATGCACTGAAGTGAAACAAAAAACTAAATTTCAAGCTATATACAATTTGATATATATATATATAACCTAACTGTAGAAATATGTACTTGTATCAAGTGAAGCAGAGAGAGTAGGATGGTTTCTTTAAATAAACATATACGGGTAGTACTCTAAGAAATGGAGAAGTTTAATAGGAGATACAAGTACAAATGTAAAGACGAAAACAATCTAGAGACAAAAACAATATGTGATGCCATGATGGAAAGTTTTGTTTGCACAGCTGAATAAAAATATTGCAAAATGATTTAAAAATAAAATAGTTTATGGCTTAATCCCATGCATGTTAGTTCATTTCCTGTTAATTGCATAGATACTAAAAAACAAAAAGCGATTTCCTTTCTTTACCATGTAAAAAAGGCAATTTTTAAAATTTCTCCGTAATGGAACTGAAATGATAAGTCATTACTGAATTCACCAAATTTTGGTTAAAAATTAAGTATCACGGCAATAATTTCTTTTTTCCATGACTTTACACTGAAACAGGAATGCAATCATACTTGAATGAAAGTGTCTGTTAATTGAATAACTTTCTCTGACAAATTAGGTTTTGCAAGTAACAGGAATTAACTCTATACTGATGATGCACAAGAAGGAAAAATAGGTTAAAACAAAGTAGTTACATCAACAGTCCTCTACCAAAGGTAGGTTGATAGAAAGGTATCTGTGCCCCATTTACCATGAGCTCCAAAGAATTGGGATACCCATATTTTCTACAGTCGCAATTGACTGGTTCCATTCCAGTTTTCTTCTGACTAATGTTCTTTTTCTGCCGTGGAAAGTTCTTCCTATTTAAAGAAGGAGATCCCAAAATGTCACTGAATGAACTCTTTTTCTCAATCTTTTTGGGCTTGTGTCCAATTCTTTTTAAACGAGCTGGGAAAAACTTGGGTTTCTTTTTCTGAAATACATTTTCTTTGTTAGCCTCTTCATGTGCATTTTTCATTAATTCGATCATACATCGCCCAAAGATCCACTGGTCTTTCTGAGATAGGATATCAAGAACGTTGACAGGACCCTTAATGTTGTCCTGTTCTTCTTCATTTCCAAGGTCTTCAATTCCATAATTAATATCCTCAGCTTTAATTTCCACTTCAGGGATTCCTGATTCAATGCTAACAGTGTGACGTACATTCTCTTCATCGTAGTCATAAATCTGACATTGAGATTCTTGTGGAGGAGGTATTTCCTCTTGAACTGGTTCCTGGTTTTCCGCCATCTGGTCCTCTAAACATATAAGTTCAGCCTCTTCATTTTTATGACCTTCCAAGTTATAGTCCTCATGCAAATTTGTCATGGAGTTATCACCATTTGGTAACATCACAACATGGAAATTTTTCAGCCTTTTGACGTGAACACTTCAAAGAGAGGTGGAAAAAGAGCAGAAGAAAAAGACAGAGATAGATTAGAAATTTAGACGATACAAAAGAGTCATAGTGTATGACAATGAGTATGAATTGTGAAATTTTGAAAATTGTTTAGAGTCGTGCAATTTGCATATTTACAAAGTTTGAAAAATAGATCAAATAGTTAAAACATTTGAGTTGAATTTTGTTGTTCGACTAAACCAAGCAAATTTATTTTTCTTTATCGTGTCTACCAACAATTCAGAAGGTTTCCATGCAATTGAAACCCTTTGATCTTTTCAAGATGAAAGTTAGGCTTTACTTTGATTGCAAGAAAGAAATGATAATACACTTTGATCAGAAGAATGAAGACTCACACATGCAGATTTAAAAACATCATTTCAAAAATTTTGAAAAAAAAAGAAATTTAAAGACTTTCAACACTGAAGACATGAAGGACTTTGAATTTGTAAATCAAAGAAGCTTTAAAATATAACAGCAAGAAGAAGATAAAAATATGAACCAATACATGCATTATCAAGCAAATAATGTTAATGGCAACTACCAATATAACAAAAAACTTGGATACAGGAGAGCTTCAAGATAAGCTAAAAGAAAAACTCATTCAAACACATTTAGGAAACGACACTATGTAAAAAGTATGATAATTCCTGAGCAAACAATCTGATTAACTATGCAATACATTGTTTATGAGTATTTAGTAACTGCTTATAAAGACATTGTTTGATTAGACAAAACATCATGTGGGTAAATAAATTGTAATCACCAAGCTTTATAAAAGTAAAATGCACTATCATCACTGAGGTTTGTAACCTTGAAACCTGTCTAGACCAAATAAACTAAGGTAAGTTAACCTTGGAAGAGATCCATTCATGAACTGATTTTACTTCATGTTTATTATTCATTATTTGAATTGCCAAAACTCAATAGTCAGTTCTAAAGGGGTTTGGATTGATCAATGTTTCAGTTATAAAAAGGATTGGATTGATCAAGTTTTAATACAATGATTAATATATATAGACAATTCATTCATTATGATGACCATACCATTGCTGCACCAAAGAAATAAAAAACAAGTGGACTTTTTTTTTTGCCAATTTTCTTATTGATGACCCATGATGATGTCATAAAGTCTGAACACATGACTGACATGAGTTAATTATGGATATTTAAATGTGTTGGATTAGGTCATCTCTCCTTTGAATAAGGACTTAAACATGTTGAGCAGTTACTTTTTTTACTGACCATTTGTAACCTATGAAGGCCAATGTAACCCCCCAAACATACCACATCCTTTGTTGTAAACCTATGTATAACCTCACAAAAGAAATAGAATCAACACACACTCCTTAGAAACAACATTTCTCCACACCTTCCAGTTGTATTAATCAGCAAAAGTATCAGGTAAAGCTCTAAGTGGATCTTACAGAGCTGTGAAGTCTGATAGTTTCCATAAAAAATAGTTTTTCTCACTGTATGTGATGATTAAAAGCTGTTTTTATCTAAGGCCAAGAAAAAATAATTATGTCTGTTTAAGGTTAAATTGGATAAAAAAAATTAAGTAGTTCTTTTAAACTATTCTAATAGGCACTTGTGGGAGGATTTCTTTATTTTAAAAGTGCTAAACTACAAAATGATAGTTTAGTGGCATTTCATTAAAAAAATATCAATAAAAAGGGTAGGTACAGTAACATTTAACAGACACAATTTTTTCTTGGCCTAAACATAAGAAATTTTTCATTTATTAGAATGCTTGTTGTAATACAAACCATATTTTAAAACAAACCAAGCTTCAGTACTACAGCCTCTTACCGTTTATGAGCAGTTTGTTTATTTTTGGCTTGCTGTTCTTTCATTTTCTTGAGTTCATCCTCATCCACATCATATCGTGGTTTTAGTTGGATGGAATTGCCGCTCATAAAATACATCCTGTCAACTCTGTGGTTAACTATCTATTAAAAAGACAAAATAAACAGAGTTATTATGCATTAAGCAATTGTGGATTTAGCTTTTATACATAATACATGTACAGCCAAAATTTTATAAGTCTGTAAATTAACTGCACATATTACAGTATTGATATCAGAGATCTTTGTATGCATATATACACTGTAAGTTCAATGAAGGTAGTTACGGGTTAGCAATCGATGCAATTTCATTTTTTTGGATAACAAACATGCACTGCAAGATAATTTTCTGATAAACAGTACCAGTACTTTAAATGGGGAAATGATTGAATATTTGTTATTACAATTTTGTCTTTTAAACCTATATATGAATGCACTTTTTACAATATCAAGAAAAATAAAACATGAGGTTGCATACATTGTTGTGCTACGTACAGATGTATACTTCCACATGTACAGGAAGTTGCTATTTAACAGCACCAAAAGTCAATTATAATTTACAGCCCATCTATATAAAGCCACATACCAATTTGGAAAATCAATCCATCCATTGGGTCTGAGGTTTTTGCAAAGAAAACTGTCTTTGTCATTCCAAACACAGATCATAAAAAATGGGTCAAAGAAAGATTTGGCAGAATTTTGTTAAACAGGAGGTAATGATTTCCTGCAAGCCTGAAATTGGATCCTACAATAGGGTATTTAAGTCTCCTCATGTGACCCCTTGATTTCACGAGAATGGGTCCATTCAAAAGCATACAGATTTGTCATTTAGAGAGCGTTGAATTCAGTGTTAAGGGCGAAAATCTTTCTGTGTAAAAAATACCAATAAAATTGATAAATAACTATTTCTACATGATAAATGTAGTAAGAAAAAAACATAGCCTAGAAGATCTTGCATTGTTACACAGCGTTTTGAGTACCCGGGAGTAAACAATAAAATACAGGTCGGTCTTCAGTTTTCAATACGTTCTACATCGGAAATTCCAGTAAAGAAAATGAAACTAGAACTAGACTTACATACCCTATATGAGACCTGTATCTGATGCTGGATACCAAATATCAAGAGCTTGTGATTAGTAGCTGCTGAGAAAAGCTGTGTGAAATATCGATCAGCAAAAAATAGGACAGTCTTTAAAACAGGAAGTTGATAATCAAACAGCAACCTAAATCGATTACAATGTATGCCTCATCTATATAGAGCCACATTTCAAGTTTGAAATCAATCCATCTAGTGGGACTGTGGGAGCTGAGATTTTTGTGACAAAAAATTTCTTTTTGTCAGCCAAAATTTTCAATAATGTTGTGAATGATTTTACGGTCGCAGAGGATACACAGTTTTGTTTGCATCATTACAAAGACTAAAACTGAGAGAAAGATCATTTATTCAATATTTGATTTCTAGGAAGAACATATTACATAATAATGAATAATCATATGAATAAATGACATGTATCCTGCATGTACATCAGAGATAAATCAATCTTACACTCATGACCCATTGAAATACGATACAATCATTAATGGATTGACCAATCTATTATGTAATGTAATTTTATGGACAAAAATTCTTTTATTTTCCTATAATTGTTCTTTTTGTCATCCAAAATTTTCAATAATGTTGTGAATGATTTTACGGTCGCAGAGGATACACAGTTTTGTTTGCATCATAACAAAGACTAGAATTAAGAGAAAGATCATTTATTCAATATATGATTTCTAGGACAAAACATTTCTTTATCATTCCATATAGTGAAAACTGGAAAAGTCACAAAAACATGGCAATAATTTCCATACCAACAATAATCTAAAAAAAAAGTGTGTATACGACAGTACAGTAACCTGAAACGAACAATACCAACTCTTAAACTTCTTAAAAGCATGTTGATATTTCTGTGAGAGAGTGAATTTAAAACATAATTTCCTGTAAGTTATTCAATTTAAAAGAAATGAAACACTGAATGTATGTTGTTCCTGAAAGCAAAGAACATTGTTTCAACTATATTATGTCAGTAAAAACCATTTTCCTTAAAACAAATTTATCTTACGTTCGAGGCTCGTTTCATGGATCGTGAATTAGATAAACTTGTCCATTCTCTCTGTAATCTAAGGCCCTGGTTACTGAGATTGAAATAATTGCTGTTAGCTGATTGTAGGACACGTCTTTCTGAAGGCTCTCCTGTCTGAAGATAGAACATGATACATACCAATATATAGGAACATACATGTAAGTTATACCAATATATAGGAACATACATGTAAGTTGAGATGCAAAGGTATTGATGGAAAGAATAAATAAACTGAGCGGTGCTTGAGGTCTTAAGCAGACAATATGCCTGTGCAAAATTTTAGTGTTTAGAGTCTGACAGCTCAAAGATATACTAGAAAAAACTGCGAATAAAGCTCATACAGGAACTCTCCGTTCCATACGCCAGTAACCACATGGTCAAAATAGAAACCATATCATCAAACACAAAGTTGATGCCACCCTGTTTTCAGTTCAAGTCTCACAAAATATATCATACCCAATAAAAACTTCTGTCAAAATATCAAAAGGCTTTGAAAAGTAGTAGCCAAGAAAAAATGAAACAAAACATTGATGGACAACATGATCATATATATATCTCCATTAACAGAGGGGGGATTGGATTCAGTGATAACAAAAATGGATCATTCTTCTTTAAGACATGCATGTACAATCTATAGTGAATACAAATTTCTGTCAAAGCATTCTACAGGACAGAAAAATGTTGAACATTATACCATAGCTATTCTTCATAACTAGGTATCAACATTATACCATAGCTCTTCTTCATAACTAGGTATCAACATTATACCATAGCTCTTCTTCATAACTAGGTATCAACATTATACCATAGCTCTTCTTCATAACTAGGTATCAACATTATACCATAGCTCTTCTTCATAACTAGGTATCAACATTATACCATAGCTCTTCTTCATAACTAGGTATCAACATTAATGACTTAATAATATAATGTAGTATTATGTTGAATACAATAGTATAAAAGAGCTAATTATTACATGTACTAAATAACAAATTAAATCATAACAAATCGTAATTACCACTTATTACTAATACTCTAATGAAGACATGGGGTCAATAACTTTTAAAAATGGTCTAAACGTGAGGCCAAAAGGAGGACTTATCAGCCAAAGTCCTGAACAACTTTTCAAAAACATGACCTTTTCTTGCGCAAAACAATTTTTTAATAAGCACCTTGAACAAATAGTTTCATGCTGCCTTTACAAAAGGAAATATTAAACTTTTTGAAAACAGAAGTGTAATTTTCTTTTGAATAAAAAATCACTTTCTATGGAGGTGTTTTATTCCATTATACATGTCAATAAGTGCATGTATTAAGTAAGCATTTAAGATTAAATCATAAGTGCACTCATTTTTTCTATGGCGAAATTCTTAGTGGGAATATTTCACACTTTAACAATATTCAATTTCTATCAAACTGACTCAATTAAAGAAGAAATGGGAAAGAAAAACTTACCCTATTGAAAAATTGAATAAAATCACATTGTGTAAAATGAATAATTCATACAAATCAAAATGCCAGTTAAAAATGCCTCTAAATCAGTCTGCATATAGAAAAGTTTTAAAATAATCTGATAAAGTTTAAAAAGTTTTAATCTTAAGGATTAAAGTGTTCTCAGACATTTTTAGATGAGTGACATGTTCATTTGAAATAGGAACCTTTATTTGTTTAATTTTACAAGACTTTTGAACGACAAAATTATTCAGCCTGACATATGAAATGTTTTGAGTTATTTAATACAAGAGAGTGTCAAACTCAAGTCCTGAAAATGTTTGACAAGATTTAAGAGACTGAATAAACTAAGGTTTAATGTCTAAGAAATTCTTTAATTGCTTAAAAAAGTTCAGAGCTTTGATTAAATTTTTACCAGAAAAAAAACTCCTAATAGACCACACAGTAAGAAATTCAAGGAAAATAAATTTGTGAGGTGAAGAAAAAATATTTACGGTATCATCTTTATTTCTTCTTTGGATGTTGAGGGTACAGGGTATTAATTAGTAGGAAATAAATTCCCTGATCTCCAATGTCTACCAAGTTACTGAATGGTTTTATATTACCCAAGTTTTTTTCTGAGACTGCTCAGTCTTTTAACCAGGTCATTATATAAAACAAAAGTAGTACATCAAGTCATTTTGTAGGTACCACATCCTAAAAAAATTACTTGTAGAGACAGATAAGGTTAACAGCGTCGGATCCAGGATTTAAGTTTGATGAGGGGGCGTTAATTGAATTAAAGCAATGGGGTGAAACTTGTGGTGAAAATTTTTTTTCTTACCAATTTAGGGGGGTGTATGCTCGGCACGCCAGTCCTTGAATCTACACCTAGCTAACCTTAAGCTTTAAAGTGAGTAAATAAACAAGACACATGTAGAAGGGGGAGGGGGAATGATAAAAACAGTGTAACAACAACTGACTTCAAAACTTAGAGGATATCAAATCCTTGGAAGTTATCATAAACATGAAAAACATTGGACCATTAATGGATGGAAATGGACCCTGGTTAAACAGCAATTCTGTCTTGATATTTCCACAAGCCAGAAAGGCTGTCAAATTAACTTTACCAGTGACACTTGTCAAAATTAGGGAGTAAAAAGAACTGACATTGAAAAAAAGTCGTTCTGGTCCAAAGATTATTTCAACATTATTTCAGATCCAAAAGTTGTTTAGATGTTATTCTGATCCAGAAAACTGTTTAGATATTACTTCTGGTCCTGTAAGGCAAAAAGTTTATCACAAAGACAGAAATTATAAAATATGTATTATCAGAAAACATTAAAATTACATGTGTACATAGAAACAAACTTCAGAATTTACCTTGTTCTTGTTTTATGTTTGTACTTTCATTTCAAATACAGTCTTATTCACAGCCTAACTTATCTAACAATTAAATCGTCACGTGAGAGTGGTACTTGAAGACATACATGTAAAACGGCAATACATTCTTCTTTGACAGAATATATATCAAATGCATCTAATAATTTTTAAATGGTTTCAACTATTTACAAAAGGTTACCAATAAAAGGGAATATGGATTTTTGTAATGGTTCATAAATGGATGTTTGAATCAATTTATGAATTTTATTTGAGTCAATATAAAAGTCGAAATGTCTACCTATTTCAAGTAAGTCAAGAGCATACAGTTCTTTATCAGCTGTTTAATTTTTCAATTTAAAAATAAAAATACACTAAATTGCTGAACATTTAAGTACCAATCCATATAAAATTCACACACTGCAATGGGTGAGGTGATTCATAGTGCAGAAAAGCCCATCAAACAATGCTTTTTTAATCTACATGCACCTTATTTCTAAGTAACTATTGCCTTTTCTGTAAATCCTTATTTCAGAGAAAACCATGCATTCATCTCCCACTTGAATAAATCAAATCAAGAATGATAACTCTTGCAAAGAACCCATTTCTTGTACAATCTAATAATTGTCACGTCCTGCCTGATTTATATAAAGACTGCTACTAAAAGTTTGTCATAAGTGTTGAGCATGTCCAACAGAATTTGGAATTTGAATAAATATCAAGAGACAAGCATTCTCAAAATTTTGATCCAATTTATTTTAATCTTAATTTAAAATCATCAAACACCAAATTTTAACACAATTATAAAATGTATACACTACAAGCTACACATATTGAATATTTTTGCCTTTGGGATTTTATGGCTTGAACAGAAGCATTTTCTCCTTTTTTCCTACTCTAAATCAATTTGTAGAGGGAGCAGGTAGAAAATACACACTACATAAATTTTCATGAACATTGATTATGGGAATGAACTTTGAATTTTTGTTGTCAATATTTGGTTAAAATATTTTTGGTTCATTCCAAATCTACGAGGAAACTTACCAGAAAATGTCCAGAGGAAGCACTATTGGAGAAATGTTGAGGTGTTGCTTGAGAGAGGCTGGTCGCTGCCCTTTTCTGTTGCTGAAGCGGGGACTCATTTCGCTTCCGAGGGACTTTGGCAGAATGTGTTCTGAAAGTAAGCAAAAACAATGGTAATTTTTATGGTTTACTTTAAAGACAACCATTTTATATATTTATAAATTTTCTCTCAGTTATCCTAGGCTCCATGTGCAGTTATATGACTTATGATGTGATGGGTGCCACTTGCAGAGCAGAACAGGCTTACCTATTCAGGACACCTGATCTCACTCCTGATTTTATGAAGGAGTTCATATTGCATGTGCTTTACTATTTTGTATGCTGTCTTATTTTTCTGTTTTTATTTTCAGCATTCAATAATCTGTTGTCTACATTGTGTTTGTGGATTGTCTCCAGTTTTTTGTTTACTTGTTTTGGCCATGCCTTTGGACTTTGACTTCTTTGTAAATTGTCCTTCTGTTGTGATACTTCAGTATTGTTTTTTTCCACTATTTGCCAAATGCATGTTACAACAGAAAACCTGACAATGTTTAAACAAAGTCACAGAAGTCCTGAACTGTAGTAACATATCAAATTTATTTAAGACACATTCACAACAAAAAATGTATCATCAGCACAAAATCTTCAAGATCTTCAAGATTTGAATTTAATCAGAAGTTTGTCTGAGATTCACTCACTCAAGTAAAAGGGTAAAGTGTGCAGACGAATGATTATATTCACTCCTAAACTTCCAGACTTTGTGAAATAGATTTTTGGATTTCTCTGACTGAATAGCATATTTTGACTTTTCCCTATATGTTTAAGAACAAAATGTGATAACTCATGGAAGACCAACTGAAATTAAATCTGCATGACACTGCATTCAGTCAGACACAGTTCCCAATAACTAAGTCATAGTACTTCAGTAACTTGTTTTAAGGGGTGAACCAGTCTTTTAAAAAAATGTATATACTGGAGTTCAAAGTAACCCTAAAGTCCTAAAATATTCTATGTACAAAGAGGGTGTAAAATTTTGTATAAACATAACATGGAAAATTTATCCATACAATCACTTTCAGTCTTAAAGTAGATAAAGAGGTTTTTGAATTTAAATGATCCATATTCTTCAATAGCTCTTCAAAGTTTCAACAAACTCCATAGGGAATTTTTCTGTACAATTTAAATGCCATCAAGTAGGGACCTTACTTTATCCAAGGTCTTTATAAACAAAATATCCTTTAAATAATGATATAAACTTTAATGACAGTGTAGATAGTAAATAACTCTCTACATGAGAAACCTTAATAGTAAAGGATCTGACTGTTGACAGAGCTATTAAATACAAGACTATGACAGAATCAGGCATGGGGTAATCAAATATAAATTTGTGCAAATTAATTTCTGTTTGTGGTTAAATCTTTTTAAAACTGGATCTCTCACTTGCTCCAATTTTATCGCAATGTAATGGTGTGTGAGCAGTCGCATATCTATGAGCTGGAGTAAATAATTTTAACTTTTTTATTTTTACCAGCTGCAGGGATGATATATAAGCAACAACAGAAAAGTGGAAACTGGCAAAATACGAGGTAAATATAAAGAAAAATAGAGAATGGTAACTGTAAAGTCTGGATCTAAAAAAATAAACACGAATCTGTGGAAAAATTGCACCAAAAGGCTAGTTGTAGTCCTGTTTGATTCTTGCATGGACATATACATAAAAATACCAGCAGTATCAAGGTTGAATTTACCTGTTGGGATCAGGTATAAAAAAGGTAAATTGATCAGGTATAGATCTGAGGTATATGTCAATGGAGGTCATGGATTTTTAATGTGAGGAATCAAAACAAGGAATGAAATTAAGCATTGATTTAACTGATAAATTCAAGTTAGGGTGTCACTTTTTTAGCAATTTTAGAAAGTGAAGTCTTTAGCTCAAGGTTTAGAGATGAAATCGGTCATCAGTGAATCATGCAAGAATGTTAGTTCTTTAATTGCATATGCAAAACAACTCAGTCATTATGAATTTATCACTGATAAAAACAGCACTTTTAAGTTCTGAAATAATTATATGCACTTAACATCATTTAGTTCTTATTAAAGAGCTAAACGTGATTTTAATATTTGCCATGTACAGGCGCAGATCCAAGGACTGGCGTATCGGGTGTATGCCCCCCGTAAATCGGTAAGAAACAAAAATTTCACCACAAGTTTCACCCCATAATATTTTTAGCCTTACTTTGCACGGCACTTAATTCAATTCACGCCCCCCCCCCTAAACTCAAGTCCTGGATCTGCCCCTGATGTAGGGTACCTAATTTCATTTCAGTAATGTTGTTAATTACAAAATATGAATTAACATTCCTGTTGCATAGTCATAAACTATAGAAACATTGCAATACCTTTTTAATACATCAACTGAACTCATTTTAAGACTACAAGTCCTGTAAAACCCAACAACTTACAGAGTGAAAAAGGGGGAGGGTTTTTTGTTTTCGGCGGGAGTTTGGTTCACAAAGGTTCAAAATAAATTGAAACTAATAAAGATCAGCTTCAGAAGATGACCTATTTAATCAGATATCTGATTTACTCTGGATTCAGGTAGGACAGCTTATGTTGTAGTTGTATGTAAATTCTACAACAATATTTTCTCTTTCTTTTGCCAAGACACTATGGCAGAACAGTCCTAAGCATCCTCTACTGCTCTAGAAACACCCCTTTGAGTTGCTCATAAAAAGTCAAATCCAGAAAGACGAAAGAGGAATGGAAAACTATGACATAATGAACAAATCAGTTTTCATGGTGTAGAAGGATACACCATAAAGATCCACTAGTTCATGATGACGACCATAAAACATCTGCAGTGATCACATCAATCTAGTAGCAACTTAAATCTGTTCCAGAAGCCTAATTGTAAGAAGTCTTGCACCATACAAAAAAGTCTGCGTAGCTACGGCAAGCTTTGGCATAATGTATGAATTGTGATATGAGAACTATAAATGCAGGTGCTGAAGGTAAGTTGCCACAGATGAAAGTTGACAATTCTAAATGAAAAGTCATTATGTTTGTCGTAAAGTTTGGTCAATAGTTTTCAAGAATTTAATTAGACATGATAAAAGAATATGTCCCACTCAAAAATTGATAATATTGGGTATTTTCCCTTGAAATGATAAATTCCGTTAATTGCAAATGTATATCTGACAAATAGGCTATATGTTTAACAGGAATCAACCGAATACCAGTGTGTAAATTCTACAAAAAGTACATTCTACTAGAGACTGTATTGATGTCAAGGACAGAAAACCATATGCAAACTCACAAAAGGATACCCCAAATTTGGGGTCACCCTGTAGTGATAAAAAATAATTAACCCAGCACATAATATATTTCATCACTGTTTTTATTTTTATGTACAATAACGTTGTGAAATTTCATTCTTAGTTTACAGCCTTCTTAAAGGGGCATACTGTTGCAAAGTTTACAAGTAACAAAACTTTAAAACCATAATTGTGAATATGATACCATTTTTTTAGTAAAAGTAAGCTTGATTATCATAAAATGCACAGTTCATTTAGACCTTTTTCATATCTAGTGAGTATGGCGACAACTATGATCAATTGTCCACACATGTAAACGGATGACAAGAACATCCACAAGTAGACTTGGAGTGCTGTCACAGGACTCTATTTGAACATCATATGCAAAGTTACAACATTAAGATTCACTCCATTTTCAGTTAGTATTGAGAAGGGTGGTATATAAAGAAGTGGCAAGTTGGACCAAAACATTCTAGTTGGATTATCTCCCCTGAATTGTCTCATGGATACATTTTCCCTATATACCTGTTTAACTCCACTACACAGTAATTTTGATATCCACATAAAACAATATATCTTAATGCTTTCAAGAAGAATATTGACAGTTTAGCCAAGTTGCAATGGTAATTACATTCCATTTTGGAGAATTTCGCCTCATTTTCATGGAGTAGAATGATATGATAACGAATCCATTTGTTTGTATATTTTTAAGGTCAAGTCCATTTGAGAGATTTTGTCTGACTTTCATGGTGTATCTATTACTAATTTGTCTGTTTGAATGTTTTTATGGATTTCATGAAATAAATATACATTTTTTTTCAAACTGATTCTTGACTATTTACACGCAGTATATCTAGAAGAAAAAAAATGTCTCCTGCCTGTGTGTTTTAAAATGAACTATTTCATAACAAAAGTCTCCTGGATTGTAACTCTGTGAGATAATGCTGTTCCTAAAACAATCTTGGGGCAAACATGACAAGTGAATGACTAATATACAGTATTTGATATGTCGATATTAAGCTAGATTAGTCCTGAACTAATTGGTTTTATTCCAAACACTGTTTACAAATTATTATCAATGTTATCCGAGTATGTAATTGATTTCAGATAACTCACATTTTAAGGTGTGAATCAGTGTACAATTATTAATTAAACTTCTATACCCTCCATCATCCCAAGCAGATAGTCCTTTTTTTTATATTTATGAAATGCAAGCCATTTTAGCAATTTCTCAAAGGGACGTAACCCATCAACTCAAGACAACCTGGTTGGCAGTCTCATTGGGGGAAAGGAAGAACAGTAAACATTTTTCTTTGAAACTCAAAATATTTGCACTTCGGTAAGTAGCTAAATGGTAAGAATTAAATTATTTAAAAGTATCCACATACTTACCACAGCTACAATTTAAGTCAAATATTTGAACTTGAAGTCTACTGCTGTCCATTGCTCCAATCGGACTGTACACCAGTCTGGCTGGTTGGAGAGTTACTTCCCTTTGCCCAAAATTTCATAAAACGAAGTCAAGATTGGGAATATGAAAAAGGTTTATTACATACATGTTTGGTGAAAAGAATCAGTTGTATTTCCAGAATAGTGAATATGTTTATTAAAATGTCAAAGAATCCAAATTATGTATCATCAGAATTTCATTTAAATCTAAAAGGATATGTTGAGATGTAAATTTACATAAAGTTACTATTATAATTTCTAATTTTTTGGAGGTTCTAAGATACAATGGACATATCAAAATAATCCACAAGTCAAATCAGCTGCAAATCCCTACAGCAAATCATATGCCAACTAACTATAAAGCATTAAAACATCTTTACACAAAGTCTAAAGCAAAAAAAAAGAAAGGAATAGGAAATTGATCAAGGTGAATATTTACTCTAAGAAAAAAACTCAAAAATTGTTCTTGGGTAAACTATGATGTATGGGCTGATCAACAGAGGGACAGACAGCAAAAAACCATGTTATATCTATTGAAAGATGAGCATGTGATATAAATGGATTCCAAATTTTACTTTAGGTCAGTTTTATACTTTGGCTCAACCAAACTAAACAGTTGTAAACAGGCAAAACAGCAAACAGACAAATAGTCACCTAGAATGAATTCAAGAAAGACAAAAATAGAAAAATCAAAACAAAATTTGACAAAGGAAAAGTTAAAGATCAGTATGCTCTTCTGGTTTCTTTAGCTCCAAGTAACTTTACTAGTCTAAAAGGTTAAACGGACCACTTAATATTTATAAAAGGAACAAAGAAATTAATCAACCAATTATTATTATTACTGATTTGTTACTTACATTACTTTTTTAGTAAATATGCACTTTAATAAGATACTATCAATTTTACAAGTGTGCATAGTGCACAATGAAACTGCCAGTGTTAATTACAGATATTTTTATCTGATATATGTACCATATTACTTTGGTACTGTTTAGTCATAAATCTTGTAAACCATATCTGCTCTTAGAAGTTACAAACCAATTCTTGCTTGTTTATTTTTAAAGTAGAGAAAACTACAAATAATTGATTGTGGTCATTTTTCACATATATTCATGCAACTAATGCCAGATAATTTCAGTCATGTTTGTTCCATAGAAAAAAATTAGTGCACTATAATATTTATTTTGAATACAGTGCACATGACACCTCACTTTTTTATAATATTAATCTACTTTGTGGCTAAATGTCAAGATTAAATAATTTATCAAATAAAGACCACAATATACCTATGGAAAACATAAAAATGTTTGAATCTGTTTCATAATAGGTTCTCACTTTAAATTCCTCAGTATGTGACTTTCCCAATGGAGTGAGTATTCTATACTTTTTAAGCCTAGCATAATCAGATAAAATTTTTACCATAATAGAATTAATTTTGCTCTAATACTACAATATGTTCAACTAAAGATAGATTTTCAAACATTTAAATATCTTAAACAGTTATATCAAATTTCACATAAGTATTCCATTACTTACAATTTAATCATTGTGCCTGTTATGAAATAGAAAATCCTCACCGAAAGAGACAAAGTAAACAGAACGCAGACACGATTATGTATATTCGTAAAAATCCATTGCACAAGTCGATATTGTAGTTCGCAATTGGCCAAATCATTACGACAACATGTTCATGCTACACAATACCATTCTTTAAACTCCAAATAGAAATTTAAATGCCTTTTAAACAGATGTTGAGTTTGTATGTAAAGTCAGATTAAATTCTGATACCCTATGTTACCTGATAAACACAATAGGTGTATACAAATTTTTGGGTGATACTTTGGGAAAAGTCATCTTGAAAAACAATAAGCACTTTCTGATTAATGATACATTAAAACAATGAAATAGTATATATATAGTAGAAATACAATGTTTGTTTTCTTGCTATGAAAAAAGTAGTGCATATCATGGATCCAGAAATGATCAAAAATGCCAGTCATTGACCGATTTTGCAAATGACCGACACCAATTTTCCAATATTGGACATAAAAAAAATTGTCAACCCTTGTAAATTACAGTCAGTGTGGTTTTATTACAGTACAAACATGCTGTCTACAGGTCTCCTAATTGTTTATTTGAAATTATTTGACAGGTGTGCGTCAATATTAATTAGCCGATGTGCAGCCACATGTGACTGCAATTTTACTTGTAACTGATTAGTTGATTGCATAATTAAATTAACACTACACGAGCAGCACCATTGGGTATATATGGAATAATTGCATGTCCAGACATTTATGTAAGTACAGCCGTGAGACCAGATGCATGCAATTTGTAACTAGGTTAAAAATTTGGCAATGCAATGAAACAGTTCATATTTCAAAGATAAATTATAACCTTATAGCTTATCAAAAACATTCATTCATAAATAGTAGTTAAGTCAATACGGCTATACAATATACAGTTTTTAGATCCAGTCTTTGCGATAAACCAGTAGTAAGAACCCCAAGCCATTGAAAGTAAAAATGGTGGCTGGTCTGTTAAAATTCCACCTACAGGCCAGTTTCATGAAGACTGTGGATAACTCATTATACTAGCCAGCAAAGAGAGTGACAAAAGGAGAACAGTGCTGAAAATTTGATGGCCAATCAGGAAGAAAACAGTAGTTTCCTACAAATTTAGGAGATACACTTAAAACAGAGTTAAGAAGTAAAGATCTTAACCTTTTTGTTGCAAGAGCCAAAAGTATATATAAAGGTAAGGTATTAAAATGGGTTTAGTGAATTATTACTTTGTAAATCTATCTTAGGATTACAAAATGAAGACATATGTTAAAGTTTAATTGATTTAAGTGCGATCAAGGGTTTGGTATTAATTAGTGGGTTCTTAATTGAATACTGATACTGTATCCTGAGGTTGCGTATCGCCAAATTTCACATTTTTAAGGCATTTTTTTAAGATTCACAAAGAAATTTCATGTCATACATAAAAGGGCCATGGTACACTCATCCGAACAGTATGTAAAACTGAGTACTTTTTATTGCTTTCCTTTTCTCTCAAACCTTGTTTCTGCTAACCAGAAAACTACAGTCCAGAGAAAGACTATACATGTAGTGACTTTATACATGTAGTTTAGTCAATTTGGTTGTTCAAACACTCACTTGATACCATTTATTTTCTGATAATTTGCTAATATGTGATCACATGAAAATCATCAACTAGCACACAAAATTTCACAATAAAAGTCTGCATTGTAACTGACCACTTCTAACATTTCCTTTACTTCACATGTTAAAAAAGTAATTTTGTGGAAGACTGTGATTCCTGAGAAACTTTAAAGTGCATACCATTGCAAAGCTCAAAATCATTACACTAATGCTATGATGATCATATAAGTTTTTTACAAAATTTACTTGAATATCCACATTTTTTACCTTTTCTGTTAACTGACAGCATGGGGACATATTACTCTAACATGTATACAATATTCATTCACTTTTGTAGCATTTTAAAGCACACATAGATTCTAAATTCACATGGTTCTTGTACTAAATATTCATAGAGATGTGGCCATTTGACTTGGAAGTGCAAAGTAAGTGAGACTGAAATACATATTTATGTGATGATGATGTCAGATAATACCACAAATTAAGGTCTGTGGCCTTGGCAGAACAAAACTTGAAAATTTAGTTAAGTCCTAGAGCATTCTTAACAATTGGTGATGTCATAAAATCTAGACATTAATCAAAGATACCATGAAAGTCAAGAATTTTTTACAAGATCTACAGTGCTTCATAAGTTTTGTGATGACTGGGCCCGAATACCAAACACGTCTTAACTGGACATCCTTCGACATGAGATTCCATAGTATCTGTAAAAACACATGTCTTAACTGGACATCCTTCGACATGAGATTCCATAGTATCTGTAAAAACACATGTCTTAACTGGACATCCTTCGACATGAGATTTCATAGTATCGGTAAAAACACAAGTCTTAACTGGACATCCTTTGACATGAGATTTCATAGTATCGGTAAAAAGACGTCTTAACTGGACATCCTTTGACATGAGATTTCATAGTATCTGTAAAAACACATATCTTAACTGGACATCCTTCGACAAGAGATTTCACAGTATAATGGTAAAAACACATGTCTTACCCTGAATTGTGAGATCCAAAGGATTTCTCTGTTCCATAAATAGTATCTGGTCCATGGCCATTGTCAACCTGATAAAAAGAAAGAGAGAAGTAATTTAATATAAATAATCTGGATCAAAGGGAGATAACTAAAAGAAAGGAGAAAATTAGTTTACTTATGAATGTTTATACTCATTTTCTATAATCATAAAGATCCAATTACATCATACATGTAAACACTGTCAAAATACATTTTATATTTAAATAGTTCTGATATTTTGTGGTTTTTGTGGTGTGATAGAAATCTAAACCACAAACTTAAATTCCTTAGGAATGTACAGTATTATTCAAAACTTACACATTAAGTTTAAGTTATTGTAAAAATCAGGCAAAATGGAAAAAATCAAAAACATGCATGGCAAAACCCCACCAATCTGGCAATGTAATATCTCTCAAGGATGCTTTGATTTTCTATTTGAAAAGATCATTATTTGGTCTTTCCTTTTCTGGATTTGCCCAAAAATTTTTAAATAGAATGTTAGAAAAAAGAGGTTTTTGAAAGAGTTATTTGCCCTTGAAATGTTAATTTTCAGAGCATTTCAATGAAATTATAACTCAATTTACCAACATGATATGGAAAATATTGTCCCTTTTCCTTGATTCTGATGGTTCAAAGAATTTAATTACATTTTCAAAATGGTGGGTTTTTCATACCATGTTTCACCCACTGCCTGATTTTTACACAGACTGCTTCAACTTCATGACTGTATCGTGTGCATGAAATACAAAGCTGTGCTAAAAATTGAACTTAACCTGTACTTTATAGCCCTAACAACTGTGCAAAGTTTCAGAAAGATTCATTGATGAGTAACAAAATTCCAACAAACCCCCAAAATTTTACAAGGGCCCACAGATAATGCATGTTCACAGTACATGTAGGATCGGGATGAAATATAAATATTATTTAGGTACAAAATGTATGTTACATATTAATAGCAATTGAATTTCTTTTACAGCAATAAAATATTTTCTCAAATACAGTTATCATATAAGGAAAAAAAAAAAATTCTAAAACCAACCAGATCAGAGCTTTAAATTTTCAGTTTTATAAGAATAGAAAAAGAAAGAAAAATTCAATACCAACCAGGTCCGAGACTTTGGCCGGGTGGGCCTGACAACCACTGTATACATGATTTGTTGTTTTCATAGGCACTCCACGTGGACTTAAGATGAATGACTTGGAACGGAATGAATTTACAGGCACTCCTGGATAGTTGACTTGTGGAACCCCATTTCTATCCACAACCTTGAGCGTCTCTAATCCTGGGTACACTACTTTTTTGAACACTCTTTCAGTATCCTGAACATCTAACAGAAATTTTAACAGAGTAAAGTTACGTTCCATACTTTCAAAGATCTAAAAGTTTTGATATCCTAGTTCGCATATTTTTGACACATTGATTTTTCAACTTTGATTTTTATGATAAGGTAAGTGAAAGTCAGCAGGTTCTTCTTTAACACATTTATCTTACTTCAAATTATCTATGAATACTAATACCCATATTAACATCCTGCAGTGCACAGTTAATCCTTAGTAAGACTTTCGATGCATGGGAACCAAATAAAATCAGCACAGGTCCTAAACCCACATAGAACAATTTCTTAATTGTCATTCCTCTCAACAAATTTAAGATTATATTTTAAGGCAGGACATGTGCTAGATATTTGAAACTGTCCTGTCCTTCAAGTCCAGCTGGTTAAATTTTTTTTCGTAGTACTACATGTAGCTGCATTTTTCTATTGATAGCCATAAAATTTTTTCTGCATGCTTTTGTGTACCAAAATATTTTTGTGAGTTTCTAACTGCTTTATAAAGAGTGTACGGACCATGCTTCAGATTTTGATCTAGTTTAAAGAATTAATCAGAACTATAATTAGTGATGTTTACAGGATGTGTTAATTTTTACAGTTAAAAACACTCTGTTTACATCCACTAGATCACTGAACATAGCACCAAAATCTCTTAAAGCATTAAAATATCAAGACAGTAAAAATTCCTTTCTGCATGCATGACCATCAATAACCAAAAACTGAACTCCTATCCCTGTCTCAGCCTGCAATAAGTCCTTGTTCCAACAATGAAGTTTCTGATTATATGAACACAAAGCTAAAAAACTGAAGGGTATATAACCAACTGAACACCGTTCATATTCAGATTAATTCAGTATAACTTCTATAGGTATTATATTTACATGGAATTACCTGTTTGGTGCTCAAGAAAATCGGCACAAGTGAAAAGAAAGAAAGTTATAACAGAATACAAAACTAGTTATCTTAATTTGTCAATCAGTTGTTGCACCCTGTTGATACAAATTATATCATACGCCCCAGTTGATAGAGTAATTTTTATAATTGATAAATCACAAGCAGATCGTGATTTGCGTTTTCTTTGTTAGAATAATTACGGACTCTTTATTCAAAATAATTTAAATTTGATTGCAAAATGTTATCCTAGAAAAATTTAAACAGATATTTAAAATAGTGTATAGCTCAGATAAAAATTATGAAAATATAGAAAATTTTAGCTCAGATTAGTTTTCATATCTCTTGAATGGTCAGTGCAGTTGTGGCATGAATAACTTCTTAATTTACTCCTATGAGTAACTATCTAGTTCTTCAACTTAATTTAGAGAACTTTTTCTCAAATAGAACATAAAAAAAAAGAATCCTATTTAGTGTCAAAACATATTACCAAGACAAAATAATTCTCAAGGTTTAATGAGTATGCATCTTGTCATTTGAAAGTATAAAATCTTTTTCTTTTTTTTTTTAATGTTTCAAACTTTTAAATCAATTACATTCAGTTTTATACATTAATTCACAATACTAAAACATATTTTAATTCTGAAGTACAGAAGGTAGAATTAATATATTTCCATATACTAGCTATCCTTGTGATATACGTCTTATTTAATTTCGGATTAACACTTATTGATTTGAATTACAAACGAAGTCAACAGCGTGTAGAGATTACTTTTAAAATTCGTCTGCAATTTGAGAAATTAAATCTTAACATTTACATGAACTCTCTCATTCCGGAACCTTACCATGACTCCGTCGTGTTTCCATTCCAACAATTCATGTTACAGGTTAAAAAACTAAAAATAAATTACGCTTGACACCAGAAATTCACATTTTCATTATTTTACGGTGTTTGACAACTAACAAAACGGAACAATGCCGCGAGAAGCCATGTGTATACGTGTGACGTCACTGTAACTAAGATAGAAAGTGAAGTTCCGGTTACTTTCACTTTCACTTCGGAGGGGGCACGCCCACTTCACTTAGCAATAGTAAACCAATATAAAAAAAAGTCCTTGGAGTTAACCCTCTTAATGAAAAGAGGTTCAACAGTAAATTGAACAAAAAGATTTGAAAATGACAATAATGTATCTCGAATTATGCGTGAATACAAAAAAAAATTTTCGATCTAAACCATGCATTCAATCTGCACAATCTACTACAAAAATATACGACCAGACATGCACAAAAGTCAAGGAGATTATCATGGAAATTTTCAATAAGATTAATCATTTACATGTATGTTTCTTTATTTGTTTTATAGATCATAGTGTATAAAGTTGTTGTTCAACAAGTGCGGCATTTGGAGGCCTGGTGGAATTTTATAGATTCGTATCATATTCGCCGATGAGGGAACTGACTCGTCTAACCCTCATTCATGGATATACATGAAAATAAATAGCATGTTGATTCCGGTGTGCATATTCAAGTGTTGTGGAGACTTGCTTTCAAATTTCAAATATGCAGCCCGACTACTAAAAGTAACTATTCTAAGGGGAGTATCCAGAAATACTGAAAGGGGGTAAGCTTACTGGACTATGGGGGTGGGGGACTCCAGTGATTTTTTAGGATTTTTTTCTATATCAACTAAACTTTTCGATCATATATGCCCTTTTGACCTTACACCTTTGAAACTGATACATTAATCATCGTTTCACAGTTCCTTGATATATGCAAACCTTTTGGCGGACGATCGAATTATGTTACAATGACATGTAACATCATTGTTCCACCAATTAAGACAATATGTCGTTTTCCTTAGATATTATGTCGTTCCCTCAAGTAGTCCGAATTTCCTAACTCTGCAACCCTTCTCATTTTTATTTGGATATTGACATATCAATATCCAAATAAAAATGAGGAGGGTTGCAGGGAAAGAGGAAATTCGGACTATCCCTCAAGATACTATGAGGTTCCATCAAAATACTATTTCGAATCCGTTCCCCGAAAGCGATTTTGTTCCCGCAAGATATTACCTAACTGTATATACCCTTTTGTTTTAACGGCGTATTATCTTGAGGGAACGTCATAGCCTCTTGAATCTTAGGGAACAAGATGACTTTTTGTAGGAACGACATAGTATCTTTAGGGAACGATATAACTATCTTGTGGGAACGACATAAAAACATTTTCCCCATGGCTTTATTCTACCACATTGAATAATTATTTTTTCTGTCTAAGACTGAATACTTTTGGGGCTAAAGTTTTTGAATATCTATTTTTATTTCAATATAGGCCACCCTTCCCCAATAAAATGACTAGTGTCTAATTTGAATATATAACATCCTCCCAAGTCAAGGTTTTGAGTCCAACTTCGCTCGAACCCTCCTTTGAGGTTTTGAGTCCACCTTCGCTTCCTCCTCCTTTGATAGAGCGGAGGTGGACTCAAAACCCTGACTTGGGAGGATGAATATATAATACAAAACACAAATTTAAGTCTATAAAAATAAGTTTCCGTTGTAGGTTCTCTTCCAAGTTACGAGCGGTAGATCGATACATTCATAGCTTTTGCGAGAACTAGTGTATAAAATACTATATCGCATCCTTTTGTTTAATTCTTTACCAGCAGTGGTGTAGTACTACGAACGTTTTTTTTCTCTCAAAATTACACATTACATAGTAGAAAAGAGACATAATTCATGATGTAAACTAGATTTTAAGTAAATATGATAGAAAACTGTTGTAATCAAATAAGACCAAAATAACAGGTATGAAAAAACTTAAAAGGGACGACCAATGGCCTTTCATTTTGAGTTGGGGGTGGGGGTGTGGAAAAATTTTAATAGTAAAATAAATTTTGATTCGGCCCTTTTTGAAAAAAATAATTCCGTAATATGGGAGACAATTTTTTCGATCCTTAAAATAGATATTAATAATTTGAGTAAGTGAGAAATAAACATTTTAACCGTTGACATGGTGAAAAGAAATGTTTTGATCAGAAAATATCTTCCAAACCCCCATTCCATGATTTACTACGTACATGTATATTCAACATCTCCTGCTTTATATCAAACACCCGTCGTGTAAGTCACGCCAATTTCGAAGTCAATATATATACTGAAGTTAATTTTCATTTGAAAAAAAAACCAGCCATTTCAGTATACATCATTCTTCATGACGATTAAGTTACCATAAAACTTTTGGAGAAAGATTTTTTTTATCGCTGAAGGTTAGTAAGTTCCTAAATTGGTTTGATTTTCTGCAATATCCAAGTCAGTTGTTGGCATATAAAATACATTTATTCTTGTCTTAAAAGATACACATTCTTGATGTGATAGAAATTATGTGTCTGTACATATACATCGATTATGCAAATCGTATCAAGTTTCATGAGGCTGTTGCGTAGTTTGCATTAAACCTGATTAAATACTAAACCTTTTTTGCAAGTCTGTTTTTTTTCCAAAAAGTTATTTAGGATATTTTTATATAGACTATTTTGTAAAGTAAATGAATTAAGAGCTTCGAGAAGCGTAGCATGCGTGGTACGACAAAAGTATGTCAAACTCTGTTTGCTATGGGTAAGTGTGGACATAGTAATTGTTTTTGACATTACATTTCATTACAGTTATAGACAAAACAAATGGTTTGGACACAATTAAATTTAATTTTGGAAATTTAATTTTTTTTTGTTCAAAATAAGACCAAAAATTAAAAAAAAAAGTCGATATTTGGGGGTGTGGTCCCTGTGGTGCCTTATAACAAAAAAAAAACAAAAAACCCCAAAAAAACCAGAAAAACAAAAACATAAACAAAACAAAAAACATAAGATATCTGATATCTGATCAAATGCAGGGAATGTTTTCATCAGGAACCCTATTAAAAAAATCAAAATTAAAGCAAAATCAAAGAATCGATATCGGGGATGAGGGTGGGATCTGATTGGAAAATACAGACAGGGTTAAGAAATCCAAAAATCAAAATCGATATCACAAAAAACTGTCAGAGATATATATAATCTGATTGATAAAACGTAAGCTTGAATTTTCATAAGGAATAAAATAAAATTAAAATCGAACCAAAAATAAAAAAGCTGATTTTTCGGGCGAAACCCAAATTTGTACCCCTTTAACTCCAAAACAGGTAAAGACAAGTTTACCTTGTGAAAATTTAAACAGAATTTCAAAAGGAACAAATGCATTGACATCTGAATTATTAAAATTATACCAGAAGTAATTTTTTCCTTTCATTTCTGATGATTGTACAGTTTTCATTTTTAAGCCCATTATACCTCTTGAAACTATAGGGCACTTTAACATGTCCCTAGGAACAATGTGTTAAAACTTCTTAACAAGGTCAGATAAGTTTTACTCAAGTCATCGTAAATAAACAAAAGTTAAGAAACTAACAACGATGAAGCCGATGATGACAATGTCATCGCCAACATCACAAGGATGATACATACCACTATACGACTGCAATACTGCATTTATTTTGTGCTTGTTTTAAAAGCATGGTTTCAATATACAATGTCCTATGTTTCATCGCAAAAACAGTCTAATTAAAATTAGACCTTGTGATCTTTTGATTTTTTTTGGCGAGGAAAACAAATAAAAATCAGAGGGGCTAATTCTAATTTGACTGGAGCAAAAAATATGGTAATGTGAAATGTGTTCATGTAATCTGGCCTCGGCTTCATGAAATATCCTAAAATCCTGTTGTACATGTATCAAATTTAAGCTAAGGAATAATTTTGAGGACAAGATTATCATCACATCCTTGAGTTTTCACTCAAAGCATTAATTTCAAGAAATGTAATGTCGTAATTTGAGTTCAGGAAAGATTTGAGAAAACTCTAAATAAAAATTTGAGAATTTTCAGTGAAACCATGTCATGAAACTTGCACTGTTTAATGGCAAGATGGAAAACAATGTAAACACTTCATTATATATTTATTATAGAGATTACCTATACATGAAGATCAAATACATATCTACAATGTAATGACGATGAATACAGAATGATGAAAAAAATATTTTTATGAAGATAAATATGTTCTAAAATAGCTAATCAGTCACTAGAAGAGAAAACAAAATTACTACACTATACTATGAGGTAACTTTATATATGGATATAATTATGAAATATCAATGGGTATCATTATATTGAAAGCTGCAGTGTTGGTAGCAATTTTTATTTTTTGAATAAAATTACAACTGACTCAAAAAAAAAAAATTAACACATTTTAGTAGAAAATTTTCCAATTTCCAGCATATGGAGTTACCTCCCATTTGCAAGAGTTATCATTCTTTAGAGCTGGAGTCTTTTTATAAACAAATACAACAAAAATCCCTTTATTTTTTTTAAACATTTGACAGCCTAATGACACCAGCATAACATATATGAAGTTTTTTTAATGAAATTTGACTGGGTGCTTTAGGATGTTTATAAAAAAAATGTTTAAGCAGCTGTAAAAATGAATAACTTGTCCACAAAGCTTTTGTATAATATCTGCTGAAAAAGGAAAGATAATGGTGCAAATGGAAGAATCAAAATTAATGACAATATGAAGCCATTAACAATGACACAATAAAAAAATACATAAATAATAGATTGAGAATTTTGAAAATACATGATTTTTCTGACTAGAAGTAAGATATTCAGCTTAAAGAACTACATTGTGATTTTGACTTCTATTTCACTTCTATTATCATTAAAACCTCAAGATTTTTACTAATTGCACTCCTGAAAAAATGGTTAATTAAAACCCAAAATATCTGGTACCCTGGATACAACTGGCGTAATTTGTTATTAAATGAACAGATACAAAATATGAAAATTCTAAAATACTTTCTTTATGTCACTTTAAATTGAATATATATTAATGAGCTATTTTGATTTTTCCCCCAAGATTTTAAAATAAATAAATATTTTCCTTTATATTACAGAGGGGATGAATCGGGGAGATACTCTCTGACCTCCCAATCTTCTTCTGCCTTATCCCTTTTGAGATGTCAAAACAGTGTTTTTTACAAGATTTAATAATGACTAAGTAAAAAGAAAAAGACAAACAAAAAAACAAAACAAAAAAGCAACAGTTAAAGAGCAATAATATTTAAGAAATTTGAGAATAAGTTCTAAGTTCAAGGTTACATACACATAGCCTTGACCTTTTGTCATCAATACAAAAACTACCAATACATATTGTTATTGCTCGTGTATATAAATCTACACAGTTCTGGAAGGAATGTGCACCATATCAAGAACAACCATGGTAAAGTATTCATCTTCACACCTTGTTCCCACACCATTAGCATCATATCATTACTTCACAGCAGTTATATATTAGATTGCTGAGCTAAGAATGTCCGTATTCTTTGTAATAGTTCTCTTTTCACATTATCAGGTACTAATGCTAAAACATAAATTTTAAAATGTTATTGCAACATGGTATACTTGAATTCATGATGTTCCATGACTACATGTACATCTACCAACTAATAGATATTGTAAGTTTAGAAATTATTGTATTAAATTATTGCAACCTGTTTCATTTATGTCATTTACAAATTCTACAAATGTATCTTGACCAATATCACTGTAAACAATTCATTATTGGATGTAGCCATTTTGGTGATTTTAGAAATTTAGGTAATAAATTTATGTACATGTAATTGTTGAATTTGTTTGCTTTATAACGGTACTGATTATTCTGTACAGGTATTAATTATTAAATTGAAGAGATAAGCCAGAAAACAGTACCAAATTATTTTTAACACTATGAAAAGTTTATCATTTTTTATAACTGTGAGAATTGATAACCGTGAATATATATGTTCATTTAAAAGAGTTAACGAAAATTAGCAACCACAAAATAGTCTGTTTACAGTATCTGAAGAAACTTACATCTACCCTTGGGTGTAATTTCTGCTACCAGATCATCTACTGTTATGTGTTCTAATCCCTTTTGTTTTACAACCTCTAAAATACAAAGATATCAGATTAATTACTTCTTACACTATGCACTTAAACTTAATAAGGTTTGCTATCCATGGCATATCATGTAAGGCAAAAAAATGTATATTTCCTGCTACCTTTTCTACCATATTTGTTTGTGCCTAGCCTAAAAATTTTATGGCAATTTTGTCTCTAGAATTATTGAAGTCTAGATTGTTTCCCTTTTAACTCAATGTAAAATGTTTATGAAAAATAAAACAATTTCCTTACCTACCTACCCTATTTTTTCCTTGATGGTAGCAGGAAACAAGACTTATTTGTTTGACATCAGAGAAATCAAGAATTACTACAGACTGGGATCTACAATGAAACCTGTCTATACTGAACGCTAGAGGATTTATAGATTTTCTTTTGTTTTTTTTTTATTGATTAATTGTAGTTTAATGTCATATGGTAGGTATTTTATGTATTTCAGGATGAGAATATTTGATCAATCAAACACACCCTGCTTTGTACTAATGAAACACACTGACCAAATTTTTATTGTGCTATTTCAAAGAAACAACAGTCTACAAGAAGGTACATCATCCCGTTTGGACACATTATTCTGGCTTTTGCAGACCAATCTTCTAGCTATCTCATGTACAGTGTATGCTGCATACTTGGAGGACACGTGAAACCCAATTTTATCTTTGATGAGACTCATGACTTCCAATACTCTGAAGTATTTTGGGTTTTAGGCAGGTTTATGGTTTACACAGATTCAAAATTGAACTGAAACTTATACATAGGGGCTTCAAACCATGTCTTGAAAAAAAAAAAAGAAACGGGTTGTCAGTTCATTCTGTCTTTTTTTAAGAGAGCAAACTGGACTCCATTAAAATACATTTTATTAGAGCTCAGGACATGTGCACTGGTAGGGTAATTGAATCCCCTGCTGAATGTCTCGTGCCAGCTTTGGAATTTAAGATTTTTGTTTGGGAGGGGTAGCAATATATACATATGTTTTATTATAAATCGCAAGTACAGCTAATTAGCAAAGCAAGAGGGAGTGGGTATTGTTTGAACTGATTGACTTTGTCAATTAAAATTTTATTTTCACAAATTTAGTTCATGTAATTATTGATCACTTTTCTGTTATTCTTCACTAGCCTTATGTGCCTTAACCAAATTGTGAATAAAGTGTAAAACCAGACAATACCAGATACTGTCTCCCTATATTAGTTTAAATTCATTTTGAAAGTAAGTAAACCTAATAAGTCCTTTAATCGTAACAAGGTTTGGTTAACACTGTTGGCTAGTATAATTAAATTTCTACCAATCATCATACAACCCTCTTCTGATGTCATAAAAACAGATAATTCAAACCTTTACAATGCTGTTTAAGTTGATCTCTCCATCCACATTCTACAAGTCTAGTACGTAATAACTCTTTAAGCCTGAAATTTACCGGTATTGATGTAAATATAGACATAAAATAAAAAGAAAACTTTAAAATTGTACATAGACATTTCAGCATTTGAACCAGTGAAAGTTATTCCAAGATAAAAAGGGCCACAGAATTAGAAAATGTAGGGATGTAGATTCAGTGATGTCCTATATACTCTGAAACAGGAATGGCTCAAAATTGTTCAGTCTGAAGTGATGTATCTAGGAAATTACATATGCAGCTACATGTAGTAAGTGACTGTTTGAACTTTAAATGCAGAAAAACATCAGTCTCTCATATTTTCATTGGTTGAAACATCAGCAATCAGAGTTCGCAAAAATCGATGGTCTTGACCAGGGGCTGCCCTGGCTTTCAAAATTCTGTTGACAGAAAAATCGCCAGCTGCCATTTTATGTTGCCAATTTCCAGAAATTAGAGCCGGGGGGGGGGGGGGGGCCAAAAAAATTTTACTTTTTAAAAAAAAAAATGACAGTATTAAGTCCACTGATGAATTATTTTTGTCAATTCATCAAAATAACCTCTCCATTCATGACATACATGTACTCTTGATGCATGTATGAAGCAGGTTTGTAGCTCTAGTCTGTCACTTTCATAAAATAATAAAGTACTACTCCAGAAAAGGTATTTTATTTCCATCAAGGACTTCATATTACTATTCTCACATAGTCCTTGATTTTAAAGCATTAGATTTTGGGAATCCTCATTCTATCTGTTTACCGATTTTCCTGCCAAAAAGTCACACGGCATAAATGTGAACAAATGTCATCCATATTCTTTCATTTCTGAGTGTTTAGACATTTTCTGGTGGGATAATCATTGTTAAATGGATTTAATTTATTCTGTTATTAGGTAAGTCTGTTTCTGAATGTATCACATGGTTAAACAGGGCTGTGAAGCTTGTATGTAGCCACGTGCACATGCCATAATTGTGTTTACCTTTGACCAGATGATGAGAGTTTTGATTGGCTCAATAATATATTTACATTTGATTGACACCTCCCATGATGATATTGTCACTAACGGTCGTCTGGTCTAATTACCGTTAATTGCCTTCAGTCGTAAACTGGTGATGATAATTTGATAATCAGAGAAAATATCCCTTGTTGATAAACTTCCTGTCAATTTTAATATACAAAACTTAGGCGCCAAGAAAATCGCCAACTGTTTATTTTTGTCACCACATCAAATAAAAAATCGCAAATTGCGACACTGGCGAAGCCCAGCACGACCCCTGCTGACAGGTAAAATTTAGGTAGGACCAGCATTTCAACCTCTTGTGCTTGTCCCATGACTGACAGCTGTTAAAAATATTTTGTGAAGTCTAATTCCATGGCCAATTTTCAGTGGGACTGACAAAACATTTGCCTTTGTCAGTCCTATGTCCGACAGCAGAAAAAAAGTTTTCATGAACTCTGAGCAATATAACAATGTATCATTGCCTTATCAAATTTAACTGCTATTTGAGTACAAAAAACTCTGTACCTAAAAGAGAAAGCTTAAAATCATATTATATCAAGGTACAATACACTATGCGCAAGTTTAAAATGATTTCCTTGATCACATCTTTAATCATAATCCAACAATAAAAGAGTGATAGATAAAAGAAACTTAAAGATCACTATATACCCTGACCATTGAGCCATGGTTTATATACAAATACATATTTAATTATTTATCAGAAACTTTATCCTTCTTCCATTGTGCCATGATACTAAAAATATAAACAATATTCCAGTGATAACATTACTTTAAATTGATTGTGACATTGCCAATAAACAGCATAATGCCAGTTTTGAATGTCTTGACAGAACATCACAACTTGTTCTATAGACAACTTTCACATTCGTCGTTTATGCCAAATCTGGTGAAAACTGGTTTATGGTTTTATACAAAATAAAAAAGGATATCTGATTTGAAGACAGAACAGTACTAATTATGTGTAAACATGTCTCCAAACATTAAAATATCAGAAATGCTTCTATATTTTATGTATAATTTAAAAATTCATGACAGTAATCAAATCAAGTTTCTGTCCCCTTGACTCCCATTGCAATATCACCCAATCTTACACCTGATGATCCCAGTTGACCTTGATATAACAGAAGAACTTTTCTGGAGCAGAAGTGAATGTGAAAGTCATCTATTTGGCTCACTGTGATATCATCTGTCTTACTCAAAATCTGTTGTTTTCTCAGTTTCTTTATGTATCATTGAAATCTTTTAAAAGATACTGCACAGTGAATAATTTTCTAAGGTTGCTAATTTTGGCGTATTTTAGCAACCAGGCTAAAAACGCCAAATAATATTGCATGAAATATTTATTCTGGACTTAAGTACCTTATGCACCACTAAGCATCTGCTAAAATAAAAAATGCCAAAACTGTATACTTTTCCCCCTCAAAATAGCAAAATTTTACACCTGCCATACAGTATATTTCAATGATAAATGGGAATGTTAATATTTATCAGAGCTGTAGTATACAAGCACTAACCTTTCTCTTTCTCCTGTCTCTATTAATTTCTGATTAATTGTTGCCCTCATCTGGGCATCCTTTATCTTTCTGTCACTGAAAAAGGTAAATATATATACAGTACATGTACAAAATGTGTTACATTTTAGCTAAATAGCCAGGGTATAACTACATTTTTTGGGGAAACAAAAATAAAACAAAACAAAAAACCATTAGGTACATTTGATATTCTTTTTGTCAAACTATTTTTTTTTCTAAATTAAGGCAGTAACTCTTTTACAGATGTTAAGTAAAACACAGGGATGAAGGGTTTCAGCAGGAAAATTTTGTCATATCGAATTCTGGACCATTAGAATTTCATTACACAGGATCCTGGATCTTCAAACCTATTAACTGATAAATGACACTTTGTTTAGGAATTTCCATTTTCATCAAGTTGTCCATTTATTTTTCCACTTCTTTGTGAGCATGTCCTGTTCAAGTCTTTTGGGATGTCCTCAGCTGTAGTGCAACTACTCCTAGAGGTAAGAGGTTGTTATTCCATTCGTCCATATCCGTTTGGATGGCACGAAGATAAAAAAAAAAAAATAGAAACTGCCTTGCCAGACCTCTAGAGTCTATACTCGAATTCACATCAGCCTGTTTGCAGTTTTTTTAGATTAATTTTTTTATTACTCAAAAGTTCCTTTAAAAAACTTGCCATTTTATTTATGTCGTTCTGTACTACAATTCTCATATAGTATTACACTTAGAGCACCCCATGGAGTATCATAAACAGATTAATGTCACAGTACATTTCGAATGTGGATTAATCAATTGCACAACTGGTTTGTAAACAAAGATCAATGAATACTAGATTTAAAGTACTTAGAATTGTGTTGTTCAAAGAACTGAAACTTACTCTCCGATTCCTGCCATTCTTAAAATTCTGAAAAAGCGGAAGTTGCTAATCACGATCTCAAGAGTGCTTGAACGATTGAGTGCGTTCGAATTTTCTCTCTAGATACTTTTTTTTTCATTTTTATTTTTCTGCGAGTCTATGAAATATAACTTCGATATGTTTATATAGGCTACGCCCATAATGAAGTGGACTACTTATATTGATCACAGTGTATGATGTCTGTATCTAAACTAAAATAGAAACAAAATAAAAGAATTATATGAAATATAATTATAGAAATAGAATGTTTCATTTTTGATGTGACACGAAGTGCATGCGCTTATTGAAATGTGCTATGGTCAATCAGGGACTTTATATAACTTTAATATACACTCCCTGAGTCAATGCTTTTACACACCGATGAAACATAAAAAATGAAAAAAATTCAACATTCTATTTGACAGTAAAAATGAATTAAGTAACATTCATGAAAATTAGGTGATTGGCTATATTTTATTATTTGTAGGGATGGGTTATAGGAATAAAAAGCAAACAGACTGGACTTATCATAAAGAATATATTTTTAAGGACTTCGGCACAAGTATCAGCTGAATCATGAAAGGGTTTTCAAATTTAAAATATAGTCATTCTAGGAATTGGTACACGAGATGCAAACAAAGGTAAAATATTACATAAAGAGGAAATAACTCTAAAACTGGCTATTGGGTCTCACTAACCACTTCTAACGTTTCTATTACTTTACATGTTAAAAAAGTAATTTTCAAAGTCTCACTGTGAATTCCCAGAACAAATGACATCTTAAAGTTGCATACCGTTGCGAAGCTTGGAAAATAAGGCTTCCAAAATCATTATGCTAATAGTACAATGATTGTAGAAATTCTTCACAAAATTTACTTGAATAAATAATACTGAAAATCCACATTTTTACCTGTTCTGCTAACTGACAGCATGGAGGCAAATTACTCACACATGTAAACAATATTCATACACTTTTGTAGTTTATTACATATATGATTTTAAAGTACACATTCTCAGCTTTATTTTGACTACTTTTAATCATAATACACACAAATAATGCACTTACAATGCATATGTCTAGGTTCAGTGTGTTTTTGGTACTACGTAGTGGGGTGGCTATTTGACCTGGAAGTGGTTAGTGAGACCTTGGATCAGATGAAAAATCCAATAGGAAATTTTATGCTGGAAATCTTAAGGAACAATTATACCAACTTTCATTTAATTCTGTCCAGTATTTTTGGACAAAAAAACTCGAAAAACCACGAAAGACAATGGCATACATTTTGTATGCCAAGTGATGGCAATAGCTCACATAGCCTTCAGACAGGTGTTACTCCTGAGTCCTGAACAATACTAAATACAATATACACAATATTATTCTTTAACTAAACCTGTCATCTTCAACAATGGTTATAAAAGATTTTGCTGAGTAGTTTTCATCTATGATCCAGAAACCAACAGTTTGATCCATGAACAGATGGATAAGACATAGAGACAGACAAACAAACAGTAGCCATCACTATATACTAATGACTCACTGGGGTGAGTCTATAAAAAATTTCATCATTAAGTTTTAGAGCACCACTGAAGAGATATTTTTCCGTTTCACACAGATAAAAAACATATTATGAATGAAATAATATTAGAGTACTGAAAATTTATAGTAAATAATTCTGTAATGGACAAACAGACAGACACATAAGGTGTGAACAGACCCTCACATTTCTCTTGTGAACCAATTAATGCTAAATCATTAAATCCAGTCTTTAAAAAACTACTATATGAAGTTTACTAAACATTTATTAATAGAGTTATAACAAATGTTGAATATGATACCTAACGTAACCAAACTTAATAACAGATTTAACAAAAATGGCTGCCTTTATCGGGTAAGTACATGTACATGCATTTATACAAATATCTTGAATAATATTAAAATAAAATAAATGGTTTGCCTACGAAACTATCATTGAACTATAAGTACTATATCCCCAGGATTATATATTCCCTACATTTTGAAAAAAAAAATCATTTCTTCTGCAAGAGTAGTAATATTTGACCTGCAGTTGAACATATAAAGGAAGAAAAGGTTGAACAAAACAATAATGTACTGAAAAGATACATACACATATTAATATGAGCAGATAATTTTGCAAGATAAATCTTGTTAACTTTGGAAATAAACTGCATGTTCCAAAATCCAGAATTATCAGAGAATAACTCAAAATTGTTACTTTGTGAATTTCCATTCACAGGCAAAAATTAGACATGAAAAATTGTTTTTTTTGTGCTTTTTGTTTGTAATTAAATATTAAGAATGTAAAATAAAACAAATGAAATTTCACAAACTTTCACTTAAATTAAAAAAACACAAAAGCATTTTCAAAACAACATTCAAAATGCTCATGTACATGTACATGTTTGTTGTCCATATAGGCAAGTTAAACTGTTTTTGTACACCAAACATGAAACAGATGACTATACCTTTAAATGTGAAAGAGTAGCTATTATAAATGAAGCAGAAATATAAATTTGGCACACATCAAATTGAAAAAAACAAAAAACAACTTTGAACTAAATTACACATATTCATAATGATATTTTCTTTGAACTACTTCATGCCTTGAAACTCTAAAACTACAAAGACAAACAGGTTTTTTTCATTATATGGAAGAAAAACAAAAAAAAAAACAACAAAAAAAAAAACAAATAAACAAAAAAAAAGGGTGAGGGCTTCATACAATACATGTACATGTATATAAGAATCTTGCTTGTAAACTTTTCTAAATCCTCAAGTTACAAAAGTAATTTTTTTTAGTTATCTCCCTTTCTCAGACCTGAATTTATTAGGTCATCAAAATAAAGCAGAAATCAGCAAAATTGGAAGTAAATAAACACTTAAAAAGAATCATAATTGTAAAACAAGGATTAAAAAAAAGCAGATGGAAAACAGGTCTGCTTTCTGCTGTAAACAGACATATTTGATTTTAGATAAATATGAGAAATGCAGGACACTACAAGCCACAAGTACATTTGTATATATTATTTATATGTTAAAACAACAATCTTTTTTTTTCTTCAAATCAACAAATCAAAAGTAGTATTCACTGCAAAGACATACTTAAATGCATGTACATAACATGCAGCTCCTGCACTCTTCTTGCATGTATTAATGAACTTTGACATAATACAACTGAACAATGTAGCAACCATGGGCTAGAGAAATTTTTATTTCCCATTCTATGTCATTCCAGTAGGATAAAATTTTCACTAAATATAAGTCTGAGGTTTACAAACATACATGTATATTTTTAAATGCAAATAAGACCATGTCAGAAAAATTATGATACTGAGTTATGTGAGTAATATTTTTTCAAAAGATAAAGATAGAAAGTAAGGAAATATTATTTAGATCACTCGTAAGATCTACTATCTAAAGATTTCTTTAATAGTGGTTAAATGATCCTTAGAACAGTTTGAGTTTCATGAACAATATTTGTGAGACTTTAAAAAAATTTGTAAGATTATTGAAAGCTGGTACATACAATTTGTAAAAAAAAACACTTAGGAAGGCTTTTACATGTATTTACTGACTCTTGACCTTTTCAGTTTCAAGCATGGTTCTAACTCCCTCAAGATCATACAGCTACTTTCTCAAAAACCAATTCAACAAGACAATGATAGCAAAGAATATAGCTCCATTGTATATGCACGGGACATATATCTAAAGCACTTATTGATATATTATCACAGAATTAAAACAAAAATCACAATTTATAAGAAATGGCACAGTCCATCTAAGCTATTACAATTTATATACATGTACATGCAAAGAACATGTAAAACTCCTTTCAGAAAGAAAATCACTATGAAGTAGTTACTTTAAAAAGTTATTCTACATCTACAGTAACAATTTATCAGTTTCATGTATTATTGAAAGTAAAAGACATACCTGTTAACACTCACACATTACGGGAAAATCAATGAAAAATTGTAAGTTTGTGGTTTTTAGTAAAAATTATTATGTTTTCTCTGAAAAAATAATAATAATTGAATTTTTATATGAAAATTTGCTTTTACATAAAACTCTCTCACACAGACACATGTCAATGGAGGAAAATCTCCTGCATGAACTGTTCCAAAGTTTATCAGGTATATTAAATACCAAGAAAACATTTTTCTTGACATGTTGACAAAGTGTCATGAGTGTAAAACCAAATAATTTTCGGAGAGATATTTATTTCTGTGTTTTAGGATATCAATTATTTTTTGTGACTTTCACTCTGTTTAACACCTATTTCATATTAGAGAAAATAATTTGCAACCATTAATCTTTATGATTTGTTCTTGCTGGTGACAATAAATCTCTCACAAAAACAAGTTGGTTCACAAAAAATTGCAAGACACAACAAAAAGTACAAATGTATCTTACTACCATCTACAATGTATGCTTGCACAATGGTTTATAGTTATTATTGTAATATTGCAAACCTTTTTATATATTTAAACTTCTAGATGTAAGATTACATGGTTTGGTTACATACGCTTTTGTCAGCATGAATTTTACATGTAATTCCTAGAAAAATAGCGGCTGTACTGTAACACCTCTGTATCTCAATCAACAAAAAATAAAACAGAGGTAAAATTACTTTTAATTAAGGAGGTAGACTTAGGGTAAGGGACACAAGTCTTACAAATTATTGGAATGTTTGTATTCACCATTTTACATCAATCTCATGTAAGCATCAATGTAACTTGGTCTAATTTTATTCTGTTTCAATAGAAAGCTTGATAGGCTCTGGTGAAATTGAATATGATATAAACATATCACTGATCTCAAAAGTTATGTCCCACACCCTAGGTCTACCTCCTTAAGCTTCCTTTTAAATTCTTTTGTCTACATACATAGTTGAAGTAATGTTTAAATCATAAAATTATTAAATATCTCTTTTTTTTGTATGGAAATGAAGAAAAATAAACAGTCAGTCCACTCACCTCCACCTCCTCTGTATAGAGTAGAGAAATAGGAATTTATGTTGACAGGAGTGTATGTATTCATTTATACAAGAATTTTGTAAACTTTGTAGTGTTCAAGGACTTTTCCAAATTTTAAGATTTCCATGGGGAAAACTCTAAATGAAGATTAACTTTCCCAAGCTTGAAGTTTGCTTTCCAAACCTAACAAATCCTTTAAAAAATTCAAGCTTTCTACTTGCCAAAGGAAAAGTGGGGCATAATAATTAAATTTCCGACACCTAAATTGTGCTTGCTCCGGGTGACAGGAATCCTAAAACATCCTAGAAATCCTTTGGAAGATGCTCAATATAAGTATAACAAAGTTTAGTGTGCAAAAGATATGCAAAAAGCTTAGACTTCCTACAAATATCTCTGTAATACATGTACATGTACTATTCTTTTGAATTAATATCATTACAATCAAATATTTATCCACAGAGGCTGTACAGCAGAAGTGTAGTGGAAAGTTAACAGAGCAGACAAATTCATTTTGTAAAATATTATCGGTAATACAGAGACGTATACTAAGTCTATAACAAGCTAATAAGAATAACAGATTAAATAACAATGCAATAAATACAACAAGCAAACAACACTATTAACAAAACAAGCAGAAAACAAATTCACAAACACTTGAAAAAAAATGTCACTGGGATTGATGGGATTGACACTAACTCTGACCATTTACAATATAAAAAACTAGTAAAGAACTAGTAAAAATACAATTGACTAGGACTTATCACAAGTTATGGTTTTGTAGTAGTCCAAAAATAAGTCACACAAGAGGTATCCCCTTTCATTAAAATTTTGAAAAATAAAATGCAAAACTTTACTTTCTTAGAGTTAGTTTGTTTTGTCTTAAAATGAAAATCTTATATTTCCGATCGTTTTTTCCTAACAATAATTACAATGTACATGTAAGTACTTTATTTAGCTTAAGTTGTTGAGAATTTACAAGCTTTGAGGTACATGAGTAGTGTAAATGTCCAACAAAAGTTTTGGAAATTGGCAGCTATTCTATCAACATAAGCTTAACAAAATTGTGTTTCTTCTAATGTGAGCTTCAAAATTTGAGAAATGGTTTGCGTGTCATGCACTGCAGTTTTTTTTTCTTATTGATTTATTTTATTTTTAGAGATATTTTGGACATATTGAATGAAAATTAATAGCAGAACAATTGATGTACATGTTATTCAACCCACATACATGTACATATATTTTGTATATGTATGTGCATACAACTATAGATTGAACAATATATATGGTAACATTTGGAGAGCGAGGTTAAAGATTAAAGTTAAAAATTAAAACAAAAAACACAAAACAGAACAAAATTTAAAAAAAAATGAACAATGAACATTCAAGAAAACAAAAAACTTGCCAGTGGACACGATGTTTGTACATAAGTATATGCATAAATTATATTTTTTCTAGCATAGAAATTTAACTCAGTCGCCGTCAAAAGAACTGATGGGCCTGATCACTATTTTGATTTTGAACATTTTTTGGTCTTTCCCAAGTACAAAGGGAGACTCGGTACTTTCAAGGTCATTGTATCCAACAAGGTCATTCACATGGTGAATAACATGGTCAGAGTTAAACAAACATGTTTTGGTCAATGTCTTTGCTACATATTCAATGCCATTTTCTTTTCCATAGACTAGAATTGTGACTTTGACCGGTCGAGTCTCAGAAGTGTTTGATGTAACAGCCAAACGCACACGCTCATAAATCACCTCATCAATGCTGTGGTTGCCATAGTGACCTATCATCATGCAGCCACGGAATAAAACTCCTCTAGGATAAAGATCTATATGCCAGTCCCAGCTATCTTCACTGCTTGCATCTGGTTTTGATGGCGTAGAAAAAAATGCACCAAATATTTCACCTGGTTTGATCTCGGTTACATTATAAACATCCATCTCAGTGCACCATGAATCACAAGTGTATATTCGCGGAGAGCTATTGCAAAATGCCATTTCTGAAGCTTCAAATGTGCCATTCTTATCATAGTACATTTTTGGAAAGAGATTGAATCCAGCTGCCCTTCTTAAATTTTCAATTATTTCTCTGGTACTTTGACTTAAACTTGACATATCCTCTCTGGAAATAAGAGAGTATTGAATCCTAGAAAAAATTTCTCTCAGTAAATCATTATTCTCTGTTAATACTGATCTTGAATTAAAATTAGGAGCAATGTTTTTCTGTAACCATCTCATGACATTTTGGAGTATTGACACTTCATTGCTAACCACAATTTCAGATGATTTTAAAAATGAAATCAACATCTCTGATGAAATGGTTAGAAACTCATCACTTTCCATAACAAACTGAAAGTTTGATGTTATATACTTGAGACAGGCTTTCTCTAAATTCTTATGGCTACACATCCTGGAATAACTTAGCCATGATAACACACAGCTTTCCATCTTAGTTGTTGCTACAAAGTGAGTGCACATGTACTCCATGCACACAGTGCAAAGGTCACTTATATTATATTTATCAGCTAAAATCAAAACTGGTAAAACACTTGTATGACTCAATTGAATCTTGCCAGTATACAGGTACTGTAAAAAATCTTCAAACACAACAATACACTGTGGTTCTTCTTCCAAATAAATTTTATCAGTGTATGCTTCTGGCCATGTTGGACTTGTAAGCATTGTTTTGAAAACATCACTTGATATACTCAATATTAACTTGTGAGCAAAGTATCTATCATTTCCAACAATGAGCTGAAGGTCACTTAGAACAGGGTCACAATACAACTGGTAAAGTTTCTGAATTGTTGAGTTAGAATTATCAACATTGTGACTAATGTCACCAGTGCTCAGTCTTGGTATTTTTATTCCAGGCATTTTGAATTTGCCTTAAAGGAAAAGTTTCTAATCATTCCTTTCTATCTGAAATTGAAAACAAAATCATCAAAACAAACATGATTACAATTCAGTACAGTTCCCATGAAATGTGGGCTGAATACAGATAAGATGCATGTACATGTACCACAAATATTCGTTAAAATGTCTAGGGGTTGAATTTTTTCATCAAGCCCAAGCCTTTTTAAAATATTTTACTCCAAAGCCCCATTTTGGACAAAGACAGTTAAAAAAAAGGAAAAACCTTTGATTTAATGAAAGCCCAGTGTCAACTGCAGGATTCAGTTCACTACCCAATGTACAAATGGTCCTGATTTTTTAATTGCAGTTTGTGGGTACATACATGTACAAAATGTATCTATACAGGTATGCATAAATTGTTAATTCCTCTTTTATGGACATTCATTCTGTCAGATACAGTGAAAAACTTGGGATTTACATACATGAACTGCAATACTTGCTAGGCTTGGAAATTAATTTGTCCGGAAGGCAACATATATCACTTTCATGGTTCCTGATCATATTTCTTATCTTTATCATATGTTATTCATACTCAGACATCGTGTATCCGTTCATTAATTTCTCATAAAAAATTTTCATTTTTTTTTGGGAAGGGGGGTATGGGCAGTTGCATCCACATTTCTTGGGTATGTGTAAAATTAAAACCAAACAACGGCACGCTGACTCTTTTAAGAGCTTTTTTTTACAATTGATCAATTGGCAAAATTCAATATGAAATCATTGAAGAGTGCAGAGGTGACACAGAAATAATAATTTGCATAATTGGATCCATCACGGACATATGTACATGTATTGCATTTTAAATAGACATAATGATTACACTTTTGGATGCCACTGACGAAAACAATATATTTTCCCATTGTTTTTTTAATGAATTTTCCTTCAACTGAAAGATCAATGAGGTCACTGATTGAAATTACATTGTTTCATTGACGTTGAAAGGTTTTTCCGAAACAAATCTGGGGTCAATTAGGGCAAAATGACAAGTGTGATTCATGCATTGAGGCTAGCAAACTGGAAACAACATAGTAAGGAATGGAATAAGATATTTATTTATTCAAGTGTGTGCCTGACGGTCTGGCTTTTTTACAATTTAAAATGGCACTCCTGTAGTTTCGATTTTTTAGTCCTAGGCATTAGACTTACAGAATTTTCAACACTAGCATTGACTGGCTCAAAGTGATGGTAAGTTGAAAGTTAACAGTAAGTTGAATAACCGTGCAGGTGCACTAACACTAAAAGTTTATAAGTTAACTGCGCGTTGTAAATTTGTGTGCATTCAACTATAACTGCACCTTAAGTTAAAATGTGGGTAGTTGAATAACATTTGCAATGCTCAATGGCTCTTCGCAATAAAACAACGTTATAATATATACCATGTTATTAACTCCTGGACATGGATTGACTGTCAATTGCATTATTGATAAGAAAAGTCTGGATGATTTCCGAAATGACAAGCGTTTAACTGATTCAGATTCAAAGGCTGCGTTCGATAAAGGACAAGAATTAGACATTACTATTGCCACCAATAATTTCCCTTGAATTTTAAATTCATGAACTATAATCTATCTTTGTTGATTCATTCTATTTTCAATTTAAAAACGAAATTTCTCATTATCCATGAAATGAATTTTTAACCAATATTTCAGTTGAGACCAACTCGGAGTTGCTGATCCGTGTTCGATTTTTTATTTTACACTCCATTGACCCAATTTTTCTTTCACGCGTTGTTACACACGAAAGAACCATGGAGTTGGGCCTGATGGCTGATAACACTCCAAGTCGACACGAAAAAAGTCTTGGGTTGCTGACTACAAAATTTGTTTCTTTGCTTCAAGAAGCCAAAGATGGAGTGCTTGATCTTAAAGTTGTAAGTGCTTTGTGCGCCGGGTTCACATGGCTTATTTTTTTCGATTTTCTTACTCACTTGACAGTTGTCATTCAAAAAGTATTCAAATATTTCAATTGAACAAAGACATAATTTGAACTTACTTTCCATGTTGTTATTTTCATTCTTGATTTCAAAGCAACCCTGAAACTGGCACAATGCTGTTATGACTGTGAAATTCTGTTTGGTACTTGATCTTAAAGTTGTAACTGATTTATGGAATGGCCACATGACTTTCTTTTCAATTTTCTTACTGGCTTGATTATTATTATGAAGAGAATTCAAAAAAGTAACTGCTCGAAGACCTTTTTTTCTCATATTTTGGAGGCTACAGAAATCATGATACAAACAACTACACAATGTACAAAAACAAAACAGTATGATTGTGGAGGGATTTCAGTTAGTTGACTACCTTGTGGTCCTAAAGTAAATTTATTTTTAATGCAAAAAAATGCAACTTACAATAACTAGAAAAAAATGTTAAGGAAGAATACACTCATGAAATAAATATATTCTAACAAAATCCAGAGACAATAAAATGGAAAATTATTATATTCAGAATGTGTCCCCATCAGCATAATTTGTGCCTTGAAAATTTTCTCCATAGAGAACATTGTATATATTTCATATGACTCATTATTTGCAATATACATTATAAGACACTGCCAATTGATACATGTATATGGGTTTTCATTTATTATCACTCTAATACACATGATACATATATATATATTTTGAATAGGCTGCAGACCAATTGGCAGTTAGACAGAAAAGACGTATTTATGACATCACAAATGTTTTGGAAGGAATTGGTTTGATAGAAAAAAAATCAAAGAACAGTATTCAGTGGAAGTAAGCAATGATTACATAGTTTTTTTCTACAACTACATTATTATTAGGCACGTGTAACCTATGAGAAGGTGAAGTTGAATGTATTTATATTTTTTTTCAATAAAAATGTTTTTTACAGCTTTACAACAAGGATTTATTTTCTTCATAATTTGACAAAACTTTAAGGCACAAGCTGTTAACATTTAATGTTGTTAAAAATAAGATACTAAATAAGTTATTGCTTTGTATTACCCTTGGAAATACAGGTTAACTTCCTATCAGGTTCTTTGTGCTTCTACGGATAAAGGTTAAATTTGCATTTTACCATTATGAGGACTTTGTCCTCTATAAAAAAAATCTAATCTTTCACATTGTAAAAGTTATAAACTACAAGCTTAAAACAAACATGTTAATTGAGTAAGTATCAAGCCAGTTGCAAATTTTACATGCTCACATTATCAGGTACAGGACTTGTGTCAATGTGAAAAATGTCATGTCAACTGAATGTACATGTACATCTTTTGTTTGATTAAATTCCCTTTTTTTGAGTGATATTAAATATCATACCATGTACAAAATTATGGGATGCTGCTGTCCATTTCTCAGTCCATCTGCCAACATCTGGAACAATAGTTAATAAACAATTTAATGGATTTATATAATCTCTTAATACCATGTAATCATCCATGGAAGCTCCCTTTGTTTTGTTTTGTTTTTTTTTTTCAAAACCTGCCACACGAGTGGTGAGGTATTAGGTGATACCCCCCGAAAAGTTACTTGCCCATCCCTCTGTCCAACCCGGATGGTTTCCAGATGATAACTTTAGAAAATATTGAAGAATCTTTTTCTAAATTTTGAATTTTGATTTGATTGGATTACTTACACAAAATACACTGCCATTTTAAGTTGTTTCAACCCATCCACATTTTTTTTTTTATGAATAGGAGTTATCTTTCTTCGAAAAGTAAAAAAATTATGGTAGTTTTGATCTTAACATAAAACTAATTGAAGTTCGAGAATGTTCTGAAGTCGTTATCATGAAACCATGAAAAAAAATCGGATGAAAACAAATTATTGACCAATGAACCCGCACTTGGACATTTTTAAAAGAAAACACAGCATTTTTAATGTCCACAAATCGACATAATCTTCCGAAAGCGAATGAAAAATACCCACGAACTAACACAACTTCGAAGGAAGTAAGCATTTTCTAACGATGAAGTCGAACTCGGACCGGCAACGAAAGAAATCCAGAAATATACGAACTTCAATTTCTCGAACTCCTGTTAACTTGAACACATTTCAATGGTCCTTTGGAGTTCGAGCTACCGAGGTTTGACTGTATAGTGATAGGGATGTCCATCTGTCATTCTGTCCATAACAGATATTTCTGTCAAGGATTTCTTGGCTTCTACTGGAGGGGATGATTAGATATTTGGTATATGGTTTGTAATTTGTCTCCCCTGTCCAGCTATTTAGGTCATCTACTTACTATTTTCTGAGGAACTTAGAATTTTTATTGGAAAATTTTCTGTCACTGATTTCTCAGCACCCATAAGAAGGAATGATTAAATGTTTTTTGTATATGATGACTTGTACCTTGTATCCCCTTTCCAGCTGTCATGTATTTCCTGTTTTCTGAATGACTTAGATTTTTTACATATGTGCCCATTGAAAAATTTTCCATCACAGATGTAAGCACCTATTAGAAGGAATGATTAGATGTTTGGTGTTATAGTGATGAGTTTTTATGATATTTCTACAGCTTTATATAACATATTATTAGATTTATTCAAAATTTCTGTTATTAGCAAAAAAAACCATGAAGTCACTGAGGACAATCGATCAACCTGAAACACTTCAAAGATTACATGTACATTATTATACTCTTGAATATAACAAGAATGGATTTTGATATTATGTCAAGGAGACCATGACCCAATTAGGGTAAAAACATTTATTGACACTTTTAACCCAAATAACTAAATTACAGTAAAGATTTCTGTGTATATGGTCATTTTTTTGGGGAGTTGGGGATAAAGATTAAGTAAGCAATGCTTTCAGTTTTTCTATTATTTTTTTTATTGTTTATTGATCTTTCATTACCACCCAATAATGGGACTTTATAAATATTGAAAAAGGGGGATAGGTGTATCATGTGCTTTAGTTCAGCTGTTAATTGACTTTGTTACAGGGGAGCATGTCCAGGATATACAGATCCTTCAGCAATCAGTTGTGAAAAGTAGGTATACTTAACATGTTTGTTACACAGATATAATTTTCACAGTTTCCTGAGTTTTGAAATTCATTGAACTGAAGTGAGTTCACAAATTATATAATATGTATATGAACAGTATGCATGTATTTTCATTTTGTATTAATACACAGTGAAACTGACCTGAACTAAATATTACAGATGTGATTTTCTTCTGCTATGAAATGGAATTCTGCTTTTTGAAATCTGGAATTGACTGTTCCCTTTCATATGTTTACTTCCGATTTCGTCTATTTCTGTTACATTTGTATTTTGTTAGCTTTACGAAGTCATGTTTGATATTGCGTAAATCATGTTTGATATTGTGTAAATCAAACATTTACCAGAGTTTGAAATTTAACAAACTATTTAAAATAAGACATATCGATTATTTCATTCAGTCACTGCATGTAGGATCTAACAACACTCCATTCTACTTTTTGTTCAGATGACCTTTTCAGAATCCTCATGTTTTTCCCTTTGAATAATACTTTCAAAATCATTGAAAGATCATCAGGACAGAATGTAGATGGAGTGTTGTCACATGTAGATCCTGCATGAAGTGGCAGAATGGAACAGTTGATAGGTCTATTTTTTAATCAGATTGGAAATTCACTGAACATTGTATCATGAGCATTCTAGTTATCAAATGATATTTTCAAAGCATAGGAAATTCTTAATTTGATGTTTGACTGAACAATGAAAATTGTGAAAATTGGTACCCCTCCAAATCTGAAACTAACCAAATTCTTACCTACAATGTACTTTTAATTAATTAAGTTTCTTATTTACAATCTAGTCAACCGAGTGGATCAGAGGTCTCAGACAGGTTAATGACATTAAAAAATGAAATCAGTGATTTGGACCGAAAAGAGCGAGAGTTGGATCAACACAAATTATGGGTACAACAGAGTATAAAAAATGTCACAGATGAAGTCACTAATACACGGTATCCTTTCTCAGTTAAATTAGAAATGAGTTTGTTTTGCGGTTTCATGGACTTGCTTATTCCATTTGTCTCCTTAAAAAGCAAATCACATCCACCACATTATTTCTCTTAATTTGTGTTGTTCTTTAAGCTTAACCCCATTCCATGTCCTCAACACAGTTGTTCCATTTCCTTTTGTCTTTTGGATAGTAGCCTATTGCTTGTTTCCCTTATCTTCAGTTTTTATGAGTAATCTTTTTTTATTTGGTTCCCTAAATTGTGTATGGTGATTGTCTCTGTTTCATGTGTTCAGGATTAGGCCATGTTTTTGGATTTGAGTCATCCCATTGCTGACGTTTCAGTATTTTTTTGGCTAATATTTGGTGCACAACAAACTAGGTATTAAATTCATATTAAAAATAAAATTTTATGTGCTCAATGTCAGTGACTGAGATTACAATTTTGAGAATGGGGCACTTTAAATAATAGTCAGAATCCAGTTGGGCCATTCTTTATCATTTTTAAATTGCCATCACTTGGCGTCCGTCGTCGTTAACAATTTACAAAACTCTTCTCCTCTGAAACTACTTGACTGATTAGAACCAAACTTGGTATAAATGTTCTTTGGGGTATCTTGCATAGAACTGGTGTGGGGATTTTTGATTCATTGAAAAACATGGCAGCAGTTACTAGAAATTGAACATAGCGGTCAGACAGTAGTTTTTCACATATATCTCCAAAACTGTTAGGTTTAGCTAAATTCTGATTTGGATAAAAGAGTTCAGCATGATGAGATCTATCTCTGGTCTCACTAACCACTTCTGGGTCAAATGGCCACCCCCCTATGTAGTACCAAAAACACACTGAACCTAGACATATGCATTGTAAGTGCATTATTTGTGTGTATTATAATTAAAAGTAGTCAAAATAAAGCTGAGAATGTGTACTTTAAAATCATATATGTAATTAACTACAAAAGTGTATGAATATTGTTTACATGTGTGAGTAATTTGCCTCCATGCTGTCAGTTAGCAGAACAGGTAAAAATGTGGATTTTCAGTATTATTTATTCAAGTAAATTTTGTGAAGAATTTCTACAATCATCGTACCATTAGCATAATGATTTTGGAAGCCTTATTTTCCAAGCTTTGCAACGGTATGCAACTTTAAGATGTCATTTGTACTGGGAATTCACAGTGAAACTTTGAAAATTACTTTTTTAACATGTAAAGTAATGGAAACATTAAAAGTGGTTAGTGAGACCTCTGGTCAAATTTTGGTTTTAATCTGTTAAGCCATGTTGGAGTTATTGCCCTTTCTCAACGATGTTTGCTATTTTTAATGTTATTTCTTTCAAAAATCTTCTCCTCTGACACTACTTGACCAATTGGAACCAAACTTGGTATGAATTGTCCTTGGGGTATTTTGCATAAAACTGACTTGATGATTTTTGATTCGTCAAAAAACATGGCCGCTGTTACTAAAAATAGAACATAGGGGTCAGCTGTTTTTTGCATACATGTATATTTCCAAAACTGTTAGGTTTAGCTAAATTCTCATTTGGTAAAAGTGTCAACATGATGAGATCTATCTCTGGTCAAATTTTGGTTTTAAAATGTTGAGTCATGTTGGAGATATTGCCCTTTTTCATTGATTTTTCCTATTTTTAAGGTTATTTCTTTCAAAAATCTTCTCCTCTGACACTACTTGACCAATTGGAACCAAACTTGGTATGAATTGTCCTTGGGGTATCCTGCATAAAACTGATTTGGTGATTTTTGATTCGTCAAAAAACATGGCCGCTGTTACTAAAAATAGAACATAGGGGTCAGCTGTTTTTTGCATACATGTATATTTCCAAAACTGTTAGGTTTAGCTAAATTCTCATTTGGTAAAAGTGTCAACATGATAAGATCTATCTCTGGTCAAATTTTGGTTTTAAAATGTTGAGTCATGTTGGAGATATTGCCCTTTTTCATGGATTTTTCCTATTTTTAAAGTTATTTCTTTCAAAAATCTCCTCTGACATTATTTGATAAATTGGAACCAAACTTGGTGCGAATGTTCCTTGGTGTATTCTGCATGTAACTTATGTGGGGATTTTTGATCCGTCAAAAATCATGGCAGCTGTTACTAAAAATAGAACATAGGGGTTAGACAGTAGTTTTTCGCATATATCTCCAAAACTGTTAGGTTTAGCCAAATTCTTTCAATAGCTGAAATAATCCTTTTTATTAGGACTACAAAAGTCATCAGGGTTAAAAGTTGTCAGATGACTCCTTGTAAGAGTTATTGCTTAATAAATAACTTTTTTTTAAAAAGTTTTCAGTCAATATCTTGAAAACTACGATAGATTAAAAGAAACTTTCAATTGTTGAAATGATCCTCATGATAAGCCCTACCAAAGACTTTTTGAATCAAAATTGTTGGACAACTTCTTGTTAAATTTATTGCCTTTGAAAGGCAAAATTAATCCAGGTGGGCGATTCAGGCTCCTGGGAGCCTCCTTTTTGTAAAAAGAATTCTTATTTCAATGGGACCTTTTCAGAAGGAATATGATAAAAAACACATTGCCTCTTTAATTCCAATCACTGTGTTATTTGTGAAACAATATGTAATAGCCTTAACATGCTTCAGATTAGCATATGTAACACATGAAGATATCTGTAGATGTTTTAAGGGTGATACATTATTAGCCATTCAGGCCCCATCAGGGACACAGTTAGAGGTCCCTATTCCAGAAGTGGTAAGTACTTTACTAGTCATACAGGCCCCTTCTGGGACACAACTAGAGGTCCCTTTAATAGAACAAACTTTGTCATCAATGTCTAGATTAGGCCCTGAATAAAACTCACTTTGTGGAATTTTTAACATTATTGATCCAGAATATTTGTTGAAACAGAAAACATTAAAACACATTATTATCAGCTAATATTTCAAAATTTCAATTATTATTGCATGCAATAAATTCTTAATATCTTATGTCCCATGTATTAAAACAGTTCTGCTATCAAAATTCTTCAGATATTTTAGAATTTTAGTATTAGTTTAAGTGCATGTATGTTCATTTTAGTTCTCTAACCTTTTTAGGGCTTAAATTTAAAAAAGAACTACCAGATTCAGTTAAAGAGTACATCAGGAGCAATCAATGTGTTGCTTGTCAATAAAGATACAGAAGAAACCAGTCCAGTAGTAGTACAGGTTCCCCCTCCTCAGGATGACCCACAGAGTCAAAATGTTGACCCAGATCCTAGAAACACAGGCAAACAGGGCAAGGTAGGTCATGTAGGTATACATACTGGTGTCAGTAGCAATAGATACTGGTCAATGGTTATTCTCTGCCTCTTGATGTTCAAACTTAAAAAGTGAACAGATATAATCCAACACATGGTTAGATTCAATTTCTTCTTTTTGTTGTGGCAAAATTTTCGGTAAAGATTTTTCTCAAATCCTTCCATGACTTAACTTTTGATCAGTCAGTAGCTGCAAAATCGTAGCTCTTGATCTTTTTTTTTTTGATTTTGCAATCTAACGTTAAGAAAATACAAAAAAAATAGTTAGAGCTACGTTTCGCAGCTAGATCAGTCAGATAATTCAAAATTGAAGACTTGAGGAAAAACTCAGGATTTGATGAATTTCTCGACTTGAGATATTTTTTGCATGAAACCTGTGCCAGAGTGTAACATTCTCTGAGAAGTTTCTACAAGTTTTGACTGTGAAATTATGCTCTATGGATTGAGAATCTCCATAGTACCTTTGTCATGGCAGATTATCATGCTCATTCACCACCAAATGTGATGCAAATAAAATTATGAGGACGACTTTTGGTGGTGAAGAAGAGCAAGAAAAGTTATAGGGTGTGAATGATCAATGGTGAGCATTTTTATAACATATTTCTGTATAATGCAAATCAAGGGATGTGATTCTGTGGACAAGGTATTATTCTTTGTGTCTTAGAACTTTTGTATTGAAATCTGATTTGTAAATTCCCCAGAGTTCATCTGTCCCAGTCACTTCCAAAGGTAACTGACAAAAAATGTACCATTGACCATTTTTTTCTCACTGCAAAACCATAACTACAGTTTGACATTGTTGGATATTCCCACTTGCATTAGTCTGATGTAAATTAAACCGTTGAAATGCATTTATTTTCAAATTTCCCATGCACCACCAGGTTTCTCATGCATCTCATATCAATCTAATGCAACCCATATTTTACTTGTCTTATACATGAAAATAAGAGCATTTCAACAGTTTATTTTCATGTATGGTACAAGTAAATAAATATGGTGCATTAGGTCCATATGTGATGCGTGAGAAATATGAGATTATACAAAAGCTTGTAAAACTGATATATATATGTACTTAGCTACAACTAATACTTTTACTAATGATACTAAAAAAATGTAACCCCATAAAAGAAAATTTTGGTATAAAGGTCTGGTCAGCATTACATTTCCATAGTACAGTTCTCTTGTTAGTATTGAGAAACTTACATTGTATCAATAAATATGTACATACTATTAGGAGTCATGGTTTTAGCAACTTTTGTTAAAAATAAGATTATTATATGTACATAGTAACAATTAGTAACACATACGACAGTAGATTTTTTTATCAATCTATCCATAGGCACTTGGGGCAGGGATGGTTTTGACCACCCCCCTTTTTTCTCTAGAACCAATATTTCCATCCCATTCAATTTGATTAATATCAAGGAATGAAAGCAAGTTGACCTTGTTGACGGAAACAGAAAAAAAATGTAAAATACATACCTAGTAAGTAACACAAAACTAATTGAAATAGAAACCATAAATAATCTTTTCATTTTCAACTCTACAGATCTTTACACAGACACAATTATAGAATGTAAATGTCCAGAATTGAAGGTCATTATATAGGACTTTAGCTACTGATAAAATAGGTCATCTCATTAGCCATGATTGCTCTTCTTTACAGATTGAAACTGTCGTAACTCATAAGAAGTATCTCTGTAACATGTGTGATAGGAGTTACACGCAAAAAAGCAGACTTACAGCACATATAAAATATTTCATGAAAATCTTGGACCTCATAAAAACTATACATGTCAACACTGTCAAGTTCAATTCTGTTCAGCCTCTAGTATGCGCAGGCATGTAAACAATGTTCATTTGAACATAAAAAAACTATCAGTGTCATGTTCGTGACAAGACATTTTCTACCAAAGTATCTCTTGATGGACATAAAGTTACTATGCATAGGGGTAGAAAGCAAGTGTGTGCCGTCTGTTCTGCTGAATTTGTCATTAAACACAGCTTGAAAGATCATCAGAAGTGGCGTCACGAGAAAAGTAGAGAATACAGCGATTTTATTTGCGATACCTGCACTAAAGTTTTTTCATCTATAAGGGCTTTGAATCATCACAAAATATAATCACACTGATGCTACCCTCATATGTGTGGAGTGTGGGGAAAGTTATAAGTACCCATTTACCCTACAGAGACACAGATTACAACAACACAATAGGAAATAACATTAAAAATGCTTTTTTATGTGTCACTAACTTTTTGTTTAATAAAACTCTAGCTAAGAATCATGCAAAGTATGATTGACGGTTGGAAAGCCTACATACTTTATTTTTGATACATTGTTCAGAATTTTAAAGCAAAATTAACATATAGCTTTTTATATAACCCGTGATCATAGGAGATATAAATTATAAGGAATTTGTTGTAGAATTCAAAATTAAGGGTGATTAATCTGCCAATGACACTTGAATACAATAGAAACTATTGAATTTTCAATGTAAATTATCTCTTAAGAACAAACAAATTGGAATGAATGATTATACATGTCTTCATATAGACCCATAAAACAGCTTAATTACAAAAATAAAAATACGTAGCTGTTTTTAACTCACCTTGCCGAAGGTCATGTGAGCTATTGCAATTACTTAGCGCCTGCCATCGTCGTCATGGTTAGCAAATTTTCAAAATTCTTCTCTTCTGATAGTACTTGACCAATTGGTTTTTTTCTTGGATATCCTGCATAGAACTGATGTAGGGATTTTTGATTCGTCAAAAAACATTGCAGCCATTACTAAAAATAGAACATAGGGGTCAGACAGTACTTTTTCACATATATCTCCAAAACCGTTATCTTTAGTCAAGTTCTGATTTGGATAAAAGTGTTCTGCATGATAAGATCTTTCTGTGGTCAAATATTCAATTTTATTTGTGAAGCCATGTTGGAGTAATTGCCCTTTTCCAACGTTTTTTTGCTATTTTTAATATTATTTCTTTAAAAAAATCTTCTCCTCTGACAATACTTGACCAGTTAGAACCCAAATTTGGTATGAATGTTCTTTGGGGTATCCTGCATAGAACTGTGTTGTACATTTAAAAATAGAACAGGGGTAGGACTAGTTTTTGGCATATACACTTGTATCTCCCAAACAATAGGTTTAGCTAAATTCTACAGACAGTAGTTTTTCGCATGTATATCAAAAATCGTTAGGATTAGCCAAATTCTGACTTAGATTAAAGTGATCAGCTTGATGAGAAATGTCTGGTCAAACTTTCATTTTAATCTATTTAGCTATGTTGGAGTTCTTGCCCTTTTTGCAACATTATTTCGCTACTTATAATGTTATTTCTTTCAAAAATCTTCATAGAACTGATGTGGGAATTTTTGATCTGTTACAAAACATGGCTGCCAATACTAAAAATAGAACATAGGGGTCAGACAGTAGTTTTTCGCATATACCAGGTACAATGTATCTACGAAACCATTAGGATAAGCCAAATTCTTTTATTTGCTGATATGATCCTTGATCCTTATTATAAGGTCTATGAAAGTCTTGATGGGATAAAAGTTGTCAGACAACTCCTTGTAAGAGTTATTGCCCTTGAAAGATGATTTTTTTTTTTACAGTTTTCAACCAATATCTTGAAAACTATAATAGATAGAAAAAAACTTTCAATTGCTGAAATGATCCTTATGATAAATCTTACCAAAGTCTTCTTGAGTCATAATTTTTGGAAAACTTCTTGTTAAATTTACTGCCCTTGAAAGACAAAATTTAACAAGGTGAGCGATTCAGCCACATGGGAGCCTCTTGTTTTGGTGTCTCACATATTACAGATTCTTACTGAGACTGCTGCATAAGTTGTTATTTCTGTTTTTAAGGAAAACAAAATTAAAATCGAAAAGAAAATCTAGACACATACATGTAAATATGAAAAAGATACTTCAAAATTTTAATGTTTATGTTTAACCTAAACATGTACATGCATTAATTCATTTTTGTTTAGAAAATTGTATACAAGTGTTTGTGATAGACAATATATCAATAGTAACTAGAAAACTACTAACAATGTATAAAATGATGATGTTCACAATGTTTTTATTTACATTATTACTTTGTTATTGTTGTTGTTGATCTCAGGGAGAGATTCTGTATTTACAGTATTATTTTGATTTTTGTTTTTACTCAAGTATGGCTTAATAAAAGTAAATATTTTTTTACGAAATATTTGGTCTCTCATTTATTGAATCTCTATTGAACTAATCAAAACATGAAGTGGTTAATTTTATAAAAAATGAAAAGGGAGCTTTTGACAGTGGATACAAAGAATATCTCAAGGCAAAGTTTCTTGGCATTTGCTGAAAGTGTTTATCAGTTAGAGTGCTAAAACAGGAAAAAAATAACCCCTTATTTTAAATGCAAAAAGTCCTGTAACTCAAAAACTAATTTTTTAAAATTAATGTAAAATTAGAGCTTTTTTTGTCAGTATAACAGCTGAGCAAAGTTTTATTTAAATGGCATAAAGTGTTAATGTTAATTGTACAATGTGTTGATGGGTGGAGGGACAGCAGCATACAGTAATAAGTCTTGACAAAGTTGACGTGCATATGAAAAAAGACAGGCAATACAAAGTGTTTTTTAGCTTCTTTTTAACTGTAATAAAAGACTAGTGACAAAATTAGGTTATGAATATTTACATGATGCATTTGAATAGCTTTTATTATATGTTGGGTGAATTTAAAATGATGTATACATGAAATAAGTTTGATTCAGTGCATTTTTCTCATACACCATAAATTTTCTCATGCATTACATATGGATTTAATGCACACAAAAATAAACCTATTTCAACAGATTATTTTATATCAGACTAATGCAATTGGGAATATCCAACAATGTCAAACTGTAGTTATGGCTTTACAGTCAAAAGAAAACGATCAGTGGTACATTTTTTGTCCGTTATTGTTGGCAGTGACTCAGACAAATGATCTAATTAGATTTATAAGATTAGAACTTTTCTCCCTCTTCTTCACCACCAGCAGTCTATCTCATGATTTTTTTTTATCACAATTGGTGGTGAATTAGAATGACAAGCAGCATGTTTGTTATGATCACTACATTCAGGATTGAAGGGATCACTTTCATATTAATATAACCAAAAAAAACCAAACTTATTGTTATAAAGTAGCATAAACAGGTCTGAGGTATCTGGAAGTATACAGAAAAAAGTCTGTTGTATAACAGTGGTACATGTAATTGCAAACATTTCTAGAATTATTCAGTCCTTAGGATTTTACACATGCCTTGGTTTATACATGTATCAGTAATACTACTATTGTGAATACAATAAAGCAGTATGATGACACTTGTATATATGTATGTGACCTTTTCAGAATCCTCGTTCACCAATGAAATCTCCATTACGGCAGACACAGCCAGTTGTTGACACAGATACAGCTAGAATGGCTACAAGATCATCTCCACGTAAAACACAGCCACAGGCATCAACATCCGCAGCAGCTTGTAAGTATTTTAGAGGGGAAAGTTGAAAAAAGGGATTGCTGATTAGATTAGTAATCAGCTTAATTTCATAGCTGTGGAATTTATTGTGATAAATACTCATGAAAACTCATTATTATATAAACCCATTCCTTTTCATGTAAGTCTATTTATTTCAACTGTAAGACCAAGAATAATAAGAATTTCACAAAAACCAAAGTTTTTTGGGTAAAAGTAATAAAAAAACCCTTTGGATTGCAGTTTTAGAAGTCACCATCAATCCTGATATCTAGTCTATTAAAATCAGTAACAAATGAGATTAACGTAACAAGATAATAATTGTTAGACCTAAAAAAATCAAAATGGTGGCATAAGGTTTTTCAAAACAATATTTTGTCTTTACAATATTATGTAATGAAGTACAGTTAAACCTGTTTAAACAGAACCCCTTTTTGACTTTAAATGTTTGGTTTAGACAGATGTTTGGTTTGCCAAGGATATAAAAGGATCTTTAAAAAGTGGTCATACAAGTTCTTTTTTTTTCAGGGATAGGTTTAGACAGGTTTGACTTTGTTTCAAATTGTAAAATAGTTTTGATTGTCTGTCATTAATGTGTTAATGTTTCAGTCACGACCTCTAATCTCCTTGACCCCAGTGATCTTTTTGACCCATCAAGAACAGACTTAGGTAAGTAAATATTCAAACATAAATACTTGTGTGTGTTTCAGAACTTAAACATATTTATAAGTGGGGGCCTTATTGAAATCACCTTTCTGTCTAAAGGCTACTTTGAAAGTATTATTGTTCATGGGGTATAAATTTTTGTAGTTTTCGTGGGTTTGGTTAACAACGAAATTTTATTGCCATTGAAATGGAAATTTCCCAATCTTTTGTTGATAGAGTTTCAAATCCACAAATTCAAGAATCCATGAACTGATGTTTTCTACCTAAACCACGAAAGTTGGTATCCACAAATAAAAGTACCTTCACATAGTTATAGATAAGGAAACTTTGAATTGAAGTCATTGGTGTGTTATAATCCATCCATATTTGAAAATTGCTTGTTTAGAATTGATGAACACAAGTATTAAAACAGCTATTATCAGAATACATGTAGTGTAGTTGATATATATATTAAGTATTTTATTTTTGTAAAAATCGACAATTTTTGAAAATATTGATAAATTATTGTTATTGTTTTAATTACATGCACTGAACTCACTAGTATTTTCAGTGTAAGGTACACATATTAGGCTTGAGTTTCTTAGACAAGGTATATTCTGTTAAAAGCAACCATGACAATAAAAAGAAGCTCCATTCTTTAGCTATGGCTATGTGGTATCATTACAAGTAACTTAATATGTAACAAAATGAAAAAGTTTACCAATATATGTATTAGAATGGGATTTGTACATTTGTAAGTTTTGTTTTTAATTTCTTTATTATCTGGAATTTCTACTGTTAAAAGCATTTCTAAAAAGAAGACTTATTTAGTTTGCTTCTCAGGTTACATGTACATCAATTTTCAATTACATGTTATTATCAAACCTATTATAGTGTAGACATAATTAAGTATGCTACTTTTATTGTTGTAATTACGCCTAAGAGGTTTACACTGATAAGATTGTAGTCTATTCTATAAACAATTCCTACACATTCTTGTGAATAAACAAAGTCTAGTGATGAATGTTACAACCCCAGTATCTATGTGTTTATAATATTTCATTGGGGACTAAATATTGCACTGACTGATACAACATCAAAAAAGGTAATGAAATTAAAATTGTAAATTAAAAAAAAAGGATAACAAAAAAAAAAAAAAAACAAAAAAAAAACATCCAATTCTGTGCAGTAGAAATGCCTGAAAATAAAAGGTTAATGATTTATGCTTGAATTAAACTTGGAAAATGAGTTATCTTCCCTTAACATTAAAAAAAAAGGTGCACAAAATCGAATGCTGCAATAGTTTTGGATGAAATAAGGTAAAGTAAACTATATAGTGATTTACAAAGAAATCATAATACATGTATGTTGAAGAATATTTTTCAGTAAAATGTCCAATTTGTGAAAGGGTATCAGTCATTCTAAATGTCCATCAAATATTGGCATTAGATCCACTGAAATTTGGTTTGGTTCATTTAAAGATGTTGATTCGCTGGACCAAATATGAATCATTATGAAATTATTCCCTTGCCATGTGAAAATGGTCTTGGACTGGTGAAGTCCAGGCATAAACTAGACAGAATATCTGACAATGGGTAAAACATCCTCACTTGGGTATGTATTGTGCAGACAATGATTATGATTTTTTTCTGCTTTTATTTCAGAGGGAATGGAAGGTGACCTGATTGAAGAATTAATGACATCTGAAGGTAATTTTTTCCTTGTTAATATACATTCTTGTAAAACTTCAGTTCTGAATACTTGATTTGTGATCTGACTTTTGGTACATTATTTTTATCTTTTGTAATTTTCTGAATGAGTTTTTCTTTCTATATCTGTTATTATTTACTTTATACATCCCTCCTTTAATGTCTGTCTGCCTGTTTGTGGACGTGTCAATCCTTACTGAGTAAATCCTTGAGGGATTTTAATACTTATTTGAATCAAAGTTCGTCTTTAAGAGAGAAAGCCCCCTTTTGGTGTTTTTATTGTTTTAGATTTATTTATTGTTTCACACTTATAAATTGAAATGTTTTTATACACCAAAAAACGGGTGATAGGCATATCATTTGTGCATTAATATAAAGAAATATTAAGTGAATATCTGTTCAGTTCTGTTTACAAATAATTACAGGTTACAAATTGCTTTTGACTTGAGAATGCTTTATAATTCAGCTTTAATATCGGTTAATTGCGATTTGTCTCCATGTGATAATTACTTATAAGGAAAATTACTACATGTGTTTGTATAACTTAATGGCTTTCGAAAGAAGTAGGGATAAATGTTGAAAAAAGAGAAAGTATGCTGCAATAATTGGTATATTTTTCTACTAATTATCACATTAGCTTTCAAAAACGTGACGGATAAACATGATTTGCTTTTTTCTGTTGAGTAAATGTACTTATCTATCAGTCATGTAAGTATCATGTAGGCTCTATAGTAAAGATTATTCTTTGTCAGACTCTGCTTTTGAGTGCCTCTATTGAAGCATCATTTACATTTAGTATGTCCTGATTTTGAGCAATTCATGATTATTTACTGAATTTTCCAGAGAAACAAACTCCTGATAACTCCTGATATTGAATCTTTGCACCACAAAAAAAAACATGTTGAAATATTTATATATTTCATAGTGTTCTACAAGTAAAACTGAATGTATATTGTAAAGAATTGTGTATCCATTGGGCTGCTGTTTTACATTCAAATTGTGACTTTTTCTCAATAAATGGCATAAGTAAGACATAATAGACAAACTTTGGCATTATATGTTATATCCTTTACTGAGTATTTTAATCAAAGTGTTCTAACTTCTTTCAAAGTATTAGAAAGCTCTTACTTAGAGGGGTTGAAGGGGGCCATTTTCATGGAATTTTGTATTATTACATTTCTTTTTATGTTAAAAAAATCCTGATAACCTGATTTTTTAGAAAAATATTTCCTGATTTCCTAATTTTTGGATCAATTTTTAAGTCTTTGGTATGATTCAAGTGGAGAATTGAACCAATTCTGAAACTCTCAGACCACCAGGGCAGTCTTAGTTGTAAATGAGCAATGATAATTAATGCACCACACATGTTTACATTATTTAAGAAAGCATACCATATATTACCTGGCACAAGAGAGTTTTTTTCCAATCTACTTTCTGTTTTTATTTTGATTTTTTAGGGTTTTTCCCCCTTGTTTGAAAAATTCTGTACTTTTGATTATTTCCAGTCATGGGTTGGTCTTTTTAGCTCACCTGGCCTAAAGCCATGTGAGCTATTGCCATCACTTGGCGTCTGTCGTCGCCATTAACAATTATACAAAGCTCTTCTCCTCTGAAACTACTTGACTGATTAGAACCAAACTTGGTATAATTGTTCCTTGGGGTATCCTGCATAGAATCGAAAAACATGGCCGCCGTTACTAAAAATAGAACATAGGGATCAGACAGTAGTTTTTCACATATATCTCCAAAATCATTAGGTTTTGCATAATTCTGACAGAGTAAAAGTGTTCAGCTTGATGAGATCTATCTCTGGTCAAATTTTGGTTTTAATCCGTTAAGCCATGTTGGAGTAGTTGCCCTTTTTCAACGATTTTTGCTATTTCTAATGTTATTTCTTTCAAAAATCTTTTCCTCTGACACTACTTGACCAATTGAAATCAAATTTGTGATGAATGTTCCTTGGGGTATTCTGCATAGAAGCGATGTGGGAATTTTTGATTCGTCGAAAAACATGGCCATGTTACTTAAAATAGAACATAGCGCTCAGACGGCAGATTTTTGCATATATCTCCAAGATCATTAGGTTAGCTGAATTCTAATGGGGTAAAAGTGTTTAGCATGATGAGATCTATAACTGGTCAAATTTTGGTTTTAATCCGTTAAGCCAGGTTGGAGTTATTGCCCTTTTTCAATGATTTTTGCTATTCTTAATGTTATTTCTTTCAAAAATCTTCTCCTCTGACACTAATTGACCTATTGAAACTAAACTTGAAATGAATGATCCTTGGTGTATCCAACATAGAAATGTTGTGGAGATTTTTGATGTGTTGAAAAACATGACCGCTGTTACTAAAAATAGAACATAGGGGTCAGACAGCAGATTTTTGCATATATCTCCAAAACCTTTGGTTTAGCTAAATTCTGACACAAGTATAAATGTTCAGCATGATGAGATGTATTTCTTTTTTTTTTGTATTTCAAATTTTGGTTTTAATCTGGGTCTCACTAACCATTTCTAACGTTTCCATTACTTTACATGTTAAAAAAGTAATTTTTAAAGTCTCACTGTGAATTCCCAGGACAAATGACATCTTAAAGTTGCACACTGTTGCGAAGCTTGGAAAGTAAGGCTTCCAAAATCATTATGCTAATGGTACGATGATAGTAGAAATTCTTCACAAAATTTACTTGAATAAATAGTACTGAAAATCCACATTTTTACCTGTTCTGCTAACTGACAGCATGGAGGCAAATTACTCACACATGTAAACAATATTCATACACTTTTGTAGTTAATTACATATATGATTTTAAAGTACACATTCTTAGCTTTATTTTGACTACTTTTAATCTCATAATACACACAAATAATGCACTTACAATGCATATGTCTAGGTTCAGTGTGTTTTTGGTACTACATAGGGGGGGTGGCCATTTGACCCGGAAGTGGTTAGTGTTACCTTAAAAACATTTTATGAGTTTTTATGTTTTTCTTTTTTTACATTTTGTGAAAGCTTGTGGTATTGTGAGTCTAATAAGACCAAAACTATCAAAATCAGACATAGGACTACAAAGAAATGGTCATTTTTATATCATGCCCCTCAGTGATATTTCCCCTGAATTACTATAAAATTACAATTTTAACTAACTTGTCACACCAAATTGATACCTATGATAATTCAAGAAGTTGTAATAGTAAATATCATTTATCATTATGAAAAAAGAACAGATTTCTACAATTTATATCATACCTATTTCATTACTATGTGATTCTAAGTCTGTGCTGTGTGACTATTTGAGTACCTTGAATATCCCAAGCAGTGACGTTGTGTATTTCATGGATGACGTCAAGTTATGAGTCACTGTTACTGATAAAAATCTTGTTGCTATGTTGTTTTTTAAAATACCTTGCACAATGCACCTCTTAAAATATAGCCAGATTACCAATATCACTATACTGATTTTATGGGAAAATGGAAATAATGACCAGGAAAGGCAATTTTCATCAAATTATGCATTTCTCTGAAATATGCCATAATTTAATTTATGGTAACACTAACCACTTCTAACGTTTCCATTACTTTACATGTTAAAAAAGTAATTTTCAAAGTCTCACTGTGAATTCCCAGGACAAATGACATCTTAAAGTTGCATACCATTGCAAAGCTTGGAAAATAAGGCTTCCAAAATCATTATGCTAATGGTACGATGATAGTAGAAATTCTTCACAAAATTTACTTGAATAAATAATACTGAAAATCCACATTTTTACCTGTTCTGCTAACTGACAGCATGGAGGCAAATTACTCACACATGTAAACAATATTCATACACTTTTGTAGTTAATTACATATATGATTTTAAAGTACACATTCTCAGCTTTATTTTGACTACTTTTAATCATAATACACACAAATAATGCACTTACAATGCATATGTCTAGGTTCATTGTGTTTTTGGTACTACATAGGGGGGTGGCCATTTGACCCGGAAGTGGTTAATGAGATCCTGTTAAGCCATGTTGGAGTTACTGCCCTTTTTCAACGATTTTTGCTATTTTTAATGTTATTTCTTTTCAAAATCTTCTTCTCTGATACTACTTAACCAAATGAAACCAAACTTGGTATGAATATTCCTTTGGGTGTCCTGCATAGAACTGGTTTGGGGATTTTTGATTCATCAAAAAACATGACTGCGGTTACTAAAAATAGAACATAGCGGTCAGACAGTAGTTTTTCGCATATATCTCCAAAACCATTAGGTTGAGGCAAATTCTTTCATTTGCTGAAATGATCCTTATTATTAGGACTATAAAACTCTTGAGGGATAAAAGTAGTCAGATGACTCTGTGTAAGAGTTATTGCCTTTGAAAGGGGAAAAGGGACTTTTTTTTAACAGTTTTCAGTCAATATCTTGAAAACTATGATAGATTAAAAAAAACTTTCAGTTGTTGAAATGACCCTTATGATAAACTCTACCAAAGGCTTCTTGAGTCAAAATTGTTGGACAACTTCTTGCTAAATTTATTGCCTTCGGAAGGCAAAATTCAACCAGGTGGGTGATTCAGGCTCCTGGGAGCCTCTTGTTTAAAATTTTATTCACAAGCAAACCTTTTTTCTTGTATTTTCTATGATTCATCTCATGCATGATGTTTAGATGGATTAATACTTCATTGTTTGTCTGAAGAAAAAAAACCAAAATAATAAGGTGACCAAATGTATGAGTTGAACATGTGACATACTGGTACTTGATTTCTAAAACAGGCATGTATGTACACTTTATAACCAATGGAAATAATTATCACATAGTTAAGGCTTTATACATATAACTATCCTACACACATGTTTCACAACAGGTCATTACCTTTTGACTCAATATTGTTTTGTAGCATTGCGAGGTTGACTGAAAAAAAAAGATATTCAGTTGTCATTTAAATTCCATCCATCTGTGTAAAAAATGTTTGATTTCAGGTTTTGTTTATTTTGGTTGAGTTCCTTGTTTGAGATATTTTACTCCATTACTTAGATATAAAAGTTTTGCCTTCCTTGTTTGGGATATTTTCCTCCATTACTTAGATATAAAGGTTTTGCCTTGACCTTGTTTGGGATATTTTACTCCATTACTTAGATCTAAAGGTTTTACCTTCCTTGTTTGGGATATTTTACTCCATTACTTAGATATAAAGGTTTTGCATTGACCTTGTTTGGGATATTTTACTCCATTACTTAGATCTAAAGGTTTTACCTTCCTTGTTTGGGATATTTTACTCCATTACTTAGATATAAAGGTTTTGCCTTCCTTGTTTGGGATATTTTACTCCATTACTTAGATATAAAGGTTTTGCATTGACCTTGTTTGGGATATTTTACTCCATTACTTAGATCTAAAGGTTTTGCATTGACCTTGTTTGGTATATTTTACTCCATTACTTAGATCTAAAGGTTTTGCATTGACCTTGTTTGGGATATTTTACTCCATTACTTAGATCTAAAGGTTTTACCTTCCTTGTTTGGGATATTTTACTCCATTACTTAGATATAAAGGTTTTGCATTGACCTTGTTTGGGATATTTTACTCCATTACTTAGATATAAAGGTTTTGCATTGACCTTGTTTGGGATATTTTACTCCATTACTTAGATCTAAAGGTTTTGCATTGACCTTGTTTGGTATATTTTACTCCATTACTTAGATCTAAAGGTTTTGCCCTGACCTTGTTTGGTATATTTTACTCCATTACTTAGATCTAAAGGTTTTACCTTCCTTGTTTGGGATATTTTACTCCATTACTTAGATCTAAAGGTTTTGCATTGACCTTGTTTGGTATATTTTACTCCATTACTTAGATCTAAAGGTTTTGCATTGACCTTGTTTGGGATATTTTACTCCATTACTTAGATCTAAAGGTTTTACCTTCCTTGTTTGGGATATTTTACTCCATTACTTAGATATAAAGGTTTTGCATTGACCTTGTTTGGGATATTTTACTCCATTACTTAGATATAAAGGTTTTGCATTGACCTTGTTTGGGATATTTTACTCCATTACTTAGATCTAAAGGTTTTGCATTGACCTTGTTTGGTATATTTTACTCCATTACTTAGATCTAAAGGTTTTGCCCTGACCTTGTTTGGTATATTTTACTCCATTACTTAGATCTAAAGGTTTTACCTTCCTTGTTTGGGATATTTTACTCCATTACTTAGATCTAAAGGTTTTGCATTGACCTTGTTTGGTATATTTTACTCCATTACTTAGATCTAAAGGTTTTGCATTGACCTTGTTTGGGATATTTTCCTCCATTACTTAGATATAAAGGTTTTGCCCTGACCTTGTTTGGTATATTTTACTCCATTACTTAGATCTAAAGGTTTTGCATTGACCTTGTTTGGGATATTTTACTCCATTACTTAGATCTAAAGGTTTTACCTTCCTTGTTTGGTATATTTTACTCCATTACTTAGATCTAAAGGTTTTACCTTCCTTGTTTGGGATATTTTACTCCATTACTTAGATCTAAAGGTTTTGCATTGACCTTGTTTGGGATATTTTACTCCATTACTTAGATCTAAAGGTTTTACCTTCCTTGTTTGGGATATTTTTCTCCATTACTTAGATATAAAGGTTTTGCATTGACCTTGTTTGGTATATTTTACTCCATTACTTAGATCTAAAGGTTTTGCCCTGACCTTGTTTGGTATATTTTACTCCATTACTTAGATCTAAAGGTTTTGCCTTCCTTGTTTGGGATATTTTACTCCATTACTTAGATATAAAGGTTTTTGCCTTCCTTGTTTGGGATATTTTACTCCATTACTTAGATATAAAAGTTTTGCCTTCCTTGTTTGGGATATTTTACTCCATTACTTAGATATAAAGGTTTTTGCCTTCCTTGTTTGGGATATTTTACTCCATTACTTAGATATAAAGGTTTTGCCTTCCTTGTTTGGATATTTTCACACCCTGCTCTGTAACAATGCTTAGATGTTAGGTTTTGCTTTTCTGAAGTAAACTGATTTCCATTCGGTAATTTAAAAACGATTCATCATGGACGTTTCATGTTTTCTGACGATGTAGCTTATTATAAATGGAAGTCAAACTTGAGACTTAGAACTATTGAGGCATTTTGGTATCATTTCAAAGCCTTGGGTAAGACAGCTTGTTATCTAGTTACTATCATTCAATGGTCTTGTTATCAATGATATTGTATGGTATGCCACTGTCTACCTGTCTGTCCATCTGTACTCTGAAAAAAGGTTTGTTTCTTCTTGTAGAATGTTTTTTTTTTATAATTTAAACTTACAATAAAAATGACAGGTTTACTTTCTTTTTAGCACAGCTGTTGATCTTAGGTTGGGAATAGGTGAAAATGTTTTAATTTTTGTGAATTCTTTCTATATTTGACGTCACATACAGCACATTTTTGAATTGAAGCTGTACTTTTTAAACTGTCGGGACTTACCGCTAGAGTTGTCTTTCTTTTATTTATTCTGAAGATAGTTCCTATATATGTATGACGTATTAGTACCAACGAGTCGCTTATAGGCTTAAATCGTGCGTAACATATCCTTACGGGAAAATCCCATACTAATATCCGTCACATTGATTTCTACAGGGTGATTTGTTTACATACGAAGTTAATAAGTTCCCGTCGAACTCCAGTGACATTCGTCTGCTTGATAAACTTCTCAGTATTGTACTTTGTTCGCATACAATAAATCCGAAATATCTGAACTAACACCGAAATGCATTCTGGGTTCTTCGGTTTTTGGACAAACCATTTAAACGTAAACAACCTCTCCTAGCAACCCGATCACTGTAAACTTGGCCGACTTTTGACAATGTAATTATTGGGACTGAGAATTAAAATTTCACCTGAATTTAACTATTCAGTGTTAAGGGAGAAGCCGTTCAGCTAAACGAATGAGCAAATTTTAACAGTATCTTATTTATGTGATGCCGAGTATAGTGAATGTATTGACAGGTATTTTTGTGGTTGCAAAAAAAAATGTTTAACAGTATATAATGTTGAAAATTGATTTTGTGGGTACTACTATCAAGGTTTTCTGACCACTGCTAAAATAGCGAAAATTAGTATGTTAACAGTATTTGCTATCCTACATTACAAGTCCTGGTAAGTTTTAGGAAGTATTTACAGTCTCATTCTGCATTCTTTTTCAGCATTTGCACCATTATTGAGATTGAGCCCACCACCTAGTGATAAGGATTACTACTTTAATCTGGACGATTCCGAAGGAGCCTGTGATCTGTTTGATGTTCCTTTGTTAACCATGTGATAAACTACCTCTATATTTAGAAGCTAGATTTAGTGCTATTTTTGTACTTACACCATGGACACAGATTCAAGTCCTTACAATAATTGTTATTGTTACTGGTTAAAATCTGAAGGTTGTATGGTGTTTGTTTAAATACTCTTGCAGAAAATAATGAATGAACATTATAAATCATACAATTGGGTGCTATAACGGCCAGGTTTAGTGATTAAACAAATGTTAAGATTTTTATTTTTGCAGTTTTTTTTTCTGCAATTCACTTGGATACACAATTTCTAAGGTATAATTTCTTTTCTGGACAGATTTTCATATTGAGTTATATTTTCATGCTTTTTTTGGTTACATTTCATTAAAGAAAGTTCTTTTTTCTTTTCACAATATACATGTATTACAGATGCAGTGTTGTACTCTCTTTTAATCTAAAGAGGGAACTTTGACGTTTTTTGAAATATTATTTTTACTGTCAATACATGTATCAAAATAGAATATGAAAAAAACAATGAAGATGAGAACATTCCTATATATAAAATGTCTCAAGTTCTAAACTCATCAAAGTAAATAATTGATATAAATTTTAACCAGCTTGATGAAACATAAGCAAGAATATAATTATTATGTAAACCTGTAAATTTAAATTTATAAATTCTCCTTAGTAATGAGTGTTTTAAAAATGTCTCCACTCGAGATGACAAAATCAATACTTTCAGCGTGAGCTTCAGTGAGCATGTTAAAATACTTGTTTTACCACAGAGAGTGGAGAACTAGTTTAAGTCAAGAATAGGCTGAAAGAGAATAGGTTTCTCCCATGAAGTCTGTAAAAAACTTAGTGAATTTTGTTAAATGGCAGGAATCCCCTGGTTAAAGTTTGATCACCCTGTGATTGTATGCATTTTCAATCACTAGCTTAGAATAATTGAAATTTGTTTCCCTTTCTTGTACATAGAAATATCAAATTATTATGCTAATTATTCTGGCTATCTAACTTCATAAATTGGTGTAAATAACTAGGAATTAACACTTTTAACATGTTCAGAATAGACTATTTTTAAACATCCAAATTTGTATGAGTTGTTAATGGAGGTAGAGTAAATTGGAATTAGGTAACAACCAAAAGGCAATTTATGTTTGTAATTCATCATCTCAGAGATACTGTTAATTGAGAAATTTGTGTAAGCATTGTTTATTTTAATTTAGAAATAAAAAGATCTAACTTAATTTGCTAGAATTCTTCAAATCTACAATGTATAATGGGGGTCATCAGGTTTGATAAAAGTGTGTTGCTCTAAGTGAGAACCATTAAAAATAATTCTTCCTTTTTGTGTTGACTTTCTGTTTTTGTGTTTTTGTCCATTGATTTGTGTTTGTAGAAAGTCAATATAGATCATTGACTTTATTTAGTTACATTTATCTCCCAGGAAAAAAAATGGCACCGCCAATATTTATTTACTTAATACTTTCATCAGCCATGGGACCAACATGTATTCATTTAATCATTTTAAAGTGCCATAAAATGCCAATATAACTGCTTGAATTACATATGCCAATTGCCATTCATATTTTTAGGGAACAAACGTTAACTCTTAGCTTCAGATAAACTGACAGTACATTGTATACAAAACATTTTGTCTTTTCATTGCACATTCTGCAAATATTACATTTGACTTTCAATTGTCCCTATTTTTTTTTTTTTTATTATTATTGTTTAAAGTACTTAAATATTTTGTTTTTCTATAAATAGATTATTCTTTGTTTAGGAACTTAATCTTTTTAACTCAGTAATTGACCTAGAAAAATTTGTGTATCATTAAGTAGCATATTTGTACAAGTAGACAAAAAGATATTTTGTCTTTAGCTTAATTCCGCTTTGTTTATACATGTAGTTTGCAGAAATTGATTGAACTGCTTTAATCTAAAAGTTATGAAAATAACTGAAAATACTTATTGGTTTCTATGGGTAGGATAAACTTAAAATTTGTTTTTAGAAAGCTGTAAGTTCAATTAATGTAAGGAAAGTTAATGATAAGTTTGTTGTTTTTATTGACAGAAAATACTGTGTGCCAACTTTTTTTTGCTGTTGATACATATTGCCACCAATTTCACAAGCTAGAAAATAAATTGCTGTGAATTAAGTCCTTTCATTAATGGATGATGTAGCATGTGTCAGTTGTGAAACTAAATTGCAGCAAAACTGAATTTATAACAATCTATAAAAAAAAAACCCCACTAACATAAGTATCCATGAAAATCGGTTGGTTTAAAATTCATTTTTATCAGATTTGCATTTATATAATCATAACAGCATTTTAATGTGATACTGGATGTTTGCATTTTGAATTTAATCAGGGATCAGGTAGTGTTCAAACATTTTCTCTGTCACTTGAAAGCATTTCATTGTCAGACTTGTCACATATTTATTTAAAGTGTGAAACTGTCTTTCAGTTTTTTATGTAATTGTTCAGAAGCAACATGATCATGATGAATGGGGTATGGAATTCAGACTATAATTGTTACTGGTGATCATTGTAATTATAACTGGTGATCATTGTAATTATAACTGGTGATTTATGTAGTCATTAGTATTGTGATTATTAATAGTGATCATTGTAATTGTTACTGATGATCATTGTAATTGTTACTGATGATCATTGTAATGTTGTAATCATTACTGGTGATCATAATAATTATTACTTGTGGTTGTTGAAATCATTATTGGTGATCATTGTAATTGTTACTGGTGATCATTGTAGTTACTACTGGTGATCATTGTAATTGTTACTGGTGATCATTGTAGTCATTACTGGTGATTTATGGATAACAGCAAAGATGTAAATAATCTTATTTATGATATTTGTAGAAAAGTCATAATTTTCAGTTTGTACTTTTGTAAGTACATTTGCATACTTTTTGGGTATGAAGTAAAACCAGGGAAGGTCTTTTGGATTTTTTAAAAACTGTTAACTTTAATTATGAGAAGAAGTTCTGTGACATCTTTAAAATAATGTCATACATGTACCAGTGTAAATGTGGTCTTATCATTAAATTGTATATACCAGTATCTCCTGTCAAATTTTCCATGCAGATCATGCCATCACATGTTTAAGTATATATTGTTCAGTTTCTGTGAAACTATTTCTTGGATGCTTTTTGTTGATGGCTAAATGAGAAGGATGTCCACGACCAGTCCTTTTTTCCCAACAATATCTCCTGAAATCTTTCAAAGTTATTTAAACCAAGTGTTGCAAATAGACTCGTGTAGTACATACATGTCTACTGAAATATATTCAAGTTACTGCAAATGACATTCTTCAGTTATATTGAAAAATTTGTAGAAATTTTTTTTTATTGACTGAAAAAAATGCTACTTAAATTTCAATTTCTGATATTTCATTTAGAACATGGTCCAATGACAAATATTTAAAACATGCATTCCATAACTTTTAGGACCAGAGATAGAAATAAGTAAAATGCCTCAAAATTTTGCCTTAAGTATATTAATTAGTATCCCACTGATCTGTTGCTCTAGTAGTGTATTAAAATTCTACTTATCTTTGAAAAGTTTGGCATTAAAATGAACTTTCCCACAGCAGATATCAAAATGTGAAATTGGAAAGTTCACTGGTAATGGATATTAGAAAATGAAAGTTTTAGAGCTCTGCCTGACTTAACAATATCAAAATACACCCATTTTATTTTACTGTTTGACATCTTTATGTGCATTGTACTCTACTTTGTATTATGAAACCAATTTGTTTTAATTGTTATATTATGTTTCATGTTATGTAAATATGGCTGTACAAAATTGTTAATCTATAATTCTGTGATCTGGGCTGGGTTTCATTGAAGGTCTAAAATTGATTTTTTTTCTCAAATCCTTCCTCAAATTTTATTTTGGTCAGTCAGATTGTTTGGAAATGAAGATTTGAGGGAAAATTCAAGGATTTAAGTAAATTCTCAGTTCTAGATTTATTTTATGAAACTTATGCTTGTACTCAACTTACACTGTACTTATGCTGTTCAAAGCTGTCGATCAATGGGCTCGGTAGAATTTTTTTAGGTTGAAAAATTGTGTTTAGCTGAGCCTTACCAAATAGGGGTGGGAGGGGGGTGGGAGGGGGGCTTGAGATTAAAAGAGAATCCAAAAACAAGGATTTAGTATACAGTCAAACCTCGTTAAGGAGGTAGATCTAGGGCAAGGGACATATCTCATGAAATCAGTGATATGGTTTTATCATATTCCGTTTCACCAAAGCCTATCAAGCTTTCATTTGAAACAGAATGAAATCAGTCCAAGTTACTTTGATGCTTATATGAGATTGATGTAAAATGCTGAGTACAAACGTTCCAATGATTTGTAAGGGAATTTTTGCTGGGACTGTAAATTAGTTTGAATTATTTGAGATTTCATCTCATCCAAGTTCAACTTATCGAGGTTCGACTGTATTGAATTTATTCTATATGCTGTAAACCCTGAAATTTTCATGGCAGCTTTATTTTTGGTGTAAGGCCTGTTATCACGAAAAATTAAATTGTTATGACAGTTTTCTTTGAAAAACATTATAATACTAAGGAACAATTGCCATGTAAAAACTGTTTGAAAGTAGATAAATGGCAGAAACTGTCAAAAAAAGATGGCATGACAATTTTTCAGTTTACACCATGTACATTATGTACATGTAAGAACAGTAAATGAAACAGTACCAGTTGGAAGATGTCACAAAATACTTGCACTATATCAATGAATTTGTAAAAAAAAATTTGAAGAAATTTGCTTTAAAAGTTTGTTTGGCAGGGATGACGGGGAAGGGGGTGTGGGTAATATTGACAAGATTTTTTTAATCAATTTAGAGAGGGATGAGGGAAATACAACCCCCTCTACAACCCACATGAGTTAGTCAGGTCAAGTATCGTATTTTGGTTGACCTGTTTTAAGACTGTTTTCCACTGTACTGTACATTTGTTGAAGGCATTTTCTTCAAACTATATATACATATATGTCACCCTGTCGATATCAGAACAGCTCTTATTAATATTTGTAGAGACTTTGTTATTGTTTTTGTATTTCCTGTCTTTTGATGGACATATTAAAGTATACCACTGCCCAGTCGCAAGATTTACTAGGAATCAAAATGTAAAATCAGAAATTTATCACTTTAATCCCCATTGTTTTTCTATTTTCTGTTTCAGTATATTGGGACTGTTAACACTGACAAGGGGGGTACTGTGAATGTTCTTCAATAATTCATGGATACTAATTTTCGTGGATTAGGGAAGAAGCACAAGTTTGTGGTTTCTTAAATTTGTGGTTTAGAGGTTTTCAGTGTACACATCAATGGAAATCTTCTTCTCGTCGAGAACCGAAAGTTGTAGTTTGGCTGGCCTAACCACAAAATCCACGAAAATTGGAACACCATGAACAATAGTATCATGTGCTTTAACTCAGCTGTTTATTTATATTTTAATTTAGGAAGTATGTATGTGATGTTTAGATTTATGCTGTTTATCTTCATCCACTTAATTGAGATCTTGGTTATTAGTCTCTGCTCTAGTGTTCAGAACTGTAGTTTTGTATATACATCATTTGTTATTAAAATAAAGAACACTTCAATGCAGTTTTTTAATGCTATCTTTCACATTTTTGTCCTTGCTAGCCATGTGATATATTCTGCTCCTCTTCCTTTCACATTCAACAGATACAGCTTTTTTTATTGGGTATTGAAACTGCATTCAAATTTAATGGTATGACAAATGATTAGAACTTCCTAAAAACATCAGGATTTTTTCCAGAAGTATAGTCTGTTGTGCTGCCATTTGATATTTTTTCAATGACTAATTATTATTTGCAGGTAGGAAATGTAAGGTAATTGGTGTTGCCTAATTTAGAGAAAGGGTTAGATCCAGAAAGTTATTCTTGTTATGTACTTGCTTGACAACACATGTCATCATACTGTCAACTTATTTTTCCCAAAAAGCATGATTTCTAGAAAGCTGAGTGTGTTGCCTTTCTGGGGCACCTGGTCCGTACTCCCAGGTTTTGGTGGACTCTTGTACAAGTTGTTCATTGCAATCAATTGTAATGGCAGTACATCTCAGCAATTTCTTGCTTGACAGTAAACCTAGCACTATTTTTCTTGAAACAGGAGTGTATGTGCCCTCTTTGCCAAAGCTGGTTTTTAGAAAGTACTGAAATTTGCACAGTTGGCTTGAATGAAATGCCAGTATATATGTTCATAAATGGAGATACTGTACATATAATATTTAATTATTTATGGGTGGTTTGGATAGGATTGGAGTTGCTTCAAGTCTCTATCTAGTAATTTATTTTATGAACTCATTGGTGGTTAAGGGGGTTGCAGGGGTCAGAAACCCCATCACACCTTTGTTGAATTTTTATTTTATTTTGTGCAAAATTTTGGCAAAAATGAGCAAATTATAGCCTGGATCTGCCTTTTTTTGGAAACCTTTCCAAAATCTTCTGATCCACCACTTATACTGTAGGTAGCTTTACAGATAATGCTCCAAATATTTAGCTTCTTAATTGTAGCTGTGGAGAGAGCCATTTCTACACCATTTCCTCTTATAGCAACATTTTTCAAAGCATTTTAAAAAAGTAACGACATCAGAAAGAGACGTGTAGCAAATCTAGGCTAGAATCAAATTTGAAACAAATATGCATTAGATTTTAAGGTACACAAAATATTGGGTGAGCAGTTCAATGGTCCAATCATGGTGTATATATGAAATTCTTGAAATCAAGACTGAAATAACATTTAAACATGGAGGAAAAACACTGCAGAAAAAGAACATTTTTTAAACATTAATTAAAATGATAAATTATATCTGAATTTTGTATAAAAAGAATGTCATAGGTGAACTGCCTGTTCCCAAGTCTACTCATGATCCAGTCTTCAGTGAATGGGTATTGGGATAGTGCACATATAAAACAAAACAAGCTTATTGTACGTGATAAGGAAATGTTAATGTTAAATAAACCAATTTTTCGTAGTACAAAATGCTCATGACAGCGCGTTATTGTATGAAAATTCATTTTGGTGATTAGAGAAATCTCTTGTTTACTATTTGGTATTCAGATTGATTTTCGAACAAAGTCATTATTGCGTTTGTAGTAAAGTGAAAATTTCGTTCTTGTTTTAAGACAAAAACTAACATTGAGCGTTAGGAAAACGTTGATTTTTTTTATTGACCATTTCAAATAAAATTCTGTAAAAATGGCAATGATAACCGATCAAAGATTAAAAGAAATGGAAGAGGAGATGAACAGGTACAATAGTTTTTATAGTATATCCTTGAATTGTGTAAATCGTACATATTATGACCATCAGACATGCCAAGAAAAGTACATGTACCTAACAGTAACAATAACATCAACATCCCAGCAGGTTCCTAAAATTCACCCGACTGGTAATCTCCATACTTACCAACATGAAAATATAGAGGGTTACACCCCTACACAAAGTAATGTACTGAATGGTTGTCACGAGTCTGTCTGACTAAAGCAAAATCATGTCTACTACAAGTGTCCAAGAACAGGAGTTCCTCCATAACACAAGTTCAAAAAAGAATAACTATTACAGAATGTCCCTAACAGAATAAACATGATAAAAAAATGTTCTAAAAGGAATTTGCATTATAAAATAATCTATAAGAAATGTACCATGAATTCAAAATGTATGTTGGACCTTCTGTAACATAAGGAACAAATAGAACTTGACTCATGTACATGTATACACACATCAACTACATGTAACATGTATGTAAATAAGTCAGCACACCAGAGTGACATACATGTATATTGCCAGAAGAAATATTTTAATACATGTACTTACAGAAATGGAATTGAAAGAAAAAAAAATTGTTAAAAAAAAATAAAACAAATAATTGCAATCAAAACATAACATTTCTGTTCCTAGCCCCTGTCTATTTACATGTGGATAGGCTGTCTGTATTACAAGTCTCTGCTTGTAATTGAAATAAATACATGTATAAATGTAAAAAAAATGGAATTTGAATTTCTATCAACATTGATTTTAATGGAAACTTACAAACAGTCTCTGGTGCCACAAAACTAAAAAAAAATTACTTAAGTCTGAGAATATTCTCACTTTCCTCGGAACATGGTTACTCCAGTCAGAGTTTAGGAAATTCAGATGTCACAAATACTTGAGTATACTATTAAAATTAGGGAAACTTTTATGTTTTATAGTTTTAAGGCAAGGTATGGGGGAAACTTATCAAATATTAAAATGACTGTAAAAGTCAATTTAATCAAAAGTTTTTTCCATCCTCTTTCCCAATAATAAAAAAATTAGACATACAATGTATTTTCCAAATAAAAAAGGGACGAGGTAGTTTTGAAAAAGGCCAACAACATCACTGCATATGTATGGATAAATGTGACATTGTAATATGAGGAAGGCATTTACAGAGTAGTAGGTTCCCTTTTAAATAAAATGGGTTTCATATCATTTGCCATTTTTACTAATTTTGATGTAAGATAATTTCATCTGTGGGAGCCAGCAAAAGATATTTCAAATATTTGTTATTTTATTTGTCAAACAGTTGAGGGATTGGCTAAGAATACCAGTGTACTTTGTTATAGCACAACTCTATTAAGTTTTTTTTTTAAAAAACCTGAGGAATTCCGATCAGATAATATGTGGTTCTTTGAATCATTTAATTCAAAACTTCAATAGATAAAAAGTTTATCAAAGTCGTCAATATGATGAATTTTTAGCCAAATTTCTATACATTTTAGAGCGAGGTTTGCTTGATTATCACACGGTTCCATACCACACAAGTTGGGTGTAAATAAATTTTGGAGTGGTTACCAAAACGGTGTAACACAATTTAAGGAATGTTTTGATGGATATAAAGGGCAATGACCCTTTACTTTTAGGAATGGTTGACAAAAAGGTGTAATAAGTCCTGTCTTCAACTTCATATAAATTGCTTGTTTCTTATATGAATGTCTAACGGTAAATATAATTTTTAAAGTTCCTCCACTTTCATTCTAGTCAGATTCATTAAATCTTAATTCAAATTAAGAGCTGTACATTTGTATCAATTTGGAATGTTGTGTCCATAATTGTTCCAACTGTATACTAGGGTTTGAAATCTGTGGTTGTATCAATCTGCACCTTTGTGGTATTTTATTGGGATCATGTTAGACTCATCAAATTTGACAGGTGTAGTGAGCAATATTTTCCATTTTCAATTTTTCTCTTCCAAAACATTATGGAAAATTTTTGTCACCCTCAAATAAGAATTTCACCTAATATCACCTATCATTTTGATATTGGAAATTCCTATCCAATCAAGCAATTTCATATCCTTGTCATAATTTAGAAGTGTGCCTATAAAACCTGGATATACAAACAGGTTTTTAATGTTAACAAAATGCATTTGAGCAATTTGTTGTAATCCATTTCATGTACAAGAACATTCTTGTATAGTACACTTTTAATTGTCATAAATATAAGTATTGCACAAAAGATTATTGTACTGATACATACTTGTATGTAACTGCATGTACAGTGGACTTGTATGTAACTGTTATTCTGTATAAGTATGTGTTGATTACATTTAGATTTGAGCAGGAGATTTTGACTCCAAAAGATGGACCAGGTGGACGACCTATGATAATTGGTGCCAGCACATTCAGTAATGTTCAGGCAAGAATAACAGGGGATGGTCCAGGGCAAGGACCAGGACAAGGGCCTCCACCCCCTCCACCTCCAGGGAAACCTAGTGGTCCTCCTCCTACAGCACCACCTGGAACCAAACCAGCTGGAGGTCCACCAGTATCATTACCAGCCTCTGGTAAGAACATTCTATATGATTCTACAAGGATTTTAAATAGGTTGCCCAAAAGTAAACTCTTTTTAAAGAGTTTCCTGTTGAGTTTAATTTGTGCATTAACATTTTTGTACATGCAGCCACCCATTTTTTTCATATATGCCTGTCTTTGAAATGATCAAGTTTTGAGATGCCTGTATGGATTTCACATCTTCACTTGCTTTGTAATTATGTCAAAATTATAAAATGTCTTGGATATATTAAAGATGATTGTAGATCAAATTCTATTCAATTTCTGGACACAAATAGTAAAATAAAAAAAGAAAGGCTTCTAGAAACCTTGTGCACCCATTTCTGATATGACTGTTCTTACAGCACATAAAATAAAAAGTCATCTAAAACATATATTTTCTTGTGTACAGTGCAACTTGTCTAAACCAAATCCAGAATAATCTAAAAACCTGTCTAAACCAGACACCTTTTTAAAGTCCCTTTATATCATTTTAAATGTATTTTATACCTTGGTAAGTAGAACCCCTTGATTTTATGAACAAGTAAGATTAAAATCTGTGGTACTACTATAAAATCTGATGTTGATACAGGTTCTTGTTATAGAGTTTAATAAGCTATTTAGGACATAATGGATTTTGTTATCATTGTTTGTTACATGTATACATGAAGTTGTTCAATGTATGTTGGGTAGGGAATATAATAGGTCTTACTAACCACTTCTAACATTTCCATTACTTTACATGTTAAAAATGCAATTTTCAAAGTTTCACTGTGCATTCCCAGGACAAATGACATCTTAAAGTTGCATACCATTGCAAAGCTGGGAAAAAAAGGCTTTCAAAATCATTACGCTAATGGAACGATGATTGTAGAAATTCTTCACAAAATTTACTTGAATAAATAATACTGAAAATCCACATTTTTACCTTTTCTGCCAATTGATAGCATGGAGGCAAATTACTCACACATGTAAACAATATTCAAACACTTCTGTGGTAAATTACATATATGGTTTTAAAGTACACATTCTCGGCTTTATTTTGACTTCTTTTAATCAGAATACACACAAATAATGCACTTACAATGCACATTTCTAGGTTCAGTGTGTTTTGGTACTACATGTACATAGGGGAATGGCCATTTGACCCGGAAGTGGTTAGTGAGACCATACCAAATATTAATGTCTGGAAGATTTACATTAGGTTAAGCATTATGCAGGTTTAAGTAATATGTCTTGATTGATTTTACAACCGAAGTATGAATGATTTGCTACATTTATAACTTTCAATAGAAATTTTATGAAATATTTGACTTTCATTTTAGTCAAGATTAAACTTTTTTTCTAAAAACCAGAAGGTTCCATAACAACAGTTATTATATAAAAATATTACAGACTTTTTATGCTGTGTAAAGTGTGATATTAGATCTTAATGATTTATGGCAAGACAGGCATTTTAAGCTAAATACTTGCATTTATATATTTTCTTTTGCAACTTTTCAAAGTGCATTTTGTATAATCTTTATTTCTTATGAACATGTCAATATTTTAAAAACAGGTTATTGTTTTTGTGTCTGGTTTTATCAATGAATAACTAAACTTTAAGAATACTGTTTATATTTTTCAGTTCTAGCTGCGCCTCCACCTCCACCACCAGCCCTTCTCCAGAAGCCTCAGGAGAAATCAGAAACACCTTTATTACCCCCACCTCCTCCACCTCCCTCCATTAGACCAGCATTTGTACCACATCAGATTAGACACAGGCCACCTCCTCCAAGGCCTCCTCCTCCAAGGTTTGGACCTCAAGGTCCAGGTGGTGGACCAGGACCAGGCCAATTTTATGGTGGTCCAGGCCCGCATGGATTCCCTGGACCATATGGACCTATGCCACCATTCAGAGGTCCTGGTCCTATGGGTGGACCTGCTCCACCACATCCTCTTGGACCGGGTTATGGCGTCAGTGATGGAATCCAACACAAAATTGCAAGTGAAAGTGGGGGTTTTGATATGAGACCAAAAGAGGACATGAAGCCAAAAGTTGTCATATCAGCAGCTCCAGTTATAACAAAGCCTAAAGTGGAAAAAAAGAAGAAGAAGGAGAAGAAGACAAAATCAGCAGACTCTGAAGTACCAGAAGAAACACCTACAGTCACTCCAACAGTGCAAGTTCCAAAAGTTGTAGCTGGACCTGCTCTGCCAGCAGAGTTTCAGATAGAAGAGGCAGCTCCCATGGAAACAGAGGTAGAAGATAGCAGCAAGAAAAAGAAAGATAAAAAGAAGAAGATAGTTAGAACAGCAGCTGGAGTAGTTTGGGAAGATCCCAGTCTTGAAGAGTGGGATCCAGGTAGGTAACTTTTCTTCAATAGGTTTATAGGCTAGGAATAATGTTTGATCAAATTTAAATGGATGGTATATTTTGCTTTAAAATCATGCACCTGAATCAGGGTTTTCAATTTGTTTTGGAACAACAGATGGAAAAAAGGATTACAACAGATGGTTTTGGCAAAAAAATACCAACAGGTACAGTACCTGAACCAATCAGTGCAACAAAAATTGTGATCAGTCATTGATCACTGATCAGTTTCTGGTCAGTCATCGATCCGTCAAACTGATCCATTTAACTGGTAATTGCATCACATGACCACAGAGCAGTCAATGTATTTTACGTTTTTTTTTGTTCTCCTTGTCAATTTTACACAAATATTTACATAATGTAATAGATTTAAACATCAATTTATACTTTTATTTTACATTTCTTTTATCTAAAACAGATCTTACGTCATTTTACATAACAAAACTGCAATCAGATCATCATCTGTCATCGATCCGTCAGCGATCAATCAGTCAACGGTCATAGATCCGTCAAATCGTTGCACGGATTGGTTCAAGGACTGTACCCATTCTTAGAATGAAAACAACCTATGAAAATGTAACCATTCAGTCACTGCAAGTTTAATCTAATATTTTATAGATAGCTGTGTTTTATCGAATATTTCCAGTGTAATAAATTTAGATAATTTACACTGTGAAATAAATTCGGTAATTTCACTCTCGCACTTTCTTCCACCAAAACATCACAACTTTGATATTAGTCTGCCCATCACAGAATTAAAAATTCATGTTGAAAGTATTGTTAAATTATGAACAAAATCCATATAATAAATAGGATAATCAATTGGTTATCATGAATAACCAAAATATGATCACTATTGCCAAGAATGCTTGAGAATTTAACTCGTGTGAGGAATGTAGGTGTTCTTTGGCACTTGTGATAATATTTGGTTATTGACGCTTTCCAATTAATTATCCTATTAATACTCCATTGTACTTTTTGTTCTGATGACCTTTTTGATCAGTTAACCAAATGGTCTCTTTCATGATTTTAAAGCATTATTCAGAGGGAAAAAACAGGGGATTCTGAAAAAGTCATCTGAACAGAAAGTAGAATGGAGTGTTGTTAGATCCTACATGCAGTGACTGAATGGAACAATCGATAGGTTTAACTTCAATCAGATTAAATGGATTATCTACCTTCCAATAAAAGACCTGAGGCATAAAAAAAGTTTTTTGGTTGTACAACATATTTCTATTTTCAGATGATTTTCGTATGTTTTGTGGTGATCTCGGAAATGAAGTTACAGATGAGGTATTAGCAAGAGCCTTCAGTAAATACCCAACATTTGTAAGAGCCAAAGTTTTACGAGACAAGAGAACAAACAAAACACGAGGGTATGGGTTCGTTAGTTTTAGAGACCCTCAAGATTTTGCCAGGGCAATGAGAGAAATGAATGGTAAGTGTGATAGGAACCAATATTGTTATCAACTTATTTTGATGTAGGAGTAAAATTAAGGAGGTAGACCTAGGGTAAGGGACATAGCTCTTGAAATCAGTGATATGTTTGTATCATATTCAATTTCTCCAAAGCCTTTCAAGCTTTTCTCTGAAACAGAATGAAATCAGTCCAAGTCAAATTGATGCTTACATGCAATTGATGTAAAATGATGAATACAAACGTTCCAATGATTTCTAAGTGTTGTGTCCCCTACCTTAGATCTACCTCCTTAAAAGTAAGCTCAGGAGCCAGAGGCTCTTTGATTTTCAGTTTCAACAAATTGTACACCTTTTAAGCATTTTTCGTTCCAAGTCTGTTAACTGCCATGCCTGGCATTACTGTAATTTGTAGCTCTTTGAAATCTAAATCAATATCGGTAAGAATGCATCATTACTGCTATGATACAATTTCAGAAGGGCATGATGAGTTGTGCTGTTTCAAATTTATTAAAACACTGCTTTGGTCCCTATCACCTTTCTATTGAATTTAGTGGAAGAGCTTTATGGAATGGCTATTTATAATTTTTTTTTGGCTTCTCGAAAGTTTTTTTTTCTAAATGACACTGCATTTCAGGTATTCACAGTAACATACATGTAGTAACAAAATTTTGATACTTTAAAAAAGGACAATGATTTTCAGGTTTTTTTTTATTCATCGGAAAAATTGAAAATAAAAGCTGTCATTATGTAAGAAATTTGAGGCTGCTAATTACTCAAGATACGCTGCACATGGGCTGCTCTGGCTTCCAAAATTTTGTCTCCAGAAAAATCACCAGCTGCCAATTTTCAGAATTTTGAGCCAACATGGGTGCCAAAAAATTATTCTGTTTTTGACAGTAGGTCCAGTGATGAGTTACCTTTTTCAATATCAAAATAACCTTCATATATGAAATTCAAGTACCCCAGATTCACTTTTGATGCACGTGTGAAGTAAGTTTTTGTTTTTTTTTATCCTTTAGGATCAAAATACCTTATGTCGCTAGGTCATACCTGAAACTTCTCTATTGTTTCAGAACACTACACAAGAATATAGTCCAAATGTAATTCCTTTTATATCAATAAATACATCTTTTATAACCTGTAAATATGTTTCTGGCAATCATTCAGCTCTATAATATTCTAGTATTTCTGCAAATAAAATAAAGATCTAGGCTTCAAATGATCTGAAGGTTTGAAGAACTCGTGTTTTGCATTGGAAGATGTTTAGTAATAAATTATCATTTTCTGAATGAAGTTCTTGTTATAATATGTCAAGAAGTGTTAAGCATGTTCCATTCAATACTATCATCAGTCAAAATCTCCATCCTATCATTAATATCATCAAATATTTTATGATTTATAAACAGGAAGTGAAGAGCAGTGATTTTAACAATGTAAAATTGTGGGAAAATTCAAATTGACAAAAGTGTCTAGTTTTGAAAAAGGAATTTATTTTCTTAAACTGAAATTTGTTCCATTTAAGGAGGTAGACCTAGGTTAAGGGACAAAACTATTACAAATTATAGGAAATGTATTCAGCATTTTACATCAATCTCATGTAAGCATCCAAATTACTTGGATGGATTTCCTTCTGTTTCAAATGAAAGCTTGCTAATGATATGCTTTGGTGAAATTGAATATGATGCAAACATATAACTGATTTCAAAAGTTATGTCTCTTAACCTAGGTCTACCTCTTTAAGTATAATAAATTACAGTGTACTGTAGGATGATACTCTGTTGATATAGTTTTGAATGTGATTGGAAATTGAATTTTAGACAGGTTTAAAAAATTAGGAAAAAGATGAAGTGTAACAAAATTTGTAAATGTGTGTTAAGTTGGATAATATTTAACAATTGATTACAGTTTGTACTTCAGAAATCGGTAGTATTGATTGACATTCAATTAATGCATATTAAGAAAAACAACTCTAATACATGTAATATGGGAAATGTAAATGTATGATTATAGTTTTATTTTACATCATGTAATCTTTTAAGTTTTGTTCATGCTACAATTTCCACAAGAATAAAAAGCCCCAAGGATAACAGCATTTTGATGTGCTCTAGTCTTAGCCAGGATCAAAAACCATTAGTCACTTTTCATATGCAAAATAATGAAGTACTACTCTTGAAATAAGTATTTTTTTATCGAGGACTTAGTAGTACTGTACTCATATACATGTGGTCCTTGATAGTTCATACAGTTCATAGAAATAAATACTAGTATTTCATGACAAGAAGTTTCTAGTAAATAAGAGACCCCTCTAAAGTGTATACACACCCCATCAACTGATCAGAAATGCCGATTTAGTATTGAATTTCTTTTAAAAGGCGATATTTAAGGTATATTCCATCTCCCCTATCTGCACAGAGAATTATACCCCCAGTCGGCACATGCAATATTTGTGATGGCTTTAAAATTCCAATTTTGTTTTGTTTTTGTTTTAGATCGTTCAATTGAGATAAATAAAAGTTAATTAAATTATTATTGAAACAAATCACAGTGAAATGTATGAGAATTAAACATTTTGTTTTGTTCGCACCGACCCCCACCCTGAATTATTGATCTGTTCGACATTTATGAAACGTTTTCACCACCAGAAACACAATGTAACATACGCTTGATTATCATAGAGTTCCATAAAATAACCGTTTGTTCAAATACCTATCTGTATCTCTATTTTTTTTTAAAAACCAAGACCTAAAAGTAGACTTTCCTGTGTGCGCACCGCCTCGATTTTGTATCCCCGGTATCCACGTATCCATACCCCCAGATGTGTGCCTGTGCACGGAGAACATTGAAGTCGGAAATTCCAACTTTTGAAGTCGGCAATTCTAATATTAAAGTCGATAATTCCAACATTAAAATCGATATTTTCAACTTTAGAGTCGACAGTCGACAATAAAAAAAAAATACGGACAGTAGCCTTTTTTGGCTTCCGTAAATTATACACACGGGTACAGTATCAAATATTGAATATACTGTTACTTCATGTATCATAATTATTTAGCAATAAAAGGCCAACACCTGGAATTGACGTCTAGACAAGGGTATCTTTCATTGACGGAACAAGATGATACAAAGACGTCAAAACCACTTTAACTCTTCTGTTTACGTTGGACGGATGAAGTAACTTACGATGCATCATAATATAGGATAATCAATATAGCTCATAATTATGGCTTTAAATAACTCGCCCAGAACTGAGGTTGTGTATATTCCAGTGTAGTTATGTATTCACGTGTCGTGGATTCCTATATTGATACCAGTGAATTATCGAATGTGCCAAGTGTAAATATTGCACATGAAATAATGTCTTTAAAATTACTCTCGGATTTTCTACTGCAAAAAAATGCTAACTATTTAATAGACGTCACTGGCTGATGATCCACGGGTAAAATAATTTGACATATATACTAGTAATTGAAGATAATTATAAATTATCCATAAAAGCTATCAAATAAAAAGATAACCAGTTGATTATCAAAATAAATTTTATCCTGCCGAGAACGCTTAGAGAATTAACTCGAGCGGGTCCGGGGAACTTGGCACTTGTTGAGTCTTCACATTGATTATATTATTAGCTCACCTGGCCAAATGAGCTTATGCCGTCACTTAACGTACGTCGTCGTTGTTTTCGTGGACAAATTTTCTAAAATCTTCTCCTCTGAAGCTACTAGACCGACAGGATGTAAAGTTGGCATGATTTTTCCTTTTAGTATTGTGCACAAAATGACCGTTGGGATTTATGATCCGCGAAAAAACATGGCTACCGTTCCTAAAAATAGAACATGGGGGTCTAAAGGCATTTTTTGCAAATAACTCAAAAGCCGTTGCCTTTAACAAATTCTAGCATTGTGTAGTATTGTTCAGCATCAAGAGACGGACCTACGCCAACATTTTCAAAACAATTCATCACTTGATGTTGGAGTTACGGCCCTGAAACAGATTTTTGCCATTTTTTATGTGCAACTTTGAAAATTTTCTTCTCTTAAATTCAGAATTCAATGAAAGTTGGCATATTAGTTCCTTCGGGTATCCCACACAATATGACCGTTGGGATTTTTAATCCGTGGAAAAACATGGCCGCCGTTATTAAAAATATAACATAGGGGTCAGAATGCAATTTTTGCAAATAACTCAAAACCGTTGCCTTTAGCAGAATTTTCGCAGGGGTAATATTGTTTAGCATCATAAGACCGAACAATGCTGAAATTTTCGAAACGATTCGTCTACTGATGTAAGAATTACGGCCCCTGAAACAATTCTTTCCACATGTACAACTTTGAAAATCTTCTTTAGAAACATTTAAGATCATTCAATGAAAATAAGCAGATTTGTTCTTTAGTGCATTATGCTTGAAATGACTTGTGAGTTTTAATCCGTGTGGCTGTCTTTACTTAAAAATTATATGTATTTGTAAAACGCATCTTAGTGAATAACTTGTCACTTTTATATCTTTTTTTTTGGCACCAGTTGGTTCATAGAATATCATGGACTTTAGACCCAGGCGTGATAGTTACCCTTGGCCTGATACCAAGGAATTTATACATTTTTTTTCGCGTGGAGTGTTTTAGAAATGGTTCAATCAGCACAAATTGCGACAGAAACTGCAAATGAAATTGAACACTAAAAGCTTCTGAAGTAAATGTCTAAAAACTAATTGTAGAGAACGAGAGAAGGAAGCCCTATTAGATTGCATTCTTTCTAAAACACCCATTGGGTCATATTTAGGAAATAGTAATAAAAATATGGGACCATGTTATGATCGTTTGAAGATTTAACTTGATTGTTAAAAAGTGTATGATTCTATGTAGCAAAAAATCAGTTTCAGAAACTTATACATGCATTCACTTCATAGAGCAAGGGAACTGGTGTGACACCCTTTTGCTCTTGTAGATCATGTGCATGCTTAGGGACAGCTAGATAATGAAATTATCCTACCTCATATACTTCATCATTTGAAGACATGTAAATAAACTTAAATCCCTTTCAGAATACGATCGCCACTTGCAATGGATTGATTTTAATATGAAATTTAGCTGATTTCCTGGGAAGATCAGAAATTTCACAGATTTTTGATAGCTTGAATAAGCCAGACCACTGTATTATAATTTGACAACGAAGAATTTGGTGAAAACTCAACTCCACACATGTTGACTTCTTGGTTTAAAGAAAAACACAGTTAAATCAAGTCTTTTAACAATATATTTTTTTCTCTCTTTTTTTGCTGGAATACGAAGTTATCTAGTTAATAGTCCTTTTCCATATTTACGGAATGCAAGCCATTTTGGCAAGTTTTTCAAAGGGGCGTAACTCACCAACACACGACGACCTGGTTGGCGGTCCCATTGGAGAAAGGAAGAACAGTTTACATTTTTCTATGAAACTAAATATTTTGAAATAAGTTATTTTAAAGTATCCAAGTACCTACTGAAACTCCAATAAATCATAAATTTCTTTAATCTTAAAATTCAAAAATAAGTCAAAGGTGTATGAAGAAGGAATATTCGTATTTACAGACATTTCTGCAAAAGTAATCGATCATAAGAGATATTAATAGTATCAAGTCACAAAAGGTATCTATTTCCATTTTTTATCACCTAAGTTTTCAAAAATATTTCGAATTGGGTATTTGACTATATAATTAGGTTACGAAGTACTGGAGACTAGGAACGAAACAAGAGGCTCCGAGTAGCCTGAATCGCTCACTTGCATAAATTTTTGCCTTTCGTCAATTGAAAGTTTCTTTTCATCTCTTATAGTTTTAAAGATATTGACTAATAAAACATCATTTTTCTCCTTTCAAGGGCAAGTAAGTATCATTTCACCAATGGAAAGTTTCTGTCATTAATTTCAAGATATTGGCTGAAAACTGTAGAAACATCATTTTTCACCTTTCAGTGGCACTACTCTAACAAGGAGTCATCTGACAACTTTGACCCAATGCAGACTTTTGTAAGGCTTATAATGAGGATCATTTCAGCAATTGACAGAATTTGGCTTAACTTACCAATACTGTTTCACTCCTGTGTTCTATTTTAAGTAACAACAGTCATGTTTTTCGTCCGATCAGTTCTATGCGGAACACCCTAAGGAACATTTATACTAAATTTGGTTCTGATTGGTGTAGTAGTTTCAGAGGGAAAGATTTATGAAAGAATTAACATTAAAATTTGAGAAAAAACGTCGAAATAGGGCAATGACTCCAACATGAATAAACAGATTAAAACGAAAATTTGACTAGTGTTAAATCTTATCATGCTGAACACTTTCACTCCGTCAGAAATTAGCTTAAACTAACGGTTTTGGAGATAATATACGAAAAACTTCTGTCTTACCCATATGGTCTATTTTAAGTAATGGCGGCCATGTTTTTCGACGGATCAAAAATTCCCACATCAATTCTATGCAGAAAACCCTAAGGAACTTCCATACCAAGTTTGGTTATGTTTAGTCTTGTAGTTTCAGGGGAGAAGAGTTTCGAAAAAAATGTTTACGACGACGGTCGCCAAGTGATAGCAATAGCTCACATTGCCGATGGTCAGGTGAGCTGGCTTTATTATGCATTTATGGGCACGGAAATTGTGTCAAAGAGATAATATTGACGCGGGAAATGTTTCTAAAAGGCAATATGAAAATAAGCTATTATATATAGTATGTCAATTGCTTATTAAACAATTGAATGGTCTTTCCCTTGAAAGCTTTTTCTTTGTAATACGCCCCCGAAGGGAGCGTTTATGGTTGTATTATCAACTTGTTTCTATATACTTATTGCAAGAAAAAGCATGAATATCCGGTTTGTACTTGCATTTTCAGGAGCTTAAAACAGCATAATGGCAGCTTCATTCGCGTATACTTGTATGTGTGCGATTGAGAGCCAAACCAGTCTCGGAAAATATTTGCTAGTTTCGATAATTAAATACAAATCGAATCATAGCTTTTCCAAGATAGGGTTGGCCGTATAGTCTGCAGTATGGCGCCCAGATGTTTACGAAAATTACGTAATCAATATAACCCATAATTCTCGGGTCATAAAAATTGCGAAACGAAAACGAACCAAAACGAAACGAAAGTAATCGATAAAAGAAAGACTCGAAACGAATCAATTCGATAAAATAAATCAAATCGTAATAAAAACATAATTAAACGATATTAATCGAAACAGAATGAAGCGAAACTAAATTGAATAAAAGAAATATTTAAATTACAAGAACCATAATGTTTATCCGTGCCGGACAATGCGACGCAAAGACATTTCGGACCATGAAAACCAATATTTCCTTATGAATGCCGGACATTTCGGCCAATAGACATATCAGACCATGACAGTAAGTCTAATGCGTTAGGAAAGAGTAATCAAGGGAACCAAGGTTATAGCGGTAATCAAAAGAATGTAATCCAGGGACAAAGACCAGATATGGAAAACAGACATACACAACAAAGAATAATAATTTTATCATTGATAGCATAGCTCAAGGAAGTAGTGCTCTAATGTTCATAACGTGCATTTGGCGAATAGGACATATATCATTGCAAAAATTACCATATTTGAAGGTTATAAATATAATATATCAAATCTGAGAACAGAGCTGACAAAAATCATCAAAGTTGTATTTAATTAATGTTTCTTCGAGAGCGTTAAAAGGTTTCACCATCATCATATTATACACAGTAAGACACTTAGTTTGATACATAAAATGCTATCCTTTACTCTTATGAGGCTGACTTTATAGCTGATCTGATCAGAAAGAAAGAATATCGTTTGGTTAGATCCTTCAATCTCAGTTTCCGCTATATAGATGACGTATTATCTTTAAACAATCCTAATTTCGGGGATTTGATACATCGCATCTACCCAAAAGAACTTGAGATAAAGGATACTACAGACACTGTGAAGTCAGCCTCATATCTTGACCTACACTTAGAAATCGATGGTAAAGGAAAACTATTGACCAAACTTTACGACAAACGTGATGACTTTTCATTCAGAATTGTTAACTTTCCTTTCATCTGTGGCAGCATCCCTTCGGCTCCTGCGTATGGAGTGTTCATATCACAACTCATACGTTATGCCAGAGCTTGCCGAAACTACGCAGACTTTTTGTATCGCGCTAGAACTCTAACAAATAGGCTTCTGGAACAGGGTTATGTTGCTACAAGATTGAAGTCATCACTACAGAAGTTTTATGGTCGTCATCATGAACTCGTGGATCGTTATGGTGTATCCATCAGCACCATGAAAACTGATGTATTCAACGGGTCATAGTTTTCCTTTCCTCGTTTGTCTACCCCTGACTTGACTTTTTATGAGCAACTCGGCGGGTGTTTCTAGAAAAGCAGAGGACGCTTACCCTACCGGTGCACCTGGTCCATGCTCCCAGTTTTTAGTGGAGTCCGAGTTGCTCATTTACTTTTGTTACTTTGTATGTATGATTTTAGTTACTTTATGTTCTTTGTTGTGAATGTCTGTTTTTTCCATATCTGGTCTTTGTCCCTGGATTACGTTCTTTTGATTACCGCTATAACCTTGGTTCCCTTGATTACTCCTCTACAACAGTTTTTTTTTGCACTTGTTGACCTTGTCAAATGCAATTGGCGAGGATTCCATCGTGATTTTTGTAATGTGAAATAAACTTGATGACCTTTCATTTGATATAAAACAACCCTATTTTCTGTGAACTTTAACATTTTGCACTTATTAACCCCAACTGGTTTCTTTTTCTGTATAACAAAATTGATATTAGTGATGTACACGTTATGATCTTTAATTTGATATGCGACAAACTAACTCTATAAAATATTTTAGTTCTTGCACTCATTGACCTTATCCAACTTATTTTTTCGGGACGAAACATCGATATTTCGGTTGTACGCTTTAAGATCTTTCATTCGATATGTTGTTGTTGTTTGTTGTTTGTTTTTGTTATTTTTGTTGTTTTTATTTTGTATGTTTTTATAAAGACTGCTACTGAAAAAGAAATTGGTGTCCAATGATTCATTAGAACGCATACATAGTTGTTTTTCAGGTGCATAAAGCATATTATTTAACTTGATTGAAATGGAAGAAAACGTTAGTTGCGTTTTTCACTCATTGACATTGACAAAATTTTGCTAAACGCAATTTACACTGAAATGTAATATGTTGAAATAAAACAAAGATGTATCTTCTTGAACTTTGCCTCCAAGGTATAAATTGAAATTATTCATTTACTCTCCAAGATAGAACTTGAATTAAGACTCGTATAATTTAGAATTCTTTAATCACAAGGCCGATTATGCCATTCATCAGGATTCTTTAACGGGCTTCTTACAGAAAAAAATTTGTTGTCTAAATGGTGTTGTATGGAAGGAGGGTAGCTGTCAAGCCATCCACTTAAAGTGATTGTTGGGAAAATTTAGTGTGTTGTATTTTGTCCCATCTCAATCAACTGTCGATTTGGGCTAGTTTAAATGACTCTTTTTTTCTTTTGTCCTTATTTGACCTTGCAAACAATATTTTATACTGTGGAAAGCCCCAGAATATTGCATGTTGCAGCAAATAAAACTTGAATATAGGGAAACATTATTGAGGATCTGACGTTGGAAAATTATCAAAATAAAAAAAATCTTTTGTATTCATTGAAAAAAGTTGCTTTGGTGCAATCAGAAATAGTGGGATCGGAAAAAAACATGATAAAGTATTATCATGAATGAGTTGTATCGACTATTCTTTCATAAGGCCATGGGGTGACTTATTAGCTCTTTGTGTACGGTAGCTTGGTTTTCAATGTCACTCTCAGAATAATTGAGACATTTTCTACATAAAACAATATCCAGAGGGCGAAACATTTCTTAATCACAACAGATATAGGACACATTTTCTCCTGTTTTGAAATTATTTGATGTTTATTGTTTTTATATGAAGCAAGAGAATTCCAATTTCTGCGTTTTGAAATTAATTAAATAACATGTTTTGTTTTGTCCTACCCCGTGCGTTTTCGGTTGAATGAACTTTTATTATATGCAGCATTGTAAGGCTAGTTGAACTCAATCACCTTTTTCTATTTGGAAATTTAACTCTACTAATTTTTCAACTATTTTTTTTTAAATGAATAGTAGTTTGCCAAAACGATGTCATTATAACTTTCTGTGTTGAAAGGGGAACAAAATAACGACATAAGAAACAAAAATAAAAACAAAGGCAGAAACTTCAATTTAATCGAGACGGAGCGGTAGCGACGGCGTCCGATATTTGTAGGAGTCTGAAATATAAATTACTCAAACTAGGTATGTCGGAAAAGACGTATTTTTTTCAGTATTTGTTTTACCTTTTAACGAAGACTTAGAACTTAATCGTAAATTTAGCAAACAGATCTTGAATTTGAGACCCGCACTAAGTGATCCAGCACCATGTTCAATACAAAGAACTGACTAATATGGTTCGTTTCATCTGCCCTATTTTATACATTATCATGGCATATGAGAAAGAAAGAATTTTGGTAAGAGATATAAATCTTAGATGTCATTGTGTTAGAAATGAACTCTATATACCACAATATACCGACTAGTAAATGGTGGCGTTTGAAGAACATGGGTACGTGTACATAACTCTGTAAAAAAATCGGTTAAAAGATTGTTACGTCGCACGCTCTTTCAGCATGCTATTGGATAATTCATTAACAGGGAATATAAGCTCTATACACAGGAGCTGACAAATGTAAAATGCAAACTATGAAGTAAACACCCTGTTAGTTAAAGAGTAAGAGTTGACTATTTATTTGCAGTATTGTTCATCACTTATCTTGGCCAAGAAATAAGTCGAAACTCGGTAAATAAGAACTCTTATCCCAGTGAAAACGAAATATCGCAGGACCGACAGACATGTCTGGTAAATTGAGTTCGGTCCTTTAAAAATATTGTTTTTTTTGGCCCTAAATAGAAGTAAAGTTAAAAATATGAGATTCGGTCTGGTAATCTCTAAACCGATTACGCATACACTGTCATCCTGTTTGTTTTTGAAGAAGGGTAGTGTATAGACGCGATGTAGACAATTGTGGAGTTTTAAATGACAAGACGTCACTTTTTTAACGAAAAGGGAGGTTAAGATTTTAAAAAATGGTAGATGAATAAGTAGAAATTATTCATTGAGATGTAGTACACTTAAGGAAAACAGATGGTACGAAATGAATATGTACATTGAATTTAAGGGAAATTAAATATAAATATGATATCTGCATGTTATCTGAAAATTTATTCAATTTGATATGGCAATTTATTAATACCATACCATACCATTACACTTAAACTGTCATATATTTCCTATCTTTTCTCTCTGAGAAAGATAAGCAGTGAAATGATTAAGAATATACAAGTTGGATAAAAAATAAAACATAATTCCGCAAGGCAGATTACAATATAGGTATGTACATCTTGATATAAAATCAACAAGATTTTAAAGATTTCTACGGAATAAACCCGTTATTTAGTGATGCACTCTATATACGCGAAGCAATGTTGATAAGGAATAGCGAACACATAACTTCAAGGAAAAGACAGAAGGTCCATATTTTGTCTTTTTTGCAGCAGCCTTGCACCTAAAAGGCTTTGTAATTCGACCATGTCTACAGTAAACGACATAGTGGCATTCCGTCATCTTGTATTTAACATTATCATTCCTGTATTAATCTTGGGAAATATTTTTGGAAGGAAGCTCTGTACACCAGTGGGTATCTCCATGACAGCTTGCTACCTGAGAGAAAAAAAATGAAATGTATGTCTCATAAATATACAATGACATTACACAGCTTGTACCACTATATAGAAAAAATACACTAGTTGATGTATTCTAGAGTATTTTATTACAGAGTCTTAGTCATCTAACTGAATAAAGTTTGTATCAAGGCTTGCGTTAAGAAGATTCGCATTGAAATTATTGAATTTAAAAAAAAATGTTTTTGGGTTTTCAATCAATTGTCTAAAGTAATCATAGCAAACTGCCAACTGTAAATAAAAAAAAATCTATTAAAGGATGCATTTATCCGGGTCGCCCTTGTTATTTTCATGATCAGTAAAATCGAATTTACTGAAATAAACGGAATGAATCCAAAACAATATTTCTATCGATCTCTCACCTGGTGGTCTTTTCAAACTTGGATATTTCAGTAATGGGTTGCGTAAATAAGGTATGTCGGTGAACCAGGCTGTTCTTTTACCGATTGGGTTCCACGATTCACCTGAGAAAAAAAAACATGCAAGAAATCCGGTACAATCTAATAGCTGATATTGTATTAGAAAGGATGGTATTATGTTCGAAATTTAAAGTTCATGTTCAGCTTTTTTAACAAAAGCGCCCGAAACAAAACGAACTTCAGAGCTTTGTTGTTGTGTTTATCATTCTGTGTAATTAAACAAAACAGAAATGGAACTCACCTGATGTAAAGAAAAATGAATGTGGTCTAAAACCAACGTCTGGTTTAGATTTTGGGACATGATTTGATGACACTGGAGGAGCTATCGGGGGTGGTTTTCTTCTAATAGGTTTTGGAAGTGGATACGTTGCACATCCGGCACCCCAACCCTGACATAGTCCAAATATACCTTGGCGTTTTACAGTCCGGTATGTCTGTATGTATTGTATTTGTATGAATACTATCAGCAGTACAAGTTTCATAATCAGCTGAAAAAGGAAAATCACGTTTAGTTCGTGGAAGAACATGTCCAATCTATGATGTTGATGATGAGAAACGACGTAATCACTTTCGAAGTGATCCTTTAGACTTACTTCAAGGACTAACTTGACGAAAAAAATGCTAATACATGTATTGATGTCTGAACTAGAATAAGTCAAGGTGTCAAATACAATGGCAATTAAAATAATGAACTAAATAAGGACCCTCACTTTCAATAACAACATCACAACAGCACTCGGATCATAAATACCAACGACTATTTCTGTGGAACTTGTTAGAAAAGATGTTTCAGTGAGAACTGCTGAAGATATTTGGAAAAAACATAAATCTCCACTGAAACACTAAATATTGGTCAAACTTGTTTGAATAAAAAAAAAAAGAAAAACAACGTATGTATCAAAATTAACAGATACAGAAGTGCAATTTTGATCATTCAATCTGAAACATAAAATTGAAAATTACCATCGTATTTTATGTAAGAATTTTAAGCTGACAGATAAAAACTATTCCCCCCTTTTTTTTGGGGGGGGGGTGTAAAATAAAAACAGATTCCCATGAAATGATGAGAATCGTTTTTCTTCTGCTTACAAAAACGTAACCGAGACATTTTTTAATGTATTGCAATACAGATAGATAAGTTCAATATGATCTGATTACAAAAGATTTGAAGTGCTCTTAGTTAACTTTTTAGGGCCCGTTTAGCACAAGAAGCAACCTCAATCGTACATGTATATGTGATGTGTTGTTGCCTTTTGATTCTAGTAATGGAGATACAAATATAGGACAAAAACTGTATTGGGTCGAAACTTTGTTGGTTTATTTCTTAAGCCTTGCATCAAATAAGATGCATTTTTAATTAATAAACATTTGTTTTACTTAAAAAAAAGTGTGTTTCTTTTAATTTTAGTTATCTCTAACTCATTTCTTCCATTTTATTTCAGTGAAATCTAGAACTTTTTTATTGCAGCTTTAAAATTATGCCATTAAGTCTAATTACAATGTACGAGAATTTTGTTACTCCTTTTATTGTTTAAGGCAAACTTCAGACAAGGCATTCCCTATTTTCACATTTATAACAGCATAATAATTAAGTCGTCCCGAAAGCGGAAATTTTACGATGTCGGAAAGTAACCGTGTTTTGACTTAGGACATATGTCTTTCCTTTCTCTATTGTTTTAGTGAGTTAACTTCCGGTGCATTCGGAAAACCTAGTTAAATCTTAATTTGTTGATGGCATGTGCATTATTTGTATTTAATGGTAGCAGTATTACAAATATAACATTAGTTTAGCTGAATTTTATCGTGAAATAACTTAATAGTGACCAGAAAACATAAATAGTTACATTAAATGGCTGTAATGACAATAATGGTAAAACTATCTAGAATCCAAAGACGAAACCAAAGACAAATAAACAAACACACAGAAATTTAACAAACACAGCAATGAACAGATACCAAACCCGAAAAAGAAACAGTAAAAAAACAAACAAACAATCAAATCACTTGAAACGCAAATAGAACACAACAAAGCATACATACAGAACAAACTAAAATCAAATATACACATACAAACTTGTAAAAACGCCGTAAGAAATACTAGTATAAAAAAGAAAATAATATCTCCATTTACTTTTTTATGTCATTCCTAATTCTGATGGACGTTTATTGCTGCTCAATCTTATTTTATGGATTCCTGATGAAAAGGTTAGTAACCGTAGTAAAAAGTTACGTGGAATTCAGGAAAAGTGGGAGTTGCTTTCATGATAAATGGTTAATTCCATGTACCCGCATAGAAGTCAGTTCCATATCTTTCAACATGACACTTATTTCATTTACTGCTCTTTACTGCAGAACTGTTTTGAATTGAAAAAAGTTCTAATCAAACGAAATTATAACAAATTTAATAGCTTGAATCTTTTACAATGAATGTAATCAGGAAGCCATTTATTAAACTGTATTATTCCATATCAATCTTGGATTGTAGAACTGAAAAATATTGTTTAACTGTACGTGTTTGCCACAGAGTTAGTGGATTATCTTACGATGTTAGCGGATTTTCTGATTTGATATTGTCAATGGAAATTCTACTGTAGCTAAGCCGTAGCACGCAAGAGGAAATATAAATTCTGATTTAAACTGAAGTGCAGCAGAGTACAGCAACCAAATCTGTATTAATAGAACTAATAGATCAATTAAATCGCAAAAATGTTACAAAATCTCGAACTAACGTGCTACAAAAATGTTACAAAATCTCGAACTAACGTGCTACAAAAGTGTCACAAAATTTCGAACTAACGTGCTACAAAAATGTTACAAAATCTCGAACTAACGTGTTACAACAATGTTACAAAATCTCGAACTAACGTGCTACAAAAATGTTACAAAATCTCGAACTAACGTGCTACAAAAGTGTTAGATAGGTCGAACGTAGCCGGAACTTAAATGCTGAAAAAGTGTAAATAGCTCAAATCAACGAGCCCCTACAGTTTTCAGAATAAAGAAATTAAGAAAACTCTCTCTTAACATAGACAAGTAAACATGGTATATGTTAAGATGTAAGAAGCCGGTTGCATCATTACTTGCATATTAATTCCTACAGTCAGTACTGAAACTTGACGCTCGCAGTACATTTTATCTGAACCTGTTAATATGTTTTATATGTGGTTAAGGCATTCCGATTCTGCTTACACATTTTTAAAATTATTTTACAGCATTTTTGTATTGCACAAGGATAAGATATATTTTTCAAGATATGTATTGCATATCTATACACCAAATAATTATTTTACTGTATGAAATACAACATATGATTCAGTGACACAGATCTTACTTGCCCGTTACCTTTTTGCATTAGTATCCATGGGAATAACATTTGATTTGATGAAACTAGTGAAATTTAAATCCGTAGATTAATTATTTTACGAATTTGCCATAAGGGACTAACGAGCTATGCCGAGTGTCGTGTTTCAAAAATAACCATATGCATTTCACAAATTGTCCAAACTTATGAAAGTGTGGACAGTGGAATCAATATCTTTTTGCTGTTTATCTTTAAGATGTTAAAATATTGTCAAGTGAGATATTTAAAGCTAGAAATGCTGATTTGCGGGTCATCCAGGACATGAAATATTATTGCAAAATTGCAATATGTAGTTAATAAAAAACATGATTTAAAAGATATCATATTTGCTTAATATCTACTACAAAAAAATTATATCTTTCTTTTTTCTGTTTGATTACTTACATTGGGGCTAATTATATTTACATGTATTCAAAAAGTGTAATCTGTTTTGTAAATAATATACAATTTAACAAAGTTAAGTGATTTTACTGATTATATTTTCACTGTGAAGACGAGAGTTCTTTCAAGATTGGGATTGTAGAAATTATCTAAAATTTGACGGTCAAAACTTTTTGTACCCATATAGTTAAAAAAAAAAAAACATACATACAAGGAAATGACTTGTGAAAACATTAATTAGCATTATTTCATAAATTTAATTTCCGCATGTGGAATTTAGATACTTTGGAGCTATTTGAAGACTGGTATTTCTTATGTGGCTTGCTGTACTTGGTAAAGTACCCAAAATCATGACTTTGTGAGAATTTGTGTTTGAATTTATAGATATTAATGCCGTAAACGGATGCATACAAGTTATCATAGTATACACAAAATTTGATTACAATCGAGAAGAAGTGTGTAAAATATTCCTCGCTTTGGGAACTTTTGACAATTTGTTAAGTTTTTTTTTTTATTTGAAACTTGTGAAGAAAATTAAAATCCTGCATTCGACATACGTAGCTGAAACGTGTTAATATTGTAAAGTACGGATATAAGATAAAAGCTTCTGTGAAATACTTCATTCATCTTTTAACTGCTTCAGGCGAATTTAGTCTTGTCGTGAAGTAACCGTTTAATTTTTACTATATATTAATATGATGGTAGACATCGGGTTGCCCACATAACTCATAATATCCCATTATCTTGTTAGTAAGTTACTCATTCATTGCTAAAGTAAGTTATGTTTTAATGATTTTTGGAATATCTGAACTTACCATTAAGGTTTACTTCAGCAAACATTGGTATGATGTGATCAAACTCATGAAATGTTCTGAAATGTCACTCTATATTAATCAGGCAGTGTTTGAAACATGGTATTAAAAAAAACCCCACCGTTGTAAGTGTTATTTGCATATTTTCCTTATCAGAATCAGAAAAAAAATTATACCATTTTGATAAATTGTGCTGTAATTTCATTTAAATGCAATGAAAATGAATATTTCCAGGGAAGATTACTCTGTCAAAAATATCATTTTAAACATATTCTGAACAGATCCTGTGATGCGGGAATCAAATCGTGATATTTTCAAATAAAGAAATGGTGAAATGTATTTTGTTTTGACATACATGTTTCTGATTTCTTCCATTTTGCCCGATTCTTTCAGAGACTTGTACTAAGTGTATAATCAGCGCCAGTGATCCAGTGATATAACATGATTTAGTAATCTTGTTCGGCTGCCCCTTAGATGTTAATTTGAATATTGCCTGTCCTTTTAAATTTGTGTATGTCCAGGGTTAATTGTCGATATGTTGTTCATCTGTTGTCAGTGTAATGTTTAGTAGCAAAATCGTAAATGTGAACGATAAAGTGCATATCACTTAAAAAAAGTTTTATGTAGCTAGGTGACCTTTACTAAATGGTTGTATTTAGATATGTCCCTTTATAAATAAAAGAAAACCAGTAAATAATAATCAGCTGCTAGATACCCTCAATTAGGAGTTTGCAAGTTATACTTTCGATAGCCATATACTTCGCTTAAGCGTCACGATTTTTCTGTAATTTGTTCTCTTGAATTTATATCTGTCGAGTCTGATTCTTAATAAGATGACAGTCGTCCTTCTGTGGCTAATATTGACATTTGTTCTTCATTTATATTTAGTTAATTGGAAATTAGCACTTACTGGATATGTAACAGTTTCTTTCTGGCTTCTTTTATTGTAAATGAGAAATCATAATGATCTTTAGTACTATTCCGATATTATTCTAAGATTTAGTTATTTTGAAGATGGCCAATAACAGAATATTAGTTTATTGTTTTACATTGTATTACAAATGTACAGTGCAATGATAGTTAGTTTTTTTTCTGGCTATTTTGACAAAGAATACATATTGAACATACTTAGAATAGATGTTCTGATTAAGAATGTTCTGTAGTAACATAATCTACATTCAGAGACTTAGTACTTCTCTGTCAAAGAATGGGGCAAAATATGTAACGTGCACATGAAGAAAAAAACGCAGAGATTTTATTGCATTACCACAGTATTTATACCTCATAACCTCCAGAAAAAAAATCACCAAAGTGTTTGTAAAGGGTGCCATTTTAAGACTTTGAAAGGCCAAATTTAGTTGAAATGCACTATGGAAAAATGGCGGGAGAATTATTCTATATTTCCTCTCTCCTTTATAAGCAGACTAGCAATATCTACGTCACAGATGCTTTAGGATAAATTTTAGTAGTATTTTGGTAGTTTTTTTTATAGATGCATTAAATATATTTTTTGAAAAAAAGACCAAATTGAGAAAAATGATGTGCCACCAATTGCATAATTATCACAAAAAATGATATTTAATTACTAAACGAACTAAAGCAAACAAGACTCCTTTGTTTTTAAAATAAGAAGATGAGTTTAAATGAGTAAAAGCTCGTTGATACTAGTAACATAATGGTATTATATTGATTTATTGCCTCCGACATATTTATTTCTGATCTATTGACTAAATTTTAGCGTAAATTCGGATTAATGTTCAGTACTTAAACTTGTGTCGCACAAGGCAATAATATGTCTGAACGTCGTGTGTTTTTTGGTGGTCCGTTCCATTTAAGGTTAACTTGTTGGCGTATTTGAGAATCGACTCTCAGATATCTTTAACCTTGCATACCTCGTAGTTTCAAATGTGCTGTCTCTTTTTTGTTTGTTTTTGTAAGTTTCAACAAAATTGAATTGATTATCTGTTGAATTTATTTAACTGAAATATAGTTTTGAAACATTTAGTCTTATTTATCGTAAACTGTGCATATTTATAACGAACACATCAAAGATGTATACCTCACTTTTTGGGTGATTGGAACGCAAAAAAAAGGATTAGGAAAAATTCTTGAATGTTAAAATTTAATTTGTATGTACGGTTTGTAAATAAAAAAAACTATTATATCTGTATTTTTGATTTCTGAAGCTTTGCGGATATATTTCTTGAATTATTTTCATTTCCGTTTAGAGATATTACCTTATGCTATTACAGCATGGAGTGTTTTCTCGGTCTTTAGACCTTTACCTAAAATGTCAATAATTCGAAATTTTGTGAAGGTGATTTACTACTTACTTAAAACTATGCGTGATTTTAGGTAAATATAAAAATCAAATATTTTGAGTATAAGGTCAATGAGTTTTAATAAATTCTCAGAGCACAGGTATCATTGGTTACAACTAGACTTATTGAAATTTCAAATTACATACAATTCAGCAACGTTTTTACGCTTAAACGCTCTAGGTAAATAATTTGGTATTCATTAATTGGCTTGTCTGAGAGCCTTTAACTTTTCCTTTATAATGTGGGTCATTCAAGTTATGATTTGTTTATGCTGAACTATAGATACAAACAAACGCATTTTGTATTGTAGTTTAAGAACTTCCCTATTTCGAGTTTTTTTATTATTACAGCTTCAAGTGAAGTATAGTTTGGAATAACGTAAACCTTGCAATAGTTCCTGTATTACAAAAAAGAGAAAGAAACAAAAAACAAAACAAAACAAAACCAAAAAACCAAAAAAAAACTTCGTGTTTTGAGACCAAAAAATACAGATTTAATAGAATTTATTTTGTGGTATTTTGAAGAATAACACTGCTCCATTGACTTGTTGTTGATTATGTAATGAAACCACTGATTTGATATTGGAAATGGTAAAGTATGATGAACGATTAACGTACATATGATCAAAATTACTATTACGAGTACATTCATTGGTTATGATATAATCTTGAACTATATAATCGAAAAGTGTTATAATTAGATATTAGTAAAGCATTGGGTGAATAGTTTGTATCAATACCTTGTGTAGCAAATATATGACAAGAGTGCCTAGAGAGAACGGCACGGGAATTATAATTAGATTACTGAATTGTAACATTACAACGAGAGGGAAGTTTTTAGTCGTCAACATAAACGGAAGCGCCAATCTACATGTACATCCCTCCGAAAGTTGACTATAATATCTATTAAACAACCAAGTTGTTTAGTAACACAAATAATAAACAAAAGGAAAAAAGCAAATGATACCAATAAACTGTTAATTCAGAAATTATTGCGAAAAAGCAACAGTCTCAAAGTCGCAATATTGAAATCTCGCATATGAAATTTTTACATGAGTTGATGCAGAAAAATACTCACAACCGCTTAAATAGCAATAACGATATCGCAATTATTAATGACATGCAATAATTTCTGAATTAAGGGAAAATGTCATAAAATGTCATGAAGTGAATCAGTTTAACACAGTGTTTCATACTTTTGATCACTTGTGTTTTCGCACAATTTTTACTGTTTTTTTTTAAATACATGTTTGATCCAACATTATATGGTCCTGTTAACACATTGTATTGAATTATGTTTATTCATTTTAAATAATGCTTTACGTATAATAAAAATGGAAAATTATATATGTATTATAAATAGAACTGCCGACCATGGACAAGTAGTGTATTTAAATGTTTATATGTTTACGTAATGAGTTGTGAGTGTTATGTACAATTTCTGGGGAAAAATGCTTGGGGAATGCTTTGGTCCTTATGAGATGACTGTTGTGCCTTTGAAATATTCCCGATTTACGGTTGTCATACCTCCACTCAACGATTTGTTTTTATAGATGAGGTATACGTTGTAAGCGATTTTTTTTTTCGCTATCCGATATCAGCTGTTTGTACGAATTGGAGTACATCTAGCAAGACAACGCGACGACAACGCGTGCGACTTCATGCTTTGTCTACCATTTCTTTCGGCTTTAGCATTTTTTTTCGCATATAAACTTAGAAAGAATGTAATATCTTAAATACGCCTTATCGAACTCAATAAATATGTAGCTAAGTCATTAACACACCTGTCCGACTTTCCGTCCATTACACAGTATAATCGTTCTCGGGCCTACGTTGGAAAAAAATATCAAAGGATGCCAGCATGAATGTTTTGGGAACTAATGATTTTCGGTCGGTTAATAGTATATTTACACTTGCTGCAACGTTTAGAGGTTTTGAAGCGACGAAAGCCGTACAGAAAGTGAGAGAACTTTTTGAAATATATTCCTTTATTTGTGAAATATTTCCATGCGTTGTCCAATTTTGTTTTACAATGGAAAACGGCTTTTGCAGAATCATTTTTCTTTAGAAATCAAGTAATAGAACGTTTCAGGATAATTTTCCTAATACACGTCCATTATCAAAACTTTTTAAATTCAGCATTCAAATTGTACTAATTTCTTAAATACTGATCACACGTAATGAATATTATTATTATTATTATTATTATTATTAAAGTTGTCTACACTAATGACGATATTTATAATAATAAAACTTCGAAGTTAGTTTGTCTAGAAAATTGAAGGATACTTACATATAACTTCGGTGAAAACTTACCTTTTGATTTTGAGTGTATTATGAACTCCAAGTAAAGTGACTTCAACAGAGATGAAAAATCATTACGCATCTTTATAGTATCTGATCTTGTGTAGGCAGAGGCTGTCAATACCATGTTCTTAATTATGCTTTAATTATTATTTCTAGTTTTAATTGTATTTATTGTAGTTGATATACAAACAAGCTGATTGGCGACAGTTTATGAGTGGGGAGTACAATTGTAATGGATCATATTTATCACATTGAATTTATAATTTTGCTTTTTTTAAGGTGTAAAGTGTGTAATTGTACGTACACATTTTTATGTTTGAAGATGTATTTAATATAGAGTCGCTTTAACTAAGAAAAAAAGCGAGGTAAAAAGGGACATAAAGATCACTTTTCCATTCTTTCCTTTCAGCTTGGTTTTTAGCGAAATTTTTAAATGCTTTGTTGAATGTGATCTCGACTGTATAATACAAAAAAGTAGTATTAGTTATTTTGATTTTGGTGCGCATTTATATTACGTTGTTTTTCTCGTTATTTAACATTTTCTCAATCACTGTCGGCCCATTACATTTTTATGAGTATAACATCTGAAATGCATTTGAATTTATAGGTCTTTTTTTATTCTTATTTTCATCCCGGTGGGGTTGTTCTCTCTTTGACATACACACCATATATCGTTATATCTTTTAAGTGATCATAATCTGGTGAATAGATGAATGTATTTTTTTAGCTCACCTGGCTGAAGGTCATGTGAGCTATTGCCATCACTTGGCGTCCGTCGTCGTCGTTAGCAATTTTTCAAAACTCTTCTCCTCGGAAACTACTTGTCCAATTGGAACAAAACTTGGAATGAATGTTTCTTGGGGAATCCTGCATAGAATTGATGTGAGGATTTTCGATCCGTCGAAAAGCATGGCCGCCGTTACTAAAAATAGAACATAGGGGCCAGACAGTAGTTTTTCGCATATATCTCCAAAACGGTTGGGTTTAGCCAAATTCTGAAAAGAGTATAAGTGTTCAGCATGATGAGATTTATCTGCGGTCAAATTTTCATGTTAATCTATGAAGCCATGTTGGGAGTTATTGCCCTATTTCAAAGTTTTTTGCTGTTTTTAATGTTATTTATTTCAAAAATATTCTCCTCTGACACTACTTTACCAATTGGAACCAAACTCGGTATAAGCGTTTCTTAGGGTATCCTTCATAGAATCGAAGTGGGGTTTTTTGATCCGTCGAAAAACGTGGCCACTGTTACTAAAAATAGAACATAGGGGTCAGACAGTAGTTTTTCGCATATATCTCCAAAACCGTTAGGTTTAGCCACTTTCAATAGCTGAAATGATCCTTATTTCTAGGACTACAAAAGTCTTTAGGCATAAAATTTGTCAGACGCTTTCTTATAAGAGTTATTGCCCTTGACAGGGGAAAATGCCAGGTTTTTTCTTACAGTTTTCAGCCAATGTCTTGAAAACTGTGATAGATTTAGACTTTCATTTACTGAAATGATCCTTATGATAAGTCCTATCAAAGTTTTCTTCAGTCAAAATTGTTGGACAACTTCTTGTTTAATTTATTGCCCTTAAAAGGCAAAATTCAACCAGGTGAGCGATTCAGGCTCCTGGGAGCCTCTTGTTACTTTAAAGTCTGCTTATGCATTTTGCTACATTTTGCGTTAATAGGCTTTGTAACACGTGAGAAGAATATCACTATACTAACTCTCCTGAGAACTTAATAATATTTTTGTTTTGTATGTCTGTCCGTCCATCACGTCTTGACTTTGGTTCGTTTTATCTTCTGAGCAATTCATTTAGGTTGATATGAAATCTTGCACAGTTATTAGAATCCTTTGTAGATGCTGATATTTCTGATTTCCACAATCAAAGTACGAACGTAGACTTACAAGAAAATTTGAGGAGACAAAAGTTTCCAATAGGTTTCCAAAAAGACAGAAGAATACATATTGTTTTTTTTTTTTTTTTTTTAAATTAATATTAACATAATATGTCTTTCTCCTATCCACTTGTGTGCAATGAATATCAGAAACAATGATCAATTTTTAGTTATGCAACATAAAAGTTATTGCAACCGATTTCTTAAATGTTGGATTGGAACGAAATCACATACAGTTAATTAGTAAAATGCCTCAAGTTTAAGATACTTAAGCCCTAGAACGGCAAAGAAAATTTAGCAGGTGGACGACTCAGGCTCCTTGGAGCCTCTGGTTTTCTTCAGAATCATGAAGCATTCCAATGGCGAAGAAGAGTTTGTTTTGTTTATTTTGAAATTGATCGTCACGTAATAAATTATTAATTAGACATTAGACGTAAGTGTTTGATATAATAGAAACATGCCTTAAAAGTATCGATAAGTGACACCGATTTTTCCGGATATTATTTGTTTACGATGTGTTTACACCTTTTCTGCCTTTCAATGTGTTCCTTCTCTTAACAAACGCATGTACTGCAGAAAAATGTACGAAATTATAATTCAAGTTGTAACGTGGCTTAGTTACCGTAAATATTCAATTGGTAAAAATGCAAATATTTGAAATCTAAAATGAGAAGAAAAGGTAGGTCCAAAGGGCGATGTGAGCTTGTGCCATTATCGGTTTTTGTTAAGGTTCGTATTGCTGGTGCTTTAAACTTTTTCATGTGACGTCTTGTTTCCTTGTCTTCAGTTTTTTTTGTGTATTCAATTTAATTTGGTTCGCTGCATTGTGTATGTAGATGGTCTTTGTATCGTGTGTTGACGTTGAGGCAATGTTTTGGGATTTTGACCTATTTAAATCATCCCACTGCTGACGCTTCTGTAGTTTTGCCCATATTTGGTGTCCGCCGTCGTCGTCGTCCATTTCTGATAACAATTCTTTTCAGGAATGGCTTATTTTAAGGAAAGTTAACAAATGTTCCTTTATGAAACCTGCAGAAGACGTGCATTTGTTCCTTGAAGAACATTGGTGCAATGTCTGTTAATAGGGGTAATGGCATTTATATATATAACAAAAATCTCCAAAACCGTTAGGTTTAACCAAATTTTGACATGGGTAAAAGTGTTGAATAGATCTATCCCGGGTCAAAATTTGGTTTTGATATGTTAAGCCATATTGGAGTTTGCCCGTTTTCAACGCTTTTTTTTCTCCCTATTTTTAATGTTTATTTCTTTAAAAAATCTTTTCCTCTGAAACTACTTGATTAATCAGAACAAAACTTGGTATACGTGTTCCCTAGGGTGGTCTGCATAGAAATAATTTGAAGATTCTTGATCCGTCGAAAAACATGACCACCGTTAGTAAAAATAGAACATAGGGATCAGACAGATGTTTTTTTTTTGTTTTGCATATATCTCAAAATTTGTTAGATTGAGCCAAATTATGATATAGGTTAAGTGTTCTGCATGATGAGATCAATCCCTAGTCATAGAGTAATCAAGGGAACCAAGATTCTAGCGGAAATCAAAAGAGTGTAATCCAGGGACAAAGACCGAACATGGAAAACAGATAAACACAACAAAGAACATAAAGTAACTAAAACTAAAATAATGCATACAAAGTAACAAAAGTATATGAGCAACTTGGACTTCACTAAAAATGGGAACATGGACCAGGTGCACCGGTAGGGTAAGCGTCCTCTGCTTTTCTAGAAACACCCGTAACGATCCACGAGTTCATGATGACGAGCGTAAAATTTCTGTAGTAATGACTTCAATCTTGTAGCAACATAACCCTGTTCCAGAAGCCTAATTGTAAGAAGTCTAGCGCGATACAAAAAGTCTGCGTAGTTATGGCAAGCTCTGGCATAACATAAGTTGTGATATGAAAACTCCATACGCAGGTGCTGAAGGGATGTTGCCACTGAAAAAATTACGTAAAGTTTAGTCAATAGTTTTCCTTTACCATCGATCTCTAAGTGTAGATCAAGATATGAGGCTGACTTTACAGTGTCTGTAGTATCCTTTATCTCAAGTTCTTGTGGGTAGATGCGATGTATCAAATCCCTGATACTGGGATGTATTCGTTTATATCTGTTAAGCCATGTCGGATTTAATGCCCTTTTTTGCAACGTTTTTTCCCTGTTTTAATGTTATTTCTTTAAAACATATTCTCCTCTGACATTACTTGACCAATTAGAACCCAAGTTGGTATGGATGTTTCTTATGGTGTTTTGTATAGAACTAACGTGGGGCTTTTTGGTCCGTGGAAAAACATGTCCGCCGTTTCTAAAAATAGAACATAAGGGTGAGACAAATGTTTTTCGCATATTTATCAAAAATCATTAGGTTAGGCCGAAATCTATCAGTTGTCGAAATGATCCTCATTATAAGACCTACTAAAGTAGGTCTTATAATGCATTCGTTCGAAGTTGTCAGATGGCTCCTTGGCGTTTGAAAAGTGAAAATTGTGTTTGTTGTTACAGGTTTCTGCCAATATTTTGAAAACTATGATAGATAGAAAGAAACTTTCAATTGCTGAAATGATCCTTATGGTAAGACCTACAAAGGTTTGCGGTGATCAAAGTTGACTCCTTGTTAGATTTATTGCCATTGAAAAACGAAAAATGATGTTAATAGAAGTTTTCAGCCAACACCTTGAAGACTATAATAGATAAAGAGAAACTTTCTATTGATAAAATGATCCTTATGATAAGCCTTACTAAAGTCTTCGTTGTGTTAAAATTGGCGGACAATTCCTTGTTGAAGTTATTGCCCTTGAAAGCAAAAAAAAATAAAATAAAAAGTAATAATCATGGGAGGGATTCAGGCTCCTTGGAGCCTCTTGTTTAATCCACATTTTCAGTTATTGTGTGTTTGTTTTGGTAATTATTGCCCCGTGATTGTTAATTAAGTTGTCTCTGAGTAATGTAATAAACCTCAAATGCATCAGAGTTAGGAGTATGTTAAGGGAGACATAGCTTACTACTGAAGGGATTTTATTAGTCTTGTTATATATATAGTTTATAGACAACTCGTCAATATGTGATTTGAAGATCATCACAAACTCATGATTCCTTAAAAGCTACTGACTAACAAACATTTGGTAGCGTTATTTTTGGATATTTTTTTCACGTCAATTCACGACTAGTTTTCGATCTAAAAATCAGGCGTGATTAAGTTTCACGGTATTATTTGACTATATTATATTGACGTTAAAAATCTTGAGGACTTTTAATCCATATTAAATCAGACACCGCCAATGGTAGAGGTGCTTCAATGGCAGAAAGAAAAACACCAAATAAACGATGGTTTTCGGTCTACATATATATATATATATATGTATATGTAACAATAGTCTTTTCTGCTTTCATCAAGAAAGCCTACGTACATTTCATATTTCAATCAACCAAGATATGACAACGATAACTCTTTCTTTATAATTTATAATCTTAATCTCAAAAATATAATCATAGACTGGTTACGTGATCTGTAAATGTTTTTGAATGAGAAAACGTGAACCACCTCCTGTCAAATTTTCATTAAGACTGCTACTTACGGTATGAATGAACAGCAGAAAGGTCAAAACAGTGCTTCAAACTAATATTTGTCACTGGATCCTCAATTCCTCTGATGAATGTTGTAAAAGCTAAACATTTGAAGTGTTCTCGCTAGATCGTTACATCTGGGAGAATCTAGACTATTTATTTCCTGGCATTGGGTCTCGTGCTTGAATTCATATAATAAATTTAGACTACATATTCTGTTGGGACATCATTTAAAATGTGGGGGGGGGTACTTTTAACTATCCCAGGGACATTTATTTAAAGGAAGAAAGGTCTTTTACTCTGATATTAGAAACTTGTTCATGACTTTGAAATAACGGCAAAATCACGTTTTTTTTTCAGAAAATTTGGTTTTAGAACAATTGAATATGTAGTGGTGATAGCAGACTGTATCATTGCGCTGAAGGTTGTTTAGTTTTATTTCTGACCTTCTTTCTATACGACATGTTCTGTGAAGCCATGGTTGTGGCTTACTTCTTCTGGTGAAAGGATTGCATGGAAAAAAGTATAGCCCTAACTAAATGTGTGGTTTTTTTCACAGAACGCGTTATAAAAGTAGGAATTTAATTTCAAAATTATTATTTATTTCTTTGTCTACTAAAAACTTAAAAAAACTCTTCTAATTGATAATGATTTATTGTATATTTCGTAATTTCTACGTGAAGTGGAATTTTAAAGATTTTGTTTTTGGTTCAATAGTGAAGAATGTATTCTAAATTATTTTACACCATGGTAATTCGACAATGACCGATAAATTACATAAAATCGAAATAATGATATATTTAATAATTATTTGTTTTGAACGTTTTATTTATTACTCTGAATACCAGTAACATAATATTTGCCTTCCGATAATTCAATTTTTATTATTTGTTATTCTCTATTCAAGATAGTAATCATATTTGTCGTCACACACCGCATATTGACGGAATAGTGGTCAGTGTTTTTGACTGTTACCCAGTTTCCGACCCTTGTATTGGCGGTTTTTCGATAGTTGCATCATTAACTTCATTCATAAATAGTCAATTGTCATGTGTTGTGTTAGAGTACTGTGCTTCCGTAAAGAATCGGGATCGAAAGTTCAGAAAGGGTAACGTTCTCGATTACTGATTAGAAAGCTTTTTGTTTTTTTAAATGTTAGTTTCGTTGTTGGGGAAAATTTTGAATTAGTTATTCTTAAGGTTCATCATTACCTTTCGACAAATGTGGCCTCAATTTCACTCACTAATTACCTTCTGACTACAGACAAAACTCTGTATTCAGAAGAATTTTACGACATAGCATCCCGTAGATATTAGAATGTTGAATTCATTTTATGTAAAATTATATCAAAAACTGGCCGACTTTTGCTGGAGAGAGAGAGAGAGAGAGAGAGAGAGAGAGAGAGAGAGAGAGCAAAAACGAACTAACTCTGGATTATGTTCTGAGCATTAAATATAAACTCTATACACATTGACATGCTGGTCAATAGAAGGACAATAGCCACCTACACACGTAAGGTGATTTAAACTGTGTAAATGAGTGGACCGTATCAAGTGATTCTCAGGTGTTTCTTTATTTTTGTACTCTCTGTAGAATTGAAAAAAAAAATAACCCTGCAAAGGTCAGGTCAGTCTTGGATTTAATTTTACATAAACTCGTTGTGTTTTTTTCATATCTATGGGATGCTATGCATTAAAATATTACTAGATACATAGGTTTGTCAGTAGTCAGAGGGAAAATTGTGAAATTAGGGCCATATTTGTCGAAAGGTAATGATGAACCTTAATTACACTTTTCTCTGTGAATTTGAATAATGGTTTTGACTTAATTATGAAAAACACAATTATTGATACCAAACATATAGAATAAGCACAAACACAACAATCAAGTCGGTGTAAATATTCTTTATTGATTTTAATATTTTTCAGGTAAATATGTAGGCAATCGTCCAATAAAACTCAGGAAAAGTAACTGGAAGGACCGAAATATAGACATCGTGCGACGGAAAGAGAAGGAAAAGAAACGTCTCGGGCTGCGGTAATAAATAGTAAAGTAACAAGTGAATTGTTGTATTGATTAGGACTGATTATTATACTGGAGAAGATTTTGTTGGATGTACTTTTTGCCCTGTTGGGAATGAGAAATAAGCGAAAACCTGGGCTTCAAATTTAAAGGTTCTTTGAAGAAATATAAGATGATATGTTTTACTATATCCAGATTTAGTATGGTGGTTCAATTTATCATAATCTTTAAACGTTGCATTGATGATAGAGCAATCAGTATGTTGCTTCATATGAATGAATTTCATTTTCTTTGAACTGCAGTTTAACTTTATGTATTTCAAATCATGATGAAAACATCCACAGCTGTATGTGTTTTTATCAATAAATTACTAAACCTAAAAAAAACTTACATGAGGATGGATTCCTTCCTTTTTACTCGTTTTTTTCTCTATATTACAAGACAAGACACGACACAGTGGTAGTTCCTAGAATAGTAGAGGTACTTACTCTACAAATTTTCTCATGTTTATATTTGATGTTTCTCGTTTCTGTATTGTAAACTCCTTTGTACGTTAGCATTGATTGAATATTTTTATCATATACTTGGTACTCAATCCAGCTGTTTTGAATATCGTATCTGATAAAACAATGGCTATTTTATTTGAATGAGGCATTGTGACGTCACAACCTTTACCGCCCCCATTTATCACATTCATATTCAGCTTTCTCTAACGTTGTTGTTCTCGGCGTTTCTCGTGGTTTTTCTGATTATCAGACGATAGAAACGTCCAGCATGGCAAGGAGCCCACACGTATTAAAGTTTGGAAACGAGAAATACAACAGTTTCAATCGAAATTAACAAATGGAAATCAAAATGTATTTGAGCATCAAAACCATACCGGAGGAACGATTATTAATTCAACAATAAAACATCTTTGTGACTTACAATATATTGAAATAGCAAAATACATCATTCTAAAACTATCTTTTTCAAATACATGATGGAGCGTAAAATTACATAGCAAACTGTATCACATATCGTATCACCCTCGGGCCAAAGACCTTCTGGTTGGTATTGGTATCTCGGGATGAAACGGTGTGTGATACAGATTTTGCCATGTATTATGCTCTATAAAACGATTTAAATTCATCCGATTATTTTTTTCCGAAAAATACATCATATGTTTTTGACCTGAATCGCCGTTTCTATGTATTGTATTATTTTGCCTAGGTGTTAAACGTCTGCTGTTGAAAAAATATTGAAAATTGTTTTGTTGGGATTCAAAAGAAATTTTCTGTGAGTTCTATTTTTCTATTCCAATTATCTGAACATAATATTGAATGAAAAGCCCTTTTTTATTTTCGGTATGATCATAAGTCATTTCACACTTTGCGTTAAAGTTTTTTTCTGTCTTGAAAAGTTGTTTAGGCACACCTTCAAGGATACAGCTGATCACAACTTTATATTCCAGACTAATATATGCTATTTCTTTTCCTTTCTTTGCTTTTAAAACATATACTAAACGTTATTGTACTACGGAAGTAAATTATGTACCATCGTGGTGCATTAGATAACGGAGATATGAATTAATGTTTACTTTATCGGAGCTTTCATCTTCTAAGTTGTCCATCTGTACATTGTTGCATCGTATGTAGTTGGGAACGAATACCCTTTCCGACCCTATTTAAAAATTGCGGCTTACAATTGACATTTCAATTCTGTTCATTAGCTTGAGTATAATCGTAAACATATTGGTGAAATCATACCACAAGGTACCATACCACAAAATGAAGCCTGGAATTGATTTTTGGTGTTGTGACTTGAATCGTTTAAGGGCCATAAAGGGACAAGAAACATGGTTTCTTGATGTCGTGGTTATTTTTTATGTTCGAGCAATAACTAAGTAAATGAATTTAGGGGTTGTGACTTGAACTTTCAAAGAATTATGAGCCTAAAAGGGGCCAGAAATTCAGGATCTTCTTTTTAAATCTTGGCCATGACTTTAGTAAACTTTATTGAATCCCTTTGCAATAGTACCATAATGTACCACATCATTAGGTTTTTAATAAATTTTTATATAAAGTGGCTTTTTTCTATTTAAATAGTAAATATCCCTGTTGCATTTTTCAATCAGATTTCAGATATTGTTTACTGCTTTCGAATTATAATGGGTTTAAGGGCCACACACGAAAAAATGTATTCATCTGTCTGTTCCCGACGGTTTCTAAGTGATAACCTTAGAACTAATCAATTTCAAAACTTTTCGCAGTTGTTGAATATCATCGAAAGACAGGTTTATCTTAATTTTCAACAAATCCAAAATGTCGCTTTCGAGTTAGGCCATTTTGAGCATTTTCATTCTCCTTTTTCACCATTACGTGGGGGATATCGCTGAATGTTCCACTGGTGTTATATATGTCAATGGTTTTATGAGGTTTTGTGTTTTTGTATTTTTAATTGTTCGATGATATAGAAAAGAAAGAGGACAAACCTCAAAGTCATCAAAGGTTAAAGACTAGGCAGTGAAAACAGCCACACATTACAAACTAAAGAACATAAAATAACCAAATTATCATGGCTAAAAATGAGCAACTTGGACTCCTCTAAAAAATGGAAGCATGGACCAGGTTCACCGGAAGGGTAAACGATCTACGAGTTTAAAATGACGATCAGAACTTCTGTAGTGATGACTTCAATATTTTGAAACATGAACTTTTTCCAGAAGACTAATTGCAAAAAGTCCTCGTAGTTACGGCTAGCCCTGACATAAAGTATTAGTTGTGATATTAAATCTCCATACGTAAGTGCTGACGGGATGCCTGCAGCCACAGATGAAAGGAAAGTTGACAATACGGAATGAGAAGTCATGGCGTTTGTCGTATAGTTTTGTTAAAATACACAATATTATGATTACAAATTATGAGAACTTCAAGACAAAACAAAGGAAAACAGAAAAAAACAAACAAACGGAAAAACAAAAACAAAACAATTTTAAGCCAACCACACAAGTTATGTTTAGCAAGTGCAACATTATTATAATATTTTAACGTCATTATACCTAAATATATCCTCATCAGACATTTCGTGTATTGTCTGTTTTTTTCTATTTTTCATAATTGCGTATATATTTAAATGATAGTAATAGAAGAAGAGACGAAAAAGAAAACAAAAACAAAACAAACCAAGAACACAAAACACAACTAAAAACAGCAAAATATTACTTTTTCCTGGATTCGATATATGCCCTTATGTTTATTATACTTTCAGCAACAACTGATAGAAAACAAAAACAAAAAAGAATGATACGAAGTAAAACAGTTGTTACAATCGCTTTATTGACATTTATGAATTCTTAACATTACAGCAGTGTCACATGATATTTAAACGTTATATGCAGTGCCGTTTTGCTCTTTGTAAAAGTATGAAAAATTACATGTAAGAAAATGTTTATAATATCCTCATAAATACCTTAAAATACGTCTCATCTTGCATCATTTACTATTCAGAACTACATAACTTGTAGGTCATTGCAACCTTGCAGCATTTTGTGTATAAAATTGTCGTTTGTTAGGATAACTGCATATGCATGTTTTCTTATTAGTAATCAAAGGTCATTCTTTAAAATCCAGGTTTGTAACAACGTTACTTCTCAGCCGTGCATTTTACTTTGTACCATTATCTTTTTTACCATAAGACATTGGTCTATCAGGAATTTCCCTACTTTCTCTTTACACTACACAAAACGTACCTTAAATGTAATTTCTTTTATACCATTCAATACTTCTTTTTTTAAAATCGGTACTTATGTTTCAAGCAATTATTCAGCTAAATAATTGTCTATTTTTTTGCAAATGAAATTAAGATTTATTTTTGTAATCAAATAAAGATTTGAGGGGCTCTTTAAAGGGAAAACGTTGAGTGAAAAAAATGTAACTACATATTGCTTGAAATAATGAACAAATGTCTACTTAAGTACACAATCTAAGAATCATGCAAAATGTGATACATGGTTTGGGAGTCTACAAATTTTTATTTTTGATATTTTATTTAAAATACTTAAATAAAAAATATTATGTAGCTTTTTATAGAAACCGTGTTCTTAGGAGAATAAATCATATAGGATCACTATGGAATTCGAAATTAAGGGAAATAACTCTGTAAATGACACTAGAATTCAATAGAAATTGTTGAATTTTCCATTTGGATTATCTCCCAAGAGCAGGCAGATTGGAATGAATGATTATACATATCATTATATAGACCTATAAAGCAATTTTTAATAACAAAAATAAAAAAATATGTTGCCTTATTTGGTGCGTGACGTATTACAGAATTTGCTTGATTCTTACAAAAGACTGCTACTAAACACGTTTAACTGTTATACTGAAAGTTGTTTATTTCGTGTTATTTTGTGTGTATTCTTGTACATTAAAAGAAGTTGGAATAATCAATGGAACCAAGATTTAGCGGAAATCAATGTAATCCAGGGACAAAGACCAGACATGGAAAACAGACAATCACAACAAAGAGCATAAAATAACAAAAACAATTCAAAGTAACAAAGGTCATTGAGCAACTCGGACTCCTGCTTTTCTAGAAACACCCGCCGAGTTGCTCATAAAAAGTCAAGTCCAGAGTAGACGAAATTAAAGGAAAGGAAAACTATGACACGTTGAAGATAAACTTAAAGAACAGCTATAACACCGAAGGTCAATTTAAGAAAAGCATTTTGTATAACACCAAATAACTTAAACCAGAGAAGGTTTAACATTATAATCAGTTGATATAACATCTGAAAGGCGGATATTGACTTGCCCTATTATCCCTTTATCCGAGAACTTTGCTAATTGATATATTGTGGCTTTGTTCTGATTCTTGATATATAGATTGTGGTCGGTTGTTTTGATTATCATTGCACTCAAAAATTCAAATGTCAGAACAGGAGAATGTTCAAGGCTTGGGGATTATATTTTCGTTCTTAATGAACTTTATTTGTACTCGCCTTACAAGGATTTCATGCCAATAATGTACTGGTGTAGGAACATTAAGGACAGAAACAATAATACATCTGGTCAACTGAGTTTTGAAATTTTGGAACTCCATTGCGGAACTCCATTGTATTTCCACCCATCTAATGTCATGAGCGTTTTGTTTAAAACAAATCGAAGTACATAGTATTTTTGATAATATGCGTTATCTTGTTTTATTTTATTTGATGATTGTTATATGGTGTAATCTGCTGTAATATCGGACCAGAACAAATTTGATTAAAGGGAGCGAATCAGAATAAACATGACAATCGAAATTATTAGAATTCTAGGGACTTGACTTCCTGATAGAAGTTCGGATACGTTGAACGTCAATTGGCAGAAATTGAAGTGCATATCAGGACAAAAACGATTTATTAATTGTATAGACCCTGCATTGTACAAAACGGACATATAGAACCATGATTTTGATATGCTTACTAAGAGTATGAAAGCGTGTCTCCTATTCAAACACATATTACCTGCCAAAGCAAATCAGCCATCACTGTATCGTTTATAAGTCGCGTGAATGGCGGTGAAGGAGTGACTAACTATTCTTGATGTTTGGTATTACTTGGCCGGGGATAACACATGCAAACCATCACGCGAAAAATAAAGGCGTTTTAAAATGATAAACGAATATAATAATTCTTCCCCATGTATGGATTTACCAAAACTTTCAAATATTTCAGACACAAATTTCATCAATGAAAGGAAACGGAATAGTGATTTTCGCACTTTATTCAATATATAAATGCTATCGTAAATAAAGGGGTCACGGTCTGCCCTATAATTTCCCAGATTTCTATCCCATCTGTATGTAATATGACTCATTGTAGTGCATTTTCCTGTAACATTTTCAATGATTTTGATATGCAGATTCTATCCTACTTATTGTTTGATTGTTATGCCTTCCAAAGATACCCACGCAAAAGAACGGTATACCCTACAATAGTGTTTATAACAATTGGACGCGATTAATTGAATAATTGAATTATATTTTTCTAGAACAAGCTAACCAATAAAGTTTTTCTTTGTTTGTTTGTTGGGGTTTAACGTCCGAGCAGCAATAACCAATAAAGTCTTAAAAGCATCAATATATTACATTTGATTCTAAGTAATCCAATAACGTGTTTTCTCGATGATCATAAATTACGTTCTTGTAAAGAAAGGGGCATTTAAGAGAAGTACATCGAAATATATTCAGTTAAATTAAAGAACTTGAGACGGAGCTATATACAATGTATACAGCAAACAGATAGGTGGTTGGTACTTTTTGTAGGTATCACAATATAGCTAATGAAAAAACATTCCAAGTTTATCCAAATTCGGAAAGAAAGGTCACATTATTGTGAGTTTCTAGCATGACATTAGGAATCTTTTGCCGACGGAAAGGAGAAACAAACCTACTGTTGAGGGTAATAATAAAATTACCGAACACTAATCCGATTCATAATCAAGTCAAGTCCAAAATAAATCAGGCAAAAATAGATATAACACCACCGGAGCAGCTGGTACCGCAATGGGCCTGACTTGGTATAGGCACTTCAAACGAAATGGTGGTTTAAATCTAGGTTTTACAGCGCGCTAAACCTCCCTCTTCAATGCGGCGTTACTATACCAGTGGTGTTTAAAAATATTAAATCATGGTTTTAGAAGAAACTGAGTGTTTTTCAAACCAAAAATGATATCTAAAAAATAATTTGGTAAGGGACCTTTTAAGACGCATTTTCTCATAACCCTGATTCAGGAGTCTCTTCCGCAGATATTTATGGCGTTCAAAGAATCAGAGTAGTAAGTACTTGCTCTAGCGTAGCAAATCAATTTTGAAATATAAACACCATATGCAGAAGATGAAGGGATATTGCTGCACATGTAAGGAAAATTTATTATATTAAAATTAAAGTCGTCTCTTATATAATAAATCTTAGTGCTGAGATGACCACTGTTGTCAAATTCGAGATGTAGGTCCAAAAAAGATGCAAAACAGGCTGTTTCAGTAGACTTTTGATTTCCTCTAGAATCTTGGTTCCCTTGATTACTTTTTAAGGATAACGATGTAAGATACCGGTAGTGAGAAATTTACGGAAATCAGTTTTCCAGGAACTTCCCAGCAACATTTCTCACTAAAATTTTAAACGCATAGTTTGGAGAATTTTTTTTAAAGATCCTAATTGTTTTGATTTACAAATCTAGGATTCCGCTATATCTTCCGACATGAAATGCATTTGACAGATTTGAACTTATATATATGGAATATTTTTGGCTGAAAGACTTGATTCATCACGTAAGTAACAAAATTTGTATCTGGTCGACAGTTAGAAAAGTATAAAATTCACCTCTTTTTACCAGAAGGCAAGAAGAACGTTTCCAAAAAAAAAGCTTTTATTTCAACATTCCTCGTATCAAAATGAGATTTCAAGTAGATGAACGAACGATAAAATTAAAACACCCTGGTATAGAATTGAAATGAACTCACCATTACTAAAATTAGGCAACATTAAATGGTGCCAGGAAGACAACACTTTCTCTTCTTAGTGGACTTTCTGCCAGCTCTGCTTAGAATATTTGACAATAGCCGTTATTCATTGTTTACGTATCGAATGCATATGCCATATTTGATGTCAATCAAAAGGTTCATTTCACACAAAAGAAAGAAAGTCGTTGTGCTTAAGTTTTGAGAATTAGTTTTTTTCGACTTATGGTAATATTGTCAATTAATTAACAAACTGTATGGAAAAAATTCGAATTCAAAGTTTTTTGTTCCAAATGAAAACAAAGTAGTTTGTTGAAAAAAAAATGTCGTAAGATAACAAGTCATCTGTCAAATCCGGAGATGTGGTCCAAATAACCGGCAAAGTAGAAGCTCTCATGGATTGATTGGTCTCCATCTTTATATAGGAATCAACTAGATAAAGATTGAGAACAGAAAAGACATGAATCATATTATCATCTGCATAATCAGTCAAGGATTATAACTTCTTGGTCTAGTCAACAACCGAGTCTAAATGCACTGTTTTGTAGTTCAAAATCAATTTTATTGTACAAATGTTTCTTCTGACTGCAATTTCATATGAATCAAGCTCCATGTGTCATTGACTGTAAAATGCAATTGATATGGACAATATACCCTGTCAGACTTGAAAAGCAGTACAATCCGAAGTTATTATTTTTGTCATAACATTGTAAAGGACGCAACAGAAAATAAATCCCTAAAGCGCAATAAACTATGTGTACTGGATATGCATATCACATAAATATGAATGTTGTATACACTGGTTTTATGCCACCTGAAAGTACTTATTGTTTTATGCCAACAACGGGATTATAAGTGGAAAATTTGAACAGGAAATGACGCTGCAGTATCATAATGCACGCAATAAGTTTACATCATTCGAAAAAAAGAACCATTGTACGTATTCTAATTTAAAAAAAAATGTTTTACTAAAAGAGTATTAATTGTCCCAAAGATGAATTATCAAAAGAAGTAACAAAGTAGTGAATCAGTAATTACACATTAATACAATTTATGCAAATTAATCAATGTTATTAGTATAATTGGATTTGAACGTTATTTCCTTGTTTCTGATTGCTGGTGCTTCTTTTGATGTAACTTGCGTTACTGAGTACCAAACCATCCAATTAAACTTCCTTATTAGAATAGTAATAAAACGTTCATAACCTTAAAATTAATTTTACGACAAATTTACATTAAGTTCTAAACAAATTTAGACGTGATATTTGAATGTAGGTCCTACACACGACTGTATCAAAGACCAAATGTGAAAACTCCATAAAAATGTAATGAGTTCTTGATCACAACATAAAATGTAAGTTTAAACTATTTCAGGTGCTTTCAAAAATTTGAATTTGTTCAAAAAGACCAAAATAGGCAGGGACGAAATCATTATGGTATCGTGATACAAAGCACAACATGGCATATCACAGTTAAACGGAAATCACAGTTCCAGTTCAACATGACAGAGTTGCAATCTCACATGACTAAAAAAAAAAGACTGTAACCAAATTTTATTGATATAAAATCGTAAAATCATTGAATATTACAATTAAAAAGATATCAAGGGCAACCACAGTCCTGACTCAACCAAGATGGCTTTCACAAATGACCAAAACAAACACTTTTGCATAGAGTTTAGGTTGATCATACTTGCATTACCGTACTTAGAACTGCACTATTATAGATACATTCAGATTACTGCAATTTACAATTAAGATATATACTTATTACAATCAAGGGACCTAGATCGGTAATCAAAATGGTCTTAATCCTGGGATAACGAAAAGACAAAGAAATAAAAATGTACTGCAAAAAAAAAACAAAGAAATAATTCAAATAACATTCGAATTAATGAGGAAACTGGACGACACTAAACATTGAATCATGGACTTTGTGCATCAGTAGTGTAAGTGTTCTATGATATTGTAGAAACTCTAGCTTGGTGTCAGCACAAATAACAAATGTATGTATGTATATATATTTATTGAAACATGAAACTAGAATATTTAACATAAAGAATCTAACGGCAACAATAAAGCTAAAGGATATGTAATAAAAGATACAATGGATTTCATGGAAAAGCAACCGGGTGTGTCTTCCTCTTGAATAATCAAACATGATTGGTTACAATATATATTGTATAGGTATTAAACATGATACATATGATGGTGGTCTTTTAAAAAACCGAAATGACTGAACACACAACCAAAATTTGCTTAAACAATATACTAGGTGAGCATCAGAGTTTTTCAGTTAGAATTTTTTTTAATTAAAAACTTAGTATACAAATATATATAAAGGTGAGGTTAAAGAAAATATAATTTCCTTGGCAGAAATAATTATGATTCGGCAACATTTTGCCCGGTTTTGAAATTGATATTTCATTTATTTCTTTCTTATACAATATTCCAAAGGAAACATCAATTTACTTTTGAATGCAATATTGTCTTTTGTGCAAAAAATATGAAAATTGGTCAACTAATTTGTAAAAAAATATCAATTTAACAGTATAAATGCAAAACCTTGTGGAAAGATAAAGATCCAAATCAATCTCACCTGTAAGTTTTAGAATGAATAATGGAACATGGTGAAAATTGGTAAAAAGATGAACAACAACTATATATATATATATATATCAATTACCAGTCTCTGTATAAAAATCAAATACTGCCGACATTCGTGGTGTAGTAAAAATCCACTCAATAAATAGGCATTTTTTGGTCTACATATGCTATATTATAATGTATTGATAGTCCTTTCTGTATTCAGATACATATGTGTATTTTAAAAACAAAACACACATTTCTCTCTTTTAAAAATAAAAAAAATTTCATACACAATCTATAAAGGTTTTATCTTGAATGCGCAAAAACCAAACAAAACTTAAAACTTATTATGTTATTGTTTTCGAGTTGGAAGTAAAGTGAATATGTGGGTTTTCAGGATGCATGAATCAATTCTTGCCTGATTTTTATAAGGACTGCTACTTAACATCCTGTATTTGTATATACAGTAATAGAAATGACTTGGTTGATTCAATTAATATCAGATAGGTTTTACACAAATAATCATAAAAATAATAATTGATAACAAATAACCAAAATTATGATTAAATCACTAGTTGATTTTAAAATGAAAAGCACCACTGAAGTTAAAGTTAACTCAGGATATATCAAAACTACCGGTACATTATTTTTTTACCTCAAATGATGAAAATTGTAGATTCTGAAAAGACTGGACCATGGCAAATAATGTGACAGGTTTGACAAGCAAAAAAAAAAAAAAATAAAAAAAAATTGCATTTACCCAATTACAGAAGGAGACTCTTTTTTAAAAAAACGAAGAAATCTTATAATATAATCTATATATATATATATATATATATATATATAGTTGTTGTTCATCTTTTTACCAATTTTCACCATGTTCCATTATTCATTCTAAAACTTACAGGTGAGATTGATTTGGATCTTTATCTTTCCACAAGGTTTTGCATTTATACTGTTAAATCTTATAATCATATTACCAAACGATTGGGTTGCCGCAATATCCCAAAACCAGCTAACAGTGGTCCAATCACAAGACACATTTAATAATCATACAAATAGACTTGATACTCATTAAAACACACAATATTATAACAAATGTTAGTTGTATTAGCCAAATAATTTTGTACATAAAAATGAACTTCTAAATTTACAATGTCATATTAAAAGTAAAGTAAAAATGTTTAAATATTGACAAAGAAAATCAACTTAAAAGATAAACACCAATAAGACACTTTTTTTATTGTTGTGCGTAGAAGTCATGGAATAAAAAGAAGTTAAAAATTTGTCTGATAATAAAACAATGAAAACTTACCTTAAAATTAATAGTCTATTATAAGGAATAAATTGGTAAAATATAAATACAAAAATGATTGTTTATTTCGACATGAAAGGACTGTAATAATTTCTAAGACAAAACCCTGCAGTAAAAATTTTTTTTTATGTAGAACAAACAAAAAAAAATAAGGAAAATACATGTAAATATATACTCACAGATATCTCTTTCTACATGCTGTCAAACATTCCTTGATGTTAAAAAACATATGTATAATACATATCCAAATTATTTAAAAAAATATTTGATTGTCAAAATTTTTGTTCCAGACCTTTTAAACTCTTGCCACCAAAATTCAAATGTATCTATTTTCTACACATTTTTTTTTCAAATTACATGTAGAACCATGGTGAAAGGTAACTTAATATCATAGACCAAATGAAGAAAAAAAGATTAAGGTAAACAAATTATTACGAATGTAAATTATGCAATGGTAGATCCAAAAGAGAACTGTTAATTTCTTGCATATTTGGGGAAAAATGAATACTAATAGTATCAATAAACTTTTAAAAGAAATTTTTCATGTCTTTTATATGATAAGATGTTGATAAAAATTTAAAACAATTCAACAGAATTGCATTAGACATGTTTTAATTTGAAAGAATAACTATTTGTAATTAATAAATAGATAAATAAATAAAAGTCCAGCTAAGAACTCAAAAATGATTTGTCAGAAAAAAATTTAAAAATCTTAATACATAAAAAATTAAATACCAGTACATGTATAATGAAAAGTGGTAAAACTTAATCTAATAATATCATACATACTAAAAAAACTGGCTATACTGAAAAAAAATGCATTTTCAATACAATCCTGCAAAATAAAATTAAATATACCTAACCTTCAGATAAATATTAAGATCTATATCTTCTAAATAAAACAAAATTTTCTACCCAGTAAATGTAAAGCTACAACCAGTAATTTCTTTATTTTAGTAGCAGTGGAATATTTAAAATAATCTATAAATACACTACAACTCCTGTTTATTTTCCAATTTTCACTGATGGGTAAAAAAGTGGATACGAAAGTGTCCTTTAATAAAATATCATTTGACAAACAAAGGAAGGAACATAAAAAAGACGGTGCATAGTTAACAAGTTCTACTCAACATGAAAGATGTCAAAACTAAACATGAAAACAAGCAGCACAAACCCAAGAGGTTAACTCAAACCCTACCTATAACCAGGGGTTAACACAAACCCTACCTATAACCAGGGGTTAACTCAAACCCTACTTATAACCAGGGGTGAACTCAAACCCTACTTATAACCAGGGGTTAACACAAACCCTACTTATAACCAGGGGTTAACTCAAACCCTACTTATAACCAGGGGTTAACTCAAATGCTTCTGCAGATTGAGCAAATCATAATTCTGGCAAGAAACCAGTCATGCTGCTTGTCAAGGGTTATATCATGTGAAATAGGAAGAATATCAGTTTTAACATTTAGATGCAGCATCTTGAAAGTTTGGAACTGACATGTATTTCTTGAGGTACTACATTGTTTTGAGTGAAAATTGCAAAATAAACTTAATTTGTAGTGTAAAAATAACCAGAAAACTACATTTTAATGGTAGCAATTAGATGTTTATGATCTTTGATATAAAGCTGGCCTGAGAGCTAAATGGTTTGATGTAATTCTCAGTCTTTATTGGTTCTTGTTTCTCTCAAAGTAGTTAAAATCAATCAGGAACGTGGCGCCAAGTAACATTGTTTTCTTCATAATATCAAGATCTGCAGGAACTGAAAAAGGAACAAAACTATGTATAACTTCAATTATTTTATAAAAGAAAAAAAAAAAAAAACAGCAACACTGGCCCTACTCTTTTCCAAGACAAAAGAAACATAATTAGGTTACTTTGAACCAGACAAACAATGGGTATAGAGTTTTAAAATGCCTAATATTGTCACTGGCCCATGCTCTTTCCAAAGTTTCAGAGACAAAGGCCTTGAGGTACATGTATGTAGGAATTTTTTTCATCCTTTTCCTGAGAATAATCTTTTACTCATGTTAGACATTTCCAACATCAGACAGGCCTGTAGATTGTCTCATGCAGAATAGGAAAACTGACAACTTAGAAAATACAAAGCAGTAAACTAAAAGCGTGGAGTAGGGGTTAGTTCCCTTTGTACATAAAGTCCAGTAAGAACCAGTAACTAGGGAAATGATGATGATATCATTTTTCTACCATGACCTACTACAATACACAACAACTGTCTATGTACATGAACATGTAATTACACTACAAGATTTGACACAAAGTAGGTATGAGGCAGGCTTAGAACTGTGGGGAAATTAAAGGACTTTGCAATGCAATCTCACAAGTTAAAGACCATGTCATAAAAAATGAAAAACAGTTGATAATGATTAGGGGGTTGGGTGGGGTGGGGCAAAAAACTACAGCATGTTAAATACATATTACGAACCCCGTATTTAGGACTAATATGAAAAATTGTTTTTGAGCAGATGAACATAATGTTAACACATATAAACACACAAGAACACATTTACCAAAATCAAACATACTCTTGATATGAAATTGATGAAAATTTTTTGAAAACAAAATTTGTCATGTATCATCCACTGCCTGGTTTTGCATGGACACCCACTTAAATATCTGCATAAGACTGTTGTCAGTCAACCTTTAATAGTTCAATTTAAATCTAGACGATGGCATGTAAAGAAAATTCATCAGACCCCAGTTGTGGAAATCAAAGTTAGTTTGATCTGTAAGCTAGATTTCCATTAATGCTATTTCTATCAAACAGATACATTTGCAACTCTGAGATGGGTATCAAATGCCTGACAGACACTTACAGGTGACCTTGAAATCGTTGACTGCTCCACAGATCTCTCGACATCCTCCCCAGTGTTTGATTATCTCCCCTATTTCATTTCCTTTCTGTGCATCTGTGATCTGTTAATAAATAATGTACCAATGATAAGCAGACTAAAGTAACAATTAAAAGCTAAATCCTGTAGACCAATTAATCCTCGCATTTCTGTTACTGTATATCAACATTTTACTTCAGGAGAAAAAAATATGATAATAAAGGAGTTGGTCAGGTAAGGGCAAAATCTGGCCACAAAATCAAAGTCTACCTGAAGAAATTTTAATGATGTTTTATAGTTGATTTGTTTGGTTAATGGTAATCATTTGAACATAAACGGTCATATACGACCTTCAATCTTGGCTGAAATTAGAAAAATATATTAAAAAGGATGGAAAACACCAGAATTTGTGCAGTTTTTCACTCTTTGTAACAATGGCCGCATGCATGTTCATTCTTGTGCTAAATATATTTTGTGTATAAATGTCAGTTACAACTCGTGTGAAAATATCTCACGTGAACAAATGTGTGGCCACTTCTGTTCCCCTCGCAAACCATCTTAAAACTGCAGAAATATTAATAGTTAAAGGTTTTTGTGAAAGTTACATATATGCTTACTGTTATTTATGTGAATAATGTCATAAATCTTGTCAGCTTGTATTCAGTGTTTGTGACCATTTTACTATACCTCTTCTACCAAGAAATCAGCTTTAATGAAATCTTAAAAAATGCACAAATTATGAGCCGAAAAGAGGTCCTTACCAAACTCTCCCCTTTAAAGGTGGTTTAACTTGTTGATTTAAATCAAATTCTGAGTTTTGATATGTAACAAGTTAAAATGCCTACAATGTGTTGACAGTTAGTAGTCAGATTCTACACAAAAAAAGATGTAATTTATCACAATTGAAGCTTACTTTGAAGAATATATCTGTACATGGACAACAGAAACAACACTCTCCATTGATGTGGAACAAAGGTGTACCCTGGGCATCATGCACTTCAAACTTTGGTTTCCAGGCTGTCCATCTACAGAAAAGTAACAAATGATACTGATACAGTCTCTATAATTTGATTGTTTTATCTAATTCTTGGAAGGCTTGATATTTCCAATATCACACCATGGACAATGTGATATAAACTAGTAATATGAAAAAATTCATTGTTGTGTAATTGTGTATCATTTTCTATAAAACCTATTTGGTCAAAAGCGATGTGATATTTCAACATTGTTTTCCTGGCACTATTGATGATGTCATAGATGAACAATTGCTAGAATTTCTGCTATAAATATACTTTTTTCTCGGTTGAAATAGACACAATGTACACATGTACTAGTTTTTCCTAGACAGTGAATCATGTTGATGCAAAATAAAAATACCTTAGCAGTTTACTGAGGTTTTGTTATTTATACTATTGTAGTTTTGAAAAACATAATGTAAAAGTGAATTCCTATTACTTTTCAAAATATATCTTATATGCTGTAGACAATAAAAGAACAGCGTTCCAATATCCCGCGCGAAAAAAAAAGCAGAAAACTTTAAATTCACTAAGTCCAAGGGCCATAACTTTCATAAAAATCAATCAACTATAACTGAAGTCAAACTTAATCTGTAATTTCTCATAGTAAGACTACATACAAAATATAAAATCAATTGGTAAAAGCATTACACAAAAAGAAGTGCAGATAATTGTAAATTCACTGAAATTTTCTAAGTCTAAGGGCCGTAACCTCCATAAAAATCATTCAACCGTAACCAAAGTCAAACCATAACTTCGTTAAAAATCATTCAACCATAACCAAAGTTAAACTTAATCTGTAACTCTTCATAATAAGGCCACATACCAAAAACAAACATATTTGGTAAAAGCATAACAAAAAAAGTGCAGAAAACGTGGATGGATGGACGCCTGGCATTTCCATGTCTCCTTGCGACGAGTTGCGGGGGACAAAAAAGAGTAATACAACTGATTATAATACATACATATCTTCTATTCATGCAGTTTATTTTGTTAACTTGAAATATAGTCTCAGTCTAGATATTGCATGAACTATGAAATGGTAAATGAACACTGAATTTTTCCAAGGTCTATGATAGGCTAACATACAAGTATATTTGTAAAAAAAACTATACTTGCTTTGCTGTAGATAAATACTACATCAATAGAATGACTATCACAATCATCAAATAAGAAAACTGATCTCATAGTTCAAATAGCTCAGTAATTTTATCTACAGAGAAATACTTTCCTCAACAGCCGGTAAAAGAAAAGATAACATATATACATGTAGGCCTTCAAACAGAATTGAAAACTTAAGATTTTAATGGTTCATTCCTAATTCAATTGGCCATCTTTATCACAAAAAAAAAATGAATACAACATTTTTTTTTCAGATTCATTTTAGTGAAACCTCCACTAACCCACAAGCTAATGGCAGGTGAAAACTGCAATTGGTTACTACTAATTATTGAACACTCACTAAGGTGGCAAGTGCTAATTTCCTGACTAGTATAGTAAATGAAACTTCACAATGCAGTTTTATTTATTCTTGTCTTCCATGTGAAACTGGATAAAAAATCAAAAGCTATTAACATGGGCATCCATTTGCGTAAGATGGGTAACAGTTAAGGAAATAGCTGTTGCTGATTGGTTATGTCGATGGTTTGGCTGAAATATGGATGGAAATCTGTACAAGGTATGGGATGGTGGCTCTTAAATTAGGCACACATGAATAGAAAAAGAAAAAAAGAAAGAAATGCTATAATTTACTTAGAGGAGAAAGTAACTTAAAAAGACAGAACTACAATGTATCTTGAGTATGTTTAAAGATATTTTTAAATATATATCAGACATGATTTTGCTTATTGCAGAAAAAAATCTGTAACTTTTGATACTGAAATTTTAGAAAAAAGTAGGAATTCCAACTTAAAAAGGAAGAAAATTGTGTCTGCAGATACACTGTATATGGAATTGAATGAAAATACACAATACAGCAACATTTCGTAGGCTCTTTCTACACTGGACGCCTGTAATTACACCTACATGTATATAAACAAATATTCTAATACATCTGCCATCAGAATACAAACAGTTTCATTCCAGAAAAATTGTGTAAAATTTTACTCTCAAAATTAGATAAAGCTAAGAGAAGGCTTACATTTCAGAAAGGCTATTACATGTACTTGTCTAGAATATTTGTTCATGTTTCTGCAAACCTGACATGACCTCATGGTCAATGTTTGAGGGTTCGACTTAAACTACATTTTGGCCAGTTGAAATAGAAATTTCCTTGCTGATTTTGTAAGAATTTAAAAGTTTCACACATTGTATTATTCACTGACACACCCTTTTTGAAGTAAATGCTCTGCCCTGTTCAAATCCCCCCTGTAACTACATTAAGAACAACTTCATAGTAAGACTTCATTGTATAAACTCACAATTGTTTAACTCCACCCACTGACTGACCAGGTGGGCTCATGATGTCCATTTCTTGTAGATAACAACACCAACAAAGACTGGCTTGGCATCGGAATGGACGATACAACTGTATAAGCTGTTGTTGGTTATTGTCTGTAATATTCATCGTGAATGGTCGAGCAGGGCCACAACATTGTCTGACCAAACAATCTGTGTCTGTAAATAAAAGAATGTGTTTGTAATGATACCTGTAGTACTGTATAGCAGTGATATTGTAAATTTGTATCTCAAAAATGAGGCTATTTCCTCAAATGGAAATTTCACACAATGTCAAGGAATTGAAATAGAAAATTATCCCAAATAACATACGAATGTAAATTATTTCCCAATTTGTAATCAAAGTACAGAAAACATTGTACATGTATGGTGTTTCTGTGCAATTAAAATCAATTACAATGTAATTGTTTATGACTTGTCCTTTCTTTGTTTTCTCCAAAAAACATGTAGTCTTGTTTCTTGCTACATGTACCAGCAAGAAAATACATGCAACTTAGGGAAATAATTCTATTTTTTAAAAACATACAATGTACATGTAGTAAATAGGGAAACAATCTACACTTCAATGGTGCTTGAGCCAAAATTGTCATGAAGTGTTTATGGTAGGCATAAAAATTAGGGTAGGTACATGAAGGGTAGCAGGAAATAGAAATATTTTTTTTTTTGCCTACGATTTTTTACTACAAATTCAAGGTTATGTACAGTTATTCCAAATTTATCAATTTCCTGTGGAAAAGCATTTCAACCCACTCAGATGTCAAGCTTATAATTTTATCACAGTACTTAGATAAAACTGAATTAAGTTGATAAGATTATTTTTTCTTTAATTGAGTAATTGAGGAATAAAAAACAAAAGCAATCAAAGAAAGACAACTCACATTTGATAAGTGAAATTATGCACCAATTTCTCATGAACTGTTTAAACTAATACTGCTGAAGTCCTATGTACAATGTACATGTACACGTACTTAATGATCTCTTAAAAGTTGTTATGAAAATCAAACAAAGCTAATGGATTTCAATACAACATATATATATACATGTATCTGCTTCTTTTCGCCCGACAATGTCCAGCATATAACATATAACATGATAATCATAATTGGTAAGAAAGCTACATACATGTACATGTGTATCCAGAGTCTCTGAAATGTACATTTTCAATATATTTTACTTGTTGCAAAAAAAAAATTAAAATTAAACCAAAACTGAGTAATTGGTTCTCAATTTCCAAATGAACAACTGTTAAATCCTGGAAAAATTCAAAAACTACACTTGGAAAGCAGATGTTTCATTGCCAATGAACAACAAATGTACTAACTATTAGGTTTTTATTAAGTCTTGTAAATTAACATACATGTACATGTACATTGAACCTTGACTGGCAGTATAATTAACATGACAATACATGGATACATGTACAAATGTAAATAGAATGTCCAGCATGGATCTATTCTCTTTGAAAAACCCTACAGCTATATTTTTATATGCAGGTTTTTTTTTCAATAAGAGACATTATTATTTCTTCATATTTATAATTATTTCTAAGCATGGGCTCTAAATAATACAGCCTAAATTTAAGCTTTCAAATTATGTTATAGGCCCAGATTGAAAAAGTAGATTTTTGTAGCTTTTTATTCAGAGCTGTAAAAGATAGGAGCTCAACTAGCACCAGTGAAGCATATTATAATCATTTGAACATGTTGAAAGCTTTTATCTAAGTTCTTGAAAATCATTAGTGTAAATTCTTTGAAATTCAGCCAATGTTATACCAGTAAATATAAAATTTCATTTATTGTTAAAAGAAAAATAAAAATGAAACTGGAATGAGTCCAAATCTTAACTTATCACACTGTTTAAAGGAAACACTCTTTCAAAATTACCAACTGCCAAAATGTAAACATTCTTTTATGTTTTTATAAATACAAAGAAAAACTTAAAACCTTCACTGTTGACTAATATTCTACTAAGTTATTTTTAGATTTCCAATACACATTATAATCAATACATATTACAAGGTAAATTACATAAATAATTCAAATATTTTGATACCATTTAACATGAATCAATACTAATGTACCTCCTCTACAACTTACATGTCAACAGCTGTTTTATACATTTTATACATGCATGTACATTTATATGTTTTTCATCAAAAGAAATTAAAAAAAAACTGACAAAAAAAAAGGAAAAGAATATGCATCAGAGAGAAGTGCATGTATTAGGTTTATATCAATTACATATATGTACAAATGTTTATATATGTCTAAGTTTCACTTAATTAATTCCCTTAGTATACACATGTATGTACAATGTATTTTACTTATCAATACTAATGATACCAAAACCTTAATATCGACTTACAATGTACATTTTATTTGTTCCAATAAGATAAACTGAAACATTTTTTTATTAACTATGTATTTTCTAAATCACTTCACTGGTATTTTCAAAAATCTTAAGTGTTACTTTGTCTTAGAACCTCAACAGGCTCAGAAATAAGGCAAATCAATATACACATTGTTCATATAATGTACACGTAAATGTAGCTCCTAAAGGTCACAGCTTTCTCCAGGTATAAAGAGAAAAAGAGGACATGCTACTTAGAGTTATGGATATAAATGCAAATAACAAGTACATGTACATGTATGAACATTTATACCTCTATCCTGTAAAAAATCATTCAAATTGACTGACTGATTTTTTTTCAGTAAAAATGGTCTGTTTTGGTATTTCATTTTACATTAATCAAAATTACTAATATTGGATTCTTATGATGACTTGTGGTGATTTTTTTAATTTAAAATTGATAAAATTGTTTTAAATAAGTTATTAACAAATGCACCAGTAGTTAGTAGAAAAGTTAACTCAAAATCAACTTGTTAACTAACTTGAATTTCCTCTGGACCTTGAGACCACCTGGTTTTTTTACTGATTATTGATAAAAAAATACAATAGATGAAAAAATTAAAACATTTCCAGTGATGTAGAAATCAAGTTTTTGGTCATTTTAAATAGAGAAGACTACCTTGTGTGAAAATAATATTGTCAGATCAACAGGGTTTGGAATGATTACTTTCAAATGTAATTCGTTATATCATGATTACATGGACAAATAAAATGCTTTGCATGGCACAGCTTAACTGATACAACTGCCGAAGTTGAATGAACCCTTAATAATTGAGGTAAATATGTGCACACCATTCAAACTTGATACAATTTTGAAATTTGATTATGATAAGACTTTTGACACAGGATAAAAATTGATCAGAACCAAAGTGGTAACTTTAAGACCCTTAAACCTAAATGGTTCTAGTCAAAACTTGCAAAATCAATCCCAATCTTCTTATGTGGAAACATGTACATTTACATGTATATCACCTTGTGGTACAATTTCAAAGGGATGCATTTTTTATTCACTTCAGTTATTTCACAGAAATCAGATTTAATGTCAGTTGAAGTGAGGTGTCGAAGTCTGAATGACTATTTTATAGCCTAAAGGGAACTTACATGTACATGTACATGTAAGTACAAACAAAAGCATTCAATAATACAATGTACATGTATGTCTGTGCTGTTTTTACTTTTCTTGAGGTTACATGTATTTCAATCTTTTATTACATAATGATTCACACAGAGGTAGTAAAGTATAAATGTACATATGTATTTAAGGTTTAATGGGAAATAACTTGTTTCTCTGAAGCAAAAATAAAAAAAGATTATGATCATACATTGAAGAGTAAAGCAGTCTTTCCAAAAGTTTGTCAGACCGTCGTATATCACAGGTAAAAATGTGGCAGGACCGGTAAAAAAATCCAGAATGCCAAACTGGAAGTTGAGAAAATTTCTGATATTAGTCATATTAGTCAAAATGGACAGTAAAACTTGGTTTGTTCCTGAAAATAGTATGTCATCACAGGACTGAATGTCCTGAAAAAAAAAAAACAAAAAAAAAAACTGAACCTTTGGAAAGACTGTTAAAGCATAGAATTCCATTTATTTAAATTTTTCCCAAACACTGGATCATATCACAACAAAGTAACTTACAAATAAAAATAAAATGCTGTATATTTCACCAATGTTTATGTGAACATACCATAGTGGATTTTGTAAATAAGAATCAGAGACCGGTGAGTTTTTGCCATGCATTTTTCAGATTTTTCTCATTTTGCCTGATTTTTAAAAAAGACTTACACTTTAATAAAAAAAATACACATACCTTCTTTTGCATACATAAACTGTTGATCTTGATTGTTGCATATTCTGTATTTGTTGTTTCTCTCCCAACCAACAGCAACTGAAAAAAATCAAAAGTAAATTTTGTGAGTTTTTGACTTATATTGATTGATTGATTGATTGTTTGCAATTTCAGTGTGTGAACTTTTTACCAATAACACAAATCCTTTGTACTAATGCAACCAGCTGAGTGCAGGATTTTTAATGTGCTGCATGTACAATGTACATGTACATGTAGCTCACAGAATCAAAAGCCTGTAGGAAGACATTTCATTGCTCTATTTGCTAAATATACACGTACCCTGCATAACTTGCAAAGAAGCAGGGAAAACTAATTTTATAATAGATACATGTAATTGGTACAATTGTTTAACTCTGCAGAGGATTGAATCAAGAGCATCCTCTACTCATTTGGACAAAGATATAATGCATGTACATAATGTACAAATGTATATACTAGCCAAACAAAACTAAAAGGAGTTCCAGGAAATTCCTTCCTACATTGTAGAAGTTTTTAGCATAGTAAGACAAATTTTTTTACAAAGAAATACTGTATAGCCAGTAGTTTTTTTTTTTTTTGGGGGGGGGGGGGGGGGTGTGCTAATTTTGGTGTATTCTAGCAGTCGCTCTAAAAATCCCAAAATAGATTCCACGAAATACACATGTACATGTAATAACTGAGCTTAAGTACTTAATGCATGACTTAGTATCAGCCTAAATCTTTCGCATACTTTTTAGCCTCAAAATCATAGAACTTTTACACCCACCAAAATAACCCACAATACATTGTATGGTAATACGCAGATACTCATCTGAGAGATGTCATACCCTTTTTGAGTACCTCTACTCTTAAGTATTATGTAAAATTTGGATGATGAGGTTTATTGAAAAAATATGCCATATTTTAATTTTTCTTTTACATGTATATGTACAATATACATTGTACATGTAAGATTAAGATTTTTTTTATATGAAATTTTCAGAAAAAAAAGGTACATGTACAATGTATCTGAGAAGAAATTTTAATAAAAGGCTTTAACATTTGCTCCTGTTCCAGAAAAGTTCTGTATTCATATCAAAGTCAACTAAACTTTGCAATGGGAGCCAAGGGAACAGATATAATGTACAACACGTACATGTACATGTACATTTTGTATTTGTATCAATCACTATAAAGAAATTTTGGAGATACATTGTACAAGTACACTATACACACATACAAAAAATGTAGAGGTTACATATTATCATAGACCTGTTCTTAAAGAGATTTACAACTAACTGAAATCTCACATCATCATGTGGCAGGGAACAAAATTGACAATGACACCTTGACTTTAAATTATCACAATTAAAAAAGTATTACGAATATCAAAATATGACCTTCAGTTTCCCATTCTATGATGTCTTAGCTTCATGTTCATACCACATTTTTTTCTACCAAAACAAACAAAAAGAAGTATTGAAAGCAACTTACCTTTTTTATGAAAATGAAAATAATTCAAAATTAAATTTGTTATTTTCTCATTAATCTACAAGTACATGTATTGTAACTTTTATTTGGTTTTTACAGATTGAATCTTCAGTTTCTCATTTTTACATTTTCTGGGTATCTGTTACAATTTATTTCAGATCATTTCATCAAAAGGGGAAATAGCATATTAAGTAGAAAGGTCTGGTAATCTTGTTCTCCAAGGCATATATTTTATCCATAAACTGGCTAATTATTAACAAGTTTCTTATCTCTTTAATTATACATGTACGTCTCTGATACTACAGAAGCATTTCAGATATTTTCATGTTTGGAGATGAATTTCCACTTAAGTACATGTAATGTATAACTGTTCCTGTAGCCTTCAAATCCAAAACTTTTTTACATGTATGTCTAAATATTAAACTGTAAACCAGTTTATGGCACAATGTACAAATGTACTGGCAAATAAGTTATCTCCCTTTCATCAAAATGTTCTTCGGCCACTTAGAGGTAAATCATTTGAATTCTTTAATGAATTTCAATACTCTGAAGTTACATGTACCTTATCACCATTAAAATAATATACAAAATGCAAGTGATCTTTAAACCCCTCTTCCTAACCAGCATACAAGTACATTGTAATTGTAGTTCTTACATGTACATGTAGGTGGATATCATGCATTTACATGTACAGCTGCATGTACATATGTAATTTTGGACAAAAATGAGCAAATGAGGGCCTAAAACCCTTGTATTTTTTTTTACTGAAACACCTCTTTTTATAAAGTTCTGGATCAGCCCCTGAGGTAACAAATAAGGATGACAGCATATGTTCAAAAAAAGCTCTAATCTGCACTCATTTTGATCCATCTGTACCAATGACACTTTTTTTTACAATGGTTTTGCATGCTAAGTTCCAATGGCTGAGTCATAGCCACTTACTTCTATCAATGAACTGTTACTATCAAATATGAAGCAAATGCCTGTGGCTGTTCGCAAAGTATTAGGGTCAGAATTGCATTAAATTAGATAGACAGATAGATACATATAGCTTTATTTAGATTGACATCAACATACATTGTACTATTACATTCAGACATTATAAATACACCCCGTGCAGGTCCAGGTGTTAAAAGAATAGGCCTGCAGCAGCGCTAAGCTTGTCTTAACAGGCGACTAAATAGTGCTTAGAAACCTAGCCGGGGGCTAGGTGCTCTGCCCACAGAGCAACTGGGATGTGTGCCCCAGGAGGTGGAATGGGGTACCCCTGGCGTGTTGCATCATGTTGGGAAAGATGTCACGTTCCTCGCGCGTTAAAGAACCCTGCTGTGGTATTTGATAAGAGTAGGAACCTTTGCGCTCCGCCACAGGAGGCTAAATTGCCCGACCTTACCCATCCCTCCCTTTCTCTAGTGGGAATCAAAATTTTTCAACCCTATTATCCTTGTGTCCCATCCCTTTTTTTCCCAATTTCATCGTTTCATGTTCATTTGATCATCCATTTCATGTTCATCATCTGAATATAGCTGAAATATTGCTGCTCTGACGTTTACCCCAACAATCAATTATTATAAATACATTCATATTATAAATTCATTCATACATTACTGAGTTCACATTTGTATTAATACTTAGCCGAAAATGTACTTAGTCCAAAATGTTAGAAATCAAAGTTTTAGCCATAAAAGTATGTTAAAAAAAAAGGTTGATATCTAACCTAGGATAGCCCGTAAAAGCTTTACGGCTTATTTCCAATGGGGTTCTTTATAGTAATTAAGGTTAAAAAATTAAAAATGAACAATGTGACCGACACATAATTTAGGCAGGCATAGTTAAATATAAACTTAATAATAAATTTACATAGTGAAGTCACTGATAAAATTTTTTTTCATTTGATCAAAAAGATACTTTTTGACACCAGTTTTGAAATTTTTAATAATTTTGATATTTATTTAATTGTATTTTTTTTAATTGCATTGTATAAGATGACCAAAATACCAACACGGCCTAATTTTTGACCTTTGGATGTGTTTACGTTAATCAAAACATTATTTGCAAAAGATTTACCTTCAAGGATGTCTAAGTGCTGATGGATATTAATCTCTGAGAGTCCTGCCATAAACGAAAGAGCAGGAGGCAATCCTTGCATTGGTGGTGGTTGACCAAAGCCAACGCCCTGCATCTGCATGTGTACTTGGTTCGGATCAGCCATCTCCTGAGCTCCCTAAGTTAATCTCACAAATTAAAATGTCTAAAAATATCAATGATAAGGTAAAATGTTGCTATTAAAATACAAATGTATATTCCACAGCGTCCAACAACTCGCAATCCTTACTGCGTTACTCCCGTGACCAATAGTCAGTCACCCGTGAATTTGTTTAATTTTTTTTGCGATAAGAGCAGAAAAAGGGAGACAACTGTCGCGTGCTTGTGCTATTTCCACTGTAAAAAGCGATTGATTCGCTTCACTAAGTATACTTTTAATAAAAACCAGTTTGTGTATGAACTTCTAAAACCATTCTATAATATGAGCTCGAGTTGGTGTAATGTAAATTATAGAAAACATAGACAATTTAGAAAATTTTATTTGCACGAATACATTTACAGTAAATGGTTATGGCATGAACAAAAACAGTACAATGTAATTTACATTACATATAAACTAAATTTATGACCATGGTGCGACAGTGGTGTAAATCCGATCAAAGTGGATTAATATGGAACGCCTGAACTGTCTGATGAGATACACATTTGTTTATGTGTTGTCAATTTTATATTACTTGCTGTGGTTTTATAATTACATGTGGTCATTTTGTATTTACGTTAAGTAGGAACGTCTTTACATTATGTCGTTTTGTGTTTACGTTCTGCCATTTCGTCTTTACGTTCTGTCATTTCGTCTGTACGTTCTGTAATTTTGTCTTTACGTTCTGTCGTTTTATGATTACGTTATGTCAACATATATTTACATAATGTGGATTTATCTTTACGTGCAGTGGTTTTCTTATAACGTGAGGTCGTTTCATCTTTACGTTATGTCGATCTCTAAATACTTTATGTGCATTTTCTTTTCTTTACGTGATGTGGTTTCTTCTTTAAGTGATGTGGGGGAAAATCATGCTGACGTGTGGCCCCGGAACTTTTCGATCGTGTAAACTTCAAATCAGTCCGTAAAAGGCAAAATAGACGTCACAACGCCGATTAGAAAAACACTTGGGCAGTCTGTCCAGTCATCCTTGTGGCAAGCCAAAGTGGACAAAAATGAGCATTTTCTAATATTAAAAAATGATTTTTTTAACATTACAAATTCATTTTCTAATATTACAAATCATTTTTAATATTAAAAATTCAATTGAATTTCAAATATTAAAAAACTATTTTTGAATATTAGAAATTGATTTTCTAATACTAGAAAATGAATTTGTCGTATTCAATGACGATTTTTAATATTAGAAAATCATTTTGTAATATTTAAAAAAAATGTGACTGATTTTCTAATATTACAAATACATTTTCTAATATTACAAATTCAATTTGTAATATTACAAAATGTATGATATTTTATAATATTACTAAATCAGGAATTTGTAATATTAGAAAATGAATTTTTAATATTAAACAATGAATTTGTAAAAAAATTCTTTCTTGAAAATTAGTTTTGGTTGTTTATTAATGCAGAAAATTAAATTTAGTCACGCAATAACTTGTAGAGTCGAATTTATGTACATTTTCGCGGGAGTCGAAATTCCCATGTTCTTGGAATTAAAAATATATATATTCTGACTACGAAAATCGCTATTTCTAGTGCATGCGCACTGAAACGAAATTTACTGATGATAGAGCTTTCTATTTTAGATTTACACAAATCAATATATGGGGGTCCTTTAGACGGAATAAATATTTTACGGGAAAATGACAGTTTTTCACTCATAGCAAGTGAGCCTACTAAATTTTGCTTCAATCGATCGTGTAGTCTTTGTTCGACTCTTTTGATATAAAATTGAAGTTAAGATGACTTAACCCCAATTTATTTCGTATATTTACATGGGACAACCACAAGGTGTTCTATTTAACTTCTATGAACATTTCGTTAACTAGTGTATCAGGTGGAGTTAAGTGGATCGTTATGGTATATCTGCGCCATGGAAACTGATTTATTCAGCGTGTCATGGTTTTCCTTTCCTCTTTCGTCTACCCCAGACTTGACTTTTTATGAGCAACTCGGCGGGTGTTTCTAGAAAAGCAGAGGACGCTTACCCTACCGGTGCACCTGGTCCATGCTCCCAGTTTTTAGTGGAGTACGTCCGAGTTGATCATTTGCTTTTGTTACTTTGCATGTATGATTTTAGTTACTTCATGTTCTTTGTTGTGTATGTCTGTTTTCCATGTCTGGTCTTTGTCCTTGGATTACATTCTTTTGATTATCGCTATAACCTTGGTTCCCTTGATTACTCTAAAAGGATATGTTTAAAAAATTATGGTATTCAATTGAACTTTTAGATGTAGAGATGTTCTGTTCAGTTCTGCTAAGCTTTCAATGTTTGTAGTATTACTATTTACGATTTCAGTAAGACTTGTGTACCACACTTGATCATTTCATTTGAAATTAAATCAGCTCCTGTTGATTTGCCATTTTTTTTTCTGTCTTTCTTGCTTTTAATGTTTCATCTGAGTCTATTCTGTTGTTGAGATTATTTTCTGCAAGATTATTCTTAAGGTTTGAAAGTATCATTTTATGAAAATTGTTATTTATTGAATGACCAGAATTCATGTCCTTAAAAAATTATAAATTATTCTTCACAAAACTTTTCATCTTTATTGCATTCTGATAAGCTGTTTAGTTTGTTTATATGGTTCAAAAAGGATTTAGGATCCCAATTGAAGTTGATTGATACCTTATTATAGATTTGTGCCTTGTATTTTTTCTGTTCTTCTTTACACAGCCTTCTGTACTTAAAACGGAAAGAATAAAAGGTTTTTCTGTACTCATCATTATTGGGATTCTTATTTACAAGTGAACAATATATTTGTGTACAGTTACACGAATGTCATGACAAGATTCTGTGAACCATGGTTTGGGGAGTTTCTTTTATTTCATTTTTTTGGGAAGCTTTTAATAAGTTTAGTAGAGTTTAAGGCAGTATCATATAAAGTTGTATTTATGTTTCAACAGCTGTTTCACAGTCAGTGTGTGCAATTGTCATGAAATCATTTAACTAATTTGTTTTACATGAGGTCTTGAATATTATTTGAGTATTTAACCAGTGTTTCTTCATTCCATATGAACTTGCCCGGAAGAAGTTCAGGGTTAGCTTTTTGTGAAGTTATTAAAGCAAGTAAACAGTGAGCAGCTTGTTGCGCAATGATCTAAAATCATGAACAGTAAAAGTTCCAATATTACTGAAGAGGTCATGAGATGCTATTGAATAATCAACAACACTACATCCCTTATATGTTATACAGGTGTAATTACGAAGTAAATCACCTGGTTTTCTTCCATTTAGTATTGTTATACCTCCTTCTCTACATAAATCTAACAAGAGTTTACTACTTTTATTTGTTTTTTTTTATCGTTTCTATAAAGCTGAGAATCACAAACATATTTTGGATCATTCATTTTTGGAAATTGTGTGTCATCAGAAAAAAATCATGAGTATTACTGGTGCATATGCATTTAAGTGCCCTTGAATAAGAATATCTTCTAGTTGGCTATAATATTCAATACTTCCAAGTAAATTAGAATATCTTTCATTCAAGTCATCTATGGTTTTAAGAGAGTTTTCTGGAGAAAAATAAGCTATTTCAAGATATATGTATTTCTTCAGATTAAAGAGAGTTTTGTCTAACTTGGTTCAAACAATATCTTTATATTTACATATAGTGGTCAAATACGCAACATTATCGAAATATTATGAAATTTAAAGACCAATAAAATACAGTTTCTGAGTATTGTAGGTGTCAAACAAACCATTATTTCTCCGATTAATTTCTGTCATAATTTGCATGCCAAAAATAACCTAATATGTAAATGAATCTTATGAACCCGTTCACGGAACCAGTCACAAAGGGTTCCCATCAAAAACAGTTCACAACTGGGCAATATCATTCTATTTAACAATGCTTATTCAATAAGTATCATAATTTATGCATGTTGTAAATAAAGAAAAGAATGAATAATTTTTTTTAACAGAAAATTACTCCTGACAAATGTACCAGTACCAGGGAGTGTAATAATCAGAAAGTCCCGCAAATATAAGGATAATACGAACATGTTTATTTTTCATTGGTCTTTGATAATTTTATTTGAGAACCCATAAGGGTTTCTTGTTGAAGCTTCCTCGTGTTCTAAATCTTTTTTGCTATAATTAAATATAACTGACCTATAAAAATATTTTCCGTACCAGAAAAGCTACCTAAAATTAACCTAGGGTCACCTATTATATACTATGTATTGTGTCAAATTCATCATGTAGATTGTATTATTTCAAAATCCATAACAAAAAAGAAAATCACGACACAATGCATTTCAATTATTATCGAAGTCATACACTTTCGACGTCACCTGTGTCACGGGTCGCCGAACCAAGTAAAGACAAACGACGCCGCCACCCTATCTCTTGGTCATAATTAAGTTTACCAGGTCTGTTTATTGATATAACCCAGTGACATAGAAAGAACGGTACACAGAGTGTCACTTTTTTAGTAGTACCCTCCTGTCAAAGTAAAAAAAATAGTGTGTAAAGTAGTTGTTTATTCACCACGCGGGGATGTATGCCTAACGAAAATGGAAAGCTGACAGAAAACGAAGAGAACGTTTTTTTTCAACTTTCTAAATACGATTGTTGCACCCACACAGAGATCAGTGGACCACTCTGCATCATATAAACAAGGCATTTTCGAAGCTGTATTAATTTATTCGGGCACGTCAAGGATTTATACATTTAACTCCTTGGGCACGTGTATTCATTTTCGATGTACCTAAATGGAGATTGAGAACCAATGACGCAGCATTTCCATGTATGGTAATTGAGCGTTACCTCGATCAGGTTTTCATTCATGCATATCAATTAGCTATATAGATCGTCGATAAATTACAAATACATCAGGCACTCTTCACGTTGACGTACTCCCTAACAGTGAGAGTCGGGAAACGCTCTCGGACCCACGTGGGGTCTGGGAGTAGGTCAGAGCGTCAACAGAGCAGCCCAGCCGCTAGTAGGACATACTCTGAGTTCTTCGGTCAGGTATCCAGAAAGCTGGGCTTTGCTACCTCCAACTACTAACAGACATCTACTAACACAATCCCCGCCAGGGGCGGTTTTGCAAAATCCGCGAGGATAGTCAAGACCATATAAACCACCAATCGGAAAACAAATACATCATTCTAACTTTATCTTGCGCTAACCTGATGAGAAAACGTTTGTTACACTCGTATCTAAACATACTATGGTTTTATAAATACATTCATAAAATGATATTTTTGTGCCACGTCACCTTTACTAGTCATACATTTCACCATATAGACCCACAAAACAACTTAAAAACAAAACTAAAATGTATAGCCTTTTTTTTTTTTTTAGGTGTATCACATATTACAGAATTTGCATGATTCTTACAAAGACTGCTACTTAAAGAATCTAAAACCTCTGAGATGCAAGACAGAATAATCTCAGAAGCTTTCGAGTTCTCTAACGAGTTCATGGAAAACTCTAATTCCAATCTTGTGTTAATCTTTGGTAAATTATTTAAAGTTGTGTTTGAATCAGGATTTATTCCCGATTCATGGACATCTGGTGTTAGTATTCCCATTTAAAAAAGGAAAGGTTACCAATCTGATCCCAGTAATTTTAGACTAATCACTCTGATTAGTTGTCTGGATGAATGAGTTTCTTCTATTATAAACAAGAGGTTAATATTTTTTTGCAAAATGATATTTAACTTATTTTTTTAGTATTGATCACGTTTTAGGAAAGGATATTCAACGACAGCATTTTTGTTCTTCTTGCGTTAGTTGAATTGTATTTTTCTTTTGGAATGACGCTTCATTGTACTTTTGATACTGTTGCACGTCTTGGTTGTGGCAAAAATTACAGATGAGTAACATAGAGCGAAAATGCTTCAGAATCATTTTCAATATTATTTAAGATATTATTTCTTGCGTTAATATCAATGGAAAAATTTCTAATTTTCCCCATGTTTAATGGGAGCACGGCAAGGAGAGAACTTGTCTCACTTTCTATTTTCCATGTTTTTGAATGACATTGAGCATTATTTTATAAAATAAGAATGGTTACCTATAGATATCAGAAATTTTCATCAAGAACTAAATATATATATATATTTATAATTATTTATATCATTGAATGTAGAAGACATATGCAGTTACATTGTAAATTGCCTGAAACTAATGAATCTTTATTTTTCATTCCTACTGCAATACATGGAAACTTAAGCTTAATTCCAAGAAAAAAATAAAGAGAATGTGATATTCACTTTACAAGGAATACCTTTAGATATTGTTAAAAGAATTAGAGATTTATATGAATATTCAGTTATTCGACGGTATCCGTACTTTATATAGAGAATCACAGCCAAGACAGAAACGGATTAACTATATGGGAATATATTGCATACACTGGAACTGTGGAATCTGGGAATGTATACTGCATACAATGGAGATCCTGGTATATTGACACTAAGAATGGGTCGGGATCTTTATGATTAGGAAGTAAAAATCATCACGTTTATCATAGTTTCCTATCATTCAATCTACTATTCAAAGAGACATCGTTCTGAAATCATCCAGTAAAAATGATTTCTGTGGGTAGAATACGATAATTACAAAAGTTAGAACATACAAACGACTGTCCTCAAAGCAAAAAAGAAAACCAACATTTCGATGGATAGATCACAGTTCCAGTATAAACCCATATTTAAATTGAAATTGATACTTGATTTTTGATCAGTAGACCAAAGCAATTTTACGATCAACATGTACAGATACATGTACGATACTACTACATGCATGTATAAAATTGCAATCATATAATGAAGAAGCGCAGAGTCTTGTGTAAATGTAACGATTATTATAGTAAATTGATTTTAAAAATTAGAACGAAATATGAAACGTGGAAACCAACAACATACCAATACCATGATGCCGGTTACAATTTCCAGAATTGAACAGACCCAGTAGCAGGAAGGGCGTATATATCCTGGGTTTCGAGCCCTCTTTTAAATTACTGTATTTTTTTTATTTTCACGCAAATACCAATAATATCCTTGAACCTTCTTTTAAAATCATCTGCCAGCCCCCTATACAAGTCAAATCTTAACTAGTATGTTTTGCAGCTATAAAATAAAGAAATATTAAGGAAAAAGACGAGCGGTTGTAAAGAATGGCAACACTTTTTTGGAAGGACAGAAATCATATTAAACTGCAATCATGACATACGTCGTCTCCTAAATATTTCAGGTGGTTTAAGAGATAGTAGTATGTAGTTTTTTCGCCGCGGGTATGGCGTACATCCAGCCCTAATACATGGAAACGTGAATGTTTTTCATTAAATCTTCGCAAACCCGACCCCAAATTTTCTTGCATCGCTTCGTTCTGCCTCCAATTCCTACTTTCGCCCCACTTTAAATTTTCGATATGCCTCTAGTGACCTACATGTAATAATAGAAGTCCAAACAAGTTGAATGTAAATAATTGGTGTTATCTACATTAATTATTTAGGTAACAGGAAACAAGAAATAATTAGATTTGGCTTAGTTGATGTAAAGCCTCTAGTTCATGTACAAGACACGTTGCCCGTAAAACGACCTTTGACACCTGTTACCTTTAACAGCTCATATATAGTTCTTAGCTTTTTTATATCATAAACCAAAGTACCAACGTACCAAAACAGATAACCAATGTCAGCTATGTGTATAGATTTCCGGAATTGTGTGCCTAACATTAGGATAAAGGCGTGATAAAAAAAACAATAACTACAGCAAAAATAAAATAAATCAAAAAAAGAAAAAAAATTAAATTTGACCTCACGTACATAAATCGCTCAGCACAGGACGACCAGTGTGCAATATCACTTGATAGCAAAGAAAAACAACAATACAAACGCAACCCCCCAAAAACAACAAAACAAAACGTTTAACACCCCCCCCCCCAAAAAAAAAGAGGGAAAAAAAGGCAGATACATACGGTGCTTTAAAAGTACACGTAATTACTACCAAAACTAGGTATACCACAAGAGCATGTTCAGGAATACAATATGTTAGAATACCGCGTAATACAAAAACTAGGTGTACCGGTAGAGCATGTTAAAGAAAAGGGACAATAAGGCGATAAATTAGCTCTAAATATACATACATATATATATATATATATATATATATATATATATATAATGTAGAAGGATATCAGTTATCCGAAATATTTATGTTTTGGTGATGTTAAACATATTTAGACGTTTATATATATAAAATCAAGTCTAAAAACTACACCCCAACTCTAGAACCGATGAAAGGTTGCAAATTTGCGATGCAAATTTGGTCGCTCCCTCAGCGGGATTCGAACCCCTTCTCTTCTCTGGTAACACCGCCTGAAGTCCAACGCTCTGGACCACTCGGCCAACTAGGCTTTATTAAATTACAGCTTTCGTTAACCGAGCGATACTTCCTTGTAAGTAAATCTAGAGCGCGAACATTAGCACATGATGTAACTGAATAGGACAATCTCTGATGGTATCGAGTAAGACAGTAGAGGATCTGTAACAGTATACAAATACAGCCACACCAAGAATAAAATACATATAAGAAGTCTAATGGGTGAGGCAATTTGGCCGCTGCGTCAGCGGAATTCGAGCCCCTTCTCTTCTCTGACATCTATGGCAACACCTCCTGAACTAAGTCCAACGCTCTAGACCACTCGGCCAACTTGGCTATATTAAAATATAGCTTTCGTTAACTGAGTGATGCTTCCTAGCAAGTAAACCTAGCGCACGAACATTGGCACATGATGTAACCGAATAGGACAACTTTTGATGGTACCGAATAAGACAGAAATTAAGATATATATATATATATATATTACGATGTGATCATATAATAAAGACTTCAGAAGAGAAATCGAAGCTTATTCTAAACCGTAATTAAATAGGTTAAGGTATAATGTAGTATACTGTCTAATTTAACGGTTTTTTTTAAGGGTAATTAAGGGAACCAAAATTTGAGCGGAAATCAAAAGTATATATTCCAAGGATAAAGACTAGACAGGGTAAGCAGTCACACAAAGAACATGAAATAACCAAACTAACAGGCACAAAGAAACAAAAGTAAATGAGAAATATGGCTTTTACGAAAAAAGGGTAAGTGTCCTTTTCATTTTGGGAAACACCCGCTGAGTTGCTCATAAAATGTCACGCCCAGGATAGACATTATTATACAGGCACCGAGACATTTGTTTTCCTAGATATAATATAACATCCCGTCAGTACCCACATATGGAGTTCATACATTATGCCAAAGCTTGCCGTAAGTTCGAGGATTTTTTGTACCGTGCTAGTTTTCTTAAAATTATTAGGCATCTGCACCACGAGAACCGATTTTTTCACCATGTCATACATAGTTCGTCTACCCGGACTTGGCATTTATTAACAACTCAGCGGCTGTTTCTAGAAAAGCAAAAGACTCTTACCCTACAGGTGCGGTGCACCTGGTCCATGCTCCCAAGGTTTAGTGGAGTCCGAGTTGCTTATTCAATGTTTTTTTTGTACGTTTGATTTTGGTTATTTCATATTGTTTGTTGCGTGTGTCTGTTTTTCCTGTCTAGTCTTTAAGGCGGAGTAAAGACTGGACTTCGATTATTTGAAAAGTAGTAATAACACTTTATTTGCAAATTACACCCATATGGATCAAGCAAATACAATACAAAGAACAAACATAAAATACAAACTGGACATCAAAAATCAATATATATATATATTAAATTATGCAACTTTTGACCGGCATGGATCACAATTTCGCAATTCTAATTAAAAATTACATACTGCTGGTAAAAGTTCAGCTTTTGGAGATAGTGTATTTTTTAGTTTATCTAGTGGTTGATATTGGCTAAAATTAGGGTTTAGTTTAACTATTTCTGCAAATAGCTTATTTCTTACATTCGAGTTCTATTTACAGTTAAGAAAAAAATGGTAGTCATCATCAACTTCATCTTTACATATTTTACAAAATCTGTTTTCCCTTGAAATATTTTTATACCTGTCTGTTTCTACTTCTAGTGTATGGTCGCTTACACTAAATTTAGTAATTATTTGTCTGTTTTTTTAAAATTTGGCTCTTTTATCAGATATTCTTCAATTTTTATTTCTGATTTAAGTTTACTGTATAGAAATAGTTTTGAGCTATCATTGATAGATAATAGTTCATTTACAATTTTTTCTTCATATATATTGCTAATTCGTTTTTTTAAACTTTATCTTTAAATTAAATTTTATTTTACTATAAGGTTTATCAGCAGATTCAAAATCTTTAATATCTAATCTCACACCTTCAAAAATATTATTTACAAAACTATACCATGTGTATGATAATGACTGAAAATGGTACATGTAATTATCTCCCCTTAATGAGCAACGAAGACATCATTTTCATGAAATTTCGTCGAAATTTCCCACTCCCTAACCACAATAGAAAATTAGCAGTGATAGTTCATCTCCTTTTCTAAGAAGGGGAAGAGAAAATACATCTTATTTATTGGATAATTATGATTATACCTGGTCAAGAACGGATTCATGATTATTTCTACACATTTGGGAAATCACTATTTTCTAATATAAAATGAACAAAACAATAAACAAAATCCCTTGCTAATAATAACATGTTTAGAATCAGGTGTTCGGCATTATGACGTCGAATTAAGATTGGTCTAGCCTACGTTCAACATTTATTCCGATAAAAAGGGGTTCTTATTTAGAAGCGGTCTCTTGAACATCAACGGAAAAATTACGACGAAGAGTACACTCACAGTAAGTCAAAGTAACCCTACTACGATGTATAGTATACATAAGGTTTTTTTTTAGTTTTATTTTTACATTATGAGTTCCCAATCGAACTTTCCCATGGTTCTAAAGTAACAATTCATAGAAGTCATTCAATGTAAGATGCATTTCTATTTTATTTCTGTTAATTTGTAGTTCGCATAGAATTCGTGTGTGCTTGAATTGAAAAACCTATGAATAAATTTTACCTTTGTCTATAAGTGGGACGCAAATGTATCTTTTTTGAAATGATTGACGGCTTTCTCTCTTTTTGCTCGTTTAAACTATCTCTATTTTTAAACTTAAATTGAGGAAGTATTTTATTTTATATTAGAAACTGAAAAAATGCATCGATTAAATATTTCGAACACGAAAACAACATTCCGGAATTTACAATATGTGTGTTTTTTGTATTCAGTTTGAATTTTAGAGCTAATGCAATTCCTATTATGTAAATAAATAAATGAGAATATTACTACATGTATCTGAAATGAAAAAATACTTAACAAAAGAAAAATAAATCAATCTATTTTCGACGTTCCACCACCATTTTGTTTAATTAATTGCTCAGAAAAATAAGAGAGTATTGAGGTATAATCGTCAGTCACTGTAAGAAACAGGTAGTGGATAAAGGATGAAACATGTTATGAAAACCCCACTATTTTGAAAGATTAATTTAACTGTTTGCACCATCATGATCACAGAGATCAGGCTATATTTTCCATATCACTTTGGTAAATTATAGGATTAAGCACCTCTTTTCAGAATTAATCGATGTGTAAAGTCGGACCATTCAGTCTCAAACAAATGTAGGGTTTGTAAGTGAATGGTCAAATATAACACATCCACAAAGTCTGGAAAAAAGAGTACAGTGTTTAATCCAATTAATTCCAATACCTAACTATCAGAAATATATTAATATTTTGTTTTCTCTCATTCAATGAAAAGAACATTGCAAATGGTGGCAACCGACGAAGTGACATCGTTGTCATTTTCGATATTCAAAGTATTAACGGCCTACTGTTTACTATCTTCTCCTTAAAAACTGCTGTTTTGATTATACAATGCCGAAAACGAATGGAATAAAGCAGATAATACCGTTTTAAGCCTATAAACGTCTCTGTCTATTGTCGACGCGATGGTAGCCATGTTGTTTACGATCTGTACTTGGAATTTACACTGTTGTAAAAACTGTCTTCGGTGAGGTTGTAAAAGGTTAAAAACCAAACACAATGCACGGAAAAGGCATATGCTAATAAAGTTGGAATTACATGTATTGAGTTATGATATCTTTCAAATGCCCTGAAAATGAACATTTTAAGGGCAGATAACTCCAACAAGGCTTGATGGATTAAAACCAAAATTTGACCACAGGTAGATCTCATCACGCTGAACACTATAATCCATGTCAGAATTTGGCTAAACCTAAAACTGAACATAGCTATTAATTTTCGTTTGGTTAAAATCAAACGAATATAAAAATGGACGCAAGACGTGAAATTTTCCAAATTTTTAGAGCTCTGAAAAAAGTTAGTGATTGAGCCATGCATATTGAATGGGCTTAGTTAATTTCTCTTTATGATAATTTTAATGTTACCGAACTGTATGGAGGTTTTTTTATTGGCCTGCTTTATTCCAATTAAAAAAAAACATACTATAGTTTCTTACAATCTGTACTGTCTGCAAGTTGCAGGATCCTTAACATTAATATAGGCTTACACCAAAAGCAACAAACAAGTGTTTAGAATATTGCAATCATATTTTTATCTTCTTCTTCAAAATACAGGCGTAGACTCTAGGAGTGTGACATTCCCTGAATGTGTGTCTTATATACAAGGATTTATAATTAAATTGAAATCAATACTATCTACATTATACACAGTGATTAAGCAGTTCAAAGTCTATATGTTAAATTTATTCAAATGTTAATGTGGGTATACCACTTTTGAAGGTTTCAAGGCTTGAGGATAATGCAATTGACTCTGACATCGAGTTCTCGTCAGACACTGTATGGGGAAAAGGAAAATTTATGAATACCTTTATTGGAGGATAATTGCCTAACTTTATGAATGCTCGTGCGCCTGTCAGATTTTGTTAATTTGTCTTCTGGAACATTTGCTGACCCCTAGTTAATTTCGTACAATAGGGTAACCTGGCTTTTGTCCTTCTACTTCCAATGGTTTCCCTTTGCAAGATGTCAACCATATTGAAAACAGCTCCAGGTGTTCTCTCTTTATAGTCATTAAAGATCGAATAACATTCAATACCAATATAATCTTAACTTATAATTTGTTATTTTGTATATATTTAGAACCCTTTGTCACGTTGCAATTTTTAGCGATCTAGTCACTGCATAATAATTATATGATGCTGGTGTAACATGTAAGAGGACGAAGTTGGATATTGGCATTTTTGAAGTTTTACATTAGGATTTATTCTTTCCCATACCTATATAAAACTTAAAGGTGTGTGCTATAAGCATGGTGTTTTGTTAAAGATATGAAACTAGTAAGATCCGTATACTTCGCATTATTTGTTGCCGACCGGGATTTTACTACACATACTTATGTTATCCATTAAGGTTACCTGTATACCTTCATCGAGTTAACTTCCTGTTAGACTGAAATCAGACCCCTAGTGCTTCTAGGGTCAAAGGTTAATTCGTATAATTTACCAGTATGAAGACCTTGTTTTCTATAAGGATTGCAAAATTGTACACCTTTTCACAGATTTAAATAATGCACACTTTTCATGAATTATATGCCATTGGCCAATTCTACCGTCTTTCTTTATAATTATTGGAATGTATAATTCTTCAGACGGTACTTATTTTGTTGCATATCTTTAATACTAGTATTTCTTATCAGTTTAATGTAAAACGTATATAAATATATACTTATTAACATAAAATACAATTTTAACTCTGTTGCAATTAGCTGCAGAAGCAAATACCATGTAATTTAAAGAACTTTGGTACCAACTTCTATGCGTAAAGATCATTTTTAAGACACACTGTGGATCCCTTTAAACACTGTTGTATTTTAACAATTAAACGAAAGATAAAAAAAAAATCACAAAATAAAATAAAAAGGTAAGAAGTAAACTAATTCGAAAATGATAAAAGAAAGATACAAATGGAAAAAGGAATTAAAAAAATATATGAATGAACAGTCAAAGTGTAGCAAATAATGAAAAGTACAACGTCACATATCGTCTTGAAAAGTTAAAATAAAAAAGTTATTGAAATAAAATAAATACTCATGTACATAAAGTTTGACTTATATGGAGTTTTTGAGTTTTTTTTTCATCTTCTCCCTCACACACACACACACACACACACACATATAATACGTTCACTTGACAACAGTTTCTAAATATATACACAGCAACATAATATAAGTTAAGATTATATTGTATTTTTATTTGATCTTTTTATTTTACGACATTATGTTTTCAACTGTCATCAATGTATTCTTTTGAGACCAATATCAAAGTAAAAGAAAATATTGAAAAATATTATTATTAAATGGATTGGCGGGGAAAATGTAGACAGATCACGACTCGAGATCAGTGAAGAAGACAACAGTTCCCAGTAGAACCAACATAGATTTTATATATTACTAATTTGTTTAAATCGATGAACATATGTTAAAAAGAAATAAGGAAGAGTGTAAACTGAATTCTAAACCCCAAATGCCATGTTTTATGAAACATGTTTTTTGTTTTAATTTGAAATTGTTAGTTCATAGTGGTCGAAAATAGCAACAGAAGAGTAAATCCTTTCTATAGAATATTTTCATATCAATGTTGAAATACAGAACATACCAATCATATTTCGGAAATTTCGATATGCTGTACACGTGTTTTAAGGAGTAGCCTCTCATCAACAGCATAAGAATCAATTGTATTGGAAGAACAAGGTTCAAACACGGATTATGTAAGATGTATTCTAAACCAGAAATATCGAATAAGGTAGCAATATCTATAACCAATGAGTTTTACTTAACTATGTCAAGGGAGCTACAACATTGTAGCCCCAAGTTTGATACAAGGAATGCATCTTGAGTGTTTTAGGGGTATCGATTTATGCGCTAAGTCAATTTCAGTATATAACATATGATACATACTGTGCAAACCTATTGAATTAAGATATTTGTCATCTACAAATGGTTTCTTTCTCTACATTTTTATGTTGTCTTATTCTTTATCAAATTCTGATATCCCCGCCATGAAACTTAAATATAACTTCAATTATTAGTCATTTTGATTAGTCAGTCTAGATTTCTCCCAAAAATATAACGAATAAAGGGTAAAATTGATAAAATCTAGAAGAGATTAAGAGAATGTTTATATAACAAATAATGATATCAAGGCAAATATTGGAAAATTAGACTTAACATGACTCGGCCGATGGACATGATGGGCGAAACCATGTTTTGTAGCGCTATCGTTCCATAACGGTAAATTATTTCATCATTTTGATAGTGAATGAAAGTGCTTGCTATCTTTCCATTATTTTTTTTCCATTTAATTTTAGGAGATGAAATACACACCGCTGCTGATAACTTTAGTTTTTACATATACCTTGATACCATCATCAAATGGTTGGTTCTTTGAAAGTCCAGAACATCCTACTCGACGAGAAGATGAGGTATGAATTTGTCCTTTGTACTGAACTATGCATTTTGGGCTCACATTTCTAAGGGCCGATATTTCAAACGTTGATTTAATCAGAGATTATAACAAACATAGCATCAAACGGAAGACCTGTATCTGGCCATACTGTGAACAGATATGTTAACGTCAAATTGGCGACCAGTATTAAGTAGAACTCCAGCTAAGAATCATGCAAAATGTGATACATGGTTGGAAAGCCTACATATTTTTATTTTTGATATTTTGTTTAAAATGCTCTAGTAAACAGAAATTAACATCTACCTTTTCATATAACCCATGCTCATAGGAGATAAAAATTGTATAGAATGCACTATATAATTCAAAATTAAGGGAGATAATTCTGTAAACGACACTCAACTACAATGTAATCTATTGGATTTTCATTGTTGATTATCTCCTAAAAGCAGGCAGATTTGAATGAATAATTACACATTTCATAATATAGACCCATAAATTAACTTAATTACAAAAGTAAAAATATGTAGCCTTTTTGGGGGTGTATCACATTTTTCAGATTTTGCACGATTCCTACAAAGACAACTACTGAATCACAAGTTTTTTTTATTAAGAAACGTCTGTTTTTTATGAGTAAAAATTACCATAATCGAAATAAATGCCATTAGTTTCGTTAAGTTTCTGTTATAATTCTTTTTTTTGTTGCTGCTGCTAGAATGGTTTCGATAGCTTATCGCTTATAAATACGACAATATCAATCTTGACGGAAGAAATCAAGTTGCAGACTACTGGTTTACTCGAGATGCTTACATCATCATTTTTTTCTGCATTCCGTTTGCTTATGTTTTAATGGAGATTAACATATGATTGCAGAAGATGATTTTTGGTTAAAAATCTGACGCAACCTACTATCAGTTTCTTGAACAATAAACTGGAGCTGTATAGAAAGTAACTCTCATCATCATGCAGCTATATATTTATCAAATCTGTAAAAAAAAACGACACGTGACTAATTATCTAAAATAATAAATCTACTGAACATATTTTTAACATCAAGCTGGACACATTGAAGTCTGGTCACATCTAAATATCTTGAGAAGGTGATCCATCTAGTATTTGTTTTATTACTTCGTGTAGCTTATAGATAAGTTTGATAGGCCATGGAACATTTTTATGTTCCTATTTATTGTAATTTCGTACTTTTTTGAAGAACCAGACACCAACAAAGATTTAACTCTGACTTTAAATTGTTTTCCCATATTTCCATTTACTTTCTATGTGTTGTTCCTGTCGGATTCTGTTTAATATCCATTGTTTTTGTCTGTTTTTGCATATTTTTAAATTTAGCTTCAAGTTTATTTTTTAACACGTGTGTTACACATTACAGCTGACAGAAATAGCTGACATCAACCCAGAAGATTTAGACGACGTACAATTATTCCTAACATATAAACCATATTTCTTAGAATACGCCAGACAACAAATGTTACGGAAAAGGAATCAAAGAAACACAAGGTCTGCAGTTTCTAATCCTTTCACACTAAGACAAAGGAAAGAAAAACGATGAACACTATACAGCGAGATTCTAGATACTTGATTTTTACATTGTGATATAATTTAATTTGTTTTTGTACAATAAAGACGTTTATACAATTCCTTTTGTATTTGTAAATCAAATAGAAAAAGTAAGGTGTGCATTATGTAATGATGTTATTTTTTTTGAAAATTAAATGGAGGCGACGTTGTACAAACAATAAAATGGAAGTAAGCATACACTATTTAGTAATAAGATATTATAGCGACACTTGATCTGTAGATTATTTTTAATTGTATAATAACTTTTTTTTCAACAACGGAAAAAATCAATAGGAGGAGGGTTGCGATCACGTCAAAGTACTTTAACCTCGCCACATTTTTTTGCGCCTGTCCCCAGTCAGGAATATCTGGCGTCTTTATTTATTTCGTTTTCACTTTTAGTTTTATGTTGCTGTAGTATTTAGGGGAAACTCTTTCGCTGTAAATGTGTATAATGTATATAATGCTGTTTTGGGGCCAGCTACATCCTGCAATTTGGCGTGAGGGTTTCCTTGTCATTCAGCGAAGACCCATGGATGGTCTTCAGGTGACATATTTCATCCCGTTGGGGTTGTTGTCTCTTTGACATATTCCATTCTTGTTATATATGCTCATCATAGATAAAAAAAATCATCACTGTTTCAAGATACCCTTCGCCTTTAGAGATCCAAAATGTATATGTTTAGTTTTTCGTATATTTTTCCCGGACCATTAAATATGGTGCTGTCCACTTTTGCTATGTTGACCCTTTCTTGGTTATTCATATTATTCGCCCAAAAGGGCGATTTGATAATAATTATTGATTTCTATACCTGTATTTTATATCAAACCAGTATTTTTTCTCTTATACTAGTAATTTCTTTTCTCTTTTTGATTTGATAATACATTTTTTGAGTATTTTCTCCTAATAGTGGAGCAGTTTTGGTGTTTAATGCACAAAAGAACATACACCTAATTCATACATCATATGAGAGAAAAATATTTGTACTTTGAAATTACAGTAAAAGTCGAAGTTGCTCATTTTATGACAAATCGGAGTAAAAAGAGGAAGGAGTAATTAAATGAAAAATTGAAATGCGTTGTTAAATAAACTTTCCAAGACTATGACACAGAATTAAAATATTTTCTATAATTGTTAACAATTAAGTCTTATACCACATGTAATGTCATGACGTATGTGTATGATGTAATTTAATGTCTTATTCCGACGTTTTTGACTTGACTAAAGAAAACTTATTTTTTTAACTGTAAACATTCGTTTTTTTACTAATCTGTTGGTCAAAACTATAGAATTGATAGCTTTTTTTCTAACAATACGATGTTAATGCAGTCAATAGTTTTATATTTAGTTAGATAGTACAATAATGGTTAGAGATTTTGAAATCGTAATCAAGGAAACCAAGGTTCTAGCGAAATCAAAACAATGTAATAAATTCTAGACAGACGGAAAATTGAAATCCCTCCCGATTTTGGAGAACTATTGTTTTTATTTTGCTCTTACCATAAAACTCCCTTTTACGACTTGACCGCTCAATTGAATGTGGACGATCACAACCGATCGTGGTAATTAACAAAACTTAAATGTGTCTTTAATTTTAATGTACCTAGTCTAGAATATTTGGACTATAAATTTCTATGTTCATCCACATAAAGTCAATGTTTGCAGATTACATTGTAGAGCAAAGCATTTAGCTAACTGTATGTTCATACAAGCAAATCTCTACCACTTCAAAATGAATACGAACAATGATAGAATAAATGTCCAACGGGGTCTCGTATTACCTGAAAATAAAAAAAGACGTTCAAACTAAACAAAACGTAAAAACCGACAAACAGACAGACGGTAATAACAGACAATTTTTTTTTATGGCAATAGGTAACTTGTAAAGAGAGAGAGAGAGAGAGAGAGAGAGAGAGAGAGAGAGAGAGTAATTATTTAGGTTCCCTGAATGTGTAAGTGATTAGAATAATAACAAGTAATAAAATCAAACATGTAAACACGAACATTTTACCCAGAAACCAGTAAACAACCCTTTTAACCAAAAAAACAAAACATCGCTTATGTACATACAAGATTAGTGTATGTGGCTAATAGACATTTACAACAAGCTTAGTAATTTTCATACTTGATAGAAGGTAGAAGGAATCTTACCAGCATTGCTGTAGTCACTGACATCCCAGAAGCGTACGTGTAAGGTACCTTTATTATGAATGATTCAACATTTCTTTTTCTTCTCCAGGGTTTGCAATATTGCTTATGAAAACAAAACAAAAATGTTGCTAATTATCTGCAATTGCACAGACCTTAGCAAAAAAAAAAAAGAATTTTGTTACAAAATTAACTCAATTACAATTACATATTTGCAAGTTTGCGTTTATTAGTCATCATGTTGTGATTTTTTTTATTAAATCTCTCAAAGGATAGGCACCCTATAGTAGAACTAATTGGTTCCCTAGATTTTATTACAAGAAACAAGCCAGATAGTCTTAACTTTATGTTTTTTTTCTAAATATTTAGAAGAGAGAGTGTGTTTAAGGAAGGAGTTATCCAATTTGTAACTGTTCTTTTCAGCATCTGCGACAATAGTTTTTTGGCACATTAGTGTAGGGGAATATATACTTATCTAAAATAAACACTAATATATATTCAAACTTAAGAAATGGTAAATATACTATAAACATGGAGGGAAAATCAGTATATATATTATTCAACATTATCCATATGTTTTTGGGAAAGTGAGAAATAAGGAAAAAATGTTTTGTCCTACTTTTATAGATACTTCACTTCGAGCAGCACACACACACACAACCAAACCCCCCAAAAACAAAAAAAAAAAAAAAAACAAACAAACAAAAAACAGCAGCAAAACATAATATTTATAAACACCAATTGTCAAGCAGCAATAGGGTACGTCAATCTCGTCATGTGACTGTTGCTTCACCAGAATGGGTCTCAGTCTACCATTCAAATACAGAGCGTTGAGTGCCGTCTTAAAAGCAAAACAGTCTTTTGGGTAAAAATTTTCATAAACTTACTTATCGTACGTCCATAGAACAACGCTGTTTCATGGACTGCGTACCATGGAATTCCTGGTATCATCAACAAAGGCGATGCAACTTTCAGGTGAAATTGTATATGCTGTACAAATATATTAAATTTATCTATAAAACATAATCATAACCTATGACATGATTTTCTATATCTGCTCATTTACTTTTGTTGCTTTTTATGTATTATTTTTTCGTTATTTTGGTCTTTATCCCTGGATTACCTTCTTTCAATTCCCGCTAGATTCTTGGTTCCCTTGATTTCCCTATACCTAAGCCCACGTATTGCAAACCCCATATCAACTAGACTTCATCGCTTATATAATTTTAGGCTTTGTATGTAAAAGTTAGAGCTGAAACTTTTCTTTGTAAAATACACCGATACGTTGTTTTATTGCTGATTTCTCACACAGCAACGGGATTAAACGAGACTTAAACTAATAACACACACTGTACGTCTCAGTTAAAATATCAAACAATCAATTCCTAACTTCACTTCATTTACTAAATACGGCTTTCGACAGAACGATTTTGAGCCTTTCGGAGCATCTGAATGTATAAGACAATGCTGACGCTTCGTCCCAATCTAAAACTCAAGGAATTCACTTTTGAAGTATGTCGTCAAAACTTTGACTTCTATTCTTTATCATGACTAAGCTCATCATTTATGTACAGTTCTAATGAGGGGGGTCCAGGGAGTTTGCACCCTCTTTCTATTGAAAATGGGTAAGTTTCATGTCTTTAATTGAAAAAAAAATATGGCAAATAATGTCCGAGCACCCCTTTGTTTGAGAAACAATCCCTTTTCAGTGTCTGGATCCGGCTCTGAAACAGTAATCAGGGAAAGTGTTCGTATTAATTGTTTAGCATACTGACTGACGCCAAAAATAAGCATATGTACAGTTATGGTGACGTTAATGTTATTCAATGTAAAAATGAAGCAACGACAGAATGTCCAAAATTTAACAAAATATTTATGTTTATGGATGAGTTCATTTATTCTAGATTTCATTACCCTGTTTACCGGTACATTGTAAATACATGTAGAATTTATCTCCAATATAAACTGTCGAAATATCTGGTGAAGTTAGTATATTTCTGATACCCGAAGAGATTTTATCTTTGAATCTCATTTCTACTTCTTGTACTTCATCGAAGTTTTATCGAAGTTGTGCAAATTTTCTCAAATGAAATGTTTATTTCAGGTCGAAAAAAAAAAGAAACTATCAGATCAAGGTAAACTGTCAAAACCTTAAATCGCAGTAATCTATGATATAATATGAAACCAGTTTACTTAGTGTGCGTTTTGTTTTGCAACTGTAACTTCTTCAAAAGACTTAAATGCATCCGAGATTTAATAATAATAATAATAATAAAAAACACAATAAATAACGAACGGAAAAATACATATCAGAAAATCTTTCATAAATTTTAAACACTTGAAAAATAAATCCAGTGTGCATTCGGTGCATTAGATTTTCTGTATGTTTATCCGTAATAAGATCGACTTACTCAACTTCTATTCGACCAGTTGCATTTTCTTTCACTCCTCATCTCATTTTGTTTTGCATTCTGTTTTGAAATTGTGTTTATCTTGTCCAGCAGAAAACGGTGGAGTTGTATATGGAGTGGTATAGGTATTAAAATATTGAGTTGTAAACGCATGATAAAATCTTTCGTCGAATGAAGTAAAAGTTACCGTACTGTCTACCTACAAATTTAACAACAGAGGTACAATACACGAATGTAGCCTAGCTGAGAAAACGGCAGATTTAACATACACTTTTGTAAAGAAAAAGAAAAGCTAAGCATTGTTAAAACTGAGCACAACTAGCCGCCAAAGTAACCTTTTAAACACAAATCATCAGCAGGACATTGATTTCGCTTCAAATTGAAATCGAAAACCACGATTTTGCATATATATATATATTCAGACCTTTAGATATATATATATATATATATATATATATATATATATATAAGGGTCTGAAAAATTCTCAACGATGTTAGAACTGTCAAATTTTTGTCGTTCCCTCCGCGGGACTCGAACTCCTGTGACATCTATGGCAACACCGCCTGCACTAGTCCAGCGCCCTATATAACAGGCGGTGTTGCCATAGATGTCACAGGAGTTCGAGTCCCGCGGAGGGAACGACAAAAATTTGACAGTTCTAACATCGTTGAGAATTTTTCAGACCCTTATATATATATATATCTTTGTCAAACATCAAGTAGATATGATGCTGAAAAGTTGCAGAGAAAACTTAACCGAAATCGCTGTGGACGGTCAGGCTGGTGGAAACAGTGACCCCCTCCAGGAAAGCAAGAGTAATCTAGGGACAAAGACCAGACATGAAAAACAGACACACGCAACTAAGACCATAAAAATAACCAAAACAATACATACAAAATAACCAAAGTAAATGAACAACTCGGACTCCAAAATTATGATCATGGACCATTTCTTTTCTAGAAATACCCATCGAGTTGGCTATAAGCAATCAAGTCAAGAGAAGACAAAAGAGGAAAGGAACACTATGACACGATGAATCATTCAGTTTTCATGGTGCAGATGGATACACCACACAAGGGTTTTATAAATCTTACCGAACTATCAGATCTATTACTGCAGTTACTAGGTATCACGATGTGACCTAAGTTGTCTGATGCTAGTTTCTGTATACAGAAACTCGGCAATACAACGGTTTGCCCATAACATGTTTAAAAAAGCGAAACACAATAGCTAATAAATGTTTTTAATCAAACACAAATTATGTGAGATCAGAAAATGTCAAAAAATGTGGTCATCGACATGTTTTCGCTTTTTTAAACAGAAGATACACTGTTAATAAAAACAAAGTGACAATTTACCCATATTTTTCCGCTAGCAATAAAGAATAATATAGACTTTTCACGAAGGCATTAAGAAATGTTTCCGTTTATAATTTTCAAAGGTCGTCTTTCGGAAGTACTGACCATTTCTATTTCCCAAGAAATAACAGTAAAGCATTGTATTACAGTACAATTTGTGTAACAGCTTTAAAAGTAAATTTGATATCTTCAACTAAACGTATTTTTCTTACTATATTTACTATAAGAATACCGGGACGTCTAATATCTGAGAACTACAGGAGCTATTAATACCTACAAAAGAATGAACATGATATTTACATGTTACATTTTCAAAACAGCCAGAATGTGTTGACCCTCTATTTACATGTCTTATACTTATATAAAAACTATGTATGTTAAACGTTATTATAGTAACAAATCTTTGTAAAGATCAGGTATATACAATGTAACTTATAAAAGAGTAATCAAGGGAACCAAGAATACAGCGGTAATCAAAAGAATATAATCCAGGGACAAAGACCAGACATGGAAAACAGACATACACAACAAAGAACATAAAGTAACTAAAATCATACATATAAAGTAACAACAGCATATGAGCAAATCGGACTCCACTAAAAACTGGGAGCATGGACCAGGTGCACCGGTAGGGTGAGCGTCCTCTGCTTTTCTAGAAACACCCGCCGAGTTGCTCATAAAAAGTCAAGTCCGGGGTAAACAAACGAGGAAAGGAAAACTACCACCCGTTGAATAAATCAGTTTTCATGGTGCAGATCCACGAGATCATGATGACGACCATAAAACGTCTGTAGTGGTTCGACCTTCCCTAATAAATTCTATCAAGTTTTACCTCATATATATATATATATATATATATATATATATATATATATATATATATATAAAGAAGTTTGGCTAGTTAATCCATAACGATGGATGCTTGGTAAGGTGGAAAGGGACAGAATGTACAGAATGTATGCACAAAAAGATTATTAAAGATTGTCGCTTTAAATATTGTGATAACTTGAATATTAGAAAAACATTCTCTACACTGCTCTATCGGATCCACTTGATACAAGGAAGATAAAGAAAACTTATAGAAGGGTCTGAAAAACTTCAAACGATGGTCAAAGCGATGCAAATATTTGGTCGTTCCCTCCGCGGGACTCGACCTCGTACCGCAGTGACATGTAATAAGGAAAGATGGTTGAATCTCTACATCGAAACTTTGAGGGATGATATAATAAAAGGACTAAAAAGGGACTTCAAAATTAATGTAACAAACAGAAGAGGAGGTTGCGATGCCCGAATTATTGTATGATGATAGTGATACGGTCGATCGATAAAACGTTTTCAATAGTTATTTTAAATAGAGAGGAATATGCAAATGAATTAAAAAATGAATTGAAAGTAGTGATACTTATAAAGAAGTAAAGGCCGATGTGACACACACACACAAAAAAAATGAAAACAAACTAAAGAAATTAGTTTAAAAACTTGATAAATTTCAAGTTATCACAAAAGAACACTATTTATTACCAAAAGGATTGCATGCTGGTAAAGAACATTGTAATCCGAAACTTCACAAAAAGAACCACCCGTTTCGAACAATCATAAACAGCCGAAATCACCCTACCGAGAAAATTGCGGAACTGGTCGAGAATGAATTGAAAGAACACGTGCGATCAACCCCAAACTGCAAACAAGATACAACAGACTATTTAAGAAAAGTAAATGACATATCACAGCCATCACCAAAATATACAATTTTATTTTGTCTTGATGTCAAGAAGTTTATTGATAAGAAAGTGTACAATGCATCTGCGCTTATATAGTGAATGTGTTATATCAAGGAAATTGATGATTCGGGTGTGTGGTTAAATATATTTTGCTGAAGCATAAAAACATTTTGGTTTCTAGATTTCTATCTAGCCTCAGATAATTCATTATGAAACATAGTTTATATCACGTATTATCACTACATATGTTTATTATTTTAGACTAACATACTGTATTTAAGGAATAAAAAGTATATGTCGTTTGAAAATTGAAAGATGTTAATAGAAGTAAAAATAATGTAAATATTAAGGACTTTTCATGAATAATAGATGACTATGTTTGTATTATTGATAATGAGAGCGTCCGGAAATTCTATTTTTAGAACCAATACTTCATTGAACAGACGTTAAAAATAAATTTTGATTTTACTATAGAAACTTGTAGTCTAGGCAGTTTTCCATTTAGTTGTAAGAAATGAACATAAACACATAGAAATATAACTATAAATCCTGTTTAATTATTCTTCAACCACTACAACAGCAGCAATAGTGAAACACAAACTACAACACAATACTATACTAAGGTTTTAGAATGCAATGCATTGTAATTTTAAAGTTAATGAACAGATGAAATGAAAAGGAGAGTTGTCAAGATAAACAGCCAACCTGGCCTCAAGACACCTGAAATGTAAACAAAAACATATTAAGTGTACAGTTATGATAAAGCTTGCATAGCATTGAACTACTTAATGAGTTGCACATATAAAATTCGATGAATTGATTTATCCGTTGAATGTATGTTTACACATGAAATAAATTTAATTGCGAGGACTCTTACTCTAACAATGCACCTGGTATATGCTCCAAATTTTTAGGTTCTTAGTGGATTCCGGCTTGTTTTGTTCATTTACTTTCCTTTCAGTACATGTAATTTTGATTATATCATATTCTTTGTTGTTTGTCTATTTTCACTATCTAGTCTTTCCACGGTGTATACTTTCTTAATTTCACTCGAGACTTAGTTCCCTTTGTTGCTTTTTGAAATATGATTACCTGCATTAAGTTTGGTGTCAGGGTAGCTTTTCCTGCACATAACATCGTATCATGTATCATTTCATTGTATGTAGAAGATTACTGTTATTAAATTTATTCCCACGAGAATCAAATGTCTTGCTTGACACATTATAAAGATAAGTGATGTGTTTAACGGTAATACAAGCGAGTTTTTTTCGAAATTCGGAAGATCTTTTGGAGACCCTCAATTCAAGATTATTATCAGAAAATGATAGCATTAAAACCTATGATATTTCAGCACTGTATTCTATTATTCCCTATAATCAGTTAAAATCCCGACTCAAAAACACACATCCTTGTTTTTCCAAAAAAGGCGTTACATCTACCTACAAATATATAATTCTTGGTAAAGATTCCTCATACTTTGTAAAAATAACACCAACTCTTGTTCCAAATTTTTGAAAATGTTTTCAAAATACTGGAATTTTGATCGACAACATACTTGTCCAGAGTAGAGGACGCGATTTCAACAAACGGTCGGCATTCCAATGAGAACGAATTGTGCGCCAATATTTGCTAACCTATTCCTTCACTCTTATGAGGCTGATCTGATCCGAATGAAATAGTTTAGCCACATCCTTTAATCTCAGTTTCCTCAATATAGATGACATTTTATCTTAAAACAAAACCTAGCTGCGGAGGTTTTATACATCGCATCTAATCCAAAGAACTTAAGGTAGTAGACCTGGGTTAAAGAAGGTAATCGAAATTGAAAGGATTGTAGTCACTAGATCGTTTGAATGACTCCTAGTATGCAAGCTTCAAAGTGATACTAATGTTAAAGAGAAATAACTCCAAGGAAGGGTTCAACTTCTAGAACAGGGTTATGTTGCTACAAGATTGAAATCATCAATACAGAAGCTTTGTGGTCATCATCATGTCATCAGAAAATCGTGGATCGTTTCGGTGTATCCATCTGCGCCATGAAAAAACTAATTTGTTCAAAGTGTCATAGTTTTCCTTTCCTCTTTTGTCTACCCCGGGATTTACCTTTTATGAGCAACATTTGGCGGGTATTTCCAGAAAGGAGAGGACGATTACCTTACCGGTGCACCTGGTCCATGTTCCCAGTTTTAGTGGAGTCCGAGTTGCTCGTTTGCTTTTGTTACTTTATATCTTTGATTTTAGTTACTGTATTTTCTTTGTTGTGTATCTCTGTTTTCCATGTCTGGTCTTTTTCCTGGATTACTTTCTGTTGCTTACCGCTATAAACTTGGTTCCCGTGAGTACTCTTTCAAATGGGTACTTTGAGGAAGATTTTTAATAAGGTGGAAAAACAATTGAAATGATACTTTAACGACAAATCAAGATTCCTTTAGATATAATATTAAAGTTGAAGTATGAAATGGCCTCTGTCATGAGGCAGTACGGCTTTAGAGTTAAAAAATATACCTTTTCTATAATTTCTATAATTTTCTATAATTTCTATTATCTTTGCTCTACTCTGGACTTTACTTTTTATGAACAACTCGGCGGGTGTTTCTAGAAAAGCAGAGGACGCTTACCCTACCGGTGCACCTGGTCCATGCTCCCAGTTTTTAGTGGAGTCCGAGTTGCTCATTTGCTTTTGTTACTTTGTATGTATGCTTTTAGTTACTTTATGTTCTTTGTTGTGTCTGTTTTCCATTTCTGATCATTGTCCCTGGATTACATTCTTTTGATAACCGCTATAACCTTGGTTCCCTTGATTACTTTTCAGCATACTATATCCAGCATTGAATTACGTTAAACATATAACTTTGTCAACTTCGTGCAGAAGTATAAATATTTGAGTGGCATTAATTTGCAACAGCGTTAACTAAAGCTGTGCTTAGCAATGCTCTTTCATCAATACAGTCATCATAATTTGTTACTTGGCAATCCTGTTGAATATTAAAACGATTTTAGCCATAATGAATATTTATCAAAGAATAATTCAATGCCTTACCCTACTATCATTAAAGCATTAAAAAACTACACGGTGAACTTTTCTGAAATTGTTTTTTATTAATTATCATAACTGTAAGAAGTCTAGTGCGTAGTTAAGGCAAGCTCTGGGAGAACGTATGAGTTGTGATATGAATAGTCCATATAATCTCAGCTTTTTACGAATACTGAATTATGATTTGTTTGCAAAATAGAGATTTTTTTATATAAGCCAATAGCTGAGAATCACCCCCTTTTATGTTATTTTGATAAACTATGAGCCTAGTATCTCTTCTACAAAATGGAAAGAATAAATTTCGATATTGAATCTGCTATATCAATCCTTTTAAAGTGTATATGACTTAATATTCAGTTATTTAATTAAATATATTAACAAAATGACCCTAAAATACCAAATATTGCGCAGTTTGGCCAATGATTCATATTTAAAAAAAATAGAAATATTTTGGTCCTCATTGTTCAAAATCTTCACGGTGAATTGTCTTTACAATTTGACAAATGATGCCCCCAATTGGTGTAATATCATGTACAAATTTAAAGAAAATTGAATTTTGGGACATTTTAGGGGTTACCCCAGGTCTACTAACTTAAGATGAAGTATAATACAGACACTGTGAAGACATCCTCATATCTTGACCTACACTTAGATATCAACGGTAAAGGAAAACTTTTGACAATTTTACGACAAACGTGATGAGTTTTCTTTTAGAATTATCAACATTCCTTTCATCTGTGGCAACATTCCTTTACCTGCGTATGGAGTTTTCATATCACAACATATAGGTTATGTCAGAGCTTGCTGCAACTACGTAGACTTTTTGTATCACGCTAGACTTCTTACCATTAGGCTTTTGGAACAGGGTTATGTTGCTACAAGATTGAAGTCATCACTACAGAAGTTTTATGGTCGTCGTCGTGAACTCGGAGATCGTTACGGTTTATCCATCAGCACCATGAAAACTTATCTGATTAATGTGTCATAGTTTTTCTTTTCTCTTTCGTCTACTCCGGACTTGACTTTTTATGAGCAACTCGGCGGATGTTTCTAGAAAAAGCAGAGGACGCTTACCCTACCGGTGCACCTGGTCCATGCTCCCAGTTGTTAGTGGAGTCCGAGTTGCTCATTTACTTTTGTTAATCTAAGAGAATATGATGGCGACAATAAAACTTTTGTAGTGATGACTATAATCTTGTAGCAACATAACTCTGTTCGAGAAGCCTAACTGTAAGAAGTCTAGTGCGTAGTTAAGGCAAGCTCTGGCATGACGTATGAGTTGTGATATGAATAGTCCATACGCAGGTACTGAATGGATGTTGCCAAATAAATTGTATAAAAATGTTTTTTTATAGCTTATCTTTTGGCTTTACATGTAAATGGGCGACGTCAACATTCTAAATTCTTTATAGATGGAACACACGACCGTTCGAAACCGCATTTAATAGGGTGGGTAGTATTACCATACCTGCAGCATTATAATCACTGACGTCTCTTGAACGTATTTGTAATGTTCCTGTCGCCTTCACACTTCTCCTAGAAACACCAGTGTTTCTTTTCATTCTCCACGTGGCGCTATTAGAGCACTTCGCCTATAATTTGTTTGAACATTGTTACTTTATAGTGTAAATCAATTCAATTAAGCTTTATTTCTTACATATTACTTTAGGTTTAGTGTTTTCACAATTCGCGAAGAAGATGAACAAGAAAAAATATATTAATAAAAACAACAAAGAGATATAAACATAAAAACATCCTAATAACAATAATTGAAGTAAACAAAAGAGAACACGACGAAGACAACACAAAAATGATCCTTGGCCATAAATGGGCAGCCTAACGGGAATCGCTCACCATTACAAAGTACCCAAGTTCGCTCCGTTTTAGTGGGGTTCGTATAGTTTTTGTGTACTTCTTTATTGTTTCATGCTATACGATCTGCTGTACGATCTGTTCTGCTTGGTATTGTGTCCAAAAGTCGTACCCGGCGTTGCATTACCGATGGATTTCCCCAGTTTGATCGATTTGTATTGCTACTTATGAAAAGTTGCTAATGACATATTATTCACACTAAAAATGTTTTCATTATTCACATTAAAATGACTTCAACTAGACAAAAAAAAAAAAGAGAAGTACGATAAGGAAAGCATGGACTCGAGATACAGATGCTTTTTAAAAGGAACATAATCCGGGGATGATGACTAGACGAAGATAGACACAAAAACAAAGAACATGAAATGAACAAAATACACGTACAAACAGGCACCGACTCCACTTAAAGCTGGGAACAAGGACCAATCATCGGTAGGGTAAACATTCTCTGTGTTATCTAAAAGCACCCAAAACGTTTCTAATATTATTTTACGTCCACATGAGGCGAACACGAAGACTATAATACAGTAATTACGGTGCATTAAAAATCCATGAGTGCACGGTGATGAGTCTAGAGATTGGTCAAATGGTTTCCATATTCTTTAATTTCGGCGAAGATGTAATGATGCGAGGGAGACATGGCAGAGTTTTTGCAATTTAATATCATAATTTTGTAACGAGGAAACGGGAAAAAATCAAATTAAAAAGTTGATCAAGAATCATTTATGATTGAAAGTCCAAATTTACCGTTCTTTAATGTATTAAAAATAATGACATACACCAACCCAATGAAATATTTTCCAATCCATAGAAGAGAAATCTTTGTTTGATCTTAATACCACTTAGTGGTCTAATTAAAGAATAATCATGGGAACCAACATTATAGCGGTAATCGAAAGAATGTAATCCAGGGACAAAGACCAAACATGGAAAACGGACATACACAACAAAGAACATAAAGTACCTAAATTCATACATACAAAAGTAACAAAAGCAAATGAGCAACTTGGAATCCACTAAAAACTGGGAGCATGGACCAGAAACACCGGTAGGGTAAGTGTTCTCTGCTTTTCTAGAAACACCCGCCGAGTTGCTCATAAAAAGTCAAGTCCGGGGTAAACATGGAATGGTGAGTTAATTATATTTGTGAAAACTAAATGACATATGATGAAACAGAATTTTAAGTTTCGAACACTTGGTTATATTACTAACTTTTGAAACTTACACTAAGTATCATGAGAGCACTACTTACATTAAGATTACAATGCTTATTCTTATCATCTTTGCGACATACTGTAACATCACATTGAATCGTCACATCACCATTTGTGGCAAAATTAAACCCATACATCTCAACGTAAACAATCTTATTGTCCAGGTTGACAAAGTTCCTCATGAGGTGGTAATTTTTCGATGCCAATGAAGCACAGCTTACAAACAAAAAGTAAAGTAAAAATCAATGAATTATACAAGACACCTTAGAAGATACACAAGTATTATTTACACACAGGAAGGATTTGCAATTAGGAACGTTTCTTGCAAAGCGCAGAATTTAAAACAATTTTACAATCTTTAAAACTTTAAAATGATAGTTTGATAACACAACAAAACAAATTCAATTCGATATATTTTTATGGCCTTCAAAGTTGCGTTTTCCATTTAAACTTCAACTATTATTAGGTAGAAATTAGGGCGATATTGTTTCTTCACACATAAACCTTCAGCGTTTGATCTGCTGCATTTTAAACTATATTTATTATTAAGTTTTTATCTTTGCATATTTTATTCGAATTGTAAAGGAAAATTAGGCTTTAAATTTATTTCCCATTAGATTAAAATCTACTGAGATATCTGAGTATCTGAGATATCTATGAGCACTGAGATAAAGTGTTTAGCTAAATGTTGTTTATTGAAATAGCAATCACAAGCTCAGTTTTTGAAGATTATTAGGATAAAAATGTATTACAAAAATAACATATTGATCTAAGTCTCAAAGTTAAAATTGTTCAAACGGGTTGTATTTTTACAAATTTGTTATGGCGAAAAAAGTAAACTTTCTCAGCATGAAGATTTATGATAAATGAGACGACATTAGTTTTTTTTTATTATAAATTATCCTTATCCGTGCAGCAAGATACCTTCATCTCCCGCATAAGGCGTATAAATTTCACAGGTGATTCACTATGCTTGAGCAAGTAATAACAATTCTGATTTCCTTGAACGCCATAATTATCTGCGTAACAGATTCCTCATCAGGGGTATGAGGAATCACGTCTCAAAAGGCAACTTACCAAATTCTTTTTAAGATATCATTCCTTGGTTGAAAAAATACTCAGTTTCTTCTGAAATAATGAGTAATGATTTATGTTTTGTAAATTGTTCTCCCTGACCATTGATTTTGCGATCATGACACAATAGCATGTAAATGTTATCTAATTGCCACTGGTAGATTCACCCTGCAAAGGATGAGGGAGGTATATGGCGCTGTAAAACCTAGATTGAACCGACAATTTTGTTTGAAATGCCTATACCAAGCCAGGACTTTGCGGTACAAGCTGCTCCGCTAGTATATTATCTATTTTGCCAAATTAGTTTTCGACTTGACTTGATTATGGATCGGATTAGTGTTCGGTAATTTTCATATTACCTTTAGCATGACGCTATTTAAATTTATTTAAGATAATGATAGCATGCAGCAGATTCCACTTTTCAGATATTTTGTTGATAGAAATGAGGAGGTCAACGAATATTTATTCAAGAATCACGTAGAGGTAATAAGTACCAATCCATATTAAATTTAGACACAGCCAATGTAAAAGGTAATTTAATGTACTTTTGGTCTGAATACATCTATTTTAATATGACGAAAGGTCATCCTGTCTTGTATACAGATCTATATCTAGGAGAAGCCAATACATTCATCGCCCTATTAGATCAATCAAATTGATCTGCTAGTCGTAGATTTGTGCAGAAAAAAATAACGACAAAACCATGCTTTTTTGGTCTGCATTCGATATATTTTTACGTAAATATATTGTTCCTTCCGTGTACTGATCTGTATGTCATAAAAATTAAATACATTCAACTCCTTAAAAGATTGATTCGTACTTTTCACGAGTCCATAAAACCACACTGTTTTGGGTGGTAACAGTTTCAGCAACAGCTCGGGTATTTCCACCAAATGCAATACATGTTTGTGGGGATATTTTGTAATCTAAAATGATAAAACGCTTTGTTTAACACCACATTTTGTTCAAGAATAATCAAGGGAACCAAGGTTATAGAGGCAATCAAAAGAATGTAATCCAGGGACAAAGACCGTACATGGAAAACAGACATGCACAACATAGAAGTAATTAAAATCATACATACAAAGTAACAAAGCAAATGAGCAACTCGGACTCGACTAAAAACTGGGAGCATGGATCAGGTGCACCGATATGGTAAGCGTTCTGTGCTTTTCTTAGAAACACCCGCCGAGTTGCTCATAAAAAGTCATTTAGACTTTAGAAATTAAAACTTGCAATCTTAGCTGGAGTCATTGCATTTTTAAATGAAGTAAAACATTTCATCATTAATAAAATATATAAGAAATTAAATTGTCCCAAAATCTACTAAAAGTCAATAAAGCAATATACAAGTACAATACACAGTATGTTGTTTTCATGTGTCAGAAGAAATAACTACCTTTATTTATATTGCGAGATGTAATAACGGATGTTTTGACGGAGGCTTTATCATTTTTAATGTCAGAGATTGCCATTGCAACACAGACATTTTGTATCGCCTACACTTTTTACAATTAGGCTTCTGGAACAGGTTCATATTTCTACAAGATTGGAAACATCACTACAGAAGCTTTATGGTCGTCATCATGAACTTGTGATCGTAACGGTGTATCCATCTACACAATGAAAACTGATTTTTTTTAACGTGTCATAGTTTTTCCTTTCCTGTTTCGTCTACCCTGGACTTGAATCTTTATGAGCAACTCGGCATGTGTTTATAGAAAGCTGTGGACGCCCACGGTGCACCTGTTCCATCCTCCCAGTTTTTAGTAGAGTCGGAGTTGCTTATTTACTTTTGTTCCTTTGTATGTATTAATTTGGTTGTTTTATGTTTTTTGTTGTGTGTTTCTTGTTTTCCATATCCTGTCTTTATCCTTATATTACATTTGTTTTCCCGCTAGAATCTTGATTCCATTGATTACATTTAGGTTCCACTGATTACTCTTTATCACGGTTCATATTAGGTGAGACGCAAGGACGGGCTCAGATATAAACAGTGATGAAGTCACTATCTCTTACAAAACTTTGAAAAGTTAAAAAAATATATTGGCCCGATTAATCATACAAACAAAATTACATTCAATAGGCTAATATTTCATGAAATTTTACGAATGTGAACGACATTGTTTTCAAAGTACATTTGAAAATATTTACCAGAAGAAAACGCAGTAGTATTGCTAAATCAGACCACTGTCTGTTAAGTGCCTTTCTCAATAAAAATCAGGCAGAGTCGAAACATGATATGAAAAAACCCACCAGTTTGAAACTGTTTTGGACAATTTGCACCATCAAATTCAAGGAAAAGGGAGTATTTTCTGTCATATAATGCCGATAAATGAAGTTATAATTTGCTTGAAATACATTGAAAATGAACATTTTGATGGCAAATAACTCTGTCAAAAACCTTTGAGCATATCTAGTGATGCAGAGATGAATTGGTGTCCTTTCTATATAAAAGAAATCATCTTTAAGTTAAATCATGTTATAGGATTGATGTTTTTTTTACAGGCATATTTCTGAGTATACCTATTTTGTCTGATTCTTACAAATACTTATACTAAGCATTTAAATTAAATATTATATCAATGGGTTGTAAGAGTAATCTAATATTGATAAAATGTTTTATCTTTCTGTGTTTGTTATCCATGCTTTATAGAACGATAAATGTAAATGAAACCCATTACTCAATTGTCAGAGTTGGATGAATAATTGTTGTTTTGTTATCAGGATGAGTAAGAATTATTTAAACATTGATACTTGTTTCATCCCTTGAATTGCTTGCTTATATTTTGATGCCATATTCTATTTTTTGCAATAACATTGGCATGGATAACTATCTAGTTTTAATATGATAATAATAAAATTACCTTGAGATCCCATGTATTTCAAATACATGTAGAATTTATCACCAATAAACACAGTCGAAGTATCGGGTAGGTTATTCAAAACAGCCTCAGATTCAGCTTTTTCGCTTTTAAACCTCATTTCAACTCTCCCGATGTCGTTGAAGTTTTGTTGTATATTAACTTCATCACTGAAATGATGGAATCTATATATCTGCATTTAGTCGTAGCCTATCAATGCAAAATAATTCAGGTGTATATTTTGGAACAAACGAGTCACTCATATTGTATAATGGATTTTGTGAAGAATTACAAAGCGAAGACTTATTGAAGGAATAATAAAGTCATAGTAAGTTTTTGAAAAAAAATCAATTTCGTGTTAAAGCTGCAAATATATATCGCAAGTCCAACTTTTGTTAAATACGAGGAACACGAACTTTCTATCTGCTTCATCGTTGATAGGAAAATGACCTTAAAAATTGTATTATTAAAATATTGGTAAATTACCAACTTTGGAGTATTGAAGTTGCCAAAATTGATAGCACACAGAAAAAAAGTATAGATCGACACTTTTTAGTGTGCTCGTATTGTAATGGCTACCAAAGTTGCAATACTTATATCCGTCATAATTTGGGACACGACATCGTCTTGTTAGTTAGGTGTTCCAGCAATTTTAAATCGGACTCAAACGTTGCATCAATTGTTTTATCAGAGAAGTAGCAGTTGCAGCATAACATATGCCGATTTCTTTAATCCGGTTTTATCCAGCCCCAAGGCGTCCTATATACAATGGCAATAAGTTGCATTGTACGATATCAAATACAAATCACATGTTAAAACTGTCATTTAATGATAGATGATACAACTTTTTTTACACAAAAAGTTATTTTATTTTGTTGACAGTTTAATGTTATCGTTTCAAAACTTTAACAACTGATATCTATAACACAGAATTCTTCAACCCGGTTCATTGATGTGTAATAGTTTTCCACCTTAAACGTATTATGATTAATAACCTGAATATCAAACGCTTTCCCTTGTAGCCATCATATCAATCTTTTATGACTAATTAGGATACTAAGTATTTACCAAACACTTACTTGTGTAGCTCTTAAATCCTTCTTTACTTTACAATCGGCTAACTGATTGATTGAATATAATTGCTGCTTTTAGCATGACATTTTTCTGAGAAATAGTAATGTCGATAAAATGAGTAGCTGTTTTTTTCAGGAATTGGAATCGTTTTCAGAAAGATAAGTGTATCGGTCTGATCGAACGTTTATGCAAAATTTACACGCGAATCAAGACACCAAAAAATGTTTTCACTGTAATTTCTTATTAAATCTAAAATATTGCAATTAAAGTTACTAAGCCAATGCGAATGCCGAAAAAAAACATATCGGGGTTTACATTGAATGATTAAGCTGTCAGAAATTGTAAGAATAGAAGAAACCATTTTCAATTTTATGACTTACCCTACCCCTATATGACCGATAACATGGTTCTGCACCCCTCCATCTTGTATTTTTTTACATTCGATTTTGAAGTTGTGGTGATCTTGTCCTGCTGAATAGGGCACCGCGGGAGAAGGTGGAGCGGTAACTTCATCTATACCACTGTCAAATGACTTGAATGTAATAATCCTGTCCTCCTTTGAAATAAAATAAAAACAAATTGCGATTTGGTTGATTAAATTGAAGCTAGTGCCAGCTGTGACGAAACGTTCCTATATAATTTGCCAACCAATAAGATATAATCTTATTTACAGTTTTATATTACAATTCAAAACTGTTGAATAATATTTAGTATTTGAGTCTTGACAAATGTTCAAATTAATGAGTAATTAAGGAAACCAAGGTTCTAGCGGAAACCAATAGAATGTAATTCAGGGACAAAGACCAAACATGGAATACAGACATACACAACAAAGAACATGAAGTAACAAAAAATATATACAAAGTAACAAAAGCAAATTAGCAACTCGGACTCCAATAAGAACTGGGGGCATGAACCATGGTACTAATGCTTTTCAATACCACTGGTATATTCACGACGCGATGGGAGAGGGAGGTTTAGCGCAGTGTAAAACCTAGATTTAACCAGCTGCTCCGCGGTGTAATATCTTTTATGCAAGACTTATTTTGGACTTGACTTGATCATGAATGGGATTAGTGTTCAGTAATTTTGTCGTACCGAACTGTCTGTCCCATTGCTGCATTCGGCAGGTATAAGAATGTGACCAAGTTTATCATCTTTTATCAATTGTTTACAAGCTTCTGGTAATGAAATGACAGCGCCTTTATGAGTTGCGTTAGTAATTTCTATACTGGATTGTTCCGAAAACCCGCGTAGAACTATTCTGCCATCTTCCATACAAGCTAGGAAAATAAGAATTTTCAAAAAGGATTGAAATGGAAAAATAAAATAAGTACAGCTTTTTTTAGTTTCGAACAAAGATTGTTAAACAAGTATCGGTAGCTGCAGACATTGTATCTATTTTCTCGAAGTTCGTTCGATTTAGAAAAAAAACTATCAAATAAAATAAATAAAACAGACATAGTAAATGTAAATTTATTATTTATAGACATAAGAAGTCGTAATATAAAGAAAGAAGAAAAGTCTATTTCTTAATTATACTTTTTTAATCCTTAGATGTTATATTTAAAAGTTCAAATTATCGATTGGTTTGAATTATTGTGGCAAATACAATTCATAATCTTCTATTTTCAGTCATTTGTTTCTTATTGATATTCCAAATTTTCCTTGCAGTATATTGCCTTACTGTAAAAGTACTGGGGTGTCTCCTGTTCGCTTGGCATAAAAACTGCCTGAAAAAGTAAACATTCCATTGCAAACTAATCAATGTTTATATTTAAAATGTGTATGTGTGTGAAAGAATAGTTGTCAATGTCGGTGGTTATATAACGATGAAGAGGAAAAAAATCATAAACAAACATCGCAGAGAAATAATTTATCAGTAAAATAAAATGTGGGCAAATAATTGTAAATTTGCAAAGTTTTAACAACTCGTAAATATGTTTTATTTTCCTGCATATAATATAAAAGCCTAATCACACATTAGTTATGGTTAATCTGTTGATTTAAGCAATACGTTAAGTGACGGATATTTCATGCATTTTATGAGGAGAAGGATTTTTAATTAGAACAAATTTGCTTTGCATTAGTCCAAACCGCTAAACCTGGATGTTTAATGTGCTTGAATACAGAACTGAAAGCTTGCAGGAAGGCATAAGACTTCTGTCGGACATTATTTTCTTCCACCCAAAGAAGTCCCATTCGATCTTGCTTTGTATAGATTCAGTGTCGACCAATTTCAAAGTATACCTCGGCTGGGAATTGACACCACGACCTTCCGTAATCGGTGGTCATTATTGGTCAATCATATAATTACTATTATTATTTATCACTGTTTTAGTATATAAGACATTCTGAAAGACATATTTCTTACCGTCATAAGTATGAGCATAATCTTGATCATCTTCTCTTTTGTTTAAAGTCTTCGTTTCTACAATATCTAAAAAAAATTTACACATAATTCCTTTAATTAATCTAAGGATTCATTTTTGAGAATGTTAATGAACATTTTTGAAAAAAGAAACGTTTTCTCAGAGATGTTTGATTACAAGAAGAATATTTTCTGTTTTTATTATATAGTTTGTACTCACATTTATGCTTAATGATGACTGAATCGCTTGTAGTTTGAATTATTCATAAAAGTCAAACTAGCATTTGTAAACCCAAAGACACCAAAATATTTCTAATCTCTATATCTATATTTACAATAAGATAATTCTGGATCAACCACCCGTATAATTAATTATTATCTATAGCTCGTATTGTGTCATATACAAACAATTCATTTTATTTTACCGAATTGCGCCCAGTAACTTACTATGTGATATACCATCTTCTTGGGCTATATGGACCATTTAAATTTAATATTTATTCGTTCCGGAGACAAAAAATTCAAAATTCAAAAGAGTAATGCTTGTTTTTGAAATGAATGAGATAACTTATATTTATCTAAAATCGAGTGTGTGAAATGTGCAATTAGATGTTTTACAATTATTTGCAAAATCTTTAATAAATCACAAAAGTTGGAAAGTTTTTTTAATCACATAAAACCTAAGTTTCATTTTTTTAAATGCTCAGGCATATGTCGTGTATTTGAGAAATTCAACCTAAAATTAGTGTTACAACATGTAATGCATAACCACTGTTGTTGAAAGTTTTGCTGATCTTCCATTATAAAAAAAAACAACAAAAAACTAAAATGAGTCGGGTTCAACCAGTTAGTTATTGATAAGTCACTGTAACCATTGAAGGTCTTATTATGTTATAAACTTACACTTCATATTACTTGTAAATTATATGGATGGAGCTTCGTATGTAGATAAAAGATCAGAACGAACTTTGAATGGCTAAAAATATTTTGGCGGAAATAAAGACATTTTTGAAAGTAGACGATTGTGCAAATGCGCTGTTTTATCTAAAATACGTAATGGAGCTCGGTTTATCATATCATGTAACATTAATTTTATGATGAAAGAGTAATCAAGGGAACCAAGATTGAAGCGGAAATCAAAAGAATGTAACCAATGGACCATTTCAACTAATATAGCGTAATGCTTATAGCCAAATATGAACAAATATGTCCTGTATAATAATAGTTGTTTGCAAAATAGGGTCACAGTTTTTACTCATGGACAGTGAAATTTATTGACGATTGTTATTGTTTGTTTCCATACATGATGGCGCATACTGCAGACAATTTAATACATTGTTCTTGTTAGTTGTAAGAATCGAAATAAATCACAGAAACTCCATTTTATTATTGATTTACCACAGGCTGGTCATTTATGTCGATAATTTACCCCTAGGTGTCGCTCAGGATAAAATAATGCATCAAACAGGGTCAGCCCTTGGTAAAACAATGATTAAATGGAGTTTCCGTGGTTTATTTCTTAATTTAACCACTTTCAATATCACGTTAAACATGAAAACTGATTTATTTACTGTGTCATAGTTTACCTTTTTTTCTTTCGTCTACCCCATACTTGACTTTTTATGAGCAACTAGGCGGGTGTTTCTAAAAAGCAGAGGACGCTTACCCTACCGGAGCACCTGGTTAATGCTCCCAGTGTTTAGTCCGAGTTGCTCATTTGCTTTTGTTACCTTGTACGTATGATTTTAGTTACTTCATGTTCTTTGTTGTGTATGTCTGTTTTTCATTTCTGGTATTTGTCCCTGGATTACTTTCTTTTGGTCATCATTTTATATGGTGAATTCAAAAGTACCAAATTAACTTTTATTTAATTCTATATATCAACTTCATTTCCAAAAACATTTAATCAAATTAACAGAAATTACTTTTCGACATGAGAAAAGAATGGTAATGTCATGTGATGTCGCGTGATGTTAAGTTATGTCCGTTGACCGATTTTCTCTATTTTATATATCAACTAGCCATTACACCGATTGTATGATCAGAAGTACAAACACTTGATAATGTGAACTACAACATTTTGTGTAAATAGGTGGGTCGAGGAAACATGTATCCCATTGATTGAAGGTTAATTGTTATCACGAAATCAAATTATTGCTCTAGATAGTATTGGAAAATTGTCTTTGATCAAAACTATTTAATCATGAAAGGGCAAATTGTCTTATTTTTTAATGTTTCATACAAGAACGTATACGTTTGTGCATGATGTCAACATCGCATCTACCCAAAAGAACTTGAGATAAAGGATACTACAGACACTGTGAAGTCAGCCTCATATCTTGACCTACACTTAGAAATCGATGGTAAAGGAAAACTATTGACCAAACTTTACGACAAACGTGATGACTTTTCATTCAAAATTGTCAGCTTTCCTTTCATCTGTGGCAACATACCTTCGGCTCCTGCATATGGAGTATTCATATCACAACTCATACGTTATGCCAGAGCTTGCCGAAGCTACACAGACTTTTTGGATCGCGCTAGAAATGTAACAAATAGGCTTCTGGAACAGGGTTATGTTGCTACAAGATTGATTTATTCAACGGGTCATAGTTTACCTTTCCTCGTTTGTCTACCCCGGACTTGACTTTTTATGAGCAACTCGGCGGGTGTTTCTAGAAAAGCAGAGGACGCTTACCCTACCGTTGCTCATTTATTTTTGTTACTTTGTATGTATGATTTTAGTTACTTTATGTTCTTTGTTGTGTGTGTCTGTTTTCCATGTCTCGTCTTTGTCCCTGGATTATATTCTTTTGATTACCGCTATAACCTTGGTTCTCTTGATTACTCTTTCAATGCCACAATTGGCGTTTGTAATTGCGAAAAAGATTAAAACGTACTGATAATCTAGCTCTTCTCATTTGCATTGCAACGTTTGAATATCAAAGCGTGAACAATCGTGCACTTAAAATAAGTAAAAATCCAAATACATAGCCACAACGTGAAAAAAAGAAAACTACGCAATGTAGCATGTTGAATGAAATAGATACCATATAAAAAGTGAAGATAAGGAAAACAGCAAAAACTTAATCACTAGCAATATGAACTCACAAAAAACCAGTATTAACATTGTCCAGCGGCATCCATCATATTGCAAGTGAGTGTAAAATGATAGCAATCTAGCAACAATGACACTGATTCCCGAAAGGTTCGACTTTTATTTTCTTTTAACATTCAGCAACCACGGTTAATCGACAGATGGAAGCCTTCTATATACTCTACTTTCATGAAGTATTTGTGCGTCTGTTTTGACAGAAATCTGTCTTACTTTATAGTGTGTATTTTAAAGCAAAAATATTTAGTTCAATATACATAAAAATATTAAAAAATATGTGATAATTGTATTTGTCCGTTGATTTTAATACCAGAAATACAAGAATGTTATTTGAGAAAAAAAATAAGTAAACAAAGACAGATTTAAAAAAAAAATTTCTACCAAAGGGATTCAATATGCATTATCGGAATAATAACTGACACAAAGGTAAACATTTTGTAATATTTTTTTGTCGTTTTAAAAATTTTTGTTTCGTATTATCATTTGAGAGTTATAGTAATTTGTGCTCGATAATAATGAATAAATTTTAAATAAATCGTACCATAAATTTAAAATGATCAAAAGGATGAAAACCTTTATGCTGTAACCGTTCTATTTCAGAAGTAAAAACGATTGACCGAATATTTACAAGTGTTATAAGGTCACTGACTTAATAAATCTCTATTGGTACGTCACACCCGTTATAATGTTTCGAAGTTGCCAAGATGTCGTTTTTTTTTCTTAAAACGTCGATTTCGTTTAAAAATTAATACAGTATAAAGACAACAGTGCAACAATTTCATAACCGATTTAGGCCCAAGCTGATGAAAATGCTTGTCACAGCCTCGTCACAGAGAATATTTCATTCGTGTCTCGTCAGATAACTTGTAATATTAGACCTTCGTTTATGTACAAGTTTCGAAACAACTTAAATGTTATTTAACCTAGAGTACACCGTGTAGCGTTTACGGCATACAAACAGTCATAGATGGAGAACATTTCAAACTCTAAGACAAATTTACCACAGGCATATGCATTTTGAATTAAAGCCTTACAAGGAAAGCATTCAATTCAATAAAAACAGTTCAGGTGCATTCCATTCGACGGCACTTTGGGAGGAAAGTTAAAACAAGAAATAAATCAAAATGATAGCAACTCTACAAAATTATCAGCCAAAGCAAGACCGGAGATCTTCTATAAACGGTGAAGAGTTTCACACAACTAAAACATGCCATCGACAGGCACCGAAACAGGCGAATAAATCGTTATATATCAAATATGGACAACAAGACAGGGCGGATTTAAACTAGTTTGTTTTTGTGCTTTGTTTTCCCCCTATTTTAGTAAATGTAGATAGCAGATAACAAATTAAAACATTTTAAAAATCGGATCAAAAGTGATCTTGAGTCTCAAGTGAAAATAGGTATACAACAAATCAAACAGAATCATCACAAACAGGCTATATGACAAGTTTAACCTTAAATTAACTAAAGATAAGGTTATGCATCGTCAAACATATTAATTATTAGGTGTTCATTATAATAATATAAATATGTTTCATAATAAGTGAAAGTTGACTATTGCATAATATCAACTCTAGTTATTTCATTTCATTAATATAACGAGCCTTGGTTTGTTGTGATGTTGAAATAAAATAAAACGATGCCATGTCGAAAAAGTGATAAACTCATGATAGGTATCCTATCTGTTTGGTTCCGAGTAAATATTTATTTCGAGTGCAATCGATTGTTGTTATAGTACTTATAGCAGACCATATCTATTACACGAAACATTTTATGTCATCTCGCAAATTCCCAAAGAAATTTGTATTTCAACGATCAAATTGACTTATGACTTAATGACGTAAAAATAGGTTACATAAATTATGTAGTAAAACATTAATTTCAAAAGCCCCTTTAAAGGGGGTGATAATTGGCCAGCGGGGAAATTTTCTACAGAAATGTGTGAATGGGTAATTTATAACATGCTCTTCCATTAACAAATACACCTGTGTGTTTACCTTTAGAAAAGATGATAGCGCCTGACAAAATCAAATATTACATACTTTGTTTGAAATAAATAAGCCTCATTACAGAATACCTTCCATTGAAACAATAGCAATGTACGTGTTTTTTAATTGTCTTGCTCTTTTCCGAAGAAGTTTCTACAACATTCATGATTATTTGCGTAGGTGACTGATAAAAATTTACACAAATTATAGATAATAAGATGGAAGGGAGGGGGAGACAAAAGCGACCAATGAACGCACCAAAAAGGCATCAGGTAATTGAATTGATATAACATATGAATCCTTGTCTACATTGCCATGTCAAATATCACTTAATTATCCCTTGGATAAACAGAAATACCACTACCAATAGACCACTGCATGATAATAAGCCTGAAAAACAATCTCTATCACATGCTTTTGTTAAGCAAAAGATTTTAGTTCTTAAATGAGGAATATTTTATATTTTGTATCAAATGGTTAGTTTAAATATTAGGATAAAATGCAATAATGATATTAAAAAAGCTGCTGTATTGTCGATCAGATTAAGTGTTGATACATAAGTTGATGACATCAGGGATCAGGAAGTATACAGTCAATAAATAAAAAAATAAAAGTATTAGTAAAGGCTAATTAATAGTATTGGATTGGTACGAAAACTATACAACACATGGAGTCATTTAATTAATGAAAAATGGTTGTAAGTTGTCAATCTGCATGTGTCTATTCCAGTCCTTCGGATCATACTAGACAGGAATCACAAAATACAAAATCGAAATTATTACCCTATCGGTACTCATTTACTTGTGTTACCTGGTATATTATTTTGATTATTTCATCTTCTTTGTTGTGTTTGTCTGTTTTCCATATCTGGTTTTTGTCCCTGGGTTACATTCTTTGGCGACAATGAATGTTGATTTCCTTGATACTATCTTACGGTAGAGTCAAAAAATGGGAAATGACTAGTTCGAATCAGTAAGGAAAGTGTACAATTAAAAAAAGATGTTACTCATTACCTGCTTGATTAATGCCACTTTTGTTATTTACAAATATAGTTTTTGACGTCCGTCTCTGTGCTATTGTACCAGATTGAGTATGTCTTTTCTTTCGAGGACTCCAAGAATTATCACGTCTGTTAAAAATAAATGACCTCATTTTTCGAAAGAATCAAATGCTTTAAAATGGCGATATCTCCGCTGATTCACTTGACATGCCCGTCACAGTTTTTTGTTGTAAATTCGGCGGGTGTTTCTAGAGAAAGCAGAGGACGCTTACCCTACCGGTGCAACTGGTCCATGCTCCCGGTTTTTAGTGGAGTCCGAGTTGCTCATTTGCTTTTGTTACTTTGTATGTATGATTTTAGTTACTTTATGTTCTTTGTTGTGTCTGTTTTCCATTTCTGGTCATTGTCCCTGGATTACATTCTTTTGATAACCGCTATAACCTTGGTTCCCTTGATTACTCTTCCAATAACATCAAAACAGAAATCAAAATATGTAAGCAGGAAAACAAACCCAGAAATTTCTTCCTCTTAAACGGAATTCGATAAAATTATTTTTGAGTGAATTTATGGATATGTCAACAATCGATTAGACATATGTTTTCCTTATCCGTCCCCCCAAAAATATAGAAATAAAAAAATTACTATTACTAATATTGAAAAAAGATTAATGACGTATTTTTGTTCTATTATGAACTGATTGATTGTAATGAAAAAAATCTGGTAATACATCAATGTTACAAATTGAATTTGAGCTGTTTAGGTGGTTGCTTAGCGCTTGGGATAGAATAAACTAAAATTTAAGATAGTTTCATTTTACTTCATTGAAATAAAAGTTTATCACAAAAGATTGTTTAAGCTATATTTGAACTAAGTGAAGTATTTAACCTTTCTTTCTAATATATCTTTTTTGGGTCTAATTGATTTGGTTTAAATCTTAAAAGACCGAAATACCTTTGGAAGGAAACAATGATTTGATGTGTTACTTTTGAAAAGTTTACATCACACACAAAAGTAACTTCTCCATTTTCCTTAAATCGGAAGCCATACATTTCAGCGAACGTTATAACAGGTTTTAATCCGTGATGAAACTGACGCATAATCCTATAATCCTTTGCAAAGTTAGATAAACATCTGAAATATATATAAAAATGGGGAAAGAGTTGAATTAATGTTTAATTACTTTACAACTTTAAGCTTATAAAAATACTACTAGACGATTTAAACACAAATAAGGTAAAATACCATCGATTGTACAATTTTGTTTTGTATTGTTGATAAATTGATAACAATATTACAAACAAATCACCTAATGACTTTTGATTCAAATATTTTGATTCCGACTAAGTTCATTTGTAGTTATAAACGTAAACATATATTTCAGATATAAAAGTCTACCCTTGGTCTGTCCATAGATCGACATGGGACACCGTATAAGATGGCTCCATTCCATGGGATCCATCAAATGCCAAACATCTAGTTGGAATTACAGTTTACTCTACAACAATTGATAAACATTTTTCTGAAGTACACAATAGTCAAATACGATTTTCAAAAGCAGCGAATACATAGTTATTTTTTAATTGAATTAATGAACCTTAATGAACACACTCAAAATACACACAATACAAATTTCAAAAAAAAAAAAAAAAAAAAAAAAAATCGATAAAAAAATCAATCCAGTGCAAACATTAATTGCTACGGACCGTTCTTTAAAGGTAGAAGGATATCAGTTAAAGAATATTTTGCTAACCAACTGAAGAGCCAAATTCATTTCCATCTTTTTTCACTGTTACCTTTCAAAAATAAAATGCTCCGCCTTAACTGATGTCTCTGAAAATCAAACATCCTCACTATTTGACACTAACCAATCAGCAAAGTTTGCAGAAACTCTGTCAAAAAAGGCGTTACTAAGGCGATTTTTCTAAATTATTTATTTAGAAATACTTCCGGGATTTATGCTTTTTTAACATGGGTAGGCACTATGTAATTATTTTTCATCGAGCGTTGTTCAAGTGCGAGCATTTTAAACTATTTTGAATCATCCTTTTTTTTTTAGCTCCCTTTCCATAATCCCATACTTCATTTCTGGAAAGTGAACTATCTACTAAAAATTAAAAGTAATCAATTCAAAAATAGGTGCACCAAACGAGATAAAATCAATAAAATGACGGACTGACGTTTCAAAAGCATTATAACTCTACTACCTCATGCATTTGGATATAAATGTATACATAATCATACATACATGCTTGATAAGTAGCCAGGAAAACATTAATATCCGAGGGTAATAAATAAGATCTGGGCGAAAAGGTTTTATCAGATAGTGTTTTGAAGGTCCAAGTAGTTAAAACAAAGTAAAAAAAAAACAAAAACAAAGTACAAGTAATGAATCACGTTGAATTAAAATAATTTTGAATAATATATAAAAAAAGAATTGTATCAATATTTTGTTTACAGAAAGAACTTACCCTCTTTTCCACGATAAGCCAGGTAAAGAAAAAAATGGTCACCAATGTTGACTGAAGAAATATCATGTAAATTAATGACATCCTCTTGCGTTAAAAATTCATCGGCTTTTAGAAACATTTCCACTTCATCAACTTCATTGGGTCTTATAACTGTTGCCGTATCTCTATAAAATAATAATGTAATCCGTTGTAAAGTGAGAAGGTAGTATCAAAGGGCAGGTTTAAAAAGGTAATCAAGGGAACCAAGGTTATAGCGGTAATCAAAAGAATGTAATTCAGGGACAAAGACTAGACAGGAAAAAACAGACATATACAACAAAGAACATAAAGTAACTAAAATCATACATACAAAGTAACAAAAGCAAATGAGCAACTCGGACTCCACTAAAAACTGGGAGCATGGACCAGGTGCACCGGTAGGGTAAGCGTCCTCTGCTTTTCTAGAAACACCCGCCGAGTTGCTCATAAAAAGTCAAGTCAGGGGTAGACAAACAAAGAAAGGAAAACTATGTCCCATTAAATAAATCATTTTTCATGGTGCAGATGGATACACCATAACGATCCACGAGTTCATGATGACGACCATAAAACTTCTGTAGTGAAGACTTCAATCTTGTAGCAACATAACCCTGTTCAAGAAGCCTATTTGTTAGAGTTCTAGTGCGATACAAAAAGTCTACGTAGTTTCGGCAAGCTCTGGCCTAACGTATGAGTTGTGATATGAACACTCCATACGCAGGAGCCGAAGGGATGTTGCCACAGATGAAAGGAAAGTTGACAATTCTGAATGAGAAGTCATCACGTTTGTCGTAAAGTTTGGTCAATAGTTTTCCTTTATCATCGATTTCTATGTATAGGTCAAGATATGAGGCTGACTTCACAGTGTCTGTAGTATCCTTTAAAAAAAGGAATACATATCGAGCGAAGCAGTTGTTTATTATAGGATTAAACAGCTATTTTCTGTCGTTCATACATGCATGAACGACCGAAAATAGCTATTCAATACTTATAACTATATCCCGACATTTGGAATTTTTTGAACCGGTAATTGTATTTATAAAACCTAGTTCTGGGACAATTTAATTTTGGGGCGAATTTACTGGTAGTTGGATTTAAAGCATTTATAAGTTTCTCTTTCCCAGAGCTGAAAGTTACTCTCTGTAAACATACTTGATTGGTGAAATGTGGATATTATAAACTTTTCTTACGGCTATATTATGTAATTTAGTTCCTTGCCACACTCTTTCGAACTATACGGCTGCCATATTGGTTTCACGTTGGCTTGCATTCATGCATGTATAATTTTTCTGGCAAAGACGTTCTCGACCAATCAAAAAATGGCTATAAGCATGAAGAATCTCATGATTGATTAGAATTATTTAATAATATATACTTTCCTCCGTTGTATATTAGTTTATTCTCCGGCCACTTTATCATCAATTCAGTACGAAGAATATATATAAGTAAAATAAACTTTCATACCTATATAGTTCACATGGTACAATTTTATGCTTTACCAGTGCACCTGGTCCATGCCCCAAGTTTTAGTGGAGTCAAAGAGTAATCAAGGGAACCAAGGTTACAGCGGTAATCAAAAGAATGTAATCCAGGGACAAAGGCCCGACATGGAAAACAGACATAGACATCAAAGAACATAAAGTAACTAAAATCATACATACAAAGTAACAAAAGCAAATGAGCAACTCGGACTCCACTAAAATCTGGGAGCATGGACCAGTTGCATTGGTAGGGTAATCGTCCTCTACTTTTCTAGAAACACCCGCCGAGTTGCTCATAAAAAGTCAAATCCGGGGTAGACAAACAAAGAAAGGAAAACTATAACCCATTGAATAAATCAGTTTTCATGGTGCAGATGGATACACCATAACGATCCACGAGTTCATGATGACGACCATATAACTTTTGTAGTGATGACTTCAATCTTGTAGCAACATAACCCTGTTCCAGAAGCCTATTTGTTAGAGTTCTAGCGCGATACAAAAAGTCTACGTAGTTTCGGCAAGCTCTGGCCTAACGTATGAGTTGTGATATGAACACTCCATACGCAGGAGCCGAAGGGATGTTGCCACAGATGAAAGGAAAGTTAACAATTCTGAATGAAAAGTCATCACGTTTGTCGTAAAGTTTGGTCAATAGTTTTCCTTTACCATCGATTTTTAAGTGTAGTTTAAGATATGAGGCTGACTTCACAGTGTCTGTAGTATCCTTTATCTCAAGTTATTTTGGGTAGATGCGATGTATCATATCCCTGAAATTAGGATTGTTTAAGGATAATACGTCATCTATATAGCGGAAACTGAGATTGAAGGATCTAGCCAAACGATATTCTTTCTTTCTGATCAGATCAGATTTAAGGTCAGCCTCATAAGAGTGAAGGAATAGGTCAGGAAGTAAAGAAGCACAATATGTTCCCATTGGAATGCCGATCGTTTGTTGAAAACACGTCCACCACACTGGACAAATATGTTGTCGATTAAAAATTCAAGCATTTTGTAAACATCTTCCTCTGTATATTTGGAAGATGATTTTGAATTCTTTCTTACAAAGTATGAGGAATCTCTACCAAGAACAACGATGTATAATGTTTTTAAGTCGGGATTTTAACTGAGAATGGGGAATAGAAGTATACAGTGTTGAAAAATCATAGGTTTTAATGCTATTATATTCAGATAATAGTCTTGAACTAATTGTTTCCAAAAGATCTTTCGAATATTTCATGATCCACATTGAATTAATACCACTACGGGAGTAACAAGTGTTGTGGTAGGACTGCAGACCCTCTTTGACAGTTGTGAGTATAGAAGTTAAAAGTTTTGAAAGAGTTGCCCATTTTCATTTGTTCTTTGTATGTATTATTTTAGTTACTTTATGTTCTTCCTTTGTGTTTGTCTGTTTTCCATGTCTGGTCATTGTCATTGGATTACATTCTTTTGATTTCCGCTAGAATCCTCGTACCTTATCTATAGTTATGATTCGTAGGGGTAAATGAATAATAAAAGATAAGTCCTCATAATCGTAATCAACGCAAATTAAACATTTGACCTTAGAAACACTTCATGATAGCCTGGTTTTAGTCTGACAGAAAGTTAACTTGTAATACAAAAGGTAATACAAAGCATCTTTTTTAGTTTCATAAATTGTTACAGCTCGAGTCATAATTTTTTTTTAAATGATTAAAAAAAAAAAAAAAAAAAATTAAGTAATAAAAACTAAATATCGATATATTGAACTTCTTATAGGTTTTTTTACACCTGCTTCACATTAAAGATTCTCCACTTAAATGTGTTTATTTGTTTTGTAAAACAGCACAAATTAAATATTACTTACAGTTCAAGTCCGTGCACCACTTGCATATTCAATCCTTTGTCCGGAAGTGGTGTACATCTCACAGTTATTGTATGTAATTTAAGTCCACCGTTCAAAGCAGAAATTGTGGTTCGTATTAAGTGTCCTCTTCCGCCATAAAATGTTTGATCATGAATAACGAATGACACCGTCCTCGTTTTCTTCATAAACATATCGAAGCACAATATATAACTTTATAACTGCATGTATTTGAGGATTGTTTTTATGCGAACTTGAAAAATCAAAACCAATTATTTTAATTTAATTTCTAATTGATTAAGTCAACATTAAGATCTATGCCTTCATCAAAGCCTTATTTAGCTTGGGTTTATTTGTATTGCGGACAGCGGATCGATCGACGTTAACGACGCGGCAGTACCAAAGACTATTCACGGGAACCAAGACTCAAGCGGGAAACATAAGATTGTAATCGAGAGACAAAGTCAAGACATGGAAAACAGTCACACATTAGAAAGAACATAAAATAACCAAAATGATACAAAGTTACAGAGCACAAATGAGTATATCGGACTCCACTAAAAACCAGGATCATGGAGCATGATTGTCTGTGGAAAATAACATGTCTTGCCGAGATAAGAAATAAATAATTAAATTAATTTATTCTTTATAGTTAAGCATTTAATAAGCAAAATCTACCATGTGTAGCTATGACAAAATTTAGCGGTTTTATATCTTCATATTTTAAATTTGTTGAATAGGCGATAGTCTGTTTAAATGCCATGCAGTTTGTAACTTTGTACTGCTAAAGCAAAGTTGTGTTTCTAAATTACAGTTTAGTTTCTGTAATATTAATTTGTTTTTTACCTCTAAATTCTTATGTTTTAATACGAAATGTCATACGATAATAGAAGAAAAATCAGGGAGTATTAATTCCACGCTTGGCTTTCGCACTTTTTTCACGTATCGCACATATATTAAACAATTCAATAAAGAATTTTACAATTTGATTGAAGATTTGTCGTAGTCAATCTTGATTTGACAGTGGTAAATATTTATTTACTGTCTCAGTTTACGCTTTGCCAGGGAACTCAATTAGACGCTGTCAAGATTGATGTAAAACAACTATCCGTTTTGTCTTGTGTAAAAAAGTTTGAAAATATAATACAGGATGATTAAAAAGAGGTGTAACTTTAAAGACATGGTATTTTGCAGTCGTTTCAAAGTCATGCTAACCTTCAAATTTCTAGACTTTGATTAGCAAATGCTCAACGTTGTATAAATTTTCAGACTCAAGCATTGACACATTACCTTCTAGGAACACTAAAATAAAGTTAAAATAAAATAACTACTACATACAAGTTTTTAAACTAAATTTTTATATAGTACCTTTATATCACTCGGGCTTAAGCAAGTTTTCGGTATTATATACGAAGTGTTGTTTACAATTTGGTTAGTTTTGCAGCGCTGATGATTGTCACTGTATATTGATACAATATTTGAATTTGATGGTTTCCTTTAACTGCAACATCACCATTTTCTAAAAGTCTGAAAAAAATATACGTTAAAAATATTTCTCATTGAAGCTCTTTTGAAACGGGTCTTCTTAAGCTTTATTATATTGACTTGAATATCTTTTAAACAAGACGTTACTTTCTTCGGCATTTGAAGCCGATGCTAATAACCACTTATTGTTTGAAGATGTGCTTATTTACAAAAGAAAGCACATATATCTGAAAACTGATTTATAGAGTTAATTTTATTTATAGCCGTTTTTCGAATATTTTACTGTCAGTATGTATTCAATGGACCGGTTTCATTGAGTTTTATATATCTTCCAAGTGTATACAACCTTACGTCTGATTCTAACATTGGTGTTTCTGTCCTTAGATGTTTACATACATTAGAAAAAAAGTTAGCCGACAATCAGGCATCACTTTTTTCAAAGAACTCAAAACAAATAACACTGCAGTCTCATATATAGACCTGTTCTTAATTATCGATGGAATGGGAAAACTCATTACCAAGTTGACAAACACGACGATTTATAACTCCGTATGATAAACTTTTCTCGCAACACCCATTTAGAACTATTTATGAAGTTTTCATATCACAAGTCATTCTTCATGCCAGAGCTTCCCGAAACTACGCGTACGGTTTTATACCATGCTAGAATTCTTATAGCTAGGCTAATTAGAACATGGTTCTGTTGCAACAAGAATGGAATCAACAATACAAAAGTTTATTGGTCGTTTTCATATACTCGATAATCGGTATGCTTTATCAATTTGACCGATGGGAAACGATTTATTATTCCCCACGTCATAAATTTCGTCCTTATTTTGTATACCCCAAACGTGACATTTTTCCAGCCACTAAGTGTTCCATAAAAAAAAACACAAAACATAAGACGGTTACACTTCCGGTGCTACTGTCATAGACCAAGTCCCTAGTGGAGTTCGGCTTGCTCAGTTCTTTAACATTATTTAAATATTTAATTATTTTGTTTTTTGTTAAATTGGTTATTTCATGTTTGTTGTTTTGTATGTGTATTTTCTAGTCGTTAATCTTTAGATTATATCCTTTTAATAACTGATTCCATTGATTCTCTTAGATATGTCAGGTTAATTCTTAGATTCATACTTATTGTATATTGAGGTCCTTGAAGATAGGTAGGGGGCCTCTTGGTCGTTTGTGTTGTCTGTTGTTGACTAACAGTTAATCTGATGCATTGGCTACACATCAAACTAAAAACCTACAAAGGCAATGATTCATGTACATCGGAAATATTTTGTGGAATTATAGCACAACTTGAAATCTTGGCAAAGATAAAAGCATTGAGAAAATATGGTTAGTAGAATAATAGCTGTCAATGAAGGTACAAAGATTGGTGTGAAAATATTGGAATGCATTGTGCATTTCTTTATCTAAAATATACACAATATGATTTATAGGGCACATTGGATGAAGAGGATCAAATAAAGTTCTACGATTTGTTTGGTAAATCAACATGCCAATAGTCATGCGTGATTATCGGTTATGGTATATATATTTTGCCAGTTATATTTTGGACTTAATTTGAATATGGATCCAATTAGTGTTCGGTAATTTTATTGTTACCCTTATCCCTTACTTATAAACCATGATTTTAATGATTTGATTTATTTCAACTTTTGAACTAATTCATTAGAAGCCCCATATGTTGTTGTGCTAATCCAAGCATTTTAGATTACTTTACAGCCCGAATAACATTTTTATGCGGTAAGTTTTTGCCAAATAAAACCCCGGGTCTCCAGTGACGTCTTTTGTTTTTTTAAATTTATTTGGTTGAAAGATATGACGTTATATATCTTCTTTTATACATTTTCATATTTAAATTAACAAGTTTATCCTTCCAATTTCTTATATTATCTTTCAATACGTATGTACTATAAGTCAGTAAATTAAGATTTTTTTCAATTCTTAATTTTTATTTATAAGTGACAAATGCTAGTGACCCAGTCTACATTCTTATATATCAGGGTTACTAATGATTTTGACCAGCAACCCAGATCACATTTGCCCAAATTATGAATACATTTGTAGATGTAAAAGAATAACAATGAGCTAGAAACCCCCCCCCCACACACGCACCTTTACAATGACGCACCTACAAAATCTATAATTACGTTGAAATATCTAAAAAGTTATATCTTAACATACCACCGGAACAAACTTCATTCTAAGTACCATTTTCTGCAAATATACAGTGTTAAAACGTAAATGATATTTTTATTCACATGGTACAATAAACAAAAAGATATAGATATACCGTGATGATAATTTTGTCAGTCTCATGACATTTGTAACGGGCAAAGAAAGATAAAGAAAAACAACAACAACATCAAAACAAACAAAGCAAAAAAAAAAAAAAAAAAAGAAAGAAAAGAAAAGAAAGAAAGAATGACTTTTTCCCGTCTGCCACAAACGTATTGTATTTTTCCTTTTTCTGTATGCACAGTTAACATTGACACATCACAATTCAATATGGATAGCTTTAAATCTATACACAAAATATTGTTTTTTACTTTAAAATGCTACATGTACACCCAACGTGTACATAATCAATTGTTTCGTTCATTTATAACTGAATATAAATACTTGACACCACTCGGTAAGGATGTTAATCTAGTCACTGTAAAGTTATTTTTGTTTTCATTTATTTAATTATTTTGAATTATAAATTGAATAAAATTATTGTTTACCTGTGATATTTAACTTCTTGTCGTATCAAATGACATTTATCTATTGATAACCATATTTAATAAATGATTGAGCACTTTCGGTTATTACGTAATGCATATATTGTTTTTTTTATTTGCTGCAATTGGTGTCAATTCACGTTTATGCGTAGCTATATTTGAGAGTGACATATATAATTTCTCGATTTCTTGTACTTTTTTTTCAGCTTGAACTCATTTTGATTGAAGTCATTCATTGGATATTATCTATGCTAATCCACCTATTTGACTCTGGTCAAACGTTTATGTAAATAAAATATGTTTCGGTCTTTATATAAATATCAGGTTGACGTAATAGTGTTTACTATAACCTAAATTAAACACTATAATGTTTACATTAAACATAATAAATAAATACAGATCTAATATTCTATTACACCGTACTATGTTTTGAAAATATATAATTCGTAGATATTGATAAAACCCTTGTAGTTTAGAAAACAAAAAAAGAGAGGAATATATATATTGCCTCATAAAGATTAAAAAATTTTATGCTTGTCTAAATGCAGTTACATGTGCAGAAAAAAAGAAATTTGAACAAGCAGGTTATCATAATTACAATACAATTAAGATTTTATTAGGTTGCCTTATATGATCTTTCAATCTGAGCTGTATTCTGTTACTTTTTAAAGTGTGAATTTGTAAAATTTCATTCTAAATATTGTCGATGGATATTTTTCAATGACGTTGCAATGCCACGATATCGTCCTACACGGATTTCTGGCACATTTACATTAATAGCATGTCGAATGACGTGCATGTCATGTTGTATTTAAAAAAAATGATTAAACTTTTGGTTCTTAGAGTTTTTGAAAAAAAAAAAAAAAAACTTTTAAAATTATCATACATAGGCGTCCTTTAAAAAGAAATAATTTATCGCGGTCATGCATTTTCTAAATTGAGATATTGTTATATTCAAATTAATAAAATGTCAAAATGCTTACTATTGAATCTCTTACATATTTTAAAGTCGCATAGGAAACTCGTTGAGAAGTTTCCGTGATCTGTGTGATTTAATTGTAAGGTGTCATTTAACAAAATTTTAAAACGTTATGTTTTTCGAAACTCTTGGATCGCATATTGTTCGTTTGGTATTTTTATATGTCATTTTACAATTCTTGACAGTTTTTGTTTGGACTTGAAAATACCAATTTGGTATATGTTTTGATAATCTGTATGTCAGGGCGGCGATACGACAAACGTCAGGGATTAATCAAAGTTTTTTTTCGAATATGCACCTTTTTTTATTTTACGAGTCCAATTTAACATACTCGCTTTGGCAAAATACAAGGTCATGGTGAAATCTGAAAGGTCTGTCAAAGAATAAAAATTTGCAGTTGTCATTTATACTTTCCAAAGTATTTTATTTTAAAGACTAGAACTTTTATCTGAACGAGAACGTAGTTGGATACCTTGAAGAATTTTACAGCGATGATCATTTTCTTACATTAATAGATTGAATCAATGTATTCCACAGTGCTCATACAGCCTTTTCTAATTCAAAGTGAGTATGATAGACGAACATGTCAACAGAGTGAAAAAAGATGGATCGCATCCAGAGTTCATAACATGTATAGCGCACAAATTTAATATTATCATTAATAGCATTGAGTTTTTCGGACGTTGACATCAAAGCTTTGTCATCTGCTTATACGGACTTAACAAAACGAATGTCCATGACAACATGACAACATATCCAGTTTTAGAGCTAGAAAACACGTTGTAAGCCAAACAATAAGGAGAATTTGTTATTGAATAATACTCAACTTTTCATGTTTTCAACGGGGTTATGTTGCTTCAAGATTGATGTCATCACTACAGAAGTTTTATGGTCGTCATCATGAACTCATGGATTGTTATGGTGTATTCATCTGCGCCATGAAAACCGATTTATTCAATGTGTTGTAGTTTTCCTTTCCTTGTTTGTCTACCCCGGACTTGACTTTTTATGAGCAACTCGGCGGGTGTTTCTAGAAAAGCAGAGGACGCTTACTCGGCCGGTGCACTTGGTCCCTGCTCCCAGTTTTAAGTGGAGTCCGAGTTGCTCATTCATGCTTTTGTTACTTTGTAGGTATGATTTTCGTTACATTATGTTCTTTGTTGTGTTCTTTGTCTGTTTTCCATGTCTGGTCTTTGTCCCTGTATTACATTCTTTTGATTACCTCTATAACCTTGGTTCCCTTGATTACTCTTTCTCGTCAAATTCAAATCCACTTCCAGCGTCTTATTGTCAATATTGTAGTCATATTATCTTGGTTGCATACGTTAAGTAAGTCTCTGTTTGATATCTTTGTGAGACAGAAATTTTACAATAACCTTCTTAATTTTTAGTATAGAAAACTGTTATCAGATGTTATCAAATAATGAAAGATGTTCCTAGTTTTGTTTAGTCTATTCATGATGTCCTTCCCTGCACTTCCATCATTTGTAACTGTACTACCTTGGTATGTTAATGTTTTTGAAATGGTAGACCTTTCCCATCAACTTGGATTGGTGTTGGATTGGATACATTTAGTGTCAAAACTTCTGATATTGTCTGGCTGATTTCCAAACCGACTACTAAGGCGATTTCTTTGTTACTTGAAGGTGGTTATGGGTAAGGGACAGAAGAGCTAGATCGTTAGCAAAGTCAAGATCTTCAAATTTAGATGTAATGTTTCATTTTATTTTCTTGGTGTTTCCTTTGTGGTTTGCCTTTTTACTCAATCAATTGCTAAGTTGAAGAGAAGACTAGACTTTACACAGCCCTGTCTTACACCAGATTCTACTACAAACCAAATGCTACTTTGCCGTACAATGCAGATAAAGTAGCTGTAATAACCTTTGACAAGTCCTACTAGTTCGGGTAGTATTCCGTTATATTTAACTATTTTCCATAAAACTTTTCAATTTCGGCTGTCAAATGCCTTCTGAAAATATTCAAAGTTGACGTGAAGCTTCCTTTACCATCCTGTACATTGTTTCATGATATTACGTAGTGAAATATTTGATTGATTCATCCTCTCCCGTAAAAAAAAACTTTTGTTCACTGTATGTCAAATTGCATGAGTAAGTCTATGAATTAAATATTTTGCCATACTTTTACTTGGTACTTTAGGGAGTGTAATACCGTGCCAATTGTTTCAGTCACTTAGTGCATCCTTCTTGGCTAATTTTATAAATGAATCATTTTGTCCAATCACCAGGTATGGTTTTTCATTCCCACATGATTGTAAGTAGTGGTTTGAGAATTTCAGATAAATGCTATGGGTTTACTTTGAAAAGTTCAGAATTTAGATAATCGTGGCTTGAGGATTTTCCATAAAAACCACAACAACGGTATTGTTCCTTTCATTGTTATAACGGATAGCATATTGAAAGTTAAATGAATCGTTGAAACTTGAAAAAGAATTATGATATGGCATTAGAGTCGGGTATATAAAGATATTCTTCAGAGTTTCTCGACTGTCTATCAGGATTTCTTGAATATTCTATCAATGCATCTAGTGAATGAGTATGAGTTAGGATTTGACTTGTACTTGTTTCCGTCGTTCAATAATTTGTGTTTTTTTTCTTTTTCTATTCGTTTCACTTGGAATATATTTTTTTTGATTACTTCTCGAATCCTGGTTCCCTTTATTTTTCATCAAATTTATGTTATGTACTTGCTTGTGTAGTAATCATCTGAATTTCACTAGTGGGCGTTAAAAATATAATGTTTTGAGTTTTATTACAATTTCGGACGTTTCATGGAAAGAAGATTCTTTTTATTCTACTAATAGTAACAGTGTTGTGACAGCAAAAAATTATGCTGTACTTAGATTTGTTTGGTTTTAAATAAGGATACTATTGTCCCAAAAATCATATTCTTTATATGCTTCTGCATGTTATGTTATATAAAAACTTTGGATTATGTTTTTGCAATGAATAGACATGAATCGTTTCTTTAATACATACATTAATCGATTGTGGGTTAAGTCATAATTTAATATTTTTCTCTTTTTAAGCGCATAGTATACTTTTGGAATGGTGTCACGACCCATTTCAAATTATCAGCTTGCATTCAAATATCTATACGTTGGCATCACACCAATCAATGCTGAAAGTTAAAAAAAGTCATATGGCACTCTTTCGCATGGAATCTTTATATCCAACTTAAATCTAAGTCCTTCTGCTTTCTATAACAGACTTCTGAATCAGAGGTATGAGTACTTAAAACTCTCTCACAAAACTCGTTTTAAGATATCAGTTCTTAGTTGAAAAATACTCAGTTTCTTCTAAAACAATGAGTTATGATTGTTTTTTTTAAGTGTTCTTTGTGCTGACGTGACCGCTGATTTACCGATTATGACAATAAATTGTAAATGCTTTTTAATCACCACTGGTGTAGTCACCCTGTAGGTTTAGTGCGTCGTAAAGCTTTTATTTAATCCACCATTTCGTTTGAAGTGTCTGTACCAAATTAGGCCCATTGCGGTACCAGCTGCTTCGGCGGTGTAATATCTATTTTGCCAGATTTATTTTGGACTTGATTATGAATCGGATTAGTGTTCGGTAATTGTGTTGTTACCATTATTTCTGGAAAAATATTTATAACACCTCTTGAAAAGATTACTCTATGTTTGTTTCGACAAGGATTACTATATTAGAAGTAAACGACTTATGTTTTGAATTACAGATAAACAGAAAATAGAGCACCGTTACATGTAGTTGTCTTTCAACACATTATCTGCATAGCAAATGAATGTTAAATGTTCAAGTAAATTACTTATACTTTATAGCATAGTAAGGAGAAATGAATATTTTGCCAATGCCACGAACGTTTTTGAATAGAGGCATTCAGGAGTCTTTCAATGGCAACAACTTTAAGAAAGAGTCGTCCAACATCTTATTGAGAATTTGTTAGTCTTATCGTAAATCATTAAGGGACGTTTATCTTAACTTTCATTAAACTTTTTCAAGTAATTTCAGAGAAGATGTTTGAAGAAAACTATTACTGCTATTATTTCTACTGTCTAACGTCGACGAAGACGACAGACCTCAATTGATGGCTATTGCTGACATAGCCATTTTGACCAGGTCATCTAAAAATGGGTAAAGATTCTTAAGTAAATATTTGCCATAATGATATTGAAGATTGCAACGAAAGGTTTCTCTGGTAAATTTCTTACGTTATAGGTGCAAAGCCGAAGAAAATAATCAATCTCCTCAACCACTACTGAATCTCCTAGTCTACACTCAGTGATGAGGTAGATTTTAGGTTGTCCTTAATTCCCTACTTGGGTTTAATGTTTTGTTTTTACTCCGATTCTTGACTTTGCGTTTCTTGAAGTATGGGCATCGGACATTGCTTTACCATAGTTAATCTTGATTTCATGTTTATTTTTTTTTGTTGTTTTATATATAACATGCAGGATATTCCTATCTTTATAAAAAAAATGTTTCAAAAATTATTCAGTTGTCTGGCAACGAATCATTTTATATCGATAATTTTAAAATACCAAGGCTTTATTCCTTGCATTACACATAGTATATAACCCTATACATTCTTTTGTTTGCAAATTTATTTGGATTCAAATTTTCCTTTGCGTTTGAGTTTAAAGCTGCTGATGAGATGTACTTATTGTCAAATTTGCGATGCACAAAGTCCTATATAATAACATCTAAATGAACTGTCCCTTACTACCATACACCGTGTACTAAGTTACAGCCCTAGATTAATCCTACGAGGAGGAATGACCCGGCCAGCGAAAGCTATATTTTTGATATAGCCTAGCTGGCCGAGTGGTCTAGGGCGCTGGACTTTGTGCAGGCGGTGTTGCCATATATATCACAGCGGTACGAGTTCGAGTCCAGCGGAGGGAACGACCATACATTTGCATCGCAAATTTGACAGTTCTAACATCGTTGGGAATTTTTCAGACCTTTCTATATATATATATATATATATATATATATATATATATATATATAAAACAAGGAAATAGTTATGAGTAATAATCTAGTCGTTGTTATAATGCACTGTGGAGATTTACTTTTGCTAGAGAACAGTTTGCAAATATATGGTTGCACAAACATAATTTGGTTTCACAATCATTCTGTTTGTAACATGTAACCTAAAATAAAATCTACACAGATGAAATATTTTCAAACGCCTTTTCTTTCACAAACTTATTCTGTTAAATTGTCATATTCATCTTATTCCTGGTTATCAATCACGAATTAAAGTCATTAAACAAATCTTCAGAAGAACAGTCATATTGATGCCGAAATGTACACCTATAAAGAAAAAAAAAGACATTATTTAGATCAGACAAACAAAGCAAAGTTAAAAGTTGATAAAAAAAACTCAATAATACACTCATGATATTTTTACTCAAAAGTAAAAAAAAGTTTTTGATTCAGAGATAAATTTAACAATTGATGCATTTTTACGCTGTGTTTAAGGTGCAATTGTACAGTGAGTGGGATATTAAATTGTTTTAAAACTAACAGGTAAAGGTGATATGGTAATGTATTGGAAGAATTAAACGGTTAAGCCTGCTCTAGTATCATGTTACTGTTGAAATAATTATTTGATTAAAATATAAATATTACTGGAGACTTACTGTAGAAATTAATGCCATGACCTCGGATACATATATGCCTTACCAAGTGATTTTTCATTTTCGTATGATCTCTCGTGGATTCTTAATGATCTTTGTTTAATGACACCTATATTATGACCACGTCTCTTTAATTTTATATTTTCACAATTTTGACCCTACAAAGATTAATTCAGCATTATCACACATTGCTTAATCACACTTTATAAATATAACAGCATGAGAAAGTAGGCAACCGTACTGAGATTCTAGAGTCCTCCATTACTAGTTTAAATAAAAAGATAATTTACTATAACATTGCCGCAATACTCAGAAATGTTGTTTAATGTTCAGATTTAGCCAAAAGACAGAACTAATATGCGTGGAACGCAAGTAAGTTGAAAACAGACGCAATTGTTCCAGACTATTCAGTAACAATTTGAGAAATGACTGATATCGAATGCACCGACTACTTCAATTTTTTTCTTGAATAAAAAGTCTTCAAAATAAGTACGTTTCTCTTAATGAAAAATACACAATTATCATTTTCAAATTTATAATTGAGTTAATAAAATAATGAATTGAATAAGGAATAGTCAATGAATTATACTTACCTGTGAACATGATGAACAAACTCTGACGTTGCATGTGAAAGTTACAACTAGTGCTGGTTTTAATTGAAATACTGTGATTATCGTTGATAAAGTCTGCGAATTTATTCGTTTCAGTGGAGAAAAATACTCTGTGTATGATAAGCTGCAGCTGAAGTTTATTTCGTCGGATTTATTATTGTTTCAGTAATATAAAAATAAGTAAAGATTTGCATTGTTAAAAGAAACTTCGAGAAAATGTTTGATTGGTGATACATTAATAATATTTATTTTGTCTTTGTCTTTAAATATTGGCTTATACGAATCATCAATGTCTGAGTTTCGTAGTCTACCTTAGCTTTGTGGGTATAGGAATATGATCTGTTCAATGTATCAAAACAACTTGTTTGGTTCAAATGCTCACAAAAGCTAAGGATGTTGACAATTTGTAACATGCTATATTGATGTTTGATTTTGAATATATTGACAGTCTATCGTCTTTGAATAAGTAAACGAAATAAATTTTATTTTATTCTTACTGTACTTACTCGGAATAATTTCTTTCAATAATTTGCACATGCTATCAACAATCATGTTGTTAATATCATTGAGGATTGTTTGCTCAAACAAATTAAGAATTATAGTCAATGCATATGTAAGTTTATGTTACACACATTGACTTCATGTTTATTTTGCATTATTATAGTGAACATAATTTTTCATTGACTTAAACTACCTTTATTAATATGAGGTATCATTGTAATGCAATTATTAAGAACTGTCACAATTTACTAAAACATGTAAATAAAATAGGTACTCATACGTGAATAAATATACTTTTTTATGTCCCATGAATGAAAAATCTTTTTTGCTAAACTTATAATACTCCCGGAATACGCTGTGCAGTTTGTTGGTATTATAGAATAGTTTGTTTCTAAAAAAGAAGGATAACTAGCATCACACACTGAACAAAGCTAGAAAGGAAATATCACACACACACACACACACACACACACACACACACACACACTGTCAAAAGGATAAAAGTATAAGGATATTTTACAAAGACATCATGATGTAAGTACATTACCAAAATGTGAAAATAGGAAACAGTGTTGATATACATACACAATGTAGATAACAGAACAAATACTATAACATATTACAAAACTGCAGGTAAGGGGATCAAGACAAATGACCAAAAGTAACATCAGGTGTCCCTGTAACTAAAGATATCTCATCTCATCTGTGAGATATTAACTTCGTTTCGGTCATTGAAATTGTGACGACGACTATAAAACTTCTGTAGTGGTTATACCAACAAATGCTGATCATACCCCTGAATTGGAAGATAATTTGACAAAATCATCTACAGAACAAACCCCAGGCAAGATAGTAAGGTCAACTGTGAAATAGATTCTCCGTGTATAAATCGAAGGCGTAAATACAATGTATGGTGTCATTAAGGAAGGGGAAGTTTGCAGTTTAAAAAAAGTTTCGATTCAAAACGACATGTATCATCTATGTATGGGTTAAGGTCTAGTAATGTAGGAAAAGAAAAGAGTATCAGTTATTTCATCGAATTTCAATTTCTTTTGGAATGATCGGATTAATGAAATCGTTGAAATAATAATTAAGTAGTTTACAAATTTACTATACGGTTTTCGAAACTACACGATATAAACGGTAAAATTATTTTATATAAGGACTCGAAAAAAAACCCTGCATATTCAAAAAACTAATCAAAGAAACCAAGATTCTGACAAAAACGGATTAAAGAATTGTCTACAGATTTGTAAAGTTATACATAAATCAATTTAAAGAATTTAATGTGAGAAAAACCTTACTATTACAGAAATATGAAGTTCTTGTATTTAGAAAATACCTACTTCCAATATACTTCAGAAACATATAGACATGGTCACCAAAGTAGGCCATAGAGATTTCGGGACATGTCTCATCATCACACTCCCGTAACCTCATTTCAACATTTCCTACCTCATTCTGGTGCTCAGGTAATACATATGTACTTTTGTCAGGCAAATTGCTAAAAGTTTTAACATAATTAGTAGTTATAGATATTGGTTAATAAGTGATTAGGTCATGCAGACATATATTCACTGCATTTGTTGCATTTACTTCAATTGTAACCCTTCTAATTTCAATTGTCCCCAGCAACATCATCAGGATTACTAAGTAGCGACGAAATGTTGTTATTTGTAAAATATTTCTAATCTATATCTTTCTAGACGAGGAAGTCAGCTCATAAATTTTGGCTAAATACAGACTACAAGTATCATTACAAAATTGCATTACAAATGCATTTTATCCATTGTCTAACGTCTTATATTACATACTTATGATATCACATCGATTTTCTTTCAAAGCACATGCGTTTCGTTATTGTAATACGATGGTTAGGAAAAAATGACTCTTATAAAAGATATAAGATGATTAAAGCATACTTTCATTTTGAAGATATAAAAAATATCATGATACACGAGATCTTAATAATACATTGTTTAAAGTTGCCCTATTATTTTGATCCACTCTGAACCTCTACACGCCAGTACACAAATAATTTGATTCGTTTTGTTAATAGTGGCCTTTACTAAGAATGCATTTAGCAACTACAAACACGTACGCTGATTAAATTGTATGATAGAGGTGAAATCTTTAAACGCTCCCGAAGAAACATTAATTAAAAACAACTTTGATTATTTTTGTCAACTCTGGTTTGATATATTATACTTATAACCTTCAAATATGGTATAATTTGTATTGATATATGTCCTAAAGAATTATACTCATTGTCATGGTCTTATATGACTATTGGCCAAAATGTCCGGCATTCATAAGGAATTAGTGGTTGTCATGGTCCGAAATGTCTTTGAGTCGAATTGTCTGGCACTGGTTAACATGGTTCATATAATTTGAGAAACGTCTTAAATGATTTCTTTTATTCAATTTAGTTTCACTTCATTCTGTTTCGATTGTTATCGTTTAATTATGATTTTATCATGATTTGATTTATTCAATAGAATTGTTTCATTTCGATTCTTTCTTTTATTGATTATTTTCGTTTCGTTTTTGTTTCGAAATATTTTATGACCCGAAAATTATAGGTAATATTGACTACGTAATTTTCGTAAACATCTGGGCTCCATACTGCAGACTATTATGACCAATCCGTTCTTGAAAAAGCTTTGAATCGATTTCTATTTAATTATCGGAACTAGCGAATATTTGGCTCTCAATCGCATATATACAATTATACGCAAATGAAGCTGCCTTTATGCTGTTTTCAGCTCCTGAAAATGAAGGTACAAACCGGATATTGATGCTTTTTCTTGCCATAAGTATACAGAACCAAGTTGATAATACAACAATGAGCGCTCCCGTCTGGAGAGAATAACGTACACAAATTGAAAATTACAGTGTATTTCTTCTTCTTATTTTTTTTTAAATAAACAAAAAAAAAAAAAAAAAAATAAAAAAAAAAAAAAAAAATGAGGATACAACTTATAAATAAAATGATGAATAAAAAAGCGTTTTGGAACTATTAAGTACTTAAGTAAATTCTTATTTCTAAATGTAATCAATTTTTTTCTTTAGATTTTAGTTAATGGATTTATTTTCTTTTCAGAACAGAAAAGAAACAAGTAAAGTTCGGAATGTAAATGGTTAGGTAAAAAACCATTGCTGGGCAAAAGTAACCGTAAAACGGTTACAAAACTACCGAACTACCAAAAATAATTAAAATAATCGGCAAATAATAATAATAAAAAAACATCTGACACTCTTTGGTTTCTGCCCATCTATATGTAAAGAATGCAAAACATTACCACAGCCGAGTAGCATTCAACTTATCTTAATCACTATGTACACAAGAAGTCTAACCCGATACAAAAAGTCTGCATAGCTACGGCACAGTATGGCATAACATATGTACGCGGGTGTTGAAGCGATGTTGCCAAAGATGAAGGAAAATACGAAATGAAATGCTCCCAGATTCTAGTGGAGTTCGAGTTGCTGATTTGCTTTTGTTACTTTGTATGTATGATTTTAGTTACTTCATGTCCTTCGTTGTGTGTGTCTGTTTTCCATGTCAGTCTTTGTCCCTGGATTACATTCTTTTGATTACCGCTATAACCTTGGTTCTCTCGATTAATCTTTCTTGTTTGTCGCATAGTTTGGTATAGTCATATACAAACAAGTCAATGGGGGTCATAAAAACTTCCGAGAACTTACTATTGGTGATTTTAACGGAATAAGATAATTATTGTACCCCTGCGAACAAAGATCTGGGGAGTATATAAGAATCACTCTGTCTGTGCAGATTCGTGTCCTGAATATAACGTCCTCTTTCTTGGACATAAGCTGGTAATATTTGGTACATGGGTGTATTACTATAACATGATGGGTCGTGTATATTCATGACCTCATATGACCCTGCCGTTTAACCTCAAGGACGAAATGAAAGTTTATGTCAACAAAAAATTATATAGCCATACCAAATACAGCATATTGGTACATTGCCCCAAAACAATGTGTCACATACATTCATGACCTCTACATTATCTTGACCTTTGACCTCAAGCTTTTTTTAAATATGGTTTGGTATTTGGACCAAAACTTCGAAGTTAAGTATATTCTGCATATAGATATATGAGAATGAAAACATTTGAAACAAACATTCATGACATCTATACGACTTTGACCTTTAATTTCAATATCAAAATTCAGTTTTTTTAAATGGATGCATTTAAGCATACCATAAATGGCACATAAGAGGATCACCATGACCTGTATGTGACATTTAGTCTAGACCTCAAGATTAAAATCATGTTTTTGACATGGATTTGTATCTGGTACACAACTTTTTTTTCTTTTCATGAATGCTTTTCAGTTTGTAATGTAAGGGTGAACCACCATAAGACAATATTTAATACAGATACTTTTGTGTTGAATGTGCATATCGGAATCCTTTAGAATCTGTAATCCAAGAGCAAATTGGAATTCTACTTTTCCCTAAAACAAAATTGCTTTGATTTTAACTAGTGTAAATTGGAATTCTCAATTGTCCTTGGACACATTGGCATAATCAAATTGCCCTAGGAGGATTCTGGGTCCTATTAAATTTTAGTAGAATATGGAAGCACACTAGATTGAATGAACAGGAAAATTCCGGATATTACAGGACATTTTTTGTCATGATTTATGAAAATGCTGAATATGTTATTCAATGAACTATGATTTAGTACTTCCATTTCCACAGTATTATTACGAACAGTGTTTTAAGGTGAGACATTTTCCGGTACGCCTGCAATCAGTTGCACGCTTGCAGTTTTTGTTTACAGATCTAATTTTCTAACATGCTTGAATGTTCGTTATTTCATTTATTAACTTTTGATCTACGTTCAAAGTATTATGTCCAAAGAGTAATCCAGTTTTACTTGTCACAGCAAACTTACCATGAGAGATAATTGGTTTAAAGCCATAAGGTAATGAAGTACACGAAAAATTTGAATTTGACCGTGTAACTTATTAAGCCATGAAAAAGGTAATAAAATAATGAAACAAAATATATAACTATAAAATTGCCTAAGCAAATAAAATACTTTTTTTTTAAAAATCTTTTTCTTTGTTATTTTCAAACTTTATGCCAATAGGATGCAGAATCATCCTAGTGCAAATTAGAAGTCTTATTTCTTCTAGGACATATCAAAATTTTAATTTACACTAGTTAAAATCCAGGGAAAATTGGAAGTCCTATTTGTCCTATAGTAAAAATTAAAGTTCCAATTTGCCCTAGGAGGTTTCCGGATCCTACCGGATTCCAAATTGCCCTGTAACATATACATACATGACCTTGATCTTGAACTCAAGTTTAAATCATTGGATTCTTATTATTTATCCCCTATATCACTAGATTCTGTCCTTGGATGGTATGCACCATAGTATTAAGATGTTTAAACTTGAGTGACCCACGTCTGCGTATGTGGGTGCCGGGGTATCCATTGTAAGTTTCACTTACAGTAGTTACTGTTTCAATTACCTTAGAATGCTCTGTATAGTTCATTGATACAGTGAAATTATTGATTATTGTTTGAGTTTCATTGTGAACATTATTTTATACAAATACGGTATCAACTGTGTCGTTAAGGATGACTTTAGTCCACAAACTGCAAAATATATACAAAATAAAAATAAACGTACATGTATTTTTGATTATCTATATTACTAAATTAACGAGCTTTTACAACAATTATGTTATAATGCTTAAAACGTTACAATTATTGACGACAGTAGTCATCTCAGTGCTATAATATATATGACAGACGAGACGAATTGATTTAAAAATAATAAATTGTCCTGCCTTGCAGAAATATACCAGCTTTCCTGCATATGGTGTTTATATTTGTCAGTATAATAAGGTATGCCAGAGAAGTAGGCTCTTTGACCAAGTATATAAAGAAATTCGTTTTATAAACTGCCTCAAAATGTTTTATTTCCTGTATCGGGATCTTCAGATATTCTAACTTTTTCCATTAAAAACTTGACACGTCTTCCCAACTTATTTTGAAAAAGGTGTCTTTTTCTGTTTAACTTTAATTTTTGTTGCACAGAATTCATTTAGTTCCTTATATTTCTACTAATTGAAGCGTGAAGTACATTATTCTAAATTTTGTTAATTCTAAGAATTTAAAACACTATACTTACCAACTTGAATGGTCTTTTGACATGGTTCTGTTCCAACTTTAATCAATATTATGACCTGACAACAATGCTTTCTGTTATTTTTCATATTATTTTTTTATTATAGTATGGTCAATAAATACAAACATGTGTACCTGTAATGTTATGTTGTCAACCAATATACATTAAATAATGTTAAACTGTTTCACTTGTAAACATCTAGAGACAAACTATTTTACATTATTATGTGACAAATTCATATTTTGCTTTTATAATATTGTTTAGAATAGAAAGCATACGACAAAACTCAATGAAGATAAAATGTCTTTACTACTTACAAAAAGCACGCTTGAAATTAGATTCATGTTGATTTCTGAAAGTTTAAAATAATCCTGAAAGCTCAAATACTATGACAGCTGGTAATCGTTCATCACCTGCAAAGTCAAATTTGTTTTGTCAAAGTCGTAACCATTCGTCGGCGTTGTTCTATCAAACACGTATGATACAATCATGAGTTAAAAAAAAAAAACTATATCAAGTAGCTAAAGACTCCGATGTAGTGAATGAGTTGCTATTTATTTCTAATTTGAAGTAGAAAATTTATATCTTGCCAACGAAACAGAAAATTGCTTGGATAATTTCAACCTTACTTATACTCGACATGGTGAAAGGTCATTTAAATCCTAAAATGTAAATTCCGAAAAGCAAAGACAATTACAAAACCAATTACACAATTATATATCAGAACTTTTTTCGATAACTATGTTAGACAAAATTTAGTTAACTTTACCATATCAATTATAGTTTATATGATCCAAATAAAGCACACTGTGTACAGAAAATTACACAACCACCTGATTGATAACACATGCATTTTGATATTTGTTTTGAAAAGATACAACTCTATCAAAATCATTGACTATTTGAATACTACAAGATAAACGAAATATTCCGAGTGTTTCAGGTATTTTTTTCATTTGTAATATTGGGTTTTGATAAATATGAGAATATAATCTAATATTAGCCGAGGTCAGACAGATCTGAATCTTTTATCCCGTTCAAGGTCATCTCCCCAAAAACGAAGAAATCGTTTCTGGTAAAAATCAATAAAACCGTTATAGGTATAAAAACTGAAAGAGCAATGGGGGAAACCCAGACTCTAGCAGAAATCAAGACTACGCAGGCATTTTGTATCGCGCTAGAATCCTAACAACTAGGTTTCTGGAGCAGGGTTATGTTGCTACAAGATTGAAGTCATCACTACAAAAGTTTTATGGCCGTCATCATGAACTCGTGGATCGTTACGGTGTATCCATCTGCGCCATGAAAACTGATTTATTCAACGTGTCATAGTTTTCCTTTCCTCTTTCGCCTATCCTTGACTTGACTTTTTATGAGCAACTCGGCAGGTGTTTCTAGAAAAGTAGAGGACGCTTAACCTACCGGTGCATCTGGTCCCAGTTGTTCTTTGTTGTGTATGTCTGTTTTCCATTTCTGGTCTTTGTCTCGTCCCCGGATTGCATTCTTTTAGTTACCGCTATAACCTTGGTTCCCTTGATTACTCTTGTATTTGATCGTTTCAGTGCATAATAAACTCACACATCTAGCTACAATTATGTTAGTTAAGTGACAATATTCCAACGGAGCTACAAAGAGATCTTGATTCTAACATTATAATTAAGGGAAAAAAGAAATCCCTTTTTATTGACATCAGTCCCTAATTTTTTTACTGTCATCTTTAAACAGGACGCTGTCCATTGGACTTCCATAATATAACTGTAAGTGATTGTCATAAAAAGAACGAAGAAACATTTCAGCCAACATATGACTATAGTGTTTACAAATGAAGAGTTTGATATATCAGAAACATCGTTTTGTCTCATTTGTATTTGAATATATACATGCATTTGATCTTAGGTACTTGCCCAATATAACAGAACTGTTCCCTTATACTGTTGTTAGTCGATTTATTACGACAAAATTAACATTCAAAACTTCAAAACGAATACATAGATTACATAGAAAGGAAAGACAGAACTTCCGAAATTGAACTAGTACGACAATGTTGACCCTCTATACTACTTTATAAATACATGTGGGTATGATCCTTATAAATTCAATCAGAAGACTGTTTAATGCATACATAATCATTAAAATTGAACTTTAGACCGTATTAAATTAAACAGTGTTAACCAAGATACTTTAGCCATAATTTCAAGAAACGCAATCATATAATGTTACTGAAACTTAAATAATGGCTCTTTATATAATATCCTAATCATAAACATGTTTAAACGTGTAATTGTACCTATATTCTACAGACAATGAAGATGTAAACATTTAATTTTCAAACTAACGTACGTATTAACAATACATATTTTATTTGGGAATGCAGATATTCTGTAGCTTAAATAACTTGTGTAGTGTAGGTTACTGTTGTGAAAATCGATGCTCATTTGACTATTATGCTTAGGTTTGAGACTTTAAACCGTATTTCTTTGACAATAGATGATAAAAATGGAAGAGTTAAGTTAAAATCAAGAGATGAAAGCTCCTGTCCTTTCCTTTTACATAACATGTATATAATACTATCATACTTCATAATATTAATGTTTATATGATATATATCACACAATTGTTCTTATTTAGAGAAAAGTTTCATTCATCAACAACATCATTAACAAAAATAATACCACTCTTTAACTAATCCTTAAAAATACTGATTTTAATAAATTTGGCAATGACTGGCTAGAGAAAATTTCATGCTTTTCCTTTTTGATTACTACGAGTAAAAAAATAAGCTCGTAATACCATAACTTATTCGTACATTTATTTCTTTCTAATCGACAGTTAAAGCTAGTCTTGTCAACATTTGACATAAACATATTTTGCCATACATCGTTTGTTTTATACAATCTTCTTACCCAAGTTCATTTCATAGCTAACATAAATGATTCAAAATTGATTATTTTATGGCTCATTCTTTATAATCCTTTTGTATTCATCATTTTTAACTCTATGAACTTATGAATGTTAACACAATATGGTACATTTCCACCTGAAATTATAGCAGAATTGATATTGTTATATTGTTATATATAAAACTTTAATCTATTTTTGAATGGAATAACCAAAGACGAAAAACCTTCAAAATAAGATACGGAATTTAAGGCCTTTTCGAAATATATAAACAGTGAAACAGATGGAATTGCATTTACTTCTGTATACCATAGAATGTCATACACCAATTCCAAATGTTCCGTCCATTTACTGGATACCTAAACTCCACAAGTATTCATACAACCAACGCTACATAGCTGGATCTGGAAAATGTACTACCAAACCTCTCAAAACTCTTAACTTCTGTACTCACAGCTGTTAAAGACGGTCTACAAGTCTACCATGACATTTTTTTACTTTCGTAGTGCTATCAATTCACGTGGTAAATAAAAAATTCTTAAGATTTTCTGGAATGTCTTAGTTCAAGATTAACATCAGAAAACATTAGCATTAAAACCGGAGGTTTTTCAACTCGTTATACTTCTATTCCTCATACTCAATTGAAATCCCGACTCAAAAACATTTTATATTATTGTTATTTAAAAAAAGTTCACCTAGATACAAACATGTAGGTCTTGATAGAGTTTCCTCATACTTTGTAAAAAACAATTCCAAATCATTTCCAAATATACCGAAGAAGATGTTTTCAAAATACTGGAATTTTTTCATCGACAACATATATGTCCAGTGTGGTGGACGCGTTTTCAACAAACAGTCGGAATTATAATGGGAACAGCTTGTGTTCCTATACTTGCTGACCTATCCCTTCACTTTTATGAAGGCTGACTTCATAGATGATCTGATCCAAAAGTTTAGTTACATTTTTAATCTCAGTTCATGCTATATAGGTGACGTATCATAGATAAACAATCCTTGTTTTCATTCCGTGTTTTCAACTTTCCTTTCGTCTGTGACAAAATCCCTTCAGCACCCACGTATGGAGTTTTCATATCACAACTCGTACGCTTGCCGTACATACGTGGACTTTTTGTAACGCGCTAGAAATCTTACAATTAAGCTTCTAGGACAAGGCTTTAATGAAACAGACACTACAGATGATTTATGGTCATCATAATGAACTCGTGGATTGTTACGGTTTCATATTTTATTCATATTTTTAGTACTACACTAGCTTCACTTACAGTAATCATACCTTCTAAAAACAGTTGCCCAAATTCTGATAACTTTGGAGTATTTTCATAATAGTTTTCAATTCAGGTAATTTACAATCTTCAGTTTGCAATTCATGTTTTTCATACAATTTTTCTCATTAAACTCTGTTAATTAATTAGAACTTTTTTCCGCATAAACTTTTCCTGTATTACAAAAAAAAAAAAAAAAAAAAAAAAAAAAAAAAAAAAAAATGCCCATAATGAGTGCGATCTGCACGATAACTTGGTTTATAACTGTTGTAAAACAAAATTTTCTCTCAGAAAAAAAAATATAATTTCAATGTGCATGTCTAAATGAATTTGTGTCGCTAAGTATATCCTCAAAGTACCAACCAAATAACTTCAAGTAATTGAAACGCTCTTTCTCTAGCGATAGGGTTATTTCTATGTAGATAATTATAACAATCAAGATCAGCAGATAAGTCCGACATATTTACTCCACTCAATATATTTATTTTCAAAATCACTAATGACTGGAGTGATTTAATGAAAAAAACTAAGACAATCTGTTTAAGGACCATAGAGAGTAACTAAGGTTAGACGAACTTAGTCAATGACCATATCTGATGTTACAAAAAATGCCATTAATGTCCCTCTTTTCCTTCAAAACCTTAAATTCAAAATTAGTATTCATGAAAATTGCAAACCCCCTTGCAAATTGAGTTTTAGGAAAATGAAGAAAAGAAACAATTATATACTCATAAAGACCGAATTTTATCTTCTAAACTGGGCAACAAGAGTGTATCAGTGTATCTTGCCAACAAATCTATACACAATAAATCAATCTAGCGTTTTTAATATCATACAGTATGAAAACTTTTAAAAAGTAAAACAATAACTGAATCAGACTATATTGGTTGACGAAAAATATGACTTGCACAGTTTTTATTGTAACATTTCTTCTTTATTAGACATCTGTTGCAATATTGATGTATATTTGTAAGCAGTTACCGTAGCTAAATATCCACAGGCTAATACATTTAATGTGAAATTTCGCTTCTACTCTCAAACCTTGTTTATTGTTTTATTTCCAAACAAAATTACACTTGATTAACCAATCTCTTGTTTATATATAGTTTAGGCTAAACTACAGCTTACCCAACTGTATATGCGGAAATTGTCAAGGTTTTAAAAACCTAATAAAACTAAAAGATTTGGTTGTGCTCGAACATATTTACATTGCTATTAAAATATAAACTTTGACATGATATAATACCTTTTTGGCATGGAATGACAAAACACCATTGTGTATCCCTGCTGCTCTAGCCGGATCATTATTGTTTTGTTTTGTTTAAAGTTTATCAACCTATATTAATTTTAATTTTACTCATAAATTACATAATCGGTATATATAATAATTATATTTTAATCTTGTATAATAATATTCAATTAAATGTCAAATCACTTCTTTAAAAGAAAGTTCTTGTTGACTATGAAATCCATTTTATAATACATCCAACTAGTGGTACAAGAATCCACGTTGGTCCTCGATTTGCTTCTACAAAATGAATTAAAGTTCAGTGATATATCACATTTGCAAACAATTCAAAGAAGATCATACCAATAACTTGCCATGTAATTACAATATACAGACCACCATTCAGAAAATGATTTTTTGGTCATTAAGTCTCCTATCAATACAATCATGTAGCATTTAACGCGTTTTGAAGCAATGATAATCAATTTTATACACGCAATTTGAATTTAAAAAAAGTTTTAATCGAAATACTTCAAAGAGACAAAAACCTATGATATAAGCAGTTTTAGTCTTTAGATGACATTTGTCATCCCGATTGGGCTGTTGTCTAGTCAACATAATCACCATATCCACTTTGTTTTTATCAATATAGTCAATAGCATATGTAACATAAACAAATCAGGCATTACTCAATACATAAGCATATGAAAAAAAACCAGAAAAAATAGAGTAAAGTCAAAACCCCATGCGTTACATCATGTACAAAACTATAAACGCTTTTTGCGCCACACATTTAAGCAAACAATTTTAAAAGAAAAAAAATCAATGAATTACCTGCAAAATTTAATTCAGTTCGAACTTTTATTGTCCTCAATACTGTATCGAGTATGTGTGTATTTGCTGTTCGTCTTTTCCTCCTTGAGCGTGCCGTACAACTCTGTAATCAAAAATAAAAAAAAATGCAGATAATGCTTTACCAGAAACATAAATGTTTTGCGTTGACGAGTAAAATACTTGAGACAGTGTTTCTCTATTGTTATCGTTTCTCAATTATGCATGTTTAAACACATTGTAGGTTTTGCATTTTTCTCGTTTTTTTAATGTTCATTTACATTTAAATTGTTTTTGTTTTATGAGAAATGCTACTTTCCTACTATATACAAATGGGAAAAAATGACCTATTATCAAAATAGACTCCAAGGTTCCACAAATTACACGTGTTTTATTTTACACACTCAAAAGTACACATATGATAACCATGAAAATCGATCATGATATGACTAACATAACTTCTAGTTTTTTTCACACACATATGATTCATGTAATCGTATTTTTGATATTTTGCACTACTAATTTATGTTTTGCCCAAGTGTATTAACCCCCCTAGAATGCAATAAAAAATCGGTATAAAATGTATATTTCCACCAGGCCACCTGATTAATTGTTTTGCAAATAAACGACATTCTTTCACGCTGTTTAAGTGTGTATAAATGTCATGCTAATAAAGCTTTCAGACCTGGGATAATTGGGTAATCAAAATTGAAAGGGTTTTACATCTAGTCACTCGAACATTTGAATGATTTTAGATATTTCTCGATATAAAGCTTCAAAATGCTATTGCGAGACAATTCGTACTGCCAAATACATTGTCAGTTTTATTACTCTTTACTAGTTTTGAGTTGAGAAAAGATACCTTTTTAAATAATTTCAGATTATATTTAAAGCTTTTTTTCTGTATCTGTATTCTGCATAAAACTATGTCCATCATATAAAAACGATCCTTTATGAAAATGAATATAAGTTTTACATCATTGTATTAATCACATTACGCGTTGAGTTTTATTCTATATGATAATGATAATACCATTATAGAATGATTCCAAGAGTTTTGCCAATAGTTTTAAAAATTGACAAATAATGACCACACAATTTTTTATTCATTACCTACGCGTTGAACTTTTCAAAACTTTTTATAATTGTATGTATGAATAGTTTATAACATGTCATGTTTGTACGAAAATGGATTTACGGATTTCTTTATGATAATACTTGATAAAAATTTGACTAAATATTGTAAAATGAGCCTCGGATACCTGATATGGTTTAATTTTTAAAAAATTCTAAATTTCTGAAAAGTATTAATTTTTAAAACCTTACTATTCAAATTCTGCAAGGTGAATTTTTTTTAAAAAAAGTAATTGTTAGAAGACGTACTACAATTAGTTTGATATTATGTAAAAATATTAAGAAAATGGCCTTATTGGCAATTTTTTTCCCAGTAACCCGGGTCTCATAACTTATATAACGTCAATGACTAATGTTTTAAAATCCATTATAGCCTAGCACATTTTAATCTTATAAGATTTTACATGAAAAATTGCGCCATTTGTTTTCAAATGCAAACACGTAATATGAAAATAAACGGGATAATCTTTGTTTATGTTTGTCCTAATGAACTTTATAAATTCCTTGCGAAAAAAAGTTTGGCTATTGGTAAATGCATTTTTACAGTAACGTGTCTATTTCATTATAATCTTATGAAAGTATTGGATGTCATTTAGACCGTATTGTACTCACATTTAATTGGCATTCAGTAGCTGGACTATTCGATGTAGAACATATTCGTACTTTGCACGCTATGGTAACATCAGTTTCTTCACCACCATTTGAAGCTGATGTGAAACGAAAAGCATGCATTTTGGCAGACACTACTGTACTTCCTTTTCTTGTGAAATTTTCCATTACATTGTAATTGCTGGCCTCCCTTGTAATGCAGCCCCTACAATGATACTTTCCAAAATATTACTTGATTTTTACAGTTGCAGCTTAGTTTACCAATTCGTATAAGTGTACATTAAATTATTATCAAACAGTTTATATACTCTCCAAAATTATACAAAACAAATCAAGAGAACCAAGGTTCTAGTGGTAATCAAAACAATGTAATCCAGGGACATACATACACACAGAACACATAGGACCAAAACTAATACATACAAAAGGTAACAAAAGCAAATGAGCAACTCGGATACCACTAAAAACTGGGAGCATGGACGAGGTGCACCTGTAGAGCAAGCGTCCTCTGCTTTTCTAGAGACACCTGCCGAGTTGCTCATAAAAAGTCAGGTCCGGGTAGCCGAAAGAGAAAAGGAAAAATATGACACGTTGAACAAATAAGTTTTCTTGAGTTGTGATATGAACACTCCATACGCAGGTGCTGCAGGAATGTTGCCACAGATGAAAGGAAAGTTGACAATTTTTAATAAAAAGTCAAAACAAATCGCATTCAGAGCATATCGTTGTAACCAAATTCAGACCTTAGACAGGAGAAATGAAAAAAAAAAAAAAAAAGGAAATTACCAAAGTGGCAATAAAAAGAGGTTAAATCTATTGACACAAAACGCGTTCAAAATCATATAAGCTGACAGGGACAAACACAGAAAGAAAGACAATCAAAATTGAAAGACCAACAGAGACGGGATGTAAGACCCCCACAGAAAAAATAACAAAAAAAAAAAAAAAAAAAAAAACACCAACAACCCCTCCCCGCAAAAAAATGCACCTGGAAGTTGAGTAGTTCGTAACTATTACAAGATACCCGTTTTGCCGTTGTTCGATGAATTTAATGTCCAATAAATAAAAAAAATGTATGACAGATGTAGTTCAAAATAATCTTTTATATTTAATATATACAACTCCGCTACCTATAAAATCATTGGGTGATGGTCGGCATGAGACACTTTTTACAACGCTGCATGAGCATTACTCATTCTATATTAGCGAAGCTGCATACGATGTACTCTTCCAAATGCTTGAAAAAAAAAGGGTTAATGGTGAATTTGCCAGGATGATATAGCATCGGAAAAGCGAATATACCTCTAAGCGTTGCAGATGGGCTTTAATATACTGCAAGATCTCGCATGACAATAATATGATGCATTTGAACACTATTATTTTATATATTATTTCATTTTATCTTAAACTTACGTGATAGTTTTGTTATAGAGAACAAACTGATTATTTTCGCTTCCCGTTGTTCTGTATGTTCCTTTATATGCTGTACAGATCTGGGGCACAATTGAATATCCCTTCGTATCTGCCATATAAAAAATGGAAGATTTGTAATATGTACGAGACACATAAATGTATTTTCTTCGTTTTTTTGTTTTTAAAAAAAATGTAATATGAAATATTTAAGCAGCTTAAACATTGACAACACGAAGACCTATAAAATACTCTTACAAGTGCATTTAAGATAATGATTTTTGTAAAAGATTTTAGATGGTGTACCACTCGTTCCAATTTTAAAATTCGATATCATTGACAGTGAAATAACCCGATGAAGTCTGAAATAAAAATTTCCGCTTTTGTTCTGACACTATCAGGGCTGCTGCAGATTCATTAACGACTTATACTACTGGAAAATAAGGCATAAACCAAGCCCAAGTATTACCCAGTTTTATTTCGTGATCAAAATGTCCGACCCGGTTCTTAGTGTCTGAATACCTCGCGTGATATTATAATTTCTTTATTATTTACTTTAAAACTAAAATAACTATGGCAGGGCTTGCCGAAACTACGCAGACTTTTTGTATCGCGCTAGAACTCTAACAAATAGGCCTCTTAAACAGGGTTATGTTACTACAAGATTGAAGTCATCACTACAAAGATTTATGGTCGTCATCATGAACTTGTGGATCGTTATGGTGTATCCATCTGCACCATGAAAACTGATTTTTTAACGGGTCATAGTTTTCCGTTCCTCGATTGCCTACCCCAGACTTGACCTTTTTATGAGCAACTCGGCGGGTGTTTCTAAAAAAGCAGAGGACGCTTATCCTACCGGTGCACCTGGTCCATGCTCCCTTTTTTTAGTGGAGTCCGAGTTGCTCATTTGCTTTTGTTACATTGTATGTATGATTTTATTTACTTCATGTTCTTTGTTGTGTATGTCTGTTTTCCATGTCTGGTCTTTGTCCCTGGATTACATTCTTTTGATTACCGCTATAACCTTGGTTCCCTTGAATATTCTTTGATAACATGAACGCTGGTTTTTTAAATGACCAGTTTGATAACGCTTTCGAACAATAACGGAGATGAATTCAAGAAATAGACCTTTATCGGCCTTCGTGTAGTTATATATCAGGAAACCATTTGTGGTTTAAGATTTGTCGAAGGGTAAAATTTTACCTTTATTTATAATAAGTATATGAAAAAAGTTTTATATTCACAAGAAATTGAACAAACACGAAATTATTTGACAACGGCATTTACCTCCAAGGTAGTTCAAATACATGAAGAACGTATCTCCTAAATAAGCCTCGGAAATATCTGGAAAATTCTGACTGTCACCCTCTTTAAATCGCATTTCGACTCGTCCAATTTCATTATAGTTTTTTAATTCCTCAAACTCTCTGCAAAAATCATTTGAGTGTGCCATAAATCTGTACTACTTAGAAGGTCTCAATTCTATTGATATGAAACCATGTTTTGCGCAGTTAATATGTTTTAGATGCCATTTATAGTAAAATTTGTGTAATCTGATGAATGATTTTCCTATTCAAGAGGGGAAAGTCAATTATCTCTTCTCCCTTCATTGCATTTTATTACAATATCGCCATTGTAGCCCGACGGAAAACAAACGAGATTGTGCACAACTTTCCAGTGCTGAAACCAGTGGATTATCTGCATGAAAATATGTTTATCAAGGGGTTGTTTCAAAAACATGCATTTGTTTACTCTTTTAACTTATTATATGACGTAAGAAATTAACAGCCATTAATGATGTTCGAACTGTATGAATTTACATTTAAAATATTAACTGCAAGATATTTGTAAAATTTACTTGATTCCTGTTTCAGCAAGTGCTACACGTTGTATTCCATTATTTGGTATCGCCTTACAAGTGATTTTGAATATATGATGTCCAGTTGCAATTTTTCCATTATCTCTTTTCCTTCTACTTGGTGCAGAGCTAGATTTATTTGGTGACGTAGCTGTTGACGTAGCTGCTGACGTAGCTGTTGACGTAGTTGCTGACGTAGTTTTTAAAGTATCTGACGAAGTAGCTGCTGAAGAAGTTGTTGAAGCTGCTGTGGTTGGAGGTATGTTTTCACCTTCTGATTTGTCGTACACCGATATATATGCTATTCTGTCTTCATTAATTGTATCATTTCCAACACTTCCATTTATGTTCTAAAAGGAATTGAGAATATCTGGAAAAGATTAAAAAAAAAAAAAAAAAAAAAAAACAAAAAACCCAAACCCCACTATCGCAAATAGTAAAAGCAGTTATTATATATTCATCAATAAAAAAAAAATATTCAACACGTATTTCATTTCTTTTTATTTAAAAAGGCGCTTCAACGTAATCCAAAATCGAAGTAAAACGATTACGACAAAACAAGACGAAAACGATAAACAACAATTGGTAACACAAAACTTTGACACATATACATAGTACCAAAATACAAAGTAGAGGTATAACATTTCTATAAAAGCATTCTTATTTAGCAACTTTCATTTAAAAAAGGAAATATGCATTTTGACTAGAAACAATTGAAAAAATAACGCAAAAATATTTCCTCAAGTTTAATTTAAAGTAATTTGGACAAAAATGCATAAAAGAAACAAAGTTACGACGTCTTAATTCAACGAAAGATAATATGCGATTCACATATTTTGATGTTGTATGGTTCTATTACAGCATGCCAGAAAAGCATTCATTTTTCACATTTCGTTTATAAACGAATTCTTATAACTTGTTTAATACAAGGTATTTCTATCTTTCTAATTATAGGGAAATATCAGAGGCTTAATAAATGGTGGGACAAAAAGTTGTAATATAGGTGTGCTTAATATGTATCAAATTTAATTAATGTCTACGTCTTTAATTTATCACGAGATTATAGTTAAAGACAGTATGTCAAATACTAAGCAGGGTTTCGCAGCTGTTGGACTTACAAGTAGGTATCACGGTTTCATACCCAGGCTTTAAGGAAGATTGTGGAGACGCATATATATTAGTGGCGTTTTGGCGACCTAGCCCTCTTATGGCTAAGCTAAATATGCTATTGTGTATTGTTTATTTGTTTTAAAATTCTCAGCTTAGTTAAGATCGACAAAAAAAAAAAAAACAAAAAAAACAAAACAAAACAAAACAAAACAAAACAAACAAAAAAAAACAAACAAACAAACAAACACGCTGGGTTGAGAAAATTTTGAAATTTATTGCGATATCAGCTACAAGATATGACCATTGATGATTTGGTAATGCAAAATTATTCAGAATTTAAACTAAGAGTTTACAAATTAAAAAGTTTTATAAATTAAAGCAAGACGGTTTACGGTTCTGAACTGAAATATGAAAAAAAAACTTATTAATCAAATAAATCAATATACTTTTTCGCACATTCTTCATATTTTTGCTTGAGATCTATTAAATACCAATATATAAATTTATATATTTTGATTTGTTCAAGGAAAAAAAATATCCTTCCGTTTACTATTTTTGTCTTCCTATGTTATTCAGCGTAATCAATTAGATTGTATGTCAACCACTTGAAAAGTCAGTGTTTCATATTTATTGCATTTTGTTTTGGTAAAAAAGTTACTAAATTGGCTACTTCATTATGTTTTACGTAATCAACAATACATTTTAATACAAGTTAATTAGAAAAGATTCATAAGACACAATTAAGGTTGCTCATTGGTATAAAGTTGCATCCTTCTAACCTCTTTTCGATTCTGTCAAGATTTGCTATCATAGAACAGTTCTACACTGTCAGGTTCTGTGAGAGATTTGGGCAAGCTCTTTCATAATCTGTTACGGGTCGTAACACACTGCTGTCAGGAACTGTTTTTATGTAACCCACTTCTATATGGGGTGGATAAGAAGAGTTCCTGGCAGATCCTGACATTTTTTGATGTCAGTAGCTAAAAAATTCTTCCCCGACTGAATTACATAGAGTACATGTACAAGAATCAGGCGAAAAGAGGTGTAGTACCCGAATCCCGATACGTACGACGGGAAAGAAGCCTTGCTATGTGTGAATTTGTTTTTTTTCAATTTTTGACAGGATTTTTATATACGGCATGCAGTACCAACAAACATTATTGGTACAGCTCTAGCATTACCTGCCAAAACAGATCATAAGCCCCGACAGAATTTGGACTGAATTTTGTGGCCAGTTACTAGTATGATACAGAGTATTTACACTGACAATATTTAACATTTTATACAAATCTTTTAGACCTTGATGAAATTTAGAACTGTTCACACTCATGCATTTTGAAACTTGAATATATGTGCCACAGTCAATATTTATGATAATGATATTTATAATATGACGAAGGTGAAGCCTTTTAACGCTCCCGAAAAAAACATTAATAAAAACAATTTTTTCGTAAGCTCTTATTTGATATTTTATACCTTAAGTATGGTTAATTTTCTAATGATATATATTTGCCCTAAAGCATTATACTAATTGTCATGGTCTGATATGCCTATTGGCCGAAATGTCCGGCATTCATAAAGAATTATTGGTTTTCGTGGTCCGAAATGTCTTTGGGTCGAATTGTCCGGCACTGGTTAACATTATAGTTCTTAAAAATTGCGAAACGTCTTGAAATATTTCTTTTATTGTATTAAGTTTCGCTGCATTCTGTTTCATTTAGAATAGTTTAATTATGTTTTTATAATAATTTTATTCATTTTATCGAATTGTTTCGTTTCAATTCTTTCTTTTATCGATTATGTTCGTTTCGTTTTGGTTTGTTTTCGTTTCGCAATTTTTATGACCCAGGAATTATGGGTAATATTGATGACGTAATTTTCGTAAACATCCGGGAGCCATACTGCAGACTATAAGGCCAACCCTATCTTGGAAAAACTATGATTCGATTTGTATTTAATTATCGAAACTAGCAAATATTTTCCGAGACTGGTTTGGCGCTCAATCGCACATACGCAATGATACGCAAGTATACGCAAATGAAGCTGCCATTCTGCTGTTTTTCAGCTTCTGAAAATGCAGGTACAAACCAGATATTGATGCCTTTTCTTGCCATAAGTATACAGAACCAAATTGATAATACAACCATAAACGCTCCTTTCGGGAGCGTATTAAAACATAGCATTTAAGTCAATAAGTATAGACCCGTATGGAAATTTAAAGTGCTCCAACTCACATACTAAAAAAATGTATCAATTTTATAAATTTTGATTAAAGTAATTGTGTATCAGCTACCCGTTTGATGCCAATGTTCACATTTTTTATTGCATACAATAGTTTAAGGCTGTTCTGGAATTTCACAGGTATCGCACTCATATAATTGCAAGAATATGACATTTTCAAAATATATTTGCTCAAGTTCATGTGTCGTAGCCTTCCACGTGATAGTATATGGATAAATAAAGCATTCAAGTCAATAAAATTAAAAGTGCTCTCACTCATACAGTTTACAAAATTATGTCAATTTTGATTGAAGTATGTGTGCTGCAGCTAATAGTTTGAAACTACTATTTCCATTTTTATATTCTATACAATAATTTCAGACTTTTCAAACTCATACATTTGCAAGAATATGAAATTTTTTTTTGTAGAATTTTGACTCAAATCTATGTGTCGTTAGTCACCAAAATGGTACTTTTATGTAAAAACTAAGCATAACAGTCAAGAAAAATTTCATACCTTTTTGGTAACTAAAAGGGCTCACAATCATACATTTACAAGCATATAACATTTTGAAAGAATAGGGCTGAAATGTTTATATCGAAGTCACTTACATGATAGTAAAATTGAAAAGATAGCACTTTTTCATACACTTATATCCTTACGGATATTGAAAAAGCTCATCATTATACATCATACAAGCATAATTAGCATTTAAGTAAATAAAAAGTTCTCACACTCGTAAAATTCGCAAAAATATGCTTTGCAAAATTATTTCGAAAAATCATAGATTAAGCAACACAAATATATAGTTAACATTTATTCCATTCTGGCTACGCTTCTATTGTAGATCGTTCGAATATATCATTGTTTGAAATCCAACCTAAGCAAGTACGGCTATATAGTGAATAGTTTAGAGGTTAAACTGTACGCTCTATGTCTACAAAGCAATATTTTAAAAAATATCTTTTTCAAAATATTACATATACGATCTAGATATCATATAACTTCAATACCTCATCTTTTGGATTGCTTTTATATTGTTTAAAACAGAAATACAAATGACATTACAAATGTAAGGTTTACACTAACATTCAAATTTAATTCTTTTAAGACATACATGCAGTTGTCTTTCAAGAAATGAATTTTATTCATATCTTTAAGTATATCTTTTACAAATTTGATCACTTACCAACATACATTCATGACTTAACCGAAAGTTTCCATTATGATTAGGAACTTCTGTAATCCTGCACGATATTTGATTGTCAGATTCATTTAATAGTCTTATCTTGCCATTGACACCCCTAAACGTCACAGAGAAGTCTTCGTTACAAGCTGAAATGTATCAAGAACTTTAATCATTTCATTCAACTGATATATATATATATATATATATATATATATATATATATATATATATATATATATACAACGTATCAGAATGTGACGACTCTATTTGCTACACTGCTCCATCGGATCAAATTGATACAGGGAAGATATATAAACGTATAGAAAGGTCTGAAAAATTACCAAAGATGTTAGAACTGTCAAATTTGCGATGGAAATTTTGGTCGTTCCCTCCGCGGGACTCGAACTCGTACTGCTGTGACATCTATGGCAACACCGCCTGCACAAAGTCCAGCGCCCTAGACCACTCGGCCAGCTAGGCTATATAAAAACTTTTGTGCAGGCGGTGTTGCCATAGATGTCACAGCAGTACGAGTTCGAGTCCCGCGGAGGGAACGACCAAAAATTTCCATCGCAAATTTGACAGTTCTAACATCGTTGGGAATTTTTCAGACCTTTCTATAAGTTTATATATCTTCCCTGTATCAATTTGATCCGATGGCGGAGTGTAGCAAATAGAGTCGTCACATTCTGAGACGTTGTATAATATTGATTTGTTGTGACATGCATCATTAATTTGATCCTCTATCCTACATATTAACATCTAAATGAACTGTCCCGTACCACCTTACATCGTGTACTAAGTTACAGCCCTAGATTAATGCTACGAGGAGGAATGACCCGGCCAGCGAAAGCTATATTTTTATATAGCCTAGCTGGCCGAGTGGTCTAGGGCGGTGGACTTTGTGCAGGCGGTGTTGCCATAGATGTCACAGCAGTATGAGTTCGAGTCCCGCGGAGGGAACGACCAAAAATTTGCATCGCAAATTTGACAGTTCTAACATCGTTGGGAATATATATATATATATATATATATATATATAAGCGGTGTGTTACGTGCAAATAGCGGTAATCAAAAGAAATGTAATCCAGGGACGAAGACCAGACATGGAAAACAGACATACACAATAAAGAACATAAACTAACTAATATCATACATAACAAGTAACAGAAGCAAATGAGCAACTCGGACTCCACTAAAAACAGGGAGCATGGGCCAGGTGCACCGGTAGGGTAGGCGACCTCAGCTTTTCGTGTAAGCTTCATACACTACTCATCAGTAAATACCTGATTTTCATTCATATTTTTTTTTATATTAAAAAAGATTCCTTAAAATAGGAAAAAATGAGTCAATGAGTCAAAAGTCATTTTGAATCTCCTAGTATATACCAAACTCATAAACAGCTATGCATCTTTCTAAGTCTAGGTTCAGTGTGAGTTTTGCAATATGCTATATATTATCAGTCGTTTCAAACCCTCTCTGTGTTCATTTTGACCTTAATTAAAAAAAACCAACTTAATTAATGTTAGATTTCTTTAAACTGTACAAAAGAAAGGAAAAGAAAACGACCTTAATAATGAATCAGTGTTATTCGACACGCGGAAAACTCTTAGTGATCAATTTTTGAGAATTACGACACAATGATATCGGGACAAAAGTAGTAATTACTTAGGGTTGAACTTATATAATGTAAAACCATTATTAGTACATATGGAGAAAAAAAGAGAAAAACTAAATACAATTAAACACAGTAAATATGATTGGAATGTAAACTTACAATATGTGTAAATTGGGTGAAAATGTGGTCCTTCTCCAGTCATTAAAGATGTTGTAGGTGTTTGTAATACACAAAGAGCAATCGCAACTATCTGCAATGAGTTAAGAAGTAAACGTCTACTTCAATTAAACTATGTATATTGCACGTTTGTATTATCATTAGCGTATATTTTCAGTGACAATCTATACACGCGGGGCTTTTTCATCTGTGATTTCGAGTGATGTCGATGAAAAAATCAGTGCTTTATTGTATCATTGATTTTAAACAGAACATAGTGTGTACATCCTTGAATTAGAAAAAAGAACGATGAGTAAGAATAAAAATGATGAAGGAAATTTTGGGTAAAATCAAGACATGTTCAATCGTTTTCTTCACCATTTATAAACATGTTAACTTCATTTAAGGAGTAAATAGATGGAATATTAAGTCTAGATCGTTTGATTTCAAAGTTTTTTCTTGATTCTCAAAGTTATCAAAAAAGTCTTTATGTGCAAAAAGAAAAATTGCAGCAGTGAACGTTGTATTTATTCTTATTCCAATATGTGTGCATATGACCTATGTTGTTCATATTTACATTTGCAAGTGAGTACAATCCAGTAAACGTGTACGTACAATAAAGTCAATCGCCGACACATTTTGTCAAGGCAGAATTTACAAAGAGATCCAAAATTGTAAAAAAAATAGCCAAAAGTAGTCCGTGTTTTTACTAATAGTTTTCTTTATTCCAAAACTTATTTAACAAAATCTATAGGTCAGAGACAATTCCATTAATGCCTAGTAAGACCGGCTCCCCAAATTAAGGTTTGGAATTGCATCGTTTTTGGTCTAAGTACCTTTATTGTTGATGGATTCATCATCATGATCTTGCTCAGAAACAACGTTATGCGTTCAATGCTTTCCAAAAGAAACAACAAACCAACTGAAACAATTATACAAAAGACAATTAATGTAATAAATTGATAACGAAAAGAGAAAAAAAATCCTTAAAACATAAAAAAAAAAAAACAAAACAAAAAAAAAAGAAATAAAAAGAAACAAAAAAAACCAAAAAACAAAACAAAACAAAACAAAAAAAAAAAAAAAAAACCAAAAAACAAACAACCCCCCCCCCCAAAAAAAAAAAAAAAAAAAAAAAACTATACTAATGTTACAAAAACATGAATTTGAAAATTAATATAAATCATTAAACAAAGCAAAAACATCAGAGAGAGACCATCCAAAAGAAAAGGAACAACAGCAAAGCAAAACAAACAAACAACAAACATACAAATAACAAAATTTAAATAAAACATTGCTGATATATTATAATTAGGTACGCTACTTAAAATCTAGGTAATTATATGTAAACGGTATTTATTGCATACTATCTACAACAGTTAAAGTCTTACCAGTTCAAGTTTTTTTTGTAATTGCGACTTAGATGTTGTAAACCTTTTTATAGATACATTATCGCTACATGTAAATATTTCATCATATGACCAGTGCAAATAAAGATTTTGTTAACGACAACAAGTACAATTAGACTTCATATCATTTGAATGCAACGAAATTATAATATACATCTTTAGTTTAAAAAAATGTTATTAAAACGATGTTTAGGTTCTTGCCCACAGAGCAACTGGGATGTGTGCCCCAGGTGGTGGAATGGGGTACCCCTGGCGTGTTACATGGTGGGCTTGTCAGGCTATAATACGGAAAACCTGACCGCAAACCATAGTGGTGCATCGTGTTGGGAAAGATGCCACGTTCCTCGGACGTTAAAGAACCCTGCTGTGGTATTCGATAGGAGTAGGAACCTTTGCACTCCGCCACAGGAAGCTGAATTGCCCGACCTTACCCATTCCCCCTTTTTCCAGTGGCAATCAAAATTTGTCGACCCTATTATCCTTGTGACCCATCCCTTTTTTCATTTCATGTTCATTTTATCATCCATTTCATGTTCATTGTCTGAATATAGCTGAAATATTGCTGCTCGGACGTTAAACCCCAACAAACAAACAAAACAAATCAATCCATAGCTCACAAACTTATTTATACAAATGTGTATAATAATATTTGTGTGTTTTTTTTTATTTGTGTGATTTCGAGTGATGTCGATGAAAAAATCAGTGCTTTATTGTATCATTGATTTTAAACAGAACATAGTGTGTACATCCTTGAATTAGAAAAAAGAACGATGAGTAAGAATAAAAATGATGAAGGAAATTTTGGGTAAAATCAAGACATGTTCAATCGTTTTCTTCACCATTTATAAACATGTTAACTTCATTTAAGGAGTAAATAGATGGAATATTAAGTCTAGATCGTTTGATTTCAAAGTTTTTTCTTGATTCTCAAAGTTATCAAAAAAGTCTTTATGTGCAAAAAGAAAAATTGCAGCAGTGAACGTTGTACTTATTCTTATTCCCATATTTGTGCATATGACCCATGTTGTTCATATTTACATTTGCAAGTGAGTACAATCCAGTAAACGTGTACGTACAATAAAGTCAATCGCCGACACATTTTTTGTAATTGCGACTTAGATATTGTAAACCTTTTTATAGATACATTATCGCTACATGTAAATATTTCATCATATGACCAGTATGCAAATAAAGATTTTGTTAACGACAACAAGTACAATAAGACTTCATATCATTTGAATGCAACGACATTATAATACACATCTTTAGTTTAAAAAAATGCTATTAAAACGATGTTTAGGTTCTTGGATCGAAATAGTTTTATAAATGGTATCCAAGAACTACTTGGGAGTCTTTTTTCAATCCATAGCTTACAAACTTATTTATACAAATGTGTATAATAATATTTGTGTGTTTTTTTTATTCTATGAATCATTTTACCGATTTCTTTAAATTTTGACAAGGAAATGTAATGTTGTTTAAAGTATAATACTGTGAAACTACTATTTTTGGAGGGGAACCGATTTTCGTAGTTTTTTTATTAGTGTATACTTGAAAACCTCAAAACAACGAATTGAATAATCAAGTAACTTATGTTTCTTCCCTAATCCACGAATTAAAGTACTTTTACAGTATGTATTATGGATTTAATATATTTTATGCAATATCAGTGTCTATCTTCCTTCCCCTAATTCTGCTAACATCCTTTGTCTTATCTGTATCAAAAAAGCGAATGACATTGCAAAGGATTAACGCAGAACATTTTCTTGTTAAATCCTCAAATATGATTACTATGTCTTACATAACACATCAATAACTTAACATAGAATAGGCGATTCATAAATTTGCATAACAAAGACAAATGATGACCATGACAGAGATTTTCCAAAAAACATTCCAATTAAGGGATGCGCGAAAGTCCTGCTTCGACTTTCTAATTGACATATTTAATAAGATCGGTGTATCGCAACGTTAAACTACATAGCAAAAAAATGTTATATTTTACACTGCATGTATTCACAACATATTTCATTTAACATCTTGGATCAAGACAGAAATCAATAAACATAATATGATTGATAAATTATTCAATAATGACTTCAGTAACTATGTACGGAAATATCATTACAATGGGTGATGGTTGCTTTTTGTACATGGTTCTTTCTGCTGATGTAACCATTGATTTACAGTTTTTAACACTACAGCATACAAATGGAATTTAATCACCCCGGTGTTTTCGCATCACAATGACGGAGGGAGATTTAGCGTGCTGTAAATCTTGTTTGGAACCCACTCTATTGTTTGAAATGCCTATACCAACAAATCATTTCATCCCGTAAATGGACAGAGACCCTTTTGTTATTTTATTTAATTGATCATCACCTTTTGCGATTTTTAAGGTGTCAAATTTAGAAAACAAATCATGTCATCTAAATTTGAATATAAACTTGATGCGGAGGAAATATTAGCTTGTTTGGCAAAATATTATAATTCGGGCTTGTTGGCATATTCGCAAGTTCAAATAATGTTACAAGTGTGGTATACTGTACAAGTAGTATCAAGGCGTAATGTTTCAATACATGTTTTTTTTCAAAATATGCTTCAGGAACACCTTTTTGAATTTCCCATCTATGTGTAAAATAACGACATTATACATCAGTCAAGTAGATTGACTTCTATATGCGTAGTTCGTTTATAATGATCACAGTTTACATTGATAGGAAAGATGAAATTGTACAAATCACGAGCCCACTATATATAATAATTCAAGGCTTCGAATCACATGTATTTATTTTTGTACCAAAAAAAAATAATCTAATCAAACCAAAATGGTACTGGGTAAACATACATGTAAACTTGGCACGGGTTTTTACCAGTCATACCTTTTATATTCTGATCAAGTTTATAAGTCCATACATAGTTTTTCGTCTACTTCAAGACTTTAATAGTAAAAACTTGATAAGCACTGATCTGTTAATTCGTTACGATATTTCATGAACAAGTATTGCCTAATTCCGTGTTAATTATATTCAAAAACACAAAACAAAAAACAAAAAGAAATATAAACTGACGAACCAGTATACGATAGTAATCTAAAAATTATAATCTAAGGATAACGGGTCACACATAACAAATCTCAATGAACCATCGGTAACCAATATTCTTTTACATCCATTCATTCATACATATGCAACAAAATGATATAATACAGATCTTAGAAAAACATCATGCCAAATTTTTATCGAGGGAACCAAGATTTTAGCGAAACTCAAATGATTACAATCCAGGGAAAAGCCTAGACAAGACAAACACACACACACACAACAAAGAACATTAAATAACCCAAATACTACATACAATGAAATAAAAGTAAACTAGAAACCCAGACTTCACTTAAAACAGGGAACATGAACTAGGTGCATCGTTAAGGTAAACGTCCTCTGTTCTAGAAACAGCCGCCGAGCTGCTCATAAAAAAAGTAAAGTCCGGAGTAGGCGAAAGAGAAACGGTCCACTGTAATGCGTTGAACAAATCAGTTTTCATAGTGCAGAGGGATACACCGTAAGGATCCACGAGCTCATGATAACGGTCATAAAACTTCTGTAGTGAAAATTCAATCTTGTATATCAACATATTCCTGTTACAAAAGTACATATTTAAGAATTCTAGCGCGGTACAAAAAAAAAAAAAAAAAAACAAAACAAAACAAAATGCATTGTTACACAAGCCCTGGCATAATGTTGTGATATGAAATATTCACATGCAGGTGCTCAAGGGATGTTCTCACAGATAAAAGAAAAACCACCGATCTCTAAAAATTCAAATAGTAGATCGGTAAACAGGAAGTAAAGGAGCTACGAACCCAAAAAAATGGGAGAATTTGCAAGTCATCATGAAATAGCAGTATATCAAATATCTTAGCATTCTGCCAGAAGAGGCGTAAAATCTGTAACAAAAATGTCCATCAGACGAACTTGAAAAAGACTACAATGTCGATCGACAAACAGGAAGTAGATAAGTAAGGTTCCTGGAAAAGGGGAGACAATGTACAAATAACAAGGATTAAGCAATATATATAATATCTAAGCATTCTTTTCAGCAGAAAGTAATGACGAGAAATAGTGACAAAAAATATAAAGGACGAACGGACTAGGTGATTACAATATAGAGTGGGGGTTTAATATTTGAAAATTATCCTTTTTCAGAGAAAAATACTACAAAACAGCAAAAATTAACACTTTATATTAATCCCTTAAATGAACGTCAACCATTTGATTATTAAATAACTTAAATCATCATACGTTACGATTCTTAAAAGTGTCAAATTGTAAACAAAAAAAATGCATGTAATCTGAATGTGAATTCATATACTTGACACAAGAAAATATCAACTCGCTTGACAAAGGCTTAGAATTTTGGTTCGTTGGCTACGCTGCTTCGCAAGTACAAATAACATTGTAAATGCAAATTTGATCTGCTGTATACATGTTTCAAGGTTTAAACTCTCAACACTATTTTTGGTAGCCATCATGAACTCGTGGATGGTTACGGCGTACTCATTTGCGCTATGGAAACTGATTTGTTCGATGTGTCATAGTTTTCCTTCCTCTTTTGTCTACCCCAGACTTGACTTTTTATGAGTAACTCGGAGGGTGTTTCTAGAAAAGCAGAAGACGTTACCCTACCTGGTCCATGCTCCAAGTTTTTAGTGGAGTCCAAGTTGCACATTTACTTTTGTTACTTTGTATGTATTATTTTAGTTATTTTATGATCTTCGTTGTATTTTTCTGTTTTTCATGTTTGGTGTTTGTCCCTGGATTACACTTCATTGATTTCCTTTAGAATCTTGGTCCTTCTGATTTCTCTTCTATTTCTTTATTTCCTTTTAAAGCTAATTTTCAGAAACTATTTTTCAAATACCGGCTTTATTCATCAGAAAAAAATTGTTTTCTTTTTTTGTAGTTCGTTCATACAGATAACAGTTTATTTTGATAGGAAAGATACCCGACAACATTGTATGAATCACGAGCTAACCGATATAAAATAGTTCAAGTCACAAGTATTTATTTAAAAAAAATCAAATAAATACGATAAAGGTTTTAAATTGGGACAAATACATGTTACTATGCACGAGTTTTTCATAACTCATGCTATTTATATAATGATTAAGCATGTAAGTCTACAAACATTATTCTTTCTTCTACAAAACCTTTAAAGATATTACATGGTTTTTTTTCTGTTTATACCAGGTTCAATTATTAACATTGCTAACAAAGGTTGAATTGGACACGCATGATAAAACAAGTAAAAAAACCCAAAATAACAATAATAAAAAAATATAACAAAATAATACGTTCAATGAAATAGAAGTAAGTGAGCAACCCATGCATCACTAAAACAGAGAGTTTGTATCAGTTGCAACGGCTTGGAAAGTGTCCTCCGTTTGTAACATAAAATTGTACATTTGGAGTAGTCGAAAAGGGAAAGCAAAACAATGCCACGGGGAATAAATCGTCTTCCATGGTGCAGATGGATATACTGTAACGATCCACGAGTTAGTTCATGGTGACGACCGTATGACTCCCATTATGCAGCATCATTACCCTATAGTTTGGTCAATAGTTTTCCTTTACTACCAACCTCTATGTGTAGGGCAAGATATGAGGCTGATTTCGCAGTGTATGTTAACCATTGTAAGTATCTTAGTTCAGAAAAAAATGTTGCACGATAAGAATATCCCCTCACACAACAATTTCAGCCAAAGCTGGAAAAGAGAGACAGAATATCAGTAATCATGCAGAAGCAATATACCAAATATTTAAGCATTCCCTGCAAAGGAAAATGAGAAATTTGTTAAGAAAATTTCCAATATGCAACACCTAAAAAACTACAAATTTAAAAGTAAACAGGACGTAGACGAGCTTCGAGCCTGAAAATTGGAGATACGGTACAAGTTATGATATAGCAATACATCAAATATCTAAGCATTCCAATCAGAAGAGGACGGACAAATTTCTATTATACAGAACCTGACAAACTACAAAAAATATTCATGACTCATCGTGTTACGATTTTTAAAAGTGTCAAATTTAGAATAAGATAAAACAATACACGTCATCTGAATGTGAATATATACTTGATGCAAGAAAAGTATCTGCTTGGTTGACAGAGGATTAGAATTTTGATTTGTTGGCGACTACTCTGATTTACAAGTACAAATAATATTGCAAATACAAATTTGGTATGTTTTACACTTGTTTCAAGCTCTAGTTAACCTTTAACCACTATTTGAAAGTAATTTTCATATGATACGGGGAATAAATCGGTTTTCAAAGTGCAGATGGATACACCGTAACGATCCATAAGTTCATGATGGTGACCATAACATTTTTGTAGTAATGATTTTAATTGCTATGTAGGAACATAACCCTATTCTAGAAGGTTTATTCTAAGTAGTAAACAAAATCGTAACGGCAAGCTCAAGGGAAGCGCAGGTTCTAAAGGGAAATTACCAATGATAAAGGAAAATGATACAAAATGAAAAGTACTCGGGATTTCACTTTCCATCGATATTTGAAGTGTAGGTCAAGATATGAAACTCACTTTATAATGTCTGTAGTGTCATTTATGTCAAATTCTTTGAGATAGAATCGATGTATTAAATTCCAGGAATATAGGGATTTTTATCAATAAAATAGAAAGCAAAATGGGCTGGCTATACGATGTTTGATCTTTTGGATAAAATAAGCTTTAAAGTCACCCTCATAATAGCGAAGGCATATGCCACCAGGAACGGAGGATATTTATTTTCATCGGAATGCCGACTGTCTGTTAAAAACACGTCTATCATACTGGACAAATATGTTGTCTATATAAAAATTCGACCATTATGACAACATCTTATCTGGTATATTTAGAAGAAGATCTTGAAACATTTTTCGGAAGTGAATCTCTGGCAAATATTACGTATTTATATCAAAGTGTTTCATATCTTTAGTATAACAGACGTGTAATGCCTTTGAGTCAGAATTTCAACTTTGAATTGGGAAATGTAGTCTATAGATACGAAAAAACATAGGTCTTAATGCTGTTATATTTGTGACTGTTGTGTATTAAGAGGAATCTATATTGAAAAAAATAGTATTTTTTCGTATCATTTCTTTCCCTTAATTCATTTCAGTTCTTTGAAGAAAAGTTCAAGAAAGTCTACGTTCACTCTATAAATGGCACAAAGGGGTTGTAATCTGTTTGCAAGAGTTGTAAGATTACGCAAGGTACCAGATACTGATTGATATGAAACTTATGCGGCAAAAATGTGACAGATATCGCAGAAGAATTTAAGCGTAAACTTACATTGCCAATTAAACAAAAAATACAATGGAACATTGTTGAATATTAAGCAATATAAGTAATTGGTATTTTTGTTTGTACTGATATTATATGCCCTTTTCTTATACATATGATATATGTTTGTACATATATTGAAGTTATAACATTCTATAAGGAACTACTAACGTATTAAACCTTATTTTATAGTCTACAAGTAGTGGTGTTTATGGTTGGCAGTGTGACTTAAAGCAATATTATAAAAGGAGACTTTATCATACCGAACCGTTGTTGTGAATAAACGATCTTTACATTGACCAATATTTAGATCCGCACATGTACACGGCCACTCCATTGGCATTTCAATATTCCGGAATTTTTCTAACATTTGTTTTTCAAGACTCGCATTGAATTGATACCAAAACGGTAGTAACACGGTAAAACGGTGACTCCCTTTATAGCTATTAGCCAAAAGTTTGAAAAAAAGCTTGGTAGTACATTTTGCAGATCGGCTTCGAATTACAATAATGGATTCTGGTAGAGTTTTGAACTCTAAAATATGGACGGAATATCACAACTATATAAAAAAATATGTTGTCGATAAAACAAACTTGGCTATGATAACATCAACATCACAACATTGCGAAATGTTGATAAGAATTAAAGATACTTTAATTCATATTCTGTAAGCGAGAAATGATATTTTTCTGACAAAAACCCGACTGCCCATCAGTAATTGTTGTGATTACATAAGATTACGCAAGTAACAATATATTGACTGATATGAAACAATAGGTGACAAATATACGACTGATATCAGATAAACTTTCATTGGCAATACAGAACATATATTAAACGTATGCGTAATATTCAAACAATAAAACATTGTGGAATATTTGAGCGATGTATTTATTATTGAAATATTGTGCATATCTGAGGAAGTTTTACACAATTTAAACAAGGCATGAATATTTTGTATTTTCAACTTTACATGATTTTAAGTAAAACTTTACATCAGTGCTTGTAGCAGCTCTATCTGGATTTCTCATTACACATTGTTTTGAAAGTAAGAATTACCAATGGTTATGTAATAATTTTTTCAATGTTGAAGATCAGATAGAACGCTTGATCGTTAACTTAACTTTGCATTTGCGTCTTTTTTACGACATTTACATATAAATACCTTGTGCGGTCAATTTATACAAGTACATATGCAAATCGATATAACATAGTTTTATATATTGAAATTATTTGAAGAGAGAAATGAAAACTATAATGAGATGCTATCTTAACTGTCTAGAATCAAAAACAGTTTATCAAATGACAGAAATTTGATCACACTCTTTGACTTAAGTACAAAAATACAACAGATTCTCAAGCACCTCAGATTTATGGAATTTTTAATATGGTATTTCAAAAGTAATAGGCACTAAAAACCAAAAAGAAACGTAGCTGCAAAATAAATGCCAGTTTATAGATATCTTTTAAATGAAAAAAACTAAATATTCCGACAGCTTCGCCAAATCATGTGCACTTCGTGCCAAGAGCATTTAATTAGTCACAGACATAAACTTGTGATTGTTCTTTCCAAAAGGAATCGCGCAAATTGTCTCATCCAATTGTTGGATAGTTTATACTTATGCTCCCTAGGTTTGTTTGATTAAAATGGAATAAATATATAGTAGTTCAAGAAAAACAGTTTTTCGCTTACTGATTGGCGATTTGTTAAGCCTACACTAAAATGTGATTTATAATATCAACACCCCTTACAAACCCGGTTTCTTTTTTTAATGGCATGTACCTTAAAATTTCATTCGTGCAAAAAAAGGAAAACTGATGCTTACATTATCTTGTAATTGTACAAAACAAAATGAGGAATAAGCAAATTATTTTCAAGTAAAAGAATAATAACTTTTTTTCCTTTCAATACATTTTAGTTCAAAGTATTTGTATGCTTAAACAATGTTGGCCTCTAATTACTAAATTGAAACAGTTATTGACAAAGGAACATTGAAGAATGAATAGGAATGACAATAAAGAAAACATGTCATTAGAATAGACCAAATAAATACAATATTTCACGAAGTTTAGCTCTGAAGGTTATGTTGATGAACACTTTATGTCTCTTTTCAATAGTACATTTGTAATTAACAACTTTCATGAGTGATTAAATTCATTCATATTCACATATTGAACCATGCTTCAAAACCATATATTTTTAGTTATTTAAGAGAAGCAAAGATATGACTATCTTTAAAAGTGTAATTGAACTTTTATAAAGTTTATGGAAATAGCTCATAGTTAATTGTACAGATCAGTATTTACTGTCATTATGCAGTATACGAATATTTAGACCATAGACAATCAACCCCCTTCATCTACAGAGATTTGTCTAGGTCTCATAATTAATGTATTTATGTCATTTTGCAAAATAAAAAGGCAGAACTTCCTCAGGATCAAAGAAGTAGATAAGGCCGTGAGCAGTAAAATTTAGTAATTCTGTAAGAACTGTTTTAAATACAAAAATGCATATACAGCTGGGAATAAGTATTGCAGCACCAAATATATTATGAATTAACGGACTTTAATTTTGATTTTTTGATGCAAATTATATTCTTGATAAAAGAGTACGAACTAACTAAATATTGTTCAGTGGAACATTTTTTATCATTTGCTTTATTGCGTCATCACTTGCACGTGCACACTTTGTACTCGTAAGTTTTAAAGTATAGTTTTTATACATGTCATTTATGATGCTTTGAATTAAAATGTTAATCCTTTTCTAAAATTGATGAAATGGGTTCGGCACAGCTGTCTTCTGACGTCTTTTCGTACACAGCGACATAAAGCGGTAATATGATACCAATCCCGTCATCAATTGATTTCAGCCTGGTAGAATATGGACCATTGGTTTAATGAAAGCCGCTTTATGTTGCATGTAAATGACGGCTGAGTTCGTGAATCGCAACAAATGTGGTCACGACGAGAGCTAAATTGCACAAACGGTTCTATTGGTGGTGGTTCAGTAATAGCTTTGGAGTTTGTGTCATATTACTGTACCCTTGACCTCATAACCGTTTGCGTTAATATAAATTTTGTCGCTGTTTTCATTTGTTTTGATTCCCTCTAGAATCTCGGTTCCCTTGGGTACCCTTCCACTACATTACTGTTTTCCAGGAGTTTATACTAAAAAGGGTAAAATACAATTGAAAAGTTCAGTTCAGTTAAACGAGAACATGGTTTGTTGTTTTTTTTCAAATTTATGTGAAAGTAAAAAAGAACCTTTTCCCAATTGAATGATAATTTTCCTCAAATTTGGAGATAATGATGGAAAAGTTTTAACCGGTGAACCTAAAAAAGAAACAAACTATTAAGCAAGCAGGTACAGTTTTAAAGCTTGTCTGTTCTTAACGAAACAAAATCATATTTGCTTATTAAACTTCAATTAAAGCGTTGAACCTTTGGTGAGATTGTATGAATGATCTCACAAGTGTGAAAAATTTAATTTTATGTTTATCATAAAGCAACTATAAACTCGTTTCAGAGAAAGAATGCTACAAAATGAATAGGAATAAAAATGAGTAATTTTATTTTCTAACTGATAACAGTTTAGTACATAATAATTAAAATCACCGAAACAAATACAAGGATTACACTGATTTTAGACTATTGTTATTTTCGTTCCAGTTTTATATACAGATTTTAGGATATATGTACCTTTTATCTAAAATCGGTTATAGATCATGAGTACAAACGAAATTTAGCCAACAAAAATAAATATTTAGTCCGCCTTTGCTTCATATAAACATTTCAGTTATTGGAATCATTGGTGATAAACATGGAAAAGTAATTAGTCGTATTGTTAGACCGAAATTGTTCATATTTGCTCCGACAAGAAGCCTCCAACAAAAAGTATCGCAGTTCATAGTTTGTTGAAATAAAGAGAGGAGGTAGTACAACTTGAAACATTTCATCAGATCAATACAAAGCCTTTTAATGCAAATCTCAAACTATCAATATGTCCTCTTATACATTAGAAACAAACATTCCAATTTTTAAAGCATAAGTACTCATCTGTTTGTATTAGCTGAAACTACTGACTTTCTGTATGCCTCAATATATTATCGACTACCATTTGTTATAATACCCATTGGAATCATTCTTAGTACTTTAAGTCGAAAGTTTAAAAGACTATGAACTTAAGCTATCATAATCCCGAATCAAAACGTAACAAATCTGTTCCAGGTCTTATAAACAACACTTGAAACAATGGGGCGGATATTCAAAGGAAACAATAAATACAAAATTATATTCACTAGCAAAACTAAAAAAACTAATGTAATAGTACACACATTTTTATACTTCTTATGAAGCATACTACAATGTAGTTATATTGTTAAGAAAACATGCGGATTTATGTTTCTTAAATGTCATTAGACTTATGTAGGTTTGCAAAAATCCACCCTAAGGTGTCGTCACATATATCCTAAATCTGGACTTATTCCACATTTACATCGAAATTATGCAATTTTTAAGAAAGTCTAATTTTCTTTCTGATTCGACTGACCATGCAATGGAAAAGAAGGGACATATTTTGCATCGACACTTGGTTCTCATTACAAGGGATGCAGCACTTGTTTTTAACACATAAAAGACTGACAATTATGTTGAGGACAAGATTTCCTTTCCACTAATGAAATATGTTGCTAATTATTTGTGTCCTGTCCTGAATAATATTATTAATCGTGTGCTTTCCTCTCCCGATGTGCATCTGTTTGTTACATCTTTCTCGTGTGGATTTAGCATCATCACCTACTTTTTATTTTACAAGGTCTAGAATTTGGCCAGTACGTCATGTAAAGTTTCAGAAAAGGTAGATTTATATACATGTTTGTGCATTAGTTAGGGCAACACTGAAAGTTTGAAAATACAGTGGTTGGTAGTTGGAAACTGACTGCGTAATAGATATACATACAACATTCTTGCTTTGAACGGTTAAAGGTAACAAACCCATATCAGATGAGCTAAGAATATAGTATTAACTGAAAGTATGTAATATTAAACATTGTTTGTTATTATATATGTATCAACTATATATAGAAAGGTCTGAAAAATTTCAACTATGTTAGAACTGTCAAATTACAGAAGCTATTTAAAAATATAGTTTGAAACATCAACATAATAACACCTAGATGAACTGTTCCGTACTACCATACATCGTGTACTAAGTTACAGCCCTAGATTAATGCTACGAGGAGGAATGACCCGGCCAGCGAAAGCTATATTTTTATATAGCCTAGCTGGCCGAGTGGTCTAGGGCGCTGGACTTTGTGCAGGTGGTGTTGCCATAGATGTCACAGCGGTACAAGTTCGAGTCCTGCGGAGGGAACGTCCATACATTTGCATCGCAAATTTGACAGTTCTAACATCGTTGAGAATTTTTCAGACCTTTCTATACGTTTACATATCTTCCCTGTATCAACTTGATCCGATGGAGCAGTGTAGCGAATAGAGTCGTCACATTCTGAGACGTTATATATATATAGGTATGACTAATGTTTAAGTTTTTGTCATGAGTTGATACTAGCTATAGATGTAGAAGAGGCACTTTATCTGGCCGATATTTTATTTCTGTCTGAGAAGGTAATCTGAGATAACGATTGTTGACATTTGTAACTTTTTCGTTTTGTTTTACGTGTGTTTACAGGATTTATATTCGAAACTAACATGCCTACATGATTAGCTATCAAAATGTTTTCTTCCCAACAATCATTTCATTTCCTCACTGTGCTCAGACTACATCATTGGTATATTCTTCATCTATAAAATTTTGTAATTATGAGGAAGATGATCGGAAGAGTATTTATTTTAGATTTTGCAAACTCTCTCTGTGTGACTTGAAAGTCAGTAAAGTACTTATTTTTTACGCGCCATATCGCAATGTCAGCAGCAATTCATAACATTTTTTAAAATGTATCGTGAGTATGAATTATTTTTTTTCAATCAATTCCATCATTTCGAACTTTACGCATCTTGTTTTCTGGGACATTTTATTACATGTGTTCACTAAATCCTGTGTGACATGTTTTTATTCGCGATAAAACCAATATTTGTCTTTATACTTGTATATGATTGTATATTAAAAAAAAACCATACATTTAAAGATATTTCAACTGGTGATATTTGCATATTGATGTTTCAAATATACAGAAGTCCGAGAGTAAAAAAAAAAAAAAAAAAAAAAAAAAAAAAAAAAAAAAAAAAAAAAAAAAAAAACAGACATACTTCTTTTCTGAAATACTGAAATTATGTAAAAAGGGATCATTTCATTAACCACTGCATGATCTTTTCATCACCATAAACGTCGGATTAAACAAGCAAGATCATTTTTGTGTTCAACACCTGTAAAAGTCTTCCGGTGTTTTTATTTTAAGATGTAACAGTTGTTAAATTACAACATATAAAGTTTGTTTTCCGTGTGAAATAACTTTAGAAATACACTGTCTTGAATTAAACCAGTTAAATCAGTTTAAGTCTTGCAGAAGTTAATACATATGAAAAAAGGAAAACAATTAAAATAAAGGTAAGCACTTGAATTCAAAAATAAACTGAGTAAAACATACATTCGAAGATATATTTTTTTCAAATAAAAGTTTTAACCTGACCAATGGGAAACAAATTACTTACGTGCAATAAGTGAGTCACTTTTACGATAGGTCGGATAATCCTATGTTGATAGAGAGATATAGCATTTATATTTGGGCACTGCTGCGACACAGGTTATCTAGTGGACCGACAAGCTATGTTTGTGCTTATATTTCGTACTTTATCTTCTACAACTACTCTTTATGAAGTTAAAAACAGTTTGTTTGCGGACAGTGATATCTATTTGTTTTGCTCTTATAGGCTCTTCATTTTAATGTCCAGAGATAAGGTTTAGTAAATTAAATGATTAAATTTTGTTGTCTAATTTAATCATTGATTTGTTAATCATTGTATTAAATTTCAGTCGATGATTAAAATACAAACTGCATCCTATAATGCACTTTAATATCAACTTCTGGCACTCTATGTTACTTAAATATAACCAGATATTGATTTTGTAGCTTATCCTTCTGAAATATTACATTTTTATGTGGCAAAAAAAAGTTATAAAGTACAATATAGTCAAAAATGTACCAAGAGTCATTTCTGAATGGTAATGGCTTTTTTTTTTTATAAACTTACACTTTCATAGTCGTGCATTCAAGGCAATATAATTTCATATTGAGGTAGCTAAGAACATGTAAATGACATTACATTCACTTCAACTTACTTAATGTAAAATGTATAACTTGTCACACTTTGTTTACATTGTTTCGAGGTCAATGGGAGATAACTCTTTACCCGGGTTTTGCTAAAAACATGGTTTTGACCCTGATGCATTATCACAAACTGTGTAAATGGTGTTTTAATTACGTGATTAAACAATTTTAATTCAGGTCCAATGGGTGAGTTAAATATAATGACATGATTTAATTTTTTAATGATTTATTAAGTTGAACAACAAGTTAATTCCATAATTAATTTTAATCAATTGATTAAGGTATTTTAATTACTTATTAAGATTAATGACAAGTTGAACAACAGACTCCAGTGAAATTCCTATTGGAACAAACTGAGCGCCGATCTTGGTTGATTTGTATGAAGGTAGGTTTATACAACGGACCGGACCGGATAAGCGACTAGATTATCATTTTAATTTATTCTCCGATCGAAATAAGTGATTTGTTATCTCTAAATAATTATTTGATCATCCATTTCATCTACCAAAATAAACCTGAAAGTGACAAGAATTACTGATACCTCTTCTTTTTCTTTATACCGAGACCTTTACTTATACACAAATGATATATAAATTTGGAAAAAAAATACTTTATTGGTGTAAACATCCTCTACCAGAGAATCAAAATTTCTAGTCTATTAGGTATACATTTAATAGTTTATGTATTACTGTCTAGCGTGATTTATGTTCATTGATTTTTATTCAAATGTAGTACATGGGCTGAGCTATCCCCCGTGCAACACCACTCATCAAATCAAAAATGATTTTTTGTAGTACCCTAATACCTACCACTTATGAATCAATGTGTCGCAACAGGAAAAACTATAAACTATTTTCGGATATTTTGGCTATTTAACAATATTTTTGTGTTTTGTTTCTTCAACAATTTACTTTCTAATTGTCAACCTCTCATTTTTTGCTCTATTTGAAACTGAAACCAGAGTTTTATCTAAAGATTTTAATACTTGTCCTACTCTTAACAGTATAGATGAAGTTCAACTAGAAGCTGAACTAGACAAATTTGCTGGATCCCTCAGGCTCAGAGAACATTTTGCTGATAAATAAGAATACCAGGATGTGGACCCTGATAGTTTTGACTCCGACCATGACGAAAGTGATCTATACACCCAAACGCTAGAAAATGTTATTGACCAAATAAAATCAGATATCAAACACTTATCCAACAACTACATTCTGTCTTTCTTCAACTTCCCACCCGATGAGAAAAAAGCATTACAGTCGTTGAAAAACCGTGACAATATAGTTATAAAACCAGCAGACAAGACCAGTGCCATACTAGATGCAATGCGTCAGCTTTCGGATGAAAGTTTTTGTAAAAAGCTACCAAGCGACCCTACTAAATCTTTCAGTAAAAAATCACTTCAGAACTGAACAAAATGTGCAAGGACAGCAGCATTACTGAAGAATAGTTAGAATATCTAAAACCAGAGGATCCGAGACCCGGATGTTTTTAACTTCTGCCTAAAATTCACGAAAAGATATCCCTGGACGGCCCATAGTTTCTGCTAATAGTCACCCTACCGAAAAAAGTTCTGAATTTGTCGATTACCATCTCCGACCTCTTGTTCAAAAGCTCCAGTCATATTTAAAAAATACCAAGGATTATTTGAGAAAAATAGAATCAATCAATCCTTTACCTCCTGAAACTCTTCCCTTGGTGTTACTTCACTCTATACTAATATCCCACACGATGACTGTATAGAAGATAGCAGAGAAGCTTGGAAATCACAAGATATTTTGGACCCCCCCTACTGACTGCTTAGTAAATTTACTCACTTTAGTTTGGAAGTGTAACAACTTCACTTTAAACGATGAACACTACCTCCAAATCAATGGTACAGCTATGGGAATAAAAATGGCTCCTTCGTATGCTAACACCTTCGTGGGTAAATAAAAAAAATAAAATAATTTCAATATCCTTAGCGAAACCCCTCTCTTTGTTTCGATTCATCGATGATGTCGACATGACATGGACTGAGTGTAAACAAAATTTAGACAATTTTATCACACATCCCAACAACGCTCATCCATCAATCAAATTCACCCATTGAATTTCTGTCACTTAAATCACATATTTGGATACTACTAAGTCTGTAAGAGACGGTGAAATGTCAAAAGATCTTCACTGTAAACCAACTGATAGTCACCAATACTTGTCTCCCAATAGCTGTCATCCAAAACGTTGTACTAAAAACATCCAAACTCTTTCTTGGGGCCCCGGTTCTGGCATTCTGTAGACCTAGGATGCCCTAGTAAGAGCAGAGATTTTAACTCAGCTCAAACAAAAAACACGGGGCCAGTGTCGACCATGTGGAGATAATGGATATAAGACCTGTAACTAGATACTACACACGAAAACATTGAAAAGCTACTGCACAGAAAAGGAATTTGCCATTTTTGGCGACGTGACTTGCAGAACCGAAAACATCATATACCTTCTCCAGTGCCAATGTGGTATGCAGAACGTTGGCAAAACAGAACAACCTTTCATCAGGCGCATGAATGGTCATCGCAGTGACTGCAAATGTAAACCAGATCTCCCACTAAGTCGCCATCTTAGATCTGCCGGACACACTCAGGAGGATCTCTACAACATTGTTGTTACGATCATAGAACATAATAAAAATTGGTCAAAATGTAAAAAAATGTCACGGGAAAACTTTTGGATAAAAAAATTACAAACAACTTCTCCAGATGAAATAAACGAGAAAAAAACATTTTCATTTTAGGTCTTGGTCTAAGGCTGGTACAGCACTATATGCTATACACCAATACCAGTGTTTTCACTAATTGTTTTAGTAGCAGGAAATAAAAAATGAATAAGAGAAAACCCAAATTACGGCAAGGGGTCTGGGGGCGGCTTAAGGCTCCCAGTGAGTCTTGCATGAGTGTTGCATGGACCTATATTCATTCTTAAATGTCATGTGTCTTCTTCAAATCATATGTAACTATTGTACTGCTCAAAGTGCAATTTTAGAAAACAAAATTACTCTTCAAAAATTAAATGAATAAGATATTTACTTTGTTATCTAATGAAATACTTGAAAAAAAATAATGTTGAATTTTTAATTAATTTTTAAGGAGAATATAATATTAGTGCTTACAGGAACATATTCTAGATTATTTTATGTGTCTAATCTACAGTCACAATATTTAATCTTGCATGTTAGTTGCATATGCACCATTTGATCCTTTGTCACTCATTGTTTGTTGCTTTAGTAACATGTAAGCAAGGCGAATGGTTTTACACGTATCTGTAGGGATCATTAACCAGGCTGTGTAAGTGTTAGATAACCTTGGGTTCCAACTAGTGCAACACTCTGTGTATTTATGTAGTAAGACTTTGACTGAATGGATACTTTATTGTCAAATAATAAAAAGGTAAAACAAAAGTACATACATATAAAAAAAAAAGACGAAATATGAGAATTCCTCTTTGTGAATCTAAGTATAAGCTGTCGTTGCTATTATTGTTTTTTTTAACTTTGATATTATTTCAGAAAGTTATTTTAATTTCATACGATTTTTGTGTGGGTTTTATTCCCTAATTTTTACCCTACCCCTATTTTTGTTTTATATATATCCCTTCCTTCCATAAATACTAGGAATACAGAATTGTGTCATTAATTGTTTTCCATTTTCTGTCATAGAGCCATCGTAAAATTGTAAAACGACCTTATGTTTGTTTGTTTGTTGGGGTTTAACGTCTGAGCAGCAATTTTTCAGCTATATTCAGACGATGAACATGAAATTGATGATAAAATGAACATGAAATGATGAAGAAAAAAGGGATGGGACACAAGAACAATGGGGTCGACAAATTTTGATTGCCACTGGAAATAGGGAGAGATGGGTAGGGTCGGGCAATTTAGCCTCCTGTGGCGGAGCCCTATTGTTCCTACTCTGGGAGAATACCACAGTAGGGTTCTTTAATGTGCGAGGAACGTGGCATCTTTTCCAACACGGTGCACCACTATGGTTTGCGGCCAGGTTTTCTGTATTATAGCCTGACAACCCCAGCATGTAACACGCCAGGGGTACCCCATTCAACCACCTGGGGCACACATCCCAGTTGCTCTGTGGGCAAAGCGCCCTAGCCCCCGGCTAGGTTTCTGAGCACTATTTAGTCGCCTTTTACGACAAGCTTAGCGCTGCTGCAGGCCTATTCTTTTAACACCCGGACCTGCAAGGGGCTAAAACGAACATAAGACCTTAATGAAAATCATTTGAAGCACATGCTAACGACACGACGATTGACATTTGAACTCATCGGTTATTACCTTCCACGCCGAGACGCATGATTGTTTAAGACCGATCCCTATCCGGATTCAAAGTCCGATATAAGAAGGATATCGGTCATTCAAATTATTCTATGTAAATTTTACCATCATTATGGGATGTTAAAGATATTTAGACGTTTAAATATACAGGCTAAGGCGCATTTGTTAAAATGACGAATCCTGAACAAAAACGTCTAGGTCAACTGAAGAACAATTTAAAAAGAATGGAATATAGATACAAGAACATCAAAGAAAGGTTCCAAAAAAAAAATTCACTATATCCCAAGAAGTAGTCTGTTACAGTACAAGGCAAAGAAAAAGTGTAAAAGAACCCCTTGTGTTCTAACATACCACGCCAGTCTTAAAAACAGCCACTATACCATTCGTCAGCACTTGGCCTCTGTCGAGAGAAATTAAACATTATCCGAAGTCTTTCCCGAACCACCTATGATAGCTTTCAGACAGCCAGACAGTTTGCGTAGTCTGCTTGTGAGGGCTGAAATATCTTAGCCGAATTTGAGTCCAGGTGAGAGTCGCTCCTGTGGTGACAAAAGGTTGCAACTAAATGCACCACTCGTCATTATTCACAAGCACAGTCACGGCGAAACTCTACAAAATATTTTGTAACGTGCACTTCAAGAGGGCTAATGTGAAATATTTGCTTCACTTCCCTATCTTTGGCCTTTAATATGTTGGTGAGTCTAAACAGCCTTTTCACAAGCGCTAGAACGGACACAGGAGCGATCTAACAAAAAAGCCTTTACTCCCAGTAAGTCAACACTTCAGATTACCAAACAACTGCCTCGATGATTTCAACAGAAATGAAAATTTTTATCGTGGAACAAAACACAATCTGGAGCAATCTACCGAGAGTGAAGCGGGAGAGATTTGATTAAAAGTGTTTTACACCCATATTACCAAAAAACATTTAGTTCTTCCTAGTTTGTATTGTTTCTTATTACAGTGTTTGTAAATATTTTTAGTTTTATAATTCAATGTTCAAGATTAGCACACAACCAGTGTCTATAACACAGTGTTCAAAACCTTTGTTAACTGTCAATAAAATTTTATACGTCAAGGGTATTCATCTGAGTTGTGTTCACAAACAATTTGAACTGATTCCATAAAAAGTCCTATAAATTAAACTCTACAAGTTATTGAACGACGAAAACGTCACAAGTCATTCTATATATTGAAATTATCAAAAGTTTTTTCATAAAAGATATTTCCTAGAAATTCCCCCAAGAAAACAGGTCTCAGTATTGGAACAAATTGCTAGTTCAGAGCATGCCAACAATGTAAATCTCAAATTTATGGCATATGTGTAAAAAAGTGTAATTTTCAGAATTTCACATTTTCTTTTATGTTCCACGTTTTGATCATCTTGCTGAGCAACATTAGTTAAAACAAATTATCGTCATATATGATTGACAAACCATCGAACTTGTGAAATATTACTTGATTTTACTCATTATGCCATTTAACATGATATTTCCTGTTTTAGGGCTGTTCACATTGCATTCTTTTAGTCACCGTCTGTTTCAAGTTTCCACACGTCCCTATATTGTTGTACTCGACACCAGTTTAGTGATTTGGCAATTAATAACCTTTTTAAAAGAATCAATTCGCAATAGCTAGCTGTATCACCAAAAAAAAAGACCACAAAATAAAAAAAAAAAAAAAAAAAACACACAGTAAGGACTTAAACTTTACATTTCAATAATTGCATTCTATAAGCACAAAAACATGCGCTAGTATCATCTGACATTGGTAAAATTGAAATAGACATTTTGTTTTTCTCAATCATTGTCAACTATATAAACACATATCTACTGACCCTGACACTGCGAAGACAGCCTCATATCTTGACCTACACTTAGAAATCGATGGTAAGGGAAAACTATTTACCAAGCTTTACGACAAACGTGATGACTTTTTATTCAAAATTGTCAACTTTTCTTGCATCTGTGGCAACAACCCTTCAGCACCTGCGTATGGAGTATTCATATTATGACTCAGAGTTTGTCTGACTTAGAACGTAAAAATTGAACCACTATTCTGTCTTAAACAATACAAAAAGAATTGTTGGGACCCCTGATAAGATCATCTTTAATCATTCTTAATTACAATATAATAAAAGAAAAAAGATGCAATTACCGTATATCCGTTACCCATTGAGTCTTTGTATTTTTTGGTGCATAATTTCTTGGTAAATGTGTGGAATGACTTTACACACTTTACTGATACCCCGATCACGTGGATACACACAATATGGCTTCAAAGGGCATTTTCTAAATTAAACATATTGATATATCCACGCTGTTTGTAAAAAGCCAATCAAACTAAGACTTGACGCTTCAAGAAGGTCTGGAGCGCCTGCCAATGTGCAAAACTAAGGTTTTTTTTCTGAATAAAAACCATTGATGTTTTTACACAGTACGTTCTACACGGGGCATATAAAACGGGGTATATGGTAGTAAATAAACTTCGATATTGATTTTGTATTTGTTGTTTCAGTATCTTAATCGATATTGCTTTAATATAATAAATGTCTGTACTTCCATGAGAGATACCTACCTTTATTTTATAAATGACAACCGTTACTTTGAAAATGTGAATACGAAGAGGTGTGAAGCAATATTTCAAATAGCCGTTATGTGAGAAAAAGGGGTGTAAAAAGCGGTTATATTAGCTGTTGGATTTAACTTCCACATTATTTTTCCCCATTTAACATTAATTCAAATGTAGAGTAATTTGCCTTTTAAAGAAGTAAGTGAAAAACCATAAATTTGTGCTATCCTCTTTTGATCTTTCTACAAAAGACGATAATTGTGATATACCGTCTATGTACTGTATTGCAAAAGTCCACAATAATCAGTACAAACAACGCTACATAGCTGGATCTGCAAAATTCTGCAAAAATCTGGAAGACTTTTGACCAGACTAAACGACAAATGCAGACTTTTAATTCCGTATTGTCAACTTTCCTTCCATCTGCGGCTATACCCCTTCAGCACGTTTGGAGTTTTCATATCACAACTCATACGGAATGCCAGAGTTTGCTGTAACTACGCATACTTTTTGAACTGAGCAATACTCTTTACAATTAGGCCTCTGGTACAGGGTTATGTTGTAACAATATTGAAGTCATCACAACAGAAGTTTCATCTGCATCATGAAATCGTATTTGTTCAACGTTTCATAGTTTTCCTTTCCTCTTTTGTCAACTCTTGTTTTGATTTTTTATGTTTCTAGAAAAGTAGAGGACACTTACCCTATCTATCGATGCACCTGGTTTTAGTGAAGTCATAGTTCCTTATTTAGTTTTGTTAATTTGTATGCATTATTTTAGTTAGTTTATATTCTTTGTTGTGTGTGTCTGTTTTCCATATCTAGTCTTTGTCCTTGGATTGTTTCCTTTTGATGCACGGTAGAATCTTGGTTCCCTTTATTACTTTTTAATATTATACATCTATGCAGTTCTTACAATGCGTTTGTCAACATTCTTTTGAGAAGAAATATTAATATTTTTAAATGAATGGTTGGTGCCCCGCGGTACCCCTTTCTCAAATTAGTAGTCAGAGTTAAGACAATTCTGTAAGCGAGTATGTAAGTTCACTGTCTTTCTAAATTTCTTTGAGGAACTTGAGTACTGCGTTTACATGAATAAACTAATAAATAGTTGTTTTTTTTTATATTTGATTGTATTTTATTCTGGTGTCTTTGTTCCTGTTTTACCTATAGTCATGTATTTGTATCTTTTACTCTCGTTGCTCTTAGTTGTCCCTCTGTTTCGGTTTGATTTTTGTCAATGATTGTAAATGTAAACGTTAACGAAGTACCAAGACGTTTGTTTTTGGTGTTGAATTTCTTTTGATTTTGTATATAAAAATATAATTTAAATGCGCAGTAATTATAATAAGGATATAAGAATAGCAATAAGAAGCAGTCGATGTTCCGGTCACTTTAATTCTTTGAACGTGCATATATCGTTTTGTAGAAATAATTAAAGATAATCAATATATATATATAAATATATATTAATATATATATATATATATATATATATAGAAAGGTCTGAAAAATTCCCAACGATGTTAGAACTGTCAAATTTGCGATGCAAAGTTTTGACACGAACTCGTACCGCTGTGACATCTATGGCAAAACCGCCTGCACAAAGTCCAGCGCCCTAGACCACTCGGCCAGCTAGGCTATATAAAATATAGCTTTCGCTGGCCGGGTCATTCCTCCTCGTAGGATTAATCTAGGGCTGTAACTTAGAACACGATGTATGGGAGTACGGGACAGTTCATTTAGATGTTATTATGTAGGATAGAGGATCAAATTAATGATGCATGTCACAACAAATCAATATTATACAACGTCTCAGAATGTGACGACTCTATTCGCTACACTGCTCCATCGGATTAAATTGATACAGGGAAGATACGTAAACGTAGAGAAAGGTCTCACATTCTGAGACTTTGTATATATATACATAAAATATGTCATTTTAAATACTTTACAAATCATGAATAGACTTGACTTAAACTTCGATATTAATCCTTAATGCATGACATTAACTCCTTATTCAAACTTAAGACGTATTTCTTTAGGGTTATCTTTAAGGAGAAATGTAAATTGCCTGGTCACAATATCCCGATTGATTTATTTAATCATTTTTATAATGCCCTGTTAATAGTATACTGTGTTATCAGGACGACTAATCATTTGACGGCTAGCTACAGCGTATGTATGTAATGTGTCTATTTTGGTGCATGCAGACACATTGATGAATAGATAAAATGTATCATTGAAAAGGAATTTTTGTTATTTAGATAAAATAATATATGTCATTGAAATATTACTAATTGTTAACTAAACATGTGTATTAGCAATTTTTCATGAATATTTTCATATACCGTAGATATATTCTTATCAATTCATAGATATCAATATGTTATCATTATTCCCAGTTTAATAAATATCGATACTTCATATATATTGTGAAATATTTTTTGGTAATTTCACTCTCGGACTTTCTCTCGCAAATACGTCAAAACGTTGATACAAATCGTCACAAAATTAAAAATTTGTGTGGAAAATATTGCTAAATTAAGACATAATAATTATAATAAATAGGTTATAATGAATAACCAAAAATGATTATTCGTACCAAGAACGCTTGAAGATTTAACTCGTGCGCAGATCAAGTTCCGCAAACTGGTGATCATCTATTAGTTATTCACTCTTACTTACTAACTGTCCTGCTAATTTTATTGCAAAAACAATGCCAAATAGTTACATATGACAATTTAATTTCAAGGAATATAAGTACTATCATTAGTGAGGTCTGGGACAAAAACATCTACATTTTCAACGAAACAACAGTGGAACAAAACACCATACACTAGCTTTTGTCCCTGCGTTACAGGAATATATATATTTTTCTGGTCTTGGATAATTCCCATCTTAAAAACCAACTTCTCATATGTGTTCTGAAATTCTATTTTAGTAATTCGCTTCTGCTTATTTTAGTAGTAGCAGTATAGTTAATTCAACTTCTTTCTTTAATTTGATGGGTTTATTAACCTTTTTGGTAAACTAATTATGATTGTAAGGAACAGATACTACAGTGGTATAAGTAAGATATTTAACTCACGTTGGGGCACATTTGTTTTGTTTCAACAAGATTATAATTAAAAAATGCTGGCTTTTGAGTGTTGTAAACAGACTGTGTGCGAAAAATATATGTATTTTATCCTCTAAATGTTTATTAACTCATATAACAACTTCAGTATTGCTTTTACATCTACCTCCTTTTAAACAAATTGCTGACCGTTCCTTTTTTTAGCTCACCTGAACCGAAGGCAATAGTGAGCTATTGCAAAGACTTTGCATCCGTTGTCGTCTTCATCATAGGCAATTTGTTTTAATCAAAATTCTTCTCCTCTGATACTACTGGACCTTTTAGAACCAAACATGATTTTATCAGTATTCTGACAAAAAACTGATGTGAAATTTCAAATTCTGAGTTGACCCAAAGACGTAGTTAAGACGTATTTCTGTTTTATGCAATTAATACCATTTTTATGGTTTATGGTTATTCAAGTGTAAACTATAGCAGTTCATTGAATTATCAAAAAGACAACAAGGTATTTTATCAGTCAATATCCCAGAAAAAAGTTATCTTTACGATCCCTGACTTATTTTATTTCTATCCAATTCTTGTCATTATCTCAAAACGAACTTCTCATATGAAACAAACAGACCAAAGGGAACCAAATATGAATACTTCTCAAGGTATCTTCCTAGAAACGGATTGTGATATTTTGATCAGTCGACAAGTATGGCATGTTACAAACATAGATTGTAGAGGTTGAACAGCGGTTTACTTGCAAATATCTCCAAAATCATTTAGTTTAGAAAATTCTGATATAACTAATAGTGTTCCGCAAGTTGAAGACTATCCATGGTGACATTTTTGTAAAATTATATTGTTCCATGTTTGAGTGCTGCAATTTTTACGTTTTTTGTTTTGTTTTTGTTTTTGTTTTTGTTATTGCTAATTTCATTTTATTATTTCTAAAATATTCATTTTTTGAAATTATCGAATAGATTCTTATCAAACTTTATCAGTATGTGCCTAGGGTGTTGTCACAAGACTATTTTTCGGATTTTTGATCCATAGACAAACATAGCTGCATGCAAACTGCAGTTTTGTTTTGCTAATTTCTAAAACAAAAATTCCGTTTATACAATTTCTGCCATGGGTTAAAGTATTCAACATATTGTGATTCATGTATGGATAAATTCTTGTTGAAGTAAGGATCCTTTTAGAACTTTCGTATAGAAATTATGTTTCGTTTTCCTCTTATTAAGCAAAGAATGCATTTGCATTTTCTTTTTCTCATTCAGCCACAACTCCTTAGAAAGACGATTAATTCAACATTAGTTCATGTAGTTTTTGTAAGTTTACCAGCAAATCTAACATGTTAGTGGACAAAAATATACAATTGTTTTGTGACATTGGAATACGAATTATCGACTTATTCCTCCCTTTATTTATTTATATTTTTAAAGTTATTTGACTACTCAGATTAAATTCGAAAATAAAATTCTACGTGTTAATTATAGGACAGTACATTTGTATTTAACTGTGTAATTATAAGATACAAAGAATAAAAAAAGTAACAACATATTGTTGTGGATATTCACCTTTTATTCCAATATTTTAGGTTTTGTAAACAACTATCAAATTATCTATCTAAAAATGTTAAAAGGCAATATTTTATATATTTTTCTCCCAAACCGATACATAAACAATATAACAGTTGATATTTACTTTTTTATTCCTGTTTATGAAATTTTCACACAAATTTTCAGAGTTTCTGCACTAGCTTCATGTACATAATAAAGCTTTTCTTCTTATTTTTAAACTTCCTAAGGTAAATATAATATTTCCAGTCTTCAAAGATGCTATTTAATTATCATATGTTTTTTCCTGTAACGGTTCAGTTATTATATACATATTTTTTGTAAAGATAATCTGTTTTCAATTGTGTAAAACAAGCACCGTCGATACAAATGATGTCGAAAGTAACAATGCAAATTCCGGCGGAGACCAAGAAAATCGAACACCGACGCCTTTGCCAGGAGAAGTACCACATTTCCATCCAATGTATAAATAGTGTAGGTTTTCAAACAGCATGTTTTTATTGCACTTAAGAACTCTTTTACTACTTGGGCTGAGATTACTACCGGATGCAACACTCATCAACTTTGATTTATTTTTCAAGTACCCTTATACAACTCATCTACGGAATCTCTGTCGCAAAAAATGATTTGATGCATTTTTGTACATTTGGGCCATTTTTTTTATTCAGCTTTGAGGCAAAAAACTATTTTTCTTTATTCTTAAAACTTGTTCCCTCCTCTCTCTCTCTCTCTCTGAGAAGGTAATGTAAGTATAGAAGGGTCTGAAAAAATTCCCAACGATGTTTAAACTGTCAAATTTGCAAAGCATATATTTAGTTGTTCCCTCCGCGGGACTCGAACTCGTAGCGCTGTGACATCTGTGGCAACACCGCTTGTTCAGAGCCCTACACCACTCAGAAAGAAGAAATTATCGTTTTTCGTCATCTTGACTTTTCACACATACTGGTTTAAAGAGTCTTTGGAAACCAATATCCAAAATGATGGCAACAAGTCTGTATAATAATGAGGTAGGTTCAGAATCAGGAGTGTCAATACTTGTTTTGTAAAGGGAGTGTAGCAGAGTGAGATGTATAGAATAGGGTTTGGTTTAATGTAATGAAGTTCAAGAGGTTTTTGTATGAAAGGAAGGAGACCATCATGTAAGAGTAATCAAGTGAACCAAGGTTACAACAGTAATCAAAAGAATGCACATACTGGTTTAAAGAGTCTTTGGAAACCAATATCCAAAATGATGGCAACAAGTCTGTATAATGATGAGGTAGGTTCAGAATCAGGAGTGTCAATACTTGTTTTGTAAAGGGAGTGTAGCAGAGTGAGATGTATAGAATAGGGTTTGGTTTAATGTAATGAAGTTCAAGAGGTTTTTGTATGAAAGGAAGGAGACCATCATGTAAGAGTAATCAAGTGAACCAAGGTTACAACAGTAATCAAAAGAATGCAATCCAGGGACAAAGACCAAACATGGAAAACAGACACACACAACAAAGAACACAAACTAATCAAAACCATACATACAAAGTAACAAAAGCAAATGAGCAACTCGGACTCCACTAAAATTTGGAGCATGGACCAGGTGCACCGGCAGGATAAATGTCCTCTTCTTTTCTAGGAACACCCATCGAGTTGTTCATAAAAAGTCCGGCGTAGACGAGAGAGGAAAGTAAAACTATGACACGTTAAACAAATCAGTTTTCATGGACACACCATAACGATCCACGAATTAATGATGACGACCATAAAACTTCTGTAGCGATGACTTCAATCTTGTAGCAACATAACCCGGTTTCAGAAGCCTATTTGTTAGATGTCTAGCGATACAAAAAGTCTGCGTTGTTTCGGCAAGCTCTGGCATAACGTACGAGTTGTGATATGAACATTCCATACGCAGGTGCTGAAGGGATGTTGCCTCAGATGAAAGGTGAAATTTACGTTTCGGAATGAAAAGTCATTACGTTTGTCAAAAGTTGTCCTTTACCATCGATTTCTAAGTGTAGGTGAAGATATTAGGCTGACTTCAAAATGTCTACAGTGTCCTTTATCTCAAGTTCTTTGGGCAGATGCGATAAATAAAATGACTTATTTGAACAAAATTGCAAAACTTTATGTGTTAATAAAGTGCAATCTTCCACCTTGATTTCACATCTTCCAACAAAAACAGAACAAAAAAATACGTAGAATTTAGAATGAGACATAACTAGCAAGGTCCGGATTTTACATTAATTGATTAAAAAAAAGATCTATGTTGCCATAGATGTCACAGCGGTACGAGTTCGAGTCCCGCGGAGGGAACGACCAAAAATTTGCATCGCAAATCTAGGGCTGTAATTTAGTACACGATGTATGGTAGTACGGGACAGTTCATGTAGGTGTTATTATGTAGGATCAAATTAATGATGCATGTCACAACAAAATCAATATTAAGCAAACGTCTCAGAATGTGACGACTCTATTCGCTACACTGATCCATCGGATCAAATTCATAAGGAAAGATAATATAAGTATTATAGAAGGGTCTGAAAAATTCCCAACAATGTTAGAACTGTCAAATTTCCGATGCAAATTTTTGGTCGTTTCAAAATTTTTTTTTTCCATTTTCGCTCGAATCATATTTCCTTTGATTAACCAACTGCTTCGGTTCTTCTGAAATACAACCTTTGTACACATTTAACAATGTAGCATTGTCTTTACTTTATTAATTTCCGTTGAAGAAACTTGAAAAGACGTATTTGTTTCAGTATCTTTTATTAATGTGTAATAAATGAAACATATCAAGATATTAATAATTTCAGAATTGAATAGATACCATGATGTTTAAACTTTTTAAAAATGAGAGAATTAGGTAATATATAATAAAATATGAATAAATTGTATATGGTTTGGAAATAAAAAAATATCACTCACAAAAACAATTGATGTTGATAAAAAGGTAGATGATTTGAGTTATATTAATTAGATGCTTTTCATTTTAAAAACTTTATACTTTTAGTACCTTTTAATTTTGAATATCTAAATGATCAAGAAAAAGACTACTCGTAGTAATATGGCGATTAAAAAGAAGAAATGTCTGAACTTACTACCATAGAATGATATACTATTTGCTGTTTACACATTTATTTGTCATCATTATTTTTTTAAGATGTTCTCTATTTACTTCTTGTATAGTCGTTTATTGCAATAACTTTTATGAATCGTTCACTCTTCCCAACTTTCTGAACATGGTTATTGATATCAGTAAGGCGGTATATGTCAATCCAAAGTTTGTGGAGAAATTACCTACAAAATAGATCAAATCAAAATGTGTTTATTCGTTCTTAGTTATAATTGTTCATACATTTGATTATACCTGTTCCTTCTTTTCTTATGAATATTCATAGTATACATATAACGTTAGTGTCACTTTTTTAAATTGAACGCGTGATAAAAAGGGAAAGTTGTATGGTTTGAAAAAAAAAAACTTTTCTAGGTTGCGAAAACTAGTTGTTTTGCCGTGACGTTATAATTTGTATCAAATTGATTTAAAATGCATTACGCATAATGAAAGTAAATAGTTAGTATTCCCAACTATACAAATGTTTAATGACCTTATGTTACAATTTTCAATTCATGCTATTTGTTCGAAATAATGATAAATTATCTTACTTGCATCGTTGGAACTTCTTAGATTAGCAACTTTGATGGTTTTTGAGATGGAACTTGTGTGCGAGTGCCAGGCTTCGCGTTTTCTTCTTCTGATCTGGGGAAGTCCACACTTCTTTTATATTGAAAAAAAAGATCATTCATCTTATGTTTATATGCTACGGTGCAATGTTTGATTACACAGGCTTTACTGACTAACTTAGGAGCAACACAATTCAAGTGTACTGAATCATGTTAAACTAAAATCAAACTTCTCTTCAAGTTCAACACAATAATAGGATAGCAGAAATGAAAAAACAGTATAAAACAGCTCTAGTTTAGATAACTTTACAAAATGTGTAAAAAGGTTTAAGAATTGTCGAGCAAACGTGTTGTCAAAATTAATAAACTTTTGCGCTTTGAAAGGGCGCTCTTGTATTCCTTCACAAGTATAGGCTATAAGATGAGTATTTAGTACATTTTGAATATGAAACCAACATTTTATATTTAATGATTTTTATGTCTTTTAAAGTAGGCTAAGCTGCAATATTAATTCTAAATTAAATATTGTCAGCTGAAATTATAGTAGTTTAGCAGACAGTATATTTTGTGCTAATTTTAAGATCATTTTTGTAAAATGTATTACACTCTTGCATTCTATCGACAACTATGGGCTTAAATTATAGATATTGCAACTAGGTACCTCTTAATATTGTGTTATGTTAAAAAAGTATTTAGTTTATAAACAAAAAGGATAAAATCGGTGATATAAACTACCTGATAATGTGAAACGCGTGTTTAGTCAATTACAAGGGTACGTAAAAATAAATATACTCTTGTGTTGCATTTTGGCAATAAATTATAGTGTGTACTTTTTTTATTATATATTCTTATTTAGATATTTGTTTTAAGTATTGATTTTGAAAATTGAACCAAATCTGTTTGATACGTTTTAATTCCAGATCAAAATAGCCAACGTTCATTTTTTTACAACTTACTACTTCTTTCACTAAGAATATTAAAATTGAGAGATGTATTAAATGGGTATTGTAAAAATTCTTAGTCAATTAATGATCAAGTCAAACAAAAAGAAAGAATTAAATCAGTAGTTTAAGCTAAAGAAGATATTCTAGATGTCGGAATGTTTGAGTCCGAAGGTCGATTCAATATGGTACTATGTCGGTGGTCAAAGAAGAAAATTGCTTTTCTGTTTTAATTTTCTCTATATTTTTTTGTTTTCCAAGAGAAGCTCCCTTTTGCTGATTCAAAGACTTTATATTACATTATTTATATGGTGGCGGTGATTTATACATGATTGATCAATTGATTAGTGAAGTCTAACTCCCCGAGCAGCAATTTTTCAGCTATATATATTCCGGCGATGAACATGAAACGGATGATAAAATGAACATGAAATGATGATGATGATGGAATGAAAACGGGATAGGACACAAAGATAAAAGGGTCAACAAATTTTGATTGCCACTAGAAAAAGGAAGGTATGGGCAGGTTCGAGCAATTTAGCCTCCTGTGGCAAAGCGCAAAGGTTCCTACTCCTATCGAATATCACAGCAGAGTTCTTTAACGTGCGAGGAACGTGGCATCTTTCCCAACACGGTGCACCACTAGATTGTCGTCAGGTTTTCCGTATTATAGCCTAACAACCACAGCATGTAACACACCAGGGGTACCCCATTCCACCGCCATGGACGCTCTGTCCACAGTTGCTCCTGGCTAGGTTTCTGATCACTATTTAGTCACCTATTACAGCAAGCTTAACGCTGCTGCAGGCCTATTCATTTGACACCAGGCCCTACACGGGGCGTGTTATATACATAGAATGTACTGCAAATTGTGTTACACAATATAGTATACAATAGTTCTGTTGCCGTTTTTATTTGGTCGGGCCTTCCAGAGCTTAATAAATGGCGTTTTAACTTTATTGAACTTCTTTTTTGGTAATCTGCGAAAGTAATTGCAATTTTGTATTTAGGTTATACGATGGTGCATTTGGTACATTTCGCCATAACTGATCTTATTTCGTAAAACAGTAAGAAGTTCAAGTTATTTGAGTTCACTGTTCCTTAGAATGTATGATATACATTTGAGTGATGTCATCAAACGAGACCTAAAAAATTCCGATAAAAGACGTTCGTTGTTTCCCTCCAGAGCAAGATATGTGTAAAACAAGGAGCAAAGGAGTTATAATTGTAAAATCTGCTATTTCCATTGTCTGCATGTTGTAGCCGATTTTGATACTGTTTCAACGTTTTAACAAGGAATAAACGAACTCTTTTCAAAGTCAATACTAATACTTTTATGACCTATGTTAGCCTGAAAACGCACTTTTGTTGTCTCATTTGATGTTACATGTAGAAAACGATATTTTGCTTTACCATTAGACATAAGTAAAATATAAACTGAACGTGCAGAACCGAACTACCTTGGCGCAAGATTGGCAACAACTACATTGATATATCTATCATGCTACATGTAATCCACATCTAAGTAACAAGTGTTTATACCAAATTTGCAAATTCATGTTTGGACAGCTAAACTGGTTTAAGAACAAATTCTCGCGACACATGGCTACTGTTAGTAACCGTTATGTTTTTTTCTGGACAGTCTTGAAAGCCTATGGCAAATTCATTTTTCGAACCAAGAAAAAAAAATCGCACACAAATAATCAAACTAACAGAAAAAGTGTCGCGGCAGTGCAGTTTATTATTGATTAATTCCGATTTGTTAATATATTGGCTAGCACTGGCATGTTTTAGACGAATATTGTAATGACACACAAAAACCAAGGGCAAATTAATTAGGATATAACAATACACTATCTGATTGTGAACAATAACGAATTGTTGTTGCTGCTATTTGTCTTTTTCTTGCATGTATTGCATTATTTGTATCGTCTTTCAGAAAATAAATCTGTGCTCTCTATTGGTGAAAACAATGTTCATAAATTTTGTCGCAGCTATGACAACCAGAACATAATGAGAGGTTCTCTATGTGACATGAGAGGAAAAGAAGATATACAATAATGCATTTATCGAGTGATTTGTTTTCCTAAAAACACACAGATATTTGACTAAGACAACAAAAGAGGTATAAGGTATAAAGGAGAAAAGTTTTGGATTAAAAAAAAATCTCCCAAAACTTGTTTGTCCACAACGGACTGGACATTTGTATTTGTAATCTATATAAACGTTAACTTAGACTTTCAACCAAGGCACAAGAAATGATCTATTACATGCGTTATGTAAGGCTAACTACATCAAGGTTCAGTAAACGGACTAAATCGGATGAACATTTGAGACCAGAATTAAAAAGAACCAACCATTATCATGGGTAACATACAAGGAGAGTACTGGTTGTTTTATATCACCAGCCCATATACACGTGGTAACCTAATCCGCCATTATAGTGGGTGATCTCTTAAACAATACATACCCAAAAGCATAAACCAAAACATTCCGTGCAAAGTATTAAGCAAAGGCCAGTTGCTCAATCACCTAATGTTAGTACTCAGACCACGTATTGTCGGAACTACAACAAATGCGCTGACTGTTCTCACTTATACTTTTTGGGAAAACAACCATTACGAAAACAATTCTACATGAATTTATCAAAGATTACTCTCAATTAACAGATTGTACGTGACATCATCAGAGTCTTTATCATATGGTTTTCCGCTACGATATTCAGAATTCAGACTTACCATGGAAATTCTACACCTAAAAAGTGCAGAGCATTTACACAACAAGATAAATGACAAATTTTAACAAAGGAATTAAACTTTATTGGGAGGCAGGCAATTTTATGATCTTACCTTTGCTATACCCTTAAGTTTCTCCACTCGGCTCATTGCCCCCATAAAAAAAAAGAAAATAGTTTATTATTTTTGTTACCCCGAAAGTAAAACTGTTCATGATTTCATTGATGAAGACAGTTGTTGAGTTCGACACAGCTCTGTCGATAACTTGAAAGTCTGGTTTCAATTCTTACAGGGTTCAACGGTATCAAAGTTATAACTGATAATATTTAGACTTGAAATGAAATGCTCGATTATATTAAAGACACCAGTGGCGGCAAAAATTGAAGTAATTGGATTCATTGTTCTGGGAAATGTATTTACAGCACATGGGGCTATTCTTCATTCCTCACAAACTAAACAGTACTTTTCCACGTAGACAATCAAGCAGTTGTACATATAATCAACACGAACAAAAGTAAATCTACAAAAAAATGAATCTAGTAAGACACATCGTGCTTATGAGTTTGAACAAAGTACGCAGATCAAAGCCATTTATATCCACTCTAAATATAATACATGTGGTGATGCATTATCTAGTTCACAGTTTCGGAAATTGGCAGTCTTTTGTCCGATCCCACATCGATGACTAACAAAAATCAAAACCTAGATTTGGTGAAGTTATGTAGAGTGTCCAAATACATAGAAGGGAAGGTGTGTCTACAAATATCAATAAAGCCTACAATGTAAGCATAACTAAGCATTCAACTTTCATGTTATAAAATTATCTGTTAAATTTCAATTCATGGTATCACTTGCGGTATCATATCAACATATGCACCTGACATTTTATATCGCTAGAAAAAAAACCGACTTTACTGACACAACAAAACGTTTGGTAACTGGTAAGACTCTGGAGAAGTCGAAAGAGTTCAAGGTGGCAAAAACAATGATTCGTGAAACTATCTCACTAGCATTAATTGAATCAAAGTACTAGCGGTTCTAAACAGTTTGCGATACTAAATTCGAAGCAAGCTGATTTGCAGCAGCTTATTCATTGGCATGTTTTGGTTTATTACATTTTAGGGAAACATATCACTAACAAAATCAAAATATCTCTATCAATCAACAATGAAACACTACGGCGTTAAAAGTATGAACAGATGACACGACACGTCAAAAAGCTGCTATAAGTTTATATAAAATTATTTCAGTGTGTACTTTTATTACTTACTTTTTAATTGTATAATGTCGACGCTTCAAAGGTCAAGGTCGACATTTCATTTTGTAGTGCTTAAGCTTGCAAAATGTTTTGCATGTCTAAATAGTAGATGTTAAACGCAACTGTCAGCAAATTCTACATAGAAATTGAAACTGATTTTTGCATGAACCGGAATATGAGCTCTTCTATTGTAAAAAGGATTGTTCTTACCAGCAAAAAGATGTAATTCATACAAAAATGATAAAGCCAGTAGTTTTGTTAAAAGAGTAATCAAGGGAACCAAGGTTATAGAGATAATCAAAAGAATGTAATCCAGGGACAAAGACATGGAAAACAGACATACATAACAAAGAACATAAAGTTACTAAAATCATACATACAAAGTAACAAAAGCAAATAAGCATGGACCAGGTGCACCGGAAGGGTAAGCGTCCTCTGCTTTTCTTGAGTTGCTCATAAAAAGTCAAGTCCGGTGTAGACGAAAAAAGAAAGGAAAACTATGACAAGTTGAACAAATCAATTTTCATAGCGCAGATGGGTACACCGTAACGATCCACGAGTTCATGATGACGATCATACAACTTTTTAAATGATGATTTCAATCTTGTAGCAACATAATCCTGCTCCAGAAGCCTTTTTGTTAGAATTCTAGCGCGATACAAAAAGTCTGCGTAGTCTCGGCAAGTTCAGGCGTAAAGGGATGCTGCCACAGATGAAAGGAAAGTTGACAATTCGGAATGAAAAGTTATCACGTTTTTCGAAAAGTTTGGTCAATAGTTTTCCTTTACCATCGATTTCTTAGTGTAGGTCAAGATATGAGGCTGACTTCGCAGTGTCTGTAGTATCTTTAGGTTACAGACCACCAATTCAACCAATGAGCATTTGGAACGTACGCAAAAATAGTCCTACGCAGAAATTACCCCTGTTTCTCGTAGTGCTGTGAAAAAGTTCTCATTTTATTTTAAATATTAAACAGTTTCTGAAAGGAAAAACATTTTTGTACATTATATAGGTGCATTTTGCTTCTTGTGATGTGAGGCCTAATCTCCATAATGATTTCTAAATATACCCCTGTCTTGTAAAAACACTGGGATATCCCATACTATTTATAGACCTTTCGCTTCCGGTGACCAGTAATGCAGTGCAAGTCTGCTAACCATGCCATTCTGAGGATTGTGAGCTGACGTATGTAGAATCATGCTGATATATATAGTCCTTTGCAGGTTAAAGTTAAGGTAAAGTCCAGAGAAGCCATTGAATATAGTGCAATTAGCACAGAAGCCTATGGGAAGTTGAATTAGTGGTTTTAGCCTTTATCTCAATTTCTTTGGGGTAGATGCGATGTATCAATTCCCCAAAATTATGGTTGTTTAAAGAATAATACGTCATCTATATAGCGGAAACTGAGATTAAAGGATCTAAATAATCGATATTCTTTCTTTGGGGTCAGATGAGCTATAAAGTCAGCCTCATAAGAGTAAAGGAATATGTCAGCAAGTAGAAGAACACAATTTGTTCCCGTTGGAATGCTGACAGTATGTTGAAAAAGTGCGTCCACCACACTGGACTAATATGTTGTCGATTAAAAATTCCAACATTTTGTAAACATCTTCTGTATATTTTGAATTATGTCTTACGAAGTATGAGGAATCTCTACCAAATTCTATAAATTTATATCTAGGTGTTCCATCTTTTTTGGAAAAACAACGGTGTATAATGTTTTTAAGGCGGGATTTTAGCTGAGTATGGGGAAAAGAAGTATACCGTGTCGAAAAATCATAGGTTGTAATGCTATTATATTCTGATAAAAGTCTTAAACTGATTGTCTCCAAAAGATCATTCGAATTTTTCAGGATCCACATTGAATTAATATCACTACTGGGATAACAAGTGTTGTAGTAGGACTGCAGACACTCTTTGACAGCTGTGAGTATAGAAGTTAAAAGTTAAAAGAAAGAGGTTTAGCGCGCAAGAATTTACACCCCATTTTGTTTGAAATGCCTGTACCAAGTCTGTACCATTGCTGTACCAGCTGTTCCAGTGATGTAATATCTGTTTTTACTATATTTATATAGGACCTGACTTGATCATGAATTGAATTAGTGTTTGATAATTTTGTTGTTAGCCTCATATACTACAACCATAATATCACTACTGCTTGTAGACATGTGGTATCAACGCACGGTAATACAACTTGGTAGCTTTTTTTTTTATTAAAAGCATGCATGACAATGTTGATAAGAACACACAGGCTAAGACTTCACCTCGGTTATCAAAGGTCTCGTTTACACACCCAGGAAAAAAAGTGGTAAACGAATATACTGTACCAACAAATATCCTACAGGATACACTAAAAATGAATAATGTTCAGCCGGAAGGTAATAATTGTTCTAAAACACCTACTTCTAACAAGATTTTAAAACACTCAAGCATCACCTTTACCGATATTCGGAAAAAACCTATTCCTAAAGAAACCGTCAATCATATTTCTAAATTCAGATCCAAAACTAGCAAAAGTCTACTTCTAAAATATGTGATATGATAACCAATTTACCTAAATTTACCAATATTCTAACAGGCAAAACCTATTTTCCTTATTCTTACGACGGTTTAGACTGTTGTACAAAAAAAATGTAATTTACAGTATTTAGTTTATTTTATGTGGTCTGATATATGTTAGTGAAACTGACAAACATTACAAAGCCGCATGTGTCAAATTATCAAATTCTGGAAATGGTCTTAATATCATTGCTCAATTTGTTTAACATGCCGATATTAAAATCATGCGAGTATCTGTGACACCAAATTATTTCAGTCCAAATTTTTAAATAACAATATGTTTAGAAATCGTTAACATGTTTAATCTATGATGACCAAAAATAAAATATTGTATAAATGTACTCATTATTAAAAAAATGTCAAGAAATAATGAACTGCGACACCTGTTATCAAATTATTCCAAATGACGTTTCAACTCTTTCAATTGCTCTCATAGGAAGGTACATTGCTTGCAGAAAAAGGCAGAACACTTTTTTTTAGATTGACCAATTGTTTTCTAGCCCAATTGCCAATGCCCAATACCCCAATGCACCATCCCCATAAAATGGGAAGTTTATCTCATACAGGTACTGTATTATAAGGCCTAAAAAAGTCTGGAGCGTTCAAAGTTTTCGCACGGCTCTTTGAAAAATATAATAGATGGAAAGAAACTTTCAATTAATGAAATGATCCTTATGATTAGTTCTACATGGTCTTCCTTTAAGTCAAAGTTGTCAGACAACTCCTTGTTAGAGTTATTGTCTTTGAAAGGCTAACATTTAAGCGATTCGGGCTCCTGGTAGCTTCTTGTGTCTAGAAAAAGCAAACAACTCAAATGCCTTGATGATGATGTGGAAGCAAGGAGAGAGGCTGAAATAAATAAAATCGGAAAAGAAATGATAAATGAATGAATGGATGGAATGATTAAATTTATTTACTAATGCTACACAGGTTTCAACAAAACGTCAGTATTGTTTCATCTGGACGAAACGTCGCATTGCCCTAATTCAAGCTGACCTATTCCACAGCTAATATCACTTTGTATCCATTACAAGTGAAGTTTGCAACATTGAACAGTATCAACTATACTTTCTGAACCACTAGTTTAAATTATTATATCCGAACCCAAACAGGGGTATACTGTTAAACCCTTGTCCGTATTTCCGCTCGTAATGATTTTTTTTCGTCACAGTTTTCTCAGAAACTGTTTATCACAGGGGCTGGAAGTTTTTATACATTCTTTCTGTAGGTATGCTATACAGATGGATCCATTTCCTTTTCACCGAGGACGTTGATTATTTTCATTATATCTTAGTGAAAGTGGGTGTATTACTAGTGAGCCATTGTTCATAGATTTCTTGCTACAATTACTATATTGATGGCCTATAATTGTGCTTTTTTGTTTTCAAATCATTTTTTTAGAGGAGTGAATCTTGCTAAACGATGCTCTTTTTTTGGATCAATCATTTATAAAGTCAGTCACATAGGAGTGAAGGAATATGTCAGCAAGTAGAAGAGAACACGTTGTTCCCATTGGAATGCCGCCCCTTTGTTGAAAAGCGCGTCCACCACACTGGACAAATATCGTGGAAAACAAATTCCAGCATTTTCAAAACATTTTCTTCGATATATAACTGGAAGATTATTTTGAATTATTTGTTACAAAGTATGAGTAACCTGTACCAAGAACTACATATTCATTTGTATCTAGATGTATCGTCTTTTATTGGAGTAAAAACGATGCAAAATGTTTTTGAGTCGGGCTTTTAACTGAATATGGGGAAATTTGAATTTTTTTTTTCAGGATCCATATTAAATTAATACCACTACGAGAGTAACAAGTGTGGTAGGACGGGAGTCCCTATTTGACGCTGTGAGTATAGATAAAGTTAAACGTTTTGAAAGAGGTTTGGTGGCACATTTTGCAGATCCAGCTGTATATTGTTGTTTGTATGGATTTCTGCAGATTTTTGGAATCCAGTACATAGAAGGTAAATCACAATCATCGTCTGTGGTATAGAGGCCAAAAGAGGATGGCACAGTTTTATGGTTTTCCACTAACTCTTCTTTTGAGAGTGTAGTGGCAGTATAGATCTTATTGCTGCGTTTATTTTCTATGTCTACCTCTGATAATAAACATTGGATGTAATACGTTTTGAAGACAAAGACAAAAACAATATATATTTTTTTTCTTTGTCTGTTGGTACGACAACATGTGTGTCGTGTATAATAGACAATATTTTTATGTTACATCGGGTCTTTGAAAAATTATGCAGCCAATAAGTGATGTAATCGGTATTGATTTGAGGGAAAGTTGTTAGTAACGTTTTTGTGATGGAGAATGTCAGCCAAATAAATTGTTAACACTCGGTAGTAGAAAGAATGATATTTTTTCTTCATCTTGATCTTTTACACAGACTGGTTTAAGGATTCTGCGGAAACCAATATTCATTTTATGTTTTTACAGAGAATAAATCTGAATAATACACTCTGGCTTCACATTAGCATTAAGACTACCATCTTAATGACTGTCATATATTTAAGGAAAAAAACGAAATAGTAACTATTTCACAATTGAGTAAATTAATAATTGACTCATTTTTTTAAAAAAGATAACTTACATCATCACATTCGCCGGACCCTCCAGTCGTTATTTGTGTGCATATACGGACTTTGCATGTAACAGTAATGTCATCAGTGCTATCTGCACGTGCATTTGTAAAGCGGAAACCATGAAGTTTAGTGTGTACCATTTGATTGTCGTTCCTTATAAAATTCTCCATAACTTTGAACTGTTTAGCCTCTTTGGAGACACACTTGTACCTAATGTATAAAAAGGGTATTCTAAGAAAAGACAGCTCAGATCTGTAAAACAATACAGTAAAAATTGTTTAAACCGAATTTCACTCTAATCCGAACTAATTTAAAAGTCCCGTAAAATTTCCTATTCAAACTGCAGTAATTTTACCTGTCAATTCTGAATTCCGAAGTGATTTATTTTGTTAATAGATCCTTGATACCAACAAAATTAAAACTGAGGTCGATTGCTCACTCACCAGTAATTAATGAACTGCCAAAAGATAAGTACATTGTGGGTGAATGAATTAATTAAAGCATTAATTTAAAATTAAATCTTTTGTTAAATTGATTTTACTTCATCTAAACTGCCCTAAGGTAATCAATGGAACAAAGATTCTAGCGGAAATCAAAAGAATGTAATCCAAGGGAAATATCCGACATTGGAAATAGACAAACACAATAAAAAACTTATAATAAATAAAATAAGTGATACAAAGTAACAAAAGTAAATGAGCAACTCGGACTCCATTAACAACTGGGAGCATGGACCAACTGCACCGGTAGCGTAAGCGTCCTCTGCTTTTCTAGAACCCCAACGAGTTGCTCTTAAAAAGTAAAGTCCAGGGTAAACAAAAGAGAAAAGGAAAACTATAACATGTTGAACAAATATGTTTCCACAGTGCAAATGGTTACATAGTACCGTTCCACGAGTTCATGATAACGACCATTAAACTTCTGAAATGATGACTTCAATCTATACCAACATAACCCTGTTCCAGAAGCCTAATTTAACAAGTATAATAATCTCGGACATGTGCATGCATAATTCATTTTCATCCCTCAACCTTACTATACAGTTGAAATAATAATTCATTTCTTCTTCATACTGGTCTTATCGGTCATGTAATGCCAATTCAGTAAACAATCATAGAAATGTGGCTGGATAATTTAATTATTTTTCTACCTTAAAACCTGTCCATCATAATATTATATTAGAATCTTTTATAAACTTCAGGTTTAATCGGCAGACCAATATTCTGACAATCCTTATAAAACCATCTTAAGGGTGACAGATTGAATTTGTCAAAACATAAGCCAAACAGACAAATCGTAGTCTCTTTGCAGTATAAAATTACTGCAGTTACCGGTTTGAGACTTCAAAGAAGACTGAATCTGTCTGGTTATGATATCGAGAAAACCGAACATATGTGTAAACCGAACACAAACCTGAAGTATCAATACTGTTTGGTATGGATAGGTTTCACTGTATTTGATAATTGTATCGGTTTCACTCTTTTTAAAGACGAAAGTATACACTAAAATATTATATTTTAGTAATGGTTCGTATAATGAAGCGCTCCTTCTCAGGAAAAAGGGAGACTATGTTGCGACGTCAATTTATTATAAAGATGCATTGTTCAAAACATAAATGAAATACTTACACGCCATCTCTGACAGTTTCACTTTGCGACCATAAAGAGATATAATTATCATCTGATGTTCGATAGGTTCCTGTATACGCTGTACATGATATTGGTAGAAGCTTGTAGGACGTTGCTAAAATTAAAAAAAAAAAAAAAAAACCCAAAAAAAAACAACCGATCTAAATAGTATATAACAGGTTATATAAGGGTAACACCGATGCTGTCATATAAAAGTAAGTTACGAACAGATTTGACTCTTTTTTTTTATTTTTAACAAAACCAGTCTCTTAGTTTCCATTACATTGTGTGCTTGGCTCAATATTATATTAATTCTTATAATTGTATGGTATACATACATCCCATATACTTGATATACATGTAGAACATATCACCAACATATACATGAGAAACATCTGCTCCAAAAAATTGAGTTGCAGAAACTTAACATATATAGGCTTTATTGTGCAGTGTAATTCCCTTAATGGTCAGACTTTCATTTATTTGGTAACGTCTAAGATATGTGCCACACATACTAAAAAAGACTGCAAAAGTAAATAAATATCTAATGTCAAAGTCCTTTAAGGAGAGCACTCAACATTTTAAGACTTTAATGCACCAATTTACCACTAACAAATGACATTTCTTTAATTTACAATACAACTTAGCCCTACATAACAATTTAAGATTCGTAATGTCACCCTTTTCTTTAAATTTTGATCTAGCTTTAAATAATGATCTAATAACGGTGAGGGTTAAATGTTTTTTTTTATGTAGCACTCAAGCAAAGAGTCGTGATAACGGGTTGGAAAGCCTACATGTTAAAAATGAATAACAACATGTAGTCTAACATATTATCCATGCGCACAAGAGATATAAATCATATAGTATGTTATGTAGAATTCAAAATGAAGGGAGATTACTCTTTTTTACACTAAAATACTACAGAAAGCATTTGATTATCAATGTGAATTATCGCCTAAGAGCAGACAAATTGGAATGAACAATTGTATAATTCATCATATAGACATATACAAAATCTTGATAACGAAAATAAAAATGTGCCTTTTGGGAATGTAACACATATAACAGATTTGCATGATTCTTAAAACGACTGGTACTTAAATAGTTTTATGTTAATTTTATATAGTAATAACTCAAAAATATCTTTATCTTTAAAATCAAGTATGAATTTTATTTTTTATGTTTTCAAACTCCATTTAACCATATACGATTCTACCTTTGACTAGATTATCAATTTAAAAAAAAACAAAAAACAAAATACAAAAACAAAACAAAACAAAACAAAATCTTGTCTGCATTCACAAGAAAGCCTTTTGATATAATAATTGATGAGAATGGTATATAATGCTAAGTTGCCGCCAGATCTTCTTTTTGCTATTTTTAGTCTAATTCTTTAGCTGAAAATTCACATTCCTTGTATAGTCGTAGACTACATTAAATCACGAGCCCTTTAAAACTTTCACCGCTTGCTTTTTATATAAAAAAATCATTGCAATGACCTGCAGGACACTTACATTTTTATCTTATTTATTTTTGCTTTTTGATGGTCATTTCACATATATACAATTTTACATTGGTCAATAGGGTTACGCAAAAAATAGTAATTTATTTATGATTTGATGATGTTATATTTTTCATGTAGCATACCTTCTATCTCTTTTAAAACAGACTTGGCCTGAAGTAATTGATAATGCCATTTACATAAAAGTTTCTTCATCTTGTTGAAGGTTTTTTTTATAAAGATTGTAAAGGGAAATTTGCTACACATGTCTTGACTTGAAAGAACATTGAAAGGAACAAATAAATTCAACAGATATATTCTAAAAATAAAGACCAAAAACATCCTTTTGAGAGAAGTCATTTTTATCACAGATATTTTATTTTTGACGAAACATAATTTTGTTGTTTTTTTTGTAGGCTATCACAAATAAAATGTACTGGATGTTCAAACCTGTCTTGTTCTGTCGTCCTTTCGGTAGTTGTTTTTCTTTTGTAATTAAAATAAAATATGTTGAAACCAGTAATGAATTTTACCATGGTTTTGTTTGATTGATTAAAACAAATAAGACGATTTTGTCGGGTTTTGGAGGGAAATATCTATTGTGTGGGTAAGTGAGTTCTTGTCAGTCGGTAGTCAAGTTTCTCAAAGTTTATAGAAAGTTGTGTGACTCGAAGTTTTCAGTGGACAGTTATTCTTATGTTAATATTGATTTATTAATTTTTATTTACTAGCATTCTTTATCTTAATTTTGGAAGATTGTGACTCCTAGTGTGAATGTGTAAAATTATTAGTAAACTTGATAAACTAGTTGAAATCATATAAAATATTTCTATATTAAAATAGAAGTTAAAAGTGATATTAATAACTTGAACTAGATGAATATGTAATTTAATAAATTCATATGATAATTAAAGTGTATAAATAGATATTTGACAGGCCTACTTAGTCATATCACATTGTTTAATTGATATAAACATTTGGAGTTGCAGTCATGGGATAAAATGGCTTATGTAATTTTATTTTTTTATTTTACAGGTAGACATGCATTTGTCAGAGCAGTGAAGTAGTTACATGTACTTTTGATATTGGATGATTTCTTTGCACCTCTTGTTAGGTATGGTATATAGTTTAAATATTGTTGTTATAATATTATAAATTTTACTATTTTTAATCAATAACGTGTTTAGTGCCCTGTTGTTCTGCTCAAGCTATTGTATTTTGTGTAGAGGTCTAAAAGTGATATTTACCACATAGATGTGCAAACAATCTAATATTTCAGACTTGAGCTATGTTTTCTCAGGCATATGTTTTTATACGATAGATTTATGAGTGTAAATAGGATAATAACGAAGTTTGCATATTTTACATTTTTTTAGATTTAGTTCAATGATTTGTCGTTTAAAGATGACAGCGGTAACTTTCTTTGCACTTGAGTTATAATATTACTTATGTTTTTTTAGGGAATTTCATCTGGGTATACATCTTGAATAAATAGTATTAGAACAACCACAGACTCCATTCTTTCAAAACCCTGTTAAAACTAGTCAGGCGTTTCATTTACGTTTCAACATTATTAATATTAATTATTATAATTTTATGTTTGTCAACATTTGATAAATTACAAGCAAAATACCATTTACATATATATATATATATATATATATATATATATATATATATATATATATATATATATATATATATATAAAGTTGCGATCACTTGTAAACTTTCTCAGATTCTGTCAGGAAAACTGTTCTACGCAGTAGTTAGAACAGAAATCCTGACAGATCTTGTTAGGGTCTGAAAGAGGCTGTCATGGGTCAGGACATATATTGCCCTATTTCCGGACAGATCCTTTCCTGGACCGTGACACAGAAAATACGAAAAGCTGTTCTTAACTGTCATACCCCTGGACAGTTCCTGAAACTAAGTCGTTCTACTCTGCGTAACGTAATTTAAAAAAGGAAGTCCGCGATTAATAAGGAAACTGTGTGACTAATGTAAATTAGCCAATCCGATCAGGAAAAAAATCTAGTTTTCAAAATTGACACTGAATTTTCAATAACATAGAGCTCGTCGTGATCATCTTCTCACAATCACTCGATCGTTGTTCGTATTCCAATTTTCTTCGATCACAACCCAATCACTCTATTCTTAATGTAAAAGCCAAAGTTGTTTGGTAATTATCATGAAGTTCAAGATTGACAAAGTACTTTTTGAATGAAAGCTATTTTTAAATAACATACGGGTCACAAATCATTCTATGAAATGTTTAAATGGACAATTCAGCATAAAATATGGGTGACTGATACCTAAATATTTCGGTCAAAATTCTTCGAAATGCCATTTTTTAGCAACAAATATGAGTGTGAGCGCTTCAAATTTCCCCGTTTGGTTTTATATATACAAAGAAAATGTAGAATATATAAATATCAGTTTCATATTAGTGACTGTGACACCTTTATTTAAGTAAAAATTCTAAACATTCTGCAAAATGTATGAGAGGGGGCAGTTTTATTTTTCATAATGGTCTTGGACTATTGACTTAAATGCTAAATTTTCACTAAACTATCATGTAGGTTGCTTTGATACATTAATTTGAGTAAAGGTTCTTTAAAAATGTCATATTCAAGCAAAATGTACGAGAATGGGCACTTTTAAATTTCATATCAGTAAAAAAAATACTGTATAAAACGCATAAATTGTAAATATAAGTATCATAACACACATGAATTTCAATAAAATTCCTATTTTAAAAAAAATATTTTTGCAAGTTGTACGAGTGCGATCAATATTAAAATCAAAAAGAATCTAATGTTAATGACCTAAATGGTAAATTTTTGAATATAACTATCATATAGTGGCTGAGGTATATTAATTTGTATGTACATCCACGTATCTGTTCAACCTAGAACAAATCCTGACAGGAGGGTGTCAGGACCCATGACATATTATGACAGAGATTGTCCAAAGCCCTGACAGACCCTGACAAGGTGTGTCTCGGGTCAGAACAGTTTTTGACATTTTAGAACTGTTCTATGACAGTGAATCCTTACAGAATCGGAGAGAGATTAAAAGGGATCGCAACAGGTTTATTGCAAATTTCGGTACTATTCACGCGTGTTTCAAGGATTAATCGCTCATCGGCAGCACTAAATTTAAATGCAAATAGTCATCTAAATCCAAAATTTAATTGCATACAAGCGGCTAATTTACTGTGTTTATAATTGATGCAAAAATGTGTTTTAGTTAAGCTGTCTAATAAGTACATTCAAATAATGCACTCATACCGGTACTGAAGATGCAAGTAAATCCACTATTTAAATGGGTAACGAACAAATTTCTTAATTAATTAGGGCCTATAAAAACAAAGTGTTGCCATTGAAACCAATTTTCCCAGAAAAAAATTAAAAATTCACCGAATTAGAAGAATTTTAGTATTTATGGTAAAAATGACATGCTAAATGCAAAAGTGTATGTTTCAAAACTCCTTGTTACCACAATTTCAAAATCTACCGAGTTGGAATAGTAATAAAGGGAACCAAGATTCTAGCGGATTTAACAAATGTAAAAAAAAATGAAATCTCTACTTAGAACTATATATGCGTATCTAGGTGTACTGACTTTTTTCAATTAACAACGATGTTTAATGTTTTTGAGTCGAAATTTTAACTGATCATTGGAAATAAAAGTATAACGAATTGGCAAATCGTAGGTTTTAATAGTATTGTTTTCTGATAATAATCTCGAATTGAGGATTTTCAGAAGATCTTTTGATTTTTTTATGATCAAATTGACTTAATATCAGTACGGGAATAACAAGATTTTTTTGGTAGGACTGGAGAGCCTCGTTTGCAGCTGTGAGTATAGAAGATAGAAGTTTTGAAGGAGATATGGTGGTACATTTTGCAGATACAGCTATATAGCTTTGTTTGTATGGATTCTTGAGGAGTTTAGGAATCCAGTACATAGAAGACGGATCACAACGTTGAATGTAATACGTTTTGAAGACAAATTGATGTTGTTTTTGGCTTTATCTGCTGGTACGGCATCATATTTGTCATGTATAGTAGATAATGTTTTGCTTCATCGGGCCTTTGATAACTGATAGCATTGACACTCATTGATTTAAGTAAAACTTTCAAGCGTTTCAAAATTAAAGATCTTACAGCCTTTGCATTCTCTGACAAAGAATCAATGTCTTCTTGTTCTCGTTTTATGCATTTATCCACGGCATCCAAAAGAACTTTAAAGTTATAATTCCAATTTATGGAGCAATGTTAACGGTACTTTGAACTTTTAGAAAGGATCTTACGGAGAGATTCGTTTTTATAATTAAATCTCCAGTAGGTATTTGAAGAAATGTTCGTTGTCTTCATATGGACCTTTTACACAAGCTGGTTAAACGAGTCTGTTGAAACAAATTTCCAAAATGATGGCCATATTTCACTAAAATGATGTGGTAAGTTCAGAAACAGGAGTGTCAAGACTTGTTTTGTAAAAGGGTTAAGTAGAGTGAAATGTTAAGAATAGAGTTAAGTTCGTATGTGATGAAGTCCATGAGTTTATTGTATGAAAGGAAGAAAAGCATGGAGACAGCATGCATCTTAGATGCTTAGGTGATGTAAAGTTTCGATGGCCATGACTCCTTATCAATCTTGGATTATTGTCAGATGAAATGATAACATTTATGTTATTATTATATTGGCTTGAAAGGTTTCATATACTTTTCATATTCCTATCTTTTCCTACTTTAGCTTTTACTTAGGACAGGACTGTTTGTTGGATGTTAATTATATTCAAGAACTTTTATAGAGAAGATTGAATGATCCTATTGATTAAAATGTTGTTAAACTGTCAGGACTTTGTATGTATTAAATACGTTTGTTTAATCGTTCTTGTGTTAACCGACAATAGTAGACAGCATAAGTTGCATTCCAGTCCGTAGATCAAGTTGGTCGATTAACAACTAATGTCATCACATAACTTCTTGTGTGAAGCATTTGCTCAAAAAGGTACTTGTGACGAAAGAGTCGGTTATTAGAATGTTTACATTGAATGTAATTTTCAATTCCACATTTTTATATAGTATAATGTGGTTCGTCATCGTTGTTGTTATCATTTAAAATGATGGTTTGATAACTTTGAAAAAGTCAGAATTTTTGTACTGGAATAGATGGTCAATAAACTTAACGTACAATTGGGTACACTTTGTTGGAATTATCGCGGCATTTTCCAATCCAGATGTAAGCGTGCTACGATTTTCAACTGGGGAAAGCACAGTCTAACAAGACAACAGTGTGCCCGGTGTGTTGTCAGGTTCGGACCTTTTTAGACTGGCCGACGTCCGAAACAATTTTTCATTCATTAGTCTTGTTAAACCCATAAATCATATTATTGGGTTGATGATACCCGCGAGAACATCCTATTGATTAAAGAGAAGTGGTGTAAAAGAGTAATCAAAGGAAACAAAATTATAGCGGAAAATCAAAAGAATGTAATCCAGAGACAAGGACCAGACATTTAAAAGACAAACACAACAGAGAATATTAGATTATATAACATTTTTTCAACGAAAGGTAGTGTCTCATGCTTATCTCGTCGAGCGTGATGAGCATGAGAAACTCCTGTGAGTTGGAAAAAATAGTTAATAATCTGTTTTGTTGAATTCTAAGGTATTAGTTTACTTTCATTTTCCGTTTTTTTACCCCAAATTTGCATAAGCGCTACAAAATTTCTTTTCGGGACTTTTTTTCAGTGGCGTGCTACGTGACGTCACATATGTTGTGCAGCTGTGATATACATTTTTAAAGAAAAATCGGTTAACTATCATGACGGTTGCATTTTAAATTTGTGGAATAATTTGGGGATTTATTCATCATAATCGGGTAGGTTACTGTATTTAATCATTTTCCATTGTAGACTAGAAAATATTGACATAAATCAGCCATGAATTCATATGCAATAAACAAAAAGACGGTTATTTGGGTCGTCAAATATTCCTACGCTGTTGCTCGTATGTCATGCGAGGACATAGAAACTAGGAACAATTTTCATTCTCACTCTACTGGCGTGAGATTGATAATTATCGTATCGCAACATCAAAGGGGTTTTAAAAAAATAGCGATAACATAAAAACCAAAATAATACATACAAAGTAAATGAGCAACTGAAGTTACACTAAAAACCTGGAGCATAGATCAGGTGCACCGATAAGGTAAGCGTCCTCTGCTATTTTAAAAAAAAGGAGTCAAGCGCAATACGAAAAGTCAGCGTAGGTACGGTAAGCTTTGGCATAACGTAAGATTTGTGGTATGAAAACTCAACACGCAATTACCGAAGGCATGTTGCCACATATGAAAGGTAAGTTGACATTCAGGGATGACAAGTCTTCGCGTTTGCCGTATAGTTTGGTCAATAGTTTTCCTTTACTATCGATCTCTAAGTCTAGCTAATCGATATTCGTTCTTTCGGAACTGTTAAGGTATCAACATCGTCTCATAAGAGTAAAGGAATGGGTCAGCAAGTTTTGGAGCACAATTTCCATTGGAATGCCGACCGTTTGTTGACAAAAGCGTCCACCACACTGGACAAATATGTTGTCGATAAAAAATTCCAGCATTTCAAAAACATCATATTTTTTATAGTTGGGAAAAGATTTGAAATTAGTTTTTACAAAGTATAAGGAATATCTACCAAGAACTATATATTTGTATCAAGGTGCACCATATAGCAAGAAGATACAACAATATCTTCTATGACGTCGCATTTGAAATAATGAAACTTCAGAAAATTTGGTTGCTTAGGACATATTTGCACTAAACAATTAAATTTCTTTACACAAAACACGTTTCCTACCCAGTGCACTTTAACCTACACAAGAAATTGTGGTTTCTATGGTGAAACTCCTACTTTGTTCAGATGTAGGGTTCTTGATAACATGCCATAAAGTAGTACAATGAAGTAAGATCATTTCTACAAACTTAGTCTTATTATGTTGAAATATAGGTGTTTTTTACCACTGGATGAAAGCATGCCTGAAGTAGGCGGGAAAAGGATAAATATAATAAGACTCTTTTCAATTCACTCTCTCACAATTTTAGTTCCATAAGTCCGTGAAAAATAATGTATTTTGAAAATCACTAAGATACCTATCATATACTTAGTTTCGTGAACTGTAGGAGTTTGATAAATTAAATATATGGATATTTTGTATTATTCGCATAAGTTTATTATTAATGTTTTGGCGATAAAGTAATTTGAAACTTAACGGTATAAGATTACATGAAAATCATATTGGCTTCGATTGCAAGGGGGGTCGCATGAGTGTTACCTTAACAGATCCATAAATTCCTTAACTTCATATATCGGGATTTATTTGCACAAACAATGCATTCATCTTTCTGTGGAAGAGTGAAGTTTATAATCAATATACAGATAATTTTATTTTCAGAATTTCCATGATTTAAGATGAGATTTATTAATAAAGTATCATTTGAAAATCATAATTTGACTTGATCTTTTTAATTATTGAACAATCAAAACTCATTCAGAAATAAAATCAGTCAGTTACCTTGTGTATATATTTTTATATCTAAATTAAGTATATGACCTACGTTCGTGGTTATATTTATGTTGCTACAAGATTGAAGTCATCACTACAGAAGTTTTATGGTCGTCATCATGAACTCGTGGATCGTTATGGTGTATCTATCAGCACCATGAAAACTGATTTATTCAACGGGTCATAGGTTTCCTTACCTCGTTTGTCTACATCGGACTTGACTTTTTATGGTCAACTCGGTGGGTGTTTCTAGAAAAGCAGAGAACGCTTACCCTACCGGTGCACCTGGTCCATGCAACCAGTTTTTAGTGGAGTCCGAGTTGCTCATTTACTTTTGTTACTTTGTATGTATGATTTTAGTTACTTTATGTTCTTTTTTGTGTATGTCTGTTTTCCATGTCTGGTCTGTCCCTGGATTACATTCTTTTGATTACCGCTATAACCTTGGTTCCCTTGATTACTCTTTCATGAATATGACCCTGGATTGTTACCCTATTTGGAATTTCGGTAGTATTGATTATTTGGATTATTGGATATTTAATTGGTAGAAAGTTACACGCACTTTTGGAGGGAAATCCTTTTCTTCTTGTGGTCAATCTCTATACATTTGAAATCTCAAATGGCATTTTTGTAACTCAGTAAAAACTATTGGAATATCTTGGAATATTAATTTTGATGGAAGTCTGATTGTCCACTTTATGCCTAAGTCACCATTTTTAACTCCTTCTACTTTAAAAGGTATTTATTAGTAATAATCTTGCTAACTGTCCCAAAAATAACATTTTGAGTGATTTGAGCTGAATGAATGGATGACTGACTTATAAACTTATAAAACTATAAAATAATATAAGAATAAAATTCAATAAAATGATAAATGATATAATATAAATCAGTAATGAATATAAAGTCTAAATTATCAAAATATTATTTTGATAAAACATAAAAATTTTATAAAGTTGATTTAGCAATTGTTGTATTTGTGTTATGCGTTACATGCAATTGTGTGTATTTTGATGCACAATAGTTATTATCGTATTTTTGTATTCAGATGTAACCATGACACTGCTAATGTTATTGCACAGCGTATTGTAATGAGTTGATATACTGGGAAACTGACCTTTGCACCTAAGTGTGAGGTAAGGAAGTGTTACATTTTTATGAAGTTTGGTTAACTAATGTTAGTAACTATTAAGCTTATTTTTAACTGATTTTTGTTGCCTATTTAGACATTTCATGCTAAATTAATTTTTGCATTTCATTCTGTTTAAAACATATATAGATGTGGAATATTGTACATGAGATTCATGCACAACAGACAAATACATAAGAAAATGCATTATATGAGAACTATCATATTGCCTAATGAAGGTGTAATGTTATTATATTATAACTATTTTATTTTAGTTAATTGCCTGATATAATGTATCTATGCTATCAGGGTTATCTGTCTTTACCCAAGTCTTATGAATTTATGTATTGTTATTTGTTTATCCATATAACTGCAATAAATATTGGAACCTAACGATTTGATGTGGTTTATTTCTTCCCGGAGAACTGGCCGGACAACATTTCTAAATACTTACTTAATTCCTGATTCTGCAAGAGCAACTCGTTCGACTCCTCCCGTTGGAATTGGCAAGCATGTCAGCTTAAAAATGTGGTAACCTCCTAATATCTTATGTGAAATTGGTGTTGAAGATACGTCCTTCCCTACTTCATCAAAGACTTTAATAGTCACTATTCTTGCTTCATTGATGCTAGCGGGATCTGATGTTTTCTTTAAAATGTAAAGCATATCAAGTCAATCCATAAGTTTGTTAAGCAACTACAATAACTGAGTTTATTAGATACTAATTTAGTACAGATAAATAGTGTCACGTTTTGTTGACAATGTCTGTCTTATTTGATAATTGACTCACAATATTTTCGAACTTTTCATTCTTAGAAAAATGGTGTTTTTCGTATATATATAATTCTAGTATTTTTTGGAGTTCAAAATGTAAGAATGGGCGGACAGTATGTCTACCATATTCGACTTTAATAAAAAGAAGAAAAGATTGGCTAGGTATAGGTTCACAATTGGTCATAATAATTGGACATTTTCTGTCTGCTGAAACAAAGCTCAAATCACATCTAAACATTCCAATCATATTTCAACTAGTTGCATTGCTTTGTGTGCGTAATTAGTCACTGATGCCTGTGATATTCATACTTTCAAACAATGCACAATAAAGTGCAGTAAATTGAGATATTGACTTAGTTTTAGAAATGAGGGAAATAATATTGTTACATGTAAAAAGAATACATTGATATTACACCTAGGTGTTCTTTGCTCACTGAACCAAAACTGAAATGTACATTTTAATAAAAGTCTTTTGAATTATGTGCTAATATATTTATTTTGTTTTTGTTCTTTTGTAAATTCTAATTAATGGTCAAAGCAAGTAGTTTTTATGTGATTTCACTTGAACATGAAATAGTTTAACAAATATCACACGCAGTTTATGTTGTTTTTACCTTAAATCTTTCAAAGTTTAAAAGTTACGAGCTACCTTCCTATTTAAGATATCATTATTTATGTCTTTGATTGAACATTTTCATCATAATTAATTCAAATTAAAAATGTCCCGCTTATATTTGTTACAACATAAATTGAGTTGCATAAATTGACAGCATATAAATCAAGTTGTGACAGATATTCATTTTCTTTTAAGATTAAACATTATCCTTTTAGGGGAAATGGAGGTCCAAATTAACTATGAAACAAGTTCGTGTAAACCTTTTATATAAAAAAAACGAAAAAAACATTTCCTTTCTCACCAGTTAAGAGCAACCAAGGGAACCAAGATACTAACGAAAATCGGAAGAAATTATTCAAAGGATAAGGACAAGACATTGCTAAAATGCATAAAAAAGAGCATGAACGAATGCAAATAAAAGGCATATCAAAACAGAAGTAAATGAACAAACTGGTCTCCTCTGTCTCCTCTAAAAAGCGAGGGCAGGGACGAAGTGTACCAGTGGGGTAGGTGTTCTCTGTTTTTTTCTCTAATTTTCGAAAAACACTCACTGAGTTGCTCTTAAGATAAAGAGAAAAAGAAAACTTGTACACTGTGAGCAAATCAGTTATCATTGTACAGCTTGAAACACCATAACTATCCACGAACTTATGATTGCGACCATAAATCTTCTGTAATGATGAATTTAATCTTGAAGCAACACAAGCCTGGTCCGGAAGTCTAATTGTTAGAAGTCTTTCGTGGAACAAAACGCATGGACATACTGGTATAACGTTTTATAGCAGGCAATATTTAGCTACATCGAGAGCGTTGAAAATTGATATAGCATTAACACTTATTCACCCACTTAGAATCCTCATACGTTTCAAGATTAAAGACCTTGCAGCTTTAAACCACTTTGACAGCAAATCAAGGCCTTCATTTTCTTGTTTTATAAATCTTATTGCGAAATCCTTCTAAGCAGTCTTACGAATTTAAATATTATTATTCCAATCCATGAAGCTGGGTTCACGTTACCTGGGAGTATAGTTAGGATTTATCGGAGAGATTAGTTTCCTATGATGTCTTAATCTCCCGTAATAACGTGGCAGTAAGAATCATATTTTAAATTAAAAAAAATGAATAATGATACGTGATGATAAGCTCAGTATCTGAGTTATTTTAAAGTGTAAATTCACAATTACATTCATATTTTAATTACTTATCTTAAAAATTGCATTGTGTGCATACTAAATCACTGATGCTTGTGATTGTCATGCTTTCAAATAATGCACAATAAAGTGCAGTAGATTGAGATATTAACTGTTAGTTTTAGGAATGAAGGAAATAATATTGTAACATGTAAAATCCAGCTGAGCAGCCATACGAGGTTAAATATTCTTATTCTAATTCATGAAGCGTAGTTAACGGTACTTGGGAGCTTAGTAAGGATTTTTCGGAAGTATTCGTTTCCTATGGTCTTAATTTCCCGTAATAACGTGGCCGGAAATAATACTGTTACATGCAAAATCCTTCTAAGCAGCCATACGAGATTAAATATGCTTATTCCAATTCATTAAGCGTGGTTCACAGTACTTGGGAGCTAAATAAAAAAAAAATACGAGAGATTCGTTTTCTATGATACCTTAATCTCCCGTAATAACGTGCCCGGAAGGATCATATTAGAACTGTAGCATATAGGCTTCTGAAACAGGGTTATGTTGCTTCAAGATTGAAGTCATCACCGCAGAAGTTTTATGGTCGTCATCATGAACTCGTGGATCGTTATGGTGTTTCCATCTGCACCATGAAAACTGATTTATTCAAAGGGTCATAGTTTTCCTTTCTTCGTTTGTCTACCCCGGACTTAACTTTTTATGAGCAACTCGGTGGGTGTTTCTAGAAAAGCAGAGGACGCTTACCCAATCAGTGCACCTGGTCCATGCTCCCAGTTTTTAGTGAAGTCCGAGTTGCTCCCTTGCTTTTGTTACTTTGTATATATGATTTAGTTACTTTTTTTTCTTTGTTGTGCATGTCTGTTTTCCATGTCTGGTCTTTGTACCTGGATTACAATCTTTTAATTACTGCTATAACCTTGGTTTTCTTGATTATTCTTTCACACCGCTGGGCTGATACCTCTGCTGGTGGATTTGTCCCCGAAGGTATCATCAAGCCAGTAATATAATTTTTGAATTAGCCAGCACTCCACAGTTAAGTTTCGCACTTTTGGCTAGAGATGAAAAATGACATTAATGGAAACCGGTTGTTGCTATAGTGATTAAAAATGAAAAATCTTTTGTTGATAAAACATTTTCTGAAAAAGGGGACTTTTCAAAGTATTTTGCAATGTTTTATATATTTTCAATAATGAAGGGGCTTTTTTTCAATGACAATTTGACTTCATTGTGAAAGTGAAAGTAAGTCAATTTTTTACCATGCTAAATTTAATAAGTGGATTACAAAGAGAAATAGCTCAAAATCTAACCGGCGATGCCAATATGAGCAAGGGATTTTCGAAGGGAAAAGTCTGTACATTTTCAGGATATGAAATAGTTATTTAAGATATTTTGCGGGAAATTTGATATTTTTAAACCTGATTTTATGTACTTTTTATGCAAATTTGCGCATATTTTGCATGGTTTCTATGGTAGCCCTATTTGCTGTGGGTATTTTTTCCAGAAAATTTTCACTGTACCCTGAAGGCCTTTGTTTGAGCTATTTCTAGACATATAGATTTACAGATGCTTGACATTTTTTTAAATTGATAAATGTTACAAAGCATCAGATTACAAGACCAAAATCAGGCAGTTCTACAATAATGTGGAGTGTTGTCTTAATGGTTTTAACAAGAGGAATGAAAGGAAAACTGGCTCGGACGTCGCCCAGTATAAAGAGGTCCGAATCTGACAGCAGATCGGACACACTGTTGTCTTGTAAGAATGTGGTGTCCCCAGATGGGAATCTTAGCACGCTCACATCTGGTATGGAAAGTGCCCTGACCAATTGAACAAAAATTACCCCCAATCACACGTTCAGTCTGCAGACCATTTACTCCAGTACAAAATTTCTGACTATTTCAAAATTATTAAACCATGTTCCATCACTTTAAATGATATATTTGACTTCAACGATGACGAAGCACATTGTACCATTTCGAAATGTGGTGTAAAAAGTTGCCAAACATGCAATATTCTTATGACAGACTCTTACTTCTCCAGTTCCCTTACAAACAAAACCTTGTATACAAAAGGTCATTATGACTTAAATTGCAAATCAACTAACTTAATATATGGATTTGAATCCAACTCATGTGGTTTAGTACATGTCGGAGAAACACAAGAACGATTAAACAAAAGAATGTGCGGTCATCGTTTTGGAATTAATCAACAAAAATATTCAATCCTTTCTACGAAAGTTCGTATTTTAGAAAAAAAATACCATGCTACGAACAGTCCCGTTCTAAGTAAAAACTCTCGTGGGGAAAGAAATGAGTACTGCAATACCTTACGGATGCAATGACAATATCAAAAGTATAGGAAACCTTTCAAGCAAATGTAACAATAGCATAAATGTGATGAATTTGTTTGACAAAAATCCAGGACGGGAAAGGAATCATGGCCATTGCCTATACATCACCTAATGTACATGATGTCTCCATAAATGTTCTCCTTCTTTTCATGCAAAAACCTCTTAGACTTCATCACATTAGAACCAAATTTTATTCTATACATCTCACTCTACTACACTCCCTTTAGAAAACAAGCCTTGAACTCCTGCTTCTGACCCTACCTCATCATTATACAGACTTGTTGTCATCATTTTGGATATTGGTTTTCACAGACGTTTTAAACAAGTTTGTGTGAAAAGTCAAGATGAAGAAAAACGATCATTTTTTTCCACTACCGTTTGTCAATAAAGGTATAGATGTAATTAATTTGGCTAACATACTCCATCACAAAAATGTTACCAACAAAATGCCCTTATATTTCAAAAACAAATCCATACCAACAATTTCATATTCCTATACTTCAACCATTACATCAAAAATTTTCAATTATAAAAGGCTATTGCAGAACCTAGAGATTGAGGACTTCAACGCTAAACCACCTGACTGTTCTTGCAAAAACTCTCCATTCAGGGGAGATTTAACCATCATCGAAAACAAATCTCTGCGTAATATCCTTTCTAAAGGTTCCAAGTTCCGTGACCCAAGCTCCATAAATTGGAATTATAACTTTAAAGTTCTTATGGATGCCGTAGAGGACTATGCAAGAAAAGGGGTAAAACGAGAACAAAGACGTTGATTCCCTGTCAGAGTGGTTAAAGGACGAGAGGTCTTTAATTTTGAAACGAATGAAAGTTTTAAGTAGGTCAATGAGTGCCAAGGCTACATCTGTTTTCAAAGACCCCAATGTAACAAAACATTGTCTACTATACATGACAAATATGTTGTCGTACCAGCAGACAAAGCGCAAAACATCATTGTGTTTGTCTGCAAAACGATTTACATTCAATGTTTATTATCAGAGGTAGACAGTGATAAGACCTATACTGCTACCACACTCCAAAGAAGAGATTATGTTAAACCATAAATCTGTGCTGTCCTCTTTTGGTCTCTCTACAAAGAGTAATCAAGAGAACCAAGAATATAGGTTACAAAGGACGATGATTGTGATTTACCGTCTATGTCCTGGATTCTTAAACTCCACAAGAATCCATACAAACAACGTTTCATAGCTAGATCTGCAAAACGTACCACCAAACCTCTTTCAACTTCTATAATCACAACTGTAAAAGAGAGTCTGCAGTCCTACAACAACACTTGTTACTCCCGTAGCAGTATCAATTTAATGAGGATCCTGACAAATTCGGAAGATCTTTTGGAGACAATCAGTTCAAGACTATTATCTGAATATAATAGCATTAAAACCTATGATTTCTTCAACACTGTATACTATAACCCATACTCAGTTAAAATCCCGACTTAAAAACAATATACATCGTTGAGACGTTTGTATACTCGTTCCGCTGTGATATCTATGGCTGCACAAAGTTCAGCACTTCACAACATTAGTGGTCTACGGCGCTGGACTTTGTGCAGGCAGTGTTGCCAATAGATGTCACAGCGGTGCGAGTTCGAGTCCCGCGCAGGAACGACCAAAAATTTGCATCATTTTAATATCATTGGGAATTTTTCAGACCCTTCTATACGTTTACATATCATCCCTGTATCAATTTGATCGGAGGGAGCAGTGTAGCGAACAGAGTCGTCACATTCTGAGACGAATATATATATATATATGTACATTTGATATAACAGGTTGGAAGTCCGTTTTTTTCATATCCCTAGCCAAGTCAGTTAAGACAATCGCTAGCACTACTGGAGTAATGTATAGACCATCCCTTTAGGCCTAAAAATGTTTCGAGTCGCCCCACTGATCCTCCTTCAGACCTCTTACTCATAAGTTTTTATTTGAAAAAAAACCTATTAATTCTGCCGATTGTCTTTTAGAAAAAAGAAGAAAATTGAAAACACACATGCCATGAGTGTTCTGTTGGTCGTGGATAATCCCTTTTTGGCACACGAGATATTGTTTGTTTTTACTACCTCTGTCAAAACAAAAAATACATATCCGTTACATGTTTAGTCTTTGCATATTTGGTTTTTAATGTATCTTTATGACTTATTTCCTTTCAAAAATATTAACTGAAAATAAAACTTCCTACCTACCGACCGTATACAATTTTAGAATATTACTCGGGAACATAACATTATTTTTTTCGGCTTTGGAAATGTCTCATCATTTGATTGGCATGCACCAATATCTGTCTTACATGCAATGGAAAGTGTTGATTTTATCGAAAAGTGTTTTGCTGGGTCAAAAATCCAGCAAATGCTGCTGTAGACCATACAACGCTGTATAACGCGTGCATATTACAAATCGAATTACTAGGTCATCGATCGACATTAAATCACGTGATAATGCATTAGTTTTAAAGAATTGAATGAATGAACGTGGTCACATGACAACTAATTTCCCCGAATACACAATGACCCACATTCACGAGTTTGACTATGCCCTGGGACTTTGTAAACACTTTGAGGCTTTACACCGTCTGTGAGAAACCCCCAAACGATTGCCAAGGACGTAAAAAAAATATCCAGTCCGTCATGCATTACACATATGAGTGCAAACCTGTCTATTCGTATTGAGTATATACGTTAGCATGAAAACAAAAATTAAACCAAGCATACCAACAGTCAGCTGATTGTCAGCGTCACTCATATCGTGCAAATGATTTGCTAACATTGTGTAACGAAATATTTTTTTGGGATTTTAGTGGTTTAAATCCATAAAGACAGTCGAATTATCTCCTAGATGCAACAATGTTCTAGCTTTGTAATGAACGAACTATAATGTTATTTAATTTGATAAACGGCCAACGGCCGCACATCATAAATCGAGATTTGAGTATTGAAAACAAATGTGAGTGTCTAATAATTTAAACAAAAACATTTCATCAATAAGATTTAAAAATGCTCTTAATTTTAACCCGCTAATCTCCTTTTGAATACTAGTACTAAAGTGTACAATAAAGTTTTTATATCTGAATATTCATATCCATGCAGATAAAAGTTTCTAAACATATAACGTGTAAGGTAATGCATTTATTACGCCTTATTCTCCAAAATCGGGAAGAATAATTTTATTGGCATGAAATCTTGATTTTTTACGAATTCTAAATCAAAATGTATTCAGCTAATTATAACTCCTTCGATTTATTTTAATTATTTTTGCTCGTTGTTAGCTAAAGATTATACTGTTTGTTCCTCTTTTTAAGTATGTAACTGTTATTTTAAATGATTCCGGTAACTATAACATCTTTATTGGAAATGAAAATCATCGGCCATTTCCGCTCAACTAAAATAATTATATACTAGTGCAGACCATACAAGTATATATTTTTCGCCCAAAATGTAACGACTTAAGTTACACATTAATTAAGTTACACGAACTTGGTTATATTCAGTACAATATAACAATATACATTATAACATATATTGATTGCAGTGTAAAGGTGGCATATATATATATATATCGGTGCTATTTTTCCTTCGCCCAGTCATAAGTCATTCGCCCAGTCTACTCTACATTCATATCTACAAAACTCCACAAAATACCCTGTGAAAAACACGTTTTAAACGTTTTGAAAAATTCGAAAGATCTTCTCGAAACCCTCAATTCAAGATTATTGTCAGAATACAATAGCATTGAAATCTACGATATTTTAACTTTCAATACTTCTATTCCCGATATTCAGTTAAAATACCGTTTGAAAAACTTTATACATCGTTGTGACTCTTAAAAAAAAACGGTGTACACCTAGATACAAATGTAGTTCTTGGTAGAGATTCCCCATACTTTATAAAAAATACAATTCCACATCATCTTTCAAACATACAGAAGAAGGAATTTTTGAAATGCTGGACTTCTATCGACACCATATTTGTCTAGAAATTTTAGCTAGATCATTTAATCTCAGTTTCCGCTATAAGGATGACGAATTATCGTTAATCAATCCTAGTTTTAGGGATTTTATACATCGCATCTATCTCAAAGACCTAAAGAAGCTAATGACACTGTGAAATCAGCCTACATTTTGTAACTGGTGGTAAAGGAAAACTATTGACCATACTATACGAAAATCGCAATGGCTTTGCATTCCGTATTGTCAACTTTCCTTTCATATGTCGTAACATCCCTTCAGCACATGCGTATTGAGTTTTCATATCACAACTCATGCGTAATGCCAGAACTATGCAGACTGTGAACTAAAGTGTTAAATTAATTTTAATAGATAAAAGGCAAGGCGATTGCTTTTGTTTATATGTAATGTTAAAAATTCTGTCAAAGAATAAACTTTCCATGTCAGATTTAACATGATGCAAATCAAAGATGATTACAATAAATTATAGCAGAATACTGATATGTTTCAACTTACATGCAGGCATTCATTGGAGATATGAAAGTTTCCGTAGTGGCCTTTCTGTCTTTCAATAGTACAGTTATTTGTTTGATTAGTTCCATAATATTCTACAATGCCTTGAACTCCGCGAAAAGTGACAGATAGGTCTTCATTACATGCTGCAAAATGTTTGTTATATTATGACGTTATTTTTCGATATTGTAATGAAAAAAAAAAGAAAATACATCTGGCTTGAAGGTTAACAACTAACTACTAGTCTCCAGAAGTTTATGGTTGTCATCATGAACTCGTGGATCGTTACGGTGTATCCATCTGCACCATGGTTTGTTCAACGTGTCATAATTTTCCTATTCTCTTTCGTCTACCCTGGAGTTGAATTTTAATGAGCAACTTGGCGGGTGTTTCTAGAAAAGCAGAGAACGCTTACTCTACCGGTGCACCTGGTCCATGCTCTCAGTTTTTAGTCTAGTCCCAGTTGCTCATTTCCTTTTATACTTTGTATGTATGATTTTAGTTATTCTATGTTCTTTGTCTGTTTTCCATGTCTGGTCTTTGTCCTTGGATTACATTCTTTTGATTATCGCTATAACCTTGGTTTTTCTTGATTACTCTTCCTCAGAATCTTCTATCAAGTATCATGTAAATGGCCTTAATAGGCAGGTGGTTTGATTATGATAGTTTCCGGTAAAGTAGAAATATCAATAATATTTTCTTGTATAAACCAGTATGGAATTCAGTTTGACGCGTTCTATGAAAATAACAAACTTAAATATATTTTGTCGTTTTTTTATTGACTTGTTTCCTCAACAGTTTTTCTGTTATATAAATGTTATTTCATACAATACAAAGACAAAATTATACAGCAAGCCAACTTGATTTATTACCATGTGCTAGCTTTTCGTACTTTGTAATAACGAGTCGCGGTATGAACGAAGCATTTCAGTATATTTAAAGGAACTCAGATGTCAATCCACAAACAGGTCGATATTATAATTTGATCATCAAGATGACAACATGGTATTGTTTCCTGGTAATGAAAGGCGATGATATATATTTTTTATATGTTGGTTGTCTTTTTTTTGTACATGACATAGGATTATTTTAATTCCATAATAGTCATTCGATAAGGCTCCTTTTTATTCGAAAATATTGTCAATGATTCTCCTTATTTATTCTACAAAGTAGTGTATACTATCAAACTACACTTTATGTATTGTAGACTAATACAGATCTAGAAATACAGTGCCATGTATTATATATGGACATGTTGCGAGGAGAAAACATTGCCTACAAAGTTAAAAAGTGTTTCGAATATTAAACATTTATTGCATTTGCGTCAAAAGAAATATTAATTCAAACTACAGCATGCAAGAAAAGAATTTTTATTATACTCCAGTTTATTGCTATCAAGAAGAATATTTGCATAAAGATGTAACTATTAAATTTGAAAATAATAAAACTTAATAAATGCACAGTACTTGATGACAAAAAAATGACAGCTAATTTCAATTTAAATGTATTTTGATGATTTGACAATACTACACCACGATGAGTAACACAATTACTACATAAAGTTAAAATACAAACTCACAATACGTGTAATGTGGATGAAAATTTGGCCCCACTCTTTCCAAGTGCGTCCTATCTAACTTTTCATCTGTAGTGGTTTCTGTACTATACACTGAAACATTGTTACCCGTGTTACTGTCACTACCATTTGCACCTACTCTCTCCCTCAATTCCAGAAAAGTAATTATCTGCAATATGTATATATCTAATTTTATAACATTACCTTTTTAATAGAAATAGTGCCAAAATATCAAAGAAAATTAATTATTTGTCAACCCCAAATTATTCAATTTATTATGTTAATTGATGCTTTCAATATGATATAGCTAATCTTTAAAATATTATAAAAAAAGAACAAATAAGGTATATGATCAAACATACTTAGATACTGTAATCCCTTATTGTTAAATATAATTACACAACTCAAATAAATATTGCAAATTTCAATATGTTACATGTGTTTAAAGGAAAAACCTAATCAGCAGCATTAGTACTAAATACATGTACAAACATAGATCAAAATCCATATTACTCAAACATATGGAAATAAAAACCCATCGCGTTTAAGTTTTATATCTTTTGAGTTTGTGTATACTGTGAATTTCGGTAAATCATCCATGATATAAATCAGGTTGTCAATGAACGTTTTTATCTAAATTATTTAAAGGGATTTCTCCGATTCATATGGTTCATTCACACCGTACGAGCGAGGGATTAAAAAATTATAATTTCCCGCCCCCTGCCGGGAAAATAAAATGTCGCGTGAAGACTCCCTTGCTTACCACGCTTACAATGTTTACATTTGTAGTTAATATTATCAATATTAATATTGTTCAATTAATTACTTGTTTATCAACAACTGTTATTCATACTTGAAAATATTAGTTGGTAGTGTATCAACTAATGATAATGGTAGTGATATCGATGACTTGATGATTGGGTGGGAGGTCCTAGATGAGGTAATTGCTGTTGGGATTGTTTTGGGTATTTATGGTATTGTTTAATCTATTTTTATGGTTTTATTCATGGGAAAAACATATGCTCTCTCATTTCTTTGGGAATTAAAGGATTACTCCACTCTCGATAGTTAAATTTTATCTCGAGTGGAGAAATCATGTAATCCGTTCCAGACTTGAGGAGTATAAATATATAACTTCTATATATGTCATCGTTTTCAGACCGATTTGACCTGTAACAGTTTTGAAGAAATGAAATTTTTAACAGAGTCATCCGCTTATAGTACATCCGAACTCATACAAATTGACCAGGCGAAGTCTAGATGTCTTTCAAAACAGAGAAGCGGTACCATGTTAAAAAAATCGCTGATTAAGTGAAGATAACTCTGGATAATGATTTCTTTCATAGGGGCATCCTGTAAATGAGGTCTATTGATAGTCTAAATCTGGTAATGTGAGAAAACAGATAATTGAACATAAGAAAACATAATTATGATTATAGTTTTCACTACCCTGCTCAATTGAATTAAAAGCCATTTAAATTAAATGCTAATTTTGTTTGTTTTAATAACTAAATGGCTGAACGTACAAGTAAATATTGGTTACATATACTTTTAAAGGTAAAATCGGATGTAAGAACAATATGATTTAAGAATGTAATACATATTTTTCTAAATAAATTTATCTAATAACAGGCAATGTGCACTTATACAAATTGAAAAAAAATAAAAAGTATTAAGTGCTTTGGAATAAACGTTTGGCCATGCGATACGAATCAAATATGAAATGAATGAATAAGGTGTCGATCCTGTAGACTTTATTGAACAATTAAAACTCTTGTATGCAACAATTTAAGAATGACGAATAGATGTATATGTTGTTGGCGATGTTACTAAATACAAATGTTGTTTTGAGTTTAATGAATAATCTTGTTTCCAAACAATGACCTAAATCAGCAAACATATCCGTCTATTTGCAAGATAAAAAGTTATTTAAACGTTACAATTAATGAGTGTGTATGTCTTTTTCTTTGTCTATAGCAATTCCTCTCAGATCTTGTATTGGATGGATACAAGTGGACATGAAACTGCAAACTTGGATGGGGCGTTTTAGAAAAAGGACTTGTAGTGTATTTAAACATTATCCTTAGTTTTGAAGTACAATATATTGCTCATTAACAAGATCTGCTGATTTTACTTGTATGAGTATTTTACTTTCATATGTAGAAACATGCAGATTAATCTTAAGTTTGTCTTTGCTTATCACCATTGTTTCCCTCTTTATAATACTTACCTGCAATGCAGTGAAAAGTGCCTTCATTTTCGTTATTTAATTGAAACCTGAAAACCATTAGATATAAAAGAATGACAAGTGTCTTCAATTCAATAAAGGAAATGAATTTTATATGTATAAAAATATATCTTTTCAAAGATATTTTCCAAACTAATCACAGGGAAAAGGAACATATATGGTAAAACGCAACAAATGCATCATCGTATAACCCCTGTAAACCATATTCTTTGTTATATATTTTGTTAATATCGACACACTTTAAATTTAAAAATGAATCATGAACATGACATCCAAATACTTACACTCCAAATTTTAATAAAATATCACTTCTGAAACCTCAAGCACTCGTACTGACAGCACTGAAGTTTTTTGGCAAGTGAAACAGAACACTTATTTTGTCTACACAAATTCATTGTTCCCTTTATGTATATGCTTTTGGTAATTGACAGAAAAAAATAATATATGCAGAGATATTTTGTATCTAAAACAAATGTTAAGGGTTTAAAGGTTCTTATAAATACACAATGAAGACTATACATTAGAGCGATTTTTGTTTGTACTTATTGCTGATCATGTCTATCAAATTAATAAAAAAAAACGAAAACAAAAAACAAAAACAAAAAAACACACTCAAGACGAAAAAGCCGTATGAAATCAACTGATATGTTATACCCTATACATATATAATTGCATCTATTACAATAATTTTGAAATTAAACAAAAAAAAGCATCTACCTTTCTTTCTAATGTGATGTCAATGAAACTTAGGCAAGCATTTTCGTACGATTTTTCTACTTTTCATTTTGTGTAATTTATTTTTTTGGTTACTTTTTGTAATTATTATCGCGATTTTTGAAGCTGTTAATCTGTGTACGTTAAAAAATTAGGCTAATGAAGAGTGTTCTTACCACGGACATATTGACCTAAAATTCGATAGGTGTATTCTTCTATATGTTAAGCCTTTGTAGCTGTAATCAACATCAACTCAGACAATTCAAAACGAAATAGAAGTAAGAAAACTAGGAAACAAGTCCAATATGTAATATCTTTTTTCTTCATTTTTTAACCAATTAAACCAAATTCAATGATAAGATCAGTAGTTAAACGTAAATTGTGATATGTATTGAAATAAGAAATAGGAGATAGTTAAAGCAGCTTTAGCTGCTAAATCGTTCAGTTTTGATTCTACTGCATTTTGCTGATTCAATGAAATAAATTTGTAGTGATGCAATTGAAGCAATGAAAGTCGATAATACCTACAGAATATTTGAAAACGTTTTTTTAATCAAATAAGATTGATAGTTCTAATCCAGTTGTTTATCGCCATTACTTCCGAAAATTGCTGACGGAACGTTCACCTCGCTTAAAAATACTTTCACTTTGTTTAAAAAAAAGAATAACGGATACACAGGTAAGAGCATGGCTTGTTTTCATTACTTTACATATATTTCTAGATTACTTTTCAAATAAATAATGACAATTACTGACAAAATTTGTGCCTTATTGTATCACTATCCGTAAATTACAAAATAATCATTGTATTAACGTTATATTCGAACTTTCACGACTTGAGTCCGTCAAAGATACAGGTCTTCCTTGCCGTTGATTAACCACATTCGCTTTGCAATCAGATTTTTGTTAGAAATCGACCCTTACAGGACATGCTCGTATTAAGGTCACCAGAAATTACATGCATACGAATGTGATCTAGGTCGACTATTTCTCTTGCAAGACAATATATGTATCGACTCCAATAGTATGTATTTAATGCATTTTATTTGTGGATATCAAATGAAATGATACAAGAAAAGTACAATTTCGCAGAAATAATTCAAACGTAAGGCATATTTCAACAGAAACAAAAAAATACGAAAATGACAGCTAAAGCAGACTTAAAACTCGAAATGATGAGCATCTGATCTCAACTTTATCCCATGTTCAAAATTTTCAGTAATATTGTAGAAGTAAGATCAAAACATACATTAATAGAATGTTCATAAAAGAAACAAACAATATCGTAATTATTTATTTCCTTCAAGGTAGAATATGGAAGATCCTTCCATCTGTATGTGTATATAATCGAACAAAAAACATCATTGATTTTTTTTATCATCAAATCATTTTTCGATCTTGCAATGATAGTCGATGGTGGTAAGTTTATTTTATAAAAAGCATTTGTATGTAACAAAATTGTGAAAGTAAACGTAATATACTTACGCTTACATCAACCAAAGTATCTTTTTGTTTTCGACTTTTTAATCTGCAGCGGTTTCATAAATACCCAAATATTATCTAATCGTCTTGTTGATCGAGTAGAAGACCTTGCTGATTACAAAAACACACATTAAACATATTTCGATGCTTTTCATTTTGATATACGCGTACAATAAGTTCTATTATTGTCAATTTTATATTATTATAAATATATCTAAAAAAACTCATTTCAATTTCATCCCGGCTATGTCAAAGAATTTAGCAAGACAATAAATCGTTAAGGTAAACAGTTATCAAGTATTGTATAACATTTGACGGTTTTGTGGACTTTTTAATATCAAAATCAATTCAATTTTACTGATATTTGTTTATCCATTACTGTTTGTTCATGCATTAAAACACGAAAAAGACTCATGCACACGTCTGATCTCGAAAAGCAGCATGTTGAAGAAACGCCCATTTGAAAATAGAATGAAACTTCCTAAAGGGGCCAAATTAATGTTCCTCCAACAAACCCCCATTTGAAAATAAAATGAAACTTAAAGGAACCAAATTAAAGAACATCCAATGTGCGTTGATGAAGTATCCTGAAATGATTAAGAAGTACGTTTAAAGATGCCTTTTTCAATACAATGATCTGAAACCAAATTGCTTATTCGTGACAATTGTTTTGACAGGTTTTTATTGTTTCATTCCGATATACATCAAAATATAAAAATAAGAAATCCCTTCACTCCAGTTCAATTTGACAATTATGTACTTTAAAACTTGTACATGTTCAAAGCATAAATAAAATTGATAATAGTACGTTGGAAAAATATTATGAACCAAGTTGAATATTAATTTAATACAAAATCGTCGGGAATAGATATTAGCCCTGATAGCCGTCTTTAGCTAATTTATCTTTTGTACGAAGTTGCTGATGAGTTCGACCCAATAGAGAAAACTGAAACGTTCTGAAGGAAAAAGAAAGATACTATGTTCATTATTTTTCCTTCATTTTTTTTTACAAAATATACAACATGTCAGTTGTGTTAACGCTCCCATTCTTTATAAAAGGGTGTTTTGTCTTTGCATATTCATTTTTACAATACCTTTTAAAGTACATTTGTACATAAAAGTTTTATTTCTATTCACATACTACTATGATCTGGGACGGCCAGAGACCTTGATGATAATGACTTAATGACAATAATTCACAAGAATCTTTCGTATGGGGAATCATCAATTCATCCTTTTCGCTCTGGTTGAGTGTAAAGCAATTATTAAAATGTTTGTGTTACCGGGTATATTTTGACATACACATTTTATAACGTCTGTCCATACCTTAGTGAACATGTTTTGCGCAGTAGGTAAAAAACCGCAATGTCGTGATTGAAGGCCGAGTTATACTTTTGTTATCTGTTTAACGTATTATTAATAGCTTTGGGTTAATCTAATCTTAAAGCAAAAAAAAAAAAAAAAAAAAAAAAATTCTGATAACAGTTTTCATAAACATAAGCCTTGATTCTTTAAAAATAGATCACGATAATTTGAAGTATACGGATTGTAAATATTGTAACTGAAGGAGATGATGCATCCCTGTCCTACATGTACCACAGATTATACAACAAAATAACCAAAAAGCTTTTTTAAGCAATAGCATAGCCCTTTCACAATATACGTAACAGCATTTTATTAGGTGTTTGTTATTCTATTTGCTACATATACTGTATATGAATTGTTAAAATGTGTCCCCGTGTTTTCTCTAAAAAATGTCTATATATTGACAACATTTATAAAAAAAAAATGTGCAGCGAAATATATGAGTCTAAGGGAATTATAAATGCTAGGAGTCCCCAAATGACGTTACTTGAAATAACTTTCTGTCTTCTAAACTTTTAAAAGTGCTCTGCATACCTTTAGGAGAAATGAAATAAATAGAATTGTAAAATGATTTAGTTTGATGCTAATACATCTAAACTTTAATCCTTTCAGGACTTATATATTTTACTACTTAGTATCATCATGAATAATAATGTTAATTCATTCAGGCTGCGTCCGTCACCCTCGTTGCGATATTCCACATGATCTCGTCAGTATCAAATGGAAAAGAATAACTATTATTCTGTTTATTGAAATCCATTTTATATATTTGTAATCATTTTAATGTTTATTTTTTTACTACTCCTGTCGCGCATACAAAAGAAACAAAACTAGAACTACGACACTGTTCGTCCGTGATGTCATTTTCATTTAAAACTCGTAAGAAAGTGAATTGACGTTACCATCACTCTCAATACTATTTGAATATTTTAATAAATGATATTGATTGAAAAAAAGATAATCATGATATCAAAATCAAAGACCTTTGTCAAATTGGTATGGAAAACAAAAAATATCATATATTTAGCATTGATAGTTACATGTGGAAATAATTATAGCTGGTCGTGAAAATCAATGCAGTCTAATCTTTTGTTACTATAAAATTCTGAAGTCTACATATACACCAAATGAATGTGCAAAAGTAACAATTAAAATCTTTGTTTTTATCTGTTTGACGAATTTTAAAAAGACGACGTTCTCATCCCGAAAAATGTTAGTCGAAGGAAGAATTGAAATATATTATGGAAAAAGCAAAATAATGACAAACAAAAACAAAAGGAACAAACAACAAGACAAAAAAATAAGAACCTAAACCTTGTATCGTAACAAGTAGTACTTAACCACGAATTTTTATTTCTGTCTTTTATTTATATCTCAAGCTCTTGCACGATATAACCTTCGTGTTAACACCATCTTTCATAATTAGCATAGAAAATGTATGTTTCCAATGCACTATATGTTATCATAGATTTCTACAATATAATTATGAAAGCTTTTTCTCCTTTCAATTTCGAATCATGATAAAATGAAGATTGGCACTGTTCAATAAAAATGTTTGTCAATCTTTCATGAAAATGTTTTACAAACATTAAGTGTCAGTCCCTGTAAGAATCAGGCAGTGGATGAAACATGGTATGAAAAAACCCATCACTTTGAAATTGTAATTTCAAATAATCGCGCTAGAACTCTAACGCAAAGGCTTCTGGAACATGGTTATGTTGCTACAAGATTGAAGTCATCACTACAAAAGTTTTATGGTCGTTATGGTGTATCCATCTGCACCATGAAATCTGATTTATTCAACAGGTCATAGGTTTTCTTTTCCTCGTTTGTCTACCCTGGACTTGACTTTTATGAGCAACTCGGCGGTTGTTTCTAGAAAAGCAGAGGACGCTTACCCTACCGGTGCACCAGGTCCATGCTCCCAGTTTAAGTGGAGTTGCTCGTTTGCTTTTGTTACTTTGTATGTATGATTTTAGTTACTTTATGTTCTTTGTTGTGTATGTCTGTTTTCCATGTCTGGTCTTTGTCCCTGGATTACATTCTACTGATTACCGATATAACCTTTTTACCAAGAGGAATGAAAGGAAAACTGACTCGGACGTCACCCAGTATAAAAAGGTCCGAACCTGACGGCAGATCGGACACACTGTTGTCTTGTAAGAATGTGGTGTCCCCATATTGGAATCCTAGCTCGCTCACATCTGGTATGGAAAGTGCCCTGACCAATTCAAGAAAAAGTACACAATCAAACGTTCAGTCTGCAGACCATCAATTTCAGTACAAAATGTCTGACTATTACAAAATTATCAAACCATGATCCATCACTTTAAATGATATATTTAAATACAACGATGACGAACCTCATTGTACCATATCAAAATGTGGTATTAAAAATTGCAAAACATGCAACATTCTTATAACCGACACTTACTTCTCCAGTTCCCTTCCAAACAAAATCTTCCATATAAGAAGTCACGATGACTTAAGTTGCAAATCAACAAACTTAATATATGGATTTGAATGCAACTTAAGTGGTTTAGTATATGTCGGAGAAACACAAGAACGATTAAACAAAAGAATGTGTGGTCATCGCTCGGAAATTAACACCACCTAATTCCCGGCAGTTTATCAACACTTCAATCAACAAGATCATTCAATGCTTTCTATGAAAGTTCGTATTTTAGAAAAAAAAATTACCATCATACGAACAGTCCCGTTCTAAATAAAAACTATCGTATGGAAAAAGAGGAGTACAGGATATGCAGACTAGGTACCACAATACCTTACGGATGCAATGACAACATCAAAAGTATAGGAAACCTTCCATGCCAATATAAAAATAGCATAAATGTGATGAATTTATTTGACAAATATCCAAGACGAGAAAGGAGTCATGGCCATCGTCACTATACCTTACCTAAGTTACATGATGGTCTCTCTCCTTTCATACAAAAACTTCTTGAACTTCATTACAATAGAACCAAACTTTATTCTATACCTCTCAATCTACTAGACTCCCTTTACAAAACAAGTCTTGACACTCCTGTTTCTGACCACACCTCATCATTATACAGACTTGTTGTCATCATTTTGGGTATTGGTTTCCATAGACTCTTTACACCAGTTTGTGTGAAAAGTCAAGATGAAGAAATTTTTCATCATTTTTTTCACTGCCGTTTGTCAACAAAGATATAGATACAATTAATTTGGCTAACATTCTCCATCACAAAAACGTTACCAACAAAATTCCCCAATATTTCAAAGACAGATCTATACCAATTATTTCATATTCCTATACTTCACCCATTGCATCCAAAATTTTTAATCATAAAAGACTATTGCAAAACCTCGAGATTGAGGACTTCAAGACTAAACCACCTGACTGTTCTTGCAAAAACCCTTCAAATATGGTCCTGCTGGTCAAGTCGTTACGGGAGATGTAACCATAATCGAAAACGAATCTCTGCGTAATATCCTTTTTAAAGGTCCCAAATACCGAGAACCACGCTCCATATACTAGAATTATAACTTTAAAGTTCTTATGGATGCCGTTGACGACTATTTGAGAAAATGAATAAAACGAGAACAAGAAGACATTGATTCTCTGTCAGAGTGGTTAAAGGCCGTGAGGTCTTTAATTTTGAAACGAATGATATTTTTTAATAGGTCAATGAGTGCCAAGGCTACATCAGTTTTCAAAGACCCTGATGTAGCAAAAACATTGTCTACTATACATGACAAATATGTTGTCGTACCAGCAGAAAAAGCCTAAAACAACATTGTTTTTGTCTGCCAAATGTTTTACATCAAATGTTTATTATCAGAGATAGACGTAGAAAATAATAGCAGTGATAAGACCTATACTGCTACCACACTCTCCAAAGAAGAGATTGTGGAAAACAATAAACCTGTGCTATCCGTTTTGGTCTCTCTACCACGGACGATGATTGTGATTTACCGTCTATGTACTGGATTCCAAAACTCGACAAGAATCCATACAAATAACATTTCATAGTTGGATCTGCAAAATGTACCACCAAACCTCTTTCAAAACTTTTAAATTCTATGCTTACAACTGTCAAAGAGGGTCTGCAGTCCTACCACAACACTTGTTACTCCCGTGGTGGTATTAATTCAATGTGGATCCTGAAAAATTCGAAAGATCTTTTGAAGACAATCAGTTCAGGACTATTATTTGAATATAATAGGATTAAAACCTATGATTTTTCAACACTGTATACTTCTATTACCCATACTCAGTTAAAATCCCGACTTAAAAACATTATACATCGTTGTTTTTTTTTCAAAGAAGATAATACACCTAGATACAAAAATATAGTTCTTGGTAGAGATTCCTCATACTTTGTAAGAAATAATTCCAAATCATCTTCCAAATATAAAGAGAAAGATGTTTACACAATGCTGGAATTTTTGATCGACAACATATTTGTCCAGTGTGTGGACGTATTTTTTCAGCAAATGTTCGGCATTCGTAAATTCGGGGATTTGATACATCGCATCTACCCCAAAGAACTTGAGATAAAGGATACTACAGACACTGTGAAGTCAGCCTCATATCTTGACTTAAACTTAAAAATCGATGGTAAAGGAAAACTATTGACAAAACTGTACGATAAGCGTGATGACTTTTCATGCAGAATTGTCAACTTTCCTTTCATCTGTGGCAACATGCCTTCAGCACCTGCGCATGGAGTATTCACAACTCATGCTAAAGCTTGCGAAACTACGAAGGCTTTTTGTATTGCGATAGAAATCTAACAAATAGGCTTCTGGAACATGATTGAAGTCATCACTAGTTTTATGGTCGTCATCATGAACTCGTGGATCATTATGGTGTATCCATCTGCACCATGAAAGCTGATTTATTAAACGGGTCATAGTTTTTCCTTTCCTCGTTTGTCTATCCTGGACTTGACTTTTATGTTTCTAGAAAAGGAGAGGACGCTTAACTTACCGGTGCACTTGCTCCATGCTCCCAGATTTTAGTGGAGTCCGAGTTGCTCATTTGCTTTTGTTAATTTTTATGTATGATTTTAATTACTTATTGTTTTTTGTTATGTATGTCTGTTTTCCATGTCTGGTCTTTGTCCTTGGATTACATTCTTTTGATTACCGCTATAACCTTGGTTCTCTTGATTACTCATTGACTATTTGCACCATCAGAATCAAGAACATAGACAATTTGGCATACCATGTTGGTAAATTGAGTTATAATTTCATTGAAATGCACTGAAAACGTATATTTCAAGCGTAGATAACTCTGCTAAAAACTTCATTTTTCGAACGATCTATTGAAAAACATCTTAGCAAATCCATTGATGTAGTGACCAAATGGTTGTATTTTTAAACTGAGAAGTATCCTTGAGTGGTCAGGTTTGAGGGTGTTTTGACATGCATGTTTCAGATATTTCCCATTTTGCCTGATTTATACAAATACTTACACTTAATCGTCTTCTTCAAGAACCATTCGTTGAAATCCTGCAGTCTGGAATTATACACATTTAATTATTGCACCAAAAACAAATGAGTTAAGTGCAACACCAACATTTTAATGGAAGTTCACCTACGCTTCCCGCTGCGTTTGATATCATCCTATCTTTAGGTGCCCTCGAAACTGTTTTGATTCTACGTAAATCTACCACAAACCTTCTACCGTTAGGTTTTAAAACTAATCTAACATCATAACGCACTAATAAATGTTAATTGATATATAACCGTAATTGTGTCTAAAAACGAGTTTCGTGTAAGTTATTGTGTGATGGTTGAAACAGGTAGATATTGCGTGTTTGACAAGGAATACTCCATGTGGAAGCAAAGTTTTTTTTCTCACTAATGCAACAAAAAGAGATGTAGAAAAAATCCTTCAGCAGCAGAATGGAAATGCCATTGTTATGAATCATTATTAATACAATACAGCGTTTACACTCTACACAGCCATAAAGTAGTATGTTACCGATAATAACTTACTTCCTCGCCTAAAAAAGCCTTGAAATATTGGAAAGCTTGAAAATGACAGACATATTTTGCGATTTTTTTCCAGATGAGTTTGTGAACAATGAGGTGTGTTTGTGTTCATCTTTAACATTTGACAGATTAAAGATTCGCCGCGTTTTTTTCTTTCTTTTGGCAAAGGATATTTACAAAAAAGACCATATATTAACAAAGGCTGCTTGTAAATACTATGTATTTTGTTTTACAATTCTTTTCACCCAAGGAGTCGATAAAAATATAATACTGTATAAAGGTGAAAGTGTCTAACAACGTCTGGGGTAATATCCCCAGATATTCAAAACATTTTCTTACTAAAAAGTGGCCTTAACATACAACCTATACTGGCGACAAAGTCCTTATAAGTTAATCCAAACATTACTAAAAAAACCAAAGCAAAAGCAAAAGTAAACAAAACAAATAAAAACAAGCTGTCGAACCACATTATTTACAAATAATTAACTTTACTCTTAAGGGGCGTTAAGCAAACACAATTATGTTTTCTTTTTACGAAAATATTTTCAATGTTTGTGAAAAATGAAACATATGTTAACTAAAATATGTCACAGACTTCAATGTCACTGACCGAGTAATATTCTTGTTATCTCTTATACGATTCTATCAATAGCTACTGTATACACATGTATCTAATCTAAAAGAGGAACTGAAAAAATGTGATAACTCTTTTCATAAAAAAAGTAGATTTCGATCATGTTCAAGGACAATAATAGTAGACAGCTAATGCGTCTAAAGTTTTTAAAACTGAACAGGTAATAGATAATAAATATTGTATAGAGCAAAAAATACATTTTTTCGTTTTTTTGCAAACCAATTTCCTCATTCAAAGCAATTTAACAAGAAATAATTTCGCTCTGATATTGAGAGTAGAATTAGATCATACACCAGTTTACTTCGCTGTGCTTGGTATTAGTCATGACAATTGATGTCAGTACAAGGGAATCGACATCTGTAACAAGGTTTCGGCATTTTGATTTTGGAGGTTAAATTTAAATGCTACACAACGAGAAATCACTTTATTTAAAGAATGATTTTTGTAAGATTACCTTGCGTTTTATAGTATTCTCGTTTTATCGTTATTATGGTATATACAGCTAAAATATAGTATCAAAAAGAAATCATATGACACTAAAAATCCTAAACGAGTACAAGCATAAATTTAAACACGTAAAAAAGAGGGTAAACGACCACTAATTATTCGTCCTTGATGTCAGTCCTAACATTAAGGTAAAATTATTTCAAACATTTGTGAAACAGAGTATTCAAGGGAACTAACACTCTTGCGAAAATTAAAAGAAAGTAACGCAGGGACAAAGACTAGGTCTGGAAAACAGACAAACACAACAAAGAACATGAAGTAACTTAAATAATACACAAAAGGACAAAAATAAATGAGCAACTCGGACTCCACTAAAACCTGGGAGCATGGACCAGGTGCTCTTTTAAAAACATCCTCCAAGTTGCTCATAAAAAGTCAAGTCCGGGGTAGACAAAAGAGGAAAGGAAATCTATGACCCGTTGAACAAAATTGTGCAGATGAATTCGTCAAACCGGACAGTTTTAGGCTCATGAGGTAAGAAAGACATCAAATTATTTTGAAGTCAGTAGTTCCAAAGACAAGATCACCACGATTTAACGATATAGAATTCACGGTCATAGGCTCAACATCATCTCATCTTCATTCACTTTGATTACTCTTTTCAGAATAATATTTCATGAAATTTTATTTTCGTTGCAAGGCGGGAGACATGGAATACTGCTTGTGTTTGTTTTGTTTATTTTGATAGACATGTCTTCAAACACTGTAAAAATTATATCACTTAGAAATCTTATTTCATAATACAATAGACTTCATAAATTTATTTTGTCCCCTCAACATATTTTACACTAGGTATTTTTTTGTTAGTGAATGTAGATATTTTCTTATCAGCAATACTGTATAAGTGTGAAATCTAGGCAATTTTAAATCACAATTAAACATGCGAATGTATGTTTGTATATGTGTGTTTGCGTGTTCCTGGAAAAGGTGTAAAACTAAAAGAAATAAAATAGTTGTACAGCTGATATATGCTTTTCCTTTATTGATATATTTTTATTTCCATACTCAAGGAGTGGGTGGTGTATTGAAATCATTTGTTTTGTCTAAATTTTGTCAAAATATTATCTTGGTTCCAAATTGAAAGATTGATTTGTGTAAGCGATTTTGTCAACGTTCTGTACAAGTGGGGTATATCTAACAGGTAACAGTATTGCCTTGCATATCCCTGAGCAGGTGTACGTCAAAACCTGGAGGTTATGAAAATATAGTGCATTTTCTTTTTGCCTCTCTATAAAGTAATGTTTTGTCAAAAGATATGGTCAATGACTTATAAAATAGAAGAAACATCACACTATATGATGAGAAACTTTTTAAAAGGAAATCCACATAATAACACAAAAATGTTACACTGAAAATGTTGGTTTGATGAAAGTGGAAGTAGAGAAAACGGCTATTCATAGTTCAAGACTACTTTTCTCTCCGATCTTCGTGGACTCACCCTACCTTCATTACGGGAAATTACTTTTTTACATGTCCTTAGAAATGCTACATAGCCGAAAGTTTTACTAAATCAATTTACATATTTTCTTTTTTTATAAATCCTAAAAAATATGCACTTCACTATAGAAGTCTACGAAAAAATTAATATGATACTGAGACCAACATCATAATGCGTGTAAATTCATGTTTTACGTCTTCCATGCATTGTTTTGTCTTCGCTTTCAACTCACATATGTTGGTGAAAAATGCAGTATTGATTGAATTATTTTCGCAGGAGTACAACAACTAAACCGAAGAATGTTTCTGCCATTTCTAACACAATTCCTAATCAGTATATATATATATATATATATATATATATATATATATAGAAAGGTCTGAAAAATTCCCAACGATGTTAGAACTGTCAAATATGCGATGCGAACTTTTGGTCGTTCCCTCCGCGGGACTCGAACTCGTACTGCTGTGACATCTATGGCAACACCGCCTGCACAAAGTCCAGCGCCCTAGACCACTCGGCCAGCTAGGCTATATAAAAATATAGCTTTCGCTGGCCGGGTCATTCCTCCTCGTAGGATTAATCTAGGGCTTTAACTTAGTACACGATGTATGGTGGTACGGGACAGTTCATTTAGATGTTAATATGTAGGATAGAGGATCAAATTAATGATGCATGTCACAACAAATCAATATTATTCAACGTCTCAGAATGTGACGACTCTATTTGCTACACTGCTCCATCGGATCAAATTGATGCAGGGAAGATATATAAACGTATAGAAAGGTCTGAAAAATTCCCAACGATGTTAGAACTGTCAAATTTGCGATGCAAATGTTTTGTCGTTCGCTCCGCGGGACTCGAACTCGTACTCTCGTACTGATGTGACATCTATGGCAACACCGCCTGCACGAAGTCCAGCGCCCTAGATATATATATATTTATATATCTTCCCTGCATCAATTTGATCCGATGGAGCAGTGTAGCAAATAGAGTCGTCACATTCTGAGACGTTGTATATATATATATATATATATATATATATATATATATATATATATATATATATATATAAGGAGTTTTCATAGACGTGTGAAACCGTTCGTTCTGTATTTCACCACGATATTGACTACACTCAGTCACACAAGATTAAGCAAGCAACAAACGCCTATATAACTCTAGTACAAAATTACTTCTTATCCATGACAAAATTAAAACTACATACAACATCAAATTATAAAAAAAAGTCTTCAAAGAATATATTGCTTGGTGAAACAAATTGTTTAGGTCCAGTAAAAAAGGAAATTTGCATACTAAAAACTATTACCATAAGTTAACAACTTACTACCTAGGCAACTTCTACCAATATCTTTAACGACTTATAGAATGTCAACCTTTTACAGTTATACTATGAAAAATATTACGTAATATGACTATCTTTCAGTGACATTAACTACCTTATCTTTTTTTTGAAAAAAATGTGTTCATTTTTTATATTACAAATTTTGGAATGATGGTAATAAAATAATTGAATTGGTAGTTAAAAATAACTTTATAGAGGATGTAAAGAAAAAAGTCTTAAACAAATAATCTGTATAATGTAAGATGGATTCTCCATATTGTACCATTTGACTACTAATAATGAATTAGTTTAATTTATTGGCTTTCTTTAGCCATTTTTCGACAAGGTTTGGAGGTGTTTTAAGGCTAACAATATCACTGTGATTGGAAGATTGGATTGCCTCACGAATTATATCAACCATGCTTTTTTTATTTTTATTTTTATTACCGAACCTGTAAAGAACTAATGAGGTTTCTTAAACAATTATGAACAACACATATGGGATTATCTCAGAAAAACCACATACCGTATTTTTGGCGGTTGCTATTGTTTACGATTGTGTACATATTATTTATCATATCTTTTGTGTTATACAGTATGAATTGCTTTACTGCAAAATATTTCATCGATTACTCTATACATTAAATCATCGTAACGTTATAAAGGAATTGATCTGACATTATCAAAATAACGTGAGGTAAAGAATCCAATCATCGGATACTTGGGATAAAAGTTCCCTTAACGATACAAGTTAAGAAAGCAAATCATACATTGAATAGTTTAACGATCTCGAGTATACATGACAAATGAATGAACAAAGGATCTCATGACAGAAGCATTATTGGCAACAAAGGAAAGTTTCGCCGTCAATCAGTTTCACTTTATAATATTCTTGCTATATTTTAAAATAACGGACGATATGATTTTCTTTGTAAGGTTTCTTCTATTAGTCATAAAACTTTATGCATTGTTGAATGGGGACGATTAAGGCCTTATAAAACCAGTTTAACCCCACCGCAGACATGCGCCTGTTCAACGTCAGGGGATGCCGATCATTCATGTGTCTTCATGTTGTTATTTGACTTATTAGTTTAAGAAGAAGTGTCATCACTCTGTTACCTTGGATTTCATTGCTTTTGTTGTCGGGACCTTTAATTGATTATTTAAAGATGTTTTCACACTTGTTGAAGACCTTTAGGTGTCCTCCGCAAGTATTCAATTTTCTTATAAAGGTTATACGGTGGTGTATTTGTTTCATTTCACTATATCTGTCCTTTTTCAAATGACTACTTAACTCACTAATATATATCATGGCTTGAACTGCTACTTATCATCTACATCAAAGGTTACACTTACATAATTTATCTAAATGTTTATCGTTTCAAACAAACCTTCAGTAAATGTTTTGCTAATAGATGACTATCTTATTTAATTGTATATCAATAGGATTTTCATCAGATTAGGAGACATAATCGACCACCTTATCAACTATACCAAAACAAAGATTTGCTTTGGATAAATTGAAAAATTGGTTTAATTCTATAAGGTTATTCTTGCGTTACATAGAATTGTGGATGCAACCAAAATTCAATTCTATCAGATTTAAGGTAATCTACTTCGTTTGTTCATCCTTAAAATTTGCTAAATTGGATTTAAAAAGTCGGCATTCATCTATTTTGTCATTTCATATGTCCATTTTGTTCATGACTGGTTTCCAGTATAACTTGAATTGGCTTGGCCGTTTTAAATGACACTTATAGTTGAGTGATTTATTGCTATATAGTAACAGTGGACTCAAAGTGAGTTGAGAATATGTGATCAAGTTATACTGCATTATATTCAGCTCTGTATCACGTAAATGTGATTGTTTTTCAAATCGCAGTTCCTGATATATAGATGACGTATTATCGTTAAACAAACTTAGTTAAGAAGATTCTATACATCGCATCTACCCAAAAGAACTTGAGATGAAGATACAGTCTCATACCTTGACCTACACTTAAACATCGATGGTAAAGGACAACTATTGACCAAACTACACGACAAACGCGATGATTTTCCATTCCGTATTGTCAAATTTCCTTTCAACTATGGCAAGCAACATCCCTTCAGCACCTGCGTATGGAGTTTTCATATCACAATTCATATGTTATGCCAGAGCTTAGAGTAACTTACCAGACTTTTTGTATCGCACTAGACTTCTCACAAAAAAGTCTCTCTGAAAAAGGGTTATATTCCTACTATATTTAGGTCATCACTACAGACGTTTTATGGTCGTCATCATGAGCTCGTGGATAGATTCGGTGTATCAATCTGCACCATGGAAACTGATTTGTTCAACGTAGTTTTCCTTTCCTTTTTTGTCTATCCTGGACTTGAATTTTATGAGCAAATCGGTGGGTGTTTCTAGAAGAGCTTACCTCACCGATGCTCCTGGTCGATGCTCCAAATTTTAGTGGAGTTCGAGTTGCTTATTTACTTTTTATTCATTATAACATATTATAATATCATAACCTTATGTCTTTTGATCGCAATAAAAGATGAACAGCAAGTTTATTGTAATACCACCTACTCTCGTAGTGGCATTAATCATATGTGGATACTTAAAAATTCTAAAGATTTTCGTCAAAACTAAAAATTCCGCAGTTTTTCGGAATTGAATTTCTGTCCAAACTTTTGACTTCTCAACTCTTTATACTACGATAACACACGACAAATTGGAATCTCGTGTGACAGGACTTATTCGTAAATATTTAGAGGTTTAAGAAATAATGTTGTTCTTGGTTACAAATCCACAAATTTTTCTAAAATATCCCTGAAGGGCAAAGTGTGCTACACGGAAAAGCAGCTTTGCGATAAGCTGGATTTCCTCATTGATAACATATTTGTCACATTTTGAGGAGCTATTTTCTAACAACAAGTTGGCATTCCAACGGATACTTTAATGCTTTTTAATCACCACTTGTATAGTCACACCGCAATAGAAGAGGGAGGTTTAGCGAGTTGTAAAACCTATATTCAACCTACTATTTCGTCCAAAGTACTTGTACCAAGTAAGGACCATTACGGTACCAGCTGCTCTGGTAGTGTAAGATATATTTTGCCAGATTAATTTTGGACTTGACTTGATTATGAATCAGATTAGTGTTCGGTAATGTTGTTGTTACCCATATTTATCTCATCATTATTTGGTTCCGTGATTATTTCTTCATTTTATACGCCAGTCAATCAGATTAGTGTTCGGTAATTTTGTTATTACCCTTATTGTTATTATTGTTATTTAAAGAGCCTGTTTAACGATTTAGTTGTATCATTGCTTTCTGTGCTTGGTTACTTTTCTTTACTTTGTATGTATTATTTTGGTTATTTTCGGTTCTTTGTTGTGTATGTCTGTTTTTCATTTCTAGTCTTTTCGCCCTGGATTACATTTTTTTTTATTTCCGATTTCCGGTTCCCTTAATTTTTTTATGCGTTTTATAATTATTTTAATATTGTGATTTGTGAGAAAAGTACTAAGTGTCAGTAATTCGAACGAATTACAGTGATAACAATTATATAATATTCAAATTTAGCTTCATCACAAGATGATGATATGATTCATACGATCATGGTTCACATCGAAAATTGAGATATCCTACTATACCTATGGAAACACAAGATAACCGATATTTCGGTTCAAGGATGCTAAATGAAACAAGTTAAAGTAACTTCAACATCAACGTAAGGTGTGTGATCGAATAAATCGGTTAAGGTATTAAACCTTCATTCGTTCGTTTACATATTTTTATATTATTATTATTTTCATTTATTTTTATCAAATGTACATTTTTCTCGAAGCAAAATGTAAAAGATTCGTAAATAAGTGCAGTATTATATTTGCCGAGAGATCACTTTTTAATGGTTTTCTAATGTTGTTACAAGTAACTACATATGTACAAAGATTTGGGAGATTTAACCATTATCGAAAACGTATCTCTGCGTAATATCCTTTCTAAAGGTCCCAACTACCGTGAACCACGCTCCATAAATTGAAATTGTAACTTTAAAGTTCTTATGGATGCCGTGGAGGACTATGCAAGAAAATAAATAAAACAAAAACAAGAAAACATTGATTCTCTGTCAGAGTGGTTAAAGGCCGTGAGGTCTTTAATTTTGAAACAAATGAAAGTTTTAAGTAGGTCAATGAGTGCCAAGGCTACATCAGTTTTCAAAGACCCTGATGTAGCAAAAACATTGTCTACTATACATGACAAATATGTTGTCGTACCAGCAGACAAAGCCCAAAACAACATTGTTTTTGTCTGCAAAACGTTTTACATCAAATGTTTATTATCAGAGGTAGACGTAGAAAATAATAGCAGTGATAAGACCTATACTGCTACCACTCTCTCCAAAGAGGAGATTGTGGAAAACAATAAATCTGTGCTATCCTTTTTTAGTCTCTCTACCACGGACGATGCTTGTGATTTACCGTCAATGTACTGGATTCCTATACTCCACAAGAATCCATACAAACAACGTTTCATAGCTGGATCTGCAAAATGTACCACCAAACCTCTTTCAAAACTTTTAACTTCTATACTCACAACTGTCAAAGAGGGTCTGCAGTCCTAACACAACACGTGTTACTCCCGTAGTGGTATTAATTAAATGTGGAAAAATTCGAAGGATCTTTTGGAGACGATCAGTTCAAGACTATTATCTGAATATAATAGCATTAAAACCTATGATTTTTCAACACTATATACTTCTATTCCCCATACTCAGCTAAATACTTAATAACATTATACATCTTTGTTTTTCCAAAAAGATAATACACCTAGATACAAATATATAGTTCTTGGTAGAGATTCCTCATACTTTGTAAGAAATAATTCCAAATAATCTTCCAAATATACAGAGGAAGATGTTTACAATTATATCATAATTTGTATTTGATTCTATTACATCAAACAGCAAACAGGTGTAATGCATAACTCCTAGTGGGTCGTATGTGAACAAATTATAATATATTAATGACGTTTAACAAATCGGGTATCAAAATGTTCTTCTCTCTTCCCAAACCTTAAGATTTCGACTTTCTGTCTTTAGAATGAGTCAATTTCTTAATATTTCAATTACACGTAAAGGCAATTAAATGGTCTTAAATTCCGCTTTAAAGTTTAAAACTTCCATTCAAATAAATATATCCTAATAGTATGAAATGCGTCCACTTTAGCTAAAACAAAAGGCTGTGCCGTACAAACGATGCGTCTTCGGTCAGCACATGCCGTATTTAAGAAGCTGTCCTGGAGAAAACCATGCAAAAACTCATTTTTTTGTCTAAAAGTCATTTTTCATTGACTGAAAATTTATGTTGGGTTGGAAGGTAGTAAGTTAAGATTCCCAAAAATGCTAATTATTCTTGTCAAACATTTTTCTATTTATAGTAAGAGTAATTTGTAAGCAACTACATATATTTTCTTTGTTGAAAAATTAAGTGTTGGAATGTTAAATACAAAATAATTTTGAAAAAAAGTAAGAACAACACTTCTTTAATTTTAACAAAGTCAGTTTTACAGTTTATTTTGAAAATTGGCACGCTGCCAAGTAAATAAATATTGTAGGGTTTTCTTCTGTTTTGGTTTGGGTAACTCGGAAGCATGAAGTAACGCTGAAAATTAATTATTGTTACTTTTAAAGTATCAGTGTTACTTTAAATTACGTATTTGTAAAAACTGGACTTTTTTACATTTTCTTAACTTTTTATGCACTTGAAAGAGAGGTATTTTTCGCAAATATTCGAAATTTGTTGAGCATTTTTTTTTTCGTATGTTATAAATTACATATGCCAATCTTCATACACTTTATACATTAAAGGCACATTGAAATCAGAAAAACTCTGAATAGCAGTTAAATACAAGTTGGAAATCAATATTTGATATAAAAGCAACATTTGGGGCAAGATTACTTTGGTCCGATTTGGCTAATTGGAAAATTAGATGGTCCCATCATCTGCATTTCGTTCTTTCTTTGTTTGGTAGGAAAACGTTCATATTCTACGTTGAAATAAAACTTCCACAGTTTAAATAAGATGATTAAATCGTAGTTGAGTATCTTTTTATCGGAAGGGTCTGTATCTAACTTTGTCACGAAAAAAATATCGACGTAATCATGCTCAATGATGCTGGAGTAGTGGAGATCGTGGATTGCTATGCATTCAAAAATTTGGCTACGAACCCTACGCAGACTGTTGTTTAGCATGAATTATAGCAATGCTTTAAAGGCCTTGGGAGAACATGGAACAATATTTTTTAATGTTGCGATATATGTGTGTGAAGGATAGACCTAAATGTTGTACTGATAAATGTTGGACAGAATCACGGAAACCCTAGATAACGGCAGTAATCATGGATTCAATAAAGACATGGAGACAAATGTACATATATAAACATTATGTTGAAAAATAAGATATAAAAAACCCAAAACCTTTCGATTACTACTGAAAAAAGTACAAATTACATTTTGTGGTTGCACATGTCCAAATATTTACAATGTAAGGTTCAATGTACTGAACAGGCATAGAATAGTCCTTTTTTCATATTCCTGACTTCATCTTCTTGGGCTTTTTTTAAGATTTTTAGGAAAGGGTATTAACTTTTTACATTTTTTTCATCTGACAGACTAGTTTACTGTCAAATTGGAGCAATGGACAGTAGTAGACTTCAAATATTCAAGAGCCGCGGTAAGTGCTTGGATTCCTTTGAATAATTTATTTCAAACCATTTAAGTATTTACCAAAATTTCCAATAAAATTGTCTGCTGTTTTCCCTTTCTCCAATTAGACCGCCAACCAGATTGTCGGGTGTGGTGGGGTACATCCATTCGAAAAACTTGCAAAATGGCTTGCATTTCGTAAATGTGAAAAACTAGTGTTAGCCTGATTACCGATGTGGTCAATACTTTTTGTATTGGCAGTATACAGTAAAACCTTACCCCTTTTGGGATCCAGTGTCCGGGACTGTTTTCTAGTTTGGCCGCAAAATGGCCTAAAAGAATTAATTACAACCTACAGGAAACACTGATAAATACCGACCATGTCAATGAAATTTTTACGAGCTGTCTTTGTAAGAATCATGCAAAATCTGAAAAAAAGTGATACAGCCCAAAAAAGGCTACATATTTTTATTTTTGTAATCAAGTTGTTTTATGGGTCTATATTATGAAACGTGTTATTAACTTAGGAGATAATCAACATTGAAAATCCAATATATTCTACTGTAGTGTCATTCACAAAGTTATCTCCCTCAATTTTGAATTCTACAGTGTATTCTATACAATTTTTATTTCCTATGAGCACAGATTATATGAAAAACCAAATGTTAATTTTTGTTTACAAAAGCATTTTAAACAAAATTTCAAAAATAAAAAGATGTAGGCTTTCCAACCATGTATCACATTTGGCATGATTCTTAGCTGGAGTGCCACTTAAATTGATTCGTTAAAGATATTTTTCCTGTTAGGGGTCCAATAGAATTTTCAGTAGTATTGGCTGCAGGGCCCTTCCAAAGCCTGTTCCCTGCTTTGGTATCTTGACAAATAAGACAACAAGTAACAAAACATATTCCTAAAAAAAACTTTGTCCTTAAAAAGCTGAATAACTATGATATTTATATTCGAAGTTGCCTATAAAAGGTAACACTGCATTTGTTTAATTGTTTTTGTTTTGATTTTTTTTTGGTGTGTTTTCTATGTTATTTGTTTTTTCGGTGTTGTAGATACAAGTTTTTCTAAAGAGATGCAATGAGCATATAAATGTCCAAATTATTTTATTTTATTTTTTTTGTTGTTGAAATGAATAAAAAAAGATTATCTTAAACATGTCGTTCGCAAGGAAACAAGAAACTGAGTTTGATTTACAAGTGTAAAAGAATGCCAGAATGTGATTGAAGCATTGCAGTTTCCTGCCTATTATTTCCTTTATAATTGATAAATGTTCATGAGGTTTCCTTCTTATTATACTTGTGCATGTACATACATTTGAAGGTGATTTCTATTGTTAATTGAAATTCTGAGTAATACAATTTATTCATGAACGGGCATTGTTTGAAAATTGTTAAAAGATGTCAATAAAGAGAGAAATATATTTTTAAATTATCATGAAAATGAAGAGCTTGTCCATTTCTATTGCAGGCAAAGGGGTCCTCTAGGAGAGTGTGAGAGTGCAGAAAGTGTTGAAACACGAAGAGCCTCCAATTGAAAAAGGACCAAATGAATCCAGACTTCGAATTCTGGAGCTTATGATAGAAATTGGAAACAAACTGGACAAAACATTACCAACCTCATTAAATAATACAAATGTGCAAAATGTTTTTGTGTTTAAATTTCACATATTATATATATATATATATATATATATATATATATATATATATATATATATATATATATATATATATATATATATATATATATATAGAAAGGTCTGAAAAATTCCCAAGGCGGTGTTGCCATAGATGTCACAGCAGTACGAGTTCGAGTCCGGCGGAGGGAACGACCAAACATTTGCATCGCAAATTTGACAGTTCTAACATCGTTGGGAATTTTTCAGACCTTTCTATACGTTTATATATCTTCCCTGTATCAATTTGATCCGATGGAGCAGTGTAGCAAATAGAGTCTCACATTCTGAGACGTTGTATATATATATAATGCATGTAAGACTCTCTAACGGTATTGCATAAATGTACATGTACATGTATGTCATGTTATGGAAATTTAAGTGAATCCCTTTTCTATGAGAGATATTGGCGTGATATTTTAATTCCAAAGAATTTAAGTAGGTTGTCAGTGGGAGACACACGTGTAAGAGCATGTACATGTAAATCGAAAACTGCTATATTGCTATAATCAAATCTTAAGAAATTATCTCTCCTTAAAGGACACAAAGCAATTGTTAATGATTCATTTTCAGTTTTTTGGATGTGCAATATATGATATTAGTACTTTTTTATGGAAAAATATTCCACATGATGATGAGTGCTTTTGATCTTGTGGTACACTATTTTTGGGTGTGCTGTAGATATATACGTTTATGAATGATTATTTCTTTTCTGGTGAACATGCTAGCAGAATACCTACATTAGGTATTCAGTGTTTCACCCCCTCCCAACTTATGTTTTGCTATCATATGTCAGTACATAGGAGTTACTTATGTTATTAAAATAAAGTGTGAAGTTGCAAATCTTTTTCTAGATTTTTCTTTCTTGTTAAAACGCTTTAAATGAAGTAAAGGACCAATGATGAACAACAATTTTTGCCCCACCATGCCAACTTCTTCATGTATAAAATTGTCATTTCATCCCAGCCGCAGCCTTTACTTCTTTATGGTACTAGGTTGCATCATTATAATTCCATAAAAATAAATCTCAATGCGTTACTTCGGTAATAAGGAGAAGTTAAAATGTGGTAAAAATAAGGATTTTTTTAATTTAACATAATTCCAAATTTTAAAACTTATTTATAAAATTTTGGTCAATGATTAAAATAATCTGCTTGTTGTTCTAGAAAAGGCTAATTATACTGTTGTTAGTAAATTTATTTCATTGATGTTGTCTCAATTTTGCATGTTTTTGACCTGAAAATTGACATTTTCCCAGAAAATTATCAGAAAACAAAATGGCGATCATATCTCGGTATCTTAGATTTTACTGAAAAAATATTTTGCATTTTTTTGTTCACATGGAGTCCTACCCAATGTACTATAAATTATTAGTAATTGCTGAAATCACTTTGGACGATTTTGCATGATTTTCTCAGAGACAGTCTCTTAAATAATATCATAACAATAGTCTCTATTTAGGAGAAACCCATTCATTCATCTTCAAACTAAATCAATCAAATTAAACATCAAATGGTAGAGGTGATTCATGATGCAGTAAAACCTACCGAACAGACGATACTATTGGGGACTACATTCGACACATCGTTACGTAAATATATAGTCCTTTCCTACTTCAGATCTGGCTCCAGTGCTACAAAACTTAAAAAAAAAATACTTCATTCTAAGAAACTTCATAACTAGCTGTAATGTCATCAATTTCAAAGAAAAAAACTTATGAAAAATTTAATGTACAATATTTTTGATTTTCATATCAAAAGTGCAATATTAGAATGTTATACATGTATCACTTTTGTTTGATATTTACAGACTGATATTGAAACTATAAATAAAACTATAATATGGCATATTTAAACCATTCCAGAAACTTCATAAAAATATTTGAATATTACAGTGTACCAACAGATATCCTAGTTATTAAAACGTTTCATATTTCTGTATTTCTAATCAGTGGTTTCTTCCTTTATAAAGAAGTATATATGTACAGTCAACCCAATTAACAAATTAACAGGGAATTTATCTTTATGTCCTCCTCATCTTTAAGTTGTATTTTTTGAACGTATAGGTGTTGTGTTTGTCAGGTGCGTGAATAATTGTATAGAAAACATTTATATTACTTTTTATTTATTGAATAGCTTGCTCATATTATGCAATCATTTATGCAATGATCTAGTTTTAACACGCGATGAATACATTTTTAAACTTATAACGTGTGTAGAAAAAGTTGCATTTGGAAAAACTTGTATTTTAATAGCATGGGTGTGGATAACTACCTAGTCCTGACGCTTTTAAGATTAAATTACATTGAGATCCCATGTATTTCAAGTACATGTCGAATTTATCACTAATAAACATAGTTGAAGTATCAGGTAGAACATCTAAAACAGCCACAGACTCAGGTTTTACTCTTTTAAATCTCATTTCAACACACCGATGTCGTTGAATTTTGTTGTATGTTAACTTCATCTTTGCAATAATAAAAACCTGTTGATATATTAATTAAATAACAAACTGTGGAGTTTCGAAGTTGACCAAATTGATAATAAGAAGAAATAAATATCGATACTTCTTTTTTGTGTATTTGTAGATTAAAAGTTATTAAAAATGTAGGATTTCGGTTGGTTGATGGCACGTGTTTACAAAACTCACGTATCTGTGTATTGCTTACCTATATATATCCGGACGTTACTAGCTGTTAACCCGGGAAAGCAACAAAGGTTTTTGTCTACATGTATATGTATATATGTATAATTAATCGTCTAAATAATAGTCAACAATCACTCTTATGGGGTGATGGATCGTTAAAAACGATGCGAAACATAACAATAAAGTAAATAAACGTCTAAACATGTTTAACATCACCAGAAGATGGTAAAATTTAAATTGAATATTTCGGATAACAGATATCATTCCTCAGCATAAAACTCATAAAACTATATGAGCATAAAACTCACAAAGCTCAAGATCAAAACAGATTCAGAAGCTGTATATACAAAGTCCAGCGCCCTAGACCACTCGGCCAGCTGGGCTATATATAAATACAGATTTCGCTGACTGGGTCATTCCTCCTCGTAGGATTAATCTAGGGTTGTAACTTAGTACACGATGTATGGTAGTACGGGACAGTTCATGTAGATGTTATTATGTAGGATAGAGGATCAAATTAATGATAATATTTCAACAAATCAATATTATACAAACGTCTAGGCGGTGTTGCCATTGATGTCACAACGGTATGAGTTCGAATACGTTGTGACGTTGCAGTGCGTAACTTTCTCCGCCAAATTAAAACTAGGCGATTTTTCTTATCTTGAAAGAAATACATTTTATATTTTGGTCGTGGTAGGATTGTACTGAAGGTATCAAAAGAATCTCAAAAGTTTTGATTTTCATATTTTTTTTTACCTACAGTAAGAACGGCTTCACTTTAACGTTTCACACTTGTTTCCATTTGTACCTAAATGCCGAGTTTTGTACAAAGAACAGGAGATAAAATCGTTTTCCATGTAAATATATTCGTAGATATTGAGAATTGTACACCCTACGGTTTCACCTGAGGGTGCACTTGTAACTTCAGGGAGTTTAAACCTCCATATCTACACGGATATTAACGTAGATGATTTATATTATTGAAATTGATAAAAAAAGTCCGTCTCTCACGATGTCATCCCCGAAGTCAAATATCGAACTTTGATATTTTGGGACGAAGTTTGATGGACATCATCTGGAACGGACATACTATTTTCAGGACAAATGCTACTGTACACCAAACGAGAATGGCAACCATCAACATGGAACAGAAATCTCACTCAAATTTTCGAATGGAATCCTGTGAGTGAAAGATTTATCGTGGCAAGATTTATGTCAAAGAGTAACAGTCATTCAATGCTACGCTACTACCGAAATTGCAGAGGAAGAAGACAAAAAATAGTTTTAAAACCAGCTCCAAACTACCCTAGATTGAACAACACTTGGGGCATCTTGATTGTAATGGATGACACAAATGAAAAAAGTTTGAAAAGATAACACAGGGAGAGAACTCTTCACGTGGAAGGAATGAATTGGTAACATCAACAAAAAAGGATAAATCAGAATGCAGCTACCAGAACAATCTGGTTATAGGAGGTATGACATTCCAACTCCCTCACAGGGATATACACAAAACAACCTGGGTGTCTCCAGAGATGAAAACTAGAAACCAGAAAGACCGCTCAAACATATAACACAAGGGGAGAACTCATCATGGGGAAGGAATGAATTGGTAACATCAACGATAAAGGAGAACTCAGAGTGCAGCTACCAGATCATTCTGGTCATATGGGTTTATAACATTCCAGATTACAATGCGGTCGATCATGTATTGACCAAATTGCCACGTTACGGGTCATAATTGAGTAGTAAATAGAATGGCAATCACCCACCTTTACATAAATTTCGTGGTCTTAAAGAAAGCCTTAGCATATTCAACAGAAATGCACTTTGGACGGTTCCAAGACACTGTGGAATCCTTGTCAAATAGTAAAGATTCAAAGATTCTACAAAAACACCTAAATGCCAAGTTTTCCACAGTTTAACTCTCTCACCATCCTTCAATGAATATACAAGGAATTCGCCATGGTTGTCTCCTGTCACCCCTAATTTTTTATATAAGTGTGCAAGATATTTTATAAGATAGGATATACAATCATGAATTAACTCATAAATTGCTTCTTGCCTACTTGATATATTTTGGGGTGCCAAAGGGCTTTGGATTGGTCATAAATAATAGATTGTGACGTGAGCTGCTTATCTGCACAAGCCTTAGATTTTCTAAGACCGGCCCGCACGATTCCCAGAATTTCTCATGCTCTGTTATGGTTAAGAAAAAAGATGCAGCTCCTCTTCAATTCTTGCCCCGTGCAGGTCCGGGTGTTAAAAGAATAGGCCTGCAGCAGCGCTAAGCTTGTCGTAAAAGGCGACTAAATAGTGCTCAGAAACCTAGCCGGGGCTAGGCGCTCTGCCCACAGAGCAACTGGGATATGTGCGCCAGGTGGTGGAATGGGGTACCCCTGGCAGGTTACATGCTGGGGTTGTCAGGCTATAATACGGAAAACCTGACCGCAAACCATAGTGGTGTACCGTGTTGGAAAAGATGTCACGTAAAGAACCCTGCTGTGGTATTCGATAGGAGTAGGAACCTTTGCGCTCCGCCACAGGAGGCTTAAATGCCCGACCTTACCTATCCCCCTTTTTTCTAGTGGAAATCAAAATTTGTCGACCCTATTATCCTTGTGTCCCATTCTTTTTTCATTTTATCATCACTTCATGTTCATTTAATCATCCTTTTCATGTTCATCATCTGATTTTTTCATTTTCATCATCTGAATTTTTCATATCCCTTATCTGAATAAAGCTGAAATATTGCTGTTCGGACGTTAAACCCCAACAAACAATCCTCAATTCCTGGCTACAGACAAAGCTATGCCTTGTTTAGGCCAAGTAAATTTCATCCAACGCTCACCAAAAATACGGGGTGGTTTGGAGGATTTATTATTTTTTACTTCATACCAGATATTTGCTGGCCTAATTTTGTCTTTCTGGTGTATAGACATGTTCTAATTCCATAGCCGCATCAGTTTCAGAGAAGAAAAAAAATTTGGTCACCAAGAATTGAAAGATTTCTATATCATAGTATTTAAATATAAGGAACTGAATTGAAAAAAATCCTAATTTCGAAATTCCCGTCCCATTTTAAAAAAATGACATTTTTTAGGAGTAGGAGGGGAAGTAAATCTATCGATGCATTGTATTTGGTCTTAACAAGAATAAAATAAAGACTGATTATCTGAGTCTTTACCTACATATTTAATCCCTTGATAATAATAATATTTTCCATTTATTGTTTATCGTAACTTGACTGGCAAATAAAAAAAAATCTGCCATATTCCTGAAAAAAAAAATATAATTCAAAGGCTATTGACAAAAAAAATTAAGAAGAGCAGAAAAAAAATTTAAGCAATATCGGAAATCCCAGCCCCAATCTCAGTATAGAAATTGTCGGTGCCTTAGATGCAAAGACCATTAAGTAATTTTGTACGATATCTATAGCTAGACACATTTAATACTTGGGTTGTGTTCCTCTTCTCTTTCGTCTACCTTGGACTTGATTTTTCATCAGCAACTCTTCGGGTGTTTCTAGAAAAGCAGAAAATGTTTACCCTACCGGTGCACCTGGTCCATGCTCCCAGTTGTTAGTCCGAATTGCATATTTACCATTGTTACTTTGTATGTACTATTTTGGTTATATTATGTTCTTTGTAGTGTGTGTCTACTTCCCATGTCTGGTCATTGTCCCTGGATTACATTCTTTCGATTTCCACTGGAATTTTGGTTCCCTTAATCATTCTTCCAACAAACGTTTTTTGATATACAAACAATTTTACAAGGCTTGTTCAGCAATATGTACCACCAAAACACTTTAAAAAAATTTTAACTTCCATCATCTTAGCTGTCAAAGAGAGTCTCCAGTCCTAGCCCAACCATTGTTACTTCCGTGGAGATATTAATTCAATGTGGGTCATGAAAAATTCGAACGATCTTCTAAAATTCCTCAAATCAAGATTACTATCAGAATACAATAGGATTAAAACCTATGACTTAAAACATTATCCATCGTAGTTATTCCAAAAAAGACGGTACACTTAGTCACAAAAATGTAGTTGTAGGGATTCTTCATACCAACTCCATATCATTTTCAAAATATACCGAAGAAAATGTTTTCATAATGCTGGAATTTTTTATTGGCAACATATTTGTTTACTATGGTGGATGCATTTTTCAATAAACGGTCGGCATTTCATTAGAACAAAGTGTGCTCCCCTCTCCATGCTAACCTATTCGTTTACTCTCATGAAGCTTACCTTATTGCTGATTGCTGATCTGATCCAAAAGAAGAAACAACGTTTAGCTATGTCCTTTAATCTCAGGTACCGCTATTTAAATGACGTATTATCGTAAAACAACCCTAATTTCGGGTATTTTACACATCGTATCTACCCTTAAAGACTTGAGATAAAAGATACTACTGACACTGTGAAGCAAGCGTCATATTTTGATTTACTCTTAGAGATCGATTGTAAAGGTAAACTGACCAAACTATACGACGAATGCGATGACTTTTCATTCCTTCTGTATTGTCAACTTTCTTTTTGTCTGTGGCAACATCCCTTCAGCATTTAGAGATCGATTGTAAAGGTAAACTACTGACCAAACTATACGACGGACGCGATGACTTTTCATTCCTTCCGTATTGTCAAATTTCTTTTCATCTGTGGCAACATCTCTTCAGCACCTGCGTATGGAGTGTTTTCATCACAACTCATAGATTATTCCAGAGCTTGTACTACGCAGACTTTTTGCATCGCGCTAGACTTCTTACAATAGGGCTTCTGGAACAGCATTATGTTGATGCAAGATTAAAGGCATCACTGTAGTTTTGTGATCATGGAACTCGTGGATCGTTACGATGTGTACTTCTACACCATGACGACTGATTTGTTCAACGTGTCATAGTTTTTCTTTCCTCTTTCGTCTACCTTGGAGTTGACTTTTTATGAGACAACTCGGAGTGTATTTTTAGAAAAGCATCGGACGCTTACCTTATAGGTGCACCTGGTCCATGCTCCAAGTTTTTAGACCGAGTTGCGCATTTACTTTTGCTACTGATATTGTAAATTGCTCTAAATATTAACGTCGCTTTACCAATTAATTAATTTATAAATGTAACGTTTACCGACAAAATTAGAAATCTTGCACTAAAACACGCTTCTTTTTACGCAACGTTAAGTCTTGACTACGACACATTTGTGCAGTGACTTCATAGCAGGACGGAAAAAGAAGAATCAACCACGTTTTACGAAAAAAAGAAGTGCATTGTGATGGAGGTCATTGGTTCAAATGAATGTTAAGAAGTCGTCGACTATGAGGAAAGAATAGCAATTGTAAAGGAAAATAAACTCTGTTTTAATTGCCTTGGTACGCATAGAATAACTGAATGAAACTAAAAAATACACGTAAGTCGTGTCACCATAAAAAACACACATCTTTATGTAAAAAGACTACAAATACTAGTAATCAACATTCACAAAATAACGTACAGAGTAAGAAATCAGACGACGATACGTCAATGTTTTACATAGCTAGTAGTTAAAACAGACCCGTAGTTTTATTGAAGAGGTTATAAGCCCCGTAGTCTATTTAAATACATGTAATGACACAAATATTCTCTTCGATGAATGAGCCCAGCGATACTTTATAACTGAGGCCTTTGCCACACAATTGAAGGTAAAAAAAGAAGGTTATGAGAGTCTAAGCATATCTACATTCGGAAACATAAACAAAACGGTGAGAAATCTGGATTTTACTCCAACCATAGTGTTAACTGTACCTTCTATAGCATCTCCATTACAGACCCAAGACATTCAGTCAACATTCATATTTACGTGGATTGCAATTAACGTAGACAGTCATGCACAAAGACACATCTACCTCAATGAAGAATATACTTGTATGTCACCAGCAAGAGGAATGTGATATTGAAAAGTTTTGGAAATTCGAATAGTTAGGAATCGAAGCCAAAGAACAGAATGATTCAAGTTTGAACGAAATTGTTGAAAACTACGTCCAAAACTCAATAGAAAAGCAAGGAAGTACGTCGCAAAATTGCCTTGGACATACGATTCGTCAGAATTACTGACAAATAAGACACCGGTAAGAGAAGAACTGAAATCGTAATTCGTCGTTTAAAGAAAAACACACAGATGTTCCGAAAAAAACCGAGGATATCATTGCAGAACAAGAAAATCGAGGATTTATAGAAAAAGTATACAATAGGATACACTACATTATACACCATCCGATACGTAAGGATTCCGCCCCAAATCCAATATGCATTGTGTATAACTGCAGTTGTAGAAATGGTAGAGAGGTCCCTTGTTTGAATGACCGTATTGCTCCATACCTATCTATGATAATAGATTTTACTGCAACTCTTGTACGGTTAAGGACGCACAAGTATGTCGTGACGGTCGATATAGAGAAGCCGTTTCTTCGAATAGAAATAGATCTAAAAAAAAACGAGACGTTACAAGATTCTTCTGGCTGAAAAAACCTACTGACTGACCCAAAGAGCCCATTATTTACCGTTTTAAAGTTGTATTTTTTGTGTACTTGCTCGCCGTTTATTTTAAGTTCTACACTTATGAGACATTTTCGTGACAACCCATACCAAATACTTTAACAGAACTACAGAAAATATAGACAACTTGTTGACTAGTGTGGATGAACAATTAGCCTTGAGATTTTACACTGAATCAAGGAAGTTACTGGCAGGATCAGGGTTCAATTTCTGATATTGGAATTCTAACAGCAAAAAAAAAAAAAAAAAAAAAAAAAAAAAAAAAAAAAAAAAAAAAAAAAAAAAACTAACCCGAGTCAAGAACGATCACAATGCAGAATAAGATGATAACACGAAAATAGTAGGTATGAAATTGAATACTTAATCCAACACATTAGGATATCCAAGTGTAAGAATGCTAAAAGGAAGAAAGTGGTGACAAAACGAGAGATGTTGAGCTTATCATCGATGAATTTTGATCCGTTAGTGCTAATAACACCCATGCAAGTGAAAGCCAAACTTTTTATGCAGCAATTATGGAAACTAAAGCTAGATAGGGATGAAGTTCTACCAGAAGATCTCAACAAAAAATGACATGAAATCGCTATAGATATTGAGGACGCAATCATTTGAATTTTCCACAATCTCTGTTGAAATCGAATAAGCTAGAAGACACATACCTACACATATCAACAAAGAGCATTCGTCTATACAGTAGCTGTAAATTAGTCGCTGATCATTATGCCTAGAATAGAGTTGCACCCGTAAAAACCTTTTACTACAACGTTAAGAACTAATGGGAGCAGTCATTGGAGCAAGATTAGCCAGTCACCTAACAAAAAAGATGGATAATAAACACATCTTTTTAGAGCGAAAGTCAAATCGTCTTAAATTGGATCATGTCAACAAAACTTTCAAACCGTTCGTTCGTGCAAATCGAATTGCAGAAATAAGAAAGTTCGTAGACAATTTTGTGTGGAACTACTGTCTGACCAATGATAATCCGGCAGATTGTCTTGCACGTGGGTAAAGCGCAAAAAAATAGAAATAGTATCTGGACAAACAAGCCGACCTGGAGTTCAAATAGAGATGACTGACCCAGTTGGAACCAAAAATTGCACGAGTTTGGTATTATTAACCAAAGCAACTGTGCTTATACGTCAACTTCAACTTTTCTTAGACAAATATAGTATACTATGATGTGCCCAAAGAATATATAACGCATCTGTTATTCACAACTTTATTAAATTTGTAATAGCCAAAGCGCACAAAAGGACACACAATGGAAGAGATAAAAGTACAAAAGTACAATAGCTAACACTCAGCAGCAGTGTTAGATTCCGAGAATTCAACGATTCGTAAGGTCTCAATTCCAACCAGAGCGCATTACTAGATCAAAACCAAGCGTTATAATTAAAAAAAATACCAAATCGACAACGAAAACAAGTGGAAATTTATTCCCAACCGTGCGCCGTGGTTTGGAGGCTTTTTGGAATTCTTAATTGGTCTAACAAAGAGGGCTATTAAGTATACTCTAGGAAAAGCATGTATCAGCACAAACTATTGTGACCGAAATCAAAGATGCGACATCTCTAACTCCATCATTCATATTACATAGACGTAGACTATATTTTTTACCAGACTGAGTGATGTGTTATATCCAAGAACTTACAGTACAGACCAGGAACTTATAAAGACAGAACGAACTTTTACAACACTCCTGAAATAGGTGGAATCATGAGCATTTAACGTTTCTCAAATAATATCGTTGCATGACAGAAAAAAAGCAATCATTCTATACACGTTGAATATATCGTACTCGTCCATAATGATTCGAATCGTATAAAGTTGAAACTTGCCATTATCTGAGAACTTATACGTGGAAGAAATGGATAAGTCAGGTCTGCGGTGATTGGAACAGAAATTGGAATTGCAAATCGCCCTATTGTGAAACTTCCTATTAGAAGTACGAAACAATGAAAATGAGCCAAAATGAACCACTGCTGGCGGAAGAAAAAAATTCAACGACATGTGATAGTGAAATAGTCTGTTTAAATTGAGAATAGTTTAAGTTAAATCATTTTTCAGTACGTTATTTTAGTTCCCTCTAGTAATAGATATATTTTGTGAATGCTTTAAGAAAGACATTTTTTTTCAAAATATGTATTGTTTATCATATTTGGTTAAAGATCATTTTCGATAAATATTATCGTCGATTTTCGCATCGCGACCGCTTTACTTGTGACTTGATTTATATATGTAACGTTTACTGATATAATTAGAATCTTGCAATGGAAAACGCTTCTTTTCACACCCTGCTATAAAGTAACACAACGCCAAGTCTTGACTACGACTCAACTTTGTATGTATTATTTGGGTTATCAATACTTTACAAAATAATGACTGACATGACTATCCACAGTCGTTTTTTTCTTATTAAAAACACACAATGTCTCAATTAACGCATGGTCAGTCCATGTGAAATACATTTTGTCTACCACAACTACAAAAAAAATTGCATTAGTCATTTTGTTTCAATCTTAACAAAAAGTGTTTATGTAGAAATGTTTTGCTATTTATACACTTTTCAGGTTGAGTTTGTCAAATAGTGTCGATATCAACTTTTTTTTTTGGTATTAGTAAGACACAAATATTTATATCAACACTTTTGCGTTATGGTAGAGATAATGTGTTTACCTCAACGCAAACAAATACGCTGCGTTAGACTTTTTGTGTGCCACTCAAAACTTAACTTGCTTTGATGTTGGACAAATTGTCTTTTAACGAACATTTGTTGATATGATAAAATTATGACCAAGAAAAACGAAATGAACGTTTGAGGAGACATTATTTGTTATACCCCAGTTGTTTGGACTGTGCAAGGTCAATACAGTCAATATTTCAACCAATGTGTCTGTTTTACATGTCTGGTGTTGTCCCTGGAATATATTCGTTTGATTTCCGCTAGAATTTTGGTTTCCTTGACTTCTCTTTAATAGAAAACAATTTTTACGTAAAATTTGACAGAACTCATACCTTTTTACAAATACTGTACTGGTTTAATGTATAGGACACAAACGGTTTACAAAAAAGTTACTTGGTTAACAATGTGATTTTATCGCTTCAAAAATTTTATGGTCGTCTTCATGATTCGATTGCATGCTATGACGCATTCGTTTCCAATTTGATGTTCAACTCCCCATTTGTAAAATATATTACTCGATTTTCAGTGAGCAATGTTGCTTAAAAGGCATTGAAACCGACCTTAAAATAATGAGTGTATTGATGTATTTTGACGTTTATATAAATTTTCTCGTGAAATAAGTAATCGAAAAAGTTCCCACTATATCCGCCCTAAACCACTAATCAAATTACTTATTATATACTTACACATACGAAGCCAATGGGAATGACGGAAGAATCATATTCGCAAACGAGGTTGGCATCAATGAGACAGGGGTTCCGCTTGAAGAGGCTAGACATTACATAGAACATAGAAGAACCTAAATAGAAATGTATGACTTATCCTACACCTACATGACCAATGACATGATTCTTTACCCATCCAGTGTGAATTTTTGTGCATGCAATTTTGAAATTGTGGTGACTTTGTCCTGCTGAATTGGGCACCACAAAAGAAGGCGAGATCAAAAACTTCATCAATACCACTATCAATCGCCCGAAATGTTAAAATCCTGTCCTCCTTCAACATAAAACACATAAATTACTGCATCGTGGTAGAATTAAACCGAGGCTATTGCCAGTAGTGGTAAAATTTCATTTTATCATTTTTTTCATTAATCGATAATATAGTTGCAAGTTTTAAATAGATCGAATTACAATTTTAACCCAATAAATGATTAAAAGCATATGAGTCTTTGATAAGGCTAAGATAATAAAGAGTTTCAAGTATTTCGTTTTTAGCAGTATAGAGCTGACACATGCATGTTTAAAAAACTTAATAACGGAATTATCATTTATTATAAATTTCTCTTACCGAACTCTCTGTGCCATTCCTACATTTTGCAGGTATAAGAATGTTGTCAAACTTTCCTTCATTTAAAAGTTTACAATCATTTGGTAGTGAAATCACATGACCTTTTTGCGTTGCATTGGTAATTTCTATACTGGATTGTATAGTTTTAAATCGCGTAAAACTATTCTGCCATATTCCATACACGATAAAAACACAAAGATTTTTAAAATTGCATAGAAGCAAGCACTAAACAAACGCATATTTGTGATCTTTATGTTTTCCTTTTCTTCAAAATTTGTTTGATTACGAATAGAAATGGAACTAGCAAAAGACGGAATGTGTATTTTCTCATGTACATATGAGAAGTCAGAGCAATAAGAAAGAAAAGAAAGAATAGTCAGTACTTATATTTGGCCATGCCATTGATATCACAAATTTTAAATACTTAAAACTTAAATAGTTTAGATATTATTTGGTAAATTAGTGGCCAAAAACCTCACGGCCTTCTGTTTTCAATCTTTTGTTTTCCTATTGATGTACAAAGTGTTCCTATATTGTTTTACTATAAGAGTACTTGGCACAAAAGCTGCATGAAGAATCATTGCAAACAAATTGTTTTGTTGATTGTATGTAGGCGAAAAGTTGTTAATTAATTGCAATAGTTTGTTTACGAATTAAACAAAGTGAGCGTCACAGACAAATAATATAAGTCGGCATATTTCAATGATCAGCAGAATAATGTTAAAACTGTCAAATGACTACTAAATATTTATTCAATTTTACTGTATAAAATAAAACAAATAAAAAAAAAACAAATAGTACGAACACATCGGTAATTGTTGATCCAAAAATTGCCATTATGTGTCAAAAATCGGATGTTTCATGCGTCTATTGGTATAATTGTAAACGATACTGCCTTTGAGTCCGACTAGATTTTAATGTGTTGGGTCACAGAAACAACAGTTTGCAGGTGGACATAACAACCTTTTTGGATATATTATTCTGACTTCGAGCAAAGAAGCTGTCCATTGATTTTCTGTATACCTCCGTCAAAATACTGTCAACGTAATTTAAATATGACTTAGCCGGGGATCGAACACACAAACTTCGGTACTCAGGGCAATCGTGCTTTCACCAGATCAACCAGGCAGTATTAGTTGATTAATCATAAAATATATGTAGCTGTTGCAAGTGTATAAGACTACTCAAAAATGAAAAGAGATATAGCTTACCGTTAATATTAGAAGTACAATCTAGATCATTTTGCTTTGATTCGAGTCTTCGCTTCACATGTATCGCTTACATATAATGTGATCTCTACAATCTATTTAGGATTACTTGAGTGCATATTTATGAATATTCCGGTGTTTGTTACAACTTTGATAACACAGATTTTTAGATATCGTTCTGTCATACATTATTGATACTATTATAATCTGGGTGTAACTATGTTGAAGATGATCTAGAATATCAAACTTACATTTGTAAATCAAAATATAGCAAAATGATTTGAACCATTTTACAAACACTATCTATTATCTATATTTTGAATAAAGATAAGTAGGGTTTAAACACTCGCACTATCATTTATTAATAATTCCTTGTGTATATGTTTTGATTATGTCATAATACAAACATACAAATCATATAAATGAATTGCAAATTTAGGTATGCTGTACACGTGTTTCAGGGAGTGACCTCCCAAAAGTAACAAAAGAACAAAAAACCGAGGTTTCAATTATATATCATATACTTGAAGTACTCAAATCCAAAATAAAATAAATTGAAAAAGAAAGCCCATGAGTTCTACCATTTTGTTATTGCTCTTCATATTATATTAAAAAGCTACAAAATTGTAGTCCCATGTTGAATATAATGAATGAAACCTAAGTGGGTAAGGGGTTCGAAGTTTTTGCTACAGAAAATTTCAGTATATGATACATGCTATGTTGTTCGGGTGAGATGAATCTGATTGCTGGATAGGTAAGTTAAACTCAGGCCCATATAGTTGATCAGCTGTGGCATCGACCCGGACGGTTCCTGAATACAAAAGTATCATCATACCAATTTGCAATATTCGGAAAAGAGTAATCAAGGGAACCAAGGTTATAGCGGTAATCAAAAGAATGTAATCCAGGGATAAAGACCAGACATGGAAAACAAACATACATAACAAAGAACATAAAGTAACTAAAATCATACGTACAAAGTAACAAAAGCAAATGAGCAACTCGGACTCCACTAAAAACTAGGAGCATGGACCAGGTGCACAGGTAGGGTAAGCGTCCTCTGCTTTTCTAGAAACACCCGCCGAGTTGCTCATAAAACTAAAACTACCAATATCTTCAATCTAATTAATATTGTACGGGAATCTTCTGTAACAGTTGTAAATACTTTTCAATTTATTTCACCCGAAAGAAATGTGATTTAAAAAAAAAAAAATATGTCAGTGTCAATGATATGTACCCCTTCAACAATAACTCACTTATTTCACATTAAATGCATTTCATCATAAAAGCAAGATTTGGAGGACGTCCGCAAGGTGTCAAAGACACAGGTTTTCTTTGTTTCGCTATTTAACATTTCCTGCATATTCTAAAATTACCAAAGGATATATTTGCATGTAGAACCACATTTTCACACGTTTGTAGAAAAGAAAATCTGAAGTATGCACAGTGTAAAAACATTAACAATTGTTGAAGAGAATGTATTGAAATAATTGCAATATTAACATTTTTATGCGTGCGTCCTAGATCTTAACTTGACATTATTATCTAAGACAATTTTGATAGATTGCCTTCTTACTGTTTCATGCACTGAAATTGAAATTCGATGAACATGTCAAATTTTCTTTATTGTCTTCAATTTGTATATAAACATTCCATTGAATTATATGATCAGTTATCTGTTTATTACTGTTTACAGCAAATGAACACTATATATTATAGGTGAGTCGAGGGAACATGTATCTCCATAATTGAAGGTTGATTGTTCAATAAACAACAAACGATCACTGCACAATGTATTGATTTATTAATACAATGTTATTGAACGTAAGTCCGTGATAAGACAAAAATGTTATACCATATAGACAGATCCTGCTTATTTATAGATACGTTCAGAAAGATCTGTTCGGTAAAAAGTCAAACGAACACATCATCTCGTGTTCAGGAAATAAAACTGAATTTGGTGAGTATTAGATATGTATCAATCACTTTCTTCTAATCTTGCTACAATCTCGATTTTATGTGTCAAAATCATAAGGGTGCTTTCAAGGATTTGTCTTCCAAAATATTACTTTTTTCTAGTTATAATTATCACAAAACATACCACACAAAAATATGGTTTTTATGATATTGTATAAAAAGTGTTGACGTCATTTTTCTTTCCGAGGCACCATGTCGTCCTAAAATTTCAACCCACTGCAGACCTTTGTAGGTTTTATCATAAAATCATAAATTAAAAGTCTCTTTCTATCAGTTATGTTTCCCCAGATATTGGCTAGAAACTACAGCAATTTCGACCTAAGAAGTAATATTGTCGGCCTTATAATAAGGATCTTTTCAAAAACATTAAGTTTCCTTCTATGGCAAAAAAAATTGTGAGTTTTTTTGTCGTTCAGGGCAATAACTCTTATAAAGAAACAACTTAAAACCTATGAGGACTTTTCTAGCCCTTGTTATATGGATTAGTTTGTTTCTATCTTCTATCAATAATAACTTTCAATTTCTACGCTTACATAACAATAATCGTTTATTTTGACTCCTTCAGGGGCAGTAACTAGTCATATAAATTCTCCTAAATGGAGACTTTCGTAAGGCGTTTTTAGACAAAAAAGGACTGTCACATTTATATTCTTTACTATTTTGGTCTTTCCCGACAGGGGAGGATCTTGCTGTTATATTTTTTATGTCATTATTTTTCTTCGGTGAAGTTATAGAATTTTTAGAATTGATTTGGCAAGAAAAGTATGCGACACATTGTAACAACAATTTAGCTTACAGTTCTGAATCACTAGGACTATGAGTCACTGACTTGCCAGAAATTGACATGTTAACGGGATTTGAGATATCTCCCCTAACACAATGTGTCGTTCTAGAGCCAGAGGTAAAGCGATCTGAAAAGTGCAAAATGTTTGTCTCACACCTGGTCAACAAAGATGTTCCGTCGGTCATTTGAAACAAACTATATCTTGTATGGCCCCGTGCAGGTCCGGGTGTTAAAAGAATAGGCATGCAGCAGCACTAAGCTTGTCGTAAAAGGCGACTAAATAGTGCTCAGAAACCTAGCCGGGGGCTAGGCGCTCTGCCCACAGAGCAACTGTGATGTGTGCCCCAGGTGGTGGCATGGGGTACCCCTGGCGTGTTACATGCTGGGGTTGTCAGGCTATAATACGGAAAACCTGACCGCAAACCATAGTGGTGCACCGTGTTGGGAAAGATGCCACGTTCCTCGCACGTTAAAGAACCCTGCGGTGGTATTCGATAGGAGTAGGAACCTTTGCGCTCCGCCACAGGAGGCTAAATTGCCCTACCTTACCCACCCCCCCCTTTTTCCAGTGGCAGTCAAAATTTGTCGACCCTATTATCCTTGTAACCCATCCTTTTTTTTTCGTTTCATGTTCATTCTATCATCCATTTCATGTTCATTGTCTGAATATAGCTGAAATATTGCTGCTCGGAAGTTAAACCCCAACAAACAAACAAACAAATATCTTGTATGAGTTAACTTTAATTTCTTATTTCGAAAACCGTTAGACGTAGAAGCATAAAACTTTCACCATTCACCCTAATTGACATACGGCGTTTTAAAAAATGTGACAATTGATGACCTACGTTGACCTTAACCGAAAACCTTGAGCCTTGTAACCCTAACCCATAATAGACAGAAAGACAGAACCAAACATGAAATGGGAAAAATATTCGTCTTATCGAGATCTACTATCCTTTTTTTTTAATTCATCTAAGTTATCGCCCATAAATTGATTTTGTTTTTACTAAAATCCATATACATAGCAAAAACTATAAGTGAGAGAGGTGATATGCCAACATCAAACCTTATTGCTACTTACGAATACCAAGGTCATTCGATAATTCAACCAAAAAACTTTTGTCGAAACAGTTTTTAGAGATTTCCGTAAAATGGAAAAACGAAAGATAAATTTAACTGCCCCCAATAATTTTTTCAGCTTTTTGTGCATCGTTTGATATGTCATTATGTCACTTATCTTGAAAATGGTTAATTTAGGAAATTGGTGAACTAACATCGATTCACAACATTTCACGAAAGTTGCAAAAATGAAAAAAAATCATTGCCTTGAGGGTACGACACCAAAAAGTCATTCTTGTAAGTCATTGCAAGCGTTTACCAAAAAATTTATTAGAGGTTTTTTCCGCACAGAGGGAGGAAATTTCTGTAAGTCTTTTGATTATTATTTTTTCCCGTAAATTCTTAGATTTCATTACCACAATTCATGTTAGGCGACATATGGTGTTATCAAAATAAATGCATTTTATTATGATACAAACTGTTTAGGCATTCAGTGAAACTCAAAACCTTTGTTTTTGTTGAATTATTAGACGAAACTTCTTTGATATTAAGGACTATATGCGTATATAACGAATTTCTATTGTGATGCATTTGTTGCTTAATTTAATTTATTGCCTTCCTTTAAATGTATCTTTTTGCAAAAACATGATTTTCTACCATTATTAAGGAATAGTTTTGATAAAATTGAATTACTAAAATGATGATTAACTACGAACAATATTGCTAAAGTAAATGTTCCTTGAAGTATAAGGATTAGTTTGCAACGTTTTTTAATTTCATTGCGCTTCACCTTTTATAATGTATGTAATATATAAGTACTGTCAACAGGAGCTGTTGATCTGGCGATAGCATCAGAACTACAGGTTGGTTGTGACTTATGATTTGTCTATACTTTCACTTTCATTTGACCATCGGAGATTTTAGTGGCTTTACCTACGGGCAGTAGTATCGTATCGTAGGATCAACTATTGCAATCAGAACCTCGAGATTGAGGACTTCAAGGCTAAAACACCTGATTGTTCATTCAAATATGGTCCTTCTGGTCACGTCGTTACGGGAGATTTAACCATTATCGAAAACGAATCTCTGCATAATATCCTTTCTAAAGGTCCCAAGTACCGTGAACCACGCTCCATAAATTGGAATTATAACTTTAAATTTTTATGGATGCCGTCGAGGACTATGCAAGAAAATGGATAAAACGAGAACAAGAACACATTGATTCTCTGTCAGAGTGGTTAAAGGCCGTGAGGTCTTTAATTTTGAAACGAATGAAAGTTTTAAGTAGGTCAATGAGTGCCAAGGCTACATCAGTTTTCAAAGACCCCGATGTAGCAAAAACATTGTCTACTATACATGACAAATATGTTGTCGTACTAGAAGACAAAGCCCAAAACAACATTGTTTTTGCCTGCAAAACGTTTTATATCCAATGTTTATTATCAGAGGTAGACGTAGAAATTAATAGCAGTGATAAGACCTACACTGCTACCACTCTCTCCAAAGACGAGATTGTAGAAAACCATAAATCTGTGCTATCCTCTTTTGGTCTCTCTACCAAGGACGATGATTGTGATTTACCGTCTATGTACTTGATTCCTAAACTCGACAAGAATCCATACAAACAACGTTTCATAGCTGGATCTGCAAAATGTACCACCAAACCTCTTTCAAACCTTTTAACTTCTATACTCACAACTGTCAAAGAGGGTCTACAGTCCTACCACAACACTTGTTACTCCCGTAGTGGTATTAATTCAATGTGGATCCTGAAAAATTCGAAAGATATTTTGTAGACAATCATTTCAAGACTATTATCTGAATATAATAGCATTAAAACCTATGATTTTTCAACACTGTATACTTCTATTCCCCATACTCAGTTAAAATCCCGACTTAAAAACATTATACATCGTTGTTTTTCCAAAAAAGATGGTACACCTAGATACAAATATATAGTTCTTGGTAGAGATTCCTCATACTTTGTAAGAAATAATTCCAAATCATCTTCCAAATATACAGGGGAAGATGTTTACAAAATGCTGGAATTTTTAATCGACAACATATTTGTCCAGTGTGGTGGACGTGTTTTTTAACAAACGGTCGGCATTCCAATGGGTACAAATTGTGCTCCTTTACTTGCTAACCTATTCCTTCACTCTTATGAAGCTGACTTTACAGCTGATCTGATCAGAAAGAAAGAATATCGTTTAGCTAGATCCTTCAATCCCAGTTTCCGCTATATAGATGACGTATTATCTTTAAACAATCCCAATTTCGGGGATTTGATACATCGCATCTACCCAAAAGAACTTGAGATAAAGGATACTACAGACACTGTGAAGTCAGCCTCATATCTTGACCTACATTAGTAATCGATGGTAAAGGAAAACTATTAACCAAACTTTTCGACAAACGTGATGACTTTTCATTCAGAATTGTCAACTTTCCTTTCATCTGTGTATGGAGTGTTCATATCACAACTCATACGTTATGCCAGAGCTTGACTTGCCGAAACCACGCAGACTTTTTCTATCGCGCTAGAACTCTAACAAATAGGCTTTTGGAACAGAGTTATGTTGCTACAAAATTGAAGTCATCACTACATAAGTTTGATGGCCGTTATCATGAACTCGTGGATCGTTATGGTGTATCCGTCAGCACCGTTAATTGCAACGTACAAAGAAACCAAGGATAAAATAGGGAATGAATCATTACTATCAGTGCTTGTAGTTAGGCCATTGAATACTGGTATTACCTGCTTGATTAGTAATAGTAATATTAGTAATATTAGAAAAGGTTACGTAATATTCGGAATTGAAAAATAAGATTTAGATAGAAAAAAAAAGAGATAAATTTTGACAATTTGTAATTAACACACTAAAATACATTCGCATTCTTTGCAGTCAGGGACACAGACCAGACATGGAAAACAGACATGCACAACAAAAAACACAGAGTGACTAAAATCATACATACATAGTAACAAAAGCAAAATGAGCAACTCGGACTTCACTAAAACCTGCGAGCATAGACCAGGTGCACCGGTAGGGTAAGCGTCCTCTGCTTTTCTAGAAACACTCGCCGAGTTGCTCATAAAAAGTCAAGTCCGGGGTAGACAAACGAGGAGAGGAAAACTATGACCCGTTGAATAAATCAGTTTTCATGGTACAGATTACGCTATAACGATCCACGAGTTCGTGAAGACGATCATAAAACGTCTGTAGTGATGACTTCAATCTTGTAGCAACATAACCCTGTTCCTATAGCCTATTTGTTAGAGTTCTAGCGCGATACAAAAAAGTCTGCGTAGTTTCGGCAAGCTCTGGCATAACATAAATAACATAATGAAAAAAAGAACTTTTGCCTTTATTTAAACATAAGTGAAAGGAATAACTATATTTCAATACCGTTATTTGCCAGTTTATATTTTCATATGATGATAGAAGTGGATTGTTTGAATTTTAAATAAAATCAATTGCAATTAAACAAGCTGAACAAAAAGAACAAAAAAAGTGAAGTGAGAGTTACTTCAACAGTAATGAAAAGAAGTTTGATAAAAAATGATAACAGAATGCGATAAATTTCACTAGAAATAAGTAGTTGGAGTAAATGTATTAAGACAATTACTGTTTACCCTTTGTTCGTCCAAAGATCGAGGTGTAGCATCAGATGGTTCCTTTCCATAAGATACATGATAAGCTACACATCTAGTAGGTTTAACAGCATAGTCTATAATAAAATGTGTTTGTAAAGTCTAAAACACTATTACAAGACGGTGTCTTAAGTATAGATTAATTCAAAATGGTAGCTATAATTACCTAATGACTTATGGTTAGATAGAATATATGCCAAAAATGAACTAGCAAATGATTTATTAAACGAGTGCATAATAGGATAATTAATTGGACAGTTCAGAAGAACGCCTAGATTTCACGGATGAGCGGAACTTGATCCACGCACGAGTTAAATTTTCAAGCGTTCTTGGCAAGCGAGTTTATCGATTTTTAAATTCTCTGATCAGTGGATTGATTTCAAAATTGTGAGGTTTTGGCGGGAGAAAGTCCGAAAATAAAATCACCAAATTTATATCATAGTGTGAATTATCGACATTATTTACACTGGGAACATTTAATAAAACACTGTTAACTATTTAATGATTATTATTATTACTCTTTATTACAATAACTTACCCTCAAATCCAAGGTAAACCAGATAAAGGTAAAACTTATCTCCAATATACACTGTAGAAATGTCTGGTCAATTGATGACATCCTCTTTCTTTAAATATTTATCTGCTTTTGAAAACATTGCCACTTAACCGACTTCATTGGGCCTGATAACTATCGCTGTGTCTCTGCTGGCAAAAAAGGAGAAAATAACATTTAAGCAATTTAAGCAGGTATTCAAGGTCGGTAGATTCAAACATTAAGCAAGTAATATATTTTTAAATAAAATTTGCATTGGTGATATTCAACGTTTTAATTTCATATCAACGAACCAAATTCAACCGTATTTCAAAAACAAATCAATACCAATTATTTTATATTCCTATATTTCACCTATTGCCTATAAACCAATTTACTATTCCTGTAAAAGCTCCCCATTCAAAAAAGGTTCTTTCGGTCATGTCATTACGGGAGATTTTGACATCATAGAAAACGAATCTATCCGAATCTATGTCCTTTTTTAAAGGTGCCAAGTACACTGAACCATGCTCCATATATTGGAATTATAACTTTAAAATTCTCATGGATGTCGCGGAAGACTAATATGAGAACAAGAATACATTGATTCACTGTCAGAGGGCGTAAAGGCTGTAATGTCAGTTTTCAAAGACGCCGATGTAGCAAATAAATTGTCTACTATACATGACAAATTTGCTGTTGTACCAGCAGACGAAGCCATAAGCAACATTGTGTTCGTCTGCAAAACGCATTATATCAAATGTGTATTATCAAAGGTAAATGTACAAAATAATAGCATTAATAAGACCTAAACTGCTATCACACTAGTCAAAGAAGAAATAGTGGAAAACCATAAATCTGTGCAATCCTCCTCTGGTCTCTCGACCAAAGACGATATCCATACGCACAAATCTACTTAGCTGGATTTGCAAAACGTACAAAACCTCTTCCAAAAATATTAACGTCTTCACTCACACGTGTCCAAGAGGGTCTCCAGTCCTACCACGACACTTGTTACTCACATAGTGGTATTAATTAAATGTGGATGTGGATCCTTAAAATATTGGAAAGATCTTCTGGAAACCCTTAATTCAAGATTATTATCACAATTCAATAGCATTTAAACATGATTTTCAACTCTTCATACTTTTATTCCCCATTCTCCGTTAAAATCTTGACTTAAAACATTATACATCTTTGTTACTCATAAAAGACTGTACATCGAGACACAAATATGTAGTTCGTGGTAGAGATTCATCATACTTAAAAATGCTGGAACTATTTTATCGACAACATATTCACGAATTTTAATTGGCGCTCTTTCAACAAACGGTAGGCACTCTTATGGGAACATATTGTGCTCTTTTACTTGTTGATCTATTCTTTCACCCTTATGATGCTTACTTCCAATTCAATCTTTAAATCTAGATCAAGATATGACTTCACATTGTCTGTAGTATCCTTTATGTCAATGTCTTCGGAGGTAGATGCAATGTACAAAATCTAGGAAACTAGGATCGATTAACAATAATACGTCATGTATATAAAAGAAACCGAAATCAAAGGATCTTGTTAAACGATGTTCCTCTTTGCGGTCATATAAGCCAGAAATTCAGCCTCATATGACTTATGTTTCTACAAAATTGAAGTCATCAATACAAAAGTTTTATGGTCGTCACGCATCATGAACTCGTGGATCGTAAAAGTATCTGTCTGCAACATGAGAAACGATTTGTTCAATGTTTCATGGCTTTCCTTACCTCTATAATTTACCCCGAACTTGACATTTTATGAGCAACTCGATGGGTGTTTCTTAAATAGGATAGAACGCTTACCCTACAGGTGCACCTAGTCCATGCTCCCAGTTTTAAGGCAGTCCGTGTTGATCATCTACTTGTATTGCTTTGTATGTATTATTTTATGTTCTTTGTTGTGTGTGTATGTTTTACCAGTCTGGTCTTTGTGCCTGGATTACATTATTTGATATCTGCTCGTAACTTGGTTCCCTTGATTACTCTTTCACTCATTGTTCTAAAAAGCTGGCAATTCGAGTTATAAGCTTGCAACTAAAATGCATGTCAAAAGCAACAACTACTTTTTCCCTCTCTAATATTACTTTTAAGGGAGATAGGGGCAGGCGATTTTTTCAGGATACTTTTTTTCCCATCGTTTGTACGTTTGGTATTGCAACTTTCTCATCTTATACTCTGATTCCAGAGAAACATTTATATATCCGACATGTACTTTCGCTTCCTTCTTCGTCGTTATTGTACGAACTTACAGTTTTAGCCCATGTACAACTTGCCTTTTCATTCCATTGGTTGGTACAGGTGTACATTTTACAGTAACAGTATGTAAATTAAGCCCACCATTCAAACTTGGTAAGGTTGTTCGAATAGCATAGCCTTTTTCTCCATCATAAGTTGGATAATGTAAAATAAATGACACTGTCCTCTCTTTCTACAAAATGTATTATTTTGTTAAAGATATAACAAAGTGTAATATATGATTGTACATAGATACTGAAAGATATTGTAAAATTTTCTGAACGAATCGACAGTATATATACTAGTACGAGGTATATAATCAGAAGCGCTCAAAGGATAATATCGGAAACATTAATAGTTTTTGTTAAATAATGGTTTCATTTTTTGACAATTAGTTATTCTTTGCTTTTTTAATAAATACAATACCTTAATGTCAGTTGACGAATAGCAGGTCTTCGGTATAATGTATGTAGATGTGATCACTCTTTGATTAACTTTGCAATGCTAGACATTTCCATCTACTGACAATATGATGGAATTTTGTGTAATAACCCTTATCTCAACATTACCATTTTCAAAACAATCTTAAAGAAAATAAAGCAGAAGAAAACAGTGTCATGATATATAACCATATATATTTAAGAACAGCAGAATACCAAATTTTCAGGATTTCACCTCAAATTCCTTTCCAATAAGAATTTGGCAAACCAGCTTCGGAGCACACTATCTATAAAAGTTACTGTTGTCAACAATTCAACCAGTTTCAAAATATTCGTCTAGGTAAGTCTATATAATATAGTGAATTAAGTAAACTCTCGAAAATAGTAGGACCTGGTTGATAAAAAAAGCTACACATAAACAAGCGAACAAGTACATTGTGCTATTTTAGTTTGAAGAGGCATATTTTCCTCCTCTGGTTTTCACTTTATGTGAATATTGCGTACCACGTGTATCACAATTATAATGTTAAAAGTCATTATGCTATAATTCGAACATAAATAAATTCCTGTACTACATTCATATCTGACAACTTACTTATTGTATACTGAGGACCTTGGCGGTGGGTAGGTGGGGTGACTGTGTATGTGTTGTCCGTTGTGTACCAAATGATCACCTTTTGACGGATGAAAACAAATATCGATTGTCTACAATAACATTATGTCCTCACTAAAACATTTCATCCACCAATTGTACTAAAAGTAAATGCATACACAATATTTTTTGAAAAATAATTTTATCGAAAATAATTTGGTTTAAATAAGATTGATATTTGCATTGTTTCTTGTGTATAGTATAGTAATTTGACATACAAGCCCATGGTTCTAATAGTACCAAACGTGATTATTCGCATTTTACATTATTTATTTAATCTGAAAATATGTTCAGTGGTTGAAATACATGATGTAAAAAAATAAGATTTTTTTCGGTATCACATACTTCTTGGTTAGTATTGGTGTCACGGTGTATTCTAATGACACTAGACTGAGACAAAGATACATAGTTAGGCAGTCTATTTTCCCGAACCCCGAGGTAATAGCTTTTAATACCACAACATGGTTGTGTACAATATGTCAGAAGGGAATGGTATGATGCATTACCATAATGAAGTGTGGAAAATTGTGAAGAGAAAACCAACCTCTCGGTGCTATATAGAAACTGATGTACAGTAAGTGAAAAAAATTATGGTAGAAGTTGTGGAATGACTAAATTAACTGTGAAATATGAATGATAAATAAGTGAAATTAGCTATTTATCATTATTTCTTTTTTTGTTTTGTTTTGTTTCGTTTTTTGTTTCTTTTTACCTACATTTTCAATTATTTATTATTATTATATGTAGTAATTGAATACGTTTAACCAATAAAGGTATACATAATATTACTCGGCATTAAAATAAAAGTACGTACGATAAAAGTTAACAACCCTGTCATCTTCATTTCCCGTAGAAGAATAACTACATGTATATCATCCGCATCTCATCCTAGAATATGACAAAATAGTTAAGTATTCAATCATTGTACATGATACTGAACACAATCTACCTTAATAAAAAAAAATGAGGTAAGTATAAATATTGTAAGTTTTGGAATACCTGATCCTTTTTTTCAAGGATTTACTTTTCATCAGCAGTTTCAGGGTCAAATACATAAAATACATAATTTTGTTGATTTGACACCTCCTGTCTGATTTTCATTAAGACTGCAGCTTTTAGTTAATTGAATTAAAAACTACATCACACTTACCTATGATGTTGCTGATCTGTTATAGTATCAACTGGTCATTTATCTATCGAAAGTCTATATCTGATTATTGATGAAACACTTTTGGTTTTGAGTAAAGCATATCTTATTTAATTTGAAATTTAATATTTCATTCGAGTATTTTCTTTTCTTGTAAAGATTTGTCATTTATAATATGTAAGTTTATCGTTTTCATAGGATATTTTTATATGTACATCAAAATGTTTTACCTGCAATAAATTTTGGGTGAGTGTAGTTATGTACGTGTTTGTATATGAATAACTCGGTCAATTTAAATAAACAATGTCTCATGATATTGTATCGTAAACATGAGTAGATAATCATTTAATCATTAATTAAATATTTTAATGAAAGCCGAAGGACTCCAATACGTTTTTTTTTAACAAAATATCCTGCAAGTGTGTCGAGGACAAACAGGTAACCTTGGAGAATACTATGTCGATATATATCGCCAGAAAATAATTGCATTTTAAGGTATATCTATATAATCACTTGGAGTTTGCAGTTACATTTGCATATCAGTTTGCTCCCGTTGAAAAGCTTCTGTAGTGCTTTGGTACATTTATATGCATATATATATTCATACATATATTTATAATTCGAATAATTTCCTTTTTGTCTTATTCAAATGTTCCACTCGTAGAACCACACATTACTACTTTGAATTTCCAATTTATACTACGTAGTCTTTAGTGCAGTTATCATCTTTGACCAATCCTTTACTTTAGAAATGTAGCATTTTGAGTTCTAGAATTCTGAGATTGTTTCAAGAAAAAATCCGGTGTTTCTGGTTTTGACGATAGTAATAGTATTGTAACAGCAAATGGCTATAAGTACAACAATTAGTTCAGATTTGAAGTAGAATAATATTGATCAACAATGTATGAACTATTATGTTTTCCCTCTTTAGTATATGTGAGTGAAATAAAGGACATTTATTTTTATTAAGTTTTTGTAAAACTCCATGACATATATATGAGACCCTATAAGAGACAAACTAAAAAAAGATAAATAAAAAGAAAAAAAAAACAAACAAAAAAAAAACAAACAAAAAAAAAAAAAAAACATAAAGAACATCAATGTAAGACATCTTGGAAATATCATGCACCGAATTTGCCCACATTTTGTTATTTTACTATTACTAAATAGTAAGATTATTTATTCGAGTTATTTCATATTATTTGTTGTATGTTTCTAGTCTATCCCTGCATTGTGTTCTTTTGATTTCCACTAGAATCTTTATTCCCTTGATAAGTCTTAATCACCTTAAAAGCTTTTCCAATAAACCGATCCACGTGAAGCAGATGCATTTATAGGCTTTGACGTAATATAACGAAAAACAAAACTTAAGATTCTTTTCATGCACATGTGGAATTTTCAGAATTTTACTTACAATGCAAATGACATGCAAAATGGTTGCATCATGTTTCTGCGTGACCTTAATGCAATACTTGAAATACTTACATTTGACTTCATTTTGATAGGGCCAAAATTTTAAAGTCATTTACTCATGGTTTGACCGTCATATTAGTTATTGTAGCTAGGGATTTAATTGTTGATCATCATAGTTGATTGAATCATTAGGGTTCAATTTCACAATATGGGAGGTTTGTGTTTCCAGTTTCTGAGCACTGCGTTTTGAATTTATCCGTCCTTATCGCAATTCAACTCTTTTACAAGTGCTAGTAACGTAGTTTTAATGTCAATTTGGTTGAAATCATCATCGTGCACTAGCACATAATCTCCCGCACGAATGTGTAAATGTACCGATAAAAATAACAGATATCTATTTCTACTAAAGTGTAAGGAAAAAGCATGAAATGGAAAATATTGCATTATAATGCAGCGTTTCTAGATCCCGAAAGTAAATAAAACGCAGATCGGTCTTTGGATTTCAATATGATCTACATCTGAAATTTCGGATAGGAATATGAAACTACAAACACTACTACATAATGCTGGAACTGTGAATTCAAAAATGGCAAACAGAAAATATAAATATAACTTCCGGACGGTATTGTTTGCTAAATGTAACTTGCTGAACTCGTTGATCATGACGGTGTATCCATCTACGCCATGAAAACTGATTTGTTCAACGTGTCATAGTTTTCCTTTCCTCTTTCTACCCCGGACTTGACTTTTTATAAGCAATTCTCATTAAGAGATCTCATTTACAAATTTATAAAATGAAATATTTCTGTTGAACATTAAGATTACTTGAGTCTTGCTCCCATCCCCGAAGACTTTGTTCTTTTAATTAAAACATGTAATCTTTCAGATCAAAAGATAACAAATTTTAACTTCATAACAACTGATTAACTCTTCTGATATGCATCAGAAAGTATCGTTAGTCAACGTCTTTCAAACATATAGAAACGTAATTTCAATGTTGCTTTCTTACTTTCGGTATACATATTTATTAATTATCTACTCTTTAGCAAAACTATACAAGAAAAACAGATAGTGGTGCTTGATGTATGATTAAGATAGTCTTAAATATTATTTTAGACGTAATATTATAAATCAACTTCTAACATGACTGTTTGGATCATCCTGCAACAAAATGTTTACAGGCTTTTATCAAAAGTCCGTCCGTAGTCTGGTGTAGAATGTATGTATGTAACATGTATATTGGTTTCATTTAGATGTTGTGCTTCAAATGGAAAATATTGCATTATAATGCAGCGTTTCTAGATCCCGAAAGTAAATAAAACGCAGATCGGTCTTTGGATTTCAATATGATCTACATCTGAAATTTCGGATAGGAATATGAAACTACAAACACTACTACATAATGCTGGAACTGTGAATTCAAAAATGGCAAACAGAAAATATAAATATAACTTCCGGACGGTATTGTTTGCTAAATGTAACTTGCTGAACTCGTTGATCATGACGGTGTATCCATCTACGCCATGAAAACTGATTTGTTCAACGTGTCATAGTTTTCCTTTCCTCTTTCTACCCCGGACTTGACTTTTTATAAGCAATTCTCATTAAGAGATCTCATTTACAAATTTATAAAATGAAATATTTCTGTTGAACATTAAGATTACTTGAGTCTTGCTCCCATCCCCGAAGACTTTGTTCTTTTAATTAAAACATGTAATCTTTCAGATCAAAAGATAACAAATTTTAACTTCATAACAACTGATTAACTCTTCTGATATGCATCAGAAAGTATCGTTAGTCAACGTCTTTCAAACATATAGAAACGTAATTTCAATGTTGCTTTCTTACTTTCGGTATACATATTTATTAATTATCTACTCTTTAGCAAAACTATACAAGAAAAACAGATAGTGGTGCTTGATGTATGATTAAGATAGTCTTAAATATTATTTTAGACGTAATATTATAAATCAACTTCTAACATGACTGTTTGGATCATCCTGCAACAAAATGTTTACAGGCTTTTATCAAAAGTCCGTCCGTAGTCTGGTGTAGAATGTATGTATGTAACATGTATATTGGTTTCATTTAGATGTTGTGCTTCAAATGGAAAATATTGCATTATAATGCAGCGTTTCTAGATCCCGAAAGTAAATAAAACGCAGATCGGTCTTTGGATTTCAATATGATCTACATCTGAAATTTCGGATAGGAATATGAAACTACAAACACTACTACATAATGCTGGAACTGTGAATTCAAAAATGGCAAACAGAAAATATAAATATAACTTCCGGACGGTATTGTTTGCTAAATGTAACTTGCTGAACTCGTTGATCATGACGGTGTATCCATCTACGCCATGAAAACTGATTTGTTCAACGTGTCATAGTTTTCCTTTCCTCTTTCTACCCCGGACTTGACTTTTTATAAGCAATTCTCATTAAGAGATCTCATTTACAAATTTATAAAATGAAATATTTCTGTTGAACATTAAGATTACTTGAGTCTTGCTCCCATCCCCGAAGACTTTGTTCTTTTAATTAAAACATGTAATCTTTCAGATCAAAAGATAACAAATTTTAACTTCATAACAACTGATTAACTCTTCTGATATGCATCAGAAAGTATCGTTAGTCAACGTCTTTCAAACATATAGAAACGTAATTTCAATGTTGCTTTCTTACTTTCGGTATACATATTTATTAATTATCTACTCTTTAGCAAAACTATACAAGAAAAACAGATAGTGGTGCTTGATGTATGATTAAGATAGTCTTAAATATTATTTTAGACGTAATATTATAAATCAACTTCTAACATGACTGTTTGGATCATCCTGCAACAAAATGTTTACAGGCTTTTATCAAAAGTCCGTCCGTAGTCTGGTGTAGAATGTATGTATGTAACATGTATATTGGTTTCATTTAGATGTTGTGCTTCAATGCATCGAATTGACATCATTGTACTGTCTGAAAAAAATATGTCTTGTATGTACGATTTAAGGTATATGTGGACCATTCAAAAGTTGCGTATTTTAAAAACAAATAAAGAGCCCTACTGTATATTTTATTTCAGAAAATAACCATTAAAAATGAACATATACAATGTATTTCAAAATGTTTGAACTTTTTTAAACCATTTTAGAACATTAAAACACTTCCTCTTTTAACTTATGAAATACACGTATAAAACATTGCCATATTCTGTTTCATGGGGGACTAATAATAACGAAGAAGAAATGTCAAAGTATAAATCTTCATAAGTACATAAACATTGCTGCCAATTGTCAGACCTGAAAAGAATTAATCAAAATTCATTTAAAAAAGGTGTAAGAGCAGGCTAACAATAACAAAGTCAACAGTTTGTTCGAATCATGTCAGTAAGTGTGATGTTAAACTATATAATAAGTGTTTGGATTTATAATTATTCATTTTCTTTCGGTTTGGGATCGTAAATTGTTTATATCATGTAATTATTAATTGAATGAATAATGATGTTATGTTGTTATGGTACAAATGTGATTTAAGTCCCGATTCGGTAAGCGCTTATTATGTGCAAATGTTAGATAATTGTAGAAAAAAACGAAGCAAAAGCTGCTGCCCTGTTGGGCAATTCCTTTCCCATCATAAATATCAGAGCTGTTGAGTTAGGTGGAACATATGTATCCAACAAAACCAATTTAAACTTGCATTACACTTGCTAAATATATTAATTCATCCAACGTCCCTATAAATTGCAGTGACTCAAACATACACTGACATTTGTTTAAATATTTAAGAATGTTGTTTATGATCTATAGCTATCGTCAATTTTGCACTATCATGGTTTTAGACCTAATGTTGATGGAGTGTTCAAATAAGTTGAAGTATTAAAGAGGTGTCCATGTAGAAACTAGGCAGTTCATATGATATGAGTGGCTCTTGGAAAAAATTATCCCAGGGCATTTTTTGTTCCAGTGTAATGTTCATATCATATGTATGTCAGAATGTTCAAAGATTAATTTAATCGACAATTGAATGAAAATGATTTTAAATTTCCCTAAGAAAGCAACCAAATTTTGCACAAAATGAAAGAGTCATCTCCCTTGTACAATGAATTTCAATGCTTTCTACGTAAACCATTTCTTTTTAACGGTTGCAGTCAATAAAAAAACCAACATTCAACGTTATAGATAATTACAAATTTAGTCTTACGGAGGACACAAAGCGCACGTGCTAGGCATGCACCTTATTGATCATATGAGAGAACAGCCTTTCAGGTTTAAGTGTCACAAACAAGGCACAAAGAAGTACTTTAAATAATCACAAACGTCGTAGGCTGAGAAAAGACCGACGTATATTCGTCGTAAATATCTGTTGAAATATGCTGAAAATTGCAAAGCGATGCCATTTTGACACTACCTCCCACTTACAAAATATTTACAACATTGTATGAATAGACGCCCTTACTGATTATTGACTTTATATATGTATGGTATAAGCTATTAAAATGCAATTTTACGAAATTTATAGATCAGAAATACGTACCAAGCGATTTCTCTTCTACGTATGATCTCTCGCGAATCTGTAAAGTTCTTCGTTTTATTATATCTGTATTATGACCTGTTCTCTTTATCTTTAAATTATCACAATTTTGACCCTGCAAGAAATTATTGAACACCACAATCGTTTTATTCCTCGATGTACAAAATCCTTGAAAAGTCAATTTTCGCGGTTTCAACACGATGATTTTGAAATACTCCTATTTAGTATAGAATTGTGTAATTAATAACAATGTAAGAACACTATGTCTTCGGAATATATTTTTGAATACAATAATACAATCAAAGAACAGAAACAAAATCCATCAACTGCAAGTTAAAAATATATAAAAACCCAATTTACAGAGTGTTTAACTAAAAATAAATTTTGAATACCAAATGCACGATTGTTAAATCTACTCGAGAAAGTTTTCAAGTATAATGCCCAAAGAGAATTTTATAAGATATAAGCTTGCATGTTAACTATTATACTCCGTGACGTATAATATGTATCAGAAAAATCCGTTCACCGTATGACTATGACTATTAAAGGTATAAATTTCTTATATAGTCTTTGTATTCTATAACACATTTTTTGTATTATATTATATATTTATTTATGTATATGAAATTAACAGAATTTTCTGGTTCGAAATCACAATTCAAACTTCTCCCTCTCAGCAATTATTGATTTTTTTTTCAAAATAAATCTCATCTTAATAATATCCATCAGATAATTCTAACAACGAATAAATGCATGTCGGATGGATATGCCATTTTTGATGATGAACACATGAACACAAAGTTATATTATCTGATTCAATTTTAGAACACTTTGATTCTATTTAATATAATTTCCGTACAAACCAATGCATATATTACTAGGTTGTTTTCCTATGACGAAAACAGATAATTATACAAAGTACTAACACATTAAACCTATACAGTACCTGTGAACATGACGAACAAACTAAAACACTACAGGTGAACGTTACATCTTGAGCTGATCTAAATCGAAATGCTTTAATTCTTGATGACAATGTCGTTGAATCTTTTCTTTTAAATGGAGAAAAAAACTCAGTGTGTGATGAGTTACAGCTGAAACAAATTACATCGTATTTATTATTATAAATATCCTCTTCTAAGCATTTATACTGAAATGTTCTCCTGTCCCTAATTAAAATATCTAAAACTAAACACTGCTTATTCATTTTACCGTTTTGAATTCGTTTTTTTGTGTGTGTCAAGCCTTAAAAAATGTGAGATAATATTATTGTTTAAGAAATAATTTCTGGACTTTTCCTCGGAAAGCCAAATATTTGGCTTTTACAATCAGCTCCCCAAACTAGTTTAAAGAACTATTATTTTACCTTTTTCTATAATAATATTTTGAAATACATGTATATAATCATGATTAGAATTGACTCCAAAAATGAAAACATCTACATTTACAAATAAATAATCCAACGGAATTGTGTCATCGCGTACGTCGCATCATGTGAGGTAAATACGATCATGGTGGAAATGCCGCACCAGGTCGTTAGGGTTTGTCAAACAAAATTAACAAGTTACGGTCCTCTGAAAAAAAAATCATTGTTGCTTGTGAATAACATAAATGTTGATTTTACCAACGATAATGTGTTAGCTTGGTTCAGCATTATCATGTCCTTCAATGGATTGGCCGAAACCGTCATTTCACATGCGTCCGACAACTGACATTTTGAACACGTTCAATGCCAATGCAATTTGCAGGTTCCTTTGTCGATTTTGTTCTTCTTCAAAGTGAATTGTTAAGTAATTTAAATCCTGGTTTAATTCACAATTAAACAAAAGTTCAACGGCGGTGTCGGTTGTGAAGCCATATGTTTTTGTCTTACGTAAATGTGTTGATAGAACAGCCTAAGGGTTTGACCAAAATATTTTATTTTTCGATATGTTTTTATGTAGTACGCTAAAATCGTAATAGAATAGAGTTAAAAATTTTAAAAAATATTATTGTGTTTATCGCTTTCATAATAAGCGGAAGATTATATCGATGAATACAATAAAGTCACCTATTCATTACAATAATTACATTGACAAAGTGTGAACAGTGATTTACGCTCTTTAGAGGCCTAATTTGTGTCTACAAAGCGAAAGTACCAAACAATTCTAGAATCCAAAATCGTGCCCTTCTGGAAACTACCACGTTGTTTGTGTATAATAAAGAAAACAAACTATACTTGACCTTCATAATCAAATTAACAATGTTTTTATTTTCACATTATTGAAGAGTGTACCAAGAAAATACGGGAGCATTATGACGAATGTGATAGAAAACTTAGTCATATCACTTTGCACATAAAGACTTCTAGTGCTGTTGTCTTCTTTCATTTATTCAAATTTAGAAATGGTGTTGTCTTATATACACTTGAACAATTGTTCACATTGCAAACTAAGTTTCCAATCCATGGGTATTACTGGCCATTCATTTCATTTAGGTGATGGTTTAAACGTCAATTATCAATATAATTGACGTATAATATAAACGTGTATATATGCAAAATATACGCGCATACATACGAGTTATTAATATATGTGTATATAATTAGCAGCAGATTATGTTAATTTGTCCAAAAAAAAAAAAAAAACTGGCAATAACGATAGTTTTGATTTGTTTGAAATATCAACACATACATGCGAGAAACACGTGTGTATTTTAACAGGTACATATTACGTGTATATAGCAAAAATAATTGTGTACACCATCACGCAAATCACATGAACGGCCACTCATACCCAAATCAGTAGTTTAAATTTGACAGGGATTCCACAGTGTCTTAGTACATTCCAAAGTGCATATCAGTTAACTATGCTAAGGCCTTCTTGAAGTCAACAAAGTTTATGTAGAGGGGTGATTTCCATTCTATTTACTCCTCGATGATGGCTCGTAATGTGGCAATTTGGTCAATACATGACCGACCGCATCGGAATCTGGATAGTAGCTGAATTCCTCAGGTCGCCCTTCTTGGGAAGCATAATGATGTAGCTGAAACTCCACTCTTCAGGGATTTTGACTGTTTCCCAGATATAAGGTGATTAGGGCCCCGTGCAGATCCGAATGTCAACAGAACAGGTGAAACATTGCTGCTTGGGCTTTAGACCCCAACAACCAATCAATCAATCGAGATGTTTTTTCCAGGTTGATCTTCAAGACCTCAGGTGGAAATTTGGTTCGGTCCTGGGGCTTTTCCAGTCCTTATTCGTAGGGCTTTTATGATTTCATCCTTCAATATTGGGCCAGTATCAACATCAAGGTCTTCTTCAGGAGGTAGATCAGGAGCATCTGATATATCTTCTTCATTTAAAAGTGGTCGAGCTAGGTTTGTTATCACATTGTTATCTTTGTCTTTCAATGGTTTGGATGTGTTGGTCTTTCTGCCTGTCAGTTTGCGTGTGATGTTGTACTCAGGTTTTTTTTTCTGTCCATTGCATCTTTGCTTTTGAAGCGAACTCGTTGATGTAGGTTGTTTTAGCATGCCTGTTCTTATCTTTTTACTTCTTTCCTAATACCTATACGCTCGTCAACCATTCTTCCAGCAATCTTGTCTTGACCTGGTCTAGTTATATCTTAATTGACCTACGCTTCTCAGTTGTCTCGATTGTATCGTCAGATAATCATGGCTTGTATTCCTTAGTTGAGAATCCAAGTTCTTCTTGGCATGTGGTGTTATATGTGGATGTTATTCTTTCCATTGTTTGTCTACTGCGCCTCTTCCTTATGTTATACTTTCGCTTCTAATCTGATCTTGTCTGGTTGCCACGGTTATCTTTATCTTCAATTTAGCCACCACAAGTTTATGATCAACACCTCTATAAGCTCTAACGGATGTCATAATCTTCCTCCACCTCCTGGCGATTGTAATATGGCCTATCTGGTGTTTAGTTTTCATCTCTGAAGACACCCGGGTTGTTTTGTGTATACCATTGTGAGGGAGTTGGAATGTCGTACCTCCTATGACCACAGCAGAAAATATTTTTTTTATATTTCTTCAAAGTGAAATTAATATGTTTTGTTTCAAAAATATCCAATGCCCCCAGCCTCAATATATAAATGGTTGGTGCCTCTCCATATGACGGGCTCCTGGCATTATCATACAGTAATATCATACCTCATATGAAATTGTAAGTTTTTTTGTTGGTTCACAAAGATGAATTATTCTAGTATACCAACCATTGTTTAGGTTTATCCCACTGCGGAACATGAAACCCCCTTCCATGAGGTGTACTATACAGATGCAATCGCGTTGCACTGTTTCGTACAGTTGACCCGGTCTAATTTGGTAAATATTAGAAAACTTGGTGGATATTTTAATCTTGGGTAATACAGCATTTGTACATTTATAGATGCAATACAGATACAAAGATATAAAATGCATGTTTTAAGCTTTCTGGAAATAATCAGGTCCTTGCCGCAGTGGTTTTTACTCCTCTGTACCAGCTGGCTGTTTTTTCAAAAATGCAAAATTACGCACGGACTTTAAGAATTAAAATCATGAACAAATGAACAGAAAAAGGCACACATTTTGTTGTTGATTTTATACAATAATACCGTGGCTGCTTATTCTTCCTTGAAGTATTAAATTACCTGATATTTTAGAAAACCTGTCCTTTGACAGTTAATTTTGAGAAGGCACCCAACATTTGTCATTCAAACTGATATTTTGTGCTCACTGTTACCCTAGCTACAGATTTTTATTACAAAATAAAAAAGAGTATAAATCATTTTCATGGATCTCCACTTTGTAAGGTTTTGAAAAATATTTACCTTTTACAGAAAAAAAAACTTGTTGTATTTGCTTGTTTGAGTATCTAAGGTTTTATTTCCAAAATATGTCATGAATTGTCTGCAGTGGCTTATCTATAGAATAGAACCTTATGATTAACACTCGCCTTTACCGTAATTTTTGTCTTATCCTTTCCGTTCTGTAGTCCGTTTTTTTTTATACTACTGCCCAAACAAAAACATCAGACGATAATTAAATAAAACATGTGAATGAAGAAATAATTAACATTTTTTTAAAGAAAACACAACGGTTAGGCAAAGAGTAATGGGATTGCTCCACAAGTTTCTATCAAAGAACAATGCACCAGATCATTTTGGAAACTTATCTAACAATTTATTTAATTGCCTGCAGTTGAGTGTTGTATATTAGGTCACCACAGACATTAATGTCACCTTCATCTCCGTCTCGGGCGATATTTATCCGTAATCTGTATACCACCATCAACAGAGCTTTCATATTCCTCAATGAAAAAGGCACAATAGTTGTTTATGTAAAGGGCATTTTCGATATACCCCTTGGAAGGGAAACAGAATATGTTTTCAACAATTAACATGTCCTTACCTGAAGCGGAAGGCGTTATCAGCAATTCAGTCATTTCCACTGTCCCTTGAACAATTAATTTATCATATTAATGCCCTCCACATAAGCAAAAAATGTATACATATAAAAACATGTATTAGAGGATAGAAGTATGACTTACGTTTGCAAATCCCATAAATTAAAACTATCGTTTGCTTGACTAAGAATATTACCAGGATAGGCTGTGCAGTTTGTTGGAATAATTGTATACTTGGTTTCTACAAGAAAAGTTAAAATCAGGAAATCAGGTTGATCAAAATAAAAACAAATATGAATACTCCATAACGTTATATAATTTGCATCCTGAAGATACAAGTTTTGACTCGTAAAAGTTATATGTGAAAGTTATAAATGCAAGACAAAGCTAAAAGTCTTTCACGCGGTATATCCCTTTAAGCCGAGGCTGCATGTATCATTTCATATGGATTCTATCAACAGTTGCAACGATGTGTGTACGAAAAAGTATGTTAAAGACAAACACAAATACGTAGGCAGAAAGATAAAACTTAATGACCTCGTGACTAAAGATGGCGACATAAAATTGATTGATGAAACTTGTATCTTTCAAATGATAGGTTTGCAAATATTTTTGTATAAATACGTATAAAAACATTTAAAAAAAATATTGATTATTTTTTGTTTAAATACCAACTTCCAATATACTTTAGAAACATATAGACATGGTCACCAACATAAGCAGTAGAGATTTCCGGACAGGCTTCATCATCACACTCTCTTATCCTCATCAGGACATTTCCTACTTCATTTTGCTTCCCCGGCAATATATAAATACTTGTGTCTAGTAAGTTGCTTAAAAAGTTTTAAATTTACAATATCAAATTTAAATCATGCATATCATTTAGTAGCATTCTTCTTCTACATGTTGTGTAACAGTTTATAATTTTATAGACGTCTTAATAGCCATGAAAAATTATACTCATTGTTATCTAATCAACAATTATTCTACAAAAAATGTTTAGGTCCAAAAAAACAATTTTTTAACTATCTCAAGCCAATATCACATAAAGTTGCTTGATCAATGATATGATCTAATGTAAAATACATTTATACTTTTGGAGTCGACATGTTAACTGAGGTCGCTTTGTACCATGAGTTGTATTTTTGAGTCTTCGGGTTAATCGTTTCAAGTTTTAGAGTATCTTTTCGTTTCGAGCGTAACTAGTACGAAAAATTTATTTGGTAATGCACTATTTATAAGACTCAGTCATACAAGTATTTCATACTGTAACAGAATTTCTATTGATCTAGCAAAGAAAACAAGAAGCCACATTTCACGTCAAATAGTCATATCGGACATTACGTTGTCATAAAAGTGATTAATATTTTAGATTATTTCCCATTCATGACCAATCTTAGTATTAAACGCTAGACTACTATCGTAGTTACCCAAAAACTTTACTTCGTGTTGACTCTCTACATGTCAGTATACAAGTAATCTTATTTGTACTGTTAATTGTAGCTTTTACCAAGTCTACATTGAATAACTACAATAAACATTGCGTCTATGAATAATGCATGCACAATGTTTAAACAATAAGTTTGAAGAAAACAAAACGATACATTAAATGTTGCTGTGCTGTTTTAAACAATGCTGAATTACTATTCCAATTGTTCTTTTTTTATATATTACTCCACTCGCACATTTACTTTTATTATTATTCAGTGGTTAATGTTGCAAAAAAGTTTGAGTATACGAAACAAGAAAAAATATATTCATATATGTATCAAACAGTAACAAATGTCATAAGATATGATAACTTTGGATTTAGAGGATGACGAAGGCAAACGGAATTTATTTCATGTTTGCTTAATAGAAGGGTATAATCATAGAAAATCAAATTATAAAATATCAGAATTGTAGGGGAAAACACCATTCCTGGATATGACTGTGTTCATTTTACTTCTTTTTACAAAAACTGGCTAAACGCTAATGTATATGCAATAACATACAAAGCTAGTATTATTTTAAAGAAATTATGAAAATCTGCAAAACTGCGATGTACGCACCAAAATCAAAAAAATGAAGATCATTTTTTAACAATTTCAAATCTTCATAAACACAAACTCTACGGCTTTGAGTGGCATTTCTTATCATGGCACATATCCTAAAATCAAAGGAAAGTACTAGCTCCATCAGTCAAAATTGCTAGCGAACGAACTACACATGAACGGAGTGAAGATTACTGATAGTTGAAATTAACGTTGTAAGGAGAACATTTTTAGATGTACAAAATGGCATGTTTTTATTCCTACCTGTGAGTGTTCTATAAAGCCTTCTGGCACGGTGAGGTTGTTTGTAACCTTCCTAGTTTCATTGTGAAAAATGTTATTAATAAATACTGGATTTGTTGAATCATTTAGATTAATTGTCATTGAGCTACGGTTGCAGACTGAAAAAATATTATCAAAAGAAAACAGTGAGCATACAAGAGTTACATTTCTATTGGGTACTCCCTATTTAACTTTTTCATCAAATATATATTCTGATAGACAGCCGTATAATATCTTGATTCATTAATAGTTATGACAACTCTCAAATTTAAAAATTACTTAAAGCAAACTATTTCAAAAACTGTTGGTAATACAAATTGGTAATAGTTCTTGTTGCTTTCGAAACATTTTCCCAAACAAGACTTGCGTTTATATGCTAATTCTATACCAAAATACATTATGCAGGTGTTCCAGAAATATATTTTTAATATGTCCTATGAATATATAATTTCTTGAACCATATGTAAATTAAAAAGTTTCCACAAAATATAATGTAGCTATATCTGATTGTTAAGAACTGCGTAATAGACGTTGCCGAAACTCCCCAGTAGTCATTGATAGGAGCATTTAAATTATTTGTTACGACTCCTTGATTTTTTTTGGCTTCGGCCGCTTTGGAATGGCGGCAATTTCTACAAATTAATTTTTGCATCATAATAGCGATATTTTTCAACTTTCAACGGCCATCGTTTTGAAATATTGGCCATGTGTGATATTTCATATAGTTCGTCGTGAACAGCTGTTTTTCGAGTTTAGTTTCAATTCATTCAGACGTTTCGGGAGAGTTCCAATATGTTCCAGATTTCTTTTTTTCGGGAGGGGCATTATAATAATGATATTTTTCAAACGCACATAAATGTACTTACCAACTTCAATAGTCTCACTGCAAGATTGTGTTTCCACTCTTACTAATAAAATGTTCTGAAAAGAGCATGAGTTTTTACAAACTCTTTTCATAAAGTGTTTCACGATACCGATTTTTAAAACAAAATAAACAATACGTTAAGAATTAAGTCAAGTGTTTTTCTTATCTGTTCTAGATGCAGAAAAGGAACAGTTTTCTACCTTATTTTCAGACAGTTTACATAAAATGCAAGCGTAATGTAAATTTAAGTGCCTCTTTTACAATTAAATGATAAATGGAACTTTAATTTTGCGAAACCAAAATACATTAAATGTCAATGATTTTTTTTAAAATCTGAACGATTACTTACTAACAGGCAGCCTAAAATTAAATTCATGCTAATTCTAGTCCAGTAATAAACACTTGTAAATGGCTTCAGGAATAGGTTATATGGCAATCATGTCTATTCTAAAATCAAAAACAAAAATCAGGTTTTTCTATGTTGATTATCGTTTTTTATAAACATATTTCTAAATGAAATCCTAGTGGGGAAGGCTTCGATCAGTAAAGTACAAAACTCTCGTAAAAACTAAGTTTTCAGTAACAAAAAAGATATTTAACAATAAATTGTGATAGACAAAACGAAAGACTAAGACTGCAAAATGGAAAAAGAACCCAAGAATATGATAACGTTACTAATTAGTCATGTTTGAACGCATGTACTCAAACACTGCTTGTAAAAAGCAGGTTGTTTTATTTTGATTATTTTTCATTGTATGAGTCGAGCTCCCAAAGTTTGTGACAAGAGTAAAATACGTACAATGAACTTTTGCCAATTAATCTTGGGAATGGCAAGAGAATTAATCAAGTGAACTTCATTTCGACCACAATTCAGAAGAACATATTCAGGATAAAGAAAACAGCACACGCAACAAAGAACATGAAATAACCCATAAACACGTAAAAGAAACCAAAGGTAAATGGAGATTACGTTATGACGATGACAAATTCATTCCAGAGGTACAAGTACTCAACAAAATATGAAAATGAAAATTAAATTTGTCATTTGTTACGTTAAACTCACCAATTCTAGAAAAGAAAATGCAAAAGTAAGTTCCACTCTAACAATAGCTGTTTACAGAAAACATCATAACTACCTGAATGGTAGCATAATTTGTTTCTTATTTGTATTGATAAGATAAAATATTGTTCATAACAATGGGCGGTAAGGAGTGTTTTTAAAATCTGAGATAACGTGACATCTAGTTGTGTCAAATATTTGATATGTACATAATTGATAAGTGTGGTAAATACAATCTTTCTTTTCTACAAATGTATACCGAAGCGTTAAAGATATAAAAATTAAGAAACACAAAAATTCCCTAACCCATAGATATTGGTCTAAGAAAAAAAAGAAAAGGTTATACACCACTAATATAACCACTGTACTTTAATAATCTAGGCAGAAATAGTCCTACACAAATTTTAGTGCACTTATGTTATGCCATTGTGGATAATGTTCATATCAAATCTGCACATGTGAACCTGTCTTTCGCAGAGAATCTTGTTTGATTTATTTGTATGTAAAATAGTCACTGTAACAGACTCAATTAAAATACGTTTATGAATTCTACATAAAGGCTCCCTTTTGTGCAATGCAGGTGAATTCCCGTTCTATTTTAGCTCATCAATTTTTAGGAGACAATGTCGCACGTCAAGGTAGTACAAATTCAGGTAGAAGCTCCATAACATTGATCTAATTAGCAAACTTAGCACTAGAGTCCATGGGAAGTGTCATTAGTAGTATGTTGCCAATATCTTTTTATCTACAAAATAATGTTCGAAACACCTACTTTGGCTGTCTATCATCAACTTCACAGGACCCTATGGACACCATAACTCAGCCATTTTTCCGATCTCCCACTGAAATAGAAAAAATTCTGCCAAGCGATGAAGAAATAAATAAATTAGCCTGCCAATTGTTTTCAGATAAGAACCTTGTGATTTGATAAGGTATGCATGTAGGTATATTTTTCCGCATGAGACAAATAACTGTGACCTAAACATAACAAAACAAGGAATAGAGACGACCTACAAACACAGTATTGTGATCAGAATAAATTACAATTGCATTAAAAATGGAGATAAGAAACAAACGAGCCCAATAAAAATTCCGTGAATGACATCAGGAATCAAGGCAGGTAATCATGTTCTGCTCTGCCTGAAGTATTCGTCTACTTTTGGCATCTTTCCAAAGAAAAAAAAATACCACAAAACCGGGAGTGATATCAGGTGCTTCGGAAGGTCAAGCATATGCTGCGGAATGAATTAGGCTCGGTTTCACACAATGAAAAAAATATATGCTCCGTACAGTGAGGTCCACCAAATTATAATGGGTTGCTATTGATATAGAGCTGTGGTTGTCATAAATAACCACTTTCCAAAGGCCTTGAATGGCTCCAATCACCAATTACCAGTCATTGGTAGGTAATGATTACACAGCAACTTCTGCTCATACCAAACCTGGGGTCAATTACAGAAAAAATTACAAATCAATTACCTGTCAGGTTCTTCAATTGAATTACAATTATGATTACACAAAATTTGTTAAGTAATTAATTAAATTACAATTACTTTGGTACAGTTATCAATTATTTTTCAATTACTTTTGCTTTATTATGAATAAGGAAAAAATGAAATACAAAATTTATACAGAATATTAAATAGTTACAATTTATAGTCAGACCAATTTCAAGATAAATTTCGAATGTCATAGGCCTATTTGATCATCATAAGGTCATGAAATGTATTGTCAGAAAGAGAACATCTCTCTGACCTTAACACATTACAAAGCAATGGAAGAAAATCTTTCAACAGAAGCAGTAAACAGCGGGGTACAGAAGTAACTCGTTAGCAATTTAAAGAGGCTGGGAGTTGGACATTTGTATATAGATCTCAATGATTAAGAAAATTTGTCAATAAAAATTGTGTACTTCAATATCTCACTTGCCTTCATATGGGTGACAAAATTGGATGATTTTTTTATACAATAACTAAAAGTATTAAAGATTTGAAGCACTTTTCTTCATTTAGAACTGATTAATTTGCACCACTAACATAACACTAAGGACCTGACACAATACCAGGTAGTAATGTTGTTCTTCGATAATATGATTTAAAACGCCTTTATAACGATGAAAGTCTAAAAGTTCCATAAACATTACACCAAAATGACATTATTATTTTTTTATATTTTTATACATGATTGAATGTTTGTTTACATATGTAAATATAATACTGTTTTTTTTGCAATTTTATTGGCTAAATAACATTTTGTTGACAACTCTGAATAAAAAGTCATCACGTTTACGTTAAAATCCATATTGCCCTATTCCAATATGACGTTTTGGACTAGTTAGTCAATAAAAGTATAATTGCGTAGGATTTTCCATATTGGCTGAGTAATTGATCCTTGGCTAGCAATATTGGACGCCACGGACCTTTAACGAAGCCAATATGGAAAACCTTACGCATTAATACTATATTATATTATCTGTATGGTACTTGATATATACTCTGCAAATGCTTAAACATGTTCTATTAATTGTTTATTAATCTTTAATCTATCCTATTAGAGATAATCTAGGATTTGGAGTTACTAAACCAGGAAATCTTGTTTAATATTTTGTAAATTATCACTTTGTCACGTATTTATTTTAGTTTTTGGTTACGATGACTTCAACAGCAGGTCATAAGTTTTGTTTGAATCAATATTAGGGACTAATAATACTATATAGTGTGGTGTTAGTTGTTAGTCATCACTTTGGTCTTAGTAGTATTTATTCTGAGATCAGCCTCTTCTGCATAACCATTTAGAGAAGTTATTTTATCCTGCAGATGTTGCCTTAATTGTAAAATTTCAGCAATATCGTCAGCAAAATTGAGATCTTCGAACTGACTGAACATTGTCCATTGTATTCCGTGATGTTGACTTATTGTTTTCGTTGTATCCAATCGATGGTCATCAGAAACAGTATATGTGACAATATACAACATTGTCTCACACCAGATCTAATGCTAAAAGATTCGGAGATGGAGTTCACGAGAATGGCACTGCATTCAAAGTTGTTAGATTGATTGATTGATTTTGGGGTTTACCGCCTGAGCAGCAATATTTCAACTATATTCAGGCAATGAACATGAAATGGGATGATCAAATGAACATGAAATGATGAGGATGATGAAATGAAAAAAGGGATGGGACACCAGGATAATAGGGTCGGCAAGCTTTCATTGCCACAAGAAAAAGGGAGGGATTGGTAGGGTCGGGCAATTTAGCCTCCTATGGCGGAACGTAAAGGTTCCTACTCCTATCGAATACCACTGCAGGGTTCTTTAACATGCAAGGAACGTGGCATCTTTCCCAGCACAGTGCACCAGTATGGTTTGCGGTCAGGTTTTCCGTATTATAGCCAGACAACCCCAGCATGTAACACGCCAGGGGTGCCTCATTCCACAACCTGGGGAACACAAGCCAGTTGCTCTGTGGCAGACCGCCTAGCCCCGGCTAGGTTTCTGAGCACTATTTAGTCTCCTTTTACCACGAGCTCTTAGCGCTGCTGCAGGCCTATTCTTTTGACATCCGGATCTGCACGAGGCCAAAGTTGTTAGAGAAGCATTTCACCAAATAAATGATCTTATTTGGCATTCCATGTGCTCCCACTATTTTGCACAAGGTGTTTCTGTGAACAAATGAAATGCATTTCTGCAGTCAATGAAAGCTATAAATAATAGCATATTCCATTCAATACTTTCCTCAATGATATTTTGCAAAGTAAATATCTGGTCAGTACATTCACGTCCTTTTATAAAGCCAGATTTTATTCTCTCAGCTTGTTGTCAATCACATCATCAATCCTAGCAAAAATGATTTTACAGAAAACTTTGCTTGGGACAGACAGTTAAGTTACTCCTCTACAGTTGTCACAATTTTGCAAGTCTCCCTTTTTCGGAATTTTGACAATAAGCCCTTTCGACCAGTCATGTGGTATTTTCTAATTTTCTCAGATTTTTATAGAAAAAAAAGGATGAGAAAATATTTTACTGGAGGTGTTTGAGCAATTCAGCATTGATGCATTCTACATCAGCAGCTTTTTAGAGTGATTTTATAGATTTTGTAGTTTATATATTATTGGTGGTATATGATCTATAGCAATGTCTTCCTCATGTGGTGTTGGGTTTGCTGTGGAAGCTGGATCTGCACAATTCAGAATTTCTTTGAAGTGTTCTACGAGGGTTTGGCTTGTTCTTCCCCAGTAGTCAGTATTTTGCCCAGTTTGTTTTTCACTTGAGTATTTGGTGATCTTGTTGCACCACCTTGTTTGTTTGTTATTATATATACCGTTCTCATTTCACGCCTGTTGGCTGCAACCTCTGCCTCTCTGGCCATAGCATCTATAAAATCACGCCTATCTTTCCTAGCATTCATGTTTTCATTGTCCTTTGCTCTTGTATCCTAGTTGATCTTGAATTAAGGATTTTCTGCTTGGTGTCTTTGTGCTCTTCTATTTTCTTCCATGTATCCCTAGATGACCATTCCTTGTTCTTTTTAGTTTACAATCCCGATGTATCTTTTGCTGTCTTCACATATAATTCTTTCATAACGCATTTAGTTTCGGATGTTGAAATCATTGAAATTTTCTATAGGGCTGAAGTGTTTTTTTTATTTTTTTATTCCAAATTAAATGTTCTTCTTATTGATAGGATGTTTAGTCGTGGTATGTCCATTTTCTTAATGAAATTTCCTTGTTTGGGTGTTTTCCTGAGCTTCCTGAGTTGGATAACAGCTCGTATCAAATAATGGTAACTGTTTACACCTGCACCCCAAACTATCTGGACTCATCACTATAAACAACAATGAATAAAGTTGGTTGATGTTTTTACATATCTTGGAGGTGTAATAAGTGCAGAAAACGGCACCAAGAAAGATATCAAAACTAGATTGTCTAAAGTGCGCTCAGCCTTTGCAAGATTGAAAACCATCTGGAAGTCAAAGGTATATAGCAAGACAACAAAAATACAGATCTACAACAGTGACGTTCAACCAGTTTTGTTGTATGGGTCAAACTGTTGGTGCATCATCCAGAGCGATTTACAAAATTTGGAAGTATTCCAAAAAAATTGCCTGAGGAGAATCCAAGAAACATTTTGGCCAGACAAAATCAGAATCGATGACTTGCCAAACAATCGCAACTGAACTAAAAAAGAGAAGCTTTAGATAGCTGGGCCAAGTGTTACAAATACCAAATGAACGCCTGCCAAAATTTGCCCTACGATGGACACCACCTGGGAAGAGAAATCCTGACAGACCCCGTACCACCTGGAGGAGACCAGTCCTAGCCGAGCTTCAAGATCTTGGATATAGCCTGGGACAAGCACAACACGTGGCGAACGACTGAGGGAAATGGGGGAAACTTGTTGCGCCCATACCTGTATGTCAAACCGGGGACGAAGAGGATAGGTAGGTAGGTAGGTTATAATATATACATGTACTATATAGTTTATTAAATGAGACTTTTGCATATTGTGGACTATAAGCTGCCACGTGTATATGAAACAACGGATTTGTTCCAAAATAGAGAAGCATGCTAACAAATATATAACGTATGCAACTGACCTGCCGAAATTATTGTATATTTTCTCTTGTTTACGCTTCGAGTAAAGTTTTTTTTTTCACGTAGACCGTTCACAATCAGGACAAGTGTTTTAAATATGGACAAAATGTCGTTTTAAATCATGTTATAATATGATAACATTACCACTTGTGACAATGTAATTGCATATAATTGAAAAGGTAATTAGTAATTGCATACAGAAATATGAAAAGTAATGCACTACTCCTAATTACATGTAATAAAAAAAAACAACACTGAATTACACATTACATTGGATTACTTCAAAAACTAGAAATCATTACAACTAAGTACCATTACATATTTAATTATCCCATGTCTGGCTCATAGCATACAAAAAAGGCAAATTTAAAAGCCACAAGAAGTGTTCGTTCCTTTGATACCTTCTGGAACTACAATAGGGGGAGCTACAATAAGGGAAGTGCGATTTCGAAGAAACTGACAAGCTTCAAGGTGCATACAAGGTGCAAATTTGCACATAAATGCTCAAAATGCATGGAATACCACCCTGTCTTGTATTGCAAATGGAAATGAGCAAATAAATAGAGAACAATTATCTTAAGTATCAGTTGTATTCTTCGGGATCTGCTCTTATTTTGGTTAATGTGGTAAAAAAAATCACTCAAAAATATTCTTAGCAGCATGGGGCTAAGGATTTATTATGGCTACACATTTAAATAGTCCGGCTCAAGACGTAAATGTCGCTGAGTACCTCCAAGTGGCCCGATCGCAAAAAACAAATATGAGAAAGCGGTCAAGTTTGAATGGTGTACATGTAGGACCGTTCAACTCCCTACTTTGCGATTTTCACCGATATTTTTAGCTTTTTAAAAGAATTGCGATTTAGGATGATTTATAAATTGTCTTATTCTTCCGAAACTCGTCAAACAATTTCATCGACCTAATATTTTGCTTCGTTAAATAGTGTTGATGATGCAGTAGAACTGATTAAACTATAGGGGAAGGCACAACACTAGGTAAGGCAGACATTAAGAGTGCTTTTGGATTGGTAAGAGTTTCTGTTTCTCCATCAGGCTTCAGTCAATTGGGTTATATTTTCATGGAAAATTCTAAAACGACAAATGTCTTCCAATGGGCGCCTTTGTAAGTTCCTCAATTTTCGGTAGCCAATCATTGGTTTACTCAAGTTCAAAGTATCGATGAAAACATAATTGATTATTTAGAGGACTACATTATTGTAGCAGCAGACAAGTTACGTATTTCAAAATACACTGGATATTTTCAAAAGCGTGTGCGACTTGATCAGTGATTTAAGATGGCGGAGTAGCCGCACACGGTAAAACAGAGAGAGAGAGAGAGAGAGAGAGAGAGAGAGAGAGAGAGAGAGAGAGAGAGAGAGAGAGAGAGAGTAACGTTCATACTCCATAATATGTGAATATAACGAGATAATATCATATTTCAATCTAACATTCATTCACAAAACACTCCAAAACACTCCAAGACTCTTGCAAAATTGATTGTTTCTTATTTGAATGGACCTGTGATCAGTGGTTATATATAGATACAAAAATATAGACATTTAAACATTGCGTACTATATTTTGAACTCTCACCAAGCACAATGGGGAAATATGGAAACAAGACAAAATCTGAGCGATAGAAACGGACGCGGGGAACCTTCTAGAGGCCAAGGTTCATCCAGGCAGGGTTCGATCCCTAGTTTTCATCGTCCCCGTTCCATGTCCCTCAAACGATATCAGTGATTTCATTAATAATGTATCGAAAGATGAAAATAGACTTAAAACGTTCATATCAGAACTATTAAACTCCAGCAATCAAAGATACATTGATTACTACATTTAAATCAGAAATCACGGAGCAGTTCGAAAGTAGAATTAAACAACTAGAAAACAGGTTAGAAGAAATGGAACAATATTCCAGACGCACTTGTCTGAAATTTAGCAGGATCCCCGAACCGACAAACGTCAATCAATTGGAAAATACCGACGAAAAAGTACTTAACATTATAAACACTGACATTCTAAAACACTCAGAACAGAAGTTATCTGTCGAACACATTGGTCGTTCGCATCGTCTTGGTCAGTGTAAACCAGGAGTTCCGCGAAACGTCATTGTCAGGTTCTCCACCTATCGATATCGAGCATTAGTATATCGTAATAAGCGTTTCTTGAGAGAGAGAAATGATCTACCAAAAACAACCAAAATATCTATGTTAATGAAGCGTTAATACAAAAGCGAGTTAACCTGTTAAAAAAAACCAAAAAAACTCGCAAGCTTTAAAACGACAAGTTGATCACGAACTGTTGGACGACTTCGGACGGCAGGATTTTTGTGCGCAATAAGGATGATACACAAACTGTGTTAATCAGCACAGAATCTGACCTTCTGCAGTTCATCAACATACGAATTCAAAACTCCAATGGGAACCTGACCATAATAAATCCCAGTTCCCAACCATTAGACTTTGCAGGAGCCCTTAATGCTGGTTCTCAGGTCTTCACACCAGGTAGCTTTACATCAACACCAGCTGCAACCAGAGATGACAATCGATCCAGAACAAGATCACAAAGCCCGGTCATAGGCTAGGACTAACTTGATGACCAACTTCTCACCCTACTACGCAAGTTAATGGATAACAAAAAAATTCAGTGAAAATCTATTTTCTTCCTACCTAAAAGTCATTGTACATATGTACATAACTTTCCAATTAGACTTATTCCGCTTTCCCCTGAGTTCAAAATCTTTCATTGCTGCAATGACCATAAACTTGTTCTTCGTACTTTTGAGGGAATTTTGTACTATTTCTATATGTGCATTCTAGTTAGCATGATATGATTTATCTATAATCAAAATAAAAATTACCCCATCCTGAACCTTTTCGAAGGGATAGAAATTATGATAGGGGTGGAGGTATTATATTATATGTGAAGAACACTTTCCTAGTTAATCGTCGTTCTGACTTAGAAATACAAGAAATTGAATCTGTATGTGTTGAATGTTATTATGGTAATAGAAAATGTTTACTTATGTGATTTTACAGACCTCCAAACGCAAGGTCCTCATCTTGGGATCATCTAGAAAACATTTTGTCAAATTGTATTGATTCTGGGTTTGATAATGTAATTATTATTGGAGATGTAAATGTGGATCTAATCACCATATGTAATGATCGTAAACTATCAAGAGTTTGTGAACGATTTGGTTTGACAAACGTTATTTCAGAACCCACGAGAATTACTACCACTTCTTCTAATCTCATCGATCCTATATTTGTTAATAACTTAGCCATAGTCAAAGATAGTTATGTCTTGACGAACTTTTGTAGTGACCAACAGTTATAGAATTAAATTTCACAACTCCATGTGAAAAATCTTACACTAAAATTGTATATGCTTATGACAATGGTGATTATGAATCCATTAATCAGCACTTGCAAGATGTTGATTGGGAGGGTAGATTTGAAGGGATAAATGATATCAATTTTATTTTTGATAATATTATTGGGGAGATAAATCATACTTTGAATACTTTTATCCCACAAAAGACGGTTCGTATCCGACCAAAAGATAAGCCCTGGATCAATAAACATATAAAATGTAAAATGAGAAAAATGAATCGTCTTCACAAAAAGGCTAAAAGTAGAAATCTTGCAAGTGACTGGGAAAACTTCAGGAAACTGAGAAATGAAGTTATTGATATGATAAAGAGATACCAAAAAGATGTATATCATTAATTTTCAAAATTCTCTTGTTAACAAATCAGTTCCTCCAGGTAAACGGTGGCGCATTGCCAAGAGTGTTACAAAATTTAAGAATGTAAATAGTGTCGAGACTCCTATTAAGTCAAATGGTGATATTTTCTATCATCCTGTAGATAAAGCATGTGCTATTAATGATTATTTTGCATGTGTATCTGGAAAATATCTACCAAATATTCCACCACTTTCGCCCTGTGAGCTCTCGCATATAGTAGTGTTACAACGTTGTGCCTAGTGGTTGGAAGATGGCAAATGCTACTGCAATTTACAAAGGTAAAGTTGTAGTGGGAGTGCTAGTAACTACAGACCCATATCTGTTACCAACTGTTTTTGTAAGATGTTGGAGAAAATAGTTTTTAAGCACCTTCATAACTGCATTTGCCGAAATAATATTTTGACAGATCATTAATCTGGATTCTGTCAACCGTTAATCAACTATTGATTACTTATGACGATATTATGAAAAATTTAGATAAGGGAAAGAACGTTCGATTTATATTTTGTGATGTTTCCAAGGCGTTCGATCGAGTCAGGCATTCTGGTTTTCTATATGCAAAAATATGGCGTAAAAAATAACTTGTTGGGTTGGTTTCGAAGTTATTTATCCGATAGAAAGCAACGCGTATGCATGGATGGATACCATTCAACTTCAATGCTGGTGTACCGCAGGGATCCATTTTAGGACCTTACCTTTTTAATTGTTTGTCAATGATATTGTAGATGTTGTCTCTAATAAAATAAAGCTATTTGCAGATGACACCTCATTATACTGTATCATTGATAATCAAGGAATAGCTGCCGAATCACTTAACTCTGACCTTGATAGTTTATATACATGGTCTGCGGATTGGGGAGTTTACTAGGAGACTATATGATGATATTCCGACATTATACTTGAATGGTGACGCCTTAGAAAATACACAGGTTCATAAACACCTTGGTTTGAATCTTAATTCGAAGGGTATATGGAGAGACCATATCAACGATATCTACTCGAAAGCCTGTGCTCGGTTGAACGTCTTGAGGATGCTCAAACACAGCCTTGATCGCGATTTTCTAGAGAAGCTTTATATCGGGTTCGTGAGACCCATTTTGGAAATTGTGAATCTCGTATGGGATAATTGCACTAACAAAGAATCGGATCTAATTGAATCTTTGCAGTGCGAGGCTGCTTGGATAGTGACTGGCTTGCGAAGAGGCACATCCAGATTAAAACTTTATAATGAACTAGGATGGGATTCACTCAAGGAACGGCGCAGAAAACAAAAGCTTATATTTGTGTATAAAGCCTTGAGTGCACTTCTTCCCAATAACATATCTGAACATGTTATATCATGCATACATATTGAGGAAAACTATCCTATCAGAAACCCACGATTCTTCAATATTCCTATTCAATATACAAGAACAGTTTTTTCCCCGAGTGCTCTGGATCTATGGAATGATTTGGACCATGAGTTTCAAAACGTGCCGTCACTTTCATTATTTAAGAAAAAAAAAACAATACAAATATAAAGAAACCTCCCAGTCACTATTCGGTGGGCCCTCGTAAACTGAACATTATTTTATGTCAACTTTGCAATGAAGTTAGCAATCTAAACCATCATCTTTTTCGTTCAAACTTGTCTGAGAGCTCGGAGTGTGCATGCGGTGAAAATATTTAGAATGCTTATCCCTATTTTTATATATGCCCCCTTTATACCAGAGAGCGTGAGATATTACTAGATGATCTCAGGAACTATCCTGATCGATTCCCCATTCTTGATTTCCTTTTATGTGGATCGGATGATCTGTCTCCGGAGAAGAATACACACATCGCAACTACTGTTTTACAATATATATCAGACACAAAACGATTTGATTAATAGACTTCAGTCTTATGATCAGATGTCCATAAATGTATAACCTATAATAATACTAAAGGTTCGCTTTTTGTATTTATAATAAACATAGTATTGTTGTTCCACATTTTACCGGCTGCTGCTTCTCCAACCTTTACGTTCTTCTTTAATTTAACTTAGTCATCATATATTTCTTCAAAACTATCAATATAATATCAAACATCCAAAATTTATAAAATGATTTAAAAGTTCTAGATTTTATCATCTCGATAAACTACAATTATTGTTTATTTGTCCAGAAAAAATAAAATCCTGTTTAATTTTAGCAATATCTACAACTAAGTATACGCCTGGTGGATACATAATATATGGTGTTTTATACAATTATGTTTATATTCGTTTATACTGTAATTGAACATGGCGGTCGACCAATGGTTCATTGAATGTATAATACATTGTAACATTATAAATTTTACATATTCCATTTCTTAAAATATGTATAACTTAAAATTATGTTTGAAAATTTCCCTTTTAGTGCATTGTTGGTCGATCGTGCTGTTTAAACAATTATTATTAATATTTGATATTATACACTTTATGGTCCATCTTGTTTCAGGAGAGGATGTATATAGGCATAGCCTGATATCCAATCCCTTTTACTTACTTTAAGTCAATAAAATATTTGAAATTGAAATTGAACTCGATCGTAGTTCCTTTGGCTGATGACATATCTGTTGAACCTATAGAAATTAATTTTGACATATTTGGCCGTTGAATTTTACAACAACCAAAAAATCCGGCAATGAAAATGTTATAACTTATTGAACTTTAGAGCATTTTATATCCGTTAAAAAGGTGAGCTTGTGTTCAGTTTCAGTGGCTAAATTGGCAATTAGATTTTGCCTGCCAGGTTGTTGCTCCGGGTTGACCGTTCTGTAGAAGACTGACCGACACCATGTGGAGAATCCGCACTACACAATTTGACTTCCGGAATACAATGTACATGCAGGAGGACAAAAAAGTTTGGTAGTCAATTTTTACCTCAGTAGAATGGGGTAACCGTCATGCTTGATTCCTTGTGGACACGATCTGACAATCTTGAGCTTTATAGTGATAGCACATGTGGTAAAAACAGGGGATTCGGGGTAAATTTCCAGGGAAAGTACGCACAGTCCCTCTGACAACAATTCTAGGTGGAAAATGATATTCGTAAAAAAAATATTCCTAGTTATACATGTATGGGTCATATAATAGGAAACACGAGAATGATCTTCGATGTGGATAACGAGTCTATTATTTGTAACAAATAAGAAAAAGTCATCGAAGTCAACAAGGGTTATGTATTTTGTTAAATAGTTTTTTAATCAATCCTTATTAGGCGAGTACCGAACAAGAGATTTCAAGGTTTTTACATGTAATGCACCTATCTAACACACCGCTATATTATATATCTTCGGAAAGTTCTGTTATCGTACTTTTAGAATTGCTTGGTTGTAAAATGGGAAGTGGTCACAATTTTTTTAACTGCAAAAACAACTAAATGAGTATTTCAAAATCAAATAACATTTAAAGATAAATGTCGTTTAAAACGAAAACGATATTTTAAAATTATGTCAAATTTGTAATTTAATCAAGTGCTATCTTACCTTTACAGGCTTGTAAAATATGAATTAACATCATTGACCTTCATTAAGTAAATCAATCACTTCAATGTATTCGAAATATGATTAAAAAGACTTATGAAAGTTCATTTAGGTTATTTCAATAAGAAATCTAAAGCAATATAATGCCTTTGTGCCTTTGGGTCGATAATAATGTGGTTTCATTTGATAATTTATGGTTCAATATTGTTTTTAGCAAGATTTTCTCCTTTTTATGGCAATGTTTTATCTTTCTATTGAGAAGAGAAATAAATAAGCACCAAAAGTTTCAAATATTTTAGGTTGAATTTCACTGTATGATTAGAAGCTTTCGATAAGTCATTGATCTCGCGAGATTTTTAAGAAACGTGATCATGGGAAACTTTTACGACCAGTCAAATCTTTTACTATGGGGACCTTTCTTTCAGTCCACACCAAAATTAGCCATGTGTTAGGTAGGTGCATTAAAATCCTTAACCTATAGCCTTTTTTCAAGTTGGCGTTCGCCTATACAAACAATATGATATTAAAAGCGGAGCATATCCGTGGTAAGCTTTGTCTTGTTCTGATAGGCATAAATTTAGAACCCTTTGTCCGGAAGCGGAAGGAAATGTGAGAGGAAATACTAGACTATTTATCGACGCTATACATTCAGAAATTAAATTACCATTTTAGTAGACAAGGTAATGGCTAACAACACGTGGAAAGTTCACAAAACGGTAATAGAGTCCCTTAAGTCTTTCCGGATTTCGTACAAATTAGATGTCATATAACATTTGTAACCAGTCTCTTTTTTGGCACACTAAATTCTAAAGCATATATTTCTCCATGCCAGTTTTCTGCATCATCAGTCTCTACATACATGTCTGCTAAGTTTTGTCCAAAAAATAAATGGACAGCATGACAATAACAAAACATTTATTGTATAGGAAATGCTAAAAGGGCTAAAAAATAAAAATAACCACAAAAATCGGATGCTCGTAATCCCATTTCAATCGTCATTGATCACAAATACGGTCTGCCGATTGGTTACTGAGTCATATAAATACCGCAGCGTTTCTTTCATACAATTTTTATTTCAGTTCTGCAAGAGCGGAAACACATCTTGAGATATAGTTTATTCCAGTGCTAATAAAGTAAACTTATACAGCTACCATGATGTCAGAGCCAAAGTTACGCTCAGAGTTCAGCCTACAGGGAAGGATCCAAATACTTTGAAAAGGAAGGGTACCAACCGCGGTTCCTTTGAAAAAAAGGTGTTATGACATTATTTACCAATTTTGTCACTTTTTACACATGAACATGACAAATTTTCCAATAAAAATGTGGGGTGCAAACCCCCTGCACCCCGCCCCTGGATTCTCTCTTGAACTGTCATTGTATATGTAAATATCAAGCTGTCAAGCTTCACCTGGAAGTCCCGATAGATTCATTTGCGTGTCACTAAGACACCATTTACCTATGTATATGTAGGTTGAATATTATTTCATATACTTTAAGGGAATTTTTTTTATGTTTTCCTGAATTTACATGTTTGATAAAGTTTGAAGGTTGAAAGATCAACCCTACTTTACCCAATAATGATAGTAAGAATATGTCAACCGGCCAAGTCAACCTTCAACCTCAACTGTCTTTGATGTCAACCTTCAACTTGATCCAACCTTCGAAAGACTGCACAAGTTTTCTTATTTGGATGGTAAAAGGCAAATTTATTAATGTCATTTCTATTAACCTTTGAATATGATGATTAATGTACATATCTTTTAATAATCCCGAACTAAGTAATTCTGCAACCTAATACATATAAAGTCTGAATAAGTTTGGACATGTTTACCACCCGGTAGAAAGTGCGAAGCCGCTACAATGGTGTCAAAAGTGGGATATATTGTAATTTGTTTCGGTGATTGAAATAAAGTTTGAAAAGAACTTTTGAAGCTGCTGTTCCCGTTAGAATGAAACAAGTTTTACTAGAAGGAAGTTTTTCTGCAACGGAAATTTTACTGTTCTAAAATTGATGATTCCCGTGAAGTAACCCTAAACCTGAACTATTCATTGCAAGATAAAAATAGTAATGATGGAACCCTTCCTTTGGAGGAAGCTCTCAAAATAGAATGGGTTGACTCAACCAGGCAGGTGATAAAGCCAATTAATTCAGATGAAGTTGAATTAAGTATTGACTTTAAGACCAGTGATGATCCAGGTGTCAAAACAATAAGCCTGCAGCAGCACTCAACTTGTCGTAAATAGCCATTAGAACCCTGGCCGGGGCGCGGGCTCTCGGCCCACAGAGCAACTGTGTTGTGTATCCCAGGTGGTGGAAAGGGGTATCCCTTGAATGCTACATACTGGGTTGTCAGGCAAACCAAAATTGTGCACCGTGTTGGGAAAAATGACACATTACTCGCACGTTTAAGAATTTTGCTGTGGAATTCGACTGAAGAAGGAGTCCCGTTTTCGCTACATGAGGCAAAATTGTCTGACCCTACCCACCTCTCCTAATTTCCAGTGGCAACCGAAACTCGTCGATGCTATTGTCCTTGTGTTCCATCCCGTTTTTTTTTTTTATTTCATAATCATTTCATGTTTATTTCATCATCCAATTCATATTCATCACCCGGATATAGCTGAAATATTGCTGTTTGGATGTTTAACACCAATCAATCAATCAACCCTTTTTCCAACGACCATTTTAGGAATGTGTCACAAGAATTTTTAAACTACCAAAAAGAAGTATTGTATATTTTTTTCACAAATGAAACAAGCTTTTGATGATGACATTTTCACTCCGAGAGTCGCATACAAACAATTAAAGACGAGTTAAAAGGAAAAAAATAAAAAGACTGAAGAATTTGATTATTGAGAAAAATAATAAAAATACAAAAAAAAAAAAATAATAATAATAAAAAAATAAAGAAAAGGTCATTTGTTCCAGAACAATTGAAAGGTCTTTCCCGCCAATTCTCTCCTGACAACTATCATGTTCATGACAAATGATTTTTGCCTCACGGCAAATGGCTTATTGTGTTCTGGCCTGTATAATTGGCTTAATCGATGATATTTATTTCTTGTATATGAAAAGATGAGGTTTTTGACAATTATTAAATTTGCAAAATAGTTCTAACTCTTATAAGAAAGATGAATTCTGTAGTAACTGTGTTGTAATAAACTATTTTTTCCTGTCAATTTCATCATTACAATTAGTTGAGAACAAAATGAACTTGTGATTTCCATGAAAATAAATAAATTCAAAGGGAGATAATTATAGAGTATTGCAAAGCAAAATGTTTCAATTGTCACTTCCAGGTAAAATGGCCACCCCTCTATGAAGTACTAAAACACACTTTACCTAGAATTATGCATTGTAAAGATCTTATTTGAGTGTGTATTGAACAAATATAGTCAAAATAACACTCAGATTGTAAACTCTAAATTCGTACTTTTAAGTCTCTACAAAAGTATGAGTATTGTGTATAAGTGTGAATAATGTACCTCCATTGTGCAAGTTGGAACAACAATGTCGGAACTAAGTGACTTTACAAAATTACTGTACAATAACTGTTTTAATATTTTGATAACCAAGAAGTCGGTCTCTGATCTTGCTATTTTAAGGCAACTAAAAGAGTCAATGTAAATTGATTCAGTACATGAGTACTTTGATTTTCCTATTTTAATGACAATTGAAAATTATTAATACATGTTTATTTATCGTGATATTCTCGCTATGCTGTTGTTTAAATGTTAGACCATGCATGGGGTTGTTTTGCATTTAAAGATCGTAAATAGTGGTTTTTACTGATAAAAAGCTGGACATCCCTATATAGATACATATTTAGACAGTAAATACCGCGTTACACAGAAAATCCCGGGCATCATAGCATCATAGTTACATTGTATAATTTTAAAAGGTATTAGTTCAATTAAAAGATGAACAATTCTTTACATTTCTGGTCTTAGGCAGCCACTATTTGAATTTTTTTTCTTTTTTTATGGGGTAAGGGGCATGGATATTTTTCCGAGACATTTTTTTTTTTACATTGAGCAAAAAATAACTTTTCAGGCTAATCAAAAACAAATAATTGTTTTCACCATCCACTGAAAACAATTTTGTCATCTCACTACTTTTTTTGTCATTTTTTTATAAACAATTTTTTTTCTTTCCGGCGATAAGTCAAATTATTTTTCTCCACATTATTCAGAAACAATACAAACTTTAAAAAAAATCCATTAATATCACTTGAGAATTGGTCACGTTTAATAATGGTCTCCGACCAATTCTCCCGCCAATACGGAAGCGTATTAGGGCCAGAGACGATATTTTATTCTTTTAAATTAGTACGTTAATACTTTAAGTTAAGCTTGAAATACAAAGAAATTTTAAGTTTGTGTAATGACCTTGATCCTTTTTATATGATTAAAAATAATAATAAAATACAAATTTCGAAGAACATGTATTAAATTTATACAAATTTATTATTCCAATATTAGTCTGTCGAAAGTTAAAACAAAATATTGTGTTATGAAGATTTATAGATTTATTTGTAGACTTTGTTAAATGTTTGAATAAGAATATTCTATATTCACTTTCATCCAGATGTTGCCTTGAAAGAGTAATCAAGGGAACCAAGGTTATAGCGGTAATCAAAAGAATGTAATCCAGGGACAAAGACCAGACATGGAAAATAGACATATACAACAAAGAACATAAAGTAACTAAAATCATACATACAAAGTAACAAAAGCAAATGAGCAACTCGGACTCCACTAAAAACTGGGAGCATGGACCAGGTGCACCGGTAGGTAAAGCGTCCCCTGCTTTTCTAGAAACACCCGCCGAGTTGCTCATAAAAAGTCAAGTCCGGAGTAGACAAACGAGGAAAGGAAAACTATGGCCCGTTGAATAAATCAGTTTTCATGGTGCAGATGGATACACGAGTTGAAGACATATCATTTATGTACCATTGGATAATATTGTAATAAAATATTTGACACTATTGTTTTTATGCATATACTTCTAACGCATTTCAAGTTGCTTTATTGAAACTGAGATTGACAACTTTTGAAATAAAATGTTGAATGCCTTCATAGACGTAAGATATTAGTTTGCATACTGATATGATTAATTAACTAATTTTAGACCCTGGTTTAGGGCCCGATTTGTGAATATCTGGATCTGTACTTTAATTGCATAACTCAATTCATTTACATAAAGACGGAATAATGTTAAAAATAAACAATTCCCCTTCTATATAGATACATTGAAGAGGGGTCCCCTACATGACGTTTTTTGCCAAATTTCAATTCCATGTTTGGGAGAACGGACCATATGCAAACCTTGGATATTAGGTGGTGAAGTAACCGGTATGATGACTAACAAAACCCAAAATTGGGACCCCCAACACAGACACCATGAGTCTTGCCGAAATTATAAGCGGGCAAAATATGCCTTTAGAGACGCTCAGCAGGCAGCTTTCGAATCTTATATCCAGAAAACTTATGATGACATAAACAATGCATCTGAATGTGAAATTCTGTTGTTCTGGAAGCTAATCAAACAATTAAATCCTACTGTAACTTGAATATATCCAGAAATAGTGTATGATAATATAACATGCTAATGCGTTTTCAGGCTTTTATAGTGAAATGTACAAACATAGTGAAAATTCATTCAAACAAGATCATAAAGAACAAGTTGACAGTTGCGATAACGAAATACTAAGAAATACTAAAAAGACAACAACTTACCTGGACGTGAAATGACCGAGATACGTGAAGCCTATAAACAATTAAAGAAACGTAAATCTGGTGGTCATGGTAAAGTCGTAAATGAACATTTATTGTATGGCAGTATAGTTTTGAAGAATTGCTTAGTTCAATTTTTCAATTTAGTGGTTGACGTTGGACGTATACCCGAAAGCTGGTAATATGGACTTATCGTGCCTTTGTACAAAGGAAACAACAAATCTAAAATATCAACAGACAGCTACCATCCACATTTGATAAAACCCAGATTAATGTCACATTTGTTAGATTCTGAAAAAAATCCCAATAGACAACAGCAAGGGTTTCAGTGGCATTTAGGTTGTACAACTCCTTCTTTCAACTTACATGAATCATTATATCACAATATAGAAATACCTAGCAATGTGTAAGTACATGTAGCTTTCCTTGATAGCCGTAATGCATTTGATACAGTCTGCAGAAGGGGTCTCATAGTTAAATTGTATAAATTGGGTGTTAAAGGGAAAATATAATCTTTAAATAATAAAGGACTGCTATATTGATACAAACAGCGCATTAATTGTTAATCAAAGTAAATCTGACTTTTTCTCCGCAGATGAAGGAATTCGTCAAGGGGGTGTTTTATCAGATTTATTGTATATTGTATTTATAAATGACCTTATTGGTGAGTTAGAAAATGTATGTCGAAACAGTAGCATGTTCAACGTGACAAGTTGTGCCTACCACCCCCACCCCCCCCCCCCATGTTAGCAGACGACATACATGTAGCATGTATAAACACATCTCCTTTGCATCTGCAAATGATGCTTGATATATCTTATGAATACTCTAAACGTTGGAGATTTAGTTTTAATGCAAGTAAATCGAATATTATTTTCACATAGTTTGTCTAAAGGATTTGTGCAGTTTTCGTGGCGTATAGGTGAAGAACTTATACCTTTTGCAGAGAGTTATACTCACTTAGGGATTGACATAAACTCAAAATTCAAATCGATTGATAGAACCCAGAATGCATGTAGGAAGGGAAGAAACACATACTTTGCTTTGAAGCTAAAACTACGAATCCGTCTGTACTTATAAATTATATAAAACTGTCGTTCTGCCAACTGTGTTGTATGGCTGCGAAATGTGGTCCAAAATGAGATTTAATGATGTTTCTGTACTAAACAGGTTTCAACACTTCATCGTAAAACGTATTCTAAATCTTCCCACATTAACTCGTTCTGATATGTGTCAAAGTATTCTAGGGATATATCCAATAGAGACGTACATACATAAGCGGAAATTGATGTTCTTTCAAAAACTTTGCAATATGGATACAACTTATTTATCAAAAACTATATTCATGACCAAATTTCAGATGGACATTTTCCGTGCAAAGCTATATAGAAATCGTTATTTGAAATGCTATAAACACGAAACAATCGTCTGAACGGCATGATCGTGTGAGTAACGATAGTGACTTCGACAGATTTCGACGCTTGCATAAATCAATACAACTAGCCTCTTTCTGGAAGCATCCAAAAACTTTACGACCGGAATTTGTTATTAGATCATTTTTCATTATAAACTATGGACAGTTATACCAAACTCTACACCTGGTGCTTGTACTGTATGTGATATACCATTTACTGATGTGTATGTACATGCATGCTGCTCTTGTACATTAACAGAACATTTACGTGATGTATTATGGAACATTATAATTGAAAATTTTGATTTGAATTTATATTGTGAACTCTCACAGTATGATGATGAAATTCTTTATCAGATGTTACTTGGACATAAACAGACAACCGCCCTGGAAGCTAGAGAGCAAGTTGAAATCATGAAACTGTGCCATGCACATATCATTCAATGTCTTTCCACTTATAACATATTCCGGTCTGATAACTAGATTACTAGATGTGACGATACATGCTCAGTCGCATGCAAGCAACCTTGCTATATTTCATAGTTTTTATTAATGTAAATTGATGTATATAGTTTTTGTATTCAGTTTGTTTACTTATAATTATGTTGTATTTAATGTAATTAACCATTATAATTGTATTCATAAATCTGTTCATGAGGAAACAAAGATATGAATGAATGAATGAATGAATGAATGAATGATTTATAGAAATATCTTTTGAGATGTGAAAATTAATAGTGACGGGTAATCATTTGTTTTATTACGTTTGTTTTTTTTCTATTTTGTCTTCCTGTTTATATGTTTTTGTTTGTTTGTTTTGACAAAAAGCTGGTGGTATTTATTTTTTTTATCTACAGTGTATATATGTTGTATCTATATAGAAGTGGAGTTGCTTATTTTCGACATTATTCTATCTTCAAGTAACTGATTTGAGTTATAATATTAAAGTTAACGGATCTACAACTTAGGGTCCCAAACTTAAGTCCAAAATAAATTATATCAGTATGAAAACTACTTTCTAAAGCCTGTCTAAGGAAAGCTACAAATGTAAATAACTAATGAATTCAATTTTTTGGTTTGTTTTTACATGGAAAATAAAACATTAAAAAAAATATTAATAAGTAGACTGGACATTCTGTTGCCTTTAGATCCAGCCAATGTTAAGTTTAGAAATAGCATTCAAAATTTCTCATTTTTAAAGTTTTCAATCTCAGTTTCAATAAAGCAATTTGAAATGCATTTGAAGTACGTGTATAAAAATAGCATTGTCACAAATTTTATTACGAAATTATCCAATGATATGTGTGAATGGCACAATCCGATGTGGGTTAGTTATGTTTTATGGTTTTTAGGTATTGAAGTTTTCCCGCGCTTTCTTATTGTTTACTAGCATGATCAAGCTTATTGTTTACTTGCTTATTGTTCGCTAGTTTGAGCTTGGTGTATTACTGTCAGGCCAACAACATTTTTCGATTTTTTGCGTGGTCAAACTTAAAATTGTCATTAACAGTTTTCAAATCGATGTCAAACTAAATATCCGGGTACAGTTTCTTGTCGATGAAATTAATAGTTTCACAAATGACATATGGTTTCTGTGCGTGATGAATTTCCAATCTTGTTTTCCATCTCATAATCTCTTGAAGAAAGGTTTCTTGAGACTCAATGCCTGAAAACGGTAAAATTGACCAACCTAGAAGTATTTCCTTTGGTATGTCAAATTTTAGAGTAATTCAAATCTTTACTTGTTTGTTTTTGTCAAAGGTTAAGCATTCCAGTATAATTTTCATCATCTCTGCCCTGTCTGTAACGCCTAAATATTCCATTTCGTTAAATTAAAAGCTTCACAATAATATCTGAGCTCACTCTTTCTTTCTTAAAGTATTCTGCAAGTCCTTTGAGCCCTGGTTTTCTAAAAATATCTTCTATTACAAAATAAAACGAGATAATAGAAATTGAGCAGCGCAGAAAAATTTCGGTTCGTATTTGTCATTAGATACTTCCTGCAAAACGTAAATTAGAAAACATTGTACGTAAAAGAAAGAAAACATATCACATACTTTAACAAGAAATCAATGCACGTAGAGATAAGAAAGAATGCATATAAAGTAATGAGCTATCGGCATAAAGTATATTAAAATAACGTAATCATAAACTGACAGAACGTAAAAACAAAATGACAGACAGAACGTAAAGACGTAATGACAGAACCTAAAGAGGAAATGGCAGAACGAAAAGGCAAAGCGACATGTTATCATTAAATTACAGCTAGTAATTTAAAAGTGACAACACATAAATAAATGTGCATCGCATCAGGCAGTTTAGACGTTCCATAATCACTAGGGTAAAGCGGCCGTTACGGTCATATTCCGGTCATCCCAAGATGGAGGATGGAAATTCGGGTCGGAATATTTTGCTCTAATAAAGTTGTCTATTCAAGTTATTCAACAAAATAAATATGAGAAATAGTCATTCATCAGTGCTTGATATTTGACGCGGGAAGCATATTGGTAAAATGTGTGATTAATGAAAAATTACAAGGTAAAAATATCGGCGAGATGACCGTAACGAAGAATCTTCTTTTTGTAAGGATGACCGTAACATGCGATAAGAGATGTCCGTAACATGAGAAATAGAAATATATCGTGATGAGAATTGTACTTTACCATAATGACAAACGTTAAATTACACAAACTTTCTCTGAATTGTGTTAAAATTGATAAACTTAATAAATGTATTCCAAATGGCTTCTACTACAAGCAGTGTTTTGTACAAAATACTAAAAAAAATAATACACGTTGAATCAATGGATTCGGCGATTGTTCTTTCCTGATCTTTCCGTGGAGCAAAAACTTAAACGTAATAGCCGAACAGCAAAGTTTCTCCGTATTAAGTAATGCAGAAACATTGTGATAATGTACATGTATGGCTGACGCGTGCGGTAGGCAATACTGTTGGCATGCATTCGGCAGTGTATGCGTGGAATACAATTTCGAATTTCATAATATAATTTTATGTGAGATCTGAACTGTTATGAATATGATCATAATTATAAGAGAAATAAGAAACAGCTATGATAAGATAAATAAGATATAAAATAGACGCAAGAAGTAAACATTTGTTAATATCAAATGATGTCAGAAAATTAAGTAGTAGAGTGTTTTGTGATTCAACAGATTCAAGTGGTAAATTTACTTGCCAAAAATCTCTTGGTTCAAAATAGTATGTAAAAGTGTCAAAATGCATGTTACAAAATATACTAAAAAATGAAATTGGTGAATTTCTACCAATTTTTTCTGATTGAATTTATATATTGCAAACTTCATTTAATTGATGACATCTTTTGGCCTAGAAAAGAAATGTCTGTTTAATGTTACATTACCGACACAATATTTTTAAAACAGAATAACACGTATGTACAAGGATCTAGAAGGGACAGTAAAGGCCTCTATGAATCGTGCACCATCCACTTGACTAAGCTGCAAACTAAGTTAGATATTTTGCTTCTGTTTAATTCATTTTTCATACATCATTTTTATATATATTCTCTATTACATAACATAAATTATTACAAAAGTATAATAAACATCCTTTCATATTCCACTTAATTTGATACTGTTATAATAACGTAGGGAAAAAAGAGAGAAAAGGAAAAGTTTTTTTAATTTATAAAATTAAAAGCACAAAACCTCTCAAATATTAACTTCAACAAGTATAAGACCGATGTAGTTTCTTCTTTTAGTTGTGGATTAACACCTGAACTATTCAATAACTATTTTACCCATATCAATATCTTTTACAATATTCTGGTCAATATTTCGTATTTCGTATCAAATAAACCCGTTACGGTAATCCCGTTCGTTAGACTCTAGTTCTGTTACGGTCAGCCCACATTCTTCGTTATGCTCATCCCGCCGATATTTTTACCTTGTAATTTCTCGTTAATCATAAATTTTACCCATATGTTTTCCGCTTCAAATATCAAGCATTGATGAATGACTTTCTGTTTATCATGATTATTTTGTTGAATAACTTGAATTGACAACTTTATTAAAGAAAAAAAATATTTTGATCCGAATTTCCATCCTCCATCTTTGGATGACCGTAACGGCCGTTACGGTCATCCGCTTTAAAGTAGTAGACCTGGGTTACCCCTAAAATTTTCCAATAATTCAATTTTCTTTAAATTTGTACATTTGTATTACACTAATTTGGGGCAACATTTGTCAAATTTTAATGAAAATTCACCGTGCAAATTGTGAACAATAAGAACTAAAATATTGCTATTTTTTTTTTAAATCTGAATCATTGGCCAAAATGAACCATATCTGGTATTTTAGGGTCATTTTGACAATATATTTAAAAGAAAAATAACTGAAAAGTAAGTCATGTACACTTTAAAAGGATCAATATATCAGATTTAATATCGGATTTCATTTTTTTTCATTTTGTAGAAGAGATACTAGGCTTTTCATTTATCAAAATAACAAGAAGGGGGGGGGTATATTCAGCTATTGGCTTATATAAAATCCTCTATTTTGTAGAAAAAATCATACTTCAATTTTCGTACAAAACTGATATTATATGGACTATTCATATGCTAATTAATAAACAGAGTCGTTCACCGTGTTTTTTTAAATGTTTTTTTATGGTAGTAGGTTAAGGCATTGAAATATTTTTTTGATAATTAATCATCATGACTAAAATCATATTAATATTCAATAAGGTTACCAAGTATAAAATTTTCATGACTTATATTGACTAAAGAGCATTACCAGGCACAGCTTGAGTCCAGATATTGACACCAGACAATTATAATTCTGTTTTCATTGACGACGAACTCGGTGACCGGACGAAAAAGTAACTTTCCGGATGTTCATTGTACCGTTTCAAAACATTTTGGAATAAAATGGATTCAATGGTCTTTTGTAGTCTTGTTTACTGACGTGAAGCGTTAAAGTAGCTGAAATATATATTTAACTTTCAGCTACTTTAACGCTTCACAAAAGAAACGATTCAAGATTTAATTTGTCAAAATTTATGTATATACATAAATTTTGACAAATTAAACCTTGAATCGTTTCTTTTGTAGACTAGAATACATCAGGATTTTCTAGGGGAAGAATTTATAATGCACTAAATCAAAAAGGTTATGTAATAAGTGCTTCAATATCTTCCCAAAACAAGAAAAAAAAGAAAAAGTTTGTTTGTTTGTTTGTTTGTTGGGGTTTAACGTCCGAGCAGCAATATTTCAGCTATATTTAGACGATGAACATGAAATTGATGATAAAAATGAACATGAAATGATGATGAAATGAAAAAGGGATGGGACACAAGGACAATGGGGTCGACAAATTTTGATTGCCACTGGAAATAGGGAGAGGTGGGCAGGGTCGGGCAATCCAGCCTCCTGTGGCGGAGCCCCACGGTTCCTACTCCGGGAGAATACCACAGTAAGGTTCTTTAACGTGCGAGGAACGTGGCATCTTTCCCAACACGGTGCACCACTATGTTTTGCGGTCAGGTTTTCCGTATTATAGCCTGACAACCCCAGCATGTAACACGCCAGGGGTACCCCATTCAACCACCTGGGGCACACATCCCAGTTGCTTTGTGGGCAGAGCGCCCTAGCCCCCGACTAGGGTTCTGAGCACTATTTAGTCGCCTTTTACGACAAGCTTAGCGCTGCTGCAGGCCTATTCTTCTAACACCCGGACCTGCACGGGGGAAAAAAGAAAAAGAACACTTCATATTAATATACATAGTAAAGAGCTTACTGAGGTATTATTTGTTTCGTAGGCAAATTACCCATTAAAGTTGGAATGATCTACTTTACCTTACATATATCCCTTGCAGAATTGTGAAAGTAAGAGCGAAAGATTTGTTTATACCTGTGTTGACAATAATGCAGTAAATGATTATCATGTTCATTTGCATTATTTGATATTGACTTGTAACTCAAATTGTTGTGGCCCCGTGCAGGTCCGGATGTTAAAAGAACAGGCCTACAGCAGCGCTAAGCTTGTCGTAAAAGGCGACTAAATAGTGCTCAGAAACCTAGCCGGGGGCTAGGGCGCTCTGCCCACAAAGCAACTGGGATGTGTGCCCCAGGTGGTGGAATGGGGTACCCCGGGCATGTTACATGCTGGGATTGTTAGACTATAATACGGAAAACCTGACCGCAAATCATAGTGGTGCACCGTGTTGGGAAAGATGTCACGTTCCTCGCACGTTAAAGAACCCTGCCGTGGTATTCGATAGGAGTAGGAACCTTTGCGCTCCGCCACAGGAGGCTAAATTGCCCGACCTTACCCATCCCCCTTTTTCTAGTGGCAATCAAAATTTGTCGATCCTATTTTCCTTGTGTCCCATTCTTTTTTTCATTTCATGTTCATTTTATCATCCATTTCATGTTCATCATCTGAATATAGCTGAAATATTGCTGCTCGGACGTTACACCCCAACCAACAAACAAACCAATTTTGGTGAAGAAATACAATGGTCTAAACAAATACTTTGAAGATATTATTGTTCAGGGGTAGAGTAAACCACGAAATTTGGTTCTAAACGAAAAGAAAATTATCCATTCATTGGAATGATAGTGTTTTTCAAATCAACAAATTCAAGACTTCGACATGATATTTTATCATAAAATCACAACAACTGGTACCCACGAATACAAATACTTTCATAGTATAATAAGTTATCCTATGATACATAATGAACTCAAAAATTGATTTTTTCATTTATTCTTAACAATATGCATCACCATTTCGAGTCAATTCTGACATCATTAGAAAAGATTTATGTTAGATTATGAGAGACAATAAAGATATGTTTAGCACTGGTACTCTATTGTATTGACATTGTAGCAATTGATTGCTGAAACGTCTAATGTTTAACGGAAACATATTTTGAAGTATTGCCCATTCTTTTAAAGTTACTCGAAACTATATTCTCTTAAATGCAGTGGAGCACATGTTCTTAATTATGACATCGCCACCATATTTCGAAATATTACACAGGATGCATATCGTATGACACGAACAACGCCAAAACATTTCAAGTTAATGCACAGATCGGTTGTTTTAGCGTCATTTTTCATTTTTGCAATTTAACATTATTGTGATGAGTCATCCATATCATAATCATTGTTTTATTCATTTCATTATAGTATGGTTTGAATAAGCTACAACATTTATTACATGTATAAGTCTTTTTTATTTTCCTAAATGAAACTTTAAAATTAGGAAAACTTAATTTTAAGAATTTCAAAATTGTAATGCACAGCTAAGGTAAATGTCCCTTATGATATGTCATAATTAGGGTTTTTTATTTGCCTGCTAAATTTAAAAAATTGTTCTGTTGTAGTTTGACAATGTCATTGTCCAACTTGCCCAAATTGTGCTCAAGATCATATAGGTGCATCATGTATATACTCATATATTTCATCTTATTCTTAAAAAATACTGTTTTCTTAAGATAAAAATACTATTCTTAATTATACGATATACTTGTAAGATAGAGTATTTATCCGCATTTAATTTGCAGTTGAGAGAGAGTAATCAAGAGGACCAAGATTCTACGGAAATTAAATAATGTAATCCTGGGACAAAGACCAGAAAAACAGACAGAAACAACATGAGCTAGGCATACAACGATCAAAATTATACTTACCAAGCAACAAATGGGCAACTCGGACTCCACTACAAACTTGAAGCATAGATCAGGTGCATCGGTAGGATAAACGCCCTTTACTTTCTTAGAAATGCCCGCCAAGTACTCATAAAAGTAAAGTCCGGGGTGGAGGAAAGGAAAACTGACATGTTGAACAAATCGCTTCTCATGGTGCAGATGGATACACTGTAACGGTCTACCAGTTCATGATGACGAAAATATAACGTCTGTAGTGAACACTTCAATCGTGTAGCAATATAACCCTGTTCCAAGGGCGTAATTGTAAAAAGTCTGGCCCTTACAAAAAGTCTGCATAGTTTCGGCAAGGTCTGACATAACGTATGTGTCGTGATATGAAAACTCTATGTTGCCATGAATAGATCAAAAATTGACAAAGTCATTGTGTTTGTCGTATAATTTGGTCAATAGTTTTCCTTTACCATCGATCTCTAAGTGTAGGACTTGCAAGGCTTCAATTAGAGTACAGAAAATGCTATAATCTAAAATTTGCTATTTTTCCAAACTTTGTCATAAATCAATGTTTTAAACTATACAACCAAACTTTAACCATATCTGATAAAATTGATCACTTACCAACTTACATTCAGGATTTAAACAAATGTCTCCATCAAGGTTAGGATCTGCTGAAATAATGCATGATGATGTTTGATTAGGAAAAATAGCGAAAACACAGCAAACCAACGACACAAATCTAAACCAACAAAGTTTTAGTGTAAAATGAAGATATTTTAAACCTTGTATCCAACTAATTGACGATGGAAGACTTTAAACAGATGCCTGTGAACAACGACAATGTTATACCATATTTTTCTAGATACTGCAATCTAGATTTCAAAGTTCGTTCACTGTGATAAGCTATATGTTGACAATAAGACTCCAGGCAGTATCAAGTTTAAATACTTTATGCATAACAAAACATGAATATAAATATCTGAGCAATATTATAACAATTTTAAATTTATCAAAATACAGTTCAAAATATGACAGTTGTGGCTACATTTTAATGACAAGTACTGGCTACGTGAATATTAAATCAGAAGAACACAATGTAGTGACTTCACGCAAATCTGAAACTCTATTTTAACTACATTTTTATTTAAAAAAGCTTTACCAAAATTGTGGAAGATTTAATTCAAAATTTAATTATCAAAACTCAACTATTCTAAGATAGAGACTATTTACCCATGTAATTCACATGGAATCCAAAAATTTCAAACTCCAAAGTGACCTATACAGATCATATGAACTTAGCTACACACTTTTACAAGTAACAGCAAAGACAATGTGTAAAAAATACACTTAAAACTTAAGTAGAATGCATGTTTTAGCCTATAAAGCTAATCTGAAAAGAATGAATACCTTTAAGCTAGTTCCTATAACCTCAGTTTCTGTTTTTTAGATATAGTTTTGTCTTCAGACAACACTTGATTCTGGGATTTGTTACATCGACTCTATCCCAAGGAACTTCACACAAAGGACACTACAGATACTATGAAGCCAGTCTCATATCTTGACATAATTTTTTGATATCGATTGACTCCTGACAAAATTTTAGGACAAACGCGATGACTTCTCATTCTGTATCGTCAACTTTCCTTTTATCATTTCCAACATACAATCAGCATCTGCGTATGTAGTTTTCATACAACCCATACGGTTTGACAGACCGTGCTTTAACTACGCAGACTTTTTACAAATAGGCTTCTGGAACAGGGTTATGTTTCTATAAGATTGAAGTCTCATCAGAAGTTTTATGGTCGTCATCACGAATTCGTGGACCGTTATGGCGTATCCATCTCCACCATGGAAACTGATTTGTTCAACGTGTCATAGTTTTCATTTCCTCTTTTGTCTAGCTAGGACTTGACTTTTTATGAGGAATTCGGTGGGTATTTCTAGAAAAGCAGAGGACGCGTACCCTACCGATAAAACTGGTCCATGCTTAAGTTTTAAGTAGAGTCCGAGTTGCTCGTTTACTTTTGTTACTTTGTATGGTAATTTTTGGTATTTATGTGTATATAAAAGTTTACTTGTGCATTTTCATTATATTAATTATTTTATATTTCAGTACAAAATAGATTTGTGTTGTAGTCTTATTTTTGTTTATTCAAGGTATATTTGTACTGGGAGTATATTCAGTGAATACTCGAAGAGCGCTAGTTGGTAAAAAAGATTTTTAATACACTTTATTTTAAGAAAGCCAATTGCAGTTAAAAGGGTAAAATGTCTACATCATGATTCACTGAAATATGCGCGAACGTACATTTTCATCGGTAAAGTGCTTAATATCTAAACTGTATTGATATATAAATTTGATATAATAGTTTTTTTGTTTCCTGCAGCACTATATTTGAAAAAAGTATTTATGATTTTCCTATTGTACTGAAGGTACGACTTTTGACATCACCTGTTTATTTGGGACGTACAAAAGCCTTTGTACTAACTAATAAGGTATACTGTAATTGATAAGTCATTTTAACAGAATTATTGTATTTTATATTTTCTATATTTTGAACTGCATAGTTAAATAAGCAATTCGGTTAATGTAATTTCTGTAACAGTGTATAATTTGTTTAGTAGTTTATCTGGATTTTTGCAGATGCATGTACTACTTAGTAGACGTGAATAGTTTATTTTCTTTTTTAAAGGTAGTGCCCGGTTGTTCCAAGCGAACACTCCTTGAGACGTTTAGGTTTTCCGCCCGCAGGATACCTAAACGCACGCTAAACGCTCACCAAACGCACGATAAACGAAAGCCCCAGCGTGCATTAAAACGCACGTTGAACGAACGCTCCTAGCGTGCGTTTAAACGCACGATAGACGAACAAAAAATATAAAAATAACAGTTAAATCCAGGAAATAATCAAAGTACAAATATAAACAAACGCTTCTATCCTGCGTTTAAGGAGGTAGACCTAAGGTAAGGGACATAACTCATGAAGTCAGTGATATGTTTGTATCATATTCAATTTCACCACAGCCTGTCAAGCTTTCATTTAAAACCGAATGAAATCAGTCCAGGTTACTTCGATGATATTGATGTGAAATGCTGAATACAAACGTTCCAATGATTTTTATGAGTTGTGTCCCATACCCTAAGTCTACCTCCATAAACGAACGCTCGTAGCGTGCGTTCAACGAACGCTCCTATCGCGCGTTAAACGAACGCTCATATCGTGCGTTTAAACGATCGTTCCCAGCGTGCGTTTAACCGAACGCAAAACGATGTGTAAACGCACGATAAACGATACACGAACGCTAAAATGGGAAGCGTGAACGTCTCGAGGAGTGAACCTTTCAAATACGTAAAAATCTATATCATTCAAATGTGACGGGGGTAAAACAAAGCGAGTCCCCTTTGATAATGCATTTTGTAGTTATTTGTTCAGTATATATGTATAGCATGCAAAATAAATGCAAATGTGCTGCAAGACTTTGATTTCTTATTTGAAATTGAAAGAAGAGGTAAGAATTAGTATGTGATTGTGATTCTTGTATAGATCCAGGAGAAACATTGCCTGACTAGTGAAAAATTTCTCGAACTTTTGTCACAAGAATGTTTTTTTCATACGTATATAGGAAAGAAAGAAATATGAAGATTCTTTTCAATATATGCTATGAAAAAATTTGTCCCGACACCAATACTTTCTAAAAGCTGTGATTATCGTATTACTACGAAGAAATATGATTTCCCGCCATATTTCTGCTCTTTACCTTTAGTAAAAGACAAAACCAGAAGTTCCGAATGAAAATGCTACAACTGGTACTTAATATGAATCTTACCACATAAAGTAATGTATAAGCAGGGAACCAGAAATATGTCGGGGAAATCATGGTATTTCAGCTCTTCAATTGTGAGATAATAGGGAACATTTCAAAATATCCATAGAAACAAGATGGCGGATAAAATGTCATATTTGGTAACGTCGAAATCGGCAAAATTGCGACGTCATTTTGTGTATTGCGACGTACATCGTTCTATAATTGTTACATGTTAAAAGAAGTGTGCTTATTTAATGTTTTACATAAAATAACACACACAACATGTTTTATTATTTAATTTTCCGGTTTCGATATTAATTTGTCGTACGTTTTGGTAAATTGAAATGATCAGATTACATCCTGATATGGTAAATATTATGGCATCAACCATTTAAAAATGATTTGAAGGAAATTTTATCCGGAGAAAAAATGTTAGGAATTATTAAAAACAAGACAAGGTATGTTGCTTAACATAAAACATTGCTAAACATTTCGAGAAAACAAAACCTTGTCAAAGCTCCCTCTTTCAGAAAATTGAGAGTCAAATCTCCCATTTTTATTATACGACAAAAAAACTTGCGGTCGTATAATGTTATGGCGCAGTCGTCGTCCGCATCGTCGTCGTCTTGGTCTGAGGAAACTTCGTTTCCGTGCGATAACTTAAGTTGTGGTTGACGAATTGTTCTGAAATGTTGATAGGATTTTACCAACAACTAAGAAGATTCCTATTTAATTTGGGCTTTATTGCCCTTGCCGCTTTAGAAAAAGGAGCCAGAAAGGGTAAAAGTACGTGTTTTATTAAAACCCGTGTAAATTGTTGTTTTTTTTTTCAATTTTAATTATTCTATTTTTAATGTGTTCTTTATTTAATTTGGGTTAAAATGTACAGCAGATTTTATGTGTTTTGGACCGTTTTCAAGTTATAGGGGGTCAGAGTTGGGCAACGCCTAACAACATTTTCATAACTTTTATTTTCGAAATTTTTATATCATTGAATTCTTTATGGGATTCCTCATTATTAATCCTGCCTGCATTTTTCAGTCAGATTTCGGATATCTCTTACTGTTTTCGAGTTATAAGGGGTCAAAAAGGCCACATCAGAATAAATAATTTTTTTGGGGGTCCGATTTGAAAAAAAGTTCAAAAAAATACTTTTGCAATATTTGTACAGCTTACTATATCTTATAGCTAAAATAATTGTCAAGAGGTAATTAAGACGATCATAAAATACGTTGATTTTACAATATTTCACTAGCGAATGTGCAAGCTCGTGTCTAGACACTTCTAAATACTTCAAAAGACACGCTGATCCCGATTTCACCAGGACATCATTGCATAAAAACAGACAGGAGTGCGCGCAAGGAAAGGGGGCGCTTTCTTTTTCCTGTTTTCCTTTCAACATTTCTTTTATTATCTTATCAGATTCGCTAAAATCGTATTTTGTTTTATTCATTACATCCACAGTCATATTAATTTAATATAGTATCGTAACTTTTCAATACTTTTTATTGTTTTTAAAACTGACTGTATAAGTTTTTACTACAGACACTGTGAAGTCAGCCTCATATCTTGACCTATACTTAGAAATCGATGGTGAATGATAAATATTGACCAAAGTTTACGACAAACGTGATGACTTTTCATTCAAAAATGTCAACTTACCTTTCATCTGTTGCAACATCCTTTCAGCACCTGCGTATGGAGTGTTCATATCACAAATCATACGTTATGCCAGGGCTTGCCGAAACTACGCAGACTTTTGTATCGCGCCACAACTCTAACAAATAGGCTTCTGGAACAGGGTTATGTTGCTACAAGATCGAAGACATCACTACAGAGGTTTTATGGTCGTCATCATGAACTGGTGGATCGTTATGGTGTATCTATCTGCACCATGAAAATTGATTTATTCAACGGTTATGGTTTTCCTTCCCTCGTTTGTCTACCCCGGACTTGACTTTTTATGAGCAACTCGGCGGGTATTTCTAGAAAAGCAGAGGACGCTTAACCTACCGATGCACCTGGCCCATGCTCCCAGTGTTTAGTGGAGTCCGAGTTACTCATTTGCTTTTGTTACTTTGTATGTATGATTTTAGTTATTTTATGTTCTTTGTTGTGTTTGTCTGTTTTCCATGTCTGGTCTTTGTCCCTGGATTGCATTCTATTTGATTACCGCTATAACCTTGGTTCCCTTGATTACTCTTTCACGTCGCAAAACAGAACTTTATTTTGGAAACGTCTAAATGGGCTTTGTGACACTTTTTTAGACACGGTTTTACACATAAAACCCATTTGTTAAGCCAAAGAAAAAATGAAATTATAAAATCTTTTTAATATCTTTTTAAGTGTACGAAGAAATTGACTCTACACCATTTGCCCATTTGAACAATTCGTTCGAATTTTGCATGGTGTACGCGTGGATAAATGAAATATACAAATTTCAGATGTTGTGACATTTCGGTTAGACACAGACAAAATGCGGCACTTAGATACATGTTCAACCAAGTACCATTATTTAAGAATATACTATCTACAGCACATTTACATGTAAACCTCAAAATTTCACATTATTAGTTCACTCAAAGCTAACGAAAATAGCTTTTGATAAAGACCGGGTACAACGGAACGTGAAAAAAAAGACAACATGACATCACAACAAGCGTGAATATACTTTGGTAAAAATACATATCTTTGTTATATTTTACAACCGTAAGCAAGAAAGTAGCAAATGGCCATTTAGACAAAAATTAAGATTTGTGACATAATTGAAATACGGACAAAAAGGCTTTCAACAAAAAGAGTAATTGAACATTTTATATGTATTTTTATTGGGGTTATGTCATAAATTGTCAATATAGTTAATAAAAAAGCTGTTCGCATAACTTTACAAAACTGTCTAATATTTTGTCTTCAAATCGATTTCTTTCCATTTTTTACAATGCCACATCAAGGGGAGACATTTGTGATATTGTAATACGCTTTGATCTTATCATTACGTCATAAAACATATGACATCGTCTGCAGCACAAACTGCTCTTTCCAAAAAAGTTTGTTTTATCGAAATAAGCCAAGAAACAATTTAGATGTATTGGTGAAATAATGGGAAACAAGCATTTCTTAGTATTACCCGTCTACATATGAAAATGGAAGTTCTTGTGAATGAATAGTGCTTTCCCTTCACAATTAATGGCATCTTTCAAAGATTTATGATTATAATCCTAAAACAATAACCAACCATGTTCGAACATTTTAATATCTATATCGCCTTTGATAACTTTACATTCTAATGGGAACATTTAAGTTTTCGTAACCAGTCCCGGTGCAGTCGAATGTGACAACAACAACGTACGCAACGTCCCAGTCTTTGTTGAGATACTTTATAAAGTGAATTGGTTGTATTTTTGAGTGAATTTATTGGGTTTGTTTGTTGTTTAAATGTTTTTTTTTTAATTTTAATTTTACATTGAAGGGAAATGATTTATGCCTTTTGTCATGAAACTAGTTTTGCCCTACCACATATTTAATGCGTCTGTCTACTGTCAGCCGATGTTCATCATTAATGTGTTGTCATGGAGGTGATTCGTGATCAAATAAAAAGTTTGTTCATAATGCAATTTCGTCATACAACATTCATGTTACAAAGTCAATTTAGCAAAACAGAAAATAATATCGCAAAATGTGGGATGAAGTTTTCCAATTGGTATACGATCACACTGAGCAATGCATTGTTTGCATATTTTAAACAAGAAAAAATTCCGGACTAGCATTTTGCTTTTGATTTTGATTGTCAGAATAGGGGCGTGGTTTATTCCTGAAATAAAGACTCACTAATCATTATCGGAAGTAAATCATCTGTAAATTTGAAACTTAATTCCGAACAATATCTATGGTAAAAATGCAATGTTTTGTGTAAAATCAACGCGGTAAAATGCGAAGATTCAGTTATCATCAAATGTATTAACATAATGTCCGTTGTTTACGTAATTTTATCCTACAATTTGCGATACTGTTTCCTTTTTTGTTGGACTAGGTGACACGCTGAATGGTGCATTTGTTGCATATCAACGCATTTTTTTTTCTTAAAGAGTCGACAGAGTGCATTTTGTATTATCCAAATCCTTGTGAAGTCTTTTTAATTGTATAGGTGTAATTTTTGTAAGGTGCACTTATAATTGTTTGAAACCATGTATATTACTTCTATATCTCTTGACTTGCTTGCTTATATTTTGTGCAGCATTATATTTCTCAGCATTGCTTTATCTGTATTGATATATTTATTTTACATTTATGGTGTACTTGATGAGATTTACATGAACCAGGCCCTTGAATTGTTTAATATTGTATTATAACATGGACATGGTTAACTATCTAGCTCTAATATGATTATTTGTTAATTACCTTGAGATCCAATGTATTTCAGTTGAAGTATCGTGAAGATTGTTCAAAACAACCTCAGATTCAACCTTTCGCTTTTAAATCTCATGTCATTTCTCCTAATGTTGAAACATGGTATGTACAATGTGATAATGAAAAGTTTCATTGTAACATTTGTCGATTTATTAGAACTTGTTCTATCCAGCTTCAATTAAAAAAAAAACGAACGTGATAAAACGCAACGAAAGCTGAATCGTATAACGTAAATTCAAAATAATAAACACCTTCAAAGATCACCGACAGGGCTTTAACAAGTAAAAACACACGTTAAAGCAAAGTCTTAAGGCCCCAACAACCAATTATAGAAAATCAAACAAAAAAGGTAATCCAAATGACACAAAGACACATCAATGAACACTATCTCCAGAATTTAGAGAGTGTCTTGAAATTTGTTGAAAGGTTTAATAGCTTTATAAGGCATTTAATATTCCCCTATCATGTGGGCTAAAAATGAATTGAAACAACAAAAATACTCAATCGTATATTCAATTCTTTCGTTGGAATACCTTCACACACACAAAAAGACAAAAACTGTATCTGTAGAATGCTAACTTACTACTTACTGAAACACAGTGACATTGAGTCAAATTGAACGATATCGATAGCAAGACGCCACTAATCTTGCTTTTTTAAATAGAAAAAACAACATTCACATGAAACTTGTCAGAACTCATACATTTAAAAGTATGAGTGTACAGATTTGATGCTATACGATTTATACAAATGTTATGTGGTCGACAGTGTGATACAATGACCTTTAAACTTCAAGATCGTTTAAATGATCAAATTGAATGCTATGCAGTATTGGTATCCAATATGAAGGTAAACCCCTACTTGTAAAAGGTATGTCTTTGAAGCGAGCTTCAACGAGCAGCACATATAGGGTCTTAAATGAAGTAAAAGCTGCTCAACAACACGGCAATGAGATCATCCCTTGTTTTAGTGATGTTTAGGTTAACGGTTTCTTATATGTAGCTTTTGGTTACTTTATGTCATTCAACGGCATTTTAATAACAAATATAATCAGATCTAAAACACCGCAGATTAAAAAAAAAACTTTTAAAAGAGAGTAGACCAGTTGAACATTTTGACTGACTAAAGATGTTGAATAACTTGATGATAATACAATATAAAAAATTCCCATCATATATCATGTAAAAGCATGGTTATCCGTAATTGTACAGCTATCACAACTTGCATCAATAACTAAATATATGCAAGGCTAAAAATTTGAAAATTGTGTAATCAGAATACTTGATTATTATATTGTATCACCAAATACCCATTTATCTACTGATGTATCCTGATTTAATCTGTCTTAAGTACATTAAAATTAAGGACCCACTCTTCTAACTTTTGTCCTTGTAACTTATTTCTTTAACACCGACTTTAACTATCCCCAACCAGATTCTTTTGTATGAATGATTTTATAACCTAAGCGTATGGATATTTACCTGAAAGGTCAAACATATTTCCTTGTAGTCATAATGCAATTTGTTTGAATACACTAGAATCTCTAGCAAACATTTTTGAACAGGACTTTCTAGCCTCCAAATTCCAAAGAGGTCCCACTGACATGATAATGTTTTGTTGCTGCAATTGGAAGTATGTAAGAGAACTACTAATTTTGATCAAATAAATGGTTTCTTCAGTACAATTAGAATTCTGGAACAGGGTAATGTTGCTACAGTATTGAAGTCATCATTACAGAAGTTTTATGGTCGTCATCATGAAATAGTATTCAAGGGAACCAATATTCTAACATCATATTTGCTATGTAGATAAGCTTTAGTGAAAGAAGAGATAAGTTAAGCGGCAGACAAAGAAGAAACTACATTTAATTTTGTGACTTACCCTACGCATATATGACTGATGACATGGTTCTTAACCCTTCCATCCTATATTTTCTTACATATTTTTTTTTAAAAATTTCCTGATGAAAAGGACATTCTGAGTGAAGATGGAATGGTAACTTCATCAATACCATTGTCAAATGATCTCAATGTTATTACCCTGTCCTCTTATAAAAGAGTAGTCAAGAGAACCAAGGTTCTAGCGGTAATAAAAAAGTAATCCAGGGACAAAGACCAGACATGGAAAGCAGCCATATACAACAAAGAACTCAAAGTACCTAAAATAAAACATACAAAGTAACAAAAGCAAATGAGCAACTTGGATTCCACTAAAAACTGGGAGCACTGACAAGGTGCACCGGTAGGATAAGCGTCTTTTGCTTTTCTGGAAACACCCACCAAGTTGCTCATAAAAAGTCAAGTCCGGAAAACTGACATGTAAAAGAAGTCAGTTTTCATGGCGCCGATGGATACACCGTAACGATCCACACGTTCATGATAACGATCATAGAACTTCTGAAGTGATGCCTTCAACCATGAAGCAACAATAACCTGTTTCAGAAGCCTACTTATTACAAGTCTGGCACAATAAAAAAAATCTCGGCAAGCACTGGCATAACGTGTAAGATGTGATATGAACACTCCATACGCAAGTGCTGAAGGAATGTTGCCACAGATGAAAGGAAAGTTGACAATTCTGAATGGAAAGTCATCACGTTTGTCGTAAAGTTTGGTCAATAGTTTGCTCTTACCATCGATTTGTTGGTCAAGATATGAGGCTCTTTACAGTGTCTGTAGTATCATTTATCTTAAGTTCTTTGGGGTAGATGTGATGTATCAAATCCCCAAAATTAGTATTGTTTAAAGATAATACGTCAACTATATAGCGGAAACTGAGAATAAAGGATCTAGCTAAACGATATTCTTTCTTTAAGATTATATCAGCTGTTAAGTCAGCCTCATAAGAGTGAAAGAATAGGTCAATAAGTAGAGGAGCACAATTGTTCCCATTGGAATGCCGACCATTTGTTAAAAAACGCGTACACCAACCTTGACAAATATGTCGTCGATTAAAATTTCCAGCAGTTTGTAAACATCGTATATATATTTGGAAGATTATTTGGAATTATTTTTTACAAAATACGAGGACTCTCTACCAAGAACTATACATTTGTATGTAGGTGTACCATCTTTGTTGGAAAAACCACGATGTATAATGTTTTTAAGTCGGGATTTTAACTGAGTATGGGAAACAAAAGTATACAATGCTGAAAAATCATAGGTTTTAATGCTATTATATTCTGATAATAGTCTTGAACTGATGGTTTCCAGAAGATCTTACGAATTTTTCAGGATCCACATTGAAGTACGGGAGTAACAAGTATTGAAGTAGGACTGTAGACCCTCTGACAGCTGTGATTATAGAAGTTGAAAGTTGGGAAAGAGGTTTGGTGATACATTTTGCAGATCCAGCTATGAAACGTTGTTTGTATGGATTCTTATTGAGTATAGGAATCCAGTACATAAAACATATTAATCACTGTATTGAATTGTAGCAAGTGTCAATGGTATTACTATTACTTGTCATTCCACTTATTAATATAATGGCCGTTGGAAGTAGAGGTCTAAATTTGAGCTGCTGAAAAATAGGTTCTGGTGCACAAATGGTCATTCCTACCTAATCTCTAGGTTAAATCAAGTTAATATGTTATGAACTTTATTATACTGCAGGTTAAATCAGTGAGTAAAGTGTAAAAATGACGACTTCACCAACTAGTGTCATTACCAAAACACGCAACACGAAACAAGTGACTTTTGAACTAAATAAAAAGTCGGTACTGTATTGGCGAAGGGCCCTGCTGTTGTAGTATTTCGTAGATTTAGGTCAGGATTCTCATAAGAATATTGATTGGGAATTGGGAAGACAGTGATACAAAACAGTTCTTTTTCTGAAAGATGAGGAGAAATCATTTGTCGACTAACTTCCCCACTCTGATTTGTTAAAGACAACTGTTAAAGTTAACTTTAATTATATGAAAGTGATCACAATTACACAATTCTATACTACACAAATGTGTCTAGTGCAAGGTAATACATGTCAAGAGTGGAGAAAACGGGAGTTTGGAAAAATTAAGACAATAGTTTACCAATGTTTAAAGGGAGGTAACCCTAAGTCGACCATCGATTCCAAAATTCGTAAAATCCCACTCTTTTGTTTTTAAAGTGCTATGTTGAGAAATAAAGAAGAAATTGATGATTTAGACACAAGCCAAACGTTTTTAAAAACAATTGATGACAACGAACCTAAGACTGACCTAGTTAGTGACCCATCAGTGTCATCGAATAAATGTAAACAATCCAAACCTACACAAGTACAGGTAGAAACTTCCCATAAAACAGACACATGTATGAGTTACAATAAAGTTGTAGAGGCTATCCACAGCATTGAGAATACGTTAGCAGAATGTCACAACATGTATGCACAAAAAATCGAGAAACTTAAAACCGCGCTAAATGACTTGAAAAACACAATTGGATCCTTTAATGTAGAAAGATATACACAGGAACATGTAGACAATATAAGAAAAGTGTGTAAAGAAATTACAAATACAATTACAAATACATTTGATGAGAAACAACAACTCATGAAATAACAGACAGACAAAGTTGAAAATAACTTGAAACAAAGTGTTAATAAACAATTTTTCATTGGAGAAAAACTGGAAGCTGTAGAAAAACTCTCTCAACACAGTAAAACTGACACTGATGTAACTGTGAAAAGGGTGCATACTGTAAAAGAGAATAAAAATCCTAAAGTTACAAATACTAACAACAAAAATGAAAGAACACAAATAAACGGCAGTGAGTCATCCAAGCGAGATGATTTTCAACATGTTCAAAGTTCCGAAGAAAATGACTTCGTAGGAAATCATTTCTGGTCAGTGGGCACATCTATTGTGAAAGACATGAAACCAAAATTAATGTACAGATCCAAGAGAAGCCGAATTTCAACTTTGAGAGACAAAACCATTCTTGGAGCAAAAACGTCGATCCATTCTGGTCGTGTTAAAGTAAAAAATAGCATTTCAAGTGGAGTCTAACGACCTTGAAGACCCAGAAAAAAGCCCTGAAATGGTAAGAGAGGAAAAAGAGAGACTTATCGAAACTTCAAGAAATATAATTACAGGCTGTAATAAAATCATAAATGAACTTTTGCCTAGATATCATAAGAAGTTGGTGGAAAGAAACGAGTACGAAGAAAAGAGGACTAAATGCAACCGAATCATTAGCGACATTAGTGAAATACATGGAGTTCATTTTGTTCCATCATCAGAATGTATCACGAATTCATTTTAACGGTGGAATTCATCTTAGAGATGGAGGTACAGCGCAGTATATAAGAAATTTGAAAGAAGTCGAAAATCCCTTAGTTGGGAGTCAAAACAGCTGAAACTGGACATGTAAGGCAGAACTTATTTTATAATAGTAACATTAACAATAAATACTATGGTAATCAAAGTCCATACTACAGATCTCATGAGAGGTTAGAACAGAGGTCAGCCCAGAGATGATAGATACATGTACGGTTTTAATTATGACCCTAATTTCCGCCAAGATGGTCCAACTTTCAACCAAGACCAAAGATATGATGACATAAATATGAAACTTCTCCGTTTAGCATTACAAGATTTCCCTAAATATTATATAAATACATTTGGTGTTCTTTTTGTTTAATTCTCCTTTTAAAAAGACAATTGATTTTCTTTTTTTTGTTTTGTTTTTTATTAAATATACAGAACAAAAATTTGTACTATCTTCATTTGAATATATTTACCAACTTACCTTTTCCTTTTTTGTTACTAAAGAGGCCATATTGAACTCTTGTGTATACTGCATACATGTAATAGGTAGCCAAAAGTTTGAAATTTTGGTGAACAAATTATTAACTTTCACTATATTATAGAAAAGAAAACAATTTTCACATTGTTTAGACCTATGTAGAAGGATAATGGGTACATCACTAATACTTTAGAAACGACATACGATTAACTGATTTTATTCATGCTATAGCTAGTTCGTGTCTTTATGAAAAAAAAGTATAAATGATATTTTAACAGCATTTTATTGATTTTCATTACTTCTGAAAAAAAAGCAAATAGAGTTATCTTGCTAGAGTCACCTTTTTCTCTTTTGATTATTTGAACATGTAAATGCATTTTTTGAAACATAATTTACTATTAATGTCATTATTATTCCTTTTTGTGACAAGAAAACTCAGTAAAAGAAAAAAATAATAACAATATCTTGATACTTCAAGCAAGAAGAACTGCACAATGCCGGTTAAACAGTGTTTACCTACATTTTTTAATATATTCAAATCAAACATATTAAAATGGTGTATAATGAAAGAAAAAAAATACATATAGGTACTTCACTCACTACAGGTCATTATGAATGTATAAAAAAATAATAGACCAACTTTTCCATTTTTGTACCAGTTTTTCAAATATGTATAATGTATGAAAACAACTTAACTATAACTGCTTGGAATGTTCAAGGACTGGGGGACAAATGCAGAGATGAAACATTTTTATCTAATTTGAAATATGACATAAGTATACTCCTTGAAACATGGAAGGGGGCCGACTCAAATCTTAATTTGCTAGATTACTTAACCTTCCAGAAGTGTAGAAAAAAAAACAAAAAACAAAAAAACAAAAAAAAAAAAACAAAAAACAAAAAAAACAAAAAAACAAAAAAAAAAACGCTCGAAACGATTTAGCGGGGGTATAATTGTATTTTTACAAATCATATCTTAAAAGGGTATAGCTGACATGCAGAATATTTCTTCCTCGGAAAACAGACTATGGTTTAGATTAGATAAAGAATGTTTTTGCTTAAATAAGGATGTATATATTTGTGCATGTTATATTCCACCTGCAAATTCTTCCTACTATGAAGATATTTGTTCAAATCTTGAAAATGAGAGATCCAGCATCCCGTCAAATGCAGATATATCAATTTAAGGGGACTTACACGCTAGAATAGAGGTAAGACCGACTTTATTGAAAACGAGGGATCGTGTCATCAACAACTGTATAATATATTACCTGATATTTATACTGAGGATACTAATCATAATAGAAATTCATGAGATAATTTTTTTAATACTCAAGGTCAAAATCTTGTAGATCTCTGCATTGCCTCCCAGCCCCGAATTTTAAATGGTCCCATCATAGGAGATATTTGGGGAAATTTTACTTGCCACAAATCCTATGGAACAAGTTTTGTAGATTATGCTTTGGTCGACATGGGCCTCTTAAAATCTATATTTTTTTTTCAAGTAAAAAACGTATTTATCAGATCCTTCTCAAATTTCAGTTCATCTCCAACTTATCTATAGATGTACAATTTAATACTCAAAAACTTGTATGTTTAGACTATTCCTATAAATGGGAAATGGTATCAAAAGAAAATTGTTTGATGCTATAAGTGATGTAAATATATTAAATTACATTGTCTCTTTTGAAAATATTGAAATAGGGGATAGCTGCAATGCACTTAACAATGCTTCAGAAAAATATTGACAAATATTTTTGAAAATTTGTCCAGTAAAATGTTGTAAAATAAAAAAGTTTAAAAAGAAAAAGACAAATAAGAAAAGGTTGTGGTCAGATTATGAAGTAAGAGATATGAGAAAAAAAAAAACAAAACAAAACAAAAAAAAAAAAAAACACAAAAAAACAAAAAAACAAAAAAACAAAAAAAACCAAAAAACTGTAGTTGATATAGAACAACAAATAAATTGCATCACTTTAATATGCATTTAAGAGATAGTTTCTTTACTCATGCAAAAAAACTTTAACAATTGATAAAAAAGAAGAAATATCTATGTAAGAAAAATATATTTGACAAGCTTTATAAGTTGGAAAGAAACAGATCCAAAGCAATACTGGGAGCTTTTGAATTCTTTGAAACATGAAATTGGTAAACCAACTAATTCTAATTTACCAGTTAAAATTGATGAAATAAGTAAACATTTTCAATCCCTAGGGAAGCCCGAATATTACAATAAACAATTTTGCGAGAAAATAGACCAGTATATAGATAATTGCAAAAATGTGTTACAAGAAAATGAAATATCAGATAAATCTTTCACTATTCAGGAAGTTCAGAATTACATAAAGTAGGGAAAAGTTCCTGCCCAGATCATATTTCAAATGAAATTATTAAATTATTATTATTATACTCGGCGTCACATAAATAACATACTGTTAAAATTTGAATAAAAATATTTTCTACGAATTTATTGACACCTACCGTCGTTTAAATTGTCTTAAATGACTTGCGCATTCGTTTAGCCAAACGGCTTCTCCCTAAACATGGAATCGTTAAATTCCGGTCAGATTTTAATTCTAGGTGCCAATATTTACATTGTAAAAAGTCGGCCATGTTTACAGTGATCGGGTTGCTAGGAGATGTTGTTTACGTTTAAATGGTTTGTCCAAAAACCGAAGAACCCAGAATGCACTTCGGCGTTATTTCGGATATCTCGGATTTATTTTACGCAAACAACGTACAATACCGAAAAGTTGATCAAGCAGACGATTGTCACCGGAGTTCGACGGAACTTACGAACTTCGTTTGTAAACAAATCGTCCCGTAAAAACCAACATGGCGGATATTAGTATGGGATTTTCCCGTAAGGATTTGTTACGCATGATTTAAGCTAATAAGCGACTTGAGAAGCTGTTTGGCTAAACGAATGAGCAAGTAATTTAAGACAATTTAAACGACGGTTGGTGTCAATAAAGTCGTAGAAAATATTTTTATTCAAATTTTAACAGTATGTTATTTATGTGACGCCGAGTATAGTAGTAGTTTGGTTACTGTCAAGGCTATTACTAAACTAATTAATAAAATTTTAGAGACCGGAAAGTATCCAAATAATTGGAGAAATTCATATACAGTGTTAATTTTCAAATCAGGGGATGGCACTAATATCAGTAATTATGGGGGTATTTCCCTTCAAAATTGTATAGTTAAATTGTTAAGCTCCATCTTAAATGGTAGATTGAATAAGCATTATGAAAATATATTTGCTCATCAGCAGTTTGGCGTTCGAGCTGACTTTAGAATAACTGACAGTATATTTATTCTTAAATCTCTTATATGAAAATATCTAAATAAAAAGAAGGAAAAAATATATGCCTGTTTTGTAGATCTTTGCAGGGCATTTCATTCCCTCTGGCATAATGGACTTAGATATAAATTAATACAAAATAAAGTCTGGAAGAAATTGTATAATGTGATTAGTGATATGTATAACAAACAAATCATATGTTAAATTAGATAACAAGAGAACTGAATTTTTCACAATTGACAGAGGAGTCAAACAGGGCGACAGTTGAAGTCCTACAATTTTTAACTGCTATATTAATGATCTACAACTTTTTGATAGTAACTGTAACCCTCTAACATTATGTCAGTCCAAGATTTCTAGTTTAAGTTTTGCAGATGATTTAGTCATATTTTCTAGCACACACACTGGTTTGCAAAATGCACTGCAAAAACTTGAAAAATATTGTGATGATTGGCAGTTAACTGTGAATATAATCTCTCATTGGAAGACAAGTTTCCCTTTAAAATAGTACATAACAGATGTTGTTTCGGGGTTGAAAAAAAAACAGCTTGTAATTTTTCTGCTAAATTAGAACTAGGCAGATTTTCTACCGCATCAATTTTTAAGACACAAGTCATGTTATATTTCTGCAGATTAAACATGGGAAATATTAATTTCCTATTGAAGGAAGCATATGAGCTCAATAAAAATCTTGATGGTGAAGGGTTATACACATGGTATAGTTTTGTAAATAATATTTTTGAAGATGTGGGGTTAGACATTGAAAATTTTGAATCTAATGATAAACCTTATAGTAAATAAAATTTAATTTAAAGATAAATTTAAAAAAAAACAAATGAACAATATATCCAAAGAAAAAAATGTAAATAAACTTCCATCTATCAATGATAGCTCAAAATTATTTCTGTACAGTAAACTTAAATCAGAAATAGAAAGTGAAGAAAAAGAGCAAAATTTTAAAAACAGACAAATGATTACTAAATTTCATGTAAGCGACAATACACTAGAAGTTTAAATAGGCAGGTATAAAAAAATATTTAAAGGGAAAACAGATTTTGTAAAATATGTAAAGATGAAATTGATGATGAGTGCCATTTTTTTTCTTAATTGTAAACAGAACTCGAATGTAAGAAATAAGCTCTTTGCAGAAATGGTTAAACTAAACCCTAATTTTAGCCAACATCAACCACTAGATAAACTAAAAAATATATACTTTCTCCAAAAGCTGAACTTTTGCCACCAGTATGTGATTTTTTAAAGCAATAATTAGAATTGCAAAATTGAGGTTCATGCCGGTCAAAAGTTGCACAATTGAATATACCTGTATAGATATTGATATTTGATGTCCAATTTGTATTTTATGTTTGTTCTTTGTATTGTATTTGCTTGACCCATATGGGTGTAATTTGCAAATAAAGTATTACTATTCTAACATCTAGTAACATTTTAAATGCCAGTCTACATAAAATTTAGACACTGGCAATAATAAAGTGAGGTACGTGCCGAACAAACAAAGCTTTTGCAATCTACATATGCTATATATTTACAAAACAATTTTTTTCTGTATTCAAATCTGCATCTGTGGGGAAATATTTCATTTATTTCCCACTAAAATCAAAACGGTAACTTTTGCAAAGTTCCAGTGTCATGTACAATATATTTTCTTACCGAATGGTCTGTACCAATGCCACATCTGCAGGTATAACAATATGACCGATATTATCGTCAGTAAGATGTGTACGATTGTTTGGTAATGCAATAACAACGACGTTCTGGGTTGCGTTTGTAATTTCTATATTGGATTGCACCTCGTAAAACTGTTATACCATCTTATCTACAGGCTAGGAAATAAAAAATTGCAAAACAAAAATCACAAAAGTAAAATAAAACAATGATATAGTGAACATTTTTATAAGTATTTCAAAAGTTAGTAACACGAAAAAACAACTTATACCCATATATCTGTAGCAAAGAAATCAATTAAACAGAAAAAAATCTGTTTATTCTGTGTGTACAGTTTAGAAGTAACAATCTTTCTGGTTTAATAAAAATTCTGCCCAACATCTAATAGACGAAAATATTTTATGGTGATGTATTCATTCAATTTTGATACTTTCATTAAATCATATAGAATGACTGTTATTTTTTGTTTGTATGAAATAATCCCAATGCCCGCGGTACAAACTTGAATATTACCTACTTATCAGGTTCTTAGTGGAAACCATGTGATTTTGAATCATTCCCTAAGCAAGTCAAAACATTGATATCTTTATTGAATATTTTTTTAATAATACTTTATATTTTACTTTCATCGTATTTCTTTCTACGTATGACTTACTGTAGGAGTATCGTGGTGTCTCTTGTTTGATTGGCATAAACACTGCCTGGAAATGTGTCAAAAAAATATCCCAAATAATTTGATTTATAAATTCAGGTAGATAATATGTGTCTTTGTGAGATCACGAGCAGGTTATGAGGTAATGTTGTTGTAAAGGTACAAATAGCAAGACAAGCTTCCTTACCGAACCCTGTTAGTAAAATAAAATTTGTGGAATATTTATTCAGTGAAATTTGAATATTTTTTGCAAATATGTGTGAATATAGCGAATTGTGACTTTACATCAGATATTTAATTCATTTCAGAAATTGAATTTGGTGAGAAGACTCACCACGTAATTGTCCGAGTAATCAAGGGAACCAAGATTATAGCGGTAATCAAAAGAATGTAATCCAAGGTACAAAACCCAGACATGGATTTTAACAAATTTTAACAACAAAGAACATAGAGTAACAAAAATCATACATACAAAGTAACAAAAGCAAATGAGCAACTCGGACTCCACTAAAACTGGAGCATGGACCAGGTGCACCGGTAGGGTAAGCGTGCTCTGCTTTTCTAGAAACACCCGCCGAGTTGTTCATAAAAAGTCAAGTCCCGGGTAGACAAACGAAGAAAAGAAAACTATGACCCGTCGAAATTTTCATGTCTTAGCTCGAAAGAGCAGCATCTTGGTGCATGTCATCAAACCCTGATACATTATTCTGACACTAACCTAACAAGTCTTCTCTCTATTGCTATATGCCATGTGATTGATTGAGAAATAGTGAAATCCAAATTAAAAGTCGTTGATATGACTTTGTTAGGGATCGAACGAACGACTTTTAGCAATAGAGGTGAACATGCTATATACCATGAGTCCACCCAAGCATTCAAAAATGATTAATCAGATAATATGTTATATTGTTGTTCGTGTATTAGACAACGTTTCAAAATATAATAATTTAAAGTTACTGTCATTATCATAATTATTATTACAAAAATCTTGATCATTCCGCTTCTGTGTCAAGTTTTCGTTTCTCAAATATCTCTTAAATATAATGTTTTTAGTAACACGTTATCGCTATACATGTACTCTGTATAAGTTTATCACTTATGATGTTCATGAATATAAATACAAATTTTCCGTTTTTGTTACTTCTTTGAATTCATGAATGTTTATTATTCTGTCATGCTAATATTTCTACTCTTATAAATAATGCTAAAATAATGTTAAACATGATCTGAAAAATCGCACTTACTATTGCAAATCCAAAAATAGATAAATGACTTGAATCATGTATGTAAACGCTATATCTATATTTACAATAAGATAACTAGGATTCAATCACTCGCACTATTATTTATTGATAAACCAATGCGATATATAATGCTCTTATGTAATGATACATAGAAACTAATCATATGAATAAATATCGCAAATTTAGGTATGCTGTACATGTATTTGAAGGAGAGTTCTCTCATTAGCAGCAATAAAGGCAAAATCGTAGATAGGTTAAGCTGCATATGAAGATCATAAACATGTACTCAAATTCGAACGATATCGTTCGTTAGTAAAAATAATATCAATGAGTTCTAGAAGAGAACGTCAAACAAGCTACAACATTGTAGCCCCATTTGCAGTACAAAATAAAGCCTAGGTGTATACGGGGTTCAAATTTTATTTTACGACACATTTCGGTGAAAATTATATGATGCATACTTCGGGACAAATAAACCGATCTTTTTTTTTATGTTCTCAAATGTTTGCGTAATCCTTCTTTAAATTAATAAAATGATTTTTAAAAGTAAACAAAAATACAATTAAAAAAATAAAAATAAAAATAGAAATATGAATTTTCAGATGCAAGTGCGTTTCAAATATTGAATGGAATATCTTTGATTAAAATTACATGACGAGAAAAGTTTTATTACTATATTATGAAAACATTAATTATATACAATTATAAGATGATGGGTATCTCTCTTGTATGTTTGCGGAAATTACTACATCTAAAAACGTGTAATTTCTTTGAAATGCCGAACAGATCAATGTCTATTTCGTTTAATCTAACTTGATATTTAAGCCACTCCCCTAAATATGGAACCACATTGACATTATACCAATACGCAAAAGCACGCATGTTAATTACAAATGGCGCTAATTATCCAATTATAACATTGACAGAATTGTTTTGCATTCAGATTTCATTTACATACTACTGATCATTTCATTGTTTATTTTTATTTTCATTTTTTTTATTGTTTATTTTTGAAATCAAAACCTAAGAATTGTTTTAATTGTTGGTAAGAATATTGGATATAAATGACTTAGGGTCTGTTTACGCTGTTACGTAAATCCATCTATTCTTTGTTAAATAATCCAACGTCGTTTATATTCAATACTTAAACCGGCAATTCAAAACAATCCTTAAATACGTATGCTACGACCTGATTTGCTTATGCATATTTAGAGCGTTTTACAGATATTCTACGCAAAAATAAAAAAAAATCGTGAACAGGAATAATGGACAAAAACAGAAACAAAACAAAAAAAAAACGAAAAAAAAAAAAAAAAAAGTAAAAAAAAGTAAAAAATAAAACAAAACAAAATAAATAAAAAAGGCAATTAACATCGTCTCTTCCTTGTCATTGTTTGTCTCAATATGGACGTCATCTTCAAAATACAGACGATTTTGATGCCATTGCCTTCTGACTGTTTAATGCATAGGTTGATATCTGATATTTTTTGTTTTCTAAAGTTTTTATATCAACTAGCCATTGAATGAATTATTTATAATCTGGTATAATTTTTATAGATGTTTACCACGACTTGTATGTAAAATCATGTATGTCGAGGAAACCTGTATATCCATGTATAAAGGTTAATTGTTATCATTAGATCCCATCATTGCTTTAGATAATATTGATAATTTGTTGTTGTTTGCAATAATAGAGTATAAAATGTCATAATTTATTATCTTAATTTTGAAAGTTTCAAACAATGTGTGGTATAAACTTTTACGAACCATTTATCATTTGCAATTGTGAAAGTAATTAGAAATTATAGGTAACCTACATCTACATCTTTCAAAATGCAAACCAATGTTTTAATGTTCGACTTTTCATCTCTTTGTGTATTCAAGTTTTTCGTCAGACAGAAATTTTGATATGGCCATACTTTTAAAAAACGATAAAAATCTTAAGTATAAATGTGCCTTTTCTGACCGGGAGGATAATTTCTTTTCTTGTTAAAAAATGAATTTTTCTTTTAACATGTACACATGTATATAATATGGTTTTCAACCTCAAGTGTCATCTAAAAGTACTTTCCATCGCATCTCACAGAGTAAAAAGCGAAACTCATAAAATATCACCGTTATAAAAAAATGTGAAAAAATATCCTTGTTTGCTTTGTTTGTTTGTCTGTCTTTTAAAAACATCGAGTGATTTAAATACAGTGATTTAATTTTGCAGATTAACAAAACATCGTCTCAGGACAAACATGTTTACATATCATGTTTTTTTTCGATATGCCTAGCAAGATTGTTAAAAGCACGATGTCTTGAATTTAATAGAAACATATGTTTCCGACTACGAATCTACCAGTTGCTTGTTATTTCCCGAAATGCTGCGTTCCTTATGAAAAACCAGTGACTACAAATTTATATGATTGGCTGGATATTGAAACTAAGACCTTTTATACTTCCAACGCGCTTCCGAAGTCATAAAATATGCATTGTGATAGAAAAAAATTGCATATTGTACGCTGTTGTAATGAATCTTTGATCAATTATACTTTTTTCTTTATATTCAATTAAGAGTTGTTGTAATTTGCCTTTGATAATTAAGATAACTTAGGTAACTTTTGTACACATATAATACCTAAGATATGATATAACATTTTTTTTTAGTAAAAATGCATATTGATGAACAAAAAGTCCGTTTTTTTTGGTTTTTCATAAAAAAAAAATAAATCCGACTAACGAAGTGTTCATGTCTAATCATATCGTCCAAGGTTTCATTACAAAAACTAGGTGACGAAGTATAGTTCATACTTTTCTTGACCTTCTGTATTAGGCATTTATTCGCCATTAAGACGTTTTAAATATATTCTAAATAATAGTAGCGTTTCGACATAAACAAATGTCACTAAAGATGAAACATCATACTCTGTAGCAAAATTATCCATGATGTATTTCAGTCCGGTATACAAAAGTTTATGTCCACTCGATTCTATTGAAGCTATGGAAGTTAAAACAAGACACATGTCAAAGGGATACCAAACTGTGGAAACAGCCAAAGTCAGAACATCGGCCTTCTATAAACTGTGAGGAATTTTATACAACCGGAATATTCGACAGAAACAACAAATATATTAGTTCAGCAAAATGGTTTTCACACTATACCAAAATATGAAGAAACAAATTTGGAAATCAAATAAAATTAACAAGTGCTAAAGGCATTTAAATCATAATTTGGGAGAGGCAAAACCATTAAACTAAATTAGTTTGAAGCTTTAACCCTTCCTCTCTTTCTAGCAAAAGTGCATCAAATACAACAAGTTACACGTCTAAACACGACAAATCTCAAAATTCAAATCAAAAGTTATTTGAGTACAATGTTAAAATAGGTAACATAACAAACAAGCAGAAAAAACTACCAGTAAACTAGCAACTACATGTTATCGTCGGACCACTATACCTTAATTGAACTAATTCTGAGATTGGTAAGTCAAATAATATCTTTAGCAATATGTATCAAATATAAAACCCGTGTCACGTCAATTACTATGGTTTATTTTTCTGCGTTTGTATTTTTACAAAGACATTGTCACGTTCAAGATAATTACAATATCATGATCATGATCATGATGTGAGTCAAAACTGTGACTTTGTTCTTCTTTACTAAGAACACAACAATAAATATGTTGTAGAATCTTGGTTCCCTTGATTACTCTTTCGTAAAATATCAGCATGATACAAACGAACACTAGGTCGTTGATGACTAAATCAGAAAAATAAAAATAATGATAATAAAAAGAACATTCATAGGAAACATTTTTTTCATCGCTTACACTAGCAACGTACCTGGTACAAGCTCCCATGAGTGGAGGCCAATTTGCTCATTCACATATGCCCTTTTATATGCATTATTTAGGTTATTTCATATTATTTGTTTTGTGTGTATGTTTGCCATATCTGGTCTAAGTCCTTTTACATTCCTGCTAGAATTTTGGTACCCTTGATTACTCTTTCATCATATATAAATACCACCAACAGCAGTAATTGTTTTTTTTATTGTAAAAACACCTATTGGTTTACATTTTTGAAGAATATATCGAGACGATTAGGTTAGTCAAAGTGATATTAATATTTAAAAATACTCAAAATGTATCCAGTAAAATTTATATTGCACTCTTGAGATAAAGAAATTTGTAATAAACAAAAGCCTTCCACTAATTGGGTGTCAAAATATATGATTGTTCATATCATATCATTTATTGTTTCTGCTACATAGATGACGTATTATCTTTAAACAATTCTAATTTCGGGGATTTGATACATGGCATCTACCGCAATCCGAGTAATCAAGAGAACCAAGGTTATAGCGGTAATCAAAAGAATGTAATCCAGACTCCTCTAAAAACTGCGAGCATGGACCAGGTGCACCGGTAGAGTAAGCGTTCTCTGCTTTTCTAGAAACAACCGTCCAGTTGCTCATAAAAAGTCAAGTCCAGGGTAAGCGAAAGAGGAAAGGAAAACTATGACCCGTTGAACAAATCAGTTTTCATGGCGCAGATGGATACACCGTAACGATCCACGAGTTCATGATGATGGTTATAAAACTTGTAGTGATGACTTTAATCTTGAAGCAACATAACCCTGCTCCAGAAGCCTATTTGTTAGAATTCTAGCGCGATACACAAAGTCTGCGTAAAAGAAAAAAACACAAAACAAAAGAAAACAGCGATTTTTAAGCAGTAGTTATATTTGTTTAACGCATAAAGTACACTTTCTGTTTTAAGACTTAGAAAAAAACATGCATTTATTATAGAAATATAAATAGAAACACTTCTTTGACAAACTAGCACACATGTTTCACTTTTCACTATGTGTACCATCCATTGTGACACAAGCAGAACAAGCACCAGTGGACTGCATATTCCAACTAGCTCTAAAATTAAAAAAATCATTATAATAGTGAATGATTATGACGAAAATATTGATATTTCAGTGCTAGTGTTTCTTTCATTTCAGTATTACTTTGGGTAGTACGTTATACCGCAATTCAGGAGCTGCGATTTATTTCCAGATTTAAATGTTTTCTTTCCAATTCTGTTAAACATTGTTTTATAAATGATCGTAGTTGCTTAAAATATTATCTGCTCGAATATAAGCTGTGTTTTAAATTTACAACATCGGAGGATGTTTAGTTCATGTTGACTGACATAATGTATCATGCATAATAATAAAGGAAGATTAAGGCAAACAATATATAAATATAAGGTTATTAAACCAATGGCAATATGAATGCATAAAACCAAAATATTTAAAACAATGTTAATGGTCTTAACTTTATACACGCGTTTTATGATGTTGGGAAAGGATGATATAACCTTTAACAATTAACATTCTGCCAGGAATTCTTGATATATTAATCGATTGATGATGGTTTAATATTTGATAAATGTATCAATGTAATGTATGAAACAACGTATAACTAAGTAAAAGTAATGCATTTTTTTCCCATTATAGTTAATTGAAACTTTTTTTTTGAACTAGAGTACATGACTTTAACCTAAATTATCTTTTGTTTGCGTTTGGTTTCAAAACACAGTCTGGTTTGTCGTTAAGTTTTTTAAATGCACAATACACATTATTCGAAGAGAAAAAAAAACATTGAACAATTTCATACACGCATACCTGCACTGTTTGGTATATGTCTATTTTCAATGTGTATAGTTTTTATTACTCTCAGATGCCTTCTATAATCACGAGGACGCCAAGCATTAGGACAACTCTGTTAAGAAAGATACAAATTTGCTTATTTTCGTTCATTTTCTTTTGTTTCAAGTCATCATTTGAATATAATAAGTTTAACTTTGTTAAAAGGTATCACCATTATTAATAAATAATTATCACATTTATTTTAAATATGATTCCTGACTTAACATTCCTGAAAAATTCCATATATAATCCTTTAGGCACAAACACAAACGACACTCAACATTCCTAAAGGGGTGTGTGCTTACAAGGATTTAACATATAAAACATGATTTTAGAGCTGATCTGATCAGAAAGAAAGAATATCGTTTGGCTAGATCCTTCAATCTCAGTTTCCGTTATATAGACGTATTATCTTTAAACAATCATAATTTCGGGGATTTGATACATCGCATCTTCCCAAAAGAACTTGAGAAAAAGGATACTACACACACTGTGAAGTCAGCCTCATATCTTGACCTACACACAGAAATCGATGGTAAAGGAAAACTACTGACCAAACTTTACGACAAATGTGATGACTTTTCATTCAGAATTGTCAACTTTCCTTTCATCTGTGGTGACATCCCTTCAGCGCCTGCGTATGGAATATTCATTTCACAACTCATACGTTATGCCAGAGCGAGCTTGCTGAAACTACGCAGACTTTTCGTATCGCGCTAGAACTCTAACAAATAGGCTTCTGGAACAGGGTTATGTTGCTACAAGATTGAAGTCATTACTACAGAGGTTTTTTGGTCGTCATCATGAACTCGTGGATCGTTATGATGTATCCATCAGCACCATGAAAATCTGATTTATTCAACGGGTCATAGTTTTCCTCGTTTGTCTACCCCGGACTTGACTTTTTATGAGTAACTCGGTGGGTGTTTCTAGAAAAACAGAGGACGCTTACCCTACCGGTGAACCTGGTCCATGCTCCCAGTTTTTAGTGCAGTCGGAGTTGCTCATTTACTTTTGTTACTTTGTATGTATGATTTTAGTTACTTTATGTTCTTTGTTGTGTATGTCTGTTTTCCATGTCTGGTCTTTGTCCCTAAATTACATTCTTTTGATTACCACTATAACCTTGGTTCCCTTGATTACTCTTGTAATATATTACTTTGGACCAAACATTAACTCTATTCCTTAGTGCACATATGATTATGATGCCCACACTTATTAGATTTGAAATCGACTTTCAAATGATATAAAATATTCATGATCAAAGTATCTTGTTTTTTAAAAAAAAATTAAAGTAACAATTTTCTCAAAGCGGTTTTTTTTTTGTAGATGATCCAGCATTTATGATTTACTGTTCATTAATTACATTCACATAGCATTTTATTGCATTTTATTCATTCTTCGTCATAAGATCGGCAGAAATAAAATAACAAAATGATTATATATAACGCTGCGCATCACCAACAATAAACAAGTATAGAGCTATCCACTATTACTAGTTAAAAATGAATGTCATCTTTTCTCAAAAAAAGTACTGTTCAATGTATTTCATTGGCTAATAAAGAATGTCATAAAATGCTTACATTGGCTCATTGGCCATGCGTATGCCATAGAAGTATTCGGTTTTACTTGGTCTGTTATTATTGTATTGTCTTTGACTGAAACCACCTTCCATCGGTTTTGGTTCAAATCTAATTAAAAACCCCTTTATCATTTATTGGAATAAATCATAAAATGCAAAATAATTAAATAGTATCAGTTACCCCGTATTCGTCCATACATCGACATGTGAATTAGTATCTGACGGTTCTCTTGCATGAGCATCATTGTATGCTAAACATCGTGTCGGAATAATTGAGTAATTTAAAATAAAACAAAACATCCATGGATAACAGATTCCGCGTGTATAATATCCAGACTGCAAAAGGGGTTTTAGCACAATTCAAATGTCAAATATTTTCTTTTTTTCCTGTTTTCGTTGTATTTTTTAGTTAGATAAAGTAAATTCATAGTGTATTAGTGGTAATGTTTTTTATATCTATTTTCTGAGTATTATGATTATGGTTCTGAAGTAGAGGAATATTATTAAAACAGGAGAACAACAAACATTTCTATATATTAACATTGGAAATACCGGTATGTCTTACTATTTTGCAGAGAAGCAAATTAATAGTTACTATCGCTCATTTGCTTTATCAACAATTTATCATATTCTTTAACACCAGGTTGAGAATGCAAGTTTTTACTTTTGTAACATTAAATAACTTTATATGTGTATGTTAAATGTCTTACCCTTTCTGCCTCAATAAACAAGAAACAGGTAAATATTGATTGATTTAACGTCAAGTAAAGTCATGACATCCTCTCGCGACATTGAAATATCATGTTTGATATACATAGCTACTGCATCAACAGCGTCAGGTCTAACAACTGTTTCCGTTTTTCTTTAAAATTACAATAAGATTGTTGAATACACATTGTTTAATTAACAAAATCTATCACTGAATTGACATTTTAATTGAGAGTAGAAATTGCTTTTTTAATTACTAAAGAACTTATAGATATCTTATATGTTCTTGAACGGATCAAGGTAATCTCTTAAATTTTACAAATCAATTTCATTTTTTAATCCGTATTATGACTTTACTCTTCTAAATGGGATGTGTAGACATAATAAATTTGACAAGGTATATTCTACTACAGAAACCCGATTGGTTACAAACGCATATGTTAAAACTTAATTTTAATTTGTAACGAAGTAAACTATCCGATTTATTGAATTAACAAAGATTTACAGTTCGATGTACCGTGCAAACAAAACAAATATTGGTACGGAAACAGTGTTTGTGTTGTTTTGTAGCTAAGCTTTTGTACTAGTAGTCCTTATAATATAGAATATACTTTAATTTATAATCATCTGAATAAATTAAACAATACAAATGAAGAGAATGTAGACAAATGCGATTTAAGTTAATCAGATTATTTGTTTATTTCGTAATAAACCACGGTTAACTTACAGCTGTAACCCACGAACAACTTGAAATGGTATTCCTTTGTCTGGGATATGCGTGCATTTACAGTAAATGTGTGTATTTTCTGTCCGCCTAACAGGCCTGCAATTTTCTGGTGTGGTGGATTTCTGTTGACTGGGCCGTCGAAAGCAGAGTCATGTATAGTGAAAAAAAAAGTTATTTTTCTCGGCGTGAATACAATGAGCGCATATTAAATCGAAAGTAAAAAGTAGAGATTAAAATCAACTTTTGCTAAGTTGTTTCAAACGAACAATCGTTTTACAAAACGACTAATCCCTTAATTTCAAATTTGGATGACATTTTAACTTTAAAAACACACAGTTGAATTGACTTTGATCAAGTAATGAAGCCAATAACCAACTTAACGGTATGTTTCGCTTAAGGAACATAAATCGCAAATAATGATATTGGTGTATCAAACGGTTTATTCGAAACAATTTACGAGATAGACAACTGGAAAAAAGAACGGTCGAAACAAAATGCCCATAAAATAATAAATTTAACAAATGTATAGAAACAAAGATACCACAAATGAGAATCATAAAAAGTGCAATAAATGATAACCATATAAATCGGGAGTGACATGATTAATATTTTTTCGCGTTTACGTATGAAAATTATAGAATTATGAACTGATAATCAAAATGTTTGCAAGCAAATATAAAAAAAGAAAGAAAACAAGAAAACACATTAAAAATTAGTACTGAATTAATTAGTATTAACTGAACACCTAATATTGTACTCAAAATATTTCTTTTGCTTGGTGCCCGAATTCCTCTTTGATGTTGTAACTACTAATGAAATGGATGAAAAAGAATATTTTAGCAATTTGAGTATTTTGTAGTATAATTGTGTTTATCTTAGATTATTTGATATTACCTTTACATCTGCAGGTGATAGTCACTTTTTCGGAATTGTAAACGTACTTCTGCTAATAATTGTGCGACTAATACAATAACGCTGATCGCCATTAAATACTGACAATATTATTGAATTTAGATTTTTGCCTATTACATCAAAATCACCATTCTCTAGAAATCTGAATTTTTTTTTTTTTTTTTCAAGTGAGGAGCATTTTAAATATGCTACAGAATAGTCGTATTTCATACTAACGGAATGCAAAGTCATTTAAGCAAGGGTTTTAAAAAGAGGTCCTCATCAACACACCACAACCTGGTTGGCGGTCTCATAAGGGAAATGAAAAACAAGCAACATTTTTCTTTAAAACTAAGACTATTTACATTTCGGTAAGTAGCTAAATGGTGTGTAATAAATTATTCTAAAGTATCCAAGTACTTACCTACTGCTGTCGATTCGATTGCTCAAATTGGACAGTTTACCAATCTGTAGGGTTAGAGAGTTACTTCTCTTTGTTCAAGATTTTAAAAAAAGAATGCTAAGTCGGGAATATGAAAAAGGTCTATCGGTAGACCACAAATCAGTAACCAAGGGAAAGAGATGGTGTAATGTTAGATCTTACTTAACGGAGCTTGAAGTACTTAGATATAAGTCAAATAATATGTTTTAAATTTCATAGAATAAAACCGGACAGATTTATCCGGTAATAAAGTTTATTTTTGCCTAATAAGGTTTTCAGCCTACGTTTTGAATGTTCAATTGCAATTCGATTTCCAAAGGATATAACGATCGACTTGAAATTTGATTGCTAGCAGGATATGCTCAAAACGGACAATTAACAATTACATTTCAGTATCATGCCATTCCCATATACATATATCTCATTTTTTACTACATATTACACAATAAAGTAATAAGCATTTCTCAAATATCACTTGCATATGGTATATTCTGGTTCATGACGAACTAGTACTGGTAGTGTTAACTGGAAACCTAATACTGTAGTCAAACTATTTATTATCCAACCGAATTCCTATAGAAACAGATAGAAGACTGTAAGTATAAAACTATACTTGTCGTTGATATTTTTAAACGTTTAATCGAGAGGAATCAAATGTTTGATCCTGTACAATTTCTATTCAATAAGAATTTCACATTTAAAATTTTTCAATCGTCATTTTTTTTACTTTAAAGTGAAATAAAAATGTGATTTGAGTTGATAAAGTTCAAATTTAATTGATTAAACTTATATATATAGATATAGGTTTTACGTGCTGTATACAGGATTGCTGTGTAAATTTTTGGAGGTGCAAGGTAAACAAGCTAATAAATGGCAGTCTTTGTAAAAAACATGCACATTATATAATGTGTGATACAACCCCAAAAAGGTTATATTATTTAATCTATGTAACCAAGTTGCTGCATGGATATATATGATGAAATGTATAATTATTGATACTAATATTTATTAAATATTAATATGAAGAATCACGTGTTACTTTTAGTTTATATTTTGAACTAATCCTATCTACAGTGACATATGTTAAAAAGAACTGGTAACATTTTTTTTATATTGATATTTGTCAAATGAAACTGCCAAGAACGATTGTGTGACGCATGTAATAACTTACAAGAAAATAAATTTTCATTTTTTGATCAATGTCTGCAATGATAAACATATAGGGAAAACAATGTTATGAAAGATAATCCCAGATATTAAATTAGAAAGAATGAGTCCCTAAAATATGATCATGAGTTTAATCTTCAAGAGTTCTACGAAGAGTCGTTATATTTTTGCTCTTCAAAATGACATACAAATTATCCTTATTATCTGATTGATTTTCTCCTCAATATACAAAACAAGTCTAAAATTTTGTGTTTAGTGCATTGATATTCGCTTTGCGACACTTTCACTAGAGGAAATCCTCTAGTGAAATTACCGACTTTATTTTGTTGTGTGAATTATTGATATTTTGTAGACATGGAACATTTGATAATTCGCAGATATCTATATAATAATATGTTAAGTTTACTACGAAATATCATCATACTTTGATTAATTACATTTATATAAAATAATAAAAGTCTTGAAAACATGTCATTTGCATAACAGCTTTTTAAAAAAATTCAGAAAACTAAAATATGCTACGAAAAGATGAAAATTCATCAATAATAGTAATAGGATATTTTATCCATAAATAAACAAACAGGATCTATTCAGATGTTTCATTCAACTAAATTTTAGCGTTCGCGTCTAAGGTTTTCAGTCTTATATATAATGACTTATGTTTACAATTTCCAAACAGTGTAATTATTTTTTTTTCTTTGACCTTGTATTGCATGTAGTGACAGCTAATTATGATACCTACCTCACTTCAGCATATATATAGGTTGTTGAACAGTTTACAGTTCCCATTAATAATTTAATTTATTACATTCCCTTTGTTCATAATGAGACAGACACAAGTGGTGCAAATATATCTTAGGTATCCATTGTAATATATAAAAGATATAAAATGGCATACATTTACATTGTATGACATAGTTATATTATGCAGGTTATATCAAACAACAAATAATCAATAGTTTCAAAATACAATTTTGCGTTACGGGCAATACACCAATGCGTTCGATATTCATTTAACTGTAATTGTACAATACATAGCTTTTATAAATCATTGCTTAATTTTACAATTAGGGCCTCTGTCGCTGAGCTTTTTGCACTGACAGTGTGCTGAGAATGCACATTCCTTGTGTACGTTAGGTAATGGTAAAAAAGAATGAAATAACACGCCCAGCAGAAATCCGAATCTATCAGGACGTGGTATCCCTAATATTGTGAATTTAAGTGTAAAGTAAGAACTCTATTAATTAAGTGATAAAAATATAGTGGGACTGTTGAGCGTTGGCCCAGCCCAGACCTCATTTCTTACTTTACCATCCGACTTGGGACAACCTTCGAAAATTGATAAGTGTGTCCAGTTTGTTCTGAATTAACATAGGAGCGATTCACGAAACAACGGCTTATACCTAAAGGCTTATACCAATTGGCTTATACCTATAGGTTTATATCAAAGGGTTTACACCGAAAGGTTTATACCTGTTATCCCAAAAATTAGCACCGCCTAATATTTTGGATGAGTAATTAGATAAATATAAATATAACATATAATATAAATGAAAGGAATTTCCATTTACAATGCCCAAACGAGTAGTTACATTGGTGATGTCATGTAACGCAACGAGTGTCCTACAAACAATTTCAATATTTTATGCAGTAGATAAGAGATAACGTCTTTACTATTATGACAATATTGCATGGTTTTAATATGTGAATTTAACATTTGTCGAAGAGCCTCAGTAATATATCTGGTGTAGCAGTCTGACTTCCAACGACCCAATGTCTTTATCATATTGTCCGTATTATACAAATTAGAACTAAACGTCGCAGCTGCACCTATTCTGAAGGATTACATGTAACTACTGTATTTATTAGAGTCTAATCTCAAATGATTTAGGGAAGTTTTAGGTTATTTATAACAGTTGATCTATGGACAGGATAGTCATTACATCAAACAAATATCATCTGATGCACCGCATTTACGTCTGTAATCAATGTAGTTGTTTAGTTGAACATACGGACCAACAGACTTTGTTTGTCTTAAAAAGTTTAATCACATCACCATTCCGAAAGACATCAGTCTTTGACTTGCGGATACAACCGTAATGTCGCTCACTGCCAAATTTCAGGAAAGCTCAAACGAATGTCTTCAAGTAAATTCTGCACATTTAAAAAATAAACAAAGACAGCAGTGACGCACGCTATAGCTAAAGTAATGTCCATATGTTTGTTTAAATTATCTTTGCATTGTTTGTGTATTTAGACAAATCATCACATGTTAACGGTAACCTTTGGTTAACACTATTATAACCACTTTTCTTAATACCTACAAGGGTATTTTCTTGCCTTAATAAAGAGTTTATCATGTTTATCAACTAATGGGTTACGATTATACATAAAAGTAGAAAAAATAACGAATTTTAGCTAAGTATAGCTTAATGGTAGAATGCTTCAAATTTAACACTGAATGACAATGAGACACAAAATGAATTAGGATGTTCTCTGAAATATGAAATTCATAAACTGACATAGGGACTAAAAACCTGATAAATATACACTGCGTGTAGTATCATTGATACTAATAATCCTCAATTAATCAATTGCACGATTTAATTCCACAAAAATTCAGAGTATGACAGGAAGGCACATGGATTTGGTGATGCATTCGGACACGTCGGAAACGATCCATCTGAAATCTAGAGAGCGCATCAGCTATATTGCTATCTTTACCATAAACAGACTCAACGTGCACAACAAAATTAAATTTTGCAGAACACCACGTACGGCGTCTCTTTAATTTCATAATTTCTAAGGGTTTCGACCTAGATTTTTGGATAATAAACAATGTGGCTTTGTTACTGCAGTGAAACAGGATTTGTTTTCCTGTCCACTTATGACCCCATATCACAGCAGCCATAATAATTTGATAATCCGCGGATGAAATTATATCATCGTCCATGAAGAAAGAAACACCATCCAATTGATCGAGAAACTTAAACCACACATCTAAATCTTGTCGACACCCAGCGATGAATGATACATGATCATGTAGTTCTTTGACGGAATGTGCCTTTTTCAATAGAAAAGAAATAAACGATCTCTATGGTAGAATTACTCTCAAGTTAAGATGGCCTAAAAGACACAAAAGTTCTCGTTTGGTACATGTCCGTCGTTTCAAAAACGAAGACAAAAAACATTTAATTCGACATAATTTATTATTAGATTGCTTTGCAAGAATATTGTCACTGTCTAATATGATACCTAAATATTCATTTTTTGTGACCGGTCCCACCTTTTTGTGGGAAGCAAGTGGAACGTTAAAGAAATCAAACACATAAAGTAAACATTGTATTGTTTTGTTTGGGTTGAAAAAACTATTAATAAAGTCGTCCAATACGTGTAGTACATTTGCAATACAATAATCATTTTGCAGAAGAAAACAAATAAATGACGAAAAATAATCGAAGATTTTTGGACTTGAACGTGAACAAAAAGCAAGTCTCCTATAGAAATAATAATAACCATTCCATTTAAAACCATACAGATGCCATAGGCTAGGGTGAACCGGTGCATGGTGCAAGTTTAAATGCATGTCTGTTTTGCAACATTTAGCGCTCTTACCGCACTGTTTATTAATCTTCAATGCATTATAAATTCGAATGTAAGAAAGAGAAAAGTCCTCCTTGTTAATGAGATCATTAAGACTTCTATGTAAGGAATTATTATGGGGAGCTGATAAATCAATAATAAGTTTTCTTTGAATATTTCCCTTCTACGATTCCAATAGGGCTAACACTATGCACTCTAAACGGTGATTCTTTAAATGGACAACAATAAAGTCATGGTGCTGCTCCGATTCTATTAGCCGAGATATGTCATCGAGATTTCTTAGTTGATAATAAATTTTTACATTCAGAAGTAGTTGCTGGCAAGTTTGACAAGCGTGTAAACACGGGTCAAATCATGAATTACAAAGTGAATTTTTAATGATTAATGATGTGATGTTTTCGTAATTCAAAATCTAGTCTTGAGACGTCAACTGGAGTACTAGCTTTTAAAGCGACATAATAAGCAATAAGTCATTTAGATGAAAGTGGTTTGCTTGATTTTGACTGGGGTATATAAGGTGGTATCTGTTGACTTTATTGTTCAATTGATTAGTTTCAACATGAGCATAAGACAGAGATTACCTCTGGCACAATAGCCGGTTACAGACCTCTTTACCTCTGAAAATCAATTTTGGACGACCGTATATGTCGCTGCCATTCTGTTTAGAGACAATTTTCTGTGCCCTAGTCTGCTAAGTATACCTAAACGGATACACAGTACTTTACTATGAAGACAGTGAGAACATGTGTTTATCGGTCTTCCTATACAAATAGTATTGTAATTGTTTTGTCGCCAACCGACCAATCTACAGTCAAACCACTTGTGCTTTTGATTGATGCTGCTTTCATAGTAAATGCTTTGTGGAATTCATAGAAATTTTTTCGTGGAATTTTACTGCAATGTCGATTACATCTTGCATGTAGTTATCAAGCTCTACTTGTCGATTTTCGCTCTCACTTACGACATTTTTGTAGATATAGAAGACATCAATAAATTCTCGAAGTGAAAGATTCTGTAATCGACCATCTTTTGTCTTAAGTGTAATGACTGTTCCATCTGCTTCTATCTCTCTAATGTCATTGGTTTCATTAGCCGTATACAGTACAACATAATCCCTTTTGGAATTCAATGTACGGGGCTGTTATCTGATTTGGTCGTCCAATGGCCTGAAGGAATTAAGTACAACCTACAGGGAACAATGATAAATACCGACCATATACATATGTATTATCATTTGTAACTGTTATTTCAAAATTGATTCCAAAAGATGTTTTTCCTGTTGGGGTCCAATAAAATTTTCAGTAGTATTGGCTGCTGGTCTCTTGCAAAATTTGTTCTCTGCTTTGATATCTTGAAACTTAAGACAAAAATTAACAAAATACATTCCTAAAATTTGTCTGTAAAAAACTGAATAGCTATAATATTTACATCGGAGTTGCTTATCAAATATAACAGTGCATGTATGTTTTTTTTCTATGTAGAGTATACCAGTTTTCAAATGTTTGTTTCCTTTTTTTTTTTGCTTTGTTTGGTTTTGTATTTTTTCACTTTCAGTGTTGTAGATAAATATTTTCAAGGAAACACAATGAACATATACATGTCCAAATAATTTTATGTATTTTGTTGAAATTAATAAAGTCCTTAATGATTTTAATTATCTCAAATATGACATTCGAAAGAAAATGAGCTTGAATTACAAGTATGAAAGAATGCAAAAAGGTGATTGAAGCTTTGCAGTCCCCGTCTATCATTCCTTTTATCACATAATAAATGTTGATGAGGTTTCCTACTTGCTATACTTGTAAATGTACATACATTTAAAGGTGATTCCTAGTATTCATTGAAATTCTGAGTAATACATGTACAATTAATTCATTAAAGGGCTTGTTTGAAAATTGTTAAAAGATGTCAATAAGGAGATAAATATATTTTCTAAACTATCATGAAAATAAAGAGCTTGTCCATTTCTATTGCAGGCAAAGGAGTCTTCTAGGCTAGTGTAAGGGTGCATGAAATGCTAAAAGCGTGCAAATGAAAAAGAACCGAAGGGATAAATCCAGGCATTGAATACGTTAGCTTATGATGGGAATTGAAAACACACTGGACAAAACATTACCAACCTTGTTAAAAATACAAATGTAGCAAATGTTATTGTTTTTGAAATTTATGTATTACATATATACACTTACATGTATAAATTTCAGTTACATAGATATGTACATGCACATGTAAGAAAGACTGTTTAACGGTATTGCATATTAAAATGTACATGTAATTAAAAGTGAATCTCTATTCTCAAACAGATTTTGGCATGATATTTTAATTCTAAAGAAGTTAAGTAGGTTGTCAGTAGAAGGCACACGTTGTACAGCACGCACATGTAAATCCAAAACTGCTATATTTCTATAACCAATTTCTATAACCAACTCTTCAGAAATTATCTCACCTTAAAGGATACAAATGCTATTGTTAAAGATTCATTGTCAGTATTATAGATTACTATATATGAATTTAGTGCTTTTATGTGGAAAATATTCTTATAATGAACTTGTGGTAGAAATATACATTTTTGAACGATTCTACTCTTCCTCTTCTGATGAACATGCTGGCAGAATACTTAAATTGGGTATTCAATGTTTGACCCACCTCCCCAGCTTATGCTTTGCTATTATATGTCTATGCATAGGAGTTACTTATGTTACTAACATAAAGTATGAAATCTTTTTTAGATTTTTCTTTCTTGTAAAGACATTTTAAATGCAGTAAAGGATCAATGATGATCACCAAAATGATTTTGATTTCTAGCAATTTTCGTCCCCACCATAGCAAATTCATCATGCTATAAAATTGTCATTTGACAAATTCCTAGCCACAGCCCTTGTTTTTTTATACTACTAGGGTGCATCGTCATGTTTCCATACAAATATAAATCTTAAAGCGTTACTTCGGCAATAAGAAGAAGTGAAATTGTGGTTAAAATAAGGATTTTATTTAATTTGGCAAATTTCCAAATTTTAAAACTTATTTATAGAAATTTGGTCACTGATTATAACGATCTGCTTAGTGTTTTAGAAAAAAAGGGTTATTATACTTTATTTAGTTTTCTCAATAAATATTGTCTTAATTTTGCATGTTTTTGACTTGAAAATTGGCATTTTCCAAGGAAATTATCAGAAAACAAAATGGCGGCCATATCTCAGCCATCTTGGATTTTACGGAAAAAAATATTTTGCATTTTTTTTTGTTTCTTATTGGGTCCTGCATTTTAAATTATTAGTAATTGCTGATATCACTTTTGGACGATTTTGCATGGTTTTCTCAGAGACAGTCTCTTAAAATGTCGACAAAATTGTCATTGTCTTAGAATGTGTTATTTCGTATTCAACAAGTATAGTAATAAAAATGCACAGTTTTTGAATAGTTTATCTTTTTGGTTGTGATAAGGAAGAACCATGTGATGTATCATTTAATTAAACAATGATGGCAAATTGTAGATTATAGAAACAAAAAATATGTAGCTAAAATGATACGATCGTTCTTTGACTTCCCTCTAACCCCTAATCGTGAGCTAAAATTGGAAACCCAGTTTCAAACACATATTCAGTGGGTAAAACATATTGGCATATTTAAGTGATACTTTTGGCAACAGAATTAACAAGCAACTTCAGTAGAAGATATTGCATTTAATGCACTGAAGAAATCCTACAAGATATAAATAGATCAAATGGGGTGTATCACTTTAGTAAACAAACAAAATTTTACTTCATTTGATTGTATTTAGTAAATTAGTCATAGTTAGTTGGGAGGAAATATTTTTAATCATAAACTTATTAGATGGAATTATTAGGTTTGGTCAGATACAAAATTCAGACAAAAGTTATAGTTTTTGGTACTCAAACAGTTGATAAAGACATGCTACTAATAGACTCAATTCTGATAACCATCAAGTGGGTACTTTGGAAACACAGGAATATTGCTTAATATCAAAAGAAGGTTGTAACCAAATCAGTAATGCACAGAGTGTGATATTAAATGATTTTTTCTTAGATGTCGTGAAGTGCAAACTAGGCGACGACACTTATCATGAAATTTGTACACATATTTAAAGAACGGTAAATTAACATTTATTGCAGCTTACCCGAGGTTTTCAATACTCCCTATATGAGTATGTTGTTTTTCATATTTTGAAATAATATATCCACGCAATCACTTGATAATATTTTCAAAGTACGCGCTCTTACCTATCCTTTCAACATCAGTGATGCACGAAATTTAAAGACCGTATGCCTCAGATAACAGTCAGTGATGGATACATTGTCTGACTTTTTGCCTACTTTGTTTATACATAAGTACAAGTACACGTGGTAAATATAAGTGATTTAGTATTTGAAACGAAACCAAAAAACCCAAGAGTGATGTTTTACTCACACATAATCCCTGGATAGAAGTGATGTATAAACGGGAAGCCCCTTATTCAGCTACTCCGGTCTATATGGAATATCTATGTATTGCAAAATTGTTAATAAATTTATGTATATTTGTACTATAAAAAAAATAGACGACCTTTTTCTGAGAACCTATAATTTAGCCTGTGGGCGATTTGTAATTTACATAGTTTATTCGTTTTCTCTGGATTATATCTTTTTTATTACGTACTATTCAAGCGTAAATATTAAAAATAAAACTTAAACGCGTAATGTTGTGTTAGACATTTTGTGTCCTATTTAACACTAAATTTGCTTTGATGTTTTAGATTAACGTATTTTTCTGCTGAAGTATATAAATTGTGTTTTTAATGAACATTTTAAGTATTGATATAGTCAAAATATGACTAGGTAAAAGGAAATGAGCGTTTTAATAGACATTATTTGTTTTCCCCTGTTATATTGTGACTATGCATGGTCACTACAGTCATTATTTCAGGCAGCAGTGTATGCTTTGATTCGAATAATACAATTGAACCCATACATTTTTCCGATGTATGTTAGGTTCTTGAATAGCCAGTTGAACAATTCAGAAAGATGCGTTAGAACGCCATCATTCATGTCATAACTGCAATAACCTTTTCGCCGATTTTTTTCAAACACAGGTATGAACGTAGTGTACAACAGTGTGGGCCTTAAGGTAAATATATAGTGCATCCTTAAAAGAGCCGTGAATCTATCTAAACAGATTATTGGACATGCCTACTCATTCGGTGCACCTACTGTCAATCTTCAATGTTTTTGGAAGTTAAATTTGCAATTGAAATATACAAATGGTTGAACTTGAGCATAATTGTGATAGTTCACCTATCAATTCAATTAATCTCAAATGCTATGAATTTCCAATTTCAAATCGACAATATGTAAATGCAGTTGACCTGTGCAGTTTAAAGGGTTTTTTTTCACAAAGACAATGATAACTTGTTTACAAAAACAAAAACAAAAAGAAAATAGGCCCTTTTACCAAAAGTTTACTCCAGTATTCAATAGCATAAAGAAGGATACCTAATGTTTTATCAGTATTCGTAGAATTTTACATTCAAGTTGCGTAAGATTGGTTTGACTGGAACCACAATATGTCAGTAATAAAAGTTTACAGTAACATTGGAATCATTTAGTAATTAATCGTTGTTTATACGTGTACAAAATTCGTCCTCACAGCTGAAATTGAAATGCTTGAGTTTAACGTACGTGTATCTTTATAATGGGTTCAGTTAATATTGATCATTGCTCCATATATTAGTAAATTTTATTTAAGTAACTTCTTGACTGAAGTAAATGAACTTCATGAACACATATGCGAGGAAATACGCAGGGATGTGCCTCAAAATTAACTGCAATAAATATCAGTAGTTGTAAAGACATCTGGAAGACTATGAACATCTTTCTTTCCTTCTTCCATTGGAAATTTAAAAAAAAAATAGACTGGCACTCGTTTGTTTTGAATATGATGATAAATATTTAAGAAGTAAACTCTATTTCCAATTGAATATTTATTTATTTATTTATACACGTAAAAGACGAATAAAAGAAACTAATTATAATTAGTAACATTAAATATTATAGGATCCCGTTCAGTTGGAATGTTGATTCACATGTAATCCACAGTATTTTAATTTCATCACACAAGATCATTTTCGGAAATAAAAAAAAGAAAAACAAACAAAAAAAAAACAAACAAACAAACAAACAAACAAAACAAAAAAAAGCACAAAAAATACAATATATAAAGATCATAACATCCACATGTGTATGTTAACCTGCAAATACCCCAGCAATAATGAGAACGTGACTCACAAAACATTCCAAACACCGACGTCTGCGAAGTCAATTACATCATTGTTGTCGTTATAAGATAAATTAATGTAACAATCATACCAGGAGACAATTATAATGTTTTAAAAATCCTTTGCTTTGTATGTCTTTCCTTGTAGAAAACTTAAATTAGTCCTACTGAAATAATGTTATAAGCAATATTTGCACAAGAAAAACTCCGAACCATTTTTTGGTCAAAATTTCTGAAATAAAAACAAGCACTTTTAAAATTCTTTTGATAATACATATGTAAAAGCGGGAAACTTAAAAAAAACTAACAACTAACAAACAAACCACATTTTAAAAATAACAATCGATTAAGACAGAAAGTGGTGTCCCAAAAATGGTATTTTTCAGTTTTCATATTGTGATTTTTTTTTAATTCTTGCTTTGGGTTATTTTTTATTAGTAAGTAATAAATCGGTTTATTCTTGGATAATAATTTGAACATATAGTGTATTTAGAAATATCATGACTAAATAGAAAACAAAAAAAGGCGTGTTAAATGGATAAATGTATCTGAAGGAATTTGTTATGGTCAGAAATTGTTGATATTTTGTGATTTTATTTGTGGCACCAAAAATAGTTTTGGATGCCTCCTATTATTGTCCCAAAAAATCATCACCAAATTTGACCGCATTATTATTTCATACACACCTGCATTGGATGTAGCTAACTGGTCGATTCTTATTCGTCCATATAACTTAAGGTATTTTATTTCTTTAGTTTTGTTACGACGTCTTTTCTGCATGAGGTTGATCTGGCAGTTTTGTCCTGTCTTTAAGGAGAAATTTTTAAGAGCATAGTACAGACATTATTTGTTCGTATTAATCTTTGGCTTGCAAAGACTCACCAACAAAAAAAATATAAACTAAGAAAAGTAGCTCTGTTATTCATGAAGTCCATGTTTAATTATTTACGTTTTCTCTAACGACTATACTTTTAAGTTGTGTTCTCTTTACGTCCTTTAAAACTTGTTTTATATATTGTGAAAAGGTTCATTGAATAATGAATTACAATACGTATCAATGTATTACAGTATATATAGTACTAATTCTAATCCATAAATTTGGGCAATTTGAAATATATACACTGATCCTAAAGATATATGAAGCACTTTCAGAGCAAGTTTGACCATTCTTAGAGTCAAATAGAATGTTTTGAAGCAAAGCAAAAAAGGTATTGTTGGAGACGTTATGAAATACCCTTTGAATACTGCAGACATCACTGTTGTCTTTAGGATTGCATATTCTAACACTACAAACATAAGTCATGTCGTTACTACCACTGAATTTAAATCCAAACAGTCTTGCATACACAACTCTGCTATCACTACTCAAAGCCTTGAAATTCTCCATCAAACGGTAGTCGGTCGCTGATTGGGATACGCAACTAACAAGAAAATTAAAACAACTTAAAGTCAACTATTACAGTTTTGAGTTTGTACTGTGCTTCTCATATATCTTTTACTGCTTATACAGAAAATGACATTTATGAAGTCGACACGGGATATATTACAGGTACCTGTGCGATGTAATGCTTTGATGAGACGTTTTAGCTACCATTACCATCACAGTCGATTTGTCGAAAGAGTAATCAAGGGAACCAAGGTTATAATACGGTAATCAAAAGAATTTTATCCAGGGAAAAAGACCAGATTTGGAAAAAAGACATACACAACAAAGAACATCAAGTAACTACAATCATACATACAAAGTAACTAAAGGAAATGAGCAATTCGAACTCCGCTAAAACTCGGAGCATGGACCAGGTAGGGAAAGCGTCCTCTGCTTTTCTTGAAACATCCGCCGAGTTGCTAATAAAAAGTCAAGTCCGTGGAAGACGAAAGAGGAAAAGAAAACTATGACACGTTGAACAAATCAGTTTTCATAGCGAAATAAATACACTGTAGCGAGTTCATGTTGACGAACATAAAACTTCTGCAGTGACGACTGTACTCTTGTAGCAACATAACCCTGTTCCAAAGCCTTTTTTTAGAATTCTAGCGCGATACAAAAAGCATAAAGTATGAGTTGTGATATGAAAACTCCATACACAGGAGCTGAAGGAATGTTGCAACAGATGAGAGGAAAGTCGACAATTCTGAATGAAAAGTCATCACGTTTGTCGTAAAGTTTGGTCAATAGGTTTCCTTTCCCGTAAAATTCTAAGTGTATGTCAAGATATGACGCTGACATCACAGTGTCTGTAGTATCCTTTATCTTAAGTCCTTTGGGTTAATGCTATGTATCAAATCCCTAAAATTAGGATTGCTTAAAGATTATACGTCATCTATATAGTGGTAGTGAATAGTTTTTCTTGGTTCATTTCTATCAGTAAACTATAATTAAAAATATCTGTCACCAAAACCCTGGAAAACGACTGAGTTTTCGACAAATTATGTAAGCCTTTTTATTTTGTCTGAGGCTTTCTATATCTATTTGTAAATATATTGAAGGAGCAACCAAGATTTTAGCTGAAATCAAACGAATGAAATTCAGGGACAAATACCAGACATGGAAAACAGACAAACACAACGAAGAACAATCCAAATTATGCGTGGATATATACTGGGCCAATTGTCAATAAGATTTTTTGGATTGGTTCATACTGATGAAAGTAGAAAAAATGACATAACTATCAGTGAAAATTAATAGATAGGTGAAGCAAGTCCATGCCTTCCTTTCCTTTTCTTAAAGTTTGATATTTGTTATTATTATCTACAGGTGATTATTCATACCTATCGGTTTTCCAAAGTTGTACAGATTCAGAATTGGGTTCTTTAGCAAAGGAACCTGCGTACGCTTTGCAGTTTATAGGAGTGATTTTGTATTCTACAATATAAACATTTACCAATGTTAACACAAGTAAAAGGAAACAAATATATATATCCGAGTCCTGCGGAGGGAACGACCAAATGTTTGCATCGTACATTTGACAGTTCTAACATCGTTCGGAATTTTGCAGACCTTTCTATACGTTTACATATCTTCCCTGTATCAATTTGATCCGCCCCGTGCAGGTCCGGGTATTAAAAGAATAGGCCTGCAGCAGCGCTAAGCTTGTCGTAAAAGGCGACTAAATAGTGCTCAGAACCCTAGCCGGGGCTAGGGCGCTCTGCCCACAGAGCAACTGGGATGTGTGCCCCAGGTGATGGAATGGGGTACCCCTGGCGTGTTACATGTTGGGGTTGTCAGGCTATAATACGGAAAACCTGACCGCAAACCATAGTGGTGCACCGTGTTGGGAAAGATGCCACGTTCCTCGCCCGTTAAAGAACCCTACTGTGGTATTCTCCTGGAGTAGGAACCATAGGGCTCCACCACAGGACGCTAAATTGCCCGACCCTACCCACCTCTCCCCATTTCCAGTGGCAATCAAAATTTGTCGACCCCTTTGTCCTTGTCACATTCTGAGACGTTATATATATATATATATATATATATTTTGTTACAATAAAAAACAGAGGGTTCAACTGTTAAACAAATGTGGTATCTTTAAAGAAGCATGACCTACATATTCAGAGTTTATCTTTGGATTTTAATACGTTGTGTGTATATCATGTATTTGTTTCCTGTTACTATACTCAGCGTCACATAAATTAGATACTGTTAAAATTTGAATAAAAAATATTGTCTTCGACTTTATTGACACCTACCATCGTTTAAATTGTCTTAAATGACTTGCTCATTTGTTCAGCCAAACGGCTTCTCCCTAAACATTGAATCGTTAAATTCCGGTGAGATTTTAATTCTTGGTCCCAATATTTACATTATCAAAAGTCGGCCATGTTTACTGTGATCGGATTGCTAGGAGATGTTGTTTACGTTTAAACGTGTTGTCTAAAAACCGAAGAACCCTGAATGCATTTCGGCTCTAATTCGGATACCTCGGATTTATTCTACGCGAACATCGTACAACACCGAGAAATTGATCAAGCAGACGATTGTCACCGGAGTTCGACGGGAACTTACGAACTTCGTTTGTAAACAAATCGTCCAGTAGAAACCAACATGGCGGATATTAGTATAGGACTTTCCCGTAGGGATTTGTTACGCACGATTTCAGCCAATGAACGACTCGTTGGAACTATTACGTCATGCATATATGCGAACTATCTTCAGATTAAATGAATGATAGACAAATCTAGCCGTTAGTCCCGACAGTTTAAAACATATAGCTTCAAATCGAAAATGTGCTGTATGTGACTTCAAGTATACTAGCGAGTTCATGGACTGTTGCCTAATAACTCCGTTTTTGTTATTCCTTAAACTTCACACTACTTATCTTTTGATATTTCAAATTCTAGTTATTCTTCTAAGTTACTTATAAATATTTGCACATATTTCATCATGTTAGGCATGTGCTTTAAGTCATCTATCATATACTATTCGTAAGTTTGTGTTAGAAATCAATTGTAAGACCTCGTAAGATCGATGATACTTTTTTTTCAAAATAGAAAACAATTAAGTAACTAACTTTCAGATTGGTCAGTTTAATTTTCACTTTTGACCATACGTATTTCAAGTAAGAGAAGAACAGATTAATACTTATTTTACCTGCATTTTTATAAAAACTCCTTTGCAGACAAAGCTCGAATTATAACGTTAGTTTTTGTGTATCAAAAAAATATGTTAGGTTTTGGATTTTGTAAATGTTTTACGATTTAACAAAAATTTTGGAATTTATATTAGTGCTTGTTTATATTCTGATCAAATGTTTGGCAAACATATTAAATATGACGTATCATTCATACAGGTAGTGCTTTCAATAAATTAGTGTAGTAAAAAATTAATCATTTTTCCTATATTTATAAGCTTTACTTACTTTCTATACCGAGATAAATTAGATATATATAAAACGAATCACCAAGGGAAACTGATGATATGTCAGGCATGTTTTTGACATTATTCCATGTTTGGTAAAATCCTGCTTTAAACCGCATCTCAATTTTACCTATCTGGGTTGGGATGTCCACAGTGGGTGCTTGTCTGTTTAAACATATCATTCAGTAATTATGTAGTCAGATTACAAATTATACTACAGGTTGAATGTTTTGTACTATAACGCAGAATTTAAACATTGTTGAAATTCATGGAGGGGATTGGAAAGTTTGTACATAATACAGTTTCGATCATACAATATTTATGTTACAAAGTCAATTTATCAAAACAAGAAAAGAATTTCGCATAATGAAGGATGAAATTACTAAAAAACGGATATACTGTTATTGGTTTTGTTGATGACTTAATATCGCACTTAACAAAGTTGGTTTTACAATTAAAATTGCCAAGGTCCTCGTCAGACATGCATATCTTCACTTTATAAACGCTGCAGACAAGCTTTTCGAAATTCATAGGCATTATTCAAATCAAAGTTCATTTGGCAATCGGATAATGTCGCGTTAAGTCATTCACTTTTCCCCGACTTCGCAACATTCTTGCGTTCTTGGAGAGGGCTGGTTGCAGCGTCTGGTGAGAATTTCGAATGTAAGACGCTGTCCAAGAGCTTTTAAAAATGCCCTTTGCTTATAATACAGTCCAGAATTGTGTTCCAATTTAGTACATTAACCAACTCAGCAATGAATTGTTTGATAAATTGAAAAAAATGAAAAAAATATATATAAAATTCAAATTGACAGAAAAGGGGTGTGGTTTACTTGAGAAATAAAGCCGGAAATGATAATTTGAGAAACAAAAAGTGAATATGTAGGTGGATTTTCAAAAAGTATGCCCATGTCTTATTGGTTCCAAAATGCAAATTTGTGAAAATTAGGAAGGATAAAATGTACGAAAATTTGCAACAAAAATCGTTGAAAATGTATTGTGTATTATATTTTGCGTTGTGTGATTTAAGAAATACACATTTGCCATAAGCACAAGATGGTTGGTTATGTGCTTTTAGGTATAAATATATCAATTTAGATAAAGTTTCAAAACACTGGTACAGTAAACTTTACGGCACATCTGCCCTGTCTTATCCCACAGTTTTACGTGTGCTAAATCGTTTTAAGTCTGGACGCGGGGCCATAGAAGACGACTGAGGAACGGGGCGACCACTTTCCGCTTTTAGTGAAAAAGATGTAGATACTGTCAGAGAACTAATAGCTCAAGATGCAAAAATTACGATTGAGGAGTCAGCCTCATATTCAGCGATAAATTCGTCAGCAGTTTTAACAATTTCGAAACAAAAGCTGAAATTACGCAAGGTTTGTGCCAGAAGGGTACCCCATTTACTCACTGATGAACAAAAACAGAACTGGGTTGATTGTGCTAAAAACTGTGCTAAAAACACTGTGATACTCGTAGACTTAATAAAATTGTAACAGGAGATGAAACTTGGATTTGTTTTTTAACCGGATACAGAAGCAGATAACAAGGAACATCGGAGAAAATGGTAAACAACCTCAAGTTGAAAAAAGAAATAAGACGATTTAGAGAGTAATGTATGCTCTTTTTTATGGGAGCTGCAGCTCAAATTCCTGTCCCGAAAAGACTTAACTGTTACAGGAAACTTTCATGCTACTAAAGTTCTGCCGAAAGTGGTTAAACACTACAAAGCTGTCCGTCCACGCACTAGTATCCTTGGTTTCAAGTTACTTCAAGACAACGCACAAGTCTGCCATTGTTACAGAATATCTTAATGCACAGTATTAAATCTTTGTCAGATCCTGCAAACAGTCCAGATCTAGCTCCCTGTGACTTTTGGCTAAATCCATTCATCAAGGAAAGTCTACGTGGGAGGAGATCCGACAGCCGGTCAGCAGTCGGGGGGAAATCTTTTTCAGTGTATGACCAGTATATCGCAAAGTGACTATAAAAGTAGATTGTTAGACTTAAAAAGTGTGTAGGTGTATCAGGGCAATACTTTATAGGAATTAAAAAAGACAAAATACGATTTGAAGTTTGTGTTTATATATTATGAGCCATTGACTGAAACTTATCAACTGTCCCTCGTATCATCGATTCGTGACATATTAAATGCCTTATTATATCATTTACTTATTAGTACGATAAAATGAACAAAATACCAGGAAATTTGCCCTTTACGTGTAAGTAATATATATATTTTAATGCAGATAGAGCGAGAAAACCCATGAACTTCGTCTTAGTTGGTTGTCGTTTTTTAATTTTTTGGTTTTGTTCCTTTGTAGTGTCTGTTTAAGTCATTTTTCACTCTTACATTTTAAATTCTCTTTTGTTGGTAATATTTTTCAAAGTTAAAGCTGTATACACATTGCCACAAGTTCAGTGTATACATCAATAGAAATGTCGGCTTTGGGTCCTTCTGCCAAATTGTATTTTCTTTCTCGAAGTCTTTCTCGAAGTCTGGTAATCTGTTTGTTTTGGTACAGTATCGATTAGCTAGAACTGTTAAAGATATGATCTACATCAAAGCGTTTGGGTGCTACAAAAGTTATGTCCCTGATGAATGAATTAGGCACTAATCTGTTTTTGTGCGATTTTTCGTCCCCTCGGATAATTTCACATGGCCGTCTGATATAACAATGGATACGTCAAGTTACATCCCGTTATAACGATATCAAGGCAAACACTGTCGATACTGTTCGATAGAAACTTGTTGCATATTTTCGATTTTATGAATCTCACATACAAATCATTGTACGCATTTTGTAGGAGTTTTGCCCAAATGTTCTTATAACAAATGTAATAAACATGTATATACGTTTTGTATCAGCACATGAATAATTATTACAAGATGCATTATAGTTTACAACTAACGTCTTTCAATTTTCAGCGTGAAGAGATTAATTATATTAATTTGTAGCGGATGGCTTCCTCTCACATGTAGATTTAATTACCGCGCTCCATTAGTTGCAAAGGGCTGTATACTCCTTTCGGGGCTTGTTATGTGTTCCTGAGGGTGTCTGACAGTTTTGATTGTCAAATGCTCTACGGCTAGATTATCTTTTTTGTTACACTGCATATAGAGTAGAATCTGGAGGCTAGAATTTTTTTTAGATAGAGGAGGCCAGAAAATATATTATATTTCCTAATTTTCCAGGCCAAAAAACTGCCACCCCCTCAAAATCAATAAGGTCAGTAATTGGTAAAGTTATCAGGGTTTCGAGTTCGATACCCGTTCGCCAAAAACGGCATTGTAAAAAACAACCAATCAACCAACATAAATTCAGGGGATAGAATTTTAACATAAATTAAAAATATTTGCCGAAACCAAAATTTCCAATTTTTTTTTTTCGTTTTTTATGATTACTGATTTACTTGCGTTGGATTTCGTTTGTTGTCTTGGATTCCATTTTCTAGCTTTACAAATTTCATTTTCAGTTAGACAGTACCGGCTTTATTTTGGAAATAAACCGCGCCCTTTCTCTGTCAATCAAAAGTGGCGATTCATTGTGGATTTTAGAATAAAGGAGTGTTGATTGAGCAATATTTGAAGAGAAATTAATGAAAACGATGCGTTGCTAAATTGAATGGAAATTCAATTCCGGATATTTTCATGGTAAACACGCAATCAATTCTGTAAAATGCGAATATTAAGTCATTATCAAATGTACTGACATAATATCCTTTTTCGCCATTTCATCCTACATTATGCGATATTAGTTTCTTGTCAAATTGCCTTTGTGTTGAATGTTATTTGAACAAATTTGCATTATGAACAAACGCTTCGATTTGCCCACAAATCCCTTCTATAGTAACTTGCAAAAAATATTAATAAATAAATAGAAAATGAAAAAGAAAAAAGAAAGAGAAACGCAATGTAAGTTTCATATACTGACACTATGTCGGCATGTCTTATTGTAAAAAAGCACTTTTTGAAAGATGGGAAAATTAAACAAATATTCGAATATAGTGCTTTTTTTTTCGGGAACTCGTCTTACTTAAAGTAGTGCTAGACAAATGTAACGATTTATGAAGTGTCAAGTTTTCCGTATATCATACAGATTTTATTCGATTAAAAACTTACTTTATTAGTTCAGCACCGGTTCTAATGATGATACTCGTAGAACAAGTGATGGTGAATGTGCTTGTCTTGTTTTTATTAGTTAATGCAAACTTAACCTAAAAAAAAACAACTTAAATAATGCTTAACCAATCTCGTACATTTGTAGATAGATTTAAATGCCTTACATGTAACAATGCGCCTTTCCTCTCTACATTAAGAGAGTGCGAATCATCAAACAAACCTTATTTTCACTGTATTTAATACACTTGCACCGAGAAACGAAATTTAATATCCTTTCCATTGTCACTTTCTAAATATTTTATGTTCTTATTTCTTGAATTGGCATATACTGGTTGGCAATTTCAGTTTTGTTGCATTAGCAAAATATATTACAAACAGAGTAATTATAAATATTTAATTAAACTTACACGAGTAACTGAACCTTCAGATTTTAAATTAAGTCACCTACAAGAAAGATCGGTGACTTATTCTTTTACTTCATGTGTAATTATTACATGCATTATTTTTTCGTCATCTTACGTCTCCTTATTAATGACTTAATTTGTCGAACAAATTCTGAGAAAACCTCGAATCGATTCTTACGAATTTTTGCACACATATTCAGAATCATCTTAGGTTGTACCGTATCTTTTCAAAACTCAAATAAAAAAATCCAGTTTAAAATGTTTGTCCAATAAGGAAAAATTGTCAAAATATAGGATAGGATCTCAAGAGCCTTTATGCCTCGGAATTTGAAATTTGGTACATTCGCAGGGTTTGGCAAAATGCTCCGATTTGAATTAAAACTTGTTTTAGATATAATAGAATATGCTTAATACAATGTACATTTAGTGTCATGAAGTTTGGAGGTAATGTGTGTTCGGGAGGTGACTTTTCCCACACATCATGGAACATAAACTTAAAGCAGCAATTGGTTTATCTGTGCGTTTCATATACAGCATTATTACTTATAAACCATTATTTTTTTCTATTCTATCTAAACAGTGGCTATAAATCACTCATAGGTATTGAAATTATTTAACATACGAATAAACTGATAAGTCTAAACAGTATGTTAAATTCACATCCGCCAGATATTTTTTTTCAAAATTTTCTTTTCCATTTGAGTAATATAATGACAGGAAACAACTGCATATCGTCCCTACTTTCCCGTTTTTTTGCTGTGTCTTGGTTTATTACCAATCTTAAAACACGGATCGAAGTCGAATCGTGTGACGCTTAATTGTAAGCCCATAAGGTTGCACTATACATATGGGTTTGAGGTGCAGTATTTCGTGCACAAAACTGACCCGGTCTAATTTTGTAAAACTGAAAAAAATAAAGGTAAAACTTGGTGAAAATACTGACAGTTGATTGTAGAGCATTCGTACATAAATATATGCAATACTTGTGAAGGCAAAGACGTGTAAAATGTATGCTTTAAGTTATCCGGAAAGATTCGGGTCCTCAACGGATTGGGTTCTTTTTTCTGCACACACTGCATTTTCGTTTTGTCCCATTACAAACTAATGTTTTGTTAAAAGTATGAACAATGACTAATAAAAAACAGATCATGCGAACTTTTTGATTAGAAAAAAATAACATTACAATATTAAATTTTCATTTGAAAAAGGTTGGTTTGATTAACGCAAAGCGAAATTGAAATGAGATAAAAAGGCTATTTTTAATATAAGACTACTCTTCTGTCCGATCTTCGATGACTCACCCTACTTTTTTGCGGAGAATTAGTTTTCGACATGTCCATAGAAATGCTACGTGAATAAAAGTTTTGCTGAATCAATGTACTTGTTAAAAAAATAATAACTAAAAATATGCACTCCACTATGAAAGTCAACGGAAAAATAATTGCAAGACTGATACTTAGTGGTGTTAGCTCAAACGAACTTCCGGTAAGCATGATCAAAACCGTGAACTAGTTTCCAGATATAATAAGGGAAAAAAAGACTTATGGTCTACTTATGTTTAAACACAGAAAACTAAAATGCAACTTGTATAGATTAATATGTTCAACCATATGTTTAAAATTGAAAAAGTGCTAAGTAATTGCATTTGTTTAGATTCTGAATGGTATACTTGTGTGAAATTGTTTGATATTTCAATGACCTCAACTGAAAATAAATGATATACTCCTAACCTATGTTAATTTCATAATCTTTATTTCTACATTTTCATTTATCAAATATGGCAAGTCCTCTAATCACAGCATAATACATCAACTAGTTGCAAAATACAAGATTTCTTGTAACATTTTGCTTTAATTTGGTACAGTAAAAGTAATCTGATCAATCTTAAGCATTAAAAATTGACATTTTATTGCAAATTAAAGGTAAAAACAAAATCACAAAATTCGTGCAACATATTGCTATATCAAGGTCAAAACCAAACAGTTTGAAACAACCGAAATGATTCTGTACAAGTATTTCCGATATAGAAATGGAAGTGTGTGTGTGGGGGGGGGGGACATGTTTTTTAGAGCGCTTAACATCCTGCTACCATCATAAGTACATCGGAGGACATTCTCCAAATTTAGATCTGTTCATGGGAGGAATATCGTCATTATATATATTGATATGAAATTTTAGGACTTAGCTTATTTCATCTTCTTGTCTTTCAAATAGGATTGAAAAAAAAAAGCAAATCGGCTATGATATAGACCCAACTAATTGGAAAGCGGATAAATTTGTCACTCCAAAAATGAAACATACAAGTATGGTGACAAGACGACACCCCTAATGAACATTTTAAAAAAATCACAATAAAGTACTAAATCATAAGTAAAATGATTGACGGAACCATCCCTCAAAAGCTATCATAAACAAATGGAGGATCTAGGTAGAAATTTTGTTATATTAAACATTCAACTGAAATGATACATTTATTCAAAAATTATTCAATGTTTATCCAGTAAAAGATACTAGTAAAAGATAATAAAGCATGAAAATATTGGTGGCGTTCTACAACATTTTATGAAGAATGGGTAAAAGATTGGTTCAATGGTAACGCGCGTCATACTGGTTGCAGATAGTTGACATTTTAAAGAATAAGCGTTTTCAAAATGCTGGATTTGTTTATCGGCAACATATTTGTCCAGTGTGGTAGACACGTTTTTTCAATAAACGATCGGCATTCCAATGGGAACAAATTGTGTTCATTTACTTGTTGACCTATTCATTCACTCTTATAATGTTGACTTTATAGCTGATATGATCCAAAAGAAGGAACATCGTTTAGCTTGAGCATTTAATCTCAGTTTCGGCAATATAGATGACGTATTGTCGTTGAAAAATCCTAGCTTTGGGGATTCGATCCATTGCATCTACACCAAAGACTATTCGATAAAGGATTCTACAGACCCTTTGAAGTCGACCTCATAACTTGAGCTACACTTAGTTAGAGATCGATGGTAAAGGAAAACTATTGACCAAACTATACGACAAATGCAATGACTTTTCATTCCGTATTGTCAATCTTCCTCTCGTATGTGGCAGTACCTGCATATGGAGTTTTCTTATCACAACTCATACATTATGCCAGAGCTTGCCATGGCTTCGCAAACTTTTTGTATCGCACTACACGTCATACAATTAGGCTTCTGCAACGAGGTTATGTTGCTACAAGATTGAAGTCATCACTAAAGAAGTCATCCTAAACTCGTGGATTGCTACGGATTGCTATCCATCTGCACCATGAAAACTGATTTGTTCATCATGTCATATTTTTCCTTTCCTCTTTCGTCTACCCCGGCCTTGACTTTTTATTAGCAACTCGGCGGATGTTTCTTGAAAAAATAGACGCCTCTTACTCTACCGGTGCACCTGGTCCATAATCCCAGTTTTTAGTGGATTCCGAGTTGGTCATTTACTTTTGTTCTTTTGTACGTATTTTTTAGTTACTTAAGGTTCTTTGTTGTGTATGTCTGTTTTCCATGTCTGGACTTTGTCCCTGGATAACATTCTTTTGATTTCCGCTAGAATCTTGGTGCCCTTGATTACTCTTTCAAAGTTCATAGTTTTCCTTTCCTCTTTCCACTACCCTGGACTTGACCTGTTATGAACTACTCGGCGGGTTTTTTTTTTCTAGAATCGCAGAGTAAACTCTATCGATGCAACTTTATGCTCTCCTAATTTTCAGTGGCGTCCGGATTGCTTATTTACTTTTGTAATTTTGTTTTAGTTTGGTTATTTGTGTTTTTTGTTGTGTGTGTTCTTTTGGTTTTCGCTATAATTTCGGTTGCTTTGGTGACTCTTACATTCAAAATAGAAGAGTATTGCGGCCATTTAGTTTTCATATGATACATTTAACTAATGTCATGTAATTTATATTCATGTGAGATAAAACACATTGTAATACCATACTGATATACAAATAAAAAGACTTTCATTCAGCTTGTTATAATAATAAATGAGTAATCAATGTTTAGTAAGATCTTATAAAACGCAAATTAAAATAAATCTTCACACAAAACAGGGTCTATTTTGTAAGTACTTTAAGTTAAAGAAAAACAATAAACCGTCAGCTATATAAACATTGCGGTACAAATGGGCTGACTATTTATTACACAGTCTGTAGCTTTATATCAAACTAACAATAAAGTATATACTACCGTATTATTTTTTACACACGATGCCAATATCGTTATTGACGGCGAATTAACAGATCCAGATGTGTTACCGCAGGTGGTTGGAGCGTTTGTTATATTGATAATTGTAAGTCCTTGAAGACCTTTCACGTTGACATTACCATTATGTTCACATCCTAAAATTTAAAAGCGCTTTAACTCTTTGAACATATACATTAGAAGTTTCTAATGTAGACGAAAGTATCCAGTAAAAATTACTATGCTACAAGTGCAATAATCAACCTGCCACTCTATCAAGACTGAATCAAATATAATATATGGTAACAAGTTAGACAAGTTCGTAGATTCCATTTGAATTGTAGATGTTTATTTGTCATTATTGCAGTCCCCTTTAATTTTTTTATAGCAATTGAAAACAACGCTTATAAATTAATCTTTACAGAGATACGAACAAATTAATCCTACTAAAATAAATAAACCAAAGCTTTTGCCCAATAATCCACTAATTTAAATATTTTAAAATCGTTAAATAACAACATATTTCATATCGATATCGATATATTCAAAATTTCAAAAATTATCTCGGACTATAAATTGCTAAATTATTTATGTATATTATTCATGTAATTGTAAAACCCATACCGATATCATAGCTGTTGCGTGGTTTGTTTGTTTGCCCAGACGTCGTCGCTGTGGCTGAATTTTTTCCTGGATTCATAAAAAGAATGCAATGTATAGATACCGTGAAGAATTTCTTATGCGATACTCGTACAGCACGTAATTCTAAGAGACTCTCTTATTATGATATATTGTCACATTGTTGTCAACTATAGAGAAAAAGAGACGTTACCAGTTTCATAATAATCATTATAAAAGTTATTTAATAACGGATATAATTGAATAATTGATTATGCTTTAAATCTAATGGCAAATGTTTTATGCATTTTAGGAAGTTTGACAGTCCTTACTTCGTACTTGTCGTTACTTTATTGTACGAGATTACAGAAGCTTCAACTGGTATATCTATGGACGTCAAAACAGGTTTGTACATAATGCAATTTCGATCAAACAATATTCATGTTACAAAAACGAAAACAATGCCATAAAATGTAGGATGAAACAACGAAAAATCGGATACTACAAATGTATTGTTATATTTGTTTAAAACTTGTGATTCGCATTTAAGTGTTGATTATAAATTGAAAATGCCTTTTTACCATGAAACTGTCCGGAAATTAGTTTCCATTCGGCATACGATCCGACTCAGCAATGTATTGCTTTGATACAATTCTCAACAAACATTTCTCAATCAATGGTTCTACATTGTGATATATACAATGGATCGCCCCTTGATTGACAGAAATGGGGAGAGGTTTAGTCGCAATAAATCTGTAATTTTAGAAAAAAGGAGTAATATTTTGAAGCAATAAAAGTCAAGCCGACTGCTTCATGATGGGGGGGGGCGGGGGGGGAGGGGGTAAACAGATGATGCAGGCAAATACAGAGAAGATCGATTTCTTTATGAACAAATTTAAGCGTACGACCTTCATTAAAATCCCTTTGTTGGCTGCATTTGACGGTAACTTTTATCAAGAAAGCCTATAACACTTGACAAAATCTGATCATATGGAATATCTATCGATCTATGCACGGACAGAATCAACCATAGTAAACTGGAGATGACGTAATAAAGACGCATATTTATGTTTAACCCTAAATCTCCTTACACAAAACTAATTTCGTTCATTACAGTGTGTCTCTTTCAAATAGCCTAGACATTTATTTCAATTTTTACCGCATTAATGGCATATGTGTTTTTAAAACCCATTTATATATATATATATATATTTCCCTCTGGCCGAGTGGTCTAGGGCGCTGGACTTTGTGCAGGCGGTGTTGCCATAGATGTCACAGCAGTAAGAGTTCGTAGAATCCATTTGAATCCAGTACGAAAATTTGACAGTTCTAACATCGTTGGGAATTTTTCAGACCTTTATATATATATATATATAGAAAGGTCTGAAAAATTCCCAACGATGTTAGAACTGTCAAATTTGCGATGCAAATTTTTGGTCGTTCCCTACGCGGGACTCGAACTCGTACCGCTGTGACATCTATGGCAACACCGCCTGCACAAAGTCCAGCGCCCTAGACCACTCGGCCAGCTAGGCTATATAAAAATATAGCTTTCGCTGGCCGGGTCATTCCTTCTCGTAGGATTAATCTAGGGCTGTAAATTGGTACACGATGTATGACAATACGGGACAGTTCATTTAGATGTTATTATGTACGATAGAGGATCAAATTAATGATGCATGTCATACCAAATCAATATTATACAACGTCTCAGAATGTGACGACTCTATTTGCTATACTGCTCCATCGGATCAAATTGATACAGGGAAGATATATAAGCGTATCGAAAGGTCTGAAAAATTCCAAACGATGTTAGAACTGTCAATTTTGCTAAGCAAATTTTTGTCGTTCCCTCCGCGGGACTCGAACTCGTACTGCTGTGACATCTATGGCAAGCAAAGACATAGTCGTGTAAGGGTCCAATACTACCACTGTGGTGAAAATTTTCATGTTATCAAGTAATTTGCTGCTAAATTAAAAATAAACAATATTATCGTTGTTAATTGAGCATATGGCTTCTCTCATTTCCAACAAAAACGTTAAAAATAGTAATCAAGGGAACCAAGGTTATAGCGGTATTCAAAAGAATGTATTCCAGGGACAAAGACCAGACATGGAAAACAGACATACACAACAAAGAACATAAAGTAACTAAAATCATACATACAAAGTAACAAAAGCAAATGAGCAACTCAAACTCCACTAAAAACTGGGAGCATGGACCAGGTGCATCTATAGGGCAAGCGTCCTCTGCTTTTCTAGAACCACCCGCCGAGTTGCCCATAAAAAGTAAAGTCCGGGGTAGACAAACGAGGAAAGGTGAACTATGACACGTTGAATAAATCAGTTTTCATTGTGCTGATGGATATACCATAACGATCCACGAGTTCATGATGACGACCATAAAACTTCTGTAGTGATGACTTCAATCTTGTAGCAACATAACCCTGTTCCAGAAGCCTATTTGTTGGAGTTCTAGCGCGATACAAAAAGTCTGCGTAGTTTCGGCAAGCTCTGGCATAACGTATGAGTTGTGATATGAACACTCCATACGCGGGAGCCGAAGGGATGTTGCCACAGATGAAAGTAAAGTTTGGTCAATAGTTTTCCCTTACCATTGATTTCTAATTGTAGGTCAAGATATGAGGCTGACTTCGCAGTGTCTGTAGTATCCTTTATCGCAAGTTCTTTTGGGTAGATGCGATGTATCAAATCCCCGAAATTGGGATTGTTTAAAGATAATACGTCATCTATATAGCGGAAACTGAGATTGAAGGATCTAGCCAAACGATATTCTTTCTTTCTGATCAAATTAGCTATAAAGTCAGCCTCATAAGAGTGAAGAAATAGGTTAGCAAGTAAAGGAGCACAATTTGTTCCCATTGGAATGCCGACCGTTTGTTAAAAAACACGTCCACCACACTGGACAAATATGTTGTCGATTGAAAATTCCAGCATTTTGTTAACATCTTCCTCTGTATATTTGGAAGATGATTTGGAATTATTTCTTACAAAGTATGAGGAATCTCTACCAAGAACTATATGTTTGTATATAGGTGTACCATCTTTTTTGGAAAAACAACGATGTATTATGTTTTTAAGTCGGGATGTTAACTGAGTATGGGAATAGAAGTATATAGTGTTGAAAAATCATAGGTTTTAATGCTATTATATTCAGATAATAGTCTTGAACTGATTGTCTCCAAAAGATCTTTCGAATTTTCTAGGATCCACATTGAATTAATACCACTACGGGAGTAACAAATGTTGTGGTAGAACTGCAGACCCTCTTTGACAGTTGTGAGTATAGAAGTTAAAAGTTTTGAAAGAGGTTTGGTGGTACATTTTGCAGATACAGCTATGAAACGTTGTTTGTATGGATTCTTGTGAAGTTTAGGAATCCAGTACATTGACGGTAAATTACAATCATCGTCCTTGGTAGAGAGACCAAAAGAGGATAGCACAGATTTATGGTTTTCCACAATCTCTTCTTTGGAGAGAGTGGTTGCAGTATAGGTCGTATCACTGCTATTATTTTCAAACGTAGAAAATTAAATATATTAATGACCTCAGTCTGCGAACTCGCTGAATTTTTTAAATAACATGTATTATAACATTCTTGTTTCGCCCACATATGTCAGATACCGTCTCCTTAAAAATTCCGCCACCGACATCTTGGAGTCACATACAGTCATCTTCGGCTAACAATAAAGCTAGGCATTTTTATGGATAACGTACGTTTCGAATTTGTTCCAAAGATGAACATTGAAGTAATTGTAGTTATTGATTAATCCTTCAAAGATGTAGAATTAATAAACAAGAAATCGATCTTGTCTATGTTTGCATCGGCAATGTTGGAATATCTGTAACTGCAGTCGGCATGATTTTTATTGACTCTAAAGTTGCACCTTTTTATCTCAAATTTACTTCCAGATATGTTTAGGAATACTTCATTTTGTGAGTTAACCTCGTACTTTTCTGTCAATTTCTTTTTGTTATTACATCCTACATTTTGATGTGTACTTTTTTTCTGTTAAATGGACTTTTCTAACATGAATGTTGTATGATCGACATTGCATTTGTACAAACTTTCGTGTTTTGACAACGACCCAGTTCGGTGCATTTTTTGTCAATCCGATTCTACCAGTTTTTATGCCTCTTGCCTTGCAAAGAAGCAATGATTGCAAAGTCTTTGATGTAACAAGACCGGGGACCGAACCTAAGACCTTTGGCAATAGGGTACGTTAATCGAGACCAACTAGTTATCCATACTGATGTTCGATAAGGCCAAGTGTTGTTTTAATTTATCATATTTATGACTCTGCGAGATGGAGGAATAGCAAAGGTCACAAGATTTAGTTTGTTCCTTTTTCATTAAATTATTTAGTATAGAACCAAGAGCCTAAGTCGACTTAATTTATTTGAACCATTTTACCATAGCATATGTCTGAAATATGTCAGGTGGTCCTCGAGTAGAAATTCTCCTTTTAATAATAATAAAATCGAAATTTCGCAATTTTCTTTAAAGTACCCGTCAACGTTCTTTTTTCGGTACGGATGAAGTTAAATAAGAGAAAACTACTTACACAGAGAGAACCGTACGGGTTTCATATCATCTAAATCAGTATTACATGACATAACACAACTCAACATTAAATGTATTTACCTGTTGCAGATTGGACAATGAAAATAATCCCTGGAAAAATTAGAATACCGGTTAGCCATGCCATCAGCTTTCTTTTCCGCGTGAAAATGATCCGTTTTTAGATTTTACTTGTGCTCTATTAATGCAGCATGTTTACACATACATTTGCATATAATAATAATGAAGGATAGAGCACTTAGATAACGAATTGAGATAACTTGACAGTGTAGTGTTTATACAGAACAAGTAGTGTATTAGTGATAATTGTTGATCAAACTACCCTGTCACAGACTTGTAATATTTATAAAATCAAAAACAATGTTTCATAAGGTATGTCTTACGTACAATCTAAAATTGTGGATTAAAGTTCAATTGCGAATTCAGGAAGCGCCCCCTTACAAAATTTCAATTAAAAAAAATTGAAAAATTGGGCATGCCCCCAAACCCCCTTAAATATATTTTTTGGGTCTCCTTACCTAAAACTCTGGATCTATCACTGAAGTTATACTGCAGATCATTATTTACAGGATAAAAAAGCTATATGATATATATGTGTGAATGTTTTATTCTATTCACACTTTATTACAATATTTTTGTTTCATTGTAAAATTTAACAATCGTAAATAACACGGTATTGTTCATGTAAAATATGTTATTCACGGACATATAACAAAAACAAAAGCGTACTAGAATGGCGTATTTGGGACACAGATTGAAGTTGTGTGTTTTACTTATATAATTTAATTCCGACTCCACTTCACCTCTGTCGCTATTAACTTCCTATCATTATAATTAAATACAATCATTTTTACATGTAGAATAGGAATTTAATGCGAAACCTGTAAACCACAGTAATATCATTTGTAGTTTATAAATAGATAATGATGAGAGGTATCTTAAAGAAGACTTGTTGTAACAAAACAGGCACACCCATTATAATACAATTGAGAAGTTATTCAAAGTGTTTAAAAACCATATGACATATCAAAGATTAAGAAATAAAGCTTGATAACTACATTGACCTATCAAAACAAAATATTGATAACGAGGAAGTAGGCACTTCAGATACACTGAATATGAAACCGTGTGCAATGCATTGTGTTCACATTCGAATAAAACCATTATTATTTATATCATAATATTAATTACAAATGGTGCTCATCTTGAAACCTACAAGTTGTATACCAGGAACCTATATATTTTTTTACCTATAGGGTTGGCCAAAATATAATCTTGGCGGGGGGGGTATGTTTTTTCTCCTATTTTGTAGTAAGTGGTGGGGGGAGGGTTAAATATAAGGGAAGGATGGAAAGTTTTTTTTCATTCACTGAAGAATATTGAAAGCTCATCGTTTGATAATTTCCATTTAGAAAAGAATTGTCCACCATCCATACCACTTTTATTTACAGAATTACAACAATGTATCACTTGTCTTGAACTTGCTTTCATATATCTGATATCTATATATATATTATTCTGATGTTTCCATTTATACGGTAGTGTACTAAAAGAAAACAAAACACAAATATACTTTTCTTACTAAATTTTGGCCGAAAGCAACAAAGTTCCTACATTTTCAACGATCTAGTGTGACGTTACATCACCTTTTGTTCTAAAAACAATTCTATTATATTAAGTGTTCTATCATGGCGTGACACGTTCGCCTTGTAAACATATTAGGTATCTAAAAAGCATAATTCCCTACTCGCGCGTTCACAAGTATTGTTATGAATGGGTGACTTTTTATTGTATTGTATTGTATTGTATTGTATTGACTTCTAATGAAAGCCACAAAGTCAATAAAACTTCTAAAGAAACTCCTTTATTCTATTACGATTTTAGTGAGCTACATAAGAGTGCATATAAAACATATGATGTTTGGCCAAACGAAAGGCTATTCTCTCGACAATCCCACGTAAAGGCAAGTGCAAAATGTGTCGTTTGCGAATGTAAATAAAAATATATGGCTTAATAACCGGAACAATGAGCTTAGTTATGAATTACCAGATTTTAAACAATAAAACAAATTACTATAGAAAGGAACCGAATATAGAATCTGATAATCCCATTGGCAACGAACGGTGGTCAAAATACCAGTTGGCTGCATGACACATGAAAAGGGGGTGGTTTCGGCGACAGAATTCCACAAATCATAGCAGGACATGGTCACATTAGCAAATTAACATTGAAGTGAAACTCACAATGAATGAAATGTGTTTCAGAGAACAGTGATTTGTGAATATTTTGTTAGACTAACCTTAACGACCTAGCGCAGATTTTTCATCATGATCGAATGACCTGTATCAACGTAACATGACGTGACGTCATGACAAGGCTCCGTGGTTTACTTATTTGTAAGTGCGGTTCAATTTTCGTTTTCTAATTATAAATGTAGCTGGCCGAGGTCTAGGGCGCTGGACATTGTGCAGGCGGTATTGTCATAGATATCACAGCGCTACGAGTTCGAGTCCCGTAGAGGGAATGACCAAAATATTTAGATGGCAAATTTGACAGTTCTAACATCGTTGGGACTCAGGCAGGTCCAGGTGTCAAAATAGTTGGCATGCAGCAGCGCTAAGCTTGTCGTAAAAGGCAACTAAGTAGTGCTCAGGACCCTATGGATTTTATTTTGGATGGTTTTATTCATTTAGGGACCTTTTTAATCGCCTTAATTTAAGAACAGATGAGAAGAAAAATTTTGTTTGTAAGCTTACTGTACGACAAAATTTCTGTAGGAAACCACTAAAACTTAAATTGGAAAGAAAATAATGTAGTGAATTAGATGAACAAAAGCTGATAACGAGGGTAAATCTTTAGCCTTGTTGAAACTGTATTAGCTGTTGAAATTGCTGAAACTTTCTGACTACCATTTGTTAAAAACTAATGAATCCATATTAATTTTGTCTACAAAAGTCTTGAAAGTTTGTTACGACAAAAATCAAATTACTAGCATAATGGTAAGTAAAATTAGAAAGTTTGAATTTATTTGACGTTTCTATTAACATGGTAATGTTTAATTTTGGTCAGTATTTTATATTTGTGTTATTTGCAACAATTTTTATTGTTTGTTAAAATCATATCAAATAGGCAATGTAGAGTTTGTCTTGAATAACATTGTTAGTAAAATGAGTCTTATTTTGACTTCTTGATTATGAGTTTTTGGAGGCAAATATTGCCAGCAACCTATAAAAATGTATTGTCATCAGCTTCGAAAACAGCTTGTAACAATCATGCATTGTAGCTACCACATATAAAGAAAATTTTACGGTAAATTTCTTTTACCGCAACGACTCAGATTCATAAATTAAAGAACAGTCTTTAAAATTGACAAAGATCAATTGTTTTAATATTCAACATTAGTAATCATTTGTACATTGCGTGTACTAAAACATGGGCTTTAGTTGATTATCTTATTGCGCATAAGTATACCTCACTATGAGGTAAAGCCATTAAATGGTCCAAATACTCCCCAAAAAGTTTGTGGAAACAAATTAAGTTGACGAGTTAACACAGTACTAGTTAATAGTTTTCCTTGAATGCTTTCTCAGACATTTTAGATTGATGTTCAGATTTTAAAGAAACAAACATACAAAAAAGAATATTTGGACTTCGTGAGTTTAGCAATATTTCTTTAGTTTTAAATCAGCATTTGTAAATATCAAAGTTTATCATTTGTGCTGTATCATTCAAATTGCTAGTTATTTGGATTTCAGAAAAGCACAAATATTGAATGATTGACATATTTCAAGTCCTTTAGAATCAAAAATGCTACTGCTACCGAGAGAACTACGAACTTAAATAGAAAAAAAAATGTAATAATTTTGTCTACTAAAAAATCGCAAATGTTACCTCTTTAAATCGTAAGACCGCCGAGTTGGCTTTAAAACTTTAGTTGTTTCTGGGAAATTTTACGATTTTGGTAATGAGATAAACGAAAGTTAAAAAAAACTCTCAATATGAAAAAAAGACCCACGAAAAAGTTGTATTTTTAACATGTTACATGTTTTGTACGGATTAGAAATTATTTTTTCCACCACATATGAAAATCAATTATTTTTTTTCTGTTTTACGATGTATACGTGCATTGATTTGCAGAGTCAACTAATATATTGTTTATTTTGTAAAAAAAAATGAAAGCTTTCATTTTACTCCTTGTTATGGACCTTTGGTTTGATTTATAACAAGCTATAGTTCTACACATGTTAAACTTGTCAAATGCAATTGTCGAAGTATAATATATGTTATGTACACTTGATGAACTTTATTTGATATGCAAAACATTACTTTCTATGAAATGAAGAATTCTGCATTTATATTAACCCAAACCATACCCTTTTGTCAGATGAAATTGATATTTGAAATGGGCACATTATGCAATATGCCATAATATTTCATATGCAACAACCTTACGATATTAGGTAGTTTGATTTGTTTTTTACTTTAGAGACAAACGTCAATATTTTAGTGCACGCTGTAAGGACTTTCTTTTGCTATGCAACAAAACTACCGTCTAAGAGCTTTTAATATCTTCACTTAATGATCCCACCTTTCATATATATTAACTTTTGGGTTTAAAACATATGCTGATTTTGACCTCCAAAATGAAATGATCATATGACTACCTTCCAAGAAGTTAAAAGTTGGTGCAATATGAATTATATAAATAGAAACTCGTGAACTTACAAACCAATATTTAATCTGAAAATTTCAGACAACTGTTCTTTGTTGCTTGAAGTATTGTTCTTCAGTATTATGTCAAATTGGTAAAAACGATAAAATGTTTCTATTTGCCAAACCATCATTTAGCTATCTGTTGTTGGTAGACAAATATATGCATCCGCATTTAAAGTCAAAATTGAAATAAAAAAAAATATTTGCAATATCCAAAATCTCTCAACATCTATATTACTTGTACAGGAAAGGTTACAAGGTTAAGGTCATACGATCATTTAAAGGTCACATGAAGGACCTTTCAAACAATTGAATCATATATTCGTAGTTTCTAACCCTACCGGTGCACCTAGTCCATGCCTCAGGTTTTAGTGGAGTCCGAGGTGCTCACATGCTTTTGTTTCTTTGTATGTGTTATTTTAGTTATTTAATGTTCTTAGTTGTGTGTGTCTGTTTTCCATGTCTGGTCTCTGTTCCTGGATTGCTTTCTTTTGATTTCCGCTAGAAGCTTGGTTTCCTTGATAACTCTTCTGAGAGATGACCACGGCCATTACTACTCACAAATGATAGCACAAAGTTTTCTGTAATTTGGCAAAATTCTTTGGGCTCTCTGGATATTTTAGCTTTAATATTTGCTATAATGTTTCATCTTTTTCACCTAATTCATTAACATTATGTATTACGTTACTGGATATATTTTAAATTGTACTTTACTTTTGAAATATACATTTTTACGTCTGTTAGGCACATGGACTTTTATAATGTATTATTGTCGAAGTTTTATATTTTCAACCTGCTGTATCTTGTGTTGTATTTTGGACTGTACTAAAAACATGCTATTTTTATTTCTTTTTCCATTTTGAAGGCAACAAATGGTACACTGTATATATGGCTTCAGCTTGCCTTATTCGAAGAAGTGACAGATGAACAATGTACCCAAATGTATCTTATTACCAGGCGAAAAAAAACATACACACACTAATTTCAGGAAATCGAACGATTCTTCTTGTGAAACATTTGGAATGGGTGTTGAGTAAATACAGAAACAAAGAAAAAATGGGCAACTCGAAGTATAAACGATGTACATGGTTCAGGATATAAGTAACTGCTTTTCTAAAAATAACCATCGTTCTTCTCAGATGATGTCAAAAAAAAAGAAGATGATAACTACGACATTGAGAAGCAGTCTTTTTTTTGTTAAAGCTAGATGACCACATTGCAATTGAAAACAAACTCATAATTTCGAATACATCTTTTGAAATTTAATGGCATGTAATTACAAAAAAAAATAACATGGCACACAAGAAACTATTTTGCTATAGTATACAATATTAGCAATTAAAATCTTCATTCGTAGTGGATGAAGGAACTGTGCCACAGACAGATGAGAAATCCACAGTCGTGTTTGTCAAATGGATTAGAATTAAGTAAATCTACTGAATAGCCAATGATTAATTGTAAAAAGCCAAAATGTACTGTCTGGCTTTTAACTTTTTGTTGACTACCACTCGTACCGCCACAAGGAATTATTTACTACCATTATCCCGAACTGCACACAATTTTGCTTGATCTGCAGGTGTTTTTATTATCATACTATTTAATGTTTGCATTGTGATCTTTTATTTCTGCATTCACATAATTTATGTAGCTTAATGCATTTGTTAATTCTTAAGCCTGATAAAGGATTATTCAAATCAATGGAATAATTGGCAACATTGATTAAACAAAGTATTTTTTGCAAGATTTTGAAATAAAAAAAAATGTTTGACGTGACATTAGTACCGGTCTCAAAATCTCAGGATAACCAGTATTACTGATAACAAAGCTCCACTGCCAGAAGGCGACGGAAACACTGAAAAAAAAAAAAAAACATCTGTAAACCTTTTTTGACGCAAGCCGTATAAACAACTCCTTTTAATAGGTTTTTGAGAGCGTTTTTACTCATGAAATGAGCACTCTTGAGATGAATATACAAAGAACCTTCTACGAAAATTAATTGATTAAGGGGACATTCATTCATAAGGTGATCATCGTGTGTTTAATTTCAGAAAAAAAATATATTGTAATGAAACGTAGGAAACAGTTATGAAGGTAAAAACAAAATTATGATAAATGATAAAATCTGGGCAGTAGTCTAGAAAAATTAGTCCGTATAACAAAAGGAAAAGCAGGGTAAAAACCGGAAAGTAGGAAACCACAGCAAAGGTATGGCATTTTAAGAAAGAGGTTTAACCAGGTTTTATAGCGCGCTAAAATTCTCGCATTCATCTCAGGTTATTATTCTCAATACAAATGGGCGGCACAAAAATGCCAACTTTCAGGGTAGGTAAAATGAGTAGTCAAAACAGTACAGAAGATGTGAATAATGCAGTGAATATAAAAAGAAATAAGTACAATATTAGTCAAGTAAACCCAAGACACGAGATTCAAAATAAGTTATTATTTTTTTGGGGAAGGTGATATCCTTATGATCATGAACGACTCACATGTTTGTGTTACCTTTCTTTTTATAACACTATACGTACAACCGATATAAATACTATCATACCTCCGGAATTACCGACGCTTTTATGGAGTATATGAACTCTTCTTGTGACTTTGAAGTTATGTTTTCCCCTATCAGAGCTTCTTCTCCGTCTTGAAGACCAATCATTTATACAATTCTATAAAATTTGTGTTTTGTACAAATAAACATGTAAAGAAAATGTAAAAGTAATGCATGATATAAGATAAATCTTTGAATCAATTTTAAGGAGAGCACATTAGCTCGACATGCGTATGCATTTTTGACTTATGAATAGTATTTATATTTACTAACAAACATTATTATTTATGGGTTTAAGATTCAATCTTTTTTATCGAGGGCCCATAAGGCCTTCTGCCTACTGAAATAATCGGTAAAAAAATTATTATAAATCTGAAAGAAAACTAAATAATAATGTAAATCATATTGAAAATTTTGATGCATTAAATTTGTTTTTGAAGAGTCATGATTGAAAAACGAATGCACAAAAATCGATAGAAAGGCTATTCAGTAAATAAAATAGCATTTTTCCCTCTTTTGCTACTTATTATATAGTGAGACCCAGCGTTAACCAGAAAATAAAACTGAAAGTGTGCATTTATTAATTCTTTCTACAGAAAAAGATTATGTTTTGGTTAACGCCGGAAATCTTTGCGCATTTAGCAAAAAAAAAATATCACGCTTAAAATCGCTTCAATACTTTACCTGTACACCTACCACGTGACCTTGCTAACTTTCCCTTGATTAAGTACCTGATGAAACCCTAATTACACCGTAACACGTGAAGAGGATATATTAATTAAAGTGCTTTTATATCTTTAGTGTTTGCTAAAGAATAATATTTTTTTTTTATCAAATAAAGTCTGAAATAATATTTGATCGGATGTCGATTTTGATATAGCCTTTGCTATGAACATGCATGCATGTACGTGAATTCACTTACTTAGTTTTTATCTTAAGCAATGATTAAGCACAGTTCTAGCTAACAAAGTTTGCTCTCAAGACTGCTTTCTCTATCCGAAAAAAAATATACATCTACAATGTGCACATATTTAACATGTCCCTACATGTATTCGATGATGCAACGGTACCATAATATAAAAAAAGAAATGCTTGCTCATTTTTTTTGTTAGTGTTTAAAATTCTGTAGCATAAGTTTCTTATATATAATAAACATATCGTATTTAGTATACTTAAACAAGCGCAAAAATGATAAAGACCCGTATCTATATCAAAACTGTTACCTGATGAATTACTCTGATGCACCGCTCAGGAGAAGCATTGATGTCTATTTAAATTCTCCACGTTCATGTTTAAATATTTGAGCTTAATAGCCTACGCGTAGTTTAAGTATTTGTTATGACAGGTGGTCTTATCTAATACATGTGCCAAGCGTATTCAATTTAAGTCCTTCCAAAATTTTGTTATCCGTCTCTTAAAAATCTGGAAAAAACAAAAGCATTCGCGTCCCGGATGGTGATCAGGAGATACCGTTTGCAAAGATGTGAATCTTCGGAAGCTCTATAAAAAAGATCCCTCCCTCAAAATGTTTCACAGGGAGCATTTTCACTTTTTGTTATAGAACTATACTAACTTTTGTGACAGTTTATATTTTCATACAAAAGAACATTGGATCGAAATTTAAGTTTTTTTTATCCAAAATTCAAATGTCACTTCTGAGCTTTATAACCTCCTCGATCATCTCTTTCATAGTGAAGGAAGAATACCGATAATTTCGAAAGCGTCAGGTTTTAAGCTCCCATCGGAGACGAATAAGACCGTCAGAGATTACAGAATGTATTATGAAATTATGAAAGAGTAATCAAGGGAACCAAGTTAATAGCGGTAATCAAAAGAATGTAATCCAGGGACAAAGACCAGACATGGAAAACAGACAATTATTAACACTGATTTTGGCGTGTACGATCTTGTAATGTTTTAGCTGTTGTACTAAAGTTACACATTGCTCAGAGATCTGTCTGAATGTCTGTCTTTCTGTCTGTCTGTAGTTAAGCTCCCCCAAAAAAAATTGATTTTTGACTTGTTATCACGAAAATAGTCACTCATGCAGTGTTACCATGTAGGCGGGGAAGTAACAGTAACACATGATTGTATATTTGCCTTATCTGTGTTGATTCCATTCTAAGCGGATCGTACTCTAAGACTCAATGGTCACCGAATTTTATACAAATTTGATTCAATTAAAACGCTAATATACAGAACGGAAGACAAAATGGATTAGTTGCCTAAAGTGCAAATGCAGACGTTCTTTACAGGACTAATTGCGCGACTGTACCTATTCGAGACTACCCAACAAATTGTCTTTCCACAATGTCATCGGGCAATGAAGATAATTCAATTATTATTATATATGTGTGTGTCTGCCTCCTTAAATTGAAGATCAAAGCTTTATTCAGACTTAAATACTACATTAAACATTTCTCTGGCCGATTCTGGAACGCAAACTATTTCAACTATATGTATTATACGATCATAAAAATATCTTTACCTGAGAACTGTCGTGCGATCAGAAGTCCATTTATCTAAAATATCAATTGAAAAAATCGCTTACAACAGACCAAAGAGAAAAAATAATGTATTATAATTTATGCGTCTCTCTGGCCAGGTTTTCCCTTTCTCATTGTTTCTATATATGTCTAACAGGGTGAATCATAACACTAAGCTGTTATTGATTTTTATTTTATTCAACATATACTGATCGAATATGCATTTATCTTTGTTTATTACTTTTGTAAACGAAAATAAATTTTCTTTTTTAATTTTGTTAATGATGAAGATGAATTACATTGTTTTGATTTTAAAAAATGGTACAGTTTTGAACTCACAAAAGGGAGATAAATTCATTTCTACTAGGAGGTGCTACAGACCTTATGCACCCTCATCCCTTAAATGATATCGTGCATCAAACTTAACCTATGCCAGACTTTGTAATTAAATGAACAAAACACGGAGTAAATCGCAATATTCATATACATCATGTTAATATCGATTTTACAAAGTAAATAATGCAAGGGTCGAAATATGTAAACATACGTTTTTGTTGTCGAGGGTACAATTGGAATCCCCTAATCTACAAACAGACACTTCACAGACAAATGTCACCTCCTCGTTATAATTGAAACGGTAACCAAACATTTCAGCTCTAACGATATTGGTCAAATCAAGTTTGGGGTTCTCAAAAGCATGCATGACTCTGTAATCCTTAGCGTCCTTTGAAACACAACTTGTTTTTATATTCATGATATGCAATAGTAAAATAGTCTTAACATTAGGCGGACAATGTAAAATCTAAAGTGAGACCACATCCGATTCAAAGTCATATAAAAAGCACACTGCTAGCTTGTAATCAAACAAATGGTATTAACGTCTACATGAATCATTCTCTATTTCCTCCAGTGAAAGTCTATTAACCAAACTAGACGACAAACGCGATGAATTTTCATTCCGCATTGTCAACATTCCTTCATCTGTGGCAACATCCCTTTAGCACCTGCATATGAAGTTTTGTTTAGACTTTCTGTACCGTGCTAGACTCCTTCAAATTTGGCTTCTGGAACAGGATTTTGTTGCTACAAGACTAAAGTCACCACTAGAGAAGTTTTTTGGTCGTCATCATGAACTCGTTGATCGTTACGGTGTTTCCATCTGGACCATGAACACGGAGTTGTTCAACGTGTCATAGTTTTCCTTTCAGAGGCAAAGGCAGAGGACGCTTACCCTACCAGTGCACCTGATCCATGCTCCAAGTTTTTAGTGGAGTCCGAGTTGTACATTTAATTTTGTTCCTTTGTATGTATTATTTTGGTTATTTTTTGTCCTTTGTTGTGTGTGTCTGTTAACCACGTCTGGTTTTTGTCCTGGATTACATTTTTGTGTTGGATTTCTGCTAGAATCTTTGGTTCCCTTGATTATCTTTTATAATAGTTGTACCGGTGTGTCTAGAATTATGTATAGAATTTGGAAAACAATGATAAAGGTAAATGTATTTCACATACTTACTTCGCACTATTCCAAAGCGCAACACTGCTGACTGAAGATGGTTCAGACGCCGATGAGCCATCAAATGCAATACACTTTGTAGGGAATATTGAGTATTCTGAAACTAAAGATTAAACGGAATGAGTATAGAAGTTCAAAATCTTGAAAGAAGTTTTGTAAAACAGTTGTAGATCCTTCTATGTAATGTTGTTTCTATGGATTCTTGTTGAGTCTGAGATTGATCGATGGATTATTGGTGTTTAACGCCCAAGCAGTAATATTTCAGCTATATCCGAGAGATGCACATGAAATGGATGAAAAAATGAACATGAAATGATGATGAAATGAAAAATGAGATGGGACACAAGGATACTAGGGTTAACAAATTTTGATTGCCACTGGGAATAGGGAGAGGTAGTAGGGTCGGGCAATTTAGCTCCTGTGGTTTAGCGCAAAGGTTCATCCTCCGATTGAATACAATAACAGGGTTCTTTAACATGCAAGAAACGTGACATCTTTCTCACCACTATTGTTCGTGTTCAGTTTTTTCGTATTGTGGACTGATGGCCCCAGCATGTAACATGCCAGAGGTACCCCATTACACCACAAGTGACACATAACCCAGTTTCTCTGTGGGCAGAGGGCAATGGTCCCCGGTGAGGGTTTTGAGCACTAATTAGTCGCCCGTTTCGACAAATATTGCCCTGCTGTGGGCCTATTCTTTTGACACCCGGACTCGTACGGGGTATTGAGTACAAAAGTACAAAGACCGTATATTACAATCATCATCTTTAGTAGAGAGATAAAAGGATAAATGGGATAGAATGGGTTTATGGTTCTCCACTATCTCTTCGTTGGAAAGTGTGGTAGCAGTATATAATGTAGGTCTTATTACTGCTATTATTTTTATACGTATACTTGCGCTAGTTAATATACAATGTATAAACGAAGTAATCTTCCCCGATAGGTATAATACTAAATATTTGTAATTTTGACCGTCAAAGATAAAGGTTTTTTCTTCCGGTCTATGATCATGAAGCACTCTTACCTATTTCTGTTTAAATTTACATGATGCTAGATGTGGAAGATCGTTTTTAAAGGAAGTATACATTCAACATAGATAGTAATATTACATACTTCAAGGACACATTTTGACAATAGCCCTTAACAATTCGCAAGCATGTGACACAATTTTAACCATCTAGGCGCTCTGCCCACAGAGCAACTGGGATGTGTGCCCCAGGTGGTGGAATGGGGTACCCCTGGCGTGTTACATGCTGGGGTTGTCAGGCTATAATACGGAAAACCTGATCGCAAACCATAGTGGTGCACCGTGTTGGGAAAGATGCCACGTTCCTCGCACGTTAAAGAACCCTGCTGTGGTATTCGATAGGAGTAGGAACCTTTGCGCTCCGCCACAGGAGGCTAAATTGCCCGACCTTACCCATCCCCCTTTTTCCAGTGGCAATCAAAATTTGTCGACCCTATTATCCTTGTGACCCATCCTTTTTTTTTCATTTCATGTTCATTTTATCATCCATTTCATGTTCATGGTCTGCATATAGCTGAAATATTGCTGCTCGGACGTTAAACCGCAACAAACAAACAAAAACTAAATATTTCCTTTAAGATGATGAAGTTGATGTAATACAATAAGACCGAACTCACTACACTATCCTATATACATGTAAAACACGTCACCGATGTACACTGACGAAATATCTGGTAAATTTATGATATCCTTTCTGATATCGAGTTTATCTGCCTTCAGATACATCACGACATCACCAACTGCTGCAGATCTTCTCACTGTAGCAGAGAGAGTAATCAAGGGTACCAAGGTTATAGCGGTAATCAAATATATGTAATCCAGGGACAATGACCAGACATGGAAAACAGACATACAGAACAAAGAACATAAAGTAACTAAAATCATACATAAAAGTAACAAAAGTAAATGAGCGACTCGGACTCCACTAAAAACTGGGAGCATGGACCATGTTTCACTGCAAAGAGCAATTATGTTTTGAATGATATGACATGTATTAATATGATATTTGTTTGCGAAATTAAGTACCATTCTGTGTAGGTATCATGTAATGGGTGGTACATCGTTAATATCAATTTTGTCTTTTCTGCCAACAAATATTCAATACATCTAGAAAACAACGGAAAAGATATCTGATTCATCTTGAAACATCTGTAACATTTATATATTTTGACTGCTTATATAGGAAAGAAATTTCCCATAGTGCATTTCAACTAAATTTGATCTATCAAGTATCTGCGTTTGTTTTTGATAATTAAACAGAGAAGTACGTAATACCTTGTTCGACTATTGCGCTGTATTTTGTTTTAAGTTTACAAGAAAAAAATACATTTTTCGCTGCGTACTATGAAAAACCACTGCTGTCTGATTTCGATTTGAGAGATAAAATGTAAGCCACCTGTTCTTACAACGGAGATTCTACAAAGCTTAAGACAGCAAACATACGAACAAAAATGAGGCAGATCTTGACAAACCGGGACCAAAATTAATTTGCAATATAATTTGATAATTTACACTGAGTTATCGGTTTAATAAAAGTAGCGATTTTTTGTTGCAAAATTACTTTTACATCACATTAATAGAACACATATCTAAGCTATCAGCTCAATCAGTATATAATCGCTCTTAAATGATATATCATATAGTACACGAGTTAAGTTAAAAGTTCAAAATGAGTAGTCGTTATCTAGATATTTAATAATTCATTAAGACAAAGTACAAATGAAAACAAAGCAAAGAAAATAAAGTGTAGATTATATGAAAAATCCCTGCAATTAAAGAACAAAATCAAAAGTTTCTATTTAGTGCTTATATCGAACGGAGACCGAATACATGTAAATACTAAAATAGAAAAAAAAGAACGGAAACATATATACTGTTTTAAAGGGAATATGAACCCTTTTCAACATGTGGGGTATACTGATAGATTTTACAGAACACAAGAAGATAATCTTCCTTACTGCAAAATTACCAGACGGCAGCAATTATTGTGAAGTAAATGTAGCACTTCATCTAATGTTGTATTAAATAAATAGTCTTAAAATTTTGAAGAATGTACAGTTTGTCACATATGAAAAACATTAAAATGGTTCTGAAATTTATCTTACTTGTAAGTGAAATTTACATTTTCATTAAATGGAATATACTCAAGATAATAGTGGAGCAAAACGAGCATATATTTATTATGTTTAATTAAAGTTATTCACACTACTGAATTACTATTTTTATTTCTATACATTACTAAATCATGCATAGTACATATAATTTTCTCTTAATTTTAGAGACCATTTAATTGCATTGAAAACAAAATCAAGTTATTTTAAAAAAAAGATGTTTAAAGACTTCTTAACAAACTACAGAAATTAATATACTTGAATTTGAAATTCAATGCAATGCAATTGCAAACAAAGAGAAAATTGAACTTTTTATCGTTTATCTTGTTTTCTCATTTGTGGTTTTGCCATAAACAAACTATAAAAGTGTAATATTATTTACATTTAAATTTTGTCTGATGTCCTGCTGTGCTGTCTCCAATATGACATTGAAATTTAAAACCTGTTTCCAATTCTCAGATTTTGTTTTTTTTTAATACCTGATGTTGATTAAAAAAACAATTTCAAGTTTTAAAATTGTTCACATTACAATTGTTTTGAATTATATTTTCTACTTCACACACATTTTGTTTCTTGTGTGACCACATGTTAAGATAAATCATTACTTGATAAGATTAGTGCCACAGATACGTCATGATCATGATGTATGCCGGGAAAATATGTCAGCCTCCTGTGTTAATATTTCTCAGTTAATTAAGGCTAATTAGTAAAGCTTTGAAATCAAAGAAACACATTTTGATGCATGTCTACATAGGAATTATTGAAACTCTTATGGGGTTCATATTCCCTTTAATACAAAAGAGAAAAGAAATGCAGAATACTTGAAAAGTTAATTGTAGAAAATGTTTGCCAAAAGTTTTTTTTCGGCACCTGAATAATGATGGTCATTCATTGTCATTGCGGCATAGCTGTGAGGATTGCTTTTTATTTCTCGTTAGCTCATTAATATTTGTACTACTTAAAGTATTTTCGACACAATTCTGTACTCTATTTTCATTTAGACGTTTTTTCCTTAACACATACTTAGCATTTCTATTCTATATTTTTAATTTATTGGAACCCATTGGTCTAATTGCATCCATATTTCAATTCCTCGGTATCTTCATGCTCATGCTTTTCACGTGTTGATTTGGGGACTTAACAAACCATCTATTATAGAACTCAACAGAATGACTGATGTCTTTTCGCTTAAAATTTCCTGTATGTCGACTAAAATTACTCAACATGAAACACGTTTATCATGTTGTAATGGAACAAAAAACTGGAAATTGAACTGCTTTTAACCACTTGTTGCCATCAGCAATGAACTGATAGAACGTAAAATAGTCAATCCAGTGTATTGCCAAGTACAAATGTTGACTTTTATTGTATCTATGTCATGCATGTAGTTTTAATCGTTCATTTTAAAAGGTTTTGAAAGTTTAGGAATGCTTTGAATATAAACTGAAGTAATTGGACCAATTTCCACGAAGCTGTGTCATTCGGATACGAGGAGAAATACATACTAACAGTAATAGGTGCAGATGGACAGAAACATATACAAAGACTACAATAACTTACACTTTTATGCCATGGATAACTTGAACTTTCATACCCCGTGCAGGAAGGGGTGTATATTGAACTGTATGGTATGAGCGTCTTCTCCTCCTTCTAGTCCTGCTACCGTCTGATTCCGACCTCCTCTGACTTTGCCATCAAAAATTATGTCATGTTTTTGCGATGTTACGGTTCAACTTTTCGAAAAGTACATTTTTGACTCAATCAAATGAAACAAGAAATATTGCCAAACAAAAGATAAATAATGAAAATAGAAACATAATGATATTAATGAGCATGACATGGTAATGTTACACAGTACACAATAAAATACAAAAGTACCTAGAAAATTCCATCCATTCATACATTTTTCACTAGCGATTTTCTAATATACTTATATATCTTTCAATGACGTTGGAAACTCTCATTGCTTTCGGTTTCAAAGTATTTACGAAAATGGATTCGATTATCGGGTGACGTTCAAAGTATTTATCTTCACCTATCCGACGAGTTTCAAAATCTTATCTTTCACCATGTTTTGAAGACAACATTGTTTTCATCATAGCGAGTGTACAATATGAGAAAATTTATTTGAACGCATCGTACACTAACTACCTGTACCGATTCAACATGACGGGATCGGTAAATGCACGTGTAACCCACAACGCACAATTACTCGTTACAAAATAACATTTGGTTTATTTTGCTTAATTTCTATAAGACATCGCATGTATCAATCAAAATGTATGGCTTAATTATTTTACACTAACAACTTTCTTTTATTCTGTAAACCCCATATAAACGTGCACAAAATGTCTATAGTACAATCAATTTTAACGTATACATACGTACAACAAAAATTGTCGATAGCGCAAAAATAATTATTTGTATGCGTTTTTGTATATGGCCCTCTTTCGTTTCTGGTATGGGTGATGATTTTAGTTTTCTATCCGTCAATTGCAGTTTATATCTTTTTATCAATCATTTAGTAAAAAAAAATAAATATTCGTCTCCTGCATACGTGTCATCGGGCAAATGTGATATATCCAAAACAGCCAACGAAAAACAACAACACAACCGACACACCAAAATTATTGATTTCACACTATTGGCATTGAAAAATGTCCAGGTGATGCGATATTGCGTTTTGAGCTGTGTTCGGTTTTTCTTTTTTATGGTTTACTAGTTTTGTTGTTGTACACCGAAGCTTAATGCCCTGCTTCCCGCCATTCCTTAGTATTTACAAGACGTTCCATCACATCCGTTGGTGAGCTAAGACAATCGCACGTGGTTCAAAATGAGTACATCTTGGTTTTAAAAGTGATACATAATAATGAAAAACAGTAAAACTATTTGACATCCCCTCGATCAAGCTCTTCTTGTTCAAATGGGTGTCGCAGATTGTTATTCATATTGTAACAGAAGTGGAAACACCCATATGATATGTAATCCTTGTTGGTGTTGTGAACACATTTGAGTTCATTCTATGAAGGCTATTGGACGTTCTTTAAATAAATAAATAATAATTTTCAATGAAAGAAAAAAAAGCACAAACAGAAGAAAAAAAAATAGAAATAAAAAAAAAAATACTGATTACGATGTCAAGACAGATTTAGCAATACCTATGATATTATCTTCGAAAATACATTTTGACGAGGAAACGCTGACGGTGGAATTTTAGAGGATTTAAATTCAAAGCATTTTATAGCAGGGCAAACCTTTTCTTATCATTGGAAAATGCCCTAACAATATGCCCTGTGGGAAATGCATAGTTATTAAGATTTAACACATACCGGTATTCCACATTTAACATTGCGTTATATCAGTGTATATGATATATCTATCTGGCCTTTATCAGATAAAAGTATTAATTATTACCGTTCCAACAACACTTATTAGTTAATCAAGAGTTACCATACATGTTTGTTTTAAACCTCAATGTATTGTTACTCTTGTACTCTTATTTCTTCTACAGGTAAACAAATGAATATAGGGGTTATGTCAAAGATGGGACTAAAAAGGCGTTAATACAGGTTTAAAGGAAACTAATTTTTTGTATTCATTGACATAAAAATCTACCGACGTCTATCGATCACATAGGTATACAATCTTCTTTATTTTGGTGTCATTCTGGTTAGCATACACTTAATTACCCTACGAATTAAAAAGTTAAATGAACAAAAAAGATAATAGGTTCACATACCATGAAAATCTACTTTTAATGCATGCATAAAATTTATTTTTTTCTGTAAAAATACTACAAATGTGTGCTGGTATAATAAGTAAACAAATATTTTTTTTTTGTTTTGTATTTCTTAGGTTTGAGATTGTCAATGATGTACATTTGGATTGCTGGTGACATTTTTTTTTGTGTGTGTCTTTTTTTCTGATAGCCATATGAAAATAGGAAAAATGAATTTATTTGAACTTATTTGGGAAATTTCAGATTAAAAGATACTAACGCAAAAGGTAAATGCCAAATTAGTTTCAGATAGCTTGCCTGGTTTTACAACAAATATGAAAATAATGAACAAATAGCAAGAATAAATAAGACATATTATAATATTACAATGTAAATTATTAAAGTATAAATCTTAAAATCAGTTTCACATGTTACAAATTAACACACAATCAGTTTGTATCATTTGAAGTTAATTAATCAAGATGCAGTAAGATGGGAAGAGGTATATGCATAATCTGTATTTGTCTTTGAGTTATTGTTTTCTTGAGTTGCTAGACTGGTCTTTTGTATGTGTGTGTGTGGGGGGGAGGGGGGGTCTTCTCCTGCTGTATACTGGATCAATTTAATTTCTGTCACAGTCTGAGTTGTCTGCAGTAAATCAATTATTTCATATAAGTTTGAGTGTGAATGTCGGACTTTCTTCTTTATAATTTTTTTACGTGTCAGCCCTCTTAATGATTTATAGTACGTGTACTCAGAGAGAGTGAGATATTTTTGTGTGCTTTGGTCATTGTAGTTGCGTACCAAAACAAGGTGGCATGGAAATACCCATGCCAAGTAATTTACTATACGAATCCAGACTGATTTAAATTCTACGATTAGATTAGATTTTAACACTATTATAAAATTTCCAAGGTTAGTTGACTATCTCATATATATTTTTTTATTGTCGTTACATGTTTGCAATGTTGTTTTGTTTTTAATCATATGATTTGAACCTATCATATGCATACTGGAAAACGGCAATAAATATCATTATGTAATGCAAATTCAAAATATTCTCGTTTTCCAAATAACTTTGAGGTCAACAAAAAACTCTAACTCCAAAATACATTTATTGAGTGGTTTCATGCCTAGTCATTGTTCTATATATGTTGCCCGATGTTTGAATGAAAAAAAAGAGCATAAACAACAACGCGTATTATCACAGTACATGCCTAACAATCTTTTCCCCCTTTTTTCTAGATCAAAAACGGTAAATACCACATTATACTTATGCTTAAAATATCATTTGGCGTAATTACAGAACGGATGTATAAAATTAAAAAAATAAGAACCTTAAACCTCTCCTAACATCCCCAATAGACAGAGTGGGAGTTGATGGCAAATGCAGTCTTTAAATATACAGGAAGATTATCAGCTTGACCTTAACTTGTGTTATTTTGACTTTAATTGCATATTTGTTACTGGTACATGTAGTCCAGAGATAATGCTCACAAATTTCGTCTTATTTCAGAATTCAGGAATCTAATTGGCGGATCGCTTTTTCATTTGGAAATGTGTATAGTTACATGTATGAAGTAAAATCTGCATATTGTGTTCCATTTTCGTCGTCAAATTTTGTGGGAGATATGGGAATCATTACTACAAACTGTTTTGAGTGTATCGTCTCTGACTTCATACATATTTTGAAGGATGTGTTGTGGTGAAGTGTTTTTTTGTTTAACACATTGTGACTTCATGCACTTAGTTAAGTAGTTTCAACGGCGATGAGAGATATATAGCTATTTGTAAGAATATTGATTACATATTTTAACTTTGCATCTTATTTTCTTACAATGTAAAATGATACATATATTAGGTTACATAACGGCATACAAAATTATCTCCCGTAAAAAAGCGGTTATCTGAAATAGCTAAAAATACTGAGTATCTGAGTGAATAAAGTTACAGTTTGATAACATATTTTCCAACTAATAAAAAACTGATAAACAACACATTGATGTTCATCTGGCTGTTTACTGGAGAAAAACCTGACAATTTGCAGATCAAGGCGAGAACTGTTTATATTACTGACGTATGAGTGATCGGAATACATGTATATGTTGATACAAGGTTACACTATCATCAATCAATCAATCAATTGATGCAAATATTCAAAACACATTTTATCAAGACAATATGAATAAAATTAGAAAGTAAGATGGTCAATCTTTATTTCACACTGATTGCTTTTTTATATTCATAATAACAAGAATCAGTTGAGTTTCTTATTCCATGTACCATAATGAGATTAAACCAATATACAATGTTCTTATATAAGTAAAAATGTTAAATATCTTTCTTACTTTTTGAATTTTCAAATGTTTGTGTTAGTTCAATAGAGTAATCATGGAAATCAAAAGACTGTTATCCAGGGACAAAGACCAGACATGGAAAACAGACAAACACAACAAAGAACATAAATTAACCAAAATAATATATACAAAGTAATGAGCAACTCGGACTCCACTAAAACTACTGTTATTGTATTTTGGGCTTTGCGCAGGCGGTATTGCCTTTAAATTGCTTCGTAAATTTGACAGAGATTTTTTCAGATGCTTATATTCTTACGTTATCTACCCCGTATTACATATGATCCGATGGAGTAGTGTAGATAATAGGGTCCTCACATTATGAGAGGTATGTATGATATGGATTTGTTCTGAACTGTATCGTAAAGATCCTCTATCTCACATAAAAGCATCTAGCTGAGCTGTCCTGTACTACCATGCATGGTGTACTTAGTTACAACATTTATATATATCATACGAGGAGGAATGACCTAGCAAGCGAAAGCTATGTTTTTATACAGCCTTACTGGTCGAGTGGTGGTTTAGGGCACTGAACTTTGTGCAGGCGGTGTTGCCAAAGATGTCGCAGCGGTACGATTTCGAGTTCTGACTTTTCTGACTTTTTCATGTACAGTCATTTCATGCTGAACAGGCTTTTGGACCAAAGTTATTGAAAATAAGTCTCAATCACGCCTAAAAGTTTTATTTCAGATCTTATTGACAAACAGTTTAAAGACGATTTTTATGATATCAATAATACATCATTTTTACTGTTTTGACTACTGATTTGAACAACACTTGCCCGCAATTTCATGCTTTCTGTTTGTGTTGCAAATTCCCGGGAGGTGTAAGTGCGTGATATTTTCATCACGGTATTAAAGCTGTAAAAGTCCATAAATCACTTTTTCTCAATTAAATCATTTAATTTTTATCCCTTTAACATAAAAAATGTCTATCAAGTGCTAAACTTTGCCTTTTCTGGACCTAGCTGTCCGTGGCTCAATTGTTCAGAATGATCCTTGTGTGTAGTCACTTCTATTGGGAATAATCGGCTGATCCGTCTTAACGTGAATCCAGATTTCGATAATGGCAGATCTCGCTAATCCATCGTTGCCGTATATATTTTTTTTCTACGATGGCCAATAAATTCTACTCGAATTATCGCAAATTTGGACGACATCGGCAGTATGAATGTTCTGTGTGTTTTTTCACGGTATCTTTGAAATTATCGGAGTGGTGTTAGGTACTCTCGTCTCCATCTGTTCCTGAAATCTTCTATCATTTTAGCTTGATATTTTGAAGGTTTATTGACTCCTGTATGTGTAATGTTGGGAGTACCATTATCTTCTTTTGAGTTCGAGTACGGTAAAGTCCTGATCTTCCTCCCGTAAAGTGAATCTGATGTTGTAAGCGGCTCCTCATCAAGTGGATCGGATGACAAGTAAGAAAAATACTCGATTTCGGTGACGATTGCTCTTAAATCTTCGTAGCTGATTAATGATCTGCCTTAGACTGTTTGGGTACAATTCTTGGTTAAGCCAATTAAGCGCTTCCACCAGCCGCCAAATAATGGTGCTCTTTTCGGGTTAAATTTTCTCGTAGTGAATCGACAATGATTTAGAGTCTCTTGAACAGCTGGTGCTTTAGATAAGTTCTCGGTAACTTAAGACCCTGCAACATATGTAGTAGCATTATCGGAGATCATAACTTTTGGTAAGGATTACTGACTGGTGAATCGATGGAATGCTAGTATAAAAAACTTCCTGTAATAGATATTTCACAGGTGAACGGCACAGGTGCTTACGCAGATAAATAGGCAAAGTATGCCTTCACTTCACGAATGTCCCCAGATCTTATGTAAAGAACACCGGTAAAATATACTCCTGTTACGGAAAATGGTGACTCCTGACGAAGTCTTTCGACTTGTAGGGGAGTTGGATCCGGGGAGGGGTACGGTCTATCCATCTGGGGCAAACGGTGCATCGATACAACAATTTGTTGACATTTTGCCTGCTTGAAGGAATCCAGTAAGATTGGCGTAACGTACATGTAGTATCGATACTTCCCACTCCTAAGTGTAGAAGTCTATAATGAATGTCCATGATAATCTGCGTTTGTTTGTCTTTCTACTGAAGTTATACTAGACGCTTTGCTGAAATATTAGTCCTTGTATTGTCAATTCGTCCTCCTCCATTTACCATCGACGTACTGTTTCAGGTGATTGACTAAGTTGCTTGCTGTCGCTTTCTTCTGAGTACATCGTCGAAATGTCTATGTTGTGTATCGAGAATCCGTTCCGTTGACGCATCCTGTATCTTAGAAGCGGCCAATTAATCATGGTAGCATTTTCTCTTTCTCTGACATTTGTTCACAATCTCAAAATGTAAGATGTCACGCGCAATAGTTTTCGATATGACGAATATCGGCTTGTGTCTATGATGTTGCTTATTCCACGAATATGTTCTGTTTGTGTGTGATGAGTTTTCACCGGTTAATCTTCTTTTTCGGTTTCTGTGGAATTCTCTTGGATTTCCCATTCAGGAGTTATTTATTTATAAACAATCTATTCCAAAACTAGCATCCATAGTAATGTGTTTAAATTTGTCGGCGGACATTCCACGGGCAAGTAGGTCGGCGGTGTTTGATTCTGTCGAACAGTAAGTCCATTCTTGTCCAGTTGAAATGCGGCAAAAAGTTCAAGTTTAGGGATTGTCATTTTCTTTAGTGGTGCTTCTTTGTTTCTAGCCATTACTAGTGTATTCAGGTTATCGTGTACCAGATGCGCACAAGTTCTGTACGCGTTCATACTTGCTTCCGTGAAGATATGCAGTTTTGTTCCTTTGTTTTCTGAATTCTTGTCAAAATAGCAAAGCAGAAATTCAAGTTGAATCCATTTACTTGTTATTTTTCTATTTTTGTCCATCCTGTTACGATCTCTGACGGTAACGGTTCGTCCCAGTTAGTTTTGCTTTCCCATATTTTCTGCATTAAAATCAAATTGTCTAATGATTCCAAAAGTATTTGAGATGATTTGCGTAACACTTCTCGTTTCGTTAAGTTGTTTAAAACAGCCTATGCATCAAAGAACTTGATAAAATCTTTCTTGTTTTGAAAACTCGAAATTACGTTGTCAACATATGAGTCCTTGTGTAAAGTATCAGTCCACTTGTTTTGATTCTTTTTCAAATTTTTTGCATATGACGGTATTGAGTATAAATGGTGAGCACGTTGCTCCAGAAAGGACGAGCTTAAATCTGTATGTAGTCAGTTCACTTGTGAGGTCGTTCGGGTCACTCAACAAGTAAGACCTTGTTGTGTCACGATCCTCCTCTTCCAAACTAACGTTAAGGAACGTTTCTCTTTATCTGTTGAAACGGCGAATGGGTGCGCTCGAAATCGTAGTAAGATTATTGACAGTTCATTTAGATCGGGTGATACATTCATTTAGCATTCATTTAGACTCTACAGCTGCAGTCAAGTACGATTCTGATCGGTGTAGTCGGAGAATCTTTCTTCACGTAATGGTGCGGTATAGAATGAACTTTTGTGTTGTTTTGCGTCTGCTCCTCCACTTTCTTAATGAAGCCTCGTCGTTCTTGATCGGCAATTATTTCTCTGTATTTCTGTAAAATAGTTACATCTCGACTGTTTCTGTTGACTATATTCTCGGTTTTACGCTTGGTTATCAGTTTATTTTCCGGTAGTTGCGGGTGATCTTCTCTCCAAAGTAACTTTGCAAAGTAACAGTTGTCATTGTAACTTATGTACGATTCTTCATACTGCTTTGGAATTTTCTCTCTATAGATGAATTGACTTTACTTTAAACATCTGCTGCTGCTACTCTTCAAAACCTCTCGAGATTAACTTCTGTTTTGTGCATGACTAGAACGTTCATCATTGACATGGTTTGCTCTTCATCACGGACTTCTCAGCTAACGGACCTGAGAATAGATAGCCAACCTTTGATTTTAACCTTATAAGACAATCGCCTCTGATTAATCCATTATACAACGGACCAGTAATAATCAGCTCCAATTAAGAAGTTAACATTAAATATGTCTTTGTGGGTAAATGGATGCGCTAACTTCCATCCAGTCAAATGTTTTATATTTTTGGCTTTGTGGTTATATGTTTTCAACGGCACTGCCATTTCCGGGACGATCAATACTTTCAGTTGCAACTTTCCCTCATTCATTATATAGTGAATGATGCCGGTTTTCAGGTGTTATACTTTCTTGCATTGTTCAGTATCATCAACAAGTTTACTATCTTGGTTCCCTCAAGTCATACGCTCACTTCTCGGTAATAAAGGATTTCTGCGCGCTTTCGTCGAATATAATATAAGCTTCCATATACGGTGTGTCTAAGCTAACTTGGGTAACGGCGCTTTTGAGTATAACATTCGTATGTGAATAAAGAATGGTGTGCGATTCACGCGTACTCGCGTTGTGTTGAATAGTGCTAACGTTCACATGTTTTTACTCGTCATGTTTGGTGTTCTCTTTAGATATATGCAGGCTAGTATGGTGGCGTTTTTGACATCTCCTACATGTTTGGTTTGATTTTCAGTCTGAAATTCTATGACGACCTAGACAATTGAAGCAAAGAAAATCTTTTCTTACTATTTCCATTATCTCTTTTGGGTCAATGATCTATTACCACTTAAAAGACAGATGCTTGTCATGACAAAATGCATATGCGGGGACAACATACTTGCATTTGTATCAGGGTTTTTGTTGTAAATTATTCTGGGTGACGTCTTTGACTTTGCTTTGTGACAGTAGCAAGCGGTCTGTCTTCGTTATCTGACGCAATATTTGTACCAGCTTCCATACTGTCTAACTCATGAAATATGCACTCTCTCAGTTCATCGAGTGTCCAATTAGTAGAACGATGTTTTCGTGTAAGGTGGCGACGTACATTTCTAGGTAGTTTCTCAAGTATTATAGGGACCAATAATGAACTATATGACGCATTTGCCTGTCCTGAAGACTAGGCCTCTGACATAAGTTTCAACATTGTCGTAGAAATTCCGTTAACTTGTGAGGGTGTTTGAGGAGACGGAATATGAATCAATTCTTTCACGTATTTCTAGAGATCTTATGATCTTTATCATATCTTTGTTGTAGAAAGAACACAGCTCTCTCGTAATTTGAATTTGTTAGTGTTAATCCTGTGATTGTCTTTCGGGCCTCACATATTTATGATTTCAGATAGTTAAATCTCTGGACATTGTGCATTGTAGTATTCACGTGCAACGCGGATTCATGCATGTACCAGAACGACTGTCATTCTTAAATGTAAAATGTCAGCTCCAAAATTGTAAATTGAGCTTGGGGAGTTTATAGTATTCACTGGTAACGGTTAAAGAGAAACAGAAGTTAGAAATGTGGTTTGCGCTTGGGTCTTCTTCTCTGCAATATTCATGTGTGTTTGCGTTAGCACATGATTGTGGGACTCGTGGGATATTTGCTTGTCTAGTAATGAAACTTTCAGCGTTGACGCTCAATTCCTTTGTATGGACTGACAAACATTTACTGATATGGCGTATTTTTGTCTCTAAATTAAATGCATACTCATCTGACTCGATGATCTCTGTTACCATGTCCAGTCCACCCAACACGTCCAATTTACGCAAGAATTCCTCTTTTCATTTTAAAGTTCCTCAATGTCAATGTTTTTCTGTTCACCGTTTTTAGTATACAGCGTTGAAAAATCAAAGGTTTTAATATCAAGTTCTTTGTGGTAGATGCGATGTATCAAATCCCTGAAATTATGATTGTTTAAAGATAATACGTCATCTACATAGCGGAAACTAAGATTAAAGAATCTAGCTAAAAGGTATTATTTTTTTTCGTATCAGATTAGCTATAAAGTAAGCCTAATATAAGTGTAGTAATAGGTCAGCAAGTAGAGGATACTATTATTATTTCCTTTCCTGGTCATCTATTCTCAGAGCAAGAGGTTTAACTTGTTTTTCAACACATGATTTCAATTCTGCTTCAACAGTTTTTGGCAGTGTCTCACAAAGTTTTTTTCAGTTATTTTAGATATTACTTTGTCTAGACTACTTGCACTTGTGAGGGCATATATTATTTAGGTGTTTTACGAATAGCTGTCGCTTTCTTATCGAGCACACCTGTGGTAGGTTCTGGAAAGGATTAATAATTCCAAGACGTGTAAAACTGACTGGGTAAAAGAGAGCTCTCTGAATATACATGTTCAAATATATATACTATTCAGTTATATAAGACACATCCATCAATCAATGTGAATCTGGACATAAACATCCTATGTGTCCAGTGTACCCGTCCATTTCTTATTTGTGAACAAGTATGTTTTGTCCTCCAGGTATTTCTTTTGACTTGCTTATTACTTGTTACTTGTTGTCTTTTATAACATGTTCTTGTACTTCCCCATTTTGTTTGTTTTATAGCCCTAAGCCTTTTTGGTTGCTTTATACCTGTACATGCATATAATTCAATTTATAGTTAACATGAACAATATTAATTCTTAAAGTAATTACATATTCATCTCCCTTTCTCAAAAATAACAATGTAATCAATAATGTCTAAGCACTGTCCTATTGGATCGATTCTTGTGGTAGATAATTGGGAAGGATTACGACAAACTACAGAGAGCCTTAATCTTTTTTGTGTGGCTATTACCCAAAGACCTTCCCGAATGTGATCTGCCATAGGGAGAATCGAATTAGGATAAACGAGTATTTGACAACGCTTGCTTAAGATATTTCTGTTTTTCATGAAAAGAGTAATAATACGTGTCTTATTTAAGTTTACTGGGTAGACTGGACTTTTAATGTTGCAAACCCCTATTAATGGATTGGAACACTGTTTTAATTTATCCGGAGTCAACAACACATACTGCGTTCTAGCCTTATTAACTGCCAATGCATTACTTTCTAATTTATAACTGAAGTTTCAAATTAACTAAATAAAATAAACTTTTTTCAATCTTGAATTGAAGTTCTTTGACAAACCCCGCAAATGAAAATTAAGTACCATGAAATTTTCTACACTTACAATATGTTTCTCTAGAATTTCTGTATTGTTCTGCAGACGACCTATGAGTCCCCTATACTTAGTGACCAATGAATTCAAAAGTTCCCGATTTTGGAAAACCTCATTTCTCGTCATATTTAAAATAGATATACTTTTTGACACTACATGCGTAATCGTTTTCTGATTACGACCAAAGAAACAAAGAGCAGAAGACTACCAGATGGAACATTACCATCTCTACAATAAACAAGACCAAAAACTAGTCAAATTATACAACTAAAATGAAACAACTAAATATGCATATGAGATACGAGACATGCAACTCAACAACTAAGACCACAATAAACGAAGGCGCGCTCATGAAAGAAATTGTGGGGACTAAAACACACATAGTTTACTAACATAAACGCAATTAGACACCAAAATGAATGAACAAAAAAAAAAGAACACAATCATATTTATTATGTACATGCTGTATTGTCCCGATAGGGTAATGTCTGGAATAGCGTTCCAGAAACTGATAATCAAGGCGCCAGCTTTGGCAAAACGGCTCTTCAGTAAACGAATCAGAAATACTGCCAGAAGTGTTAACATGGCTGGTTCATTTTCAGGTTCTCTAAAGTAAAGTGCCATCTGCATAAAAGAGATACGAACCCAATGTTATAACAACAGATAACTTCTAAAATTTTGGCTAAATACCAACGAGTTCAACAACTGACTTCGATCTGAACCACCAGTTTCCAGTTAACTTTAAAAGACCCATAACTAAGATTTCAAAATGAATAAAAAAAAAAACAATGAAAATGAATGATATGACTACAATGAAAACTTTTGTGAACATCTGAATTGTTCACAGACCAACAAATAAAAACTTGAATTGTGTACAATAAAATTGACAACAGAACCACAAGATCAATCTGACAATGAATTAAACGCACTACAAAGCAATCTTTTGCAAGACATCTAAAGTCAATTTTAACGTCTCATTCCCTTTTGAGGATTTATGAAGACGACGTTTCTTACGTGATGGAAGTATATGTTTTGGAGTAACATCATCCACTGACATCTCTTCTCCACTGCTTGAAGGCCTGGTTGATCCCGTTGAACCGACCTTCGACGAAACGGATTCTGAAATGTACTTATCAGAGTGTGACGAAGAAAAAGGAGAAGAATATTCACCAGAGGAAGTTGTAGTACTTACTTCCGTATCAGTATCTATATCAGTCTCAGAAATAGAGTCCTGCTTAATTTTGATACGTTTCAATAATCCGAAAATACGGCTGCCAATAGATAAATAATCCCTGATAATTAATAACAAAAATCAATCCACCCAAAAACAATTACCTACGTTAAGGTTTCTAAACAAAAAATCAACTTCAAAGGTACTTTTATACACTATGGAATTCAATATAACGAATTCTGTGATCTGTCTTACGTAGAAGGATTATAATGAAATATATGCATTTTAAGAAAAGTATGCTCGGCAAAATTTAAGCATGCTAAGCATGCCTAAAATAACTAAATGGTAAGAAAGAAACTAACTTAAGCAACCCATACACGTTGACATATTCTTTCTAACACCAAATCAGAATCGTAATAACCAATTTAGAGCAACTTAATAACATTTCAATTAACTTCACGATGCACCTCATTACTACATACGCATTTCTGTGTTTTCTTATTGCCTTGGTCAACAATGTTACCTCTTGTAACATAAAAACAACGTTGTCTACGTTAAAATGAAATAGTAACGGCCAACTGCCATACAGCCATATATCTAACGGCTTCAACTAAATAAAACAATAACGGCGAACTGCCATAGAGCCATATATCTAACGGCTTCAACTAAATGAAACAACAACGCGCGCGAACTGCCATGAAGCCATATATCTAACAGCTTCAACTAATTAAATACAACCGACCACTTCTCGTATATACGCAACGACAAATGGAGCTGACAATAATAAAAGATAAAATCACGTATGCACTAATTAAAATAAAAGTGAAGTTCCGTGAATAGTAATTTGCATTTAAGGAATATCAAAGAAAGAATAAGATTTTATAGAAACCATCAGAAGAAAAAAAAATCATCGACCAGAATATATTTGACCTATGAACCTATGAACACGCACTACTGCAACTAAATTATTTTTCGCAAAAACGTCCTCTAGTTCCATAACTTCACAACTTATCAGGACATAAAAAATGTAACCTTACATCATTATTATGCTATCCGCAATACATTTGGTACCTGATTTGTTTGAAGCATGAATCTTAGTCCATTCTTGGTTTGAGTCAATCATAATTCACTATTGAAATTAAAATTCCCCCGGCAGATCACCATATGCTTCCTCAGCCAAATTTAATAACCTTTCAGAAAACAATTGAACATTTTCATCATGTTTTTGCCTAATTCTTCTTAGCATTTTCCCGCGAAATGAGCATCAGAAACAATACCAAAACAAGCATTCAATTCTTTCTTTAACCCTTCCCAAGTATCTTCTAGAAAATCAATGTGAATCTGGACATAAACATCCTATGTGTCCAGTTTACCTGCCCATTTCTTATTTGTGTACAAGTATGTTTTGTCCTCCTGGTATTTCTTTTGACTTGCTTATTACTTGTTACTTGTTGTTTTTCATAACATGTTCTTTTACTTCCCCATTTTGTTTGTTTTATACCCGTAAGCCTTTTTGGTTGTTCTATACATGTACATGCATATAATTCAATTTATAGTTAACATGAACAATATTAATTCTTAAAGTAATTACATATTCATCTCCCTTTCTCAAAAATAACAATTTAATCAATAATGTCTAAGCACTGTCCTATCACACACCACTCAAACCACAAACGGAGTTTCTCTCTCTCATCCGGCGTTCTTGTTGCTTAATAGTAGTCAATGGGACTCTCGGGAGAAGGTCTTTTTTGTTTATTTGTCTGAGTATTGGAAATTGGTGCAGGAGGTTGCATACTTGTGATTAGGAAAGGATCATTAAGGTCAGTTAGGTCTATGTCTAAGTCGTTAAAGAAAAGACAAATAATAAAAATTCTGACTGAATGTATTAGGAAACAAACTTCGGAATTATGTGGCATGGCCTCAGTTGATAATAAAATGACTCTCAAGTTGCACCTGATAACAAAACCCTTTTCACTTGATTTAAGGCAAGCCTGTGCACCATTGGTACCAATGCATGCTCAATTTCAAGTGAAAAAAATAGGTGACTAATTCCCCATACTCAGACTCATATCAGTTCACTCTCTGGTATCAAGTTTTTTTTTAAAGGAGTGTATAACTTATCAATATGCTTACTGCATATACATGTACATATACATGTATATTCAAAAATTACTGTCATATGAATCTTGATTTCGACAAAAGAAGTATCAAATATATCTCCCTTTAATATACCCATTTTTAAAAAAATTAAAACAGTTTGTTTCATCTTTGATTGTATAAAAATCAAAAGGGAAAATTTATTTCATTTATAAATGAAATAAACAAAGTTTATATCATATTAAATTAGTGTATGTTGAATAGTTAAAAACAATTACACCTTAGAGTTATGTTTTACGCTATCAGCTAGACATATAGAGTGGAAAAAAACTCCGTCATAGAGACATTCAAGTATGATTGATTAATTTTCTCGTCTGTTTATTGTTAATCTGTTGTGTGTGTGTGTGTTTTTTTTTTATTATTATTTTCAATTGATATGTGAGATGGAGGGACTTCCGATAACAATAATTTACCATATCATACGTGTAATGTTAATATTTTATGGTTACGCATTCTAGAATCGGCCAGAAAAATATTAGCGCTTATATCTGCGCATGAATTAAGCATGGAAGCTTTAAATTAAAGAGGCATATATATAAATTTATCTCCAGTGCCTGTGTAATAATTCGTTGGGTAGTTTCGAATTGGTGCAGTCGCGCACTTAGCGTTGTAAAGAATATCTGCATTCGTACCTTTACTTCTACATTTTATAAAACTTAAAGCAATAAATCATTTGGTCTCCCGTTCCGTAAAATAGCGTTTTACTTGAAACAAACTTGCATAAAATTCGGTGATATACAAATAATGTGTGGCCGTTTTCCCTTCAACTACATGATAATATTGCATGAGTGACTCTATATACCTTCAGAACCAGTTAAAACTCACTAATATTTATCACGCTTAACTACAGACAGACAGACAAACAAACCGACAGATCACCGAGCAATGTGTTAAATGTTTTCTGAGTACAATAGCTGAAACATAATAAGCACGTACATGTACAAAATTAATCATTGTTGAAAAATTTACTTTACTTATAGTTAAATCAACAATTCCTATAACATTTTTTTATAACAAGTTTCAAAATATATACATGAGAAAAGTAAAAGTGGAACTTTTTCATTAGAATTTATGATTACGAATAGTACTAAATTAATATGGGAAAGTTTGAAATAAATGCATCTATGTAGGTATTAACTCTCCCGCTTTCGATTGGAGCCTCCCAACATTTCATCATACATTCCGTAATCGCCAACGATCTAGTCCGTCTACCGGTGGGAGCTTAAAACCTGCAGCTTTCGAAAAGTTCACTATTCATCAGTTATAATGATGGGGATGAAAAGGGACGTTAAGAAGCCCAAAAGTGACAAATTTTAATTTTGGATCAAAATAGCAAGGGGTTTCCTTTTATAGAGTTTCCGAAAATTAACATAAATGCAAATCGTATCTCCGCTAAAATGCATGAAAGCCTGGCATAACTTAAATTCAGGTTCGAAAAATAATTTTAAAAAATGTCACGTGGATATTCATACCATTATACTTCAGATGGTTCACGATCAGGCCATGCTTATATAACTTGACAACCTATAAAACATTGCCGCACCCCATCAAATCCACCATCCGGGACGCGCCTGCTTTTTTTCAAGATGCGGATAACACAATTTTGGAGACATGGATTGAATACAAAAGTAACACAAGACGAAGCTGACTTCTTATATTATAACAACAAAATATAGACGCTTAAATTTGCATTAAATATTCGAAAAGACACCAAACAACTTAGCTGCAGACAACAATTAGCACGGCAGGACCGCTTGTCACAAATATTATATTAGGCCTGTCATAACAAATACTAAAACTACGCGTAGGCTATTCAGCACAGATATTTACACATGAACGTGAAAAAATTAAATGTACATTCATATTCCTCCTGAGGGGTGCATCAAAGTACTTCATTAGAAAGCAGTTTTGATCAGTGGCGGATCCAGAGTTTTAACGTAAAAAGGGGGAGCAAAAAAAAATCCTTGACAGGATCACCGGCGAGGGTCACAAAGTGTGGGTTTTTCATGATTTAACACACACAATTTTTCAACAATTTTTTTTCTCTAAAGGGGGAGGGCAGGGGCCCCTGCCCCCTGGACCCGCAACTGTTAATATGAATACAGATATTTCAATCAAGTGTCTACATGTTTTTTGGCGTATTGTGTAGGTGTACACTAAATAAGAAAGAAATGTTGGAATATTTACTTTATAAGAAACTTAAGCAACAGGATTTTATACACACAAAATTCGTAAAATTGAACAGGCATTTTGCACGCATTAACTTTACAATATCAAATACATGTTGGGACATGTTTGATATGTGCACATTGTAAATGTCTATGTATTGAAGATTTTTCCCGGGTAGAGGAGGCAGTCTTGAAAAAACTTTATTATATAGAACTGTGCTTAATCATTTGATTGATTGATTGATTGATTGTTGGGGTTTAACGCCCGAGCAGCACTATTTCAGCTATATTCAGGCGATGAACATGAAGTTGATGATAAAATGAACATGAAATGATGATGAAATGAAAAATGGAATGGGGCACATGGATAATGTGGTCGACAAATTTTGACTGCCACTGCAAATAGGGAGAGGTGGTTAGGGTCGGGCAATTTAGCCTCCTGTGGTGGAGTCCTATGGTTCCTACTCCTGGAGAATACCACACTAGGGTTCTTTAACGTGCGAGAAACGTGGCATTTTTCCCAACACGGTGCACAACTATGATTTGCGGGCAGGTTTTCCGTATTATAGCCTGATACCCGCAGCATGTAACACGCCAGGGGTACCCCATACCACCACCAGGGACACACAACCAAGTTGCTCTGTGGGCAGAACGCCCTAGTCCCCGGTTAGGGTTCTGAGCACTATTTAGTCGCCTTTTACGACAAGCTTGGCGCTGCTGTAAGCCTATTCTTTTGACACCCGGACCCGCACGGGGCGCTTAATCATTTGAATAGATAAATATCCTAAGCCTGGATTTTTTTTACAGGCAGGAAAACACAGCAGATGGCTTTAAATTTTCCTACTTTTAAAATAAAAGTATGAGCGAGTAAAAAGCTTTAGATAGCGTGCTACAGGTTTCTATATAAACACTAAAGCTTATACGAGTTTATTTAAAGCATCTCATTTTTGTACTACATTCCAGGCGCGGATCCAAGGACTGGCGTGCAGGGCGTACGCCCCCCCCCTTAAATCGGTAAGAAAAAAAATCACCACCTTTTTCAACCGATAACAGTTTTGCCATGCTTTGCATGGTATATTTAACGCAAAAGTAATATCAATCATAATGTAGAACAATTTTTTATCGAGGAGATTTATACGGATATTAGCGCAAACGAATATTGAAAAATATTACATTCAAATCCACATAATCCCACTTTAAGGACAATGACGCGGTTCGAAGTAAGTGTATGTCCATAGCAGTAGCTATATCAGAATCAACATATGATCAAAGATTATTTCAGACTTTATTTCATTCTTTGGCTTAAAATTTAGATAGAAGCTCCTTTATTAATATATCTACTCTACTTGCTACGTGTATCATGTGATCTAGCTCACTGTCACATATTGAAGATCTTTTGTATAGTTGTGGAAACTGAGTAAAAGAGTCTAAAGCCGTTTCATACGATTTCAATGTGTTTTTTTTAACAATGACACGTTATCAACATTTTTCCCCTTTTCTACGTCTTCCAAGGATGGTCCGGTATAGGTGATTGGTCTGCAACTGCATGAATGCATATCTGCTTTTAGTTTTGAAAATTAAATCTCTAAGCTATCGGTTATCAAGTTCATGCGGCCAGAATGTATTCAGATTTGTGAAGTATATTTTATTCTAGGTATTTCTGAATAATTTTTAAAACTAAATTCATAACGCGGTCAAATTTTGCGGAGTTTTACAACTGCTTGGTTATTTACACAAAAATAAAATCGTTATAGTATAATTAATATTACTGTACTCATTATTACATCTAAAATGGATTCGCAGAAGACGTAAGCTTAAGGTAAATTCATGTGTAGAAAGCATCGATATTAATTCATGCATAATACTTGGTAAAATAATCATTAGCGGAGTTAAAACTATGGATTAACATTTATGTTCTCATGTTAAACAATGACCGTCTTGAATCAGTAGAAAATGAACTATTGATTTCCTGTGAAGTTAACATACTGAGCAATTTGATCGAGGTTGGCGAGGGAGGCAAGAGGACGGGGCTGGCCATATTGAAGATCTTTTGTATAGTTGTCGAAACTGAGTAAAAGAGTCTAAAGCCGTTTCAAACGATTTCAATGTTGTTTTTTTTACAAAGACAATTTATCAACATTTTTTCCCTTTAATTTCTACATCTTCCAAGAATGGTCCGGTATAAGGAAGAATATTTGATTCTAGGTATTTTAAAATCATTTTAAAAACTAAATTCAGTCAGATTGTGCGGAGTTTTACAACTGCTTGGTTATTTACACAAACAACATTTGTTTTAATTCTTGAACTCAGAGCATCTAATGAATAGAGAAGCAACTACTGGGAAAAGCTCAATAAATGTTATACCAGATAGAACGGATTTATGTTTCCAGTGATCTGACCAGCAGGCTTAGGTATATTTCCCATTAAAATATATAAAGCAAAGCCTACCCCATCTCCCTGCACTACAAATAAATAGTTCTACATCTGTACTTGAACACCATATCTGATCAAGTATTTTAGTAATAGTTTGTAAGGAACCTCATCCAAATTCTCAAGACTTCTTTCATTGTTTTGGCATCCCTAATACACGTAGGATAATAAGATGATAAGGTCTCCTTAGATTACAGGTTGTATTGATAAGCCGTATGCAAAAGGCACGACCAGGAACAAACGTCGGACAAGCGATATTACATTTCCAAATTAAAGACTGCAAGTCTTTCAAGGTAACCATTTTACTTTCAAGAAATAATTCAATCTCATTTTTTGTATCGTTTATGTACTTTATCGTTTTGAGATCTCATAATCTGAGTGGTGTCAAATTCAATACATAAAAATAACAGATTTTCTGAAGGATGGACTGTTTTGTCTAAGATGTCCGATTTCATTTATAGCAGAATTTGTTTAAAGTTAGTAGTGTTAAATATCATTGTTTACATCCAGTTCCTGCTTTTCCACCAAATAAAATATCAGCTAAGTAATGTGAAATAAACTTGCTGTTATATCTTTCTTGTACAAACCATAGCTATAGAAAAAATTAAGGTCTAAAAATATATTTACATCTGATTGATGCACCAAGTGGTGAACAACACTTATCGAAATAGTATTCTTTTTTAAATTTAACTCCAATTACAGTAAATTCCAATGAGCCTGAATGCTGATTTACTCAGCGCACTTTAATATAAAAAGCATTTGGACTATAGCTTTGAATCCGCTTTGTTTGTATTTTCAGCAGTAGAATAATGTACAATGTAAAATGATTATCTTTGTAAATAGTCATTGATAAAATTGTTTGGTAAAGAACAGGTTATAAATTAATCTGAATGCATTACATACATGTAATGTCATAGGTATAAGGACAATTGGTGAAGAACCGAAGGTAGGTTACAGAGGGTTAGACCATGTACCAGATATTGATTTTACTTTGTTGTGTGTGTTGAAACTGAAAGTCAAGCCCTCGCTAACACTGGCGGTGCTACTTATTTAAGGCTGTTCCTGTGTCTGGGAGTTTTTTTATTCTTCTCACAGGAATACAACTTGGACCCTACTGATCAGGTCTATTGCCGCTTAATGTGTTTAAGACTGATCAAAAATGGTTCCACTGGATCGGAAGAGGGTTTTGGGTCTCTACTGGTAGAGATTGGTTGTTGATCCTTGTGAATGATGGTGATTACAGGCTTATGAGTAGTAATGGCCGTCAATATAGATCATTTTAATGACCTTCTCTATGGGGTTTTCTATAGTAAAATGTGCACTCTAGCGTAAGGTATGTAAGGAGCAGTCTTCAACATAGTGGACACCTGGTTGTGCAATGTGATGACTAATGGTCTATTATTGACTGTCTGTCATCCATGAACCAGTTTGACCATTTAATGACAGCTTGTATTGATTGATTGATATTGATACCGATATAACTTTAAATGTCTATGTGTTATTTCTGATTTGAATGGTATTGTTATATGGACAACCAGGACTGTTTTATAGTGTTGCAGGTTAAGTGGATAATCTCCTGTCTTAAATCATTTGATTGATATTTTCAATCTATAATAGTAATGGTCTCTTCAATGAGAGCTTTTTTAATGGTATTGTTGATATATGTCAATAAGCTCTTGACCGACTGATGTAATATCGTTGTGTAATACTCAAATTTAAGATAATTATTTGGTTGACTTGATGTACGACTTTGTAAGGGAGCAGGTGTCGTTTGCTCGTGTACTTCTTTGTCATATTGATTTTCACTATCGTGTAGGTGTATTTAAAAGGTCATGCCACTTGTTTTCATTTATGTTCATTCACTCGAAGGTTTCCAAGTCGAGTTAATTCTCTTTAAATAACAACGCTTTACAAAATAACGCTATTTATAACGAATTCTTTGATCATGTTTCCAGCAACTTCATTCGTCAGATCTCCTAAGTAATCTCCAAGAAGTGGTTTTCATTCTCCATCTTTGCTTTTGATAGTATGGTATCACAGTAGAGAGCACGGAGTCCAAGCTGTTCAAAGAAACTGTACAGTTTTAGTGGAGCCTGAGCTGTGGTATAGGCAGCGTCTGTTTGGTTTGAGGGGGCTTAACTAAGGGATCCTTTTTTTCACTTTCCGGTCAAAGTCACATTCCCATTTGCTAACATATTTGTAACCCTAATCTTCTTTGTAATGTTGTTTTGCAATTGTACGCTGCTGTGTGTCTGGCGTAACACCTAAGGCATCCATGCCAGAAGCATCCATGGAATTCGTAAACCGTTCTATCTGCATATCCATCCACTCTATATGGTCCGATTTATTGTTCTCCTCAGTGCTGAGGCATTCTTAAAATGGATCAACAGGTGTTCCATCAATGGCTTCAGTGGTGTCCATGAATAACTGACTGAAGGTTAAACAGGCCTTTCGTAAGATATATACACCAGTTTTACAGTACTTCTAAAGCTCGTCTTAAAAGTCGAATGTATCTCGTCTGTGTTCCGTCGTACAATGTCATAAAGTTGTCTCTTTCGGCTGGTTTCATGGCCTCTGGGTCATAATATCGTATGTCTGGTAAGTGTTGTAGCTTGATATCTTCATGTTCCTTCATATTGTACATGTGAGGAAAGTACACCTTATGAATTTCTGTGAATCCAAACATCTTAGGACGCTTAGACGGAGGAGTTGGTGGATAGGTCAGTAAATTAATCATTCGTATCTTACATCCTGGCACGTCTATCGTGATGTCCGTTGGAGTAATCGTCGGTTTCAAACCATTTTTGTACAAGTATTGTAGTATTGGGACGAAATCATATCCTGTAAAGTTATGACACAGCACGGTAGCTCCTTTGATGATACCGGAAAATAACCACAAACAAAATGCTCCGCAGATGTTGCAGGAAATCTCTTGATTGACGTCTTTATCTAAGCAGCTCGTACTAATTCTATCAACGTTTTGGTCAATGTTCATAAGATCTAAAGGTCGATATCTTGCAAAGTATACAATAACCAGGTCGGAATCTATGTTTGTACCGCATCTATTCGTCTTGTGTACATTCAAAGGCAAAAATAATGTAGGTCTGCATTTTGCTGTGTCCTGCGTTATGTCCCTCTAGATGGTCATATCACAAACGGTACAGTAGTAAACTCGTGAACGGAACCCTTTCATGGTCGTGATGACGTCTAAATGGTCGTCGTTTTGATATGAGTATAGGTTCTCCTCTGCTTCCGGTCGGGATAATTGATTCTGTTAAAATGTTGCTTCGAAACCACATAAATCTGGTACTCATTCAAATATTTCTCGAATTATATGAGTTCTTCGATTCCACACTTCTGTAGAGGAACCCTCCACACGACCATGTAATTCTAGAGCTAGCTCTTCTTGTATTTGTTTTCCTTTTCAGTCGAATTGAATTCCACAGGGAATGATTTTTAGTCGGGCTCTAGCGGTCGTGATTGATCGAGCGCAACAGATGTAGAATAGTTTCGACTTTGTATAATGGATCGCGTATCGTTCAAAAATTTATCGGTGTCCATGAAATCAACCCTTTTCCTTCTTTTTCCGGTTGGCATAGCCACATGAATGATCTCAAACGCCAACGTTTCATCCAGTATAAATTCTTCATATGATTGAAGGACACGTTCAATCTCGCGTAGCAGGAGTTCAGTTCGCCGGTAGGTTGGTTCACTTGAACACAAGGTAGAGTTATTAAAAAAACCAGGGTTGTTAATGGTCACCTTAATCAGGTCCTTTCGGTTGACGAACTCTGTAAAATCGAATCGAACGGCTTTCGGAAAAATTATAGTATTGATTCTATATTCCCTTCTTCTACTGCTTTAATTTGTTCTTTATATTCTGTAGTCGTCGTGTTGAATCTGGCAATGTGCATTCGCTATTGCATGCTTATAGTATACATGTCTTTGATTTTGTCTGACCTGCAGTACTTCTAATCCACCCATTTGATGCTGATGATACTCGTGACGTCTAAGGTTATCTATCATGTCGAAGACCATACGACCCACGGTGCAATGAAATTCAACTTCATCCCGATGTCGTTTAGGTTTTTACACTCCGTTTTGTAGAAGATGTTATGGTTCTTGAGCAGTCTGAAGTATTGTTTCTTATATGTCTTCGATAGAATCAATGCTGATACATGTACACGAATTCGATAACTAATTTATACATGTAGATTAAGTATAGAATGTACCAACGACGTTGACAGCTTGCAATTTTGTTTAAGACTGATGTTTATACTCCTGACTTCTACTATTTATACTCAACGCATCGTCGTGTATAAGCTAAAATAAGGCGTTGACGCCTCGAGGTGTTTTGCAAAACTGAATTTTCACCGTGCACCCCCTCTTTTTTATACTTATTTACAACAATTCGACACTCTTATTTTAATAGATATTATAACAGGCGTTACAATTGGTCGATAAATACATGTACGAAAATGTTTAACAAGTGTTTCCATTGGCCTTTATGTACATGTATCATAACTGCTAACAAGTGTTTTCAATGATAAGTATATACATGTACCAATATTTGTAAACGAGTGATTTTATTGGGAAATATATACATGTACCAATATTTTACCTACAGGAATCTGATATATTTTCAAAGGAAGGCATCATACATGTACCTACATGTAGGTTGCAGAACTTCTTTAAACCATGTACCGATAATTGAATGATAACACAAATATCAATCACCAATGCGATAGTTCTAAAAAAAAAAAAGAAAGATAATTTGTAAAATGCTATAGCACGTTTTTGTCTCCGTACTTTTGACAATAAACATAACTAAAGCGTGATAGCCTAAACGAATAGTGATTCAAATACCTCTATATTGAATTCTTACTCGATCCGGGAATAAAGATGTTGTCTGCAAAAATATTATTACGTCAATTGTAATGATTCAACATACAGTATATTGAAAAAATCTTATTATAAATGATGTTACCTATTACATTCCTTGTTTACTATAAGTCCAAAAGTCTAACAGTAAATTAGTTAATTCAAGTGATCTTTAAGAGTTAATGATCCGAACAATAAAAAAATTCTGTTCTATAGAATTCGATAGTCGACTAGCCATTCTATCATAATATAGGTTTATGGTCATATTCACGGGCATTCTCTTTTTGAACACATGACTTGATGAATGAGTCATTTTGAATGTCTGATAATCGATGAACAAAAATATTTAAAGATTTCCACAGGTTATACAAGATTGTTGATACTCAAATAGTTGTTTGACAATTCAAACTTACAACGTTACTCTTTGAAAATCTTTGATGTTTTGTATTGATAATAACAGAAAACCTTACGTTGAAATATGTTTAAGAGAATAAACTTTGGACAATTTGTTCCATAATATCCCTTAATAGCTCTGAATTGAAACTTGTAAAAAAAACTAAATTTACTAAGGTTAACCAATGCTGTTTTTTCCAAAAGGTATTGTAATTTTTTATCGTTCTGTTTTCTTTGAGAGCTGATGTGATAATGACGAAATCGTTTCGCAACACATAAATTTACTAGATCTTGATTTGATTTCGATTGAAAGATAAGCGCACATGACATTAAGTCAAGTCCGGACTTGCAACTTGCATTAGCAGTTTACAATAAAATTTTACTTTTCCTTTTGTTCATTCATTTCGTAGAACAAAGTGTGTTTTTTCTTTCAAAATGTTGAAACAGCAAGGTTTTGTTTATAATTTGTACCCTTGATCGTTTGCTATTCAATGCGTAACTTTCCAGTAAACAAAAGTTGAAGCAAAACTGAAATTTTCTTTCAAAAATGACTGTGTAAGAGTAATCAATTCATGGAGAGCTAAATTATTGGTACATGTATTTATTCCCAATGAAATCACTCGTTCACAAATATTGGTATATGTCATTTAAAATACTTGTTAAAAATTATGATACATGTATATATAGGCAAATGGAAACACTTGTTAAAACTCATCGTACATGTATTTATCGACCAATCAGAACGCTCGTTATAATATCTATTAAGTAAAGTATCGAACTATTGTCAATTAGTATAAATAAGATGGGTGCCATGGTGAAAATTCAGTTTTGAAAACACCTCGAGGCGTCAACGCCTTATTCCAGCTTATACACGACGATGCGTTGAGTATAAATAGTAGAAATCAGGGGTATAAACTTCAGCCTTAAACAATATTGCAAGCTGTCAACGTCGTTGGTACGTTCTATACTTAATCTACATGTATAAATTAGTTAATGGATCAATGGAATTTCCCATAACTCTAACGTTTGTTCAAGTGCCCCAATTTTCCGGCTAAATCCTGTTACACGAGATTTAACGTGTTCTTCAATCCCAGAAGAATGTACATTGGATGAGACGTTGGCGTCTGAGATCATTTATGTGGCTATGCCAACCGAAAAAAGAAGGAAAAGGATTGATTTCATAGACACCGATAATTTTTTGAAAGATATGCGGTTCATTATACAACTTTGTAACAAAGACAACCTCTATTGCGCTCGAGAAATCGTGACTGTTAAAGTCCGACTAGATAATCATCCCCGGTGGAATACAATTCGACTGGGAAGACAAATACAAGAAGAGCTAGCTCTAGAATTACATGCTTGTGTGTGTGTGTGTGTATGGGGGGGGGGGTCCTCTACTGAAGTGTGGAATCGAAGAAATCAAATAATTCCAGAAATACTTGAATGAGAACCAGATTTATGTGGTTTCAAAGGAACATTTTAACAGAATCAATTATGCCAGACCGAAAGCAAAGAGGAAACTATATAAATATTCCCACGACGACCATTTTCACGTCATCACGACCATGAAAGGGTTCCGTTCACGAGTACTGTTTGCCAAAAGAGATATGACCACTTAGAGAAAGATGCTTGTAATGATGCATATCAATGCTGTAATAAAACAAACCAAGTCGACAAAGAAGAGAAACGGATCAACTGTATCAATTGCGATCGGTACTTTAAGGTGAAAGAAATGCTACTATCTTTTCAAAAAGCAGACGACCGGAGGATATTCTATTTGCAAAACGTCAAACTCTCAACAATCTATTGGTCAAACACGTCCACAAATGTGGGGAAAAGTATTGTAAAACATGCAAGCACTACTTGGGTGATAGCCACCATAGTTATATCATACCCTGTGGATAATGCAAGATGCACACTTACATTATTTTCGGCTTTGAATGTACACAAGACGAACAGGTGCAGTGCAAAAATGGAATCTGACCTGGACTCAATGTTATTGTAAACATTGCATGAAATCGACCTCTGGATCTTATGAAATTCGACCAAATCTTTGTGTTGTGCATGAAGTTTGTACGAGATGTTGAGAGAAAGATGTCAACCAACCTGTGACAACTGCGGAGCGAACGAACTCATATTTAAAGGGGAAGAAACAACAGAAGCATTTTGTTCGTGGTTAGTTTCTGATATCAACAAAGGAGCTACCGTGCTTTAAATGATATGATTCCGTCCCAGTACTGCAATACTTGTACACAAAATGGAGTGAAATCGACGATAATTCCAAATGGTGGAAAAGAACATGGCAATAGAAGTGCCTAGATGCAACATACGAATGACCGATTCACTGAACTATCTACCATCTACTCTGTCTAAGCTTCATAAAATGTTTTGATTCACAAAACTTCATAAGGGATACTGTCCTCACATGTACAATATGAAGGAACATGAAGATATTAAGCTACAGCACTTACCAGACAAACGATATTATAACACAGATGCAATGAAACCAGCCGAGTGAGACAACTCTATGACATGGTACGAGGAACATGGGATACCTTCGACTTTCAAGACGAGCATTTGAAGTACTTTAAAACAGATGTATACGTCTTGCGAAAGGCCTGTTTAACCTTCCATCAGTTATTCATGGACATCACTGAAGCCATTGGCAGAACACCTATAGATCCATTCAAAGAATGTATCAATATTGCATCGGCCTGCAACCTCGTATTCAGATCTAAATTTCGGTAATCAAGACCATTGGACTCATGCCAGCCATCGGATATCGCCCCGGGTATAAACATTCGATTAAAGCCATGCAGTGGCTCAAATACATGTCAAAATCAATAGGCATACATATTCAACATGCACAGCACGGAGGAGAACAATACATCGGACCTTATAGAGTGGATGGATATGCAGATGGAACGGTTTACGAATTTCATGGATGCTTCTGGCAATGTTTCCTTAGATGTTTCGCCAGAGACACATTTAATCCCGTCAACGATATGACTATGAACGATTTACACCAACATACAATTGAAAAACAACGATACACAAAAGATCAGGGATACAAATATGTATCCTCCTCGAACCAACAGACGCATTTGCAGGAGGACGTACGGAAATATTTGCGTTATATCATGAAGTGTCAGAAGATCGGATCGACTACTATGACGTCACCTCCTTATACCCCTTCATCAACAAGACTCTGGAAAAGTACCACTCGGCTATCCTGAAATAATTACGGAGAATTTTAAAGGCATCGAGAACTACGAAAGATTGATCAAATGTAGAATCCTGACACCAAGAGGACTTCACATACCAGGTCTTCTTGTCAAAATTAACAACAAACTGATGTTTCCGCTAGGCAGGACATGTGCCGAAAACCATTAAACCGAGTGTTACCATACCGACGACGAAAGGACATTAAATGGAACATAGGTAACAGATGAAATAAAGAAAGCTCTGGAGATAATATATGACACTAAAAAGATTTATGAATTCCGGCATTTTGAAGACACAGATAGAGTTTGTTTTGTTTGTTTGTTTGTTGGGGTTTAACGTCCGAGTAGCAATATTTCAGCTATATTCAGACAATGAACATGAAATGGATATAATGAACATGAAATGAAAAAAAAAGGATGGGTCACAAGGATAATAGGGTCGATAAATTTTGATTGCCACTGGAAAAAGGGGGGATGGGTAAGATCGGGCAATTTAGCCTCCTGTGGCGGAGCGCAAAGGTTCCTACTCCTATCGAATACCACAGCAGGGTTCTTTAACGTGCGAGGAACGTGGTATCTTTCCCAACACGGTGCACCACTATGGTTTGCGGTCAGGTTTTCCGTATTATAGCTTGACAACCCCAGCATGTAACACGCCAGGGGTACCCCATTCCACCACCTGGGGCACACATCCCAGTTGCTCTGTGGGCAGAGCGCCCTAGCCCCCGACTAAGGTTCTGAGCACTATTTAGTCGCCTTTTACGAGAAGCTTAGCGCTGCTGCAGGCCTATTCTTTTAACACCCGGACCTGCACGGGGCCACAGATAGAGATACGAACCTAAAACCAAAAGCGGTGGCCTATGTACAGATTCTGTAAATACATTTCTACACCTCAAGCAGGAACCGAGTGGCTGGCCAGAATGGTGTCAGACAGAAAAAGAGAAGGCACGAATTTACCACGATTACAATTACGATGACAATTACCACGAAAAAGAGGGAATTTTACTAGAGTACAAGAATCTCGGTATGAGAAACTTGGCAAAACTCAAATTGAACAGGTTTTGGGGAAAATTCGGACAGCCATCGAACATATGTCAACTAAAATACGTAACAGACACGGCTGAGTACTTTGATATGCTACCAAACGATAAGATCGACGTAACTGGGATCAACTGTGTTACAGTGGTAACAATGGTGAAATGGTAGAAATGCGATGAAAGTTTGAGGGAGAGTTTGTTGAAACATCAAATCGAACAAATGTAGTCATCGCTGCCTATACCACAGCTCAGGCTCGACTGAAACTGTATACCTCCTTGAAACAGTTTGGACCCCGTGCTCTCTACTGTGAAATCGACTCCATAATATTCAAAAACAAAGAAGGAGAATTGAAACCGACCCTTGGAGATTATTTTGGAGACCTGACGAATGAAGTACTCGAAAACAATATAAAAACTTTCCGTGACAGGCGGCCCGAAAATCTATGCATTCAATTCATCCAAACCACAAAATGATGGAACAATGCCCTGCTATAAAGTGCGTGGAATTACGTTAAATTTCAAAAACGCCTTTTAAAGTAACTTCAAATTACTGAAAAAAAATGATAGTGAACGGATCTGAATGCATCACAGTAGAAGATGACAGAATAATTAGAAGGAATGAACAATTATTGAAAGATTTTCGAATGGTCTTCGATAAACGCTCTGTTAAGAAGGACTCGTACCAAAGCTATCCGTATGAATATTGGATTGTAAAGACATTGTGGGGTCTCCGACCCTCATTGTATCATATGACCAGGAAATACACTAACGAATCTGTTATAAACTGTTGTTATTAAAAGAGGGGTAACTCGACTGGGAAACCTGCGGGTGAATGAAATAAAATGTTATGACCTTTCAAAAACACTTAACGACACAATGGTGAAAATCAATAAGACAAAGTATACAAGCAATCGACACCTGCCCGCTTACAAAGTTGCATATCAAGTCAACTAAATAATTAACTTAAATTTGAATATTACACAACGAGATTACATCTGTCGGTCGGGTGTAAATTGACACATACCAGCATTACCATTAAAAAAAGCTCTCAATAAAAAAACCCATTACTATTGTAGATTGAAAAGATCAATCTATAGTTTTAGATAGGTTATTATCCCTTTAACCCGACAATTGATGACTAGCAGCATTCTTTGTTGCCAGTCTTCGATTTTTTTTTTAAGTTTCATTCATTCCTATACGTTAAACTATTATTGAGCAAGTCCATGGGCTAGGAGGGTCCACCATGCACCCCCATCCCCCACCCCCCACTTATCAACTTCATGGTGATTTGTAGGTACCTTTATACCTCCCATTACCGAATCGATTTGTCGCCAAAGAATAGTATGGGATTCTTTTTCAGTATAAGCCTATATGTGTACCCCAATGGGTCAAAAAGCCAAGATTGTTGTGACTCAATTGGTTGAGGGTCTAAGCCTTCCTAAACTTAACATATTTAGACACTATCCAAATGTCTCACCTTTACAATGATACCAAGAAAGTTGCGGTAGCACTTAGGGTTTGGTGGTAAAATGATATAAATGTACTCCTACCCTGCCAAAAAATTGCTTAAATTTACATATTTTTCAATGTCAAAACCCCCAGAGTATTAATGCTTCTGTAAAAAAAAATGACATATTTGGTACTTTCTGTTTAGTACATCACAATTTATACTTCTATGGTTCTATTGACGATTTTTGGCTATTTTCGTAGTCAGAAAAAAGGCGAAAAATGGGAATTTCGATTTTTTGGTCAACAGTCACATAAATTCGACTCAACAAGTTATGACTCGACTATAACGTCTCAAATTTAGTATCACGCGATAGATAATTTAATTTCCTTAAGAAAGAAAGCACGAAAGACTACTTTTCAAGAGAGGATTTTCAAAAAATGTAAAAAATATTACCCTACCCCTAGAAAACTGGTCTCAGTATCAAACAAAATTTTCATTCACAGCTTACTGACATTGTAGAACATATTTTAGGCATTCGTATTTAAGATATTGAAGTTTCGAACATGTCTGCATCAATTCAGGCGCTTAGATTTTCCTTTTAGGATGACAATTACTATAAAATCGGAAAAAAGGGGATTTTTTTAAGAATTTCAGAATTTAACATATGAATATTAGAAAATTGATTTTATATGGTTTAAGTTCAAAATAATACTGTCACAATATATTCACATCATTTAAATACGGCATACATCATTAATGTGTTTGCTGTTTAATACATATATAATCAGAAAATTGTGCCCACACCCACAGAACGACCAAATATTTTCACGTATGATTAACTGTGTTATGAAGACCGTTTTCGCTGAATATAAAACTGTCATGTGCATGGTAACGCTGCCAAACCCGGAAACCATCTGATCATAGAGACATGTCAGGAATAAATTAAAGTATCAATGTAGTTTGTAACCTTGACGTTAATATTGAGACTAGCAAGAACAGTGACTCCAAAGGTTAACATAAAAATCGATATTTTGTCTGTGGTATATTTATCGTCTACTGAGTTGGGAATGTATCACTTTCTCGACCAGAGAAACGTTAAGTAATATAAGGTGACATTTTTACATTTCTCCGAAAATCCTACTTCAAAAACAAGTTTGGCGCAGTTAAATGTCTCATGTGAAAACAGTTAGATTCTAAACAATCGTATTTTTTTTTTTTTTTTTTTTTGGTCAAGAGAAATACAAAGTCATAAATGGATTCCTCGTAGCAAAATCATGCCTTGAAATAGATCATAACAACATTCATCTTTGGTTTTTATCTGAACATTGACTTAGATTTTGTAACATTTTTTTTTCAAAAGTCAGATAAATACAAATTATATACCCCATTCGACGAATGTCAATCCGTTTTCACAGGAGTGAACAGATTACCGGAAAGGTGTGGCATTACTCGTTATTGAAAAAAATATTTATAGATCAGTCGAACATTTTGTGACTGGCGAAATTGAAGTTGACTGCGGCAGAATAATAGGCATTGAAATAAGTCTCCCATGCGGAATTCTCTGTATACAAACCTCCTGCATCTTTACTGATATCTCAATTAAAAGAACATGTCAACTTTTTTCATTTGCTGAATACAATATTTATCCAAGAGGGGCAAGTCATGATATTAGGCGACCTAATTTTGAAGATACGAGACAAACGATACGACTCTCCGCATGACAACCGTACTAAGTACATTGAAACTAGTGTAAAGGACTTTAACTCTTACTCAGTAAACCGTTATCCTATTTACACAACCCCGGGATTTAAAATCCATGGACACGAGAATTGTCCGACTTCTATGATTGACCATATATTACTTTCAACGGACTCAGCAGATAGATTGGTTACTGCCAAAATCTAAGATAACTTAAATGTGTGGCATCCTGTTATTTGTTCTTTATCAAAACAACTGTTCCTACCCCCAAATATCGAACATAGACCCTGTCCCAAGAATAGCGTTGAGGAAGGCCTTATAAGTGGAACAATTACTGACTACACGTTTGCATTTTCTCAAAAATTGTGGTCAATAGTAGATGACACTCGCGATATCGAATTATACTACAAAAAATAGTCTCTACAATATATTATGCTGCCAAATATACATTGCCTTTTGTCAAAGTTTAGAACCATTTGAAGCCGTGTTGAAATACAACATTATCACGACTTCACCAAGAAATGTTAAACATTCGCAACATCTTGATTCAAGTAGATCCTCGTGACTCTCTATATGTTTTACGCCGATTACAAACAATTAACAAAATGCTCCGCAATGAATTGAGATATCCTTAAAATGTTTACATGGTGTCAGTATCAATGCAGATCGAGCAATCATTGGAAGTCGATCATTTGATTGCATGGTCCATAATTACAGAAATAAAAACAGAGAACTGCATAAATCTGAAATCAGACGATAAAATAATATATGAAGCAAGACGATGTGTGCAATAAATTTGCAAAGCATTTCGAAACTTTTTCATCGGTACCAGAAAACAAAATCGATTACCAAGATGTTATGCGGAGACTTATTTTTTTATGCGTTTGAACAACATCCACCAAGATTAAGTATATAAGCTGTCTAATATTTTATCAAGCGTACCAAACAAGAAAGCCTGTTGTGTAGATTAATGTACGAGTATATTGAAATTAGTATGAATACGCTAGTGAAGTATTTGTGTGCTCTTTTCAAAGATAACAAAAGCATACCACCTGAAGCCTGGAAAGAGAGCGTTATCGAGTCTTGGTATAAAGGTGGAAACCTTGCCATTAACTCGTACAGAGTTATTTCCTTAATCCCTTGCATATGCAAGGTGTTTGAAAAGCTGCTCGACTGTCGAACAAATGAATTACTACCCAACTTCCCGAATCAACACCAAATGGCGTACCAGAAAAAAAACCTGTGCAGTACGTTTGTTTCTTTTAATATATAAGAAACCATGAATTATCATCTTGAAAGAAATTACGGCGTTATCATGACGTGTAGTGACAGTAAACGTTTTTTCCGAAACTTTTGATCACAATAGGATAAAGGTCAATCTGTTCGATCATGGAATCTCTGGAAAATTTAATCGATTACATGTATTTAGGACTAAAATGCCGTATCAAATGAAACAATAAACTTTCGTGTTATACTTAAATATGGAGAGAGGCATTCGTCAAGGAAGTTCGTTTTCATTTAAATTGAACATTGTTCATATAAACGAACTCATCGACATCGTTTCATCCTCTGGCCATGGTGCTGTATTAGATGACCCTCAGACTGGTCGCCCACTTCAGGCTGATGATATCGCTCTAGTGTCGTGCACTGAAAGAGCAATGTTAAACATGATAAATATTTGTGTAAAATACAGTATTAAAAGGAAATATGAATTTTCGCGACCTAAAAGCCATATTGTTTTTAATTTGAAACGACGCAGGACGATTAAGGCCGTTTTAATTGAAATTAAAAAAAAAATCTTTTGATTTTTACAAATAAACAAATTTCACTTCACAACATATTTCTAGTACGATTTTCTTGGCTAATCTGGCGATTCATTTCTTTTTTCAGCAAAATTCAGGACAAGTACATTAATACAAACTATCTTGCCAAATTTTAATAAATTTGGTTGCGATTAACAGGTCGGGCAAAAACATGTTATAGTTGAGTTGAAAGATATCAGGAATTGATCACGTGATTCACAAGGGAAAGTCCCAATAAATCAAAAGTAGTACAATCGCGTATTTTAAAACCTATTGTATCAAACAAACCTCATAGAAAACGTATAATAGCAAATTTATCCAAGTTTTATTGTAGAATGCGACTTTTATTGCTATTATACGTTTTCTATGAGGTTTGAATGAAATGAGGTTTGAAAAGAAATAAATCGCCAGATTAGCCAAGCTAATTCCCTTATCCATTCTATTATTTAATTATGTAGTAAAACAGAAACAGATAGCTACATTTTTCTCCTGTGAATATCTAATTTCTTATATTACTTATTGTATACGGTACAGGTTATTTCTTACTTTGTTGTTTTATTATTATTTTTATTTTATCATTATTATTTTTTAATTTGATTTTATTTATTCATTTATTTTGTTTACCCTACTTTTGATAATTTCTGATTAACCCACAGTTGTGCTTTGTTTAATTTTTATTTACAAATACTATATTTAGATACTTCTTTAAATCAGTATAGATCAGTTGCTCTTGTTTCTTATCAGTCTTGCTAATACTCGCATAATATTCATTTATAATCTAATACACGTTACTAAGTGACATTTTTTTTATCAAACAATTACCATTGTATTACTCATTTGACTATATTCTTTATTGTACAAATGGTTGTAAATACAAATGTAATTTGTTTACTCTCCATACAAAGAATAATAAAAAAAAATATGCTGTGAGACATATATTATACACATACTGCCTGTAGTAGAGGATGTAACGCTCTAGTACCACACGAGCATATTACACAAAATGAAGGCGAGGGTGATATATTTACAGAGTGTGATACGATGCGTAACACCCTCTACTATAGGCAGTATGTGTTATATTTTACTGAATACGAGTGTGGGATATATCATGACGTCGAGGGTTATATATCGTGACATCGAGGGTGATATATCCTAGAGGAGGGGGATAGTTGTGTAATATATCGTTGCCGTCGAGGTCCACTTATCATTGTTCTGTTGGGACGAGGCAAGTAAGGATGTGCAGGGAATAGACTAAAATAACTCTTCACCAATTACTTAATCAGAATTCAATATTTTTGTATGAAGAATAATATAGATCTCCAAATTCAGGATTAAAACTTTACTGCATTTTTTATTATAAAACCATTAATTTTCAGTTGTATTAATTGGACAATAAGAGTCCTTAATGCCTATTCTATTTTCTTATATATTTGACAATAGCAATAGTTCATATAATATAAATTCATATAATAACAAGAATCACATTTGGTTTGTGTAAATAACAGAAACGCAACACGGACTAAAAACTTGGAGCATAGACCAAGGACACCGGTAGGGTAAGCGTCCTTTGCTTTCCTAGAAACACCCACCGAGTATTGCTCATAAAAAGTCAAGGCCGGGGTAGAAGTAAGAGGAAGGGAAAACTATGACACGTTGAACAAATCAGTTTTCATGGTGCATATGGACACACCGTAACGATCCACGAGTTCATGATGACGACCATGAAATTTCTGTAGTGATGATTTCAATCTTGTAGCAACATAGCCCTGTTCCAGAAGCCTAATTGTAAGAAGTCTAGCGCGATACAGAAAGTCTGCGTAGTTACCCCAAGCTCTGGCATAATGTATCAGTTATGATATGAAAACTCCATAGGCAGATGCTGAAGGGATGTTGTCATAGATGAAAGGAAAGTTGACAATACTGAGTGAAAAGTCATCACGTTTGTCGTTTAGTTTGGTCAATAGTTTTACTTTACCATCGATCTCTAAGTGTAGATCAAGATATGAGGCTGACTTCACAGTGTCTGTAGTATCCTTTATTGCAAGTTCTTTGGGGTAGATGGGATGTATCAAATCCACTTAACTTGGATTGTTTAACAATAACTCGTCATCTATATAGTGGTAATTAAGATTATAAGATCTCGCTAAGCGATGATTAATTGACCATATATTACCAAATCCTTAATATATACGGGTGTAATGTATTGTCCCAATAAGCTGACCCTAACACTACGGAAACTGGTCTTTTCGTTTAGTTTCTGAGTCGTGTCGCTTTATTGTTTTACTTGAATTCTATCCTTTTTGGTTTATTATTGTTTGCGTTTTTGAGTTTTTTGTGTGTGGATGTGTGGGTTAAAGAATATTCACCAGCCGTAGTGAGCATTATTCAAACAAATTTCGTGTAATGTAAAAATGTCAATTAACTTGCATTCACTAGTATTACTTAATTCTTATCTAATATTTGCAAAGAAACAACAAAAAATGCTTTTTTAAATTATTAAATACTACAACTTGGATTACAAAATTAACATGAATTTCTATTAAGACCAAACTATTTGCATAATTAAATTTCAACAGTTAAAGGAATAACACTAAACATTAAATGAAAATAAATATATGCATATCAATATTTAAAAAAAAATATATGTTTTGTCATTTTTCATTTCCGATGAAGCCAGTAAGTCTCAGGAGAACAAATACCACTGTAATCAAAAGTCCACTGCTAGACGGAGTAACTGAAGAAGAAAAAAAACACATGCAACGTTTATCAGGGTATCATAATGCATAACAATTATATGTATAAAGTGCATGTATCAAATACCTTTGTAAAACGATCTTTACACTTTTCAAGAATATTCATTCGGTTTTAGATTGTTCTACACAACTGCTAATTTGTCCTGCTCTTTTGTGTAAATATCTTATCATGTCACACGCCAAGTGAGTTTTGAATCAAATCACACTTGAAACATTCAGACTTTTTGTACCTGTATAGGTATATAGAAATATGAGTTGATATCGTGTCCACTTGGTTTTAATAGCGAAATTTTAAACGCCTTTTTAGGGGCAATTAAAATAAATTCAAATTATATTTGATGTTCAAATACATAATCATGAGCGTTCAGTATTTTTAACAAATGCAGAGAAGTAAACGAAAAAGATTGACGCATTCTTGAAGACATCTACACTTAGTTGAATAAACTGGACTCGGTCAGGTATTTTTTAATTCATTAATATGTTGAAAAAATTGCCATACTCTTCCTATCCGGCAATCTAAATTCGTTGATGCTATTATTCTTGTGTCCCATCCCATTTTTCATTTCATTACACGTTCATTTTATCATCCATTTCATGTTAATCGCCAGGATAAAGCTGAAATACTGTTGGTTGGGTGTTGTGCACCAACAATCAATAAATCAAACAATTAATGTCATATATTTTACTTTCGTCCCAAACTCAGTTCCAAGGACAAACGATAAAGAATGCCAGTTTGTAAGATAAAGGATCAGTATGCATTTTAGGTCATTTTTAAAAATTATTTATTTATTTAAATGATAGATTTTCTTATAATTATATTTTTATATATGACCTTAGCTAAATTCTGTAATCTTTTTTCAAGGAAAAATCATTGAATAACGTTTGATGTCTCTTGCTAAAAAAATTCCAAGGTATTCATTTAATTAAGCGTTTAGAAAATATATGTTTCGATGTATAAAGATAGGTTTGAATCTCTAAATATTATTTGCAAATACTAAGACAGCACTAACACATATGGTGTATGTTTATTACATGATTAAATCAAAAGGAAGTGCTTAATGTTAAAACAATCAATGGGTAACGTTTTTATATTACATTGTTCAGTTTTGTTTCAATGTTAGCATACCTACATGAATACTTATTAATTTACAGACATAAATTAGCTGTAATGGCCCGAAATCATGATAAAATATATGACCATAAATTGAATTTATTCTCAATTAATATAAACACCGCACCTTACCTGATGCATTTTCAAAAGGCCTGTTTAACACGCGAATTTTCTTTGTTACTTTGAACTGCTTTTTAAAATTTCTGTTTTCACTCCTTCTCCTCCTTGACGACCACGATGTCGAACATGTCTGTATAGATAAAAAAAAGAAAAGTGGCGTAAATACTGTAGTATAATTTTCGAAAAAGAGTGTATATCTTCCCAAATGCAAAATGCTCATTTCCGGATTCATACTATTTCAGTTTTGATTGATTGCTTCAGTTTGTTCGTCTATCAAAATTTGTACATGCTTAGATTTAGTTAAAGAATAAATACATTCAGGAAGAAAATGTCAAATACATTTACGTCTGTTTCAATTTGTATATAGATATTTATATTAGTTAGAGATACAAAACAGTCAGTTCATTACAAGAATGATCACAACCTACCAAATCATATCCCTTGTTGGTCACACCAAAGCGGAAATTCGACTTTGAAACAATTTCGTACCAATCATTTTATAAATATTATCTTTTTAATTTACAGATAACGTTGTCCAAGTTAAATGCACAAACGTGTACTTGTTTTGTTTTGTTTTGTTTAGGTTTTTTTATCGTGCCCATGTGATGGATTTCTTGTGGCACATTTTACATATAATATTCATGTTGTAGAAAATGTTCGTTACCCCGTTACCACAAGCTACACATGTGTGCATTAAAGCTGTCAATTCATTAAATTTATGCGAAAACCGGTCATTCATGAAAAAAGTCGGGGAGTCGTCCCACAACTTTAAGAGTCATTTTTTTTATCTATCACTAGCCGAATATTGCCGTTTTCGCTTTTCGCGGCCAGTAACTCTAACAAGGAGTCATCGGACAACTTCTATCAAAAGAATTTTGTATGCCTTATCATAAAGATCACTCCACCAATTGAAAGTTTGTTTTATTATTTATTCATTATATTAACAGAAAACCGCAAACAAAAGCGTAATATTTTGCCTTTGAAGGACAATACATGTAACAAGGTGTCATCAGACAATTTTCACGATGGAGAATTTTGTAGACCTTACCACAGAAACGTAATATTTGGCCATTCAATGACAATAATTGTAACAAGTAGCCTCCATCATCAAAATTGTCTGAAAATCTTTGAACAAGTAGGCATTATTATAAAGATCATTTCATTAACTCAATATTTCTATATATTACAGTTTTTCAAGATATTGGTTGAAAACTGCAAATACCGTCATATTTCACATTTCAAGGGAAATGATCCTAACAAAGATTCGTCCCAACGAAAACATTTGTAGACCTTATCACAACGATCATTTCATCAATGGAAAGTTTTTTCCTCTTATATAGTCTTCAAGATATTGACTTAAAACGGCAAAAACCGTCATTTTTCACTTTTATTATTGTAAAGCTTCTTAATTTGAAGAGGGAGAGTTAGTTTTTTTGTCCTGTTATAACTCGGCGATAGTTTTATTTATCTTAAATATTCCATAACATTTCTGGCAACCTGAAATGTCATGATTCAATGTCGTACTTAAACCATACCGACTAGTGATATTTTATTTTTGTGCGAGTTTAAATGTAAAGTTACTTGCAGATTTGGCAAGATTGCCCATTCTTACTAATTTGTACCCATTTGAAAAACAACGTCCGGGGAACAACCCAACTTCTAAAAGAAAAGAAAATAGACTCGCTTTGGTCGACGAAACCTTGTTTCACTTGATAATGATTTTAAGCTACGCCCATGTATTCAAATTGAAAAATTAAATATTCTGTGCCATGAGACAGTACGGTGTAACAATAACCTTGCCAGTTTGAGGACTCTTTGACCCTTTGGAGTTCAGAAAAAAGATACTTTTTTATACTTTCTTCTTTCATAGAATTGTGCTCAGCACATGACTCTATCTAGCATATTACTGTGTCCATCGTATAACTTTGTCTGTTCACACACAAAATAAATATGTGTGGCCATTATTTTAAATCATTAGTTGCACGATCCTGTGCTTGACAATGCTCTTTATTCTAGATAAGTGACCATGACTTTACAATGGGTTAAAACAACATTACACTCAGGTAGAGCAAAATGCTTGCCCCATATAGTCAGCAGCATTAAAATTAACTGAAAACAAAACAACACATATGAAGGGGAGAAATTTTTGACTTGGGACAGGCACACAAAATGCGACGGGGTTTAAAAACTTTGGCGTGATCACAACCTTCCTTCGTATAAATCTGGCCACTGTGGAAAACCATATTACAAAATAAACCACAACTAAAACAGTTCAAAAAGGTCAAAGTCCCTTGGTACAACACGTATAAGGAAACTGATTGTACGTTATACAAATGCACAAACAAAGGAATACTAGCAGTTAACTGACATACATATATCAGCTCCAGACAGTTAAATCCTACACAAAGTTATGCCCTCGCCGTATGTAATATATGCTAAATATTTCCATGAGGGGTTGCAAACCAAGGTACATCATAAGTCATACAATAAGGACACAGCCTGCACCGAAAGTATTGTTCAAACTTTGACTTATAAAAAAAATTTCCAATGCCTATCTCAAGATTATTTAATCATTGGAAAAAAACTACCCAGGGAACTTTGTTTATAGTTTTGTATATGAACCGTCCATATAATGTCATTTTTGTATGAAAATGTAATAAAAAAAGAATTTGTTATGTAGTTAAACAGCCGCAAATTGCTCTCTTTTGGTTGTTTTGTGAAATAAAATCCCAGTTACTCTTCTGCAACATGAATAGAAACTTCATGTTAAAACTAATATATCAATACGTTACATTCAGTTAATTGATTATTCAAATATTTTGTAAAATAAATGAACTTTTAATACCAGATGTGCAATACAAGGAATGAAGCCTCAGCGTCTACGTATTTTAAAATTTATGTACATTTTGCGACGTTAAAAATCAGTTGTCTTCTCGTGTTTTTAATTCTTTTTACGCGCAGTTCATTCTTAAAGTGTTTACTTCGAGAAAGCTTTCATTAGTACGTTTCGTGTTTTGTTAAAATACAATAAATCCGATGCCAAACAAATGGATAGAGGAATATGTTCTTCAAGTCTAATGCAACCTTATGATATTGAACATCGTACCATTTTCATATTTCAGAATTGCACCATGTCAACTTACCGCTGGAAGTGTACAATTACTACAAATATTAACTTCACACACGAAGGTGACGTCCCCTTTTCCATTAAATTGAAAACCAAACATTTCCGCTCGAAAAGCTTTAGTACCGACTTCCTCAAACTTATGCATTATCCTATAGGCTTTTGCGCTTGTAGTGAGACAACTAGAAACATAGCAAATGGAAACTTTATTTCGCTAATGAATGATAGATAAATATGAACAATTAGTAGACTAACAAACTAAATTATATCTTAGACAAAAGATACATGTGAAATTATTATTTGCGGAACCATGTTCAAATAAATTTTAAAATGTAAATGCATATTTTTACAACAATATAGTGTGGCCACACCATAGCTATCATGCAATGATTTCGTTATGTTCATCGTAAACATTTTGAAATGATGATTTAGTTGTGGCAATAAACTGTCGCAAGAAATTAGCCAATGTTCTAAAAATCTGTGCGGTGTAACAACATAGGTCTGAAGTAATATGTCAAAGAAAAATTTTAAGTTGATAGTCTGAAGTTATTGCGTTTATTGTATCTGCAAAATAATATTTTAAAAATAAAGGCAGACACATCATCGTCTATATTGCCTCTTGTCTCATATTCTTTACAAATAACAAAATCACTCCCTATTGCATTATTCATTGACAAAAAAAAGTAAAACGCGTGAGTGAAGCGGACACTGAGCTTAAAGGACATGACAAATTATCAGTTGTTTTTTTAGGGCCAGATTTGCTTTGAAATCTACAACATGAGACCGAAGAACGAAATTGTCAAGCAGAAAGGCGCAATATGTTCCCATTGATATACGAACTGTAAAAAATCCACTTTTCAAAATGCATTTCAAAAGGTCTTGTGTGGATATATTTCAATTTTTCGTTTGACAATGTTATAAAAAGGGTAATTCAAGGAATGCGTTATACTTGATAAAGTTGTATTTTGTACGGTGGGTTTGAAAGTTTTCTTTGAATGTATGTTTTATTGTTAAACTACATGTACTTAATACGAATTTCAATTGGCTGCTTTGAGAATGTACACTATTTGTTACAAACCCTGTGTTTGTCCAAAGATCCACATGATTTACGGTAGATGAAGGTTCAGACGCCGAAGAATCTTCAAACGCTGAACAATGTGTCGGAATGGCAGAGTAATCTAAAATATGTTAAAAAAAGATTGAACGCGTCTTTGTGCTGCATACATACAAACATGGACAATTCTAATTTATTCATTTTTAAAAATGTGAAGGTAGTTTAATCTATTTAGCTGAAATGGTAAATGTTACTTTACTAAACATGAAATTATAAACATAATTTGTCTTATTAGAACCGTAAAATGTGTTTAAAAAAGAAGTGACCAAAACCGCATGTAAGAAAGATATAATCATCTCTAATACACTGATATATCTTACATCACTCGAATCCAGAAAACACGTTTACTGGTCGTTAAATTGACAAATGTACAGTTTTGTAATAAATTGAAAATGCATGTTTTAATATCTATATAATGTTGTTAAGAAAAAGTTTATTTCTTTAAAAGTACACGCCTGATATCAGTAAAAACTTATTTTGATCTGTGTGTAAGGTAATTATGTGCACACTTTTTCGTGTAAATGCTCTCCGGTCACAGCACATACCAAATATTTAATTAATTTATTTGGTTTTTGTGGATTAAAAACAAAAACAAACAAAATAATTACGAAGAAGAATCGTTCAGATTTGTCTTTTTAAAATGTACCTATTCCTCATTCACATAATTTATTTAGCGTTAAGCGCAAAAACAGTAATTCTGAAGGAATCAAATGGGGTTCAAACAATTATTCACATTCTTTTATCTACAAAAAGCATAGCATACCATAAGGAATATGATTATTTTGTTATGTACGATGAATTGAAGTAACAATGTTCAAATCAATTCGAAAGTAACAGATATATTCAGCAACTATTTATCCTGTTATAATTCAAAACAAATATAATGTGATAATTCAAACCAAATATAACTTGAAACTGCACGAATGCAGAATTGATTCAGATTTATTAATAAACGATACGTCTGAGCATCTGCTCAATGTGCATGCATATTAGTCGATACGAGACTGCTTTTTGCGTTTAACATGATCAGACAGGGCTTGAACTTATCAAGTAAAAACAAATTGAACAACATCGGCCTTCTTAACTCTACCAAATACATATAGCTTTCATTTCCAGTTTATTAACGTCGGAAACATTATACAGATACGTTCTAGATCATGTGGGTATTTTGACTCTTACCGTAGAATACGCATCACACAATACCAGTTGTATTTGACCGTTTGCGTATGAACTGTGAGAAGTGAAAACAATATCAAATCATTTTAATGCTCAATAGTATAACACAACCCGTAATTATACCCCACGCAATGACATTGCGGAGGATAAAATGTTTTTGACTGGTCACTCAACACTACTGATCAACTGTCTGTGCAACTCCTCTAAAACCCTTGGACATCGTTCAATATCCGGTAGGATGTATTGTTACAAGTTGAAAATGTGCATACAATACCCTGTTAAGATTCGACTTATTTTGTAGGAGTAAAAACTTAAAGTAATTTCAACAGCTCATAATGAGAAAAGACCTTATAAGCGCAACTCTTCGAAACAACTTGTTTGATCCCTTCCCATTTTAGTGGAGTCCGAGTTACTCATCTACTTTTGTTACTTTGTACGTATAATATAAGTGATTTTACGTTTTTTTTTTTTGTGTGTGTCTGTTTCCTATGTCTTGTCTTTGTCCCAGGATTACTTTTTTTTATTTCCGCTGGAATCTTGGTTCCCTTGATTACTCTTCCATATAAAGTAAGATAATTTGTCATAAGATACGATACCGTCATTTAGGTTCGACTTTATAGCACTATGGTTATTTTCATAATTTTATAATGGAAAAAGACCTTGTCAGCGCAACTAGTCTCAAACAGATTTATCCATGCATATTTGCCACTTTGCGTGCGGGTAACAATTTTCCAAAAAACAAAACACACAACAAAAACACAAATAGACTCGGGGGAAGTGTTATTAAATAAGGAGTTAAAATAAATAGACTACAAGTATCTAAACATATTTTAGATACTTTCTCACGGGCAACAAGTTTGCGTAAAGTATACAGATTTTGCAATCTAGGGTACCATATAAATATAAATGATATTTGGTTTTTTTTCTACAGTTTGATAATATGTAGTCATTTCAATAAAAGGCAATCTACTCTTAAACTATTGTTTGTTATAAGACAGAACTTTAATACCCACTATCTAAGCTACTAAAGAAAAATAGTTTTATAAGTGAAACAGATAATTACTGTTTTAATAACAGTACCTTTAGATATTTAACCAAAATGTAGGACCAGAACAAATAAAGTGAAGGACGAGAATCACTACACCGAAATACCTGATATATGCTCCAACTTTGTATTACACCAGCAAAATAACATTGTGCACGTAATGAAACTGTATGTAGTCGAGTTTCATAAAGACATTCCATCCACAAGCATTGCATATGCTAGTACCTTTTGTAAGTTAGTAAAAAAGAGTCAATGCTAATTATAGTTCATATCTACGAATGTGCCGTATTTCTAACCTTTCAATACTTTTATGTTCTTTATATGTAGGTTGGGGCATCATAATCACAATTTGCTATGATTCATTTAGTACTACTTCTATCAAGGAAAACCTCTTTTGTCAATGTATAAGTAACTCACTTTGTGTTCCTAAGTAAACTAGGTATAGGTAGAATTTGTCGCCAATGTACACTGAAGATATGTCTGGCAAACTCGTAATGTCATTTCTGGCGTCGAAACGATCCGCTTTTAGGTACATTGCAACATCGTTTACGGCATCAGGTCGACTAACTGTTGCTGTTTCTCTACAATTTGAAACTTTATACAGTTATGATCCCGACGTCTCTGAATTTACTAAATCATATTATTCATGTTTACATTTGTATGTATTTTTAAGTGATGAGTATTTTCGCAAAGCCTTGGTTTACTTTAGAAATATTTCATTGAATATTTGCTCTTTTGCTTAACACACAGCGGTGTCAAGTTGTTGATATAAAGGGCATTATAAAGTTTATAACAAGAGTTCCCTATACATTAAAAAAAGCATTTAAAATAGAAATTACATCATAAGGTAATGTATTTATTTATCGACAACTTTTTAAAATACTCCCCAACGCCGGTTGCGACATGGACCAGTAAACTGACATTGCGCTCCGCCTACGGATTGGGTAATATCAGTCTTCTTGGTCCATATCACTACCCTTGGGCAGTCCGCATTTTTCGATGTTGCCCATACAATCATATACTTTTCTGTAGTTTTTTAGTTTTTATGTACCATTCCTCCTATTAATGGAATTTTGTCTCGATACCCAAGACTTGCCTTTTTAGGTTAAAAAACATGCAATAGGTATATATATTAAAATTATGGCAATATGATAATTTTGGTAGTTTCAACAGCTACAATTCATGCATGGCTAGATATTTACCTTGCCATCAAATGTGACAGTTGTTCATCTTATAAACTTCAATTTACCGACAATTTAAGTTTGAATAATTCCAATGTGTCAATTTTGGGCCTGACATCAAGTTTTTTATCGTGCAAAATAAAACCTTTTTTTATATATATGTAGATGGTTCGTTTTATTACTTGTATAGATATAATATGCTTCATTTCAATTGGTATTGCAATTGTTTTTAGAGATCTTTTTTTAATGAATAGGCTTGAATATAATTAAAAATTTAATTAGGCTTCACAACTGCATATTCTTATTAAATTTCTCCAGAATAAGGGGTATCATTGTGTTTCGTGGCATGTATGTTTACAATAATATCCTCTGTTAACGGTTAACTAATCACCAATTTACACTGCACATGTTTTGGAGCAACTTTTTTTTCTGAATTTTGAATTGGAAGTCAGTTTTCAGCACACTCTTGAAAAGGAAAGATTATTCCATGATATAAAAAAATCAAATATTCTTTAAGACAAGTATTATCCTATGTCAATTAAAGCTTTTCTGTAGTATACGTATCTAAGGTTTTAAAAATAAATGGTCTTTAAGATGTTCAAGATCTTTCAAATAAACAATAACTCACACTTTGATGCCGTGGACGACTTGAACTTTCATACCCTTCGTTGGTAGGGGTGTACACTTAACTGTTATGATGTGATGATATTGTCCTCCTGTAAGGTTTTTCACGTTTGGAGTTGGTGAAGGCCTCATAGTGCCATCAAATTTGGGATCATAAATCTCAACCGTGACGGTTCTTTCACCCTTGATTGAATAGATGCAAATCATAATTTTTACAAGTAGCCAAATATACACTGTAGTATATTATTTCATGGCAGAGCAAGTTTTGATTTATCAATTCATACCAAGCATTACCTACCATGCATATAAAACTTTACAGATAAAAGTAGTATTACTTTATTGGCCACAATTTTGTCTTTAGTACTGTGCTTGAGAGTACTGAATATTCAAAACAGGTTGTTTGTTTTATGGTGCTACTCTTTCCGCACACTTTAAGAAAAAATGGAATAAAATGGCTCTCATACATTCTATTTTGTTATGATGACTGCAAATGTTTGGATTTATTACTTACGAATTTCTACTTCAATACAAAAATATTATGTATGTTTGTACAACCGCCAATATGACGTACACATGTAATACATCTTCTAAATGTTAACAAACATTAATAATTTTTGAAAAAAAAAAACCACAGGTTTCAGGGATTTTACACAGTCAAGTAAAATATGGATGAATCGCTTCTCCGTTAAAAGGATAAGGGTTTTATTTATTATCAAAACATTAATGAATTTAATTAAATAGGGATTCTAATACAATGGCAGTGTTTTGAATTGCTGAATGTACATACACGTTATGTTGGTTCTGAAACCAAATGATTACTGGCAGTGCATCAGGATATATTTTATACAGCTGCAAACAAGTACTGTAGTATACAGTTTTTGTCCAAGGAAACATTTTTCAAGCTACAAATGTATATACTATTTAGAAGTTGATTAAAATTGTTTGATACAAGATATAGTTGAAATATTGAAGTGTGAGCCAGTATCGATGAATATAGCCTTATATATATATATATACCGGTATCGTAAATTTGTTTCATAAGAATTTCAAATGTGTTCTGTTGAGTACACGACTGTAAGTGGGAAATTTGTCCATTATGCAGCTTATTCTCTTTTGCTTGATTGTAACTATTTAATTAGGACCAATGTAAAAACAAGATCTTATAGATGTTAATTCTCGGCGAATCACCCACTACTAATTTGGTCCTAAGGAAGAGTAATTGACAGGGAGTGGAGAGATCCGTTCATACATGCATGAACGACCGAAAATAGCTGTTCAATCCTTATAATTCCACCCGACAGTCAAAGTTACCTTTTGAGAGCCTCAGTCGGTTATATTGATACACTGTGTTTATGTTTACGCTTTAATACACACGCATTCTTTTGCACAGAATATTTACACATAATCGTCTGCACAACGACAGTGAAGGCGGCATAGACGAAGTGATAGTTAGCATTGAAAAATACGAGGTGTAAACAATTCAACAGGAATATAATTATTAAGGAAACACAACAAGGTTTTTTCAAGGGTTCAGTCAGACCCAGTTATATGTTTCTTTTCCCGAGCTGAAAATTACTCTCCGTAAACAAACTTGACCGGTACAATCATTGTGCATGTAATTAACAATTCTTACGGTTATATTATGCCACCCTCTTTCGAACTACACGGCCGCCATATTGGTTTCAAGTTGACTGGCTTTCATGCATGTATGAGCGATCTGGCGAAGTTCATGCATGTATGAACTTTCTGGCAACGACGTTCTCAACCAATCAAAAATTGCTATAAGCATGAAGAATCTCATGATTAGAATTATTGTAATATGTACATGTTTATGACTTGTCGTATGGTTATGGGAAGCCATTCTGGAATTTGTTCCTCATTTTGATGTTTAGTAATACATATTAATGGATATTTATCAACATGTGCATACATGTAATTCATTTATTGATATCAATAAATGGAAAAGTTTTCTTGATAATGCAAACACGTTCAAGACAACGTGTGTATGTTCAAATTTTTTCTCCGTGCAATACCAGTCTGCGTCCATACATGGCCCTCGTTTTAAAATTAAATAATTTTATTTAATTGATATCAAAGTTCTAAGACAGAATGTAATCGAGTGATTGTGGGATGATGATCACGAGGAGCTCTCTATATACAACTGAAAATTCAATGTTAATTTTTAAATCAAGATTTGTTTTCCTAATTTACATTAGTCACACAATTTCATTTATTAATTTTTCTAAATCACGTCACACAGAATAGAAAGATTTAGCTTCAGGAACTGTCCAGGGGTGTGACAGTATAGAACAGCTTTTCGTATTTTCTTCGTCATGACCCAGGACAGTGTCAGTCAGAATCTGTCAGGGAATACGGCAAAATGTGTCCTGACCCAGGACATCCTCTATCAGACCCTGTCAGGTTCTGTCAGGATTTCTGTCCTATCTGCTGTCGTAGAACAGTTTTCCTGACAGATTCTAACAGAATTTAAGAGTGGTTAGAAGTGATCGCAACTGTATTAATTATAATGAAGGACAACCCATAATATCGTATAATACTCCACAAAGCTATACTATAAACTGCAAGGTTCATTTGGCCAACACAAGAAATTCGAGGTTTAGTACGGAAATGAACTATAGATAAATTAACTATCCTCGTCTTAGGCACCAGGAATACTACGCTAGATCGAGGTTTAAAAACACAACTATGGTATTTTTTATTTTGCCCTGGACATTCTTAAATAAAAATACATATGCTTAATGAAATGCTAACAGATTAACCAAAAAGGGATACGACTCCTTTATTATATAATGGTTTTACGGTTAGAGTATGTGGCGACTAGATATCGTATAATGGTAAAAATATGTCTTCCGCTTATCAATTCTGTTCAGAAACCCAAGAAAAATTGAATGCTTAGGTAGAATTAGGTAGAATCTAAGGTCCCTTTTCAGATATTCCAATTTCAAATTTACAAGTGTTTTCAACTGGCTAATTGTCAAAGTCTGATGTTTGTCGGGGTCTGAATACGCATCTCTCTTATCCAGTGGGTAACACTGTTAACACTATTATTGACCCCGAACTTGCAAGTGTTTCATACTCATGGTTCGATAATATTCTTGGAAAAATCTATCGGTTGGGTAATATTGTACTGTAGCATTTTCTGGTCATTTTCAAATTTTATTGAACTGAATGTGTAGCAAAAACACGCTCGCTCTTGAAAAGGGGATCTCTACGCCGGTAATTTCTTTTATAGATAGTTTGAGCAAATTCTTTTGATATCTATTTGCTGATAATGCTTGGACCGGCAAACTGACTTGCTGCAAGACATTAGGCCAGTTTGCAATAAGCATGCGCTAATTAGCCGCTTAGATATCCCCTTTTTGGGAGGTCAATGAAATTACGTTTCACAACGACATAGTATGTTCAGAAATATCATAATCAGCCAAAAAACTCAAGTGTTTCAAATAAAATTTAAAACTTAAAATTGCTTAATTCACTTGTTGAATATGTGCCTTCATTCAAACCAAAGTTTCACTGCTGTTAATGCATGTGTTGCAGTAAAATTGTAGATGAAAAGAAAGGAAAATTAGAACATTTAGTCAAATTGTGTTAATATAGCTTATTTCAGGAGACATTTTTATGCAGAGAATATAGAGCGCATTTGTCGGACTCAAATATTTTTATGAAAATAGCCTTTTGCACCATCACAACTCCTGACAAAAGAATTTGTTGTTCATAGCTTGCACTCTATTTTTTGCATTAAAAAACTACACCTTATCATGTCATTTTTGTGAATTTTTTTTAGAAACTGTGTCGAGTTTTGTGTCCTTTTTATGGCTAAAGCAGGTATTGTTGTCTCTATATTAGTATTTAGAAAGTATTTTCGCTTTAAAATAAGCAAATAGAAAATTTCAAACAGCAAGTTAAAACTTCAGCAAAAAAAGTAGGCCTGAAACTAGTGTTAGTGAATTAACCCCTTCGACTTGCAACCGTTACTGTGAACAATATTATGTTAACAAATATACGGTACATGTACAACAATATCACAAATATCTTAACGTTTATACTGTAATGGTATAATAAATAAATACGGTATGCTTTTCTGATTTTCTGCATTCTTAAATATACATATTTAAATCGTCTGCTCTCGCGTTGAAGATTTATAATGTACGCAGCTGATGTTAATCCTGTTTGGTAAACTAGTTACTATACATTGCTATTTTAAAATAAACATAGCACATGGATGGTATCAAGTTAGGATAACTGATAATGTTTATCTTCCTTTGGACTTCGAACAGTCCTGACTACACAGGAGTGACTTTATTTTCTAGAGAACTTGCAAAATTGTAACTCATCATTGTAGAAATTATAAAATCCTTAAAATTATCCTTCATCACTTCATCACGGTTAATATCTAGGCTCTACCTAGCAGGTTCACCTCATATAAACCGCGTTGAAGTCACTGTCAAGAACAAAAAGCGTTTATTCCTATAGTATCAAGTCAGTTTGCCGATCCAATCATAATCAGCAAGTACACATCAAAGAAATTTTGCTGAAAAAACAGATAATGTCTTTCATAATCATTTTCTAGATGATTTTATTAATATGGGTGCTGAGAAGTCATATGAATGTTTAAATTGAATGGAAAAAAATTCGTAAGTATGTTAAAAAATTGAAGTTTCTATGGCTGATCAAGAATATAACACTTGTCCCAACAACGTTTTAGCCCTTTTTAGGCTTTTTTCATTAACACTAAATTGATTATGATACCTCCACACAAAAAAACTGAAAAGTTGAATTTGAATTTATATCTATTACTGACGAAACAAAAATCAGCTCTTATTGATAAGGTATTGCAATCTGTAAGTAGTTTTATGGTTTCAGAGGCATTTTCGTCAGCACGAGCATTTATTCGTCCCATCTTTGATTCATTTTCCCCGCTGTCAAAGCTTTGGCAAAAACAAGACTTACTTAAGAGGCTAATGCCGGCATGAGACTGTGTTTAGAAATTTTAGACAAGCTAAATGGTCACTTTTTCTTCTAAAAAATGATAGGATTTCAAATGAAACTTTAAAGTTGCTTACAGATAGAAGTGGAAATCCTTAATAAGATTATGGAGCTCATATGAATGGTTCATGGGCACAATTTAAATGGCCAAACTCTTGGAGGATATTGCACTTGATGAGATACAAGTCATTTCTAGACATGGTTCCAGTACTTCTGTATGTTTTTATGGGCTCCCCATCTTCAGAATGAAAAGATATTATTTATCATCGATAACATTGCTTTGGTGGCTATAGTCAAAAGAAATTTGGATACTGAAATTAATTCGCCCATCCGTTTTAATGTCAATGAAGCATGATATTCAGTTCAAAGCTATTCGCATAGAAAGTTCAAGTAAAGGAGTTGCATTGTGTAGTATCACGCTTTCAGGTGGACAGACCCAGAGCTTTCGGTCTTCAGCTAACAGAATTCCAGAAGAGATCATCACAATGTTTTTTTTATATAAAATAAACTATTTTTATGAATTTTGTAAGCATAACCCCGTTTTTGTGAATACATGTATAGGGGACTTCGCGTTCTTCTTAGAGCTCACTGATTTCCCTGCTGTTGTGTTGCAAAGTGGTAAACTTTCTATAATATTTTCAGACCCATTAGTGTAAGCATGCTGCAGGTCTTCTTCAAATATTAAAGGTAGAAGCTCCATCACATATTTTACCAAGTGAAATTAGCATAATGGCCTACCGAAAGTGACATTAGTTGTCTTTTAGCAAACATACATACCTACATTTGCAAGCACAATTATATCAAGATGAAACAAATTTAAACAAATGCATATGTCCAATTTTGTGACATTAACATTATTATACATTATTCATTTCCTTGTTTCCTTGTTTGTCTACTCTGTGATTTGTATTGTGGCATTATTAATAAGGATTTTTTTATAAATTCATAGTTATGAGAATTCAGATCAACAAAGTAACCACAAACAACCCTTTATATAGACAAATATAATGAACCTGTCCATATGCATGTCAATATAAAACCCAGTCTTCCAAACGTTTTTTTTTTCCTGAATAGTAAATAATATGAATTTGTTATTTTTCCACCCTGCCAAAACAACCATTTTCTTTACATTACTAATTTTTTACAGTTCATTTTAACTGGTGAAAGCAATGTTCAATTATTGCGTTACTCCAACCCCCTTTTTTGTTGTGCACTCATTTCCGTAACTCAAAAAAAATATGTTAAAAAATTATCAAGAGAAATTTCCACATTGGGTGTAAACACTTTCAATAAGTTTCATTGTAATTGGTGAAAACAATTTCGAGTTATTATGCGAAAACTGGAGAGAACCGCGCTTATCTTTGAATAAGCTTAAATAACTCAAAAACGAAAATAAAATGAATTTCTTTAAAAATTAGTGGGAGTTTCCTACTAAAGATATATACATGTTCAATGTTTTTTGTTGAAACGTCTTTCAGTAATCGTACAGGACGAATTGCTTTTTATTTTGCAGGGCATAAAAATGCCATAATTTTCTTTCCGTTAACTAAATTATCAAGACAAAACTGGACGATACAAGAAGAAAAATGCAGTAGCTGAGGTATTTTCCTGACTGGCAAAACACATCTGTAAATGATACAATACTATATTTGCAATTTGCGATTGGACTATGCATTTCATTCAACAAGAGTTTATTATTTGATATGTTTTGTGCAATTATCTAAACTTTAAGATACTCAAAATAAGTTGCCAAACTGGAGGGCTTAACCTACAAATGCTGAAATATACACTTATAAAACACATTTTATTTCATTGGCTACATGTTGCAAAACGTAAATGATGATATCTAAGCTGAAACATATGAACATGTCCCATGTCTACCCTTATCACAAACAAATCTTACTCGGCATTTCGTAGGTTGTTGTCGCCAGACCTGCGCCTCGTGTCTTTGGGTTTTTGCAAAACGTTGTGCTTATTTTATATAGAAGTGAGTCTATAAACATTCAATCCAACTACTTTTTGCAATGCACTTATGTAGCAATACTTATACAAAAAAAGACGTAATTTGTCGCTTAGTCAAACACTTACATTTACATTGTTTGGTGACGTACAATTACTGAATATTCTATAAGTTGGCTCTGTTGCCTGTACACAACCAGTTTTCTTTTGTACAACTAGACTTGAATTTGCTGCTAAACCTTTCACTTCAACATCTCCATTCTCTAAGCAATCTGCAAATCATTATCAATTTAAATTGTTTTGATTGATGAAACACAAGAACCCATATTAGGAGAATTATAAATTGAGTAAAAGGTATACACACAGAAACTTAACAACGAAATTAATGAGAAACCCCGATTAAGCTAAATCCCTAAACCCCTTACGTGGTGGTTGGACCTCTTGTATTGGTAGGGTAAACGCCACTACTGGACAAAGCAATGACTGATATATGACCACCATCAACCGTTTTATTCATGACCAATACAGTAACAAAATGCTTCAGCAGCTTGATCTGCCTATTTGAAATACATTTAATTTACCAAAACCGTTAAAAGTGTTGCATCAGTCATTTGTTGTTTTTTTTTTTAAATAAAATAAAAATGTTAGGTTTGCCTCAAAGGTTTGTTATTTAAAAAGATCAGCAGGTAAAGGCGCACAAATGGTGAATATCGGGATGTTTTCTGTCTAATAGAGATTTCCACTAAATTGACGAACGAACGGACGCACCGATAGTGATCGTCTGTTTTCTGTGGGATTACTACAATTACAGTAGAAAAAATGCTCAAAGTAAGGTTATAATAAGTTCATTTCGATTTCATTGAATTGATGTAATACCTTTACAAACCGTGCCTTTTATTTATTACACTGAAAAGTTATAATTTCATACGTACATTTCGTTCGGTTACGAAGAAATAAGAATCGCTGGGAAACTTTTAAATGTTTTAATTGTCGCCCGTTATTTCTACAGCTTTATTTAGTTTTCTTATAGTTATCATTACATAATCAAAATAAATAAACAGACGTAATGTATTTTGAATTTTTAAAATGTGAATTGTATTATTTTGTATAATATTTGCAAAATTAAAGCTACATACATTATATCATTGAAACATTATAAAGGCAATTTAAATGTACTGAATAATACTTGCTGTATTAAAGGTTGATGTTTTTCAGCCATTGTCTATCACATACCTGAACCCATGTTATAGTCATTCCCGCTCAGGATGTTTTGGCCACTTAAAAACGTATAAATCTGGTGCTTTTGACAGGGGTATTTCGTGAAGTTTCGTAGTATGTACATGTATACATATGTAGAGTAGACTCGGCGAAAGACTACTTTGATATTAAATTATTACAAGAATTACACATTACATATATAGTGTATGTATACCACCTTCAACTGCAATCAAAATGTGTTATATTGTACTGAATATCACTAAATTCGTAATCGGATAAATTCTCAAGAATTTTCTGAAAATTATATTTTCTCCATCCGTCTTCTCTGTTGTTGTCACCAAGGGGAAAATAGATTTCCATCTAAATTGTTAAATTTCGAGCGAAAAGTATAAAAGGTCTGCATCTGTAAAGGATTATTTTAGTGGGCCGATAATTTTCATTTATACGCTCCCGAAAGGAGCGTAAATGGCTGTATTATCAACTTGGACACGTATACTTATGGGCAGAAAAGGCATCAATATGCGGTTTGTGCATGTAAATTCAGGAACTTAAAAACAGTACAATGGCAGCTTCATTTTCGTACACTTCGAAACATGTGATTGAGAACAGAACCAGTCTCAGTAGCGTTTTTGGTTAAGTTCAAAACATATTAATTTTTAATATTAAGATATGGATTGTCAAAACAGTCAACAGAAGGCGCTCCAATGTTTACGAAAATACCATTACCTATAATTCCTTACGATTGCCAAAACGACCCAAAGACATTTCGGACCACGACAATCGAACCAATAACCGTGACTTGCGCAATTACGTACATCTGTTATGGTTGTATTATCAAATTGCTTCTGTATACTTATGGCAAGAAAAAAACATCAACATCCGTTTTGTACCTTCATTTTAAGTAGCTAAAAATACGGCAGCTTCATTTGCGTATACTTGTAAGTGTGCGATTGAAAACAAAACCAGTCTCGGACAATATTTGCTAGTTTCGATAATTAAATACAAATCGATTCATAGCTTTCCAAGATAGGGTTGGCCTTATAGTCAGCAGTATGGCGCCCAGATATTTACAAACATAACGTTATCAATATTACCCATTATTCTCGGTTCATAAGAATTGCGAAACGAAAAAGAACTAAAACGAAACGAAAATAATCGATATAAGAAAGAATGGAAACGAATCAATTAAATAAAATAAACATTTGTTTCTACATCACTTGACTGATAACCAAAACTGTCCACACTGTAGGGACCACATTGAAGATAATCATCATTTTTGTTATCTTGCAATTGTTATGCTGAACACAGGAGGTCACTACAGTCTGTCTGCTTAGACATTAACATTATATTGCTGACAGACATTTAATGTTTCATAAAATATTGATTTTATAAAAAAAAAAAAAATAATGATGATTTATTGATCTATTAATCAGCATTTATGATTATAAATGATATATTTATCATGCACTTTAAATATTGCTGGCTAGATATTAAAAAGCATTTCAAATCACTTCCATCTTCCTTAATGTAGGGATCGGTGCATGATGTTTAGTAAACATGAAGTATGCAGAAAATACCTCTTTTTGTCAAGATCGAGTTCAATCTTTGAACTTTATCCATTAATGTTTACAAAAAATGTATATTGATAATATTGTGGCAGAACTGCTTGATTTATGTCCCTTGATTAACTTCGACTTATTTAGATAATCTAAAGATACTGAAAATGAAAATAAACTTTATCCAGATTGATATATTTTATAACAGATTTTCTCAGACATTGAAGTATTATGATTTATTATTCATCTTATCAATGAATATTTATAGATTTGAATAAGATAACTTTGCCAACTTTTCATAATTGTCTGAGCACTAATTTCTAGTCCAACATTGCGAATAGCCTAGCTGTTCCAACAAGGTTAGTGCAACTGCCACATACCTACCCCACTTGAAATGAGATTGCTCCATTTTAATGGCTTCTGTATGCAATAAAGTATTTTGTACTTGGGAAATAAAATGTATTGCTAATTGTATTGATTCCTTTACATTCGACCCACATTGCGCTACAAAGCTTTGCATTCGTCGTCCCTCTTATAGTCAATCTAAAGCTGGTATGAATTGTAATCTGAGTCTGCCGAATCTTAAGCAGTAATTGCACCTGCTACTATATTATAAAATAAAAAAAGGGTTTAGTTTGAAGATATTTTAAAAAGTTATGCTTTATAATTTAAATTGCACAGAGAATTACTATATATATATGTGTGTGTGTGTGTGTGTGTGTGTGTGTGTGTGTGTGTGTGTGTGTGTGTGTGTGTGTGTGTGTGTGTGTGTGTGTGTGTGTGTGTGTGTGTGTGTGTGTGTGTGTGTGTGTGTGTGTGTGTGTGTGTGTGTGTGTGTGTGTGTGTGTGTGTGTGTGTGTGTGTGTGTGTGTGTTGTCAAATCATGTGAATATCTTTTATATGCATGTTGTACATGTTGCCTTGTATCAGGGGCGGATCCAGGAATTTAGATTGGTGGGGGGGGGGGGCACAGTAAAATTTTTTGGAGATTAATTTGGAGATTAAATTTGGAAATAATCTTCTACAGTGGGTGCTATGTGGATATCTTTTGTGGTAAAATCAGGGAGAAATTACTGTAAAAGCGCCAAAATCTATCCCTGACAACCCATTTTTGCAAATTTTAAGGGGGCGCATGCCCGCCACGCCCCCGCCTGAATCCGCCCCTGTGTATGGAGAGGATATATATAGGCCTTGCCTGCTATCCAATCCTATTCAATTTATTTATTGAATAAAATATGTTTAAATCATCAAATCAGAGCTGACAAAAATTATCAAAGTTGTTTTTTATTAATGTATCTTCGGGAGCGTTAAAAGGTTTCACCTTCATCATATTAAAAAATATCAAATAGTTACCGGAATCATGTTAAGTAAGTTACATTGAAAAAGGTATAAAAATTCAATTTGTATCGGTGATGAGCGTGAATTACTTGACCGACAACAAACAAGAATAATTCAACATGAGAAAAGAGTGCATAATTCTTCGGTTTTTTTAACCGAGTACGTAACTTTCCGGAACACCGAGGGGTAACAAGAACTTCCGGTTATGGTAAAAGGCGATACAAATTTGGATGTAGAATTCGTGAAAAATCAAGATTTTATGCCAATAAAATTATTCTTCCCAATTTTGAGAGAATGGGGCATTCGACCGGTTTAATGTACGCCCGTTTGAAAAATTAATGTATATAAAACGCACTCAAGCCTGACAGTGTATGCATTCGAACAACATTCGGGTTGATAATTCGACTAATTTTAGACTATAACTAATTAGCTTGAACATAAGATATGCGTTCTATACTTATTATCGCAGGTGCGGAGCTTTAAAGGGGGATTCAGTGTTTGGAAACCTTTTGTTTATTGGAAAAGTTTGCTAATTTTATGTAAACTTCGGACTTAGGACAAAAACAAGTCATTATTAACCTTGTATCCCGATTTTTCTCCGGTCAACCCTCCCTTTTTGTAATCGCTTATATGATTTCTTGCACTCGTAATGTCAGTACTTTTTATTGGCATATTTTTTGCATAACTATATATTTATCATTCACGTTAAGCTGCAGATCGTTTGCATTGTTTACCGCCATATCGTCATAAAGTTCTAACTTCATATGAGATAAAAATGTACTTCTTACAAATGTTATACACGTGTGATTCTTGCTTGTATGAGAACGGGGAGTTTACGTAAAATGATCGGTTAGCCTTGAACATTTAATTTACTCAGTTTCCGATTCAGGCACAGGGACTCGTTACAAGACTGTATAGGTCATATATAGAAGCAGGGCCTAGATATCTATAAATATTCATTTCCAGTTGTTTAATTTGATTCCTTGTCTGATTCCCTGGTCAATATCTATGGCAGACTTTTTTATTTTTGGTGCTAATACCGCGCCATAAATATCATAAGCAACCCAAAGATCTCTAAAATATTCCTCTTTTATGTTTGTTTTTGCTTGTATCAGAACGGGAAATTGAAATTAAAAGATGAAATGATTAGTAAAATAGCATTGAATTAAGGTATTATCCTCCAGTTTCCAGTTCAAACAGTTGACTATACACATACAGTTCATATATATATAATCGGGACCCCAATATCTATATATACCAATTGCCAGTTGTATATTCTAGTTCCGGGTAACCAGTTGTTTTGATTGAAAATATTCGTTTCATCACGGTTAGAAAGAGCACGCAATCGTATCAAGGGAACCAAGATTCTAGCGGAAGTCACCTGATTTTAAGGTATGCATATCGCCTTCGTGCCATTTCGGATGTTGAAAGTAAGTCCAAATCAGTGGCAGAGAATATTTGACGATTAGCGACTTGATGGATTAATATAATACGTACTCTGGTATTACAAAAAATATCAGAGAACTATATTTTTTTAAACAAGAGAATGAATGGCAGGAACTGCCTGTTAACATGCTTGTTTTCGATTTCCACTTTTTACAAAACTTTGCAAACTATGAGATTCTTAGAGGCTTGTCTGGCACAGGTAAATATCACCTAATTATATAAAAACGAGTTTACTAGAGCAGTTATTTCGAGTGACGAATTAGTTATTCCTAAAAGACTTATTGTACCTTCTGTCATAATAGAATACATAAAAAGAGCCTCAAATCTATGAATGGTCTCCATTAAATCAGCGGTGCATGAGTTGGGGATGAACAATGGTATGTAAGGCGAGGAAAATTTATCAGACACATCGCACGTACAGGAAATAGTTCCCAGAATCATCACTTCCCTCCAGCATTAATTATAAGTAGTCAACATGCACTTGCAAGGTGTGTACATGTAATAGACATTAACCTTATCACTCAGGTACAAACTCAGTGTGCCTTTATTGTTCAAGGTCGAAATGGTAAGTATTGTGTCACACAATTGCTTCCATATTCTAACAGCAAAACTCCGCATAGGGTTTGAACTTGTTGGAACAAGAACTGTTGTCAATCTTCACCTATTAATAAAAAGAGTAGAACAAGGAAATCTACTCCAGTATCAAGAAAAAAGTTACTAATTAATCTAGAGACAACCCAGGAAGATGACACTCTCAATAAAACACGTACATGTAAATGTAGATGTTAGTCCTGAATTACCACATGCTTAACTTAACTATGAAAAAGAGGAAACTCGATTACAACGAAAAACATATCCAGGCAGACATTTTAGCACAAAGTATACCTGATGTAGGAACGTTCGTAAGGTTCTAAATCTACAAAGAGTAATATTGTTTTGTAATCTAATATTCTGAATTAATTTTCAATCTTCTTTGTACAATCTGTAATTCAGAGATTCTGGTGAGTTTTTCACTTTTGAGTTCCACGGCTGTGGAAATTGGTTTAAAAGGCTTTGCTAAATTGTCAAAAATATCTAAAATGCATTATGTCTGTGTTGTTCGTTCCAAACAAAAGACAAACCACACTCATCCAATATTGATTTAACCTTTTGTACCCAGAATATTCTATCGCCATATTTTTTTAAGAGCAAAGTTAAATAAAATGGCAGGTAACCTTTCAGATTTTCCAGTAACTAGTTTAAGCCAAAAGTTACCGACCCTCAGTTTAATTTTTATTTCCAAACGATATCTGCCTAGTTTCCCGTACACCATAAAATCTGGGATTGAATTTTTTATGTGCATTGGGGTCTTACACAATTTAAGATGCACCCTTTCTATAACAGTATTATTTTCAATGCCCCAAAACTTTGCAACCGTATAAGAGAATAGGTTGTATAACTTAGTCAAATAAATTTAACTGGCATTCCAGAGATAAGCTGTGTAATCTGCATTTACATAAAACATCGTACATGGCTCGATTTGCCTATTCTACGTTTGTCTTTTTCGCTTTTGAAAAACTACCTGTTCTTAACAACAATATTTCCAAATAATTGAAACTATCAACCGTATCAAGAGATGCATCATTGTACATTGTACTTAAAACTTATTTTTTTAGACATCTTGCCTTTTGAAAGAAACAACTGATAGTAGTAACACCGTGTCGTCAGCATATAATACAGTGAAAAGATTTGAAAAATGAGGAGTTTCAGTTTCAATTTCTTCTGTTCAAAGATTTAGTCCATGCATGTTTCGATTCTTGAAAAAAGTCTTCTAAATCATTGACATATATTGAAGAGTATAGGTGACAAGTTTTCTCCTTGTCCGACACCTACATGTATGTAACAAGGAAAGAAATCGGAATATTCTTTCCCATCAATTAAATACTCTATATTATTGATGCTGCGCCTAAAAAAAACACTGAAGACAGCCCTACTTAAATATACATCAAACAATTACACCAATGAACAGACACTGTTTATATTCGGTTAATCTTTTATAACATTGATGTCACTTTGATTAACTGGTAACACAAATTAACTCAATAACAGAAAGGAATGCATGCATGTATACTTATGTTATAGGTCTAATTATGTCGATAAATGAATATTTTGCACCCCAAAACGTTCGTCGTGTCAAGATTTTTGATTTATCTCTAAATTAATTTCAAATATCTATATATCAAAATGAAGCACAAATTAAAAGCTTAGGAATACGATAAACATTTTTGACATACTTGAGTAAATTCCAAATAGTTTATGTTTTGTTACCATACCCCCGTAAAAAATGCACAAATCACGTAAGAGAAAGAGTCCGTCCTGTATAGATGTTTCCCTTTTAGCTTTCTCAAAATTAAATATTCTTATATAAAAAAATACCGTTTAATACAGACTTTACGAATATGTAAAACGTTTTTGACAGACATTTATCACTTAGAGAAAAAAATACATTGTTTGTTCCCACTTCCAATAACAATTTTGAAAATTTCCTGGTAGAAAAAGTTCGTGCTGTGAGATTTTGAATTAATTTTTCAAAGTTTCAAAAACATATACACCGTACATCAAATATACCCAAAAAAGTTTTAAGAACATGTTACGGATTTGTGACAGACATGAATTAAAATCCAGATATTTGATGTTTTCTTACCGTACCCCCGTAAAAAAAACGACACAAATCACGTATCAGAACAAGTCCGTCCAGTCAAGATTTTTTTCACTTTGACTTAAAATGAAATAATTATCATATCAAAATATACATATTAGTATAAGCTTTAAGAATAAGTAAACATTATTTGACAAACATGACACATTTTTGAAAAATGAAATTTATTCAACAACATGTCACCCTTTCCATCGCAATTTTCTTATCAGCAAAAGTTCGTCCTGTCAAGATTTTCGCTCTATCATTTTCCAACAAACTTTAAATCATTTAAGGGCACTTTTATTCTTCCTTCGAAATCCTTTTAATGTTTCGAATGCCATTAAATAAGATAAAAGTTATAGCCAAAAATGTATCGGAAAAAAGAAATGCTCGTCCTGTTCTTAAATCAACCCCTCGATCTTCCGGCGAAAAATCACTCATGAGTAACATGTTTATTTTTCATTCGTCAAATGTTAGTGCTTTCTTTGTAACCGTGTCGATCGTGTCGATTTTAAAAGAAACGTGTTTTAATTTATACATAACCTGTATAAATAACTGATTTAAGACTTTCAACAAAGAAAGATGTTGGAAAACTACGACGTTCAGGGTTAGAAGAGATATTTTACAAATTAATAATTTTAGAAATGTGAAAGAAATATGTTACAAAAAAAAAAAAAAAAAAAACAGAAACATTATTAAGCAAAAAAAGATACGTACAAACTGCAAGTTACAGTGAAAAAAATGCATTTCACAAATAAATATTTAAACAATCTTCGATTAACAAAGGAAATACAGAGAACAAATAAGCAAGTAACAGAGTTAAAAGAAACGCATGAACATATTTACGGTGGATATCGCCTTCCATAATGAAAAGGAGCGTGTATCGGTTCTCTGTAAAATATCTTTGAATGGAATTTTTTCTTCTTTTCCATTGCTTGTGTACTATAATAGTTCAAGGAGTGATGAAGTTGAAATGGTTTATGCTACAATGTAATAAAAGATGTTAATTGTCTTTTGGTTCTCAAGCTTTTTCATAATCATTATCTGATTAAGATGTCCACGAGAAAACCATACAAAACCGTCCGAAAATGATATTAGCAATTACGTATAAACTTTAGTGCATCTGGTAGGATCCCATGAGAAACTTATAATTGAAAAACAATTTTTAAATGAAAGATGACGGAGATATGACCGTCATTTTGATGTAAGGGTTTTCCCGTAAAAATGGGAATTTTCATGGCTGAGACATGCAAAAGAAGGTCCCAAATTAGGGATTAAGCCTATAATTGCCCTTATCTAAACCAATACCTTTCAGCGAAGTGTGATAAACTCTAACGAACATGACAAATATATTGGTTCTAATAATGACCTTGACAAATTTATTTGACCTTGAACTTTGTCAAAATTTTTAGAAAATTGTTTCTTCTACCACATTTCAATGCTCTGTTTTTCCTAAAAAGCTGACTTGTTTATAACCAATAAGGTGCACCCTTTTTTCCTATCAAGATAGGCCTTTGATATTTGGCATGTTGGTAGGTACAACTTCCAGATTATGTATTGACTACAGGGATTGGTGACAACTGACCTTGAACTATGACCTTCAGGAAAAATTTAGGCTTCAACAAACGTGAGGAATCTGACAATACAATTGTAATATAGTAGCCGCATTGATAAAGGATGGACTCAGACACAAACATTCAATTAACAAAGGTTGAAAGGAAACCTAATAAATCAGATAGTAAACCAGGCGTTATTAATATATCGCTTAACAGTGCATTGTGTTGAAAACAAAGAGATCATTGAAAGACTCGTCAAAGTCAAAATAAACAATATGATAAACAGAATAGACAGTGGCTCTGGAATCCCCTATCCCAGGTCGCGCGGCTAATCATCCCCACTTTCCGGTTTTACTAATTACCGCACAAAAACCGATACAACAGACAAGAAAGGACACAAATACGAGAAGTACAAATTTCAAAAGTTGGTAATTGGTAATATTTGTAAAATACTACCATGTCTTAGGATTTTTTTTTATAACCAAACTGTTTTTAACGCTGGGAGTTTTAGATTCTAGTGAAAATTGAAACTTAAACAAACTTTCAAAAATTGTAAAATATTTTTAACTGTAATCATACATTTGTGTTTCCCAACATGTAAAAACTGAATGTCAATCTTTACTTCTGTTTTCTGGTGTATAAGCTGTTATCATTATTTAAACCGTACCCAACTTCATACACATTTTCAAATTTTGTTTCATTTAACCTTTTTCCCAAATGTTTAAAGCTGTCCAAAGTTACTTTGCATTAACCATCCAAACGTATTTTAAATGCATTTATCCTACACTGTTATAATACTGAAATAAAACCATTTTCAGCTTAAGTAGATAATTTTCTTGATAAGATTTTCCAAAACTAAAGCATTTTTATCAATTTGAATTTTTTTGCAAATTTGTTTTGGTTTAAATTACTCCTCTTCACTTCCTGTTTATCATTACTAAAATATAAATGGATGACGATTTTGACTGATAGTTGTGTTATATGAAATATGCTTAACTCATCTAAGGTTTCTTGACACATCACTGCAAGAACTTAATTCCCTGAATGGCATTTTATTACCAAACATCTTCCCGTAACAACACAGACTTTCTGTATCGTGCTAGACGTTTTACAATTATGCTTCTGGAACAGGTTATGTTGCTGCAAGATTGAAGACAACACAACTGAAGTAGATGGTTATCATCATGAACTCGTGGATCGTTACTGTGTGTCTGTCTGCACCATGAAAACTGATTTGTTTAATGTGGCATAGTTTTCCTCTCCTCTTTCGTTTACCCTGGACTTGAATTTTAATGACTAATTCCGCGGTTGCTTTAAGAAAAAAAAGAGGACGCTTACCCTTCCAGTACACCTGGCCAACCCTCAGCTTTTAGTGAAGTCCGAGTTGCTCATTTACTTTTGTTACTTTGTATTATTTTGGTTATTTTATGATATTTGTTGTGTGGGTCTTTTTTCCATGTCTGGTCCTTGTCTCTGGATAACATTCTTTTGATTTTCGCTAGAATCTTGGGTCCCTTGATTACTGTTTCAAGTCGAAAAAGGACACTCTCAAATCTCCAGTTGATTTGAAGACTAGATCTTAATTTTATCTTGCAGATATTATAGAATATTGTTGAGCTGAACAATTACCAGAAACCTATTTACTGGTTTTAAAGGGATATTGAATGATATAAAAAGAATAACATTTGGACTATATTTTCGTGTAGAATTCAGAAATAATAGGGAAGTTCCAGACCTGAATCGATTACATAATAATCAAAAACCCTCAAAAACATGTAAATTATCACTTCTGTTTTATATTTGAAATATTAGATATGAATGAATGTGATTACATAAACTATGTATGTTTTGCCGAGAGATATGTCCCCCACCGTGCCTGCGCTACGTTATAAAATCCTGTGAACACATTTTTCTTAAAAGAGTAATCAAGGGAACCAAGGTTATATCCGTAATCAAAAGAATGTAATCCAGGGACAAAAGACCAGACATGGAAAACAGACATACACAACAAAGAACATAGAGTAACTAAAACCATACATACAAAGTAACAAAAGTAAATGAGCTACTCGGACTCCACTAAAAACTGGGAGCATGGACCAGGTGCACCGGTAGAATAAGCGTCCTCGGCTTTTCTAGAAACACCCGCCGAGTTGCTCATAAAAAGTCAAGTCCCGGTAGACAAACGAGGAAAGGAAAACTATGACCCGTTGACTAGATGAGTTTTCATGGTGCATATGGATACACCATAACGATCTACGAGTTCATGATGACAACCATAAAACTTCTGTAGTGATGACTTCAATCTTGTAGCAACATAACCCTGTTCCAGAAGCCTATTTGTTAGAGTTCTAGCGCAATATCTGGTCAATCTATATATCCATGTTAAAATCAGGCAGATCCTATGATATGGTTTGTACAGGGTAAATTACATGCATATCCCATTGAATTGTTAATTTCAATGTAATGTTTATATCATCTGTATCTCAAATAGCAAAAAAATGATTTGTTTAAAACGACAATGAATGGATATACAAACGATTTTAAATTTCCCCGACAAAGCAACAAATTTGTACACAAAAAAAAAATTATCCCCCTTTTTCAATGAATTGTAATGTTTTCTATGTTTTTTAATTCTCTTTGACCGTTGCAGTTAAACAAAACCCCAAACTCAACTTTGTGATATGAAATAGATGAAACCTTTTTAAAACATAATTTGCATGGACACTCTCTTAAGACATTGTCAATATGGTTGGTGATATAAATGACACAAGAAATTCTCAGAACATTGACAAGTACAGAAAAAAATACCAAAGAAATGGTGTAATGAAGAACTGAAATATGCCAGGATAAAATATAATTGCATTCATTAATCTATATCAGATTCTTGCAGAAAAAGACCAACCACCAGGTACTGTATCATCATAACTTTCAGCTAAAGGATCAAGAAGGATTCTGACAAACAGTGATGGTCTGACTTGGATAAAAACAATTGTAATGAAAAAAGAAGTGCTTTGAGGGTGCAATATGCAAATCGGACTTGCATGCAGGGCAGAGCGTCGTGAATGTCGTTGTCTGTCATGTCAACACCTTAAGTGTGTTGGCCTTAATTCTGTTCGAAAGGCCCTGTATTGGATGTGCACACCGTGCAATAGAAATTAAAGATATTTTATCAATGTGATAGCCTTTTAAACTGTGTTAATGTAAGAATATAATATAATAATTAAATAAAATAATGATAAACACTTTTTAACTTAATATTTAAATGTTATAATCTTCTTTCTTATCATTTAAGTAGTATTTTACCGCAGGAAGTTATCTCGCGTTGACTGGGATGTATTTTATCACAATAATGACATCAATAATACAAGGATTGATATAACTGATTATATTCTAGAAGCGACTCAGGCAACATAGCCGGATCATAACTGTTCATAAGGACGAACCGCGATGGCTTACTAGTAATATTCGCCGACGCCTGCGACAGAAAAATAGGATCCACAAAAAGCGAGACGTACAAACAATCCTGGCGATTAGGAAAAGTTTCGTACAATTCTAAATGAAGTAACAGATCTATTTCGTAAATTCCGGAGCGATTATCAATATAAATTGACTAATAACTTATCTGAGGTCAAATCTTCGTCTCGTTCTTGGTGGAAGACATACAATCTTATAACGGGCATGAAATCTTGCCACTCGGGTATTCCTCCTTTAGTGAGAGATGATAACCTTATTTTCAACAAACTCGAAAAATTGAACATGTTCAACGAATATTTTGCTTCACAGTCTGCATTAGACGATACTTCGATGCTTTTTTACCAGAATTACCTCTTAACGGACCACAAAAAATTGACAACATCATAATAACCGAGCGTATTACTTAATGATGTACTATCTATATTAAACACATCAAAAGCTTCCGGAGCACACTTTTAAGTGAAGCTGCTCGTGAACTTACCTACCCTTTATGTAAACTATTTTACCTATTTTTGACATAAGAACTTTTCCATATTCTTGGAAAAGAGCAAAAGTGACTCCGGTCGATTAAAAGGGAGCATCAAGTGATGTAAAGAACTATAGATATATTTCTTTATTGTCACACATGTCAAAATGCATTGAACGTTGTGTTTGTAAATATACGCGCAACTTTTTGTTAGACAATTCTGTCATTACCGTACTAGTCTGGCTTCACTCGTGGCAACTCGGCGGTTAACCAATTGGTAAATATCTCAAATGAAATGGGGAGGTGGGGGGGGGGCGAGGGGCACTTGACTGCGGAAAGGAGTTCAGGGTTGTTTTCTGTGAAAGCATCTCGAAATCATTATATCAAATAACGGGTCGTGGCATGATCACATACATTCGATCGTCGACAAGGCATATCGTCGTTTAAACTTCCTTCGAAAATACATATTTTTGCTCGACAGGTTCTCACTAGAAACCACCTATATGTCCTATATACGACCGATACTCGAATAAGGAGACGTTGTGTGGGATGATGGCAATATAGGACTTATAAATAAAAATAGGTTCAACTGGATTCAGCTAAAATCGTGACGGATGGCACAAAACTAACGTCTCTGCAGAAGCTCTACGAAGAGATTGTTTGGGAACGCTTAGCTACCAGACGTGAATGGCATAAATTAGTTCTATTCCATAAAATGGTTAATGGTATTGCAACGTAATATTTACAAAATATGGTTCCTAATATTGTCGGTGACCGTCAATTTCATAATACTCGTCAGGCTAATCTCATATCCGAACGTCGAGTAAGAACTCAATTCCTCGCCAACTATTTGTTTACCTTCTCCTACCAAATCGAGGAGTAATCTTCCTTCTGATATCCGTAACATCGAGTCTCCTCATGTTTTTTTCAAAAAACATGTAATTAAGAACACGAAGAAACGTCCGACATATTTTTACGCGGGTGACCACTAAAGACAGGCTACACGCTCGTCTATGTATGAATTGCTCCTCGCTCCGTGAACACCTATTCGATCGCAACCTGATCGATTCACCTAATTGCGCATATGGAAATATTGACTCCACTTCCCATTATTTACTCAGATGCAACCGCTATACTCAGCTTAGACACGACACGTTTTCGTCTTTTCACTTCCAGATTGATTTCGACGAATACACTCTGCTGATCTCAAATGATCAAAACAAACTATTATTTTTACAAGTCCACAAGCATATCATTGCAAACGGTTCACTTGAGATGCACTTCAACTTCACACATTTTAAAAAAAAATACTTAATATTATTTAAATATTTAATATCGATTAATTAAATTATTCAATTTCTGTATTAATTTTTGTTTTTTCTCCCCATTTTTTCTTCTTTCTATAATTTTATTCATTTCAGTGATGTTAAATTTGGTATTCTCTGTAATTCATATTACTTTAACACTATCCATTAACTTTTAGCAATTCATCGTTTCAGTAAATTCGTACACAGAGCATCAAACCATGTTATAAGATATTATATTTGTCATACCTTATATGGAGGTGGATTAATATAAGGTTTGCTTGTTTCCTGATCCAGTGTGTATTATTGTACTGTGTATAATTCAAACAGAAATGTATTTGACTGAATAAAATATGTTTAAACTTAGTATTTTGATAACCTGATTCCGTTTTAATTGATGAAAAATCTTAGTTTCATTGTTGATTTTATGTGATGTTTTCAGTTAAATGTAAATACTCCAATTTACGTTCATTCCGCCTTTAAATATGGTAATAAGGGAAATTGGAACTTAGAGACAGGGGGCCACTGCCAACAAAATACACAAGATGGGCATCGAGAATACTCGGATGAAATTTGGAAGGTCGGCGTAGTTACGGAGATGGAAGTAGGCGAGGCCCCAGACGAGGTTTCACAACGACGTGGAAGAAGGTCTTTCCAGTTACTTTGCAGGTTTGGAACGTCAATGGTTTGAGTAAAATGAGTGATAAAATAATATTAACAGAATGCATTATCTGTAGTATTCTGCATATAATAGGATAACCGAAACGCATCTCATTGGTCAGGTGTATATTGACGCGGACGGGTACACGTGTTTGGTTACAAGAGAAAACAAATGCACGTGCGTGTGTGCTAGATCGTGCTCCGGAAGTGTTGGATTTTTAACAAAAAACAACTTTTTGTCAAATTATACCATCAGAAAAGACGGCATTGTGTGGGCCAAATGTACTGAGAAAGACAACCCAGAAAAAATAATGTTATGAGTGAGCGGTATAGGCGAGCGGCGAAGTCACGATAAGGCTTTCAGTTTTCGAGTTTAATGTACCCACATACAATACAAGAAAAAAGACGTTTGAATAATTGAAGATGTATTAGATTAAGCAATAAGACATGTGGTCACGGAACCGTACTGTCACATTTCGAGAAATTTGTGTTGTTTTTATTTTAAACATAATGTCTATTGCGAAAGGGAATAATCCAATTTCAGAATCGGTGTGGATATTTTTGAGACATGCCCAAAGACACAATCTCACTGTCGTTAGATGGGATGGCTTTATTAGAAACCATATGGAGCAGTTCGTTCCTTTTTGGACTGGCTTCAACTCAAAGGTCAGGCAATCGCTTTCTCGTTGCACTTTAGTTGCCTATGTACCAGTGGTTGATTTAAAACTGAGCGATATGAGTACATGTACCATGTACACTACAATGAAGAAGTGCTCAGAAATGTCTAACAAAGTTGGACAAAAAAATGCTTTTCAGACATTTGACCAGCAGCAATGTCAGATACCTTTTAGTCACATATTTAAAGACACCTTATCATGTTTTATTGAAGCAACTCGTAAATTGTGGGCCGACGGTGGACTGCGGGACCTTTTAGTTGACTCTGACGTTTATGCTGGTTGTACTGTTGACCAAATGCTACCTGGAAAGCAATTTAACCGAGCAGTTCGTAGTCTGACATTGGTTTATGAAGCTCTTATGTCGTTATGTATGCTAGCTTTCGTCAATTTCTGTAGTCACAATAACTTCTTTGAAAGCGTTTCTGATGACATGTGGCAGACTTTTTCAAACCGCCATGATGCCTTCGAAAACAGACTAGACATAACTTCGAGCATGTACTCTAATCTCAAATTATTGTATAAAACCCACATTGACCCTTTACAAATCCAATTCAAATCATGGGGTTGCAAACAATATCCTATTTCGAAGTGCTCAGGCCCGTTTTTGACAGCCGTCGAAATATTGCTTCAAAATATACACGCTAAGCATGAAGGTATTTGGTCTCTACAATTGTCCAGCTTTACTAAAATGCTGCCGTATTTTTTACATAACAAAGAGGTAACTATACCCTTTGAGTACCTATTCATCTACTTGATATGCTTAATCTACCTTCAAAAACCCAGACTCCATTCGATACGGGGGATTTTGCAATATGTGGTCGGACATGGCAACTAAAAAAAAAACAGTCCTTAAAGATTAAAAGGGGAAGGGGAATAGTTGGCTTGATTCGACAAAATCTGCTCTTGTTATTGGGTGGACATTAACTAGACATCAATTAGCCAGTTGAGCTCAGAAATGCACAAACGATCTGGATTGATAAAAAACCGCGTGGATTCCCATCAAGGAACAAAGACATCAGGAATGAATTGGGACGAATGAACTGATTGAGCATGTTACATAAAAAATGACGGACCTTTTTGACATACCTTTGCAATCTGTCCAGCATGTCAACATTTCCACTAGAATGCATGCATATCAAGACGTGCAAGATTCGATTCATAATTCAATCGACAATGGAAACCAAATGGTTAATCATTCATTGAAGGTGTTCTCTCTGATGGCAATTCTCGTAGTTTTGACAGGCCTATACTAGTATTGAGGCGTGCCTTGGTACTTGCAAAATAGCAGAGGTGACGTAAATGTGGAGTTCGTATTGTCATTTCCCAAAGGTCCGACACCTACAGCTTTATTTAATTGCGTTGGTTGATTGATTGTTGGGGTTTAACGTCCGAACAGCAATATTTCATCTATATTCAGACGATGAACATGAGATGGATGATAAAAATGAACATGAAGTGATGATGCAATAAAAAAAAAGGATGGGTCACAATGACAATAGGGTCGATAAATTTTTATTGCCACTAGAAAAAGGGAGGGATGGGTAAGGTCGGGAAATTTAGCATCCTGTGGCGGAGCGCAAAGGTCACTACTCCTATCGAATACCACAGCAGGGTTCTTTAACGTACGTGCAACGTGACATCATTCCCAACACGGTGCACCACTATGGTTTGCGGTCAAGTTTTCTATATTATAGCCTGACAACCCCAGCATGTAACACGCCAGGAGTACCCAATTTGCTCTGAGCACTACTTCGTCGCCTTTTACGACAAGCTTAGCGCTGCTGCAGGCCTATTCTTTTGACACCCGGACCTGCATTGACGTTGGAGCAATGCGAAAATCGAGGCTAATTTACTTCACGAATTTGAGAAAGAGTGTACTGTTGTTACAACACTTCCAGGATTTAAACAATCCAAAACAGTTCATATTCGAGATGGCATGGCAATACTCCAATCGTTTGACAAAAAAAACATAAAACCTTTGGATATATTCGGGGAGATTATGTTTGTAAACAGCTTGCTTGTTTGCAGCATGCTTTTACAGTTGTAGACTGGTATGATTAGAAGAACTCAACTAATGCTGCAGAACACGAGCGGAGGTCCATATCTGGATATACTTATATATAGACTTTTCAAGTAACCGAAAGGTCGAGTCATTCCACATTGGAAAAAAAATTCTAAGTTCAGGTGAAAATAAGCAGTCGTTGATCAGATTTCTGTCAGTGAAGTACGAGAAAGAAATGCCCGTAAAGATGAAGAAACAATTTATCTTGCTGGGACTTTTTCTAGTCCAGAAAAAGTCAAGATGATCATGTACAACGGTGTGCAAGACTGTCATTCTTTGTACAGCAATCAGGAAGAGGCCGACATGCATAGTGTTTAATGCAATGCATGCAGAAAGGTATTTGGAGAAAAAAGGTTTAAGGGCTTTTTTCCAGGGAATAGAAAAGTAATCAAGGGAACAAAGGTTATATCGGTAATCAAAGGAATGTAATCCAGGGACAAAGACCAGACATGGAAAACAGACATACACAACAAAGAACATATAGTAACTAAAATCATACACACAAAGTAACAAAATCAAATGAGCAACTCGGACTCCACTAAAAACTGGGAGCATGGACCAGGTGCACCGGTAGGGAAAGAGTCCTCTGCTTTTCTAGAACCACCCGCCGAGTTGCTCATAAACAGTCAAGTCCGGGGTAGACAAACGAGGAAAGGAAAACTATAACTCGTTGAATAAATCAGTTTTCATGGTGCAGATGGATACACCATAACGATCCACGAGTGCATGCTGATGACCATTAAACTTCTGTAGTGATGACTTCGATCTTGTAGCAACATAACCCGGTTCCAGAAGCCTATTCCTTAAAGTTCTAGCGCGATACAAAAAGTCTGCGTAGTTGCGGCAAGCTCTGGCATAACGTATGAGTTGTGATATGAATACTCCGTAGGCAAGTGTTGATGGGATGTTGCCACAGGTGAAAGGAAAGTTTTGAATGAAAAGTCATCACGTTTGTTGTAAAGTTTGGTCTATAGTTTTCCTTTACCATCGATTTCTAAGTGTAGGTCAATATATGAGGCCGACCACACAGTGTCTGTAGTATCCTTTATCTCAAGTTCTTTGGGGTAGATGCGATGCATCAAATCCCCGAAATTAGGATTGTTTAAAGATAATACGTCATCTATATAGCGGAAACTGAGATTAAAGGATCTAGCTAAACGATATTCTTTCTTTCGGATCAGATCAGCTATAAAGTCAGCCTCATAAAATACGAAAATAAAAATAAATCGATGGTAAAATAATTAAAGAAATCAATCGAACAGTACAGTGATTTGTCCAGTATTTCATCTTATCACACTGATCTTTGCATTGCAGAGGGACGCAAACTCGTTTCAAGTCTTTATTACTCAAAAGGAAAGTCAAACGGTTTCATAATGACCTAAACAAGCTCAGAGTGAAATTTGCTACAGCAAAAGAGCTAAGTTTAGTGAAGCTTCCTCCGTGTGATGTAACATTTCAGCAACACATACTGCGGTCTTCATTTCAGACCAAAATTTGGATGAAAGCAGATCATCCTAATCCAGTGGTAGGATCTCCAGTTGATTATGGGTGGGAAAAGGAAAATTAGGGTTTGAACCAGTTCTTTTTGACGGCCCGATGTGTTCCGACATTTTGCTAGAGTTGGTGCGTCTGCCTTAAACAAAACTTTGTCAATGTCAGTCAGTGGACCTAAGTCATAATGTATATACGCATACTGTTGTCTCGATGAAGACAAAGACTGATGCAAATATTAGCATAAATATCTATAAAAATTTTTACAATGTGAATTTTTAAAGAAAAAAAAAAAGCAACAAACAAAAACCGAATTTATATATCCATATGTAAAAAAACCTAACAACCACCCCACCCCCCCCCCCCAAAAAAAAAAAAAAAAATAAATAAATAAATAAATAAATAAAATAAAATAAAAAGCAAAGAATTAAAAAAAACAAATAAAAAGCAAAAAACAAAACACACATTTATGTGAGCAAAATTATTTTGTAACTTTGATAAATTAACTTGAAAATATAAATCTAATGTCGATTTAGGATCATTGTTTTTTTTTTTTTGTTGTTGTTTTGTTGTTTTTTTTTTGTTTTTGTTTTTGTTTTGTTTTTGTTTTTTTTTTCGTTTATGTAAACCAAAACTACCGTTATATTATGCTCAAGGATAAATAAGAATATTTCTTATGCAAGTATATGAAACTGTACCATCATACATCTTGCTTTTGTCATAAAATCCAACGTTATAGTTTTACGTGACTACATTTCAAATTATTTTTTAAGAAATTAGAGTTAGTATTTAATCAACTGTATTTCAGAGAAACCAACAAAATCAAAGTAAAATTAAACAAATATGAAGAAATAAATGTCCGCAGTAGTATCTTACATATATTTCTTTAATTTTAAATCAAAAACAATAATCGAAAAAAGAAAAATATAGATGAAAAAACATGAACATTCATGACTAAAGACAACCGTCAAATTTATCTACATACTTCATGATTATCAAAAATATATATAAGATACCAATTTACCGTTTCTTATTCATAACAGCCATGCGATTGTTTTTTTTTTTTCAGATTGAATTTACGGGAACCACAGATGCACTTTATTGTAAAACTTGATTTTCGTACAAAAAATTCGGGTTGTGACCTTTGATTTCAAATATTTGCATTCGTGACCATATCCGATTATGACGACATCTAAAATATATGAGAGTTATGGTATTTTCCTTTCCAATGATATATAATTCTGCTGGACAATCTTTGGGTACATCAAAAGTAATTTTCTTCAGGTGTTGGCAGCTAGCCTAGTATATTACCTACAGAAGATTCGTCACGATCTGTTTATGTTCACGAGCATTCAGATAGTATTTTATCCTTTGTCTTCCGGTCAAATAGTGTTAATATAGTTTTTTCAATCTTGGATTGGAAACGAGGAATATGTCAAGAACAACAATATATCAAAGGTACATGTACCAGATTAATTGGGTAAGGTAAGGATGAGTTCTTGGTGGTTTGGGTTTCTGGAGCTCGGATTAAGATATTAAATCCAGGTAGCGATCAAAATGTCTCCCTCCAAACCTTAACACGATCAGTTACCGTGTGTTATCAATTGAGACTCGTCTGTTGGGTCGTGTGCAAAAAATAGCGTTAAGTACCAATAGAAACAATTGATTTACGATGTTCGCTGGTCTATTTAAGAATAAAAAGAACAATATAAGACAAAAAAGGTGTGCTCGATTTTTGAGATATAAGGATTTGAGGTTTTGGAGGGAAAAGAATTTCCTAGATTGTCCATAGGTATTGTCTAACTGGGTTTTATTTGTTAAAAATACTGAATAAATAATTAGGATTTCATGAAAAAAAAACTTCCCAAATAGCATAATAAAGTTATAAAATGAAAATTGGGGGGTCACTGGAAAAAACATAGTTATGTATGAAATGGGTAAATCCGGAGCAGCCCGAAAATCTGACAAAATGACCAGCAAATATACTTAACCTATTAAAACGTAATTACACAAATTATATATAATCCAACAAAATCATTTTGCACATTGAACTGTAGGAGGTTGTCATAGGAAACGGATCAAATCATAAAGAATAAAAAAAAAGTCTTTAAACGCAATTCATAAAATACTGCACTGTAGGCTACTGGATTAGACTACACACATGGCTACACGATTCATGAATGACACATTTGAGTACCTAAACGGATTTTATTTGTAATGGTTTAAGGTATATGATGGTCAAACGTATGACTTGAGTCATGTTGTGTTTTTTTCACAAAATGCGTCTTTTCTCGTCTAGGTATCAAAAATGTATTTATTATTGTTTCCATATCAAAAGGACAAACTATCCTTTTCCCGGGCATATGATATAGGATATAAATGTAAAATGTTGCCATAAAAACATTCACTTACTTATGGTATATTGAGGTCCTGAGCGGTACGTTGGCGGTGCTTGTGTTGCTGATGGTGTTTGTGTTACTACTGGTGCTTGTGTTGCTGATTCTGTTGTATTTCCACACAAAAAAGCTACTGAAATCACCTAAAACAAATGTTTTTTGTAAACAAATACTGTAAATCACATCCAAAATTCTTAAATAATGACTGAAAATATTTAATAAATGCAACAATTTGACTGAAGAAACATGGATTATATCTCTAGTATGCCAAGGTTTAAAAAGAGGACTGTCCTGCAAAAGCAGATGAATTGTATGTCATCTAAAGACTTGTATCATATGATAAAGTACATTTAGTGTGTCCAAAAGACTTTTGTGGACGTTAATTTGTACGAGTTTCAGAAAGTGATCACACTGACGCTGAGGGGGATAGGGATGATAAAGGAGACAATACTATAACAAAAGATCAGAACAGAGATTAAACAGAACAAACCGCTAGTCAAGTATAAAACAAGGCAAAAAATAATACTGAGAAAAACATACAATGTCAGCAAACAACAATCGTGCTTGAAGAAAACAGTCCAATACAAATATAGGTAAAGCAACTGTTAAATAGACAAACACAAAGAAAGTTAAGAAACAGCCTTAACAGAAAACTACATCAAGCCAGAGTGATATAAAGAATTATACACAAATCCCCAATCACAGCAGAAAGTGCAAATACACATACTGTGTTCTAATATTGGAATATCATATGGTGTTGAATGGTGTAATGTTGATGTGTTTAATATACGCATAGTTTTATATGGTATATTTTATCAGAAAGTTTATTTTGAATTCCCTACATAATAGAATAATGTAATAAATACTGAAAGTTATAGCTGTACTATTTTCATCTGTTTCTTCAATTATTGCATGAGAAACTATGCAACAAAGAGTCACACTACCTTAAACTCCGTAAATAGTGTTCTTATATATATTAATGCTAGAAAGAAACTTTGGTTAACCGGGGTTATTTTGTTAAAATTCAAGCTTGATTTACCTGTGTATACTAACCAGCCAATCATATTTATCATTATATTAAATGTTATGTATTCTTAGATTAATAAGTCGATAATGAATCTGCAGCAGGGGTGGTTAGTCGAAAGAGTCAGAAAACATTCCAAAATTTTCACTTGATTACTTTTTTTTTCTATCAATGATATCGATGTTTTGAATGGTATTGAGTGATTCACATTCTAAAATCTAATTTGATACAAAGTCTTTGTTGTATGCACTTGTAAGAGTACCGTACTATTTTTTATACCGATTAATAAGGAAAATTGAACACTAAAATCTGCAGGTTGATCGAATGAGAAGCGATGAACGTTGGTTTTGTAAAGAACGCGGGTATTTATACATTAAGAACATTAAAAATACGTGTTTGTGAGGGAGTGGAAAGTACTTTTGATGAGAAAAATTGACGAAACCCCAAAAACTTGATAAAAATCTCCCTGTTTATTGGCATACTGAAGACTTGTTTGAAGATCTCGCAACATGTTTACTGGCCGGCGCTTTGCAAAGTAGCTGCAGAATTTTGTACGTCCTGCCATGAATATCAGTTGGTTGGTATACCTAAACAAAAAGATCCGCCTGCACCTCTTATGCCAATTCCAGATTTGGAGAACCGTTTATTTGAGTCATCTGAGATTGTTATGGGTCACTTCCAAAGACTATCTCGGGTAAATCATATTTGCTTACCATAGTGTGTGCCTCGACTCGTTTTCCATGCCATTTACTTTTGGAACATTAAGAACAAATCCAAAGTGAAGGCTTTGGTTAAGTTCATTACCTTTTTCGAATTACCAAACTCAATCAGAACAGTTTCCCAATTTTAAGTCCAAACTGTTTCAACAAGTGGTCCATGAACTTGGAATAAAGCAATTCAAGTCCAGTGCCTACCATCCCGAGTCTCATGGTACACTTGAACACTGGATAAGGGCATTTTGTCTTTAGTTTGAGAGATATTGGGATGAAGGTATTCATTTGTCTGTTTTTTGCTGCTAGAGAGGTTGTTCAGAGGTCTTTTTGGACATACGACAAGTGGACCTTAAAAAAAAGGCTTGCTGAACACACTGACATGAATCTTTTAAATTATATTTCTAATATTAAAGAAATGCTGTTTAATGCTTTACAACAAGCTGTGAATAACTTAAAAAAACTTTCAATTGAAATGAAAAGGTGGTATGACAAAGGTGTCAGGAAAGAATTTTAAAACCTGGTGATAAGGTACTTGCACTTTGATAGTTCCTGGTCATCCTTCGGTCTCACTAACCACTTCCGGGTCAAAAGGCCACCCCTATGTAGTGCCTAAAACACTGAACCTAGACCTATGCATTGTAAGTGCATTATTTGTGTGTATTCGGATTACAAGTAGTCAAAATAAAGCTGAGAACGTGTACTTTAAAATCGTATATGTAATTTACTACAAACGTGTATGAATATTGTTAACATGTGTGAGTAATTTGCCTCCATGCTGTCAGTTAGCAGAAAAGGTAAAAATGTTGATTTTTAGTATTTTTTATTCAAGTAAATTTTGTAAAAAATTTCTACAATCATTGTACCATTAGCATATTGATTTTAAATGCCTTATTGTCGAAGCTTCGCAATGGTATGCCATTTGTCCTGGGAATTCACAGTGAAACATTAAAAATTACTTGTTTAACATGTAAAGTAATGGAAACGTTAAATGTGGTTAGTGAGACCTTTACAAGCTGTGTACTGAGGCCACATGAAATAGGGTCAATGATCTTTATTATGATGTCAATTGGCCAGGTTGATGTAAAAACAGTGACGTTTTAACTTTTCAAAGAGAATTTAGAACGCTTTGGCAACTGTAAAACAATTTCCACCTTAGCCACAAACTTGAAACTACTGTTTATGACGAATCAACATTTGAGGTAAATGAGTTTTGGAGATTGAACAGCATATTCATTTGAACAAATAAAAACAATTAGATTAAAAACTAGTACAGCTAAATTTTTATCTAAAAGAAGGTATTAAAACTTCGATACATTCTTACAAAACTTTGAGCCAAGATGTACCTAATATGACAGTTGTTGTTCGCTGATGCTGCTCCTATAAAGAGAAGTCACGAGGAAACAGTTACATACGTGTTAGAACATGAACCGAGTACCAATGAATGTAGCTTTCATTGCTCATTGGTTGGTTCCCTAACTCGGTAAGACCTTTCATTTTGTCACAGATTTTTGTAGGGTAAATTTTGTTTCGAAATCCGACTCATATCCAAATCCTAGAATTGTCGACTGCATTGATAGAATTGGTAAAGCCAAATTTGTCAGCATATTTCACAGTTTGAATGCTATTGGCAAGTGCCACTGACAAAAAACCTCCCTCGTGGAGTATTTGCTTTTGTTTTACACGATGGCTTGTTTCAGTATAAGAATATTCCATTTGGAATGGAAAATGCATCAGAAAGACTGCAAAGAATGATCAATAATGTTATGGAAGACTTGGATTGTTTTTATGGTAACATTTATGATTTAATTGTATGTAGTTATAGCTGATCTGAACACATAAATAATTTAAAGGGTGCTTTTGATAATATATCAACTGCTCATCGAGAAGGTGTCGACCATTTTTCTTTAAACTACAGATTGTCCAGTCTTATATCTGACATGGCCAATTTCCGTCTTTTTAAGCCTGTTAAATCTTAACCTCTTCACTATGAGAATCGGAAATTTATACAGATTCCATTTTCCAAATATATTCTTCTTCGTAAAGAGGTAGTTTCCAAAATTCTCCCATATTTCAAAAGTCAATCTGTTTCTATTGTCTCTTACAGCTACACTTACACAATAACTAGTAAAATTTTAAACCATAAAAAATGTAGAATCTAAACTTTGAGGAATACTTAAAGAAAGTCCCCTCTGACATGTGATTGTACTTTTTCTCTATTCAAATAGTGTCCTTCTGGTCATGTCATCAATGGAAATTTGAATATAATTGAGAATGAATTCCAACGTACGCATGGTAGTTTTTCATGGTTCAAAGTTCAGAGTACCATAGCGCCTAGATTGGAAACTTAATTTCAAAACCATAATGGATGCCGTTGAAGATTATGCCAGATCATGGATAAAGAGCGAAAAGGACCAAGAATCTGGAATCTTATTCACGATTTCGAGAAATGTGTCATATAAAGACCCAAGCCCGTATTCAAGGAACGTTAGGCACTTGAATGCCTTTCCTCACTAGATGAGAAATATATTATTGTCCCTGCGTACAAAGCTATAAACAACATTGTTTTTGTTTATATTGTTTATTAGGCGCATTACCTCAATTACCTTATTATGGAATTGAGTATTGATAATTATATCCCAGGTAATGTCACTTAAAAACTCACTACTTTTGACAAATATGAAATCCTATACAACAACAAGTCCTTCATGTCTTCTGTCAAAATCAAAACTAAATGTGAAGACTTACCTTACTTCTGCAGATATACTTCAAAACCTAAAATCCCGCAGCTTTTCGGAAATTGGTTTCTCAAAACCTCATTTGAATCTCATTTGAAAGCAAGTATTGCATTGGTCATTTTCTAAAACATCGTAGAAGGGGAAAGTGTGTTTCAAAGAAAAGCAGGTTTGCGATACACTTGATTTCCTTATTGATAACATATTTGTTAAATTTGGTGAAGTTATTTTTCAAAAATAAGTTTACATTCATACTGTGATTCCTCTCCTAACTAGTCGATTTGTTTTTATATTCATACGAGACTGAATTTCTTCAGAATCTCGTAAAATTAAAAAAAAATAAAATATGCTATTAAAAATTCAACTTTACATAAACATATAATGACGATGTACTGGCCATCAACAAATCTTCTTTTGGTAAATTGTTACCGGGAATATCCACCAGAGCTCTGGATAAAATAGGCTACAGAAACAGCTTGCTCTGCACCTTTTTCTAGACCTACATAACGCATTGGACAACCATGGTCATCTCAGCACTTAGATTTATAATAAAAGAGACGACTTTAACTTCAAATATCCTTATCTGTGCAGCTTAACTCTGCATCGTCGCGTATGGTGTTAATTTTTTCAAAATTGATTAGCTACGTTAGAGCAAGTGCTTTTTACTCTGATTGTTTTTGAACGCCATAAAATATCTGCAACAGACTCTTGAATCGGGGGTATAAGGAATGCGTCTTAAAAGGTATCTTACCTAATTCTGTTTTAGATATCAGTCCTTGGTTGAAAAATATTCAGTTTCTTCTAAAACATTGAGTACTGATTTCTTTTTTGTAAATTGATTTTTGTTCTGACGTGACCGCTGATTGTCCGATTATGATAATAGCAAGCAAATGTTTTTTTTTCTTTTAATCACCACTGATATATTCACGCTGCAATGGAAGATAGAGGTTTACTGCGCTATTAAACCCGTTTTAACCCATCGTTTCGTTTGAAATGCCTGTAACAAATCAGGACCAATGCAGTACTAGCTGCTCTGGTAGTGTAAAATATATTTTGTCAAATTTATTGTGAACTTGACTTGATTATGAACCGGAAAAGTGTTCGGTAATTTTGTTGTTATTCTAACTTACTATTAATTGTGAAATGAGTGAATTTAGTAAAGCTACATTATTTCTAATGGCATACTGAAGGTCATACTTCTAATGGCTAGACCGAAAGCAATTGATCAACACTCTATATCTACCAACAAAAAGCAACTTATGAGATATTTGGGTATGATTGATTTCTACAGAAACTGTTTTTCTCAAATTGTACCACTGTTGTTAAACTTTAAACACAACTTCTTCGTAAGAATTATAAATCTTAATGGGGTGACAATATTTTATTAAAAACCCTTCAACCTTGCTGTCGATGCTAGTGGGTTGGATTAGGAACTGTGCCATACAAGAAAACCCTAATCTGATTGACAAACCAAATCCATATTTGCTAAGATTAGAAAAGCATATGAACAAATATTTTATTACCATGTTGTCAGCTTTACAGTATTTTGATGTTTATTTAAGTTTCAGTTGACATTCGATTTTTCTTGTAAAACATCATAATCCCCTTATATTCCTAAATATAATGAAAAATAAAAACTGAACAGATGGAGTTTGTTATTACCAGAATTTGACATTGTTATTAAATATTTTAAGGGAAATGAATGTTATATCTGATTATCTAGGTCTGGACTTTTCCGCCATTTCATTTTAATATTTGTATCTGTTGAATGCTGAAAAGTTTTCATTGCATTCAAATTGCCTTTGAAATGGGCGGGGGGTGTTAGGATGATGTGAATTTTATATATATTTTGTAATATTTATAAGATTGTTTGGCTTAATCTGTTTGGCCTAATCAGTCGCGCTAGACTTCTTGCAATTAGGCTTCCGGAACAGGGTTATGTTGCTACAAAATTGATATCATCACTACAGAAGTTTTCTGTTCGACATCATGAACTCATGCCCATCTGCACCATGACAAGCGATTTGTTCAACGTGTCATATTTTTTTTTCCATCTGGAGAGAAATATGAAATTAAGAAAATTCCCCTTTTTATGAAAAACTCATTATTGTCTTATTGAAACTGAGTAATACGCGCCTAAAATGATATGTTGGATACATCGATAATGAAAACAATAGTAACAAACATGTCTATTGTATACCGCTTAAATGCCAAAATTCATCAAAATAATCTCAGAAATATTACTTGTCATAACACTAAACTTAAAATACCAAATAAGTCACTTTTTACTAAAGCATAAATACTCTAGGGGTTTTGACACCGAAAAATATGTTAATTTGAGCAATTTTTCGGTGGGGAAGGGGTATATCTTTTTTTCATTCTACCCCAAAACCCTAAGTGTTACTGCAACTTTCTTAGTAATATTGTCAAGCTGAGCCATTTTGGCTATATGATGATTTCTCTATTTGTGTAGTTTGTTCACACCTGCTATATCAGGAAGTTTTAGAAGCTCAAATAATTAAGTAAAACAACTTGGCTTTTTGACACTGTGGGGTACAAATACAGACTTATACTGAAAAAGAATCCGACAATATTCTTTGGTAACATATTGATTCGATAATGGAACGTATAGAAGTACCTAAAAATTACCATAAAGATGATGAGTGGAGAATCATGTGGACCTACCCAGCCATTGGACTATTTCAAATGAGCCAAGATATTAACTATACATAATATCCCTTTTGTCTCAAGGACGAAGTTATGCATGTTGCAAACAGGATAGGCGTTCTAAATTCCATGATCATAAAACGGTTAGATAGGGAATTTTCAGGATTTGAATAGTTTTACAATTTTGTCTGTGAAATGTGAATTGCTCTCTCAAATCATCGTTCGCACATGGTTGTATGTGTTTACTTTCATATTGATTGCTTGTTGGTTTCAAGTAAGCACATGTGACAAATGATTGGCATATCTATGTAACTCTTCCGTTATCCAATGAGAATTACAAGTTTTTATTAAAGAAAAAAATATCTGTACACTCAGTCAATAAAACCCTTATGTTATGTCAATACATGTAACTCTGTGAACAGTTGGGTTTCTCTGTTGTTTTGAAATGGCAGATGGAAATCTTCGAACAACTTTTTTATTGTCTTCATAAGATAGAAAGATCATAAAAAATTGTGAAGAAGTGTCTCTCAAACTCCCAATAAATAAAATGTTTGTCAATAACTTCCATTTAAGGAATATTAAATTGCTTTTGAAAGGTTATTACGTCACAGTTTAGAAAGATTTAGTGTCAGGAACTGTCCATGGGTATGACATTTTAGAACAGCTTTTCGCATTTTCTTTCCCACAACTCAGGACAGTTTCTGTCAGGATCTGTCATGGAATAGAGCAAAATGTGTCCTGCCCAGGGCAGCCTCTGTCAGACCTTGTCAGGATCTGTCAGGATTTCTGTTTTATCTGCTGTCGTAGAACAGAAATCCTGACAGATTCGGACAGAATTTGATAGATGTTAGAAGTGATCGCAACTGTTTTTTTTTTTTTTTGCAACAAGTTGGCATTCCCATGGTTACTAATTCCGCTCCTCTTCTAGCCGACATATTTTTGTAAGCATTCGATTCGGAATTTCTTCAGAATCTCGTAAAGAATAAAAATATAAAAGATGCTAATTCCTTTAATTTCACATACAGATATATCGATGATGTATTGTCAATCAAGAACCCATCTTATGATACATGCTTACATTCAATATATCTAACAGATCTCGAGATAAAGGAGACTATAGAAATAGCTTTTTTCTTCATCTTTTTAGACCTACATCTCGAATTTGACAACAGTGGTCATTTCTGCGCTTAGATTTATAATAATTGAGACGACTTTAATTTCAATTTTATAAATTTTCCTTACATGTGCAGAAAAATACATTCGTCTCCTGCGTATGGTGTTTATATTTCACAAGTGTTCGGTAAATGTGGCAAGTACTAAATAAGCTGATTCTTTTGAACGCCATGCGTATTTGCGTAACAGACTCCTGACTCAGAGTAATAAGGAAATTTTTTTTTCAGATATCAGTCCTTCGTCGAAAAATACTCAGTTTCTTCAAAAACAGTAAGTTATGATTTCTTTTTGTTATAATTAGTCTTTGTTCTGATGTGACTACGGATATACTGATAATGATATTAATGATCAGCACTGGTATTTTCAACTCCAATGGAAGAGGGAGATTAGGTACAAATTAGATTTCTGGCATTCAATAAAACTTACCAGACCACAAAATATCTTCGAAAGTGCCATCACCTGCAAAATTGGAACATTATTACGATCACTTATAAATAGAAAAGAATATTATTATGTTTGATGTAACATTTCAGGTCAATTTGGATTATATAAATGTTTTAAAGAAGGAAAACGATATCGTTCTCTATATTCATTTTTTACGCAAGAAAGATGTCCACCTCATATACATAAAATATGAATCGCGACGTAGTTTTTTTTTCACACTTTTACGTGAAGATTATCCGGTATTAACAGAAAAACGTTGGAATTCATTATTTTTCCTGTTTTATATTGGGCATGCTAAAACTTTAAACGTCGGTAATCAGTTTTATTGTTACAAGTTAAATCATTGAGCTGTGTTTTGTAGCTGAGTACAAAATTGCATCTTTTATATCGTAACCTCCTTTTAATTTATGCAGCATAATTTAAACGTGATTCTGTGAATTTTGGTGTGTATAGTTATATTATTAGGTTAGATTGAGATACCCCCTCCCAGAAAAAAAATAAAAAGAACTATTTACAGCTACGGCAAAATTAGCCTCAAAAGCTAAATAATCATAAAAAAAATAAGACGTAAACGGGCACGATATTTTTGATGAACACGTTTGTTAAGCACTCGGTCATGAAACAATGAAACCAGATTCGTTGGGCTGAATTTTGCAACCTAAAATTGGCAATATTGATGCAATATTATTTTATCAAGTGGAAATACAGTAGAAACATCCTGCCTCATTACATTTTACTTTGCAAGAGGGTTGAACAGTGAAGAAATATAATATAAAAATAATGGGGTTCCACGTACAGATAAAGTGGCAAATATCACCAAATGTTTACTTACATAAGCAACACAAAATAATTAATTATGTTTAGTAAGCACTGTGACTTACATTTGTATTAGGTTTCTTAGCATTGGCTGCCATATTTTCAATGAAAATCCCTGAAAATTGACTTATCAGAACCTCAGATAGCTTCTTGTTTTCATATTATTCAGAGGATTGATTGTATAGGTTTTTCTATATATCAGACATAATTCATTTATCAACTAAATACTAGTATAAGCAGAATACAGATTCTTAGTTTTCAAAGGTTATAGTGAGAAGATGCAGACGCAGACTAAGGCAGTTTGGCTAGAACATTCAGATCAGAATCAAGCTTCAAAACATAAGGATAACCTCTGGCGACAATCAGTATACAAGTTTCTAAAAACAGGTATACTCTTAACCGGAACTTATTCTCACGATATCTGTGATCAATCTGCTTTAGTTCTATCTCCTTCTGGGATAAGTCGAAATATGTTGTGCAATTATTAGCGCAGCTTTTAATTCGCGATGGTTACACGAATCGTATTAGAATGGTCTTCGCAAAAAAAAAGATCACGACAGTTTAATGTTCCCTTTATATGTCATTCAGCGAAAATTAAACTACCGCAATAGTAGTTCTTTGATTATAGGTAAATCTAAATCTCTGATCAGATTTAGATTTTTTTATGTGGTTAAGCCCATTGTGAACATTTTCAGGACAGACAACAACGGATGCAAAATAATGACATAAGCTGAGGAGACATATTTCGCCATTCAAGTAACAATCATTTCCACCTGAGAGTAATCAAAGATCATTATATAAAGCTGAACAAGTCTTGCAAAATATCCTTCTATTACATTGGTATGAGGAATAGGACCCCTTTACCCAAAATTTAATTTAAAAAAAACTGCAGTCGGAAGATACAATTATATAGTCACAATTATGTGGATATGTTTGAAAAAAAAAATATATAAAAACAAACCAATGTTCCAAAAGGAAACCCATACAACAAATGACAAAATCAAAGTTAAAACCGGAAGGTTGAAATCATTGCAATGGTCCTGACTTGGTACAGACATTTTCCATTAAATGGGTGTTATAAACTACGTTCTTAACCACTCATTTGTTATTTCCGGTACATTGTAACTGTAACGGATAGCGTAAAATTGACACCGATTATTACCAATAAGTAAATGTACTGAAAACATGCACAATAAATAAGTGAAAACTAAAGGAACTAAATCACAAGTAAATCAAGAAGAACGTATCAAGTACAAAATTATAACAAAATAATACAAAGTGAAAGAGTAATCAAGGGAACCAAGGTTATTGCGGTAATCAAAAGAATGTAATCCAGGGACAAAGACCAGACATAAAAAACAGAAATACACAACAAAGAACATAAAGTAACTAAAATCATACACACATAGTCACAAAAGCAAATGAACTCGGACTCCACTAAAACCTTGGAACATGGACCAGGTGCACCGGTAGGGTAAGTGTCCTCTGCTTTTCTAGAAACACCCGTCGATTTGCTCATAAAAAGTCAAGTCCGGGATAGACAAACGAGGAAAGAAAAACTATGAGCCGTTGAATAAATCAGTTTTCATGGTGCAGATGGATACACCATCTGAAACTAAAGGACCTAGCCAAACGTATTCTTTCTTTCGAATCAGATCAGCTATAAAGCCAGCCTCATAAGAGTGAAGGAATAGGTCAGCAAGTAAAGAAACACAATTTGTTCCCCTTGGAATGCCGACCGTTTGTGGAAAAGCACGTCAACCATACTGGACAAATATGTAGTCGATTAAACATTCCAGCAATTTGTAAACATCTACCTCTGTATATTTGGAAGATGATTTGGAATTATTTCTTACAAAGTATGAGGAATCTTTTCCAAGAATTATATATTTGTATCTAGGTGTACCATCCTTTTTGGAAAAACAACGATGTACACTTTTTTTTAAGTCGGGATTTTAACTGAGCATGGGCAATAGAAGTATACAGTGTTGACAAATCGTAGGTTTTAATGCTATTATATTCAGATATTAGTCTTGAACTGATTGTCTCCAAAAGATCTTTCGAGTTTTTCAGGATCCACATTGAATTAATACCACTACGGGAGTAGTGTTGTAGTAGGACTGCAGACCCTCTTTGACAGTTATGAGTATAGAAGTTAAAAGTTTTGAAAGAGGTTTGGTGGCACATTTTTCAGATCCAGCTATGAAACGTTGCTTGTATGGATTCTTGTGGAGTTCAGAAATCCAGTACATAGACCGTAAATCATAATCATCTTCCGTGGTAGAGAGACCAAAAGGGGATAGCACAGATTTATGGTTTTCCACAATCTCTACTTTGGAGAGTGTGGTAGCATTGTAGGTCTTATCACTGCTATTTTTTTCTACGTTTACCTCTGATAATAAACATTGGATGTAAAACGTTTTTGCAGGCAAAAAGAATGTTGTTATGCTGTTATGGGCTCTGTCCGCTGGTATGACAACAAATTTATCATGTATAGTAGAAAATGTTTTTGCTACATCGGGGTCTTTGAAAACTGATGTAGCCTTGGCACTCATTGACCTACTTAAAACTTTCATTCGTTTCAAAATTAAAAACCTCAGGTCCTTTAACCACTCTGACAGAGAATCAATGTCTTCTTGTTCTCGTTTTATCCATTTTTTGCATAGTCCTCCACGGCATCCATAAGAACTTTAAAAATGTAAAATGTATAATTCCAATTTATGGAGCGTGGTTCACGGTACTTGGGACCTTCATAAACGATATTACGCAGAGATTCGTTTTCGATGGTGGTTAAATCTCCCCTAACGACGGGAGGACCATATTTCAATGGAGAGTTTTTGCAAGAAAAGTCAGGTGCTTTTGCCTTTAAGTCCTCAATCTCGAGGTTCTGCAATAACCTTTTATAATGGAAAATTTTGAATGCAATGGGTGAAGTATAAGAATATGAAGTAATTGGTATGGATTTGTCTTTGAAATATAGGAGAATTTTGTTGGTAACGTTTTTTTTTATGGAGGATGTTAGCCAAATTAATAGCACATATAACTTTGTTGACAAGCGGTACTGGAAGTAATAATCTTCACCGGGGTATTTGTCATGTTTGCTAGTTTAAACAAATACAAGTCCCCTGCGAGAAAGGACGCTTGGCGTTAAATTTTAAGTTGTTTACACTACCATATATTATAATCGAATATAGTAAATGGAATATACCATTCATTGTAGTGGTCGGATTGACTTACCATTATTCTAAATGGGCATAAACAATACATTTTGATATGTTTACTTGCTATTGATACAATATGTAACAGTCGGACGCTTGTACGTATCCTACTAAGAATTATCAATTAAATAAAAAATAAATCATTATGGAACAAGGCTTTCTGTAAATCAATACGCTATATAAAGTTGTCGAAAATGCCGCAGATCTCTGCATCTTCAATGTTTTTAATAAATGGGATTCAAGTTCATTTCTTCAAAATATGAAAATACAGTTTGTTTGTTTATGTCCTTTATTACTTAGTCTCCTCTGTAATTTTACAGATGTATACACTGTTAAAAAGAATATGTACAAAAGGAATACATAAAATATAACGTTAAAACATACCACTGAATAGATGAAAGGTTGATATGCTTTTAGAAACATAGACGAAACAATGAACTAAAGTTATTATGGTGGTCCAGGATTGTTCTTACTTTGCAGCGAAATATGTCAATACAAATATATCTAAAATGTCTTGAAACATTTTTTTCATTGATAATTTTGTCTCATTCTTACATTCTGAGATGTATGTATAAATAAATTATATATATATAAATATATAAAAAATAGTCAAAAATCACTCTTACGGGGTGAATGATCTTTAAAATCGATGCGAAACATTACAATAAATTCAATAAACGTCTAAATATATTTAACATCATCAAAAGATTGTAAAATTTCCATTGAATATTTCGGACAACCGATATCTTTCTTCAGCATAATACTTATAAAGTTCAAGATCAAAACAGATTCAAAAGCTAAATCACGTACGCTGTGGGTGATTGTTTTAAGTTCTATGATCGTAACAATGTTGGGTATGTCCGGCAGATCTAAGATGGACACTCAGAGGGAGGTTTGGTTTGCATTTTAAATCTCTGGAAAATATATATATACTTATAATGATTCACGAATTATAAGTAGACAGATCAAAATCCAAATACATACATACTTTATATCAGATATGTACTCTATTCATGACACTTTTATCATAGTAAAAATGTAGTAATAATGGGTTATTGTATTTATACTGGTGTATATTTTCTTAAGCAAATATCAGACTGAACAAGCTCGTGAGTGCAGTTACACTTTTCTTTGCGACGGAATTTTGTTCAGACTAAATCAATGAACCTTATATCCTAAATGTGTCAGACATCCTAATGCACTTGTAAAGACTCACTGCAAATTTAACAAATGAAAAATGCGTTTTGGAATGATCAGTATTCGCATCTTATCGCCGTCCAATCTCCTTCATATACAAGATAAATCCGAACATTAGTACGTAGACTTCATGCAAGTATTTTGTACAGTCATTTTTCAGCCTTTCATTTTGACATTAACAAGCGAAATTTTATAACTATAAACTAAAATTATGATTAGTTTCAATCGGAAAATGCGCTTTCCACGGAAGCGTTAATATGTATTTTCAACTTGATTGCACTACAGTTAGTATCTAAAAGTATCAATATCCAGTTTGCATCTTCATTCAGGAGCTTAGAATGACATGATTAGAAATCTATAATCGTGAGAACCCAATTGTTTTCAGGGAACCTTTTCTAGCTAACTGTGATAAGTAAATACCAATCATATAATACCTTTTTTTAGGATAGATATGGCAAAACACAGCGTATATAAAAAGTTATATTATAAGGATATACCAATAATACCATAAGAATGCCAAACTTTTCTGTCATAGATTTGATCGGGCCTAGTCACTACATAGTTGGAAAATGTTTCTTCGGGAGCGTTTTAGGTTCCACCTACCGCATAATATGTTTTTGTAGGAAGTCGCCTAGTAGTTGTATGGTATGCTTCTATGATAATACAGAACTATATAATAAAGTGATTATTTGCTTTTGAAAAATCACGTTTTTTGATAGTGAAGTTTACCTTCATCATCCATTAACAAATGTTTGAATTTAGTATGGTGTTTATACATTTGGAGGTTTACCGAAGTGGTACCAGTATCGTATTGCATATCCCTGAGCTGGTGTACGTCAAAACAAGGATGCTATAAAAATATAGTGCATTTTCTTTCTGCCTCTCTACAAACTAATATTTTGTCAAAAGATATGAACAATGACTTATAAAATAGAGCAAACATCACACTGTAAGATGAAGAACTTTTTTAAAAGAAAATCTAACATAATATAATAAAAATGTTCCACTGAAAAGGTTGGTTTGGTGAGTGCAAAACGAAAGTGAAAGTAGGGAAAATGGCTATTTATAGTTCGAGACTACTTTTCTGTCCGATCTTCGTGGACTCACCCTATTTTCTTTGCGGGAAATTATTTTTTCACATATCCTTAGAAATGCTACATAAGTGAAAGTTTTATTGAATCAATATCCATATTTTTTAAAAAATCCTAAAAATATGCACTTCACTATAGAAGTCTATGGGAAAATTAATACGATACTGAGACCAAGTGCAATAGATAGATAACGGTAGATAACCTCAAAAGCAATCATAATACGATGTAGATAAATTGATAAAGAGTATCAATAATTAATACAGAACGATATTTTTTTTAAACGATATAAACACGTTTCGAAAAATAACGATATCTGGTTATACTATTAAGTCCATATTTTAAGTATGTTACATTTATGATAAGATTTTTAGTATTGTTTTTAGTATATAATACCATTATTGTAGTTGATATCAAAATGATCACAGTCATAACAAGTATCAATAAAGTACATCTAAGATAATTCAATTACATTACTGAATGTAAAAGTTTTTCAACAAATTTATTTTCAAAAACAATCAAGAAACAATATACAATTTTCCTGATGATTTGAAAATTACAAATAAAAGTCATTCTCAAATCCGTGTATTTTTTTTTCAAAAATATAATATATAATTTAGGACACAAACATTAAGGAATGTTAATTATTGGGAAAGGAATATCCTTTTGTAAAATTAATTTATGATATAAATTACATGAGCATGCAATATTTATATTTCTTATACCCACCCCCACTTTGCAAGTAAAGAGTATATAGTGATAGGGTTGTCCGTCCTTCCGTATGTAAATCTTTTCTTCCATTTAACAAGGACCCATATATAGACCCTTATTGAATGAAATTGAATGAAACTTTCTCAGAAACTTTCATAGAATCTTAATTGTATCTGCACCTCCTTTTTTAAGATTTTGATATATTCTTTATTTGTAATGTCATTTTTTAAAAATGTTTGCATCTTAGAAAATTGTTATTAAGGCATTTGCCTAATACTGTACTCTTAAGTTAATCTAAGATAAATTTATCGAGAAATATTGTAAATTTAAGATTAAATATGCTGTAGCAGAAAATATGCATATTTGCCTTTCTGATGATCAAGTGTTTAAGCGGTATACTTAAAGAAGTTTGTTTTATCGGCATTACACCACGAAAGGAAAATTGCACTAAAATTATAGAACAACTTTAAACCCAGCTGACTGCATTAATATATAACAATATTTTACCTACAACTTTTGTGTCATCTATTGTTATGTATTACTGAGTTAAAAATGGCCCTGTAAACCGTATTTACGTATTTATTGCATTTACGTTATAGACACATATTTACAGTCTACCTTTCCTTCTCTGTTTTATTCTGGTGAAATTTATTCTATGAATAGAATCTGTCAATTGCCAAATTTGGACTTTAACACTTTTCTCTGACCAGCCTCTGATAAATATTCTAAATAGCGTTACAATATCAGATATTTTCAACCCACTCTCCAACAAAGTCTGAAGGGAAAAATTAGTCCTTTTCATATATTTGATCTACAGACCTTATGGGCGAACGGTTTTACTTTATGCATTCCATTCGAAGTTTCATAATGTCTGATTAGTTTCTATCTCCTTACGACTCAAGGTCAGGACTTAAAAGCGGTCCAAAATATTAGGCTGTATTTGTGTCCTTTTCAAATACAGGCATTGTAAGGATCAAACCAGTTATTTGAAAACATTAGACATTTCAACCTGAGAGTCAACCATTTTTAGTTTATATAATTCCAACCACCTCTTGATATTGTGAAGGTAATATCATGAAGAAATATATGCATATAATGTCAAAGAATAAACATATAATGTTAATGTTTATGCGTATGACAAAGTTTATGTACATTGTATATAATGTCGAAGTACATGCGTACAAGGACAAAGTATATGCGTACAAAGACAATGTATATGCATATAATGTCAAAGGATAAGCATATAATTTCGAAGTATAAGCATATAATATCAAAGTATATGCATTGAATGACAAAGTATCAGCATATAATGAAAGCTAGACAGGAACGGTGTTCCATACGACTAACATATCATTGATTGTAAGTATTGTTCTCCTGGTTTGATTTGCATTGTTTACATTATGTTACTTACAGCATGGACACTAAAAACGCTGAAAAAATCTTCTAGAAAACATCATATAAAAACTTTTATGATTGTGAATCGAAGGTAAATAATATTTCATGCTGCATTCAATAATGCTTGGTAACTAACACATGGTAAGTAAACAAAAACAAAGCATGATTAATACAAAACAAACACAAAATACTAGGGTCATAACAATGGCCGCCTTAAACTACTTAGAAAGAATTTGTGGTACTAAATAATATAGTATCAGTTATTAATACTAACCTCTCTTGTCGCTAGCTTCCCCAATAATAAACTGTTTCACGACGATTGCCACTTCAATTTAAATATAAAAATAGTCATCAGTTTGATAAGATAATCAGATCTATCGTTATTATGATTTCCGAATTTTAACTTGTTTTTCATGGGTCATGGTTTAAATTCTTTATTTATGTGTGTATCTTAGTTTATTTCTTCCTGTAAGTTCTTCTTTATGTGAAGTGTCCATTTTTTTTTATATCAGTTTAATTGGTAAAATTAAGTAGATCACTTCTGTTTTTCCTATCTTGTATTTTATTTTTAAATACATCTCAGTTAATGTTCAGTTTTTGTTCTCGTTTGTTTTTCTTTCTTTCTTTCTTTTCTGTAAAAAAAATTGCTATCAGAATATGTGTGTATAGATTATGAAAAATCCATGACACTCTGTATACCTTTTTAAAATTAATACATATTTTTTTCTGGAAAAATAAAAAAGTCAACTCGTTACATGATACTTTAAGTAGCTGTTTTATTTTTAATGAAAAAAAAAACATAAATTAGGCCTTTCTTTGGTCTAAATAAAAAAAAACACTGTCGATTCGTAACTTCATTGGCAGGTTGCCAGTACTTTACATTTTTTAACAGAACCTTGGAAAATAAAACGAACTTAAAGTTATGTAAAAAGGGATATTGATTATTTACTTTGCAAAAGTGATGATGGGTCTAACTTATTTCTAGGCTGTTTTTATTTATCGAAAATAGACAGTTGTCTAAAATAATATTTGCCGTATACAGGATTAGATAATAAACGAATGTTTATTTGGGTTATAATGCTATAGATCAATACTATAATACATGTATCTTCCGTTGCAATTTGTTTAGATTAAGGGTCAAATTTTGCTAGACAGACTTGACTATTGTACTACACAAACGTACTCACTGCATATAATACAATTTAACTCTCAAAACCGTATAAATTTTATTCAGGATTCAGGAGTCAGAAATGGTTCATTCCAATATGTTTACTTGTAAAAAACAACCAAAGTAACGACAAAACAAAATGAATAAAAAAAGATAAAATAAAATAAAATAAAAACATCACAGAGAAAAAAAGAGAAAATAACACAAATAACTTAGCTTTTTTTTGTCCACCGTTAATTTGCTATCTTGAAATATTTTGATCAAAGGTCACTTCGTAAGAAACAATGGCAAAAAACGAATAAATTGCATTTGGCAATTTTTTATCAAATTTTTTTGTTTTATTTACTAGCAGGCTGTCTAAGAAAGGGACTTTTGTAAAGAGATAATTAGTAGGTGTCAATAAAACAGGGAAAATAAATACCAAAAGAACAAAATTATGCCAATCCTAACAAAGAAATGGACATATTTCGGAATGGAGATATGCAAAGAGTAATTAAGGGAACCAAGGTTATAGCGGTAATCAAAAAAATGTAATCCAGGGACAAAGACCAGACATGGAAAACAGACATACACAACAAAGAACATAAAGTAACTAAAATCATACATACAAAGTAACAAAAGTGAATGAGCAACTTAGACTCCACTAAAAACTGGGAGCATGGACCAGGTGCACCGTTAGGATAAGTGTCCTCTGCTTTTCTAGAAACACCCGCGGAGTTGCTCATAAAAAGTCAAGTCCGGGGTAGACAAACGAGGAAAGGAAAACTATGACCCGTTGAATAGATCAGTTTTCATGGTGTTGATGGATACACCATAACGATCCACGAGTTTATGATGACGACCATAAAACTTCTGTAGTGATAACTTCAATATTGTAGCAACATAACCCTGTTCCAGAAGCCTATTTCTTAGAGTTCTAGCGCGATACAAAAAGTCTGCGTAGTTTCGGCAAGCTCTGGCATAACGTATGAGTTGTGATATGAACACTCCATACGCAGGAGCCGAAGGGATGTTGCCACAGATGAAAGTCATGAAAAGTCATCACGTTTGTCGTAAAGTTTGGTCAATAGTTTTCCTTTACCATCGATTTCTAAGTGTAGGTCACTTCACAGTGTCTGTAGTATCCTTTATCTCAAGTTCTTTTGAATAGATGCGATGTATCAAATCCCCGAAATTAGGATTGTTTAAAGATAACACATCATCTATATAGCGGAAACTGAGATTGAAGGATCTAGCTAAACAATATTCTTTCTTTCTGATCAGATCAGCTATAAAGTCAGTCTCATAAGAGTGAAGGAATATGTCAGCCAGTAAAGGGGCACAATTTGTTCCTATTGGAATGCCGACCGTTTGTTGAAAAACACGTCCACCACACTGGACAAATATGTTGTCGATTAAAAATTCCAGCATTTTGTAAACATCTTCCTCTGTATATTTGGAAGATGATTTTGAATTATTTCTTACAAAGTATGAGGAATCTCTACCAAGAACTATATATTTGTATCTAGGTGTACCATCTTTTTTGGAAAAACACCGATGTATAATGTTTTTAAGTCGGGATTTTAACTGAGTATGGGGAATAGAAGTATACAGGATTGAAAAATCATAGGTTTTAATGCTATTATATTCAGATAATAGTCTTGAACTGATTGTCTCCAAAAGATCTTTCGAATTTGTCAGGATCCACATTGAATTAATACCACTACGGGAGTAACTAGTGTTGTGGTAGGACTGCAGACACTCTCTGACAGTTGTGAGTATAGAAGTTAAAAGTTTTGAAAGAGGTTTGGTGGTGCATCTTGCAGATCCAGCTATGAAACGTTGTTTGTATGGATTCTTGTGAAGTTTAGGAATCCAGTACATAGACGTTAAATCACAATCATCGTCCTTGTTAAAAACATAGCAATAAAATGTGCAGAAAGTTGACATACTGGTTGATAAAAGAAAGTATTCAAATAAAACATTATTTTTAATAATCAAGAGGTCTTTAATAAAAACAATGCAAAAGGGAAACGATGAACATTTGCATTGTTACTTTTCTATCCGAAAATCAATATTGACATGACTTGGTAAAAAATTCAAATATTTTTATGTCAGGAATATGACCACTTCACAAGGTTAACGGTTTGCCATTGTAGAAAGTGGCAAATTAGTCAAAAGTCTTATTCCACGGATACTCCAAAATGAGCATGTATAAATAGTTCGAAGATAAGATGACACATACCGAGGTTGCAAATAATGTTTATGTAGCAAGAATGACAATAGCTAGAGCCGCGGATTTTTTAGGCTCAATAGCCCAATAAATGTTTCCCTACGTAGACCACGTCAAGACCACGTGATATGTCTTTTACGTTTTCTACGTATCCTGTTTTATGTCACAACTTAAAAATAGCATAACGTTTATGCATTTGTACATTTAATTCGGATAAAATATACATATACTCGTTGTAAAATTCCAAAAACTTCCAGATAATTATTTGGTGTTTGGTTCCGAAGTTTTCTAAGATATTATCGTGTGAATAAGTTAAACAACTCGTAGTTAACTATAATTTCATGTTTTGGGAAACTGTAATGTATAAACCTTGATTTATATCCTATCAAGAACATGATACACACCTTCCCAAATGCACTCTTAACCATGAAAACGCATTCAATTAGTCTGTACATCTGTATGCATTTATCATACTGAGAAACCAAATTCATACTTAGAGGAACACTTCCGAAGGTGCCCATTTATGCAAGTTCAATACATATCAAACTTCTTTCACATCTTTTTCATCATTTTAGCTGACGACACCTCTGTGTAAGTTTCATGGAATTTAAAAAAAACTACATGTAGTAAATACATGTATATGTACATCTTGTCTTAATGTACATTCGTATCTTATAAGTTAACAAGTGAATGTATATAGTCAAAACCTATAACGTCTTTGTAAACGCAAACACATGACATTATTAAATCTATTGAAAAAACTACATTTAAACTAAGTAAAACATCACTACACAATATTTACATAATATTCAATAATAAAACATAATTTGGCAATCCGGGGGCTACTCGTAGAAAACAAACTAATTTTAGAAATTAGCATCTGGGGGAGCCCAGCAGATACATGAAAGATGTAAAAAATGAAAATACATGTTAACTCAAAAATGAAAGAAAAGAAAAGTACATTGTATCTGGGGGAGGGGGGAGCCCGGCAGATACTGTATAAATTTTGTCTAATCTTAGTACCTGGGGAGCCCAGCATGCACGCCAACATCCTACATCTTAGTGGCTGGGGGAGCCCAGCATGCACGCCTACATCCTACATCTTAGTGTCTGAGGGAGCCCAGCAGACACGCCTACAACCTATCTTAGTACCTGGAGGAGCCCGGCAGGCACGCCTACATATTACATCTTAGTATCTTTGGGAGCCCAGCAGATATGCCTACAACCCTATCTTAGTACTTGGACGGAGCCCGGCAAGCACACCTACTGACGTTTGGAAGTTGTGGACCAGATATCTGGAGAAGCCCGACAGATGCCACAACTGATTTCTAAACATTGCAAAAATTTCAGGAAGTAAAAGATAACCTGGGGGAGCCCAGCAGGTTAATAACATAAACGCATTTGTGCAATCTGAATTGGGGATTATAATTCCAGAAAAATGGAATTGAAAACGCCAAAAGGAGTATAACGAGTGCCCCCAAGAAGATTGCTCCATTGTTTATATGAATTGTACCTTTAAATGTAGGTGTTGTAACCCATTATAGTCAACAATAAACATCTGATGGAAATATTCATTTGATTCGTGCATGTATAATTGTATCTATTGAAGTCCTCATGTACCTAGTAAAACAGTTTGATGACCATCGACCTTAAGTTTGAACCAACTGATCTTCGATTCCTGCAGCAGCAGGAGCAGTAGCTGCCCTATACTAAAAGGAATGACCACTGTATTTGGAATCATCAAACCTAATGAAGATAATGCATGTCTAAAAAGTCAATAAACTTGTTTCTACTCAATGGTGCTCCTTTACAGTCTATAAAATAGCTTATGAACTTACAGCACTTGTTTCTTCCTAAGTTCAATGAATTTTCATACATTGTACAGGTTTGATACTTTCAGATTCAAAATATGAATATTTACACCCTGTCTGGAAGGATCAGTCTTCAACATTTTCAAATTCAAAACATAGTAAGACCTATTTATATCAAAAGTAATATCTCGCATTAAGATACAGTGATCATGATCCATTTACTGGTAACAGTAAATTCCCCACAATGTTAAAGCCAAAAAATGATAATTGATAAAGTGCTAACATCAGAGAGACTAGAAAAGGGGACAAAACCCCTTTTTAAATAATTTACAAATCTCTGTAAAAATAAAATTTCAAGAAGTCTTTTCTTAAAGCTAAATCAGAACTTTGAATTCTTTTCATTCCTCTCAATGTACATTCTAACCTATCCTTACACTTGAGTGGATCGTTTCTACCTTCCCTTAAGTAAAAAAGCCTAACTCCAGATCGATAAATCTTAGTAGTGGCTAATTTTAGATATAAGGCTTGATTACAGTATGTGAAAAAGTTAATTAATAACTATTCGTCTATAGTAGGCGGGTCTCCTGGTTGGTTAGCCATACCATACAAGGTGACAAATTGGCAGAAAAGTTCAAAACCAGTTTTGTAAGCTGCTGCTGTATTTGCACTAATAGAAGCGGTCCATAACCGTTCCTTAACATTATCAAATTTTTCCACTGAATACAAGGTGTTTGAACTTGATCTACCTATGGTGCTAGCTGTCGAAACTTGGCATTTTTATTAATAATCGCTACTGTAGACATATTGTCGCAATGAAACACAGTTTTATGCCTAGCCGAGTTCTAACCCACAAGGCTATAGCCATAGCTATGGTATTTAACTCAAGTAAGGCCATAGAAGCATCTTCGTTGTGCAAAATCTGTGAAGGGAACCTGCCTTGAAACCACATAGTACCATACATACCCCCCCCCCCAAAGCGCAGTCTGTAGCATCAGTGAATAAATGCAAATCAGATGCTGAAGTAAGATTATAATTTAGAAAGAAAGAAATGCCATTCCATCCAGACAGGAATTTCAGCCACATTTGTACATGTATATCCAATCTAGTCTTTGGTAAGATAAAAGTGGTGATGCAGGATAAATTACTCTGCATGCAAAATTGAGATGACCCAATAAACCGAGTAATTGTCTCTTTGTACATTATTTAAAAGTCAGCAATTTCTATATGTTTTCACAAATCCTATCGATTTTTTCCCTGGTAAACGAGCTTCCATATATTCCGTATCTAGTATTACACCTAAATATTCCAAACAATATCTGTTGAACAAGAAACTGTATAGAATTTTAGAAAATGTCATGCTGAAAACATGTCTTACAACATCTTTTATTATTTTGATAACTATTTCTTAAGAATTAATTCATGGACTAAAACATTAAGTATATAATGAGGAGTGACAGAGAATGAGTAGAAATGAAACAGTTACAAAAAACGGGGAAGAACGAAGAGCAATCAAAGCAAATAAAACAAATAACATGCTCATCTCAAATTTAGCTGCACCAAACACTTGAGAAAGGACAAAAATACGTTACTCACACTATATATATTAAAAGCAATCTTCGTCATGAAGAAACTACATAGTTCTTTCTTGCGCTATTATATAAATGGTTAACACGAACACTTATTAGTCTCATATGAATAAAGGACAGTTATTTCGTTTAATTCTAAACTCAGTAGCTTTTAAGACATAAAACATCATATTCAGTATAAAATGTAATGCAGCAAAACAAAAAGAAACAAAAAGAAACAAAATACATACATATTCGTTCGTCTTCGATATATAAAAATGATGTACTCGAAGGCAAACTACTTCGGTCTTACTATAATAAAATAATGAGCTTGACCTATGAATAGTGAGATTTGTATTCATTTTTATATTGTACCACATGATATTAACAAAATAAAATCTAGTGTTACTACGAAAATTTCCCACACATCTCATTTTTTCCTATTACAAAGTAGAATATACGCAAATCTATTCGAATCAACAGTTTCTAGAAAGGGTAATCAAGGGAACCAAGGTTATAGCGGTAATCAAAATAATTATAATTTCATTCGGTTGAAGTATTGAATTAGAATGAAATAAATTTCTCCTGGGTATTTGCATCATTTATGTGCGGTGGATGTTACGGTTTTACCCGTTCTTATAGTATCCCGCTCAAAATATTTAGGGTTTTGGGGGCTTTCGCTTATATTATTCATTTAGCACAACGACGTCCTACTGATCGGTTCGGTTAAATTTTATCTGTTGTTTTACTGTATGTGGTTAAGTGTTTCATTTGGAATATACTATGTATTATATGTTCTAATAAATTACACGTCGCAGCGGCCTTGTCGTGCGGCTATCCATTTTATCATGACTTTATATTTATTCCCTTTAGAGATTCTAGGTTATTCGGTGTTCATTCTTAAAACATTTTTTGTGTCCGCTGTTTGTTGTGTAATACACAATGATGAGGGGTTGTTACCAAGAAAATGTTATCCAGGGACAAAGGCTAGACTTGGAAAACAGACAAACACAAAAAAAAAATAACACAAAGTAACAAAAATCATACATACAAAGTAACAAAAGCAAATGAGCAACTCGGACTCCAATAAAAACTGGGAGCACGGACCAGGTGCAATGGTAGGGTAAGCGTCCTCTGCTTTTCTTGAATCCCAGTGCAGGTCCAGGTGTTAAAGGAATAGGCCTGCAGCAGCGCTAAACTTGTCGTAAAAGGTGACTAAATAGTGTTTAGAACCCTAACCAGGGGCTAGAGCTCTTTGCCCACAGAGCAACTGGGATGTGTGCCCCAGGTGGTGGAATGGGGTACCCCTGGCGTGTTACATGCATGTTCATCGTCTGAATACAGCTGAAATATTGCTGCTCGCACGTTAAACCCCAACAAACAAACAAACAAACAAACTAACTTTTTTAGAAACACCTGCCGAGTTGCTTCGGGGTAGACGACAGAGGAAAGGACGGAAACCTACAAGTCGAACAAATCAGTTTTCATGTTGCAGATGGATATACCGTAACGTTCCACGACCTCATGACATGATGACGACCATACAACTTCAGTAATGATGAGTTGTATCAAAAAAACCCTGTTCCAGAAGCCTATTTGTTAGAGTTCTAGCGCGATACAAAAAGTCTGCGTAGTTTCGGCAAGCTCTGGCATAACGTATGAGTTGTGATATGAACACTCCATACGCAGGTGCTGAAGGGATGTTACCACAGATTCAAGGAAAGTTGACAGTTCTGAATGAAACGTCATCACGTTTGTCATAAAATTTGGTCAATAGTTTTCCTTTACCATCGCTTTCTAAGTGTAGGTCAAGATATGAGGCTGACTTCAGTGTGTGTAGTATCATATGAAATGATTTCTCGCAATTAAATTACATTCTGAAGTATTTTGTCAATAGAGAAAAAGTGAGAAACATGGAACAATGAAGACATGTATAGAATGTACAACGGTGTCTTTGCGTTTGGTAATTTACATAAATGAAAACTGTCTCTACAGAAAACTCTGTCTGCTCTTCAATTGTACAACATTCATAAGTTGCTAAATATATTTTCCTGAATTGCAAACAGTAAACGAGATTCGTTCTTCATTTTAAATACCGTACTTTATAATCAAAAAAATGATTGATTAACAATCATTTTAAGTGTAAAATCAGAATCAACTTCAGAACTAGGAGTTTAATTTTATGATATAAAGAGTTTGAAAAGGATGAATGACTCGTGAACAAGAGAAGTGAAAAACTTTGCTGCACGTCTATTGAGGTTGAGATTGTCTTGTGGTGAATTGTCCAGCTTTTTGTTTTAAAAATCACCTCTTGCTAATGTTTTTCATGTCATTTTCCTTCTGACTTTCCGTGATGTTTGCATGCATTTTCATATGAATTTCGGCATTAACATGTTAACCTAGTTTGACATCCCTACTACCTTTCTTCCTCAAGTTAAAAATGAAAACAAGTAGTATTTCCAATACCCCGATGTCACAGTGGATTAACAGAAAATGACAAATTTCGTCAGTTGACGCTAGTTCTAGAGAACGCAAATATATTTTACCTTGTTCTTTTTTTTCCTCTTGTAAAAATCTAGTTACAACTCGACATTTATATAAATGTAGTATGATTGGATGTGATTTGTAGGAATTTTTTTATCAAACAATGACTGTTGAGTTATCATTCTTCGCTGAATTTCGAAAAAAAATATTGTCTCAAAATAATTAGGTTGAACAAGTTTTTTCCAGGTTATATAACTATATGTAGATTCGTCTTCCGTAATAATAGGATCCCTATGATTATATGATCCTGCTAAAACAATTGTTATCAGGTTGAACAAACATTAAGTAAAAATAACTGATTTAACCTTGAAGTGTAAGTATCAAAGAACGAAGTCAACGAATGATCACCATGCTCTTTGTTAAAATGTAAAGGGTCAAAGGAGGTCATAAGAATCTATTGTGTGTGTTTTGGTGATAGGAGACTTACTTACTTACTTACTGCCCTTTACGCCACTGGCATGTAGGGCAGCAACGAAGTTCCTCCACTCTTGTCTATCATTGGCAAGTTTCTGTAATGTGCCCCAAGTCTTCTTATGTTCTTTGACTTCTGCTTCAATGGTGCATCTCCAGGTGATCTTTGGGCGTCTTCTCCTGCGTTTTCCCTCAGGTGTCCAGAATAGGGCTGTTTTTGTGTTGTCTTTTGGGTCTTTTCGCAGGACATGTCCTAACCACTTCCATCTTCGTTTCATAATGATGGTGGCCATGTCTTCTTGTTGGCATCTATTAAGGAGGTCCTGATTACTGATCTTAAGAGGCCAAACTATTCTAAGGATCCTCCTCAGACTCCTGGTGTGAAAGGTTGAGAGTTTGTGTTGGTCTAACTCTGTTATCCTCCAGCACTCTGACCCATAAAGCAGAATAGGCAAGACGCAACTGTTATACAATTTTAGTTTGGTGCGGATAGTGTACTGTCCTGATCTCCAGACAGGTTGCAAGCTATTAAACGCTCCTCTTGCTTTTGAGAGTCTAAGGTGGATGTCGCTCTCCGCACCTCCATCAGTTGTAGCTATACTACCGAGGAATGTGAATTTGTTGGTAAAAGGTAGACATTGTTCGTGCAGTTTGATAGGTGTTGGTGTGTTTACATTCAACATCATAACCTCGGTTTTCTTTTTGTTGATGTTTAGCCCAATTTGTCCTGCAAAATTCTGAAGTTTCTTGGTCTTTTCTTGTATGTGTTGGTGGGTGTGAGAAAGCAAAGCTATGTCATCGGCAAAGTCTAGATATTCCAAGATGGAGAAGGTATTCCATCTGATGCCTCTTGGAGTGTCTTTCGTTGTTTGTCGCATCACCCAATCAATGGCTATGATGAAAAGTGTCGATGACATAACACAGCCTTGGAGGACTCCAGTTTTTACATTGAAATACATGTCGCTGTTGTTTCCAACTCTGCATCTGAAGTTCGTGTAGAAACTTTTGATGACGTCTATAAGTTGTTGTGGTATTCCGCATGATCTAATTATTTTCCATAAACTTTCTCTATGTATGCTATCAAAAGCTTTTTCAAAATCTATAAAGTTAAAATAGAGTTGTCTCTACCATTCAGTGCTCTGCTCAATAATATTGCGTAGCGTGAAAATTTGGTCGATGCAGCCTCTACCTGGTCTAAATCCAGCTTGTTCTTTTCTCAATAGTTCATCTACAGATCTTGCAATTCTTATGATGACAACTTTGGCTAGTATCTTACTTTGGATAGGAATCAAAGTAATACCTCGCCAGTTATTACAATCATTTAATGACCCTTTCTTTGGTAATTTTATGATGGTTCCTTTGTTCCACTCATCTGGTACTTTGGTCTTATTCCAGATATCTTGGAAGATGGGATGGAGATTTTTTGCGGATAGGTATGGATCGTTTTTAAAGAGTTCTGCATTGAGATTATCACTACCTGGTGCTTTGCCACTTTTCAGACTTTTGATTGCTGTTATGATTTCAGATATTTCTGGTGGTTCTATATCTATGTCCAGTTCTACTTCTGCATCGTTAATTTCCGGTTCTTGAGAAGGTGGTAGCCTGTTAAGTAACTCTTCAAAATGTTCTGTCCACCTTTTTTCTTGAGCGCTTTCTGAGGTTAATATGTTACCCTGTTTGTCGTTGACAGGTAAATTTGGAGATGATCTATTCGTCCCACATAATTCTTGTAATTTTGTATAATTTACTCTGTTCTCCTTTCTGTGCTGCTTCTTCTGCATTATTTGCTAGCTCTTCCATAAAATTCCGTTTGTCTGTTCGAACCAGTTTCTTAACTTCTTTTTTGTATTGAGCTGTATTCTTGTTGGAGTCTTTCTTTTAGCCACGGTGATTTGGTCTTATCTCTTTTGGCTTTAATCTCTCTTCTATTATTTATTGTTTTCCAAGTTTCAGGTGTTATCCAGTCCTTATGTTTTTGCTTTTGTCGCAAACCTAAACACTCTTCACTTGTTTTTGTATATATGTCGGTTATTTTGTTCCATTTTTCATCAATATCATCCACAACATCTTCCAAGATATTTAACGTTTCATAGCGATTCTTGGGTGTTATTGAAAAGTCATTGTTTACTTCAAGATGTTAAGTTTTTCTGTATCATAACGAGTGGTTGTAACTTTCTTTCCAGCTGCTCTGAGCTTGAGTCTGATATTTGCTGTAACAAGTTGATGGTCACTTTCTACATCAGCTCCTCTTTTGACTCTTACATCTAGCAAAGATCGTCTCCACATTCCATTTATCATGATGTGGTCAATTTGATTTCTGTCTCTTAAGTTTGGTGAATACCACGTTAACTTGTGGATATCCTTGTGAGGGAATAGTGTGCCTCCAGTGACATAGTTGTTGATGTTGCAGAAGTCAGTTAATCTTTCACCATTTTCATTCATACTACCACATCCATGTGTACCCATAGTTCTTTCAAAGTTCAAGTTGTTATTGCCTACTTTTGCATTCAGGTCACCCATAATTATTTTGATGTCATGATGTGGGGTTTGATCTAACTCTTGTTGAAGTTGCTCATAGAATGCATCTTTGTCTTCATCGCTGGCATCATTTATTGGAGCATAGCACTGAAGTAGCGTCATATTAACTTGTTTACCCCTCAGTCTAGCCATGATCAATCTGTTGCTGACTGGTTTCCATTCCATCAGGGTTCTGTCTACTCCTTTCTTTAGAATGATGGCTACTCCCTCCTGATGTTTCCCATCTTCTCTTCCTGAGTATAGTACTGTTTCGCCTGTTTTTATCTTTCCAGATCCTGTCCATCTACTTTCACTGACACCTAAAATTTGTAGTTTGTACCGTTGCATCTCAGTTGTTATCTGTGCGAGCTTGCCTGTTGCATACATCGTTCTCACGTTCCAACGCCCGATGTTTGTATTGGTTTTTATCATGTTGAGGGCCTCCCCAGTCATGTTGGTAGTCTTCTCTCGGCTTTTTCTACCTACAGTCATTAAAGCTCCACTGTTGGTGCGGTGGGGCTCTCCGCTACAGTTGTAGATTTTTTCTACGTTGCTATTTCCGTAACATATCTTTTTCTTTTTACAAGTTAGGGTTGTTAGCCCTAAGCTTAACCCCCATAACTTGGTGATAGGAGAACGTGAGTGCATATGGCAATCTTGATAGCTAAATTCCCCAACTACATTTTAATATCGAATCTAGTACTGAATATACAATTTATACAAATGACAAACATCTAAGAAATTGTCAGGACATTCCAGAATATTTTTTTCCTCTACTAAAACTGTTAATTGTGAAATCAGGAAACTTTAGGGTCAAAGAACGGAAAATAGACAGTAGATTCGAGCTGTCTTTTTTCTCATTTTACCTTTATTACATCTTAATGCCATTAAGGGTGTGTATAATAAACAACAATAAACATTTAACATATATGTTTAAGAGGAATAAGTTTTACACAATATAAACTAGGTCATGTCCGTGCGTAAGACAAACATATTTTGATTTCTGATTCTGTTTCATTTCCGCTTAATCAAAGAAACCATATCATATGCACAAAAAAGGACATTTACCTTACCAAAATAATTTTTTTATCGCAGTTTGAAATTTTCAAAATATATTAACACATGGTTATACCGCCGCACGCTAGCACATTTGTACATACACTAACGAAAACGTTCATCTCTTTATTGATAATTACATAAATTGACTTAGTTTAAAAGAAACGTTGATATATCGTGTAAAGAGAGTTGTTCTCGTTAATCAAAACCAACAAACAAACTCTTAAAGGAATATAACAGACAGACATATTTTGCAAGAGCATTGGTTGGTACGTTTGAATTATTGTTTGAAGTGGAGTTAGCCTATTTAAACAAATGTAACCAACTAGGTTACAACTCTAATTAAAGCATACGCTTATGTAAAATCAAGCAAATGGACCAATTTGATTTTAAATCAGTTATTAAAGCTGGATTGATTTAGCTTATTTTTCAATCGCATAAGGATATATATTGACTGTTAAAGTTTTCATGTTTCCAATGAGTTTTGTTTTGTTATTGTTTGTTTATTTTTTGTACTTTTGTTTGTGTTCGCTTTACGTGATTAAATAGTCTTTATACTAAATAAAAAAAATAACAATCTGTAAAAACTTCGGTAGGTTGTACATAAGTTGCAAGGAATTACAAGGCCTTTAAATTCAGTACCGAGGGATTCTATTTTCTGCAGCCTCGGTGCTTATGGGTTTAGAAGTTTGTGATATATTGACATTTGGTACAATCGAGACACAATTCAAACAGACACTTCGGATGACAACAAGTCTGTCAATGCTTACAAGACTTGATTATACTTGGAATATGTTGACAATTGTGTACTGGTTACTGGAAATGTTAAAGGGAAAATGTAGAAGTGGGTCTACATCATTTCTAAAACTGCATTACATTACACCCACAATCCAACTTAATATACAACATTAAAATATTAGTTTCAATAACCCAATCCAAACCATTTACAGACGTTAGCTTGACACAAACAGACCAATCAACAAACTTATAATGCATATTGGAAAGGATTTAATGAAAGACGTGAGCGAATCAAGAATGACAACCACATACTTATAGACATCGGGCATTGGACATGACATTTTGATATTGTCAAGGACTTACAACACAAAATAATTTCATTGCAAGGAAGTACAATCCATCCAAGCAGTATAAAATGATTCTTTGTGCTTTGGTTTAAACGCACTGTGTTGCTAAATGTTAAAATTTAGTTTTGTCAAATCAGGCTTTAGCAAATAGTAAAATAACTCAGCTTGAGTGTGAATATGGCGATAATATAAGTTTGAACCTTTTATTCCTACTGAAAACCAAAAATAAATCGGAAAATCCTATATTTTCGTAGAACACTTGACATTTCAAATTGGGTACAAAAAGATGTCAGTGGGTGATTGTAGTCAATTAAATCTGTAATATAGCAAAACTGCCAGGAACACAATCATTTCTTGCCATAAGAACTTTAGTTTCATTTCGCATTCTCATGATCTAATTTTCTACTTATTTGTACAGCAAAATAAAACAAAACAAAAACATGCTGTTTCCAGATGATCCCGGTAGTATGTAAATGCTAAAAAAATAAGCATCCAGCGTCTTCCACCCCAATTGCCTGCCAAAGAGGTTTAAGCTGTTCTTGAGACAAGGAATGGATGTAAGGAAATGGGATTTCACAATCTTTTGATTTCTTTACCCTGCTTATGGAGATGTATATGCTTTCATTGAAGGTTTCACATTTTTAGAATTTATATTTTATCACTACTTCCTAAATTGTTTGAAACAATTTTGAGGTGGCGCAAACCTTTTTTTAAGTTTCCGTTGTATGCTCCTCTTTATAATGGAAGGATGTCAAATGTTAGATTAAAAAACAAACTGAAAGGTATTATTCGATTTTGGTTATATGTAGTAAAATATCGATTTATCGGTACTTTATGGGAAAAGACTAAGCATAAATGTCAAAAGGTAAATTTGATATTGTTAGTTGGCAGTGGAATAACAATTTTTTCGTAGTTTTGTCTCAGTTTTAGTCTTCTTCAACGTCATCTTTGATCATGTAGCAACATACCGATTATTTCCTTCATGAATTGACCAGTTAAACTATTTCAGCAACCATCATGAGGAAAGTGACAAAGCAAGTAATTATCGAATGTCTGTTCTCAAATATTGGATACTTTCAGCACTTACTCTTTTGTCATACATTATGATTCAATATTTTGTAATTTGATTACATAGAAGGGAAAAAAGAAAGAATATGGTAAAATGCAACAAATTTAAATAGTAAATACTACAACAGATCACCAAACGGTATCCAACGAGTGTATGTACACCTCTATGAAACATTTAACGTCGTCAGTGTTTTTCAATTTGTTCATACTAACAACAAAAGCGCTGCATTCTTTACTTTAATTACTTCTATAATATCTATAAAACTTGACGTTTTCAGAATGATACAGGTTACCATTAACTAAAGTCTTGAACAAACGAACGATGAAAAATAAATCTAGGAAATGTATGAATTGTCTTGATAATAACAAAAAGAGTTATATTAATTGTGAATTCCTTTTTGTGTTTATAATGCATCCGGTTATTATCATACTGAAGGAGAAAACACCTCAAACATTCAATATAAATTATGGTGCATGCTCAATATCGCTATTGCAATTTCTCAGACAAAAGACAATTGGACTTTTCTTTGATAGACTATTATTAGTTTTCACAAGTAAAAATATTGTAAAGATTATGTCAATGTCATTATGTCTTCATGTGAAAAAAATTTCCAAATGTTATCATTCAAATTTAACCTCTATTGGTTAAGTTTTAGTGTATATTCTAAAGTGTTATTTTCAATTCTTTATATAAAGTCTGTATTTAGTTTTGTATTTCATTTGTCACTTGGCCCCGTGCAGGTCCGGGTGTCAAAAGAATAGGCCTGCAGCAGATCTAAGCTTGTTATAAAAGGCAACTTAATAGTGCACAGAACCCTAGCCGGGGGCTAAGGCGCTCTGCCCACAGAGCAACTGGGATGTGTGTCCCAGGAGGTGGAATGGGATACCCCTGGCGTATTACATGCTGCGGTTGTCAGGCTATAATACGGAAAACCTGACCGCAAACCATAGTAGTGCACCGTGTTAGGAATCATCCCACCTTAAAGAACCCTACTGTGGTATTCTCCCGGAGTAGGAATCATAGGGCTCTGCCACAGGAGGCTAAATTGCCCGACCCTATCCACCTCTCCCTATTTCCAATGGCAATCAAAATTTGTCGACCCCATTGTCCTTGTGTCCCATCACATTTTCCATTTCATCATCATTTCATGTTCATTTTATCATCAATTTAATGTTCATCGTCTGAATATAGCTACTCGGACGTTAAACCCCAACAAACAAACAAACAAACATTTTTCACTTGTATTGCTTTATATGTTTTACCGGTTGCATTGAAAAGCATATGACTTTAAGTCGATTGTGCACTAGCTTGGAAAGATTGTTTCAATTTGGTAACATGAATATTCTTGTCTTTAGTTGGTGTCAAAACTTAAAACAGAAAAGCATAAATGACTGTAGTCTGCTTGCTAAAATGACGCTCATTACTCAAATTAGAATTAGCTTAAAGTAAGGTATATTAATAAGAAGTAATGCAATGTTAGGCATACACCAGGCATAGGCATTCAAGATAGAGATGGATGAGATATGCTGTTTTTAATTTGTTAAAATTAAATTCAATAATTTATTATATTTCAATCCATCATCATCATCGAAAAGTCAGAGTACACTTAACCAGTAAGGACATAACTTTAAGTTTCAACAGTTTTAATATTAGCCATGGAAAAAAGAATCATTTTATCAATAACCAAACAAAAATAAACAGAAATCACAAACAAATGAAATCTTTAATGGTGAAAAAAATATGAAGGCCTTTTTTTTATTTTTCATGTCAACTGAGTTTAGAAAATAAAAATCAATATAAATATGCTAATTGATAAAGAGTTGTTCATTGAAGTACTTCTGACTTTACTTGTATGTGTTTAATATACGAATGGCTGTAGTTGTTCTCCATTTCATCTTCATGACCGGTATTGTAAATCCGAGATTTGTAAGTAAATTGAAGGTAATCACATGCAATTCAAACAGAGAGAAAATCGACTTAAAAACCTTGTCAAAGGCGGCATATTTATGACGGATCATTTCATTGTTCATGCAAGGTAAGTACATGTATGTCTTATTTTATTATCTGTTTATAATATTATCTTGTTTTGGTACAGAATGAATGGCAATCAGATATGAACATATTTTTCTGATAGTTTCTGCTGTTTTTTATGATCATTTTAGATGTTTCAAGCAATTTAGGCGTGTACCATTTATTCTATACGCGTTATAATTATGTCATAGATGTATTTCAATTGATCTTTCCGTAAGCCTTTCTTAGATGTTTCTTTTTTATGTTATATGGTATTTCACTGTGCAATAATAGTAACATTTAATTTCGATAGAAAGATCACAAACAGAAAATACAAGGATAAGTAAACATGCATGGTCTATCTGTAATGCTTTATAGAGTTAAACTATTAGACTTGGGTGAGGTCTAATGAAATGCAAATATCGTGACAAACAAAAACAAAATATACAGGTATCATTTTTGAGGGTAGTGAAAGCATTTCTTAGAGATAAAAGTGCAAAATCTCTAAACTCTTTGTGATAGCTGGTACACACCTTTACATATTTTGAGCAAAGATATATCTTAATAACTTAGATAAGGCTATCTTTTGATACAAGGAAGATTTCATTTGATTTCAATCAATATACTCAATCAAATGTAACAACGAAAACAAACATTCAAAATTTTAAGTTTTTGTAAAGTTGTCAAAAAAGAAAAAAAGAAAGGAAAATTAATGTATACTTTACACTAGACAATATTCTTCGAAATGTATTGAAAATGGACCATTTAAATCCGTCTTTTTTTAAAATTGCTTGGTTGACGACTATATATACTTTGCTTTTTTTTATTTTAACCAAACCCGATGCTCGCTTATATATGTGAAAGCTGTGCATTATTGGATATGCGTTCACCTATTTTTGTTGTAGCATACACCACTTTTTTTTTAATATTTGAATACATTGAAACAACAACGAAAGTGTGAATAAAAACATACAATTTGGTACAATTAAGGTAGAAAAAAGTTTATCCCGACATTCACACACATATACTCCATGAAAACGACCAGTAAAAAATATCTCTGTTTTCTTGATATACCCACTTCAGCTAATAATGAAAGTAATTCACTGTGGCCGAGGTGAACAACTCACTTAAAGGGAATTTATTTAAATAGGGGACAGTCATTTAGTGCTATAAATTGTCAGAGATTACAACAAAAGAAGCGGTAATCAATGAAGTTTAATTAATCCTGAAAAATGCAATTAAAACGAAACATATTAACATCTCAAGAAATGTTTCCTCAAGGTAGAAAGTGACGTTTTATCTTAGCTTTATGATTTTTACTGCTGTGATTGTTTACTATTCTACAAAGCAGTAAAATCAATATATCTCAATACATTTTTCAGTATAATAGATCTCAGAGAGTGATTTATATATGTCTACTTTGTTAAACGAAACAATTATATGTGGTATGTTGATCAAAACAATGATTGATGTTAGACCAATGAGTTTTTAAATTAAAAAAATATACATATGTTAATTGATTACATTCAACTCATTGCATGTTTGCATTTACCACTTTATTACCAAAATATTTTTCTCTTCAGGAATTGACCAATACAAATGTATCCTATGGCAAAATTCGGATTCACTTACTGTGAACAGATACATCAACACCGTATCGGTCGCGTAATAAAATAATCGCAAGGGAGGGTTAAAGTTTTTGTCTCTGAATCAAAGTTAATATACGTCGTTAACCCTGATTAACATGGAAGATATAATCCCTTTATGGAACATTGTACAAAATCTGTCATAAAGGCTCGCGTTATCACAAATGTAGACTTACTATAACATAGACTTATAATCGAAACATAAATTCTAGTATTTAACAATAATAATTTTTTGTGATAAGGTATACAATAACCCGATTAAGTACATCAAAGCATCACATGCATAACTTTAGCAATATGAAAAGGCACATACCTTTTTGTTAATCTCTCTGATCGGTAAAGTAATGCTATGTGTGGCTAACCTCTTCGATCTAAGTACACAAACAGATAACCAGCTTGACCGAGAAATGGTGAGACATACCTATTTCTCAATTGGTTTTCTTGTACATACTTCTGGATGTAGATAATAAAAACATTAGAGACTTGTTTTTACAGGAAAAACAGTATCCTTAGTCATCATTTTGTTTTGTTGTAGTATATAAGATGTTCAAAAAATATGAAAACCTCAGTTGCTAATATTTTTTCTAAAAAATCTCAATTGACACGAAACCTGATCCAATTATTCTAGTTTATTTCACTTTTGAATAGTGTAGACCGTAACACCCACTTACAAATCCCTTTATCAGAGGGTGCAATACGAAAGCGATAAGAAATATAATGTAGGTAAACTGGAATTTCCAAGATTGAATGTATTTTTAGGCATTCTAGTTAGTATTGTTTCAGTCAGATTATAGTTTGCAGTTTACAAAAATTAAAATCAAAAACTGTCATCATCAAAATTAAGTTTGCTCAGATATTAAAAGTATGTATTAAAAAGTGTGTATTGGATACAAGCTTTATTTTTTTATAGAATTATACAGTAACGAATTCCATTTTTCAATTGAACAGAAAAGTCTTAAGTATCAAAATATTGATTCATAGTCTTAGGAAAGTGGTAAAGAGATTTATCATAAGCAAAACGCATTTCATGACTATTTTAGTAAATGCAAATAATAATGTGACAAAATATTCAGGAAAACATCTAAATAATATATGTACAATAAAAACAGCGAAATCATTTAAGCACGATAATTGATGTCCAAAGAAAGGGCAAGAGTAAACTTGATTAGCTTTATCAAAACATGTTTGAGGCAGTTTTTTCTTCTCATCTGACTGTCAGTGATTTCTCGATTTTGTTCTGCTTTAAACATACACGATAGAGCTTGTCCAGCATCAACATGTCAACTAAGTTTGATACGTTATTCTCCTATTCACATTTTGTTTATAAGAAAATTACAAATCCAGCAAATGTAAAATCAATAATGATAAAAAGTAACATTTTCAATACCCTGGTGTAGCAGTTGAGTTTCAAAGAAATAGTAAATTTCTTTCCTGAGGTTTGTCATTAGAAACATATACAATTATTTGTATTTACACTGCTTCTCAAGTGATCAATTCAAATGCAGATTTCTTCCTTGATTTCTTTCTTTCTATAAATGTCTCCTTCTTATGGACAACGGTAAAGATAATATAATTTAATGCTATTATTTTTTGAAATATTCCATTCAAATAGTGACAGTTCAGTAGAATTTCATCGTTGAACTTACATTTTTGGAGATATAATTTTCACAAAATTCCAAATATTTTTTTTTTATTTTTGTCCTGAAAAAAGATATCATTACTACGTAAAGCACAACCTGATCAATATGAGGATACTTTGGTAAGTAATATACTTGCAGTTATTTGAATAGTTACTACGAGAATCATTATTCATATTTCTGCAAACTCCTTTTTCTGGTTCTGATTTCTTATTGAATATTAGTTTTCTTACATTTTACAATTATCTATAAACTAAATACTTGAGGGGGAATGATTTATTGATATAAGAACCACATGCGATTCTCTTTCATATTAATAACCTCTGAAAATAGTGACTATGACGACATATTTATGAAAGGGAAAAAAGCAATTATCGATTTTCATTGTAGGAAACAAATCCTTACATCGAAAGAGTTATCAATGGAACCTAGGTTCTATTTGAAATCAAATGAATGTTATTCAGAGACAAAGACCAGAAATGGTAAACAGACCTAACCAAAATAATGCATAAAAAGTAAGAAAAATAAATGGGAACCCTGACTCCACTTAAAACAGGGAGCATGGACCAGGTGTATTGATAGGATAATCGTCCTCAGATTTTCCGAGTTTCTCATCAAATGGCAGGTCCAGGCTAGTCGAACGAGGAAAAGGAAACTATGACATGTTGAACAAATCAGTTTTCATTGTACAGATGAATGCACAGTAATGATACACGAGTTCATAATGATCATTCATACTTGTACATCATAGCCCTATTGTAATTGTAATTGTGATTGTATGAAGTCTGCGTAGTTACCGCAAAATCTGACATGTTTGGAAGGTGGAAATCGTCAAAAATATATACAAATAAACAAGAAATAGTGACATTAACTAATGTGAAATAAAATAGAACATTTTGAAGAATGAAACAGGCAATCCACAAACCAAACAAACTAAACTGCAACAAAACAGACAATTTTTGAAAATAAACAAATGGAAGAGTAATCAAGGAAACTAAAATTCTATCGGAATCAAACGAATGTAATCAAGGGACAACAACCATACATGGAAAACAGGCAAATGCAACTAATAACATAAAAGAACCAAAATATTATGTACAAGGCAACAAAGGTCATTGAACAACTCGAACTTCACTAAAAATTTGGAGCATGGACCAGGTGCACCGGTAGGGTAGTATTATAATTATTCAAGACTGTATAACTACAGTATTAACATATATAAAAAAAGGTTACGAACACAATTAATCCTGAACAAGTAATGCAGAGGATGATCAAATATGTCTTGATTGATTGATGTTATTTTTTTTAAGACGTGCGTCTTTGAAGCAATGACGCAAATGCTATATTTGAACACGAACACAACTATCAGGGATCCACTCTTTAGTTGGCATACCTTTAAGACGCAGACATTGCTCCTTAACCCACGTGAGATCTAGGAGACCAGAGCTCCAACACAGCAGCCCAGTCGCTAAAATTATATATTCTGAAGGCTAGGCTCTGTTAACAATACCTGTCGGTTTACTAGCTGAAGATATTTTTTTACCAGCGGAATCCACAGAATGGGCAGTCATTCAGGATTCGCGATGGTATTCAAGACCGTAACCCCAAAATCGTCATAATTGATGAAGGATCCTACACTAACATTCGATATCAAGTAACTGGTCATATAGTTAGACCGAGATTACATATTACAGAATTACAATTGTTTGCATTAGTAAGGAAAATGATGCAAATAATATTCTAGCCAAAAGACCTGCATTATTTATATATTCATTTCCGGAACAATTAGATATAACGTGAATTAAAAAAAAATAGTATGCTCGGAGATTGCAGGGCCCATGCAATGGATGCATTTCTATCTTTAAGAGCCATTGAGAAGAATGGAAATTGCCTTTTACAGAATTTGTACTAATTTCGAAAAAAAACTTTTTAACATCAAAAGATTTTTGTCACTTATGAACAAGTTGGACATATGAATGATTTAGCTCATTTTTCAAATCATCTACATTTTTATAAGAACTTGACTTAATCTATATGTCCGTGTTAGGATTGTGCTTGTCTGTTAATCCAAAATGTTACAGGATAGGATAAAGGAAAGGCAATTATACAATCACTACTTTTAAGCTTTTCACATCCCCTAAAACCATCCCCTAAAACAAAATTGAAGATAATAAAATAACAATAATATAATTTTTGCTCAACCACTCCTTTTTACATTAAGTGTAAATCTTGACGCATATATTTACTTTGTTTTGGTGTATGTGTCTTCATATTTTATGTTTGTCTTCTTTTCTTTGTTTGGCATTTCCCTCTTCTTTCAGGCACTGTCATTCTAACCATGATTATAGCTTGTATTCTATGAAAGTCCTGTGCATAAACTATAGACAGTTTTAAATATACTTGCATCTTATATTATGTTTTCCCTTACATTGTATACGTTACTTCAAATATAAATCATTTGTTTAAGGAACTGTGGAGGGTGGCTTTAAACTGAGAAAAAATGCGTGTAATTCATACAGAGAAAAGAAAGTCTTGTCAAGGGCAGCTCATTAAAATGGATCCTTTGTTTGCACATGCAAGGTAAGTGCATGCATGTATAGTCTTATTATTTGATATAAATTTTATTGTTTTGGTACAATTCAAATATAAATTAGGATATACAACCTTCAAGTAAATGTCTAAAAGCGATTTCCGGCAATTGTAATGGAGCTTTTTAAATTGAAGTTGGTGCCAGATTAAACCTATACGCATTATGTAAGATAAAGTGAAGGGGTCTTTCAAGTCTTTAATTGATTATTTGGATACCCTTGTTCGGAGTGAGAATAATTTATCTAAACCTAACTCATTATTATAAAGACTTGTGGCGATTATTTGGATATTGGTTTCTACAGACCCTTTAAAATAGTTTTTGTTCAAGAAAAACGATCAATTATTTCACTTCCGATTGTCAACAAAGATATTAAGGCAATTCATTTGACTAACATTCTCCATCACAAAAACGTCACGCAAACAATATCTCGTATTTCATAGACAATACCAATTATTGCATTTTCCTATACTTCACCTATTGCATCAAACATTTTCAATTATAAAAAAGGCTGTTGCAGGACCTCGAGATTAAGGACTCCAAGGCTAAACCACCTGCCTATTCTTACAAAAACTCTCCATTCAAATATGGTCTTTCCGGTGACGTCATTATGGTAAATTTAAACATAATAAAAACATAATGTCTTTTTTAATGTCCCAAGTAGCGTGAACCACACTACATATGTTGTAATTATATCTTAAAAATTATTATTGATGCCTTGGAGGACTTTACAAGAAAATGGATAAAACGAGAACAAGAAAACATTGATTCGATGTCAGAGTGTGTAACTGTGAGGTTTTTAATTTCAAAAAGTAGAAAAGGTTTTAATTTAAGAAGGTCAATGAGTGTCAATGCTATATTAATTTTCAATGACCACGATGTAGCCAAAGAATTGTCTACTGTACATGACAAATATGTTGCCGTACAAGCAGACAAAGACAGTAGCAACATTTTGTCTGCAAAAAAAAACAACATTATATCCAATGTTTATCATCAGCTGTACACAAATAAAATAATATTAGTAATAAGACCTATACGGCTGACACACTCTCTATAGAAGACATAGTGGAAAACCATTTTATGTTCTATCCTCTTTTGGTCTCTCTATCAAGGACGTAGATTGTAACCTAACATTTATGTATGGGATTCTTAAACACCACAAGAATCCATTCAAACAGCTACATAGCTGGATCTGCAAAATGTACAAAGAACCCACTTTCAAAACCTCTAACTTCTATATGAACAGCACAGTCCGTCCACGACACTAGTTACTCCCGTAGTTGCATTAATACAATGTGGATCCTGACAAATTTGAAAGATCTCCTGAAAACCCTCAATTCAAGGTTAATATCAGAATACATTAGCATTAAACCTATGATTGGTCACTTCTTTATGTTTCTACTCTCCAGTAAAAATCCCGACTCAAAAATATTATACCTCGTTTTTACTAAAACAAAGAGGTACACCTAGATACAGATATGTAGTAATTGGTAAAACGATTCCAAATCATCTTCCAAATGTTATCGGCAACATATTTGTCCAGTGTGTGGTAGACACGTTATTTCAACAAATGGTCGGCATCCGTTGGGAACACATTGTGCTCTTCCATTCGCTGACCTACTCCTTCACTCTCATAATGCTGACTTTATAGCTGATCTGATCCAAACGAAGAAACATTGTTTAGCCAGATCCTGTGATCTCAGTTACCTCTAAATATATTACACTTTATCGTTAAAAAGTCCTAATATTGGGGGCTTTATACATCGCACCTACCTCGAAATAATTTGAGATTTCTTGTATCGCAAAAGAACTCACAGATCGGCTTCTGGAACAGGGTTATGTTGATTCCTGATTGAAGTCATCACTACAGAATGGTCGGCAGCATTAACTCGTTGATTGTTACGTTGTAGTCATCTGCACTATGACAAAAAAATTGTTCACATGTCATACTTCAACTTTCTTCTTTCACCTATCCCGGATTTGACTTTTTTATGAGCACCTCGGCGTGCTTTTGTAAAAAGGAGAGGACCCTTACCCTACCGGTGCACTTGGTCCATGCTCCCCGTATTTATTGGAGTCAATGTTGCTCATTTACTTTTTTGCTTTGCATGTAGTGCTTTAAATGATTTTTGTTTTTTTTGTTGTGTTTGTCTGTTTTCCATGTCTGGTCTTTGTCCCTGGATCACATTTGTTTTATTTCCGGTAGAATATTGGCTCCCTTGCTTGCTTACTTTTTCTATAGTTAATACACATGGCTACACCATAATATACTCATATAAACAAACTAATGGTGAATATATTTCACCGCGAACAAAGATAATAATTTATTAAGTGCGATACATTTGAAAAAGGGCCGGTTGTTTTTGAGCTATATATTGTAAATGGTGATAAGAAAAGCAATTCCGTCCGCGCGAGACCCAACGAGGTAGTCAAGGACGTTAAAAAAACATCAGTCAGAACAGAAATACCAATGGAAGACTTGTAATGAAGAAAGAATATTAAAATGAATTCAATAAATACAATGATAATATTTGTTTAATTTTGTTGGATCAACAAATTACTCAATTAGTTTATAGTATATATTCAACACATTAAACAATTGTATTTACCACATGTTACTAAAAGAGTTTTATTTCAGAAATTGACCAATAATCTATGGCAAAAATTGGAATCACTTAGTGTTAACAGATATATCAAAACCACATCGGTCCAAAAATAATGGCAAGTTGGACACTTTGGTGTCTTTCAGAAGTATCACACTAATCAAAAGTGACAACAAAATGTACCTAATAAACCCCGAATACAAAGTGAGATCAAATCTCTATATACCATGGAAGGATATCATGTTACCAGTGATTAATAAAACAATGAGGGGAAAAATGGCCAGTGTTGTCAAAAATGTCAGGTTTCTGATAGTCTCCTCGTTTTTAAAAAAATGTAAAAAATCGGAACAATATACTTTAATTTTTATGCACGTTAACCAATTAATATTTCGAGTTAAAAAAAAAGAGCATGCAGGTCACAAGATTTTCTATCTGCGTCAATATTTTTAGATAGGAACCATATGTGAGAATTTAATTTAATTAAGATGAAGATAATATTAAAATAAGCAGGACAAGGTACTGATAAACAGAATTATAACCTTTATTGTAAAAGGGATGTTGACAAACTTGACTTGGAGGATGAATAAAATAGATCAATGATATAAATATTTCATATAAAGTAAAAGTCTTTGTGAGAACCAGGCAAATTCTATTATATGTGATACACCGTAACAAAAAGGCTACATATTTTTATTTTTGTTATTTAGATGTTTTATGGGTCTATGATGAAATGTATAATTATTCATTCAAAGCTGTCTCTTTTAACGAAATAATTCACATTGAAAACTCAATAGTTTCTCTTGTTTTTCAGTATCATTTACAGAGTTATCTCCATTAATTTCGAGTTCTTTGGTTCATTTCTTGTTAATAGGGATTATATCAAAAGCCACATGTTCATTCCTACTTATTATCACAACAAAATGGCAATGATAAAAATACATGCTCTCCAACCATGAATCTTATTTTGCATGATTCTTAGCTGGAAGTTTAAAGTGGGGGAATGTCCTGCAAACATATATATATTAAGGCGTATATTCTTTTGTGAATTATACAATTATACAAGTTTTAATATAAAAAAATGCAAATACAATGGTTGTTGTAAATATGCGTTTACAATTTTCACATGTTTGTGTTTAAATCATTTTAACGAAACACTGCATGATATTTGATTTAAAATTTCAACAATTGTACAATTTGTAATATTAATCCCCTGATCCATTTGATAGGCGGTTGAGACCTCTTCTTTTCCCGGTAACTTTTATATTGCTTTCACCTGTGTCTCATCACCTTCTTTCCAACTTGGTATAATCTAGATAATTCTTCCAAATCATAACTACTCGGTACTGAGTTAAATCTCAATAAGAAAATTAGTGTGTGTACAACCATGAATGAGATAGACATATATCAATCTAAAAGGAGTCTAACAAAAACATTAAGTTCCTTGGCTAAAAGATTTTGCATTGAGAAATAGCATAGAAGGTCGTCATTGTGTTGTATTTGGTATTTAGAATGTATGATTGACAGAAAAAAAAGCATGTTAGGGTAATTATAATGCATTGGCAAAAAGGTATATTAAAAGTTTGGTTTGTCAATGAAGGGCCTACAAATCAAAATTCAACTATTATGTTTTCATATTTAAAAATAAATTCATTCATGCTTTCGATATATTCTTTGAGTATTTTTATTCAGTCTTAAGGTCGTCGGTCAATGTATAGAATGTCTATTTACACTTTGTATATTGTCAACAATTGTGTATATTTGTACACAAATTGTAGGACCACCAAAACTAAGCGCTAAAATGTTATTTTGGCTGTTATCGCAAGTTTTATTATGTCATCAACAGATTTGATAAAGAATATAAGATATGTGGTATGATTACCAATGAGAAAGTCATTCACCAAATGCCAAGCACCGGAAAAAAAACAGACTTCTAGGTCACTACATGGAAAAGTTAAAAATAAATGATGTTAATATATTCAAAAAAAGGAAAATCGACCTAATATATCGAAAAACAAACGTAAAATCAGATATCTAAATTCGTACGTAATGCTTTTCGAATCTCTAAACATGATTATACGGAGTGGTAATTGTTCGGTTAAATAAATACATGTAAATTTTAACATTTGTTGTGATACTTTGCTAAATACCTTTCACTTGCTAATTATCAAAACATAAATCGTAATATGACGCTATTTTGATCATCCGTTTAGCAATACAAATATAAAGATTCTTCTTTTATTGACTAAACAAAAGTACAACCTTGTGCATCAAGTGGTATTCTATTAAACTTTTGGATAGGCACCTGATATATGAATAAGGCTTTTAGAATATCCTTTTTTTATGTTGTATCTTGACCATGTTAAAGATGTTTAAGGGTAATCAAGGGAACCAAGGTTATAGCAATAATCAAAAGAATGTAATCCAGGGACAAAGACCAGACATGAAAAACAGATATACACAACAAAGAACATAAAGTAAATAAAATCATACATACAAAGTAACAAAAACAAATGAGCAACTCGGAGCATGGACCAGGTACATCAGTAGGGTAAGTGTCCTCTGCTTTTCTAGAAACACCAGCCGAGATGCTCATAAAAAGTCAAGTCCGTGGTAGACGACAGAGGAAAGGAAAACTATGACACGTTGAACAAATCAGTTATCATGGCGCAGATGAATATACCGTAGCGATCCACGAGTTCATGACAACGACCATAAAACTTCTGTAGTGATGCCTTCAACCTGATAACAAAATAACCCTGTTCCATAGGCTTAATTGTTAGAATTATAGCGCGATACAAAAAGTGTGCGTAGTTTCGGCAAGCTCTGGTATAACGTATGAGTTGTGATCTGAATACTCCATACGCCGGTGCTGAAGGGATGTTGCCACAGATGAAAGGAAATTTGACAATACTGAATAAAACGACGTCACGTTTGTAGTAAAGTTTGTTCAATAGTTTTCTTTTACAATCGATTACTAAGTGTAGGTCAATATATGAGGCTGACCATATAGTATCTGTAGTATTCTATATCTCAAGTTCTTTTAGGTGGATGCGATATATCAAATCCCCAAAAGTAGGATTGTTTAAAGATAATACGTCATCTATATAGCGGAAACTGAGATTAAAAGATCTAGCTAAACGATATTCTTTCGTTCGGATCAGATCAGCTATAAAGATTTTATATCACTTCGTCTTTATAACCTTTAATTATAGACATCATTCTTATTCTAGATTTTTATTCTTTCACGGTAGACCGTCTTTTTTTAGCATAAACATGTAAACCAAGATTGACTCGTTTTTCATTAATCACATTAAACTGAGAATTTTGCTTTTGCTTTTTTTCCCTTGGAAAATGAAAGAGTCATCTGATATTAAAGAAATTGGTAGTAAAACAATTAGCATCTGTACTCTTGTTTACCAATTAAGTTACTTGTTCTAAGGTTTAAAATAGGATAATCACTTGTATTCAAAACATGATTAATATACACATGTCTTCTTAAATACGAGTTCAATGCCTTAAAGTGTCACGCGTGGTTCATTCAAATGTAGATTGCTCAATTATTTGTACCTTCCTACTGATGTCTCCTTCTAATGCGACAACGATAATTATTATATAAATGAATGTCATTATTAATGTCAAAAATATTTCATATCAAACAATATCAGTTAAGTGGAATTTCATTTATGAATTCCCATTTTTGGAGATTTAATGTCAATTCACACAATTACGTAGTCAAAACATTTTCTTTTCTAATTTTTTGTCCTGAAAGTAGGTTACATTACTACATAAAGGACTATCTTGGTTTATAAAGTGGTACTTGGGATTGCCTGCATCAGCTAAAACACTTTTTATCAAGATGAACAAACATAAAGTAAGATAGCTTATTGAACAATGAAGAGTAAGTATCAAAGAACGAAGTCAACGAATGATAATGATGATCTTTGTTCGGGTGACAAAACAAAGTTATATAATCAAGGTCATGGTGAGAATTTATTGTATTTTAAAGTGATAGGAGACCTTGTATGTTACAAATATGTTTTGTAGTGGAAAATAAGTAAAATTAGACAATAACTGTTCTTACCACATTTTGCGATCAATTTCAAAAAGTATAACAATTGCTATAAATTATGAGAAACTTAATTCTTAATTTTTGTTTCTTGTTCTGCTTTATTTCTGAATGTAATACTGTTTCATTAAAGGTCATTTTGTGATGTGTAACAACATAATAATATAAGGACTACAAAATTTAAAATCAAATACCCTAGAAAATATTCATTACCGTTTCATAAACATGAAAAAGAGAAGGACAATTTTGAAATGCAAAATAAATAAAAGCAAAGAGAAAAAATATAGATCTTCACTGAATAGAAATGACACTTTTTCTTATTTGAAATAAATAATTTTGTTGAGTTTCACAGTGTCACTGTGAAGTCAGCCACGTCCTTTGACCTACACTAAGAGATCGATGGTAAAGGAAAACTATTGACCAAACTATGCAAAACACGCGATGACTTTTCATTCTGAAATGTCAATTTCCCTTTCATCGATGACAAGATCCTTTCAGCGCCTGCATATTAAGATTTCTGGTCTTGATCCATGTTCACAGTTTTTTACTGTAGTCCGAGTTACTCATATACGTCTGTTACTGTGTATGAATTATTTTGGTTATTTTATGCTCTTTGTTGTGTGTCTGTTTTCCTTGGCTTGTCTCTGTCCCCGGCATACATTCTTTTTAATTTCGCTAGAATCTTTGTTCCCTTGATTACTCTTTCATATAATGTATTACTTTCAGTAAATACGAAGACTCTGTACAGCGCTACACTTCTTACAATCAGCCTTTCTGCGCATGATTATATTGCTACATGTTTGAATTCATCACAGCAGAAATGTAATGGTCGTCATTATACGATTTGATCACCGTGTTTCCTCTTCTGCCTACCCCGACTAGATTTTTTATGAGCATCTTCGCGTCGTTTTTTTAGAAAAGGCGAGGACGCTTAACCAACCGGCATACCAGGTCTATGCTACCAGTTACTTTTGGTTTTTTTTGTACGTATTGTGTTTCCCTGTGTATGTCTGATTTCCCTATGTAGTCTTTACACCTGGACTACAATCTTTTTCTGAATCCTGATCCCCTTTTTTACTATTTCATGAATAACATTTTATAATGGACAAATCAAGAAAGCAATAAAAACTCGATAGTTTATATTCATTTTTGATCCTACATTTTGTATACATATTCTTAAATTTCTGTTTTTGGTAAATCGTAGAAAAATATGGTGGAAAAGATAATGGTCAGAATATCAAATTCTTCACAGCAATCTAGCTTTATTCCAATTTGAAGTTCAGTCAGTGTGTCAGCAGTATGTGTAACATCGGATAAAAATTATCATACAATTGAAGAAAACTGTAAAATTAATCAAAACAAACTCTGAAGGAAAGATAACAGATAGAACATTGTTGCAAGGGAATTGTTTGTTACATAAATGTTATCTTGTGAAGTGGTATTGTCCTCTTAAATTACAATAACATATAATTGTAAATTTAGCATTAGCCCAAGAAAACGGGTATATTCAGTTTCATTCAGTTAGACTATAAGGAATGAGGATTCAGTGATTTTGTGAAAGGTCAAAATTTGGTAAAATAGAGATACAGTTGCAATTGTTTTTAATTACTACATTTCTGTCCATGCATAATATACTTAATTGAAATCGGAACGCCTCAACAACTGTACTTTCTACGGTCTCTGGAAATGGTAACAAAAATAATTCAACCAAAAGTATTAATATCAATAAAAAATTTCCCAGAAACCATTTATAGACTTTTGGTCTGCCAATAATGATAACATTTTTAACTTCAAATGCATATTGACAAAATGGAAGATGTAAATAAATCATAAATGCATATATTTTCAATGAATTCTGATACTGACCTGACGGGGATGGGGTAGGACTTACAACACACTACCTTCATTGAAAATAAGTGCAATCAATCGAAACAGCACAAATGTTTTTATTTTTTTATATTTTTTTATAATTTCGTTGGAAAGTAATGTGCTGCCAAATTGTAAAACTCACTTTGCGACATTAGGTACCAGCAAATAGAAAAAGTGATTGCCGGGCCTAAAAGAAGATTACATTTTCAGGAAGGTATTTTTTCTGATAGGCTAAATAAATTGAGCAAATTTTGAATTATTTACATGAGATATTATTTCAAATTAGGTACACGAAGATGCCAATGTCCGCTTTTAGTATCTTTAGTTGTATTAAAAACTCTGACATCACAAATTCACTATTCATTTAAATTATATTTTTTCATAAAATAAAAGAAAAACTGATTCCTTTAACACAAATCGCGTTTGAAAAGTTTAAACTTTTCTATTAAGATCTATTGTTTTAAAGAAGAAACATGTCATTGTAATATACTTAAAGGAGTAAACATTTAGTATTTAGATTAAACAGGTAACACATTCTGAGTCGCACATGTGGTACAATCTAAATGATATTTGTTTAAAGAAACAGAAACGCTATAAAAGCTTAGACTCGATGAAAAGGTCTGTCGGTTTCGAAAGGGAAACAGAAATATTATAATGATTAACCTTTTCTAGTTTTGTTATATATATTTTTTTTACGTCTGAGCAAATTAAGTTTGATCCTTATCCTTCTCACGCTCTATAGGATCCACTATGTGTTCTACTAAATAAACATTCACAAGATTGTTAGTCTAATTGCACTGGTTACAGTCCTTAAACCGATCCACGCAACGATTTGACGCATCGATGACCGTTGACTGATTGATTGCTGACGGATTGATGACCGATGACTGGTGACCGATTTGATCGCAGTTTTGTTATTTAAGACATGTTTTAAATAAAAGAAATGTAATATAAAAATATAAATTGATGTTTAAACCTAAAACATTATATAAATATGTGTAAAGTTGAGAACAACAAAACAACAAAAACCGTAAAATACAAAGACTGTCTGTGGTAACGTGATGCGATCAGCAGTTAAATGGATCGGTTTGACGGATCGATGACTGACCGGATACTGATCGGTGATCGATGACCGATCGCAATTTTTGTTGCACGGGTTGGTTTAGGTACTGTATTGATTACCATTAGGTATTTTTCGTTTAACTCCGTAACTCCATGATTACAATTTTACACAGGACTACTGTTTATTGATTGATTCCTTGAAGGGGGAAACACTGAATTCTCACTTAAATTAGTTTTAGTAATTGTCATATCCTTTGCTTACAAAAGTTGTTTAAGCTGTTCTTATGACAGGGAATGAATATGAGGACACATGGGATTCATAAATGGTATGGTTTCTTAAAACTGATTCTGGAGACGTATATTCCTTTTCAGTGTTCTAATTTGTTTTCATTTAGATTAAATATTTTCTCCTTAATTTGTTGCAAAAAATCTTTGGTGAGCAAATACTTAATTATTTCAGCTTTACGTTGTATACCTATTGACAGGTGTCAGACATACAAAAATTATTGCTATCATTCAGTTTCGGTTAAAAGTCACTGAACTATTCTTCTACCGATACTTTATTAGAAATTATTAAGTGGAAACTGTTACTTAGGTGGTAAATTTGATAGACATAGAAAGTGTGTTGGCAGTGGAATATAAACATTTTCCTTGTTTTGCCTTAATTTGTTCTCAATGTCATCTATGATCATATGCCAACATAACGGTTTTCGATGCAGGGGTTGAACAGTTCATTTTATCAAGTAACTGAGCTAATAAGTATGGAATTTCTGGATTCACATAGTTCAACGCAATAAATGCACTAGCATACAACCAAACTTCGAAAGTGATCAACAAACGGTTTTATGCAATTTTCAACACACAAGTAAGTCAGCTGCGAAAGGCTACGTATCAAACTTTTAACTTTTTAAATGCTGCTTTTTTGTGCTTTATATCATTTTTTAGATAGTTCTTCAAGGCTTTTGTAATGTCTTCAGATTATATTTTGATACTATACTACATACAGGACCGGTTTTATAATATCAATAAAGCCATTGTCACTATTTTACATGTAAACATTTATCAAAAACAATAGAGAAAGAAACAGATATGAGGAAACTCAACAAATGCATCATTGTAAAACTACATATGGAATAGTAAATACTTACAAAGATCACCAAAAGGTCTCCAATAAGTGTAAATGCTCCTTAAAGTAAGCTCTTATGCCCTGACAACATAAGTTATAAAATCCACATTAAAATAAAAACAAACTGACACGAAGACTCGTCAATGACAAATATGTCCTGTCTGCAGACGGGTGCATGTTTCGGTAGGGTTAAATAGTTTTACAAAGCCTTCACCATCCCCTTTTATGTAAAGTCATAGATGAAATTAGACAACAAACAAACACATCATAAAATTCACTCAGTAATTCCAATTCTCTTCATGGAATACCTCGACATACAACATATAGACAAATCGAGATATCCAAGAAAGCTAGCTGAACTAGATTTGAAGTATATGTAGTAAAATCAAGTACTTAATACGTAAATTTTAATGAAGTGCAATAAACAAACATGACATATTTTTCACGTGGGAATGCAATTCGGGGTCGAATATATGTATTTGTGAAAAATGGTTCAAGATAGACAATGATTTGAAAAACGTATCATTAACGAATTAATCTATTTAAGCAGTTATTAGGATTTTGGTTGAAAGAATGTGCTTTATAGACTATATTTCAATAAAAAAAACTGGGAGCAACTCTATTTTTGATAAAATACTGGGAGTACTACTATATTTAATCATCAATTTTTTGTCACGGTGAAAATAACATAGTAAAATGTTTTAGTTTTGTTATATCAATACTCCTGTTGCAAAACTTCTCTTTGAGATATCAGTGTTTTTAGCAAAAAGAAGCAAAACAGACAAAATGCCGGCAAAGATTTAATCGATGTAGATCTTCTCTGTAAGATCTAAATACCGTAACATCATATAGAAATAGAACATTTACAAAAGTGAAATCAAAATCGTCTTTTGTTCATGAATGTTTAGTTGGAAAACGTAATTTTCAAGTTTTATATCTAAGTGAAGAAAAAGTGAACAAGACTATTAATGCTAACTTTGTCAACAAAAGGTCTTTTGAGCAGATATATCATCGAAGTTTGATTTTTGAAGGGCAAAATGTCACGATACCCAAAATAATTCACGCAATATACCATGTTTAAAGACTCTTTAAAGAGATTTGCCACACACCCTGATTCATAATAATAGCGGAATCAGCCATGAGAACTGCAAAATTAGTCCTCGTTGGAATACCAAAAACCCTGTCTGTATGAAAAATATCCAACACTTATATGAATATTGTCAATTCAAACAATCAATGCATTATACATATCTTAATATTTTCAAGCGGTTTATATTTTGGGGGGTGGCGGAATAAAAATTGCTAGTACTTTCAGATCTTTTGTGTGACGTCTTGTTTCCCTCAACCTCAATTTTATGTGTAATCTTTTTTTTTTATTATTTGGTTTGCAACATTGTGTATGTAAATCGTAGATCATGCGTTCACGTTAGGCCATGTTTTTAGATTTGACGTATTAGATTCATCCCACTGGTGACGCTTCGGTATTTTCTGCCGATATTTAGTGTTTTGATACCTCCTAAAAAGTATTGTAGTCATTACAAGATTGGCTAGATATGTCAATTTCATTTATTAAGTTTATGTTGCATTGTTGTATACGGGGTAGAAATATAATAACATTTACAAAATCTTACGAACCATTTGAGCAATACCTCAAACTATTTTTTGATACTTAAAAAATATACACCGTTATATTCATCATTTTAATAAATTGATAAATTAGAAGTCAAATATTTGTCTGATTCTAGAAATTGGCATTTGTGAGCCAAATGACACATATTTATTCCGTGACGTTTTATAGTATAAAAACAAACACTGGTAAAAGATTTTTAAGAACCAAAGTAGAATCATTGTGCGAAATCTAAAGATATTTTAGATCAAATTATGGTAAAGTGACTCTATACATAAATATTATGTATGTTTTTTGGGGTTTTTTTTTGTCTTTTGTTTTTTTGTTTTTTTTTGTTTTTTTTTTTTTCTCAGAGTGTTTGTCTATTTTAACCCAACGATACACAATGAGCCTCTTTTGACATGCTTGTTATTTTTTGTTTACTCGAAATTTGCACCGTTATTACTATCAGACAACTATACTATATTCAAAAACTTATTTTCCCCATCTGCATTGATTAAAAAGGAATATAGCACTAATTTGTACCACTTGAAATATCACAAGAACATATTCCACATGATAGGATTGCGAGAATCTTATATTATACTGTAACATGTGGTAAAATTGATGAGCAGGAGGGTTGATGTCGATGTATGCTAATTTTGTTTTAGCAACAAATAATTATTTTTATCGGATGAATATATTTAATTTTGTATTTTATATTCAATACTTTTAGCAAACTAACGCAATAGCAATTGGAATTATACCAATAGTCTCTATCAAATGTCGAATAGACAGTTTGTGTAAACATATTTGTCAACACTATTACAATCAATAAATAAGATAATAAAAGTTTACTACAAGTGTCATATGGTGGCAAACATCTTTGTACCCTGTAACCCGTTGAACCCAAATGAGCTGAGAGATATAACATGTATATATGCCACGGGAATAACATCTGGAATCTGAGAATTTTTTTTCTTTTTCAACCTTCAAATAATAATCAATACATTTGAACTTTAGATATATTGCATGCTCATTCAAGAGCACACAGATAACAGCATTAATTGTCTGTGTCCATATGAATAGATAGGAAAATATGTATCAGAAATGCATTTCATTTTTAGTGGAGTCCGAGTTTCTCATTTGCTTTTGTTACTTTGTATGTATGATTTTAGTTGCTTTATGTTCTTTGTTGTGTATGTCTGTTTTCCATGTCGGGTCTTTGTCCCTGGATTACATTCTTTTGATTACCGCTATAACTTTGGTTCCCTTGATTACTCATTCAGAAAATTGTTATAGTAATATAAGCATGAATTTGTAATGATTATTCATTGATTTATCACCATTTGTTGCAATTGGAGTATTTACAAACTCTTGATTTGAAATAGACAGCTAAGACAAATCAATATTTAAATCAGGAAGTGTACTGTAGTTATGATAAAATGCCGATAAATTGTGTAAACAAAAACGAAGATAGAATGTGCATCATGTCATATTGTAGAAGTGTAGAATGACTGTCATACTTGATGAACCATGCCTGAAACATTCTTTATCGTGTGTTTCTTATTTCAAGTGCATATAATTCAAGATTCTGACATCAAGTAACAACAGTATCAGGGGTCAATAACCAATAACATACCATTTTAATGTCTAATCTATATACACATCAAACTCCTGTTTTATGAAATCATATGAAATGAAAGCATTAAAATCTTTAAGAATATTGTCAATGCCTTCTTCATGTATATTATACATTCTATATTATACATAAATAAAATACTTACATTTAATGGGTCGTTCTATTCAACTTGCAATTATGGATTATGAGAAAAAGATAATCAAGATTAACGATTTGCGAGCTTTGGCATGAACTTATATGTGTTTATGCTGGTAGGGCATTGCTGACTTGTTGACATTTGCCATTTGCTCAACAGTCGTCTTGTAAGATTTTTACCTTCATTTGTAGTACCGTTTTGGTCTGATTTGAAGATATCGGTATAAGCTTAATAATTAAACATTTGTACAAATATTGTCGGTATGAATTTTGTTCTCGAAATTTTTAACTGAACTAAAAATACCGATTTTTAAATGACGTTCTGTAAAACGTGATCTAAAGATACTGCTAAGTTAAGGAGAAACACAACTGACTAAAACAAACAAAGACAGTACAGTAAATCAGTCGTCCTTAACCTTTGACCATTTATAAATATTAATATAGAATTAATATGGTGTCGGTGAAAAGCTTTATACTGGCTTTAATGCCATTAATGGCATGTATACAAAATGTGATTTGTTATCCATTGTTTTGGTGGTCACGTACAGTATTTACAATTTTGATTGCGACTATAAATGCTTAACGAGGTCAATGTCATACCACGGGCCTTATTTCATCGGCAGATTTCAATATCTAAATTCGTTCGTAATGCTTAATAGTTGGAAGCTTGCCGAGTGTCTTTAAATATTTTATACGAAGTGGTAGTTTTAGCTTGAATAGATACATGTAATTTTAAATATTGTTGTGATACTTTGTTAAATAACTTTCACTTGCTAACTGTCAAAACATAAATGGTATTTTGCCATCACTTAGATCATTTCTTTCAGAAGCAATATATAATCATAGATTCATATCTTAACACACCTACATGTACCTAACACTATTAATGTAAGCTTATAAAGTATTCCAAGAAGAAGAATTGAATTGTTTATTTCAATTGAAGTCATCACTGCAGATGTTTTATTGTCGCTATCATGAACTTGTGGATCGGCATGGTGTATCCATGTGCACCGTAAAAGCTGATTTGTTCAACGTGTCATAGTTATCCTTTCCTCTTTCGTCTACCCCGGACTTGACTTTTTATGAGTAACTCGGTGGGTGTTACTAGAAAAGCAGTGAACGCTTACCCTACCGGTGCAGCTCGTCCATGCTCCCAGTTTTTATATGAGCCCGAAGTGGTTTGTTTATGTTCTTTGTTGTTGGTGTCTGGTGTCTGTCCCTGGATTGTATTATTTTCGTTAACGATACAATCTTGGTTTCCTTGATCACTCTTTTATACTGCAACATTTCAAAGGATGAGGGTACATAAAGCGCTGTAGCGCCTGCTAGAAGAAGTAAAATTATCTCCCTTTAATAACTCAAAATTGTTCCCTTTTTTTTTTAATAATTATTTAACTATTTATTTCATTTTCGTTTCTAACAAAATTCCGTAATCTTCAATGGTCTTGTGAGTCTCCCGGTGGAAGCTTAAATTCTGCCGCTTTCGAAATTTTTGCCATTCATCAGTCAAAATATTGGGGATGAAATTGGGAAGTTAAGAAGCCAAGGAGTGACACACTTCAATTTTGGATAAGAATAACGGGGGGTCTCCTTTTGTAGGGTTTCCGAAGATTAACATCAATGCAAACCGTGTCTCCGCTAAAATGCATGAAATCTTGGTATATCTTAAATTATGGTTCAAAAGCTAATTTTAATAAATGTCTCGTGGATATTCATACCATAAAACTTCAGATTGTTCACGGTCAGACCATGCTTATTTAACATGTCAACCTACATGTATAAGGCATTGTTGCACCCCATTAAAGCCACCACCCGCAACGCGCATGTTTGTGTTTTGTTTTTGTTTTTCTCTAATATTTTCAAGAGGCGGATAACAACAATTTGGAGACATGGATTAAATACAAACGTAATACAGGATGCAGCTGACTAAAATAAAAGACAACTTCGTTCACATAAAATATAGACGCTAAAATTTGCATTTGATATTCGAAAAACTGACAACAACTAGCACGACTGGACTGCTTAGCACAAATATTATAAAAGACCTGTTATAACAAATACTAAAACTGCATGTAGGCTATTAAGCACAGATATTTACACATGGACGTGAAGAATTTACATGTACATCCATGCTCCTTCTGAGTGGAGCATCAAAGTACTTCCTCGAGTAACAGCTTTGATATAAATACGGGTATTTTAGGTATCTACATGTTTTTGGCGTATGTGTCAGTGTACAGTAAATACGAAAGAAATGTTAGAATATTTACTTTATATACAAGAAACTTAAGCAACAGGACTTTATACACAGAAAGTTGCGAAAAATTGACCAGCATTTTGCATAATTTTGAATTAAATTTCCAATATCGAAATTATGCAAGGACATGTTTGATATGTACACATTGTAAATGCATATGTATTGAAGATTTTACCCGAATAAAGAAAACAGTGTTGCAAGAACTTTGTTATATAGAACTGTACTTAATCATTGCAATAGATAAATACCCAGAACCTGGATTTTTTTACAGGCAAACAAAGCAAACGGCTTTTAATTTTTCTACTTTCAAAATGAAAACAGAAGCGAGTAAATAGCTTTATTCGCGCTTGATTTTATAACAGTGTTTCCAACTTTGCCAGATCGCATAAGGAAATAAAATACGTTGCAACATTAATTACAAAGAAAATTATCTTTAGACAGCGTGCTGGAGGTTTCTATACATAAATACTTATACCAGTTTCTCATTTTTGTACTATGTTCCGTACAAAAGAAAATCATAATGTAGAATAATCTTTTATCGATGAGATTCATACGGATATAAGGGCAAAAAGTATTGAAAACTATTGGATTCCAATATTAAATCCATAGACAAAAATCCCGCGAAAAGGACAGTAACGCGGTTCAAAGTGCATTCATATGCATGCATGCATGTTTACAGCAGTGGCTATATCACAATCGACAAGGCCTTATGGACCCTCACCCTTTACAATTAGTTCGTGTTTTATGTTAGGTGAATTCAATAAACGATATTTGTAAATATGATTATTAAATCAACTTCCCGCTCTTCCATCTACCTACTCTTTCTTTTTTTAAATTGGTGAATATGTTAAACATTATCAAGCGTACTCAACACTTCAGAATTTCATCAAGTACAAAATACATTATAGCATTTTCATTACTCTGGTGTAACATTGCAGTTTCTAGGAAATAGCGAATTCATTTTTTCTAAGGTGTTTTATATATATGATAATTATCTGTAATTAAAACTATTTAATAAACACATTTCTCATCAAATGCGAGTTGAAAGCTTCACGGGTGATTCATTGAAAGATATAGACTGTTCAATTATATATGTTCCTTCCTATAATTATCTCCTTTCAATGCGACAACGATAATTGTAATATAATTGAGTGTTATTATTTTCAGAAATATTTCATATCAAACAATGAGCATTAAGTAGAATTTCATCGCTGAATTCACATTTTTTGGAGATTTAATTTTCTCTTTTTACCCACTGACATTTAAGACGCTGTTCTATGGAAATGCAAGTCACTTGATCGCACATCGAAATAAAAAACTGTATCGAAAATTGAAATTGAGTTATTTCCTGAATGAAATGTAGAAAATTATAAGTAAAGATAGCAAATTTTAACTGCGTCTGCTGTCTATTTTGTTAAGATAAAACTTGTTAATGTTTGTCTTGAAAGTAGGTTAAATTACTACATATAGAGAGGATACTTATGATTATCTGCACCAGTTAAAACTGCTAATTATATAGGTGATCAAACATTAAGTAGAGATAATTGATTTAATAATGAAGTGTAAGTATCAAAGAACAAAGTCAACAAATAATCAAAATGCTCTTTGTTCGACAGTGACACAACAAATATATATGATTATGGTTATGGTGAGATTTAACTGCGGTTTAGTGATAGTAGACCATGCGTATGACGAAAGTATTTTGTAGTTGACAATACGTAAAATGAGATAGTAACTGCCTCTATAACATTTTGTTTTCAATTTCAAAAAAGTATGACAACTGCTTTAAATTGAAAAGATAAGAAACTCAATTCTTTTTTTTAAAGTCTTTAAATACAATGCCGGTTGTTATGTGTTCTGGTTAATTCCTGAATATTGGTCTTGTAATAATTTCACAGAACAGAACAGTTTTGGACGTGTTACAACATAATAATATAACTATCAGAGACCATTTTCTTTAAAATAAAATACCCTTGAAAATAACAATTACCGTTACGTATACGTATGCATAAAAAGAGAAGGGACATTTTGGAATGCAAAATAAATGACAAAATTACTACAGCTTTTCACCGAATAAAAATGACATTTTGTTTCTAATTTGAAAAAGTAGTTTTGTTGAATTTCTTTGTGACACTTGAAGGCAACCCCATATCTGAACCTACACTCAGAGACAGGTGTAAAGGAAACAATTGTCTAAACAACTGTCCAAACAATACGACAAACGTGATGACTTTTCATTCTGTAAGGTCAACTTTTCATTCATCTGTGGCATTCTTCTGCACCTGCATATTAAATGTTCATATTACAAATCATCCGTTTTGTCAGAGCTTACCGTAACTACGCGGACTCTTTGTAACATACTAGACTATACAGGAGTATGTTGCGGCAAGTAAATTGAAGTCATCACTGCAGAAATTTTATGGTCGTGATTGTCTGCAACATGAAAACAGATTTTTTTTACCTTGTCATATGTTCCTTTCCTTTCCTTGTTTTTTTTTTTTTTTTTTTTTTTTTTTTTTTTTTTTTTTTTTTTTTTACTTGACTTTTTTTTAACAACTTTATGTCTTTTGAAAAAGCAGAAGACGCTTTCCCCAAACATTTTGTTATCGCGCTAGAATTCTAACAAATAGGCTTCTGGAACTTGGTTATGTTGCTACATGATTGAAGTCATCACTACAGAGGTTTTATGGGCGCCATCATGTACTCATGGATCGTTACGGTGTTTCCATCTGCATCGTGATAACCGATTCGTTCAAGTGTCGTATTGTTTCTTTCTTCTTTCGTCTACCCCGGACTTGACCTTTTATAAGCAGCTCAGCGCGTGTTTCTAGGAAAACAGAGGACGCTAACCCTACCGGTGCACCTGGTCCAATCTCTAAGGTTTTAGTGGTGTCCGCATGTACCTTTGTTGCTTTGAACGTATTATATTGGTTGATTTATATTCTTTGTTGTGTAGGTCTGTTTTCCATGTCTGGTCTTGGTCCCTGGATTACATTTCCGCTAGAATCTTGGTTCCCTTGATTACTCTTTATGTAAGCTCAGAAAACGGTTAACTTTGTCAATGTTAAACAATTCGTATATGATAACGGCACAAGCGCGGCCTTTTTGCGCTTAATATTAATTTCTACATGTTTTTTCCAATATATTAAAATCATATTTTGATATTATACTATACTACACTACATGCAGGATCGATTTCTATGATATCGATAAAGCCGTTCTCATCATTTTACATGTAACCATTAGTCGAAAACAATAGAAAAAGATATGGTGGAAAGCACCAAATACACCATCTTATAACTTTTTTTATAAAATTACAATCTTAATAAAAATAGTAAATACTTTCAGAGATACTCAAAGAGGTCTTGAACAAGTTTAAAAACTCCTTTAAGTAAGCTCTAAAAGGCCCCAACAACAATAGTTATGAAATCTACATGATGACACTTCTTTAAAAAAACTGAAAAGTCAAATAACGACACAAAGGCACATTAATGACCTACAGACAAGCACATGTCTCGTTTGGATGAAACTAGTTTTATAAAGCCTTAACCCCCCTTTAATGTAAAGTAAACTATGAACTGAAACAACGAACAAACACAACATAAATTTCACTCTTTTCATGGAATACTTCAACATACTATATAAAGACAAAATGAGATATCCAAATTCAGAACACTCGCAGTTACTGAAAGCTATCTCAGATCATATTTAAATATGGCAATACCATCAAAATTCCCAGCATCAGATCCTTGCACCTCCACATCATCAACTCCAGTATGATATTAATGAACTCAATTCCTCCCATTTAAGATTCAATTTGTTAAAAAAAAACTTGTGAGTTATTGCCTCTTTTTATGCTTCATTGAGGCAAAAACCCTAAATTTGTTTTCATTAATTCTTCAACCCTCTCTTTCCTGAACAAAATAGGTAAATTAATAGTTAAAGGTTTAAAGGTGTCATCTTTAGTCATGGTAATCTCTCAGCTTTCTAATGGTGCCATGAAAATTGAGGTAACTAAGTTTTATACAATGTATGTATCCCCCCCATAACACCAAAAGGAAATGTTTAAATGGACATATTGTTTAATGTAAAAGCCCCTATAATATTCATGCTTCAATTAAGATTGACTTATCTAGTATTTCTTGTTTAATACTATCCAAATTGATAATTCAGGGTGTCTTTTGATCACTGGTGGCGATTTTTATAGTCAGAATTATAAAAAAAATGATTAAAAATTGAATATTAGAATTTTCCATAAGAACTACTGTAATTATATTGTAAGTTATTGCACAACGAAAACGTCTCAAAGTGTGTATTTTTCTATGGATGATTTAATCTGCAACATCATGAAACCAAGAAAGACTTTTTTATGTAAAAACTATCCTAGAATGTTATAAATATTATCCCTACTCCTAGAAAACAGATTTTAGTATGAAATGAAATGCTCGTTCACAACATACCAACACTAAAACTCACATGTGGGCGTGTGATTGGTAGTTATTTTGTTTTACATGTATGTTGTTATCTCATATAAAATCCCGTGTATGCTCAGGTCCGATAGCATTTATGTAATATATACTGGCTTGCAGTCCATATATTAATATATATGCTTCATTTTATACATTCATTGTCCATGTATATGTTAGTAATAAAGCAACAAAAACAAATAAAAACGGATGCTGGCTATAACCTTTCTGTTCCGACATTGTCCAAATATACCTTAAGTCTGTATAAGGATAGTTATTGATGAACAGATATTGTACAATAGAAAGGGCTCTAACGTTTTGAGGCAAGTCGATGTGGCGGGATATTTTTCTTAAATTATTGAAATTATTTAAAGATTCAAGGGAGTACTAGTATTCCATCTTTATTCAGTCTCTTTATTTTGTACGCTATTTGTAGAAATAATGCAAAAATATTGTATAACCGGCTGGAAATTCTCCAAAACTCATCAAATCTAAAATAAAAACCCCCTTTCCTTTTAGAAATTTTAATTCCTTATAAAAAAATGGAACTGAACGGCAAATAGTTTTACACGAGTTACGTTGTACGTTTGAAGGATATGAACGATATGACCACCATAACGTTTCCACACTACATATATGCCTATATATAGGGCTGATATTTGCCTAGCAGGCACTTCGTAACTTAAACAATAAATATATGCCATAAAACAAAACTAATTCTGACACTTGATACACCGAAATAATCAGATTAAAATTATAAATTAGACTATAGAAAAGGGGTTTCACTATCATATTAAAATCAATAAAGGTACTGTCGGATGACGTCATATGAGAGATTCAACCCTAATGTAATCAATGAATCGAACAAATTGGGAATTTCGAGCAAGATTACGATTAAAATACGGGGAAGACAAAACCATTGAGAACAAAGTGTCTGTCAAACATACAAATAATAAATTGTTTCGTTCCAGAAAACTAGGAATTCTAAAGATAGCTTATATCAACAATAGCGGCCAAATATGAAAGTGAAGCACTTGCTTGCGAAACGTATTGCAAAATTATATTCTAACAACTGAGTTTTGAGCATTCTCGTTAAAGGTAATATTTCATGACCATATAAGTAAAAGGAAGCTTAAGTAACAACTGGCTAGAAATTGTTGACTTTTTACAAACATGAACTCTCATCATCTACAGTAGTGTAGAAAGTGAAAGTAACTTCCATGAAATACACACATTATGAAAAATAGGTGTCATGGACTTATGATTTATTGAAGTGGAACTTGCATACAATATGAAAGCTGACTATTATTACAAAACACTAAATTTCCAAGAAGTTAAGCTTCCCCTACCCTCAGGTTTTCTAAAATCATGAATGATGCAACCAAAATACTGGGTAGATCTATAATTGTTAAATAATAAGAATTATTATGAAGGATCACTACTATATCAATACTTAAGATAACGATGTACTATAGGTATCTGCTAGGTTTAAAGCCTTAAGTGTTTTCATTTTTGGGTTACAATTTATATATAATAGTAAATTTCAGATTTTCCTCTATTTAACCGTTTTTTTTTTGTTTTTTTTTTTTTTGTTCTTTTTTTGTTTTGTTTTTTTTTTCTTGTTTTTGTTTTCTTTTTTGTTTTGGTCAATTTGTTAAATAACCGTAGTTAACACAAGCATTTATGATACAATTCACATGGTGTCTTAGCTTTCAAATGAGCCCATGTTATAATTTTTGAGAAAAAAAAAACATCTACTCCATACTCCATACTCTAGTTTTTTGCATATAAACATTAAAAAAACACATTTGTGACAATATTGTATTAGTCATTGATGTATCAAACATATCAGCTCATTCTTGTTGCTCAATTATGAATATTAAGGTTGCGATCCTATCTAAAAGCGGGAAATTGTCGGAATTCAAGATTTTTTTTCCATTTCATCTGTAATTGGCATTTGTCTTCAACTGCAGTATTTCAAAAAGCTTTCATACTTTCAAAACCACTTATATAGTATTTAAGCTGTCTTATAATTTAACGCGATGAATATTTTAACATATTCATTGCCATTTAGGTAATACAAAGTATCCCTACCCTGCTAAAACTAATAATCGATTACATATGGTGTATGGGTATTTAGGCAGTGAAATAAGGCATGCATGCAATGCCAATGTCATTATGTCTTCGTGTAAAAAAACCTCGAAAGGTAACTGTTCAATTTTAGCCAATTTTATACATGGTAATGTGTTAGTGTATATTTTAGTGTGTTCATTTCCATATAGAAAGTCTGTTTTAGTTTTGTTTTTCATTTATCACTTGTATTGCTCTATATGTTTATATGAGCATGTGGTACTGTGAAGCATTTGACTCTTAATAAAGTTTGAAAGTTTGTTTCAATTTGGTACATGTAACAGTAATATCCTCGCCCATTATTAAAGCCACATTTTAACAAAAGATTGCATAAATGATTGTTGTCCGTGTCTTTAAAAAACGCTCATTATTCAAATAGGAATTAATAGGCAAACACTAGTTAAACTTAAGGTATAAAAATGAGAAGTGAAGTGATGAAAAATCCCACGTTCCGTGCTATCATTATCATTAGATAAAGCTATCGAGCTTGCCCAAATAACATAGTGCTTGCTTCAAGTCTTATGCAAACGTTGTAAGATAGAAGTAAGCAATATAACTCAACAGTACAATCATATGACATCAACAACTATGAATTGACTGGAAGAATTCTGTTTCTGATCACATATTTCATTCCCCACCTTCTTTGGGCTTTTCCTTTTTATTATTGACTTTAAGTTACAACTAAGTCATTTTAAAAATGATCATCTTTTGTATCATATAAATGTCCTTAACGTGAACGATATACAGTTTAAAGCTGTATTGGTATATTACATTATTGTGCTCCTTTTTAATTCAAGTTACTGGCACTTGTATATATCTTGTTTTGCTAAAGAATGATAGGAAATCAGTTATGAAGATAATTTGCAAATTGTACAAAACAATTTCCTGCTATTTGTAAAAGATCCTTCTTAGACGTTTTAAGGAATTTTTCCATAAATCATTTAACCTTTACGCGTTATAATTATGTCTAAGAATCATTTTAATGAAAGTTTGGTTCCTCAATTAATTGAACTGTTACCTTTTTATAAATGTTTAGATTTGCTCATGTTCTAGGGTAATTTTCTGCAATGGTTGATCGATTTAAAATTTTAGAATGTTGTAAATCAGATTCAATACAACGTGGATTGTTATAAATGTTATCAAATTATTATATCAATAATTCTTGTTTGCTTTAATTGTTGATTTTACTTAAATGATTAAAATTGCAATGAATACAACACAGCATGCAAACCTAACGAATTGTTATTCAATTTTCTAATTTTGTAAGAAAAAATGTTAGTACACATTGCTTACTTAGTTATATTTTTAATCGTTTGCGTTCGTATTTTAGATATGACATATGCAGTGATTTGACTTTACTCGAATAACCGCCTCGGTGGTAGAGTGCTCGTCTGGAGAACGACAGGTCACTTGGTCAATCCAAGTGATATGCAAATATCATTAAATGAACTGAAATAAAATATACACGTATCATTTTAAGTGTACCGAAAGCATTTCTTGAATATACATGTGCAAATCTCATAACTAAGAATAGGTTTTCGTTCGACCCGATAAAATTTTATATTGATTTCAAACAATATACTCAACCAAATATAACAACGGAAACAAATATTACAAATTTGAAGCCTTTGTACAGTTGTCAAAAACGAAGAATTAACAGTTGATGTATATTTACACTAGAAAAAAAACCTGCTTCGAAATATATTGAAAAGGCACCATTTTTTTCGTGATATATATATTTTTACCTACCACTTACATATAGTAGGGTTGTGTATTATTGGATACGACTTTACCTAGTTTTGTAGTAGCGTACAAAACTTTTTTGAAGTATTTGCAAAGATTAAAACAACAAATAAAAGGCGAATGAAAACTCAAAACTAGGTATAATCAAGTTAAAACAAAGCTTATCGGGACATTCACACAAATATACACTAGCAGAATATTTTAGTCGTCAAAGATTACAACCAAAGAGCGCCATTTAATGAAAAATAATTATTTTTGAAAAATGCAATGAACGTGGTGTGTATTAACATCACAAATGAAAACATGTTTCCCCAAGGTGGAAAATGATGTCTTAGCTTAATTTTATTATATTTATTGACTTGATTTTTTTTCTGAACCACAAAGCAATAAAATCAATATATTCCAAGACATTGTAGGTCTTAGTAATTCGAATATGTCTACTTAATTAATCGAAACAATAATCTATGGTGTGTTGATCAAAAGAAGGATTGATGTTGGACCCATGAGTATTTAAATTCAAAAGATTAACATTAAATTTATAGTTTACATTCATTTGCTTTTGTTACTTTGTATGTATGATTTTAGTTACTTTATGTTCTTTGTTGTGTATGTCTGTTTTCCATGTCTGGTCCATGTCCCTGGGTTATATTCTTTTGATTACTACTATAACCTTGGTTCCCTTGATTACTCTTTCAACTCATTACACGTTTGCATTTACCACTTTATTTTCAAAATAGTATTTTTGTCCTGCAGGAGTTTACTAAGTGTGAACAGATATAACAAAACCCTATCGGTCACGAAATAAACTAATCGGATAAGAAGTTTTTTTTTTTCTGTCAGAAATAGCACTCTGAACATTGGTTTAAGTACGTCGTTACCCTGGAATAAAAAATGACTTAAAATCCCCTAATGCCCAGGATTAGATTCATGTTAACAGCAATTATCGAAATAATGAGGGAAATCATGTCAATTGTGTTAAAATTATATGTTTCTGATAGACTTTTCCTTCTTAAAGTCTTAAAAATCGAAACAATTTACTTCGATTCTAAAGCACGTTAACCTTTATATCTGTAGTTCAGTAAAGTGTATGAAAATCACGCCATTTGATATCTACGTCGATACGAATAGATAGGAATACTATGTGAGAAAGGTTATAGTGAAATAAACAGGCCATTGTACTGATGATAAACTGAAGTATCTCTTTTGTTGTGATAGGGATGTTGACATATTTGACTTTGAGGAGATAAATTAGATCAATGATATACATATTTCATATCAAGGAAGTTTACTGAAGAAGGTTATATTTGAGTACAATAGTAATTATAAAATTCTGACATACTGTGTAAACTGAAAAACATAGATATGAAGTCGTGAGAAAATTTAGGTCTTATTTTATGAATTATGGCCCCAATCCTATTTTTTTTTAATAAAGACATGCAGACATTCGCAAAGCCAATACATTAGTAGATGAGTATCAACGTCTCAATGTTTACCATATATAAACAATAATATGAAAGAAATCGTTGCCCAACTTAATTTATAAAGTAATATGATTTGAAATTTAAAATAAAGGACTTTTTCAAAACTGATTGTTTTACACGTATATTATAATAGACATATAATTACTTTCATTTCATAGAGCTGTTTTTCTCAAAGTTTTGTGCTTCTAAAATGATGAATTATTAAAAACTGATAAAAATGATTCATATTTTTTTACATGAATTGTCTTTTTCTGCATGGGGTTGAGTACAATTCTCTGGTAAAAGAATCAAGCAGTTAATGAATACTTGTATGTGTTAATGGTTTAATTTATATTTAATTATAACCAATATAGGGCTGAAATTAAGTATTTCATTCAAAATAAATCCTACAATATTTCATTTATAATTGCGTCCAGTAATACTTGATTTACAAAATGTTTATATGGTAATTAGTGTTGATTTGTGACTCATGAAAAAACAAGGACATGTGTGGGAAAAGGGTGGACATGTCCGTTATCCAATATCGTTAAAACCAAATAGATTTAAACAACGAAATAAGGTGTAGAGATACAATACCCTCCAAAATATACAGGTAAAATGCGTGCGTGCTTAAGGATAACTCCCTATTTCATTGTATAAATACAATAGAGGTTTTGTAAATATCCCCTCCCAAAAAAGGCAATAGTAATTTACATTAAAATCGTCAGGTTTCAAGCAAATTTTGCTATAACAAGAGATACAACTCTAGAGGAAATTTCGAAAAAAAATGTTCCTCATAACTTGACGACATTCAGTCATCTCTTTTTTTCTAGGGTCTTGCCGAGGTTTCCGGGTTTTTATTTATGTATTTTGTTCTGTAAAAATATACAAAGAAGCTCTTATAAATTTCGGGATAACACTACAATCATAGTTACATTTTTTTTGTATTCTGTGCATAAGTGCTAATTGATCCCATTATTTAATATTCATCAGCAAACATATCGAAGCAGTGGAATGATCCAAATACGTCAAAATCCAAAATCACGGTCTTAACGAACACAGGTAAAAAGACGATCTACATACATAATGTAGCAAACCAAATACAAAAGATACACATAAAAAAACTTAATCACTAATGTGTTTACTTAAATCAACAACAGTTAGTGGGATATCATTCCTTTATCATAGGTTTTGCCTGGTTTCTTCATGAAACATTTCTAAAATGCAAATATTTTAGTTATTAACAAGAATTATTAAATACCATGAAAAACATATTGTGTTGGTTGGTTTGAAATCGACTCATACATTCACAACACAATGACACTTAATAGTTCGAATGAAGAAGTGAAGAAACGAAATGTTAAGATTTAATTAGACATAGATCCATTTGTAAGTTGTAAAATTCGACAACGAAATACAGCCCTCATCGTCTAGCCTTCAAATACAGAAAAGGACAACCATTAAGTCGTACTTCAACTTGGATAATGAATCACAACATCACATTCATTAAGTTTTTCACCGAAAGTTACCAAAGTTTAAATTAAGGTGATAAAATAATCCGTAAAACACTGATAAAAACTTGTATTGTACTGGGAATAGTTCAACGTCTTATGTCTTATCGGTTGACTTTTGATTTGTTTATTTGTTTTGCTTTTTTTGTTTTTTGTTTTTGTTTTTGTTTTTTGTTTTTGTTTTTGTTTTTTTTTTTTGGTTTGGTTTGTTTTCTTTGTTATGTTTTGTTATGTTATGTTATGGTTTATTTTTTTGTTTTGTTTTTTTGTTTTGTTTTGTTAGAGTTTATTTGTTCTTTGTAAACAATTGCATTTTACGTAACTCGTCTACAGGAAAAGGTTGACAGATATCTTGATTCTTTTGTACATAAAAAGGTTCATGCTTTATATTTGCTTATGACAGTGAGAAATAGTATAATAGTTTTGTGGTAAACGAAAGACAACTCCAGTGAAATTTTCAGATTAAATTCCAGTGAAAGATATAAAGTTATAAAGACAAAATATAAACCATTTGCATGTTTTCAATTAAAGGTGTGTGTGCCTTGAGTCTTGAAAAGGCATAAACTAGGGAGAAGTAGGGTTTTTTATGTGCATCTGTTAAAAGCTTTAATATCCTGAGAATTTATTGTTTTATATAGTAGTAAAGAAAAAGATAAACGATCATGATTAATATTTGCAATTTTACAATGCTGCAAAGACAACCATATCTTATAATGCAAAATGATTTTTGACTAAACGAAAAAAAAACATATAAAAACAAAAGGACAATATGCATTAAAAGATTACAATAGGTCTTACTTACCACTTCTAACGTTTCCATTACTTTACATGTTAAAAATGTAATTTTCAAAGTTTCACTGTGAATTCTCAGGACAAAAGACATCTTAAAGTTGCATACCATTGCAAAGCTGGGAAAATAAGGCTTTCAATAACATAATGCTTATGGTACGATGATTGCAGAAATTCGTCACAAAATTTACTTGAATAAACGATACTGAAAATCCACAATTTTACCTTTTCTGCTTAATGACAGCGTGGAGGCAAATTACTCACATATATAAATAATATTCATACACTTTTGTAGTAAATCACATATATGGTTTTAACGTAAATATTCTCAGCTTTATGTTTACTACTTTTAATCATAATACACACAAATAATGCACTTACAATGCATATGTCTAAGTTCAGTGTCTTTTTGTTACTACATAGGGGGTGGCCATTTGACCCAGAAGTGGTTATGAGACCATATTCATCGGAAGAGTTATCTTTCATGATGTCCACAAATTTTAAAGTAATGTATTTTTGCAATACTGCTTTTTTAGTTAAATAGAATAAAGAGTATACACACTGGTTTTCTTTTCCTTCGTTTCGTTTGTTACGAAGGACATTAACAAGATTTCAACAGAATGATTAAGTTTTTACGTGACCTTTCGTCATATTCTTGCGTTCTAGTTAAGTTTGTTTCGTTTTACTTATTTATTTATTTTATTTTATTTATTTATTTATTTTTTTGGAGTTTGCGTTTTTATAAGAGGTGTACGGTAATCTGGCGGCCTAAATATAAGATGAAAAAATACCAAAATTAAAAATAGCAATCGAATATAAGCAAGTGATATGTACGTAAACTCGATAAAAAAACAATACAGTACAGTACAAATGCACGATTTGTTTTCAAATATAACCGGACAATTTGTTTTTTTTTATTATACTAATTACTAATAACAGACAAGTGGAAATATCTTCAACATATATAGTTAACTTTAACACACATACCAATAAGGTTTTTTCTTGCAACACATAGTTGAAATATATTACATGTAAATGTTTGTGTTATGTAAGTTGAAATCAGAAATATCTTTAAATACATTTAATATCATTACGGTGAGGCAGATTCCAAACTACAATGAACTCCTCTTTGCTATAACAGATGGGGGTGATTTTGTAGACATATAGGGGCATATAAGATAATCTTAAAATCGATATTTAAACTGAACGAACAAAAGCCATATTTTCATAATATGAAAAAAAAATGAAAATATATGGTTTTCTTACTTTTTCTAACACCACATTATTCAATGAACGAAATGTTATACGTTGAAGTTAGGTCGTAGTTACGATAACGTAATCCTGCGGCCTGTAAGGGATAGTATTCTTCCCTATTCCTTGCAAATGAGCAGACCGAAAAATATTTCTGGTGCTCGAAATGAGAGGTTTATTTAAACCTTGCAATAAATGTAATAAAATGGCGGTCACTACTGGGGTCAGAACTGTTAATTGTCATGTAGAAAAGTGTATACTGGGACATCATATTTTGCACGTTTGTTTGCAACGACATTTTTGTCAAACAAAACAAGGTATCTCAACCCCCTGCAATTGTTTTTTTAAGCTTGAACTACTCTGTTTCATTACACGACATGATATCATATCAAAGCCGCCTTTTACCCGTAAACTACGATTTTATATGACACAACGTAGAGTGTATGTTGGGGCTGGAAGTACATTGTCTCATTACGATGGTACAGCATACTATGTGTTGAAGAGTGTATATTTGGGCTAGAAGCAATTTGTTGCATTAAATGTCTTTCTCTTGGTAAAGCATGAATTATGATTTATATATATATGTGTTCACCAAATTCCTTACCTGTTAACCGCGTTGATTTAGCTGACCGCAGATAACATGATTTTGAGATGTTTATTTATATTACATATTTGCCTTACATTGAAGCCAGGATGGGAGATTGTCAACAAAAGACATATCTTTTTTGTCTGGATATTTATTCTCTAGAGCTGCCAAACGATTTATACTAGGACCCTTACAAAACTAAAAAACAATCATATCGGATTGTTCAGAAACTTATTAATTTGCTTATTATTTCCAACAATGTAAAAGGTTTAAATTTTCAGTGTAGCCTATCAATTATATAACCCCTTATATAAGTATGATTTGTAGCTTTCTTCGGTTTTACGTTTATTATATGAATAACAGTCTTAAAATTTAGTAGTACAGATACATTTTTAACATCTGGCATCTTTTAATATCAATAAATATTTTTGCCTTGTGATTATAGTGGAAAAGTCTTATTCGTAGGATAGTCTTCGCGAACATAACACATCAGTTCAATGGTATAAGCGGAAATGAAAAAAAAATTAATGTTACTTACTTGCTTTTATATACCATGATACAATAACCAAAATACAATAGTGAATCAGTTTATCGTCTGAAAGAGCAGTTTTTACTTAAATTCGAATATTCTGCTATATTGAAACTATAAGAATTACCCTCTATTATAGATATTTTTCTACGTAAAATAAGCAAGAAATAGCGTAAAAACCCAATTAAAATGTGTTTAGCCTATTGAAACGGACTAAATTAGTACTTCCATGGTATATTATATCTATTCCTTATTTTGAACCTTTAACAATAAACTTAGGAATGAAAAAACTAGATCGTTTATTTTCCAATGCACGCATTTTTCAGGGAAAGAAGGAAAGAACAACGTAAAGCAGTTGACTTGGTGTGTACTAATACCGATCACATGACCGTTCTTATGTTATACTTGTTACCCAATCTTCAAACAAACGCGGCTCAAATCACGTTACATTTCGTCCTTTAGCAAATGAATAACTACAAACGCATTTAAATTTTTTACTTTATAGATGATCTGATCCGAAAGAAAGAATATCGTTTGGCTAGATCCTTTACTCTCAGTTTCCGCTATATAGTATTATCTTTAAACAATCCTAATTTCGGGGATCTGATACATCGCATCTACCCCAAAGAACATGAGATAAAGGATACTACAGACACTGTGAAGTATGCCTCATATCTTGACCTACACTTAGAAATCGATGGTAAAGGGAAGCTATTGACCAAAATAAACGACAAATGTGATGACTTTTCATTCAAAATTGTCAACTGTCCTTTCATCTGTGGCAACATCCCTTCAGCACCTGCTTATGGAGTGTTCATATCACAACTTATACGTTATGCCAAAGCTTGCCGAAACTACGCAGACTTTTTGTATCTCTAACAAATAGGCTTCTGGAACAGGGTTATGTTGCTTTAAGATTGAAGTCATCACTACAGAAGTTTTATGATCGTTATCATGAACTCGTGGATCGTAATGGTGTATCCATCTGCACCATGAAAACTGATTTATTCAACGGGTCATAGTTTTCCTTTCCTCGTTTGTCTACCCCGGACTTGACTTTTTATGAGCAACTCGGCGGTGGGTGTTTCTCGAAAAGCAGAGAACGGTTACCCTACCGGTGCACATGGTCCATGCTCCCAGTGGAGTCCGAGTTGCTCAATTGCTTTTGTGACTTTGTATGTATGATTTTAGTTACTTAGTGTTCTTTGTTGTGTATGTCTGTTTTCCATGTCTGGTCTTTGTCCCTGGATTGCATTCGTTTGATCACCGGTATAACCTTGGTTCCCTTGATTACTCTTTACCTCTACATAAAGTAATATCAAATATTTGTGATAGTTTTTTGCAATAAATGAAATAAAATACTCTTGTAAATAATTTTAGAGTGTTAAAAACATTTGAGATATTAAATCGACTTCGTATAATTTGGTCGATAGATATTCTTTATACACTGTAAGAACGCTGTCGTATTAACTAGTTGTCAGAAAAGTTGTCATTTTCAATTTAATCGTCCTTTGATTAATCTGCTATCAAGAATTTTGTGTGATTCAAGACGTGATGAATACAATAACATGACATATAGATATGACTTCACCTTGAATATTTTAATTGATGATATTTACATTCGCTTTAGTTATGCTTTATATAGACAAGTTGTTGATATTCTAATTGGCACTACCTGTGCACCTTTAGTAATATATTTACTTTTTGTTACTTTACGAATCACAAGCCATAGCCGAACTCTTGACAGATACCGGCAAATGAAATAACAAGCGTCATTAAAGGGGCAGTTCTTATTTTTATCACTCCAAGACATGGCTTGAACATAATAACAGGGAACAAAGACGATAAACATACATAATGTTGCGATCCGAATAAAATATATCACATACAAAAACTGAATATAAGGAATACAAAACGCAATATACAGGCTTGTACAGAAAACCTTGAACGATGCAAGATTGATTTGTAATTAGATTGAACAAGGTGTAACAGAAAAGAAACTACAGCACTAACAATATGAAGTCAATTAAAAAAGTGAGTGATATCAGGTACTCCAGAAGGATCAGCATGACCTGATCTGCCATCGTTACTTGTCACGCTGCAAGTGAGTATAATTAGGTAATGTTCCATTCCTTGATGGTAATGTTCCTGAAGCACCATCCTATCTTTTCTCACTGGTCCAAAAATCATATTTGCCATCAGAAGTCATGTTACAAAAGTAAAAAAATGATATTTACATTTGTGCAATACATGTATATGACGTTTAATAAAAATTCCATCAGCATGACTTTGTTCTGATACTCGGAATGTATTCTGCTTGAATACATTCTTATGGATATCAACCTCAGTGAAGAATGGTACTCATAACCAAACAAGACAAACGCAATGACCTCTCATTCTGTATTTTCCATTTCCCTTTCATTTGTGGCAACATGTTGTTATATCACATCTCCTACGTTATGCCAGAGTAAAAACTATATGCACATTTTGTGCTTTGCTAACCTCTTACAATTAAGGTTCTGGAATAGGATTATGTTACTTTAAGATTAAACTCATCAATTCAGAAGTTTTATTGTTGTCATCGTGAACTTGTGGATTGTAATGGTGTATCATTCTGCAGAATGAGAATCGATTGGTACACAGTGTCAAAGTTTTCCTTTTCTTCGATATTTTAGGAGCATCTTGGTGGGTGTTTCTAGACAGGCAGAGGACGGTTAACAAATTTTCATGCCTAAATGAAGCTGTTTACCAGGTCAACAATTTTTAACATTTATTGGGGCAATCTATCGCGGGTATTTTCACTCTGAATCTTATTGGGTTATCAAAGCTAAGATGTTCTTGGGCTTTATTAAAACCCCATAAATGCGTGATCAGACGACAATCCACGATCATGCTGTAATTTAATGTGTAGTTTAATTTTTGATTAGGAAGGTATCATTATGATAGAGTATAATAAAACAGATCGTCCGTGGTCTATTCGCAAAACGGTAAATGTGTTATCCTTCAATACCAAATATTGCCTTCAGCGTTGACTCATATTACATTTGGTACTTCGGCGTAGTAAATTGACTGTGCACCTAATGAACATTCAAAAAATGCATAATTCACAATAAAATGTGGTATGAGTGTTAAGAAATAATTTCATTTCTATACGATACAAATGAATTTATTACCTGAATATATTATCAAATGATTTTTGCTAAACTACTTTAACATTTCCACATCCTTGAAATACGAAGCAAAATTATTGTAAACATTAAAACACTAAACGGATGAATTAAGATACTATGAATCAGCCGACATTCACAGTTTCTTTTAATGGGTTAGAAAATATGGAAAACATATCTTTTTTACGTTCAACTTTGTCGTATCAGACATCCGACAATTAAGTATGAATACCACAGACGCACCGAACGACTCATCCACTGATCAGTTACAAAGATTGCATTCAAATTCCATTATATGTTTGTGAAATATCCTTTCGGGAGAGGGATGGCGTTGAGAAGCAATGTTTTTTTATCTATTTGTTAATGATAAAGTGTACTAAGTTTCCTTTAACAAAAAATATGGGGAAAAAAGCATACATGTAGTATAAAATATAAACTCTTATATATTTGTCAGTCATGCCACTGTCACGGATGGATTTCAAAATGAACTTTATTTTATTTTTTTTTCTTCTTTACAGTATTTGCTGTGTTTCGCTTTGTGTCATTATTCCTTTAATTCTAATCTCTGTAGATCTTTTAAAATGGCCTTTTCTTTGAAAAACAACATCCATGTTCAAAACACAATATCCTTTAATTACAAAAACAAATCAGAATTAACAACAAGCGGTTTTTTTAACAAAAGATTTCTGAACAAAACTATTCTATTTTTACAGATCACATCTTTACGCTATTAGCAAATGAACCAATAAGCAAAACATCACCGGTAATACTACAAACCATCTTTCCGTCTCTAAAATATTAAATATTTGTATCAAATTGTATATTGATGCTACCAAGTAAAATTGTTAATATGTGCATTTCAGGATACTATACACGACTTGAATAATACTATTTTGTACGACGAGAGAACTAGCCGACTAAATTACTGACAATATTGAATTTTATTTATTGTGTTATAAATTTCTTTCTTTTTTTTTTTTTGGCAAACACACATATTCGTTTATGAATTAAACGAATGTGAATACAAAGGTGTGTGTAAATGTGTGTCAACCGGTTTCAAAATGTATTGTCGCCTATCTTTTATCTTTTCGTATAAAAAAACAAATCTACACAAGTGCATTTTTTTAAAATACACATCATATTTAGATGTTTAAAATTAAAGTATAACGTACACATATTTAAGGAGTAACCTCTAATCAGCAGTATAAAAACTAATACATAGAAAGGTGAAAACAAAATAATAATTTCTTGACAAAAAACCTGTGAATTGCAAAAAAAAATCTTGTTCTTTTAAATGTATTGTCTTTCATGCATTCCATGATACAACTATGCATTGTAAAAATGTTATTCGTCTCATTCTCTGTTACTTAAATTAAAAAAAACGAATGTTTGTTACAATTCAAAAATTGATCTAGCAATTTTTCAAACAAGTAAACATATAAAGTCCTAGGTTTCAGTTTCAGAAAGTACTTTAAATAATTGCATGTTTGTGTTTAAATCAATCCAGTTAATCACTGAATAACTGATTTAATCAAGAATTATATTATTATACATATTTATCACCTGATCCATTTGACAATCGGTTAAGTACTTATATTTTCCTGGTTACTTTTATAGCGCTTTCTCTTGTGTCTCGTCGCCATTTGTTTCCACTTTGTATAATGTGGACATTTCTGCCAAATTACAACTTTTTGTTAATGACTTGAATTTCAAAATTGAGATTAGTATGTGTATAAACATGAATAAAATAAGCATTTATCAATCTCAAAGGAGTAGGAACAAGCATAAGCGTTAGAATCGTTGGTTACATAGGTACATTCATTAAACAATAACACAGAAGGACGTCCTTCTCTTGTGTATGATATTAAGAATGCATGATTGACAGACAAAAGCATGTTGGTGATGTGATCAAACATTGGCAGAGACATATATTTAAACTTTAGGTTTGTCAGCGTAGAAAAATAAACTAACATACAACTGTTATTTAGTTTTCATATTTTAAAATGAATTGAAGTTTTCGATATATATACTTTCAGTATTTATTGTCGTTGCTTAAGGTATCGACCGTTTTTTTTGTTTTTTTTTGTGTATTGTCCACAATTATATATACTTATCCAGATATTTTTGGCAAACCATAAACTCAGCAGAAGTGTTATTTTATTCTTACCGCAAATTTTATAATTTCAAAAACGAAATCAAGTTTTTGGAAAATTTTATTTTTTAAAAGTAAAAAAAAAATAAATTCTGTTGTAAAATCATGAAAACTGTAAACAAAGTCGTCCTATGGAAATGAATCGTATAATGAGAAAATCACAAAATAAAAAGACTTTATTTGCAACGTGTTCAAAAACAGTATTGTAAAAGGGACCCCGTATCTTGAGTACAATGTTAGTATGTTTAAGATTGTTTGAATAAAGTTCTTGATTCAAAACATAAACATGTGTATGTGACTAACAAACACGCTTTCGGTCATTTCCTGAATCGACATATAATATTTTAGTAACTCATGCATTCCATGTTAAGGTTATTCCTTTCATGTTTGATAACAAATAATTATAAGTTATTTGTGGGCCTGACATGCACAGCGGTCTACGCAGAATGATTTCCAGGCATGTATATGTCACTCAGTAATTCTGAATTTAAAGCAATTTTTTAAGTAGAAGTCACGTATCGGAAAAGTAGTTCGAATGAACATTGTTAATTATATTTTTCTTCTTAACCAAAGTACCCATAAAGCTTTGCACCCGTATGTACAAACTGAAGTCCTTTGGATACCTTCCTTTTTTTCCAGGGTTTTGGCATGGATTGTCTTCAGTTTATAAAATACTGGTATAACAATACTCGTGTGCTAAAAAAACTCAGTTGTCCTTAACATTTTGCCATTTGTAAATGTAACTAAAATGTAAAATTCCATAAAGATCTAGTGTAATTTCGACAGACTGTATGAGGAAGTGATAGATCATTTAAATTTTAATAATCCAAGTACTGCTTAACTTTGATAAAAATGTGAATATAAGGGAGAAAACTGTTTTCACTATATTTATCCAGCAGTAATGCATCTGTTTAAAATGGCCTGAATATGTATGATTATAAATATTGGTACTTAAGGTTTATATAATTTTGATGAGCTGTGACTGAAACTGAGGGAGGGCCATAAGAAACTCAGCCTATACTCAAACATCTCAGGTATATTAATATGCTCAGAAGTATTTTATGGTTACGTATTGCTTAACGTGATTTCTTCTCTACTTGTTACTGCAACAACATATGACTTAGCTATTTGTATAATTCACAGATCAATATCTGTGAGAGTAGATTTGTAGATTTATATGTGTAGTTAATAAGTGCATATTATACATGATGTTATTTATATAACACATTTGAATTAAAGTTTAAAATTGGATGTTTATGTACTAGACACATACGTTTCCGATTAAACGAAAAATACTACTATTTTTGTTCTTTTTTGATCACCTTGAATATTTTACAATTCGCGTATTGATCATGCCTCGTATTTACAATGTGTTTTTGTTTTTGTTTTTTTTTTGTTTTTTTGTCGTTTTGGTTTTTTTTCTTTGTTTGCTATGATACTGAATTCCTACGATGATTAATAAACAATAAGAACCTTACAACCTGGGATTTGTATTTTATGACCACCCAATACACTTTCACATGTACAAATATAAATTAATCATTCATTGACATGAAACACATACCTGTAACACAATTGATGTAGTTAAATACACTCGGATTGTCTATCTTACACTTTAACATTTACTAACTGGAACTAGTTAAGGTAAGGAAAATTAACGGTAACTCTTGAAGATATATACCTGCTCTTTATATCAATGAGTAACATATGTTTATAACATCAAGCGTATTCAAAACATCCTTTTTATCTTTTTTTTAAATCCAGGCAGCCCGTCCACAAATAAAGTCTACTAGCCTTAAAGATTAATTTACTTTTGAATCATTTTGTTTTCTGCTAAAGATAATTTACAGAAAGTAAAAATTTAACAATTTTGTAACATCTTATGTGTTTTCAGAATATATTCTTTGGAAATCAAATAAGAGATTCGGCTTAAAACTGGACACAATATTGTGAAATAATGCACTTACATGTAAGCGTGCTTATCCCTACAACAACAGCCTGTTTCTAACAAAACAGATAAAATCATTATAGTACTAGTGTTTGTATGATCTGCTCTCCCTTTGATCTATTATCATTACAAGTAAGTCTTTTAAAGATCACATTTTTTTTTCATACCGTTAGGATGTACTGATAATGACTCTCATTAGGACAAGCTTTGATATCGCATTCGATGGGAACGTCCACATCATTGTCGAAATTTAGAAATTCAACCCAAACATTTCAGCAACATTTTAAGAATTTTCAAGTCTCTCGAAATTGTGCATCAAGTGGTAATTTATTGAATCATTGGATACACACCTAAAATGTGAAAAAAGCGTAAAGACTCTTTTTTTCACTTTAGCGTTTTTTTTTTTGCTTTGTTTTGTTTGTTTGTTTGGTTTTTTTTATATATCTTTGTATTTTGGATGTTTTTGCTTTTATATCAGGTTAATAGACAGTCCAAGTTTCATTTTTAAATGATCACTACGTAGTAAATCGTGTACATTAAAAAAAAAACAATTCCTTTGAAGGCTTGGATATGAATTTTCATGATTTCAAGAATTTTTGTCACAATTTTTGTTTTGAAGTTTGTGGTTAGTGCTTTTGGAACCCTTTAATATTCTTTACGAAACAGTGCTGTTTGTTTGATGGTATATATAATAGTAGTTACTTGTAATTATAATACTCACAATATAACACGTAAGATTTCTCGTGTGAGTTATCGGTATCAGAATCAAAAGTAACCAGTACATTTTGTATGTTGTTCATCGGTAACCAAGTTTTAACAATTAAAATCATTGAAATGTTTATTCGGGTTTCGCAGAAAAAGATTAAGTAATGCAAACAGTTTTAATGTGTAAATTGTAATCAAACCTCTACAGAAAATTTTATGACTTCACAATTACTTCTAATGTTTTGACGAATATTTTGTCATGAACTAGTTATAGAGACATATTTGTCATCAAATCAAGGAAAAATACAGATTACAGATAAAATTAAGAAATCTTACTTGTCATGGGTGTACAGGGTAACAGTTTCCGTTCTAGATGTTGCTTGCAACACCGCCGCCCGTGGGCCTTCACCAAAAGCAACACACATTTTTGGAGTTGGAAAGTAGGCTTGAAAGTGACAAAACGTGTTCAATCATTTTGCACAAATTTTTGTTTCGATGTATCAAACATAAATTTTATGGAAGAAAATTTCGAAATACAATAAATATTTGCTGTTTATTGAAACAATCAAATCTGCTTCTTCTAAGGGTAAAATAATCTAATTCATTAGCTGTTATATATTGAATATTTTGTGCAATAGTGTTAGATGTCGTAAGAGAAAAGAAGACATTTTAAGCACATAAGTAAAAATATACTAGATGGTCTGTGAGAAAGATTTTAAATGAAGTATTCTCTTTCTCACATTCATTAATATATTAATATTTTAGAATTTATTGTATTTGTTGACATCCACATTAAAACAAATATTACTTTTTTGTTAAGATAAAGGGTCAAGGTGCAGTTAGGTAAAATATCAAAATAATCCCAAATACCGTGAACAACGCTCCATAAATTGGAATTATAACTTAAAAGTTCTAATGGATGCCGTAGAGGATCACGCAAGAAAATGATAAAACGAGAAGAAGAAGACATTGATTCTCTGTCAGAGTGGGTAAAGGCCATGGTGTCTTAAATTTTGAAACGAATGAAAGTTTTAAGTAGATCAATGAGTGTCAATGCTACATCAGTATTTAAAGACCATGATGTAGCAAACACATTGTCTACTTTATATGACAAATATATTGTTGTACAAGCAGACGAAGCCCAGGACAACATTGTTTTTGTCTGTAAAACGTATTACATCCGATGTTTATTATCAGATGTTAGACGTAGATAACAATAGTACTTATACTGCCACTTCCCTCTCCAAAGAAGAGATAGTGGATTACCACTAATATCTGTTATACTCTTTTGATCTCTCTACCTCTACCAAAGACGATGATTGCGATCTACCGTTTATGTATTGGAATCCTGAAAGATTCAAAAGATATTTTGCAGATCCTCAATTCAAGATTACTATCGGAATATAATAGCAGTAAGACCTATGATTTTTTCAACACTATACTTCTATTCCCGTACTCAGTTAAAATCCGGACTCAAAAACATTTCTCCCAAAATTATGGTACACCTAGATACAAATCTAGAGTTCTTGGTAGAGATTCTTCATACCTTGTAAACAATAATTCAAAATCATCTTCCAAATATACAGAGGATGTTTTCAAAATGCTGGAATTTTTTTATCGAAAACATTTTTGCCCAGTATAGTGGACGCGTTTTCTAACAAACAGTCGGCATTCCAATGGGAACAAATTGTGCTCCTCTATTTGCTGACCTATTCCTTCACTCTATTGAGGCTGTTTTTTTTAGCTGATGTGCTCCAAAAGAAAGAACATCCTTTAATCTCAGTTTCCGCTATATAGATCACGTGTTATCGTTAAAAAATTCTAGCTTCGGATATTTGATACATCGCATCTACCCCAAAAACTTGAGAAAAGGAAACGTATTGACCAAACTTTACGACAAACGTGTCGAGCTTTCATTCAAAATTGTCAACTTTTCTTTCATCTGTGGCAACATCCCTTCAGCACAATCGTATTAATTTTTCATAACTCATACTTTATGCCAGAGGTTGCCGTAACTACACAGACTTTTTGTATCGCGCTAGACTTCTTACAATTAGGCTTCTGAACAGGGTTATGTAGCTACAAGATTGAAGTCAGCACTACAGAAGTTTTATGGTCGTCATCATGGACTCGCTCGAGAATCGTTACGGTGTATCCATCTGCACCATGAAAACTGATTTTTTCAACGTGTCATAATTTCCCTTTCCTCTTTCGTCTACCCCGGACTTGACTTTTTTATGAGCAAGTCGGCGGGTGTTTCTAGAAAAAAAGAAGACGCTTATCCTACCGGTGCACATGGTCCATGCTCCCAATTTTTAGTGAAGTCCGAAGCCCATTTGTTTTTGTTACTTTGTATGTATTATGCTAGTAACTTTGTGTTCTCTGTTGTGTTAATCTGTTTTCCATGTCTGGTTTTTATCCCTGGATTACATTCTTTCGATTTCCGCTAGAATCTTGTCTCCTTTGAATTCTCTTTCTTTTTAAAGGATTAATGAAACAAACAAGATAGCTGTTAATATGTTGTTTAGTTGCTATACATAATGTATTGTTAAACATCATTTAAATATATTGTATGTAAAAGACGTTCCTTGAAGTCGTTAAGTTATTTGATTGAAGATGTATTAGCCGTGACCGTGTTATATCATGGGTTCTGAATTTGAAGAACGAGTGGCTGTAATGCCTATGGCTACCGCTATCATTACCTGATTTCTTCTACAATTAAGAGTGAAATGGGGAAATGATTAATTAATTATTGGTGTTAAACGCCCAAGGAGCAATATTTTAGCTATATCCAGTTGATGAACATGAAATGGATGATAAAATTAACATGAAATGAATATCAACATGAAATGATGATGCAATAAAAGACGGATGGGACACAAGGACAACAGCGTCGACAAATTTAGATTGCCACTAGAAAAAGGGAGGGATGGGCAATGTCGGACAATTTAACCTGGCGGGGCGCAAAGGTTCCTACTCCTATCGAATACCACAGCAGGTTCTTTTACGTGCGAGGAACATGGCATTTTCCCAACACGGTGCACCAGTATGGTTTGCGGTCAGGTTTTCAGGTTTGAAATGGATGATCCGTTCATGTCAATTTCAGAATTTTGATAGAAAAAAATAAAAAATGCCTTTTTAAATATGATTGGAGATATAAATAACAAATCGCCATTTTGTATTTTACCAAAAATAGTAATTTAATAAATGTCTGAATTTACATAATTTGGTTACATGTATGTGAAAATATAAAACCGAAATATACCGATCCGTAAAACATATAAAACAACCATTTAAAAGCTAATGTAAGAATGAAGTGATTATCAATTTTGCGGGTCTGTTTGACGTTTCGAAAAGGACTGAAAGGAAACGGCATGATTGGTAATTAATGAATGATCAAAAAACTAGTTGCCCAGATCGGTTCAGGTACTACAACCAGGGGAGAAAACGGTTGTTACACTTGTAAATAAGCATACCTGAGCTTCTTTTGTTGCGTATTTACTCTTAAATCGCATCTCAACTCTTCCAACTGAATTGTATACGTAAGGAAGGGGACAACATTTCTGTGGAAAAAAAAGTGAAATTTGGTTATTTGTATAACTTTTTTACAGAACTTATATAGATGCTGTTAATCAATTTCAATTTAATTTGTATGCCATAATACACAGTTAAAGAGGTTAATTTATTTACATATGATCATTAAAAAAGTTGTAATACTTGACACTTATAACATTCCCGTAAAACACATTGTAAAAACGGAAACATTTTTCAGCATGGCTTGTCTCCATTTCGCCGAAGTTGTCAAAGTTGGTATTTTAGAATTTTCCAGTTTCAGCTCAGTAACATATCGGAGTAAACTATATGAGGAACCTGTGTAAACATCACTTTTGTTTTGTAGCAATCAAATACAATTAGCATTTAGATCTATTGTTTGATGGTATATTTGGTTAATTTATTAAATTGAGTACTTCTTTCTTAGTATGAGTAGAAAATAGTAAGAACAAACTCAAAAGGACTAACCAACAACAAAGATCACTTTAAATATGACTTGACTAAAAAGGAACATCCAAATACTTATACACAGAAAACATAAATACCCATTTTCAGGCTTGCAGTAGCAAAATGGATGTTTATAAATCATATATTATCAATCAAGCGTTAAGACGTAATCAGCAGTAATCGATTATCAAAATATGAGTTTCAATTACTTTAATTTCATAGTAATTTATTGCAACTGATATATCATATGTAATTACGATTAAATTTCAATATTTATCAATTGTTTGGTAGATAAACACTTTAACACTGAATAATAAGAGACAGGTCTAGGTTGTCTTCATGATCTTGATCTTGAACATACAAAAGAAGAGAAACAATACTTTTTGTTTATATACCATACAACCTTTTGTGTGATGCGGTATATTAATATAGTGTCTTAGCTTCGAAATGTAATAAACATTTGAACACTCCAAGTCAAGTTAGGTAGAAAATTGCCACCCCTACCAATGACAAAAAATGCAAAATGAAATAAAATGTATTTTTTTGGCATATAAATGGTGTACAATTGACAAGTTTGGTACTATTGTTTTAATTATTGATGTATTCCACATATTTTCTCATTTCAGGCGTGAATTTTTGATAAAACGGGGAATTTTCGGACATTCATTTATCCTTCCATTTCACCTATAATTGGCATTTTTTTCAAATACCGTACTTCAAATAAGCCTTTGTCTATTTAACTACAATTATATAGGGTTTTTGTTTTGTAATGAGCCCAAGTTACAAATATTAGAACTTTTCCTAGTCCAAATAGGTAAAAAAATTGCCACCTCCACCCATGAAAACAATACCTTAACATGAACCAAAATGTTATTTTTTTGCACATAATCGATGTAAAAATGACACCTTTAGTACTGTTGTTTTAATTGTCGATGTATTCATCATAAATTCTCATTTCAGGCGAGTTATGGCGAGTTATTGTCAGTTTCAAGCTGACAATAATGAGTTTTTCATAAAATAGGGAATTTTCGGATTTTCACATTTTCTTTCATTTCACCTGTTATGGGCAATGTTTTTCAAGTACTCTACTTCAAACATTTATATAGCATCTAAGCTTTCTAATGAGCCAAGAAAATGCACAATTAAACGTATTTCAGGCCATTTGGGTGAAAGAATGGTACCCAACCCACTAAAGTCTGCCCCAATGTTAAAGAAATGATCATTTATAGCATACACGAACTGAACGAAATGTCTGTCTGGCATTTATTATGGAGTTTTTCTTGTATCAATCACATTGGCAAGCAAAATTATGCTTTTATTGTCCCGAAGTCTACAAAATATTGGAAAAGGGAAATTTAAGAATAGGGGTGGCAATTTTCAACCTAACTTGACTTGGAAAAGTTCAAATATTTACTACTTGGGCTCATTTTGAAGCTAACCCACTATATTAATATAACGTATCACACAAACGCTTGTTTAATGTTCGGTAACCTAAAAAAATACAACATCGGGGATATAGCAGAAAATTCTGAAATTCTTAAAACCACTTTTTCCCGATTTTATAGTAATTGTCACCCCAAAAGTAAATTCTAAGCGCCTTAATTGATCAGATATATTTAGAACATCATCATTTTAATTATGAATGCCTAAAATATGAATTCTTTTATGTCACTATGGTTTGAATGATAATTCTGTTTGATACTACGACCAGTTTTCCAGGGGTAGGGGTCATATTTTTAACATTTTTGGAAAATCTTTTCTTGAAAATTAGTGGTTTATTTGTGTAGAACGTTAGAAAATCCCATTTTGTCATTTCTTATTTTTATATATATAAATTCTGACTACGAAAATCATAAGAACCCCAGAAGTATAAATTGTGATAATATTTAGCAGCAAATACCAAATAATCTATTTTGGACTGAAGAATTTATACTACATGGGTTTTGACATGGAAAAATATGTCAATTTGAGCGATTTTTCGGCGGGGTAGTAGTACAATTTTTTCATCTCACATGTAACCCCTATAACCCTAAGTGTTACTGCAACTTTCTTGGTCTCATTGTAAACTTGAGACAGTAGGATACACGATGATACCTACTGTTTACTTTGTTTATACATAATATCCCAGAAGAGCTTAGATTGCACCGAACATGTTTATAAGTATTTATACATTTGTAAAACCTACACTAATATATTATATTACATTGTCGTTAATATTGCTGATGGTGCTAGTTTCGTTTTTGAATCATAACATCATCATGTATAATTGAATTTTCACCATACTATGACCTTCAGTAAAACGATACAACAGAAAGATCATTACGTCAATCTTAGTTATAAATAAAGCAATGGCACTTATAATTTCCCGTCACTGGGATGTTGGTAACCGTGTAAAGCCGAAAACAATCAAACATTAAAATACAAAATGCAAAGTTTTAAAATAGAATATTTTTTACATGTGTATGTCTCGTAATAGCATATAAGATGTTTTCATGGATTTAAAATAGGCTTGCAACAAAACTGGAATGATTGTTTACCCTCTCAATATTCGTTATATGTTTTGTTTACATGGCAACGAAAAGATTCACGATATGTTGTCATTGAAACATCACTTAAGGAGGTAGACCTGGGGTAAGGGATATAACTCATAAAAATCATTGGAACGTTTCTATTCAGTATTTTACATCAATCTTATGTAAGAATCTACTTAACTTGGATTCATTTTATTCTGCTTCAAACGTTTTGGTGAATTTGAATATAATACAAACATATCACTGATTTCATGAGTTATGTCCCTTATCCTAGGTCTACTTCTTTAAGACGATGTTGTTTTAATTAAGGTTTATTAACTATTTCAGATTTATTGACTATATTTTTGCCTCTCTACAAACTCATACAATTAAAGCAGAAAATGGAACTTACTTTTTACTAAATTATAAATATACAAAAATGTAAATGAGCGACAAGAATTAATTTATGAACTATTTTGAAATATTTTATGGTCATCAGGTGCGATTCGGCTAAACAATATTTCCCCAATTTTAAACAAAATTGGGGTTACATTGAATCATTTTTGGTACAATAATGACCTCAAATACATCATGTAATTTATTGGAATGTTCACTTGAGGTTATCGAATGCATGATAGATAAAACCTGCCCACTCACAAGAATACGATCACATGTAAAAACTTTGGATATTCGCATTACAATGTTTCTTGCAATAATTCTAACAGTATATATTTTGGTTCCGATAACCAATGGTTGTTCTTGTTTAAATAGTTATCTACACCAGGATGTATGTCGTTCCAAATTCTGTAAGTAGAAATAATGAATCCGGTCATATTCTAACAGTAACATAGATAAAAAAAAATGTTACTCATGCTTTTAAGGGATCGCGGGTTAAAACCCAAAATGAGATACATGTATGACCAAACCTACATTTGTTTAAATAGTAGCAAGAAACAGGGAAAATTTACACACGTTGCAAATCATTTCCTTGCATTTTAAAGCACAAAATATGAATTGTTGCATCACTCGAAAGATAAGGCAAACATTGGACAGAAAGGCTTATACATGGATGTATATGTCGCTGTTAGAGTTTGACATATAAAATAAATATGAAGTTTCAAATGTATCAAATTGCAAAATCACTATGAAAAACTTTATAACTTGTTTTATTTTGAATTTTCATAGTGTCAAATACAGTATTTGGATGTCTTAAAAGTCCATGTATGTGTTTAATACATTTCGCAAATGTGTCATTATTATAGTGATCCGAGCAAGAGTACTGTCTGTAACACCTGGTGCAGACGTAGAAGCCGATATGTTTTATACTGTACAGGTCTTGAATGATTACATGGTAAAAATAATTTAATTAAAATTAGAAAAACGTATTTTCGTTTTCGTTTATCGGTGGAAACTCAAAGGAACAAAGATTCTTGTGAGAAGCAAAAGAACGCAATCCATGGACAAAGGCCAGATATGGAAAATAGACACATCTAACAAATTATATAAAATAACCAAAATAATGCCTCTAATTTTTCAGAAACATCCGCCGAGTTGCTCATAAAACTCAAGTAAGGCGTACACGAAAGAGGATGGCAGATGGACACACAATTATGATCCATGAGTGCTTGATGACATCCATTAAATTTAAAATCATGTAGTGATGACTTCAATTGTATTGCAACATAACTCTATACGGCATCCTCTCGTAAAACGTATAACTTGTAACATGAAGACTCCGTACGCAGGTGCTGAAGATATATTGCCACAGATGAAAAGAAAGTTGGCAATACGGAATGAAAAGTCATCGTGTTTGTCGTATAATTTTTTCTTTTTCATCAAGTGTAACATAATTTAAATGATTCACAAGAGCCTCAAATGAATGTTTAAACGGCTATTAATTACCAGACAAATACCAGACATGGAAAACAGACATGCACAATAAAGAACAGTACAATCTGTCGACTCTCAACAAATGTCAAATCCGAAAACACCTGAATGTGCAGTTTGAAATGGTAAAGAAATGTATTTATGTGTCTTAATTACACCTGTCTGTCTGCAAAGAAAAAAAAATAATTGTAGAAACTCTTGAAGTACTGTTACTATATTTTAGGCAGTATACATAAACATGGTGGAACGAATCAATTATGGACCGAGTTATGCGACTTCTGGAAAGCCGAACATAACTTGAAGCCATGCCAGAAAAAACTTATTTCAACGAGCGGTTTTGATTGCAAATGCACCGTATGTGTATTGTTACACTTTTTTATATTCATTTATACACAGTAAAACCAAAAAGCAGCACCACCTTTTATATTACAGGTGAACCTAACGTTATCACATATTCCATACCAAAGCTGATATAAATAAGTTTATTTGTTATTATATCTTTTAAATACATGTAAGAAAGCTAAACAACCCTGAATGTTGTCTTGAATACGCATTGGACCTCAAATAGCCGTGTTACATGTATATCAAACTTGAACATGTTCCCTCGGCCAAACGTGACTATCCTGAAATAAAATAATATAACTCTATGATTTAACTTTTAATTCGTTGGATCTTTTTAGCAAACCAGATATTTGTTTATAATTTTGCACGGAACAGTAACGTCATTAACGTCGATTGACCCGCATTCAGCGGTTCAAATAATCCCAAGCAAATTAACATTTAAATTTTATAACAATTGCCAATATTTGTACAGGAATCCATTGGAAATTAAATTTAAGTGTATGGTTCTTAATGTTGTACAGGATATTCGAAGTAACATGGTTTGCCGTAGTTTACCACGGATCGGTTTACATTTTTTTAATTAAAAGTCTGCAAGTCATGTTATTTCGTATTTAACCTGTAAAATTAATTTAGATAAAACATTCATGAATCGTTTAAATTTTTTCAAATGATTTATATTATTAATTAACGAATTCTAAAGTTTACCTGCATATGGATGTAATACTACTTTTTTTGCAGGATCCAAGTTGCTATCAGGATTGTTGAGTCCTTGATAGGCTTATGACATAATAATGTTTGATGATTAAACTTTACGATATCACTAAAAAAAGCACACAACTGTAACTTAATTTTTACAGTATTTTAATTAATCTATTTTTGACATTTCTCAAACTCTTCCGTGTAATCAACTTACAGTTGACGTGGCAACATCTTTTTAAATTGTGAATACGTCATTTTGTGAAGCTTATCTAAGAGCTGTTGTTATTTTATCGTATTTTACAACCAAGTGAAAAAAAAGTTACTGAGATTAGCCAAAATTACGTTATTTAGGTTGTCAAAAGTGATAACATTGTTGTAAAATATTCAAAGTTATTTTTGTCCATGGAATCGTGAATAAAAAGCATTAATTCGTTTATTATTTCTTTCTTCCTTTTGTATTATAACTACGCTATTCGAGCGTTTCACTAAACGTCAAAATGTATTATTTTAAAGCAAAAAAAATCGTTTTTATTTTTTTTACTACTTTTTGAGTAGCTGCTAAGGAACGGAAGTTTAAATGTTTTGCCGTAATTGGTAGTAATTGTGTCGATACTTAAATACAAATATTTGTTTGGGTGAAAATATGAGACCACGTATTAAGTAAACGTGTCAAATAATCTGGTTGAGTTACAGGGTTTCAACTGCGGTGGCCTGTGGTCGTTATATCTTTTGCGTCTCAGTGTATTTACGAATAATGCTTGATATTTGTGTGCAACTAAGAAACGTTTTATTCTTTGAAAAAGACTTTCCGAACCCAAATACCTGTAGATTACATGACAAAGATATTAAAAAACTCACCTTTCAACAGCTTGTCAAATACCTAAGGCTAATTTTATCGATCCCTATCCAATATATATGTCTGTATATCAATCAAATTCACCCGTGAAATTTCTGACACTAAAATTACATTTTTTGATATTACTACGTTTGTAAAAGACGGGGAAATGTCCATGCATCTTCACAGCAAACCAACTGATAGTCACCAATACTTATCTCCCAATAGTTGTCATCTAAAACATTGTACTAAAAGCATACCATACAGCCAGGCACTTCGAATTCGGCGTATTTGCTCATTTGACGATACCACCAACATACGTCTAGATGAACTCCGTGGTCATTTGTTATCGCATGGCTATAAATCAACAGATATAGATCGGGGATTGAACGTGCTAACAACATCAGCCGTAAAGATCTCCTCGAGTACAAACCTAAGAAAAAGAACAAAAGGGTTCTTTTTGTGCTTACATACCATCTAGTCTTTGTGAAACTCTCGCAGTTTACTGAATTCAAATTAGAAAGACATTCAAAAACATCCCAAGTTCTCCAAGCTCTTTCCTGGGGCCCGGTCCTGACATTCCGTAGATCTAGGAGCCTAAGAGATGCCCTCTTCAGAGCAGAGATTTCATCTCAGCCCAAACAAAATACAACGGGCCAGTGTCGATCATGTGGAGATAAAAGATGTAAGACCTGTACCCAGATATCACACACCAATACGTTTAAAAGCTACTGCACGGGAAAGGAATTTGCCGTAACGGGACATTTTGACTGAATTTTGACTTTAACTTTTACTAACTACAGCAATTCTAGAAGTTGTCTGGCAAGCTATTTTCTGACTTGGTGCCATCCTAATCTCTAGCATCTGACATGTTGAAAGCCACTGCAAGTGTTAATTAGCTAAACATATGGTTTAAAGTACTTTATGTCTTTCATTTACATTAAAGAAGTTTAACCTACCGGAAATCGAACGATAAAAATCCTAAATATCTGTTAAATACCTAGAAAACATTTGAAATGAAGACAGTTGTCAAAATGACCAGCAATTTTGAATTAGGTGACTAATTTTACGGAATAAAATATATTTTTGACAAAACGAACTTAAAGTTGGTAAAGGCAGTTCTTTAGTTAATTTGATATGTTCGTTCCGCAAAATCAGTCATTTTATCAACCGGAATTACACACTCAAAAAGATAAAAACCAAATATAAAGTTCTTTTTAACTGCTTTTACAAAAGATTTCCAGTATTGCCGGATTTTCTCATCAAGTGGGTCATTGTTTTCCTTTAGTTTAGTCACCTTCTCTGTGTAATAGTAAGGAAACTATAAAAAGCGTTTAAAATGGCAAATAGTAAACTATAATATTGCCGATTTCAAAGAACGGTGGAACGAGCGTTATTCAATATGGCGCTTAGAAGTATGAGGTTTTGGTATAGAGGAACGGAATTCCAACCTTTTACGTTGTAGGAGTAATTTTTACTCAGAAAGGTCAAATGTTAAATACTAGTAATCATTAACTGAAAATATTCCATGGCATTGTTGCGTATTCATTCACTGTTACACGTATACTTGTGATTTGCAATTATGGCATGCATTCAGTTGTGATGCGGGACCTATTTGTTTATACATAAGTCAAAATTCGAAATTCAATAACTGGAAGTCAAAAGTTGAAAGTCCAACTGGCTGAAAGTCCCCATTCCATCCCGTAATAAAATTTGAAAGTATTGACCACAGTATATTTACTTGCTCATTATGCTGGTGGTATAGAGAATGTAAAATCAGCCATCCGGAAAAGATTATGCTGATTGCATGTGCGAATCACCAAGTTTAGAAACGTACGGTTGATCGTTCCGTAAAATCCGTCATTCATTAGAGTATTATTAAAGTATCACTGAAATTAAATTAGCCATAATATCACTAAACATGTCTGGAATACAACATTTGTTAATTTCAGTACAGTCTATGTTCGTTTTGTGGATGTAGCATTAACTATCCCCCTTTTCATTAATTTAAGTATTTTAAAAATAATGATTCTGATAAATATCAGAAATAAGCAAATTCATTTCTAGTGAAATGAGCAAATTCATTTCTAGTTGTATAGAAAAAAAATTGTCAAGTCTTAAGAAATACAATATTTTCACAAGTGGTTCTTCTCTAAATAGGGGTAACATAAAATTTCCAAACACTAAGCAGATCCTTAATCAAGTCAAGTCCAAAATAAATATGACAAAATAGATTTGTGACGACCGGAAGTACTGGCAACGCAGTGGTCCTGATTTTGTTAAGGTATTTCAAACGAAATTGTTTTTTTTCTAGATTTTACAGCGTGCCCTTCCCCTTCTTTTACTGCGATGGTATTTGCATGCTACTGTGCTGTGTCATAACTGATAAAACGGTGGTCATATCAGCATAAAGAATACGTACGTACGTACTTTCTCGGGGAATTAGGGATCCGAGTAAAATCCGCTTGTCACAGGTTCAAAAACTGTCAAGTAAATACAAGTAATTTAGTCTTTGAATTGTTTGTCAATGAAATTAATTTCAAAGATTAGTGATTGAGAATTTTTTATTACATATAAAATAGTGATTTTGTCAATATAGTTCGTTTATTTTCCTTATGATATTATGTTTCGTTTCGTTTCGAAGTTCGTTAATTTAAATATTGCGAGTTCTTTTCTGTTTTGTACAGGTACCTGTAATCAATTTAGATTTGGATTTTTCTTTTTATGAGCCATAATTTGTCTATAAAAGTATGATTGAGTGCCTAGTGAGTTGGTATCTAAAGCGTTACTAAACGATCTTGAAAAGAAAATAACGACGATTAACGTTACAATGATAGGATATCAAACGGTATAGTAGAAAGTCTCACAGGGCTCACATTTAACGCACTTATTATGATTTGGCTGTAACACGGGACAATTAAATGATAAAATGATCATATTTTAAACAAATAAACTTTTAAAAGTAGTTAATTTTATATATATATATATATATATATATATGGGAACGACCAATAATTTGCATCGCAAATTTGACAGTTAAACATCGTATGGAATTTTTCGCGGGAACTCGTACCGCTGTGACATCTACGGCAACACCGCCTGCACAACCTCAAACGACCTAGACCACTCGGCCAGGTTGGCTATATGAAATATAGCTGTCGCTGGCCGGGATATTCCTCCTTGTAGGATGACTCTAGGGCTCTAACTTGGTATACGATGTATGGTAGTACGGGACAGTTCATCTAGGTGTTATTATGTAGGATAGAGGATCAAATTAATGATGCATGTCACAACAAATCAGTATTAAACAAACGACTCAGAATGTGACAACTCTATTCGCTACACTGCTCCATCGAATCAAATTGATACAAGGAAGATAAGGTAACCTTAAAGAAGGGTCTGAAAAATTCCCAACGATGTTAGAACTGTCAAATGTGCGATGCAAATTTTTGGTCGTTCCCACAGCGGGACTCGAACTCGTACCGCAGTGACATCTATGGTAACACAGCCTGCACAAAGTCCAGCGCCCTAGACCACTTGGGCAGTTAGTGTCACCTGCTTGAAAAGAACGTTGTATATGCTTAAAGTTATCACACTGTCCGCTTTTACGTTCGTTTGCCCATCCGTTCTGTTCCTGGTTTTATAATCTGCAACTCCTCGTCAATCGTTGCAAGAACCATGATGAAATTTTCGAACATTCCTTATCACATGATAAAAATCGGAGATGTGGTATGACTGCCAATGAGATATTCATCCCGAAAATGCCAAGCAATGAACAGTTAAAGGTCAACAGGTCACAACACGGTCTTCAATGATGCACAAAACCCATATCAAAAAAGCAAGCTGTAAAGGGTTCCAAATTAATGAATTGAAACTATTCATGAATTCGTAATCGATATAATCATTACAGAAAAAAAACGTAAAACGAATAACTATGAACATACAGAGAGGTTAAACTCTTCCTAACCTAGGACAGTGGTGAAAAATTACAGCAATAAAATAATCATTAAAAATCTGTCACATCCGTAATTACACAACTCTTGAGAATACAAATATCTTAACAAATCGGACAAAAGACAACAAGCCGTATATACCTCTATAGAGTACTGGTTATTTCTGTAAGTACGATGAAATGTAATAAAGTAGATATATATTTAGTTTACTAACAGGAAATTTAATTTTGAATAATAACAATAAACATTAGTTATACAGAAAAGTATTGTCTAAAGCCTATTTTGTTCGTGTCCAATGATCTCTTCTGATTCTGAGTAGACTTGCATGAGCTTGTTGTTTATACTTTCCAACAATTTCCAGTATGATTATAGTCCCTTGAAATACTATATCTTTTGCTGCTTTTACTATGTTTGCATTGAATATCTTGACATTAATATTCAATGTCTATGTTCTTTGTTAGTTGATCGGTACGTGTTTCAAATTTCCTACAGTTTGCTTTCTCATAATTCCATCAAGGTGGGAGCATCCAAAAGTGTTCCTGTTTCTTTGACGGATAGTATAACATGTTTATGGTCACTACCTCCTAACTGATTACTTGCCTTTCTGCTGATATTCTTATGTAGGCCATCTTTGCAGAATACCAGATCTGGTGCAGTTGTTGTGTGTCATCGATGTGAGTAAAAAGTAGGAGGAGTAAAAGTTAGATCATTGACAAGAATAAAGTGGTGTAAATTATACTAACTTTTTATGGATTCTCCTCTGTTATCTAATGTATTGTATCCTCAACTCTGGGATAGGCTGTTAAAGTCAGAGTACTGTAAAAAGTGCTTGGGGATTTTTTCTGGTAAAAATATTCAATAAAAGCAATGTAGACTTTTTAAAATGGACCACAAAACTTATACGGTACGATCATACAAAAATTTTATTTAAAACCATTCACTTGAAATAGTGACACTGGTCGACTAGAATATAGGCCATAATATTAAATTTGCTACCACGAATGAAAACTCTTAGATTATGGACCCAATTTTCATGCTCGCTGATTTTGTCAACTGAAATTTTTGGAAATATTTCATGTCTTGCCTGGATCCAGTTTGTTGATCGTTCTTCAATAACTTTAATGGTTTTTAAACAACATGAAGAAAAATGGTTCTTATTCTATTATTTCTTTGAAACATTGTTCCAAATCGAAGATATAACTGGTACGGCTATAGCATAAGAGAAACGAATACATTGATGTATCTGTAACAAGAATTGTGGTGATAACCTCTAACAATACTGAGACGGACCAGGGATTTCAGGCTGTGGGTTTAATGCCGAGTGAAGTATTCTATGATATAGCTGGAATTAAAAAAAAAAAACATGGTAATATGCTGACAAAAATATTTCCCAATTTAAGCATTTCTCTGGAAAGAGGGATAGATATATAGATGCGATACTTTGCCTGCCTTTCCATATTTTTAAGTCTTCAAAGAAGCAGGCATTAAAAATAGATTTTTTTCTGAATGGGTTGGTTTTTGTTTTCACCCCAGGCATTCTCCACTTGGTTTTACTAAGCCGGACCCCTATTTTCGTATGCATAATTCTGCCAGTTTTTTTAAGTGTTCGTGTTAGTACCGGATGAAAAAAGTTTTCAAAATTGGACTCAGATGCAGAGTTGTGAATTGTACGCTGGACTCAGTCCAATATTTATGTCGTACGCTAGACTTGAGGTGGGAGACATCCTCTTTAATATTCGAAAAAATTAAAGTACATGTAGTCATAAAACCCTTGTGTACACCTTTCTTACCACCGCCCTATATGAATGCATCATATTTAATAATCAATCACAGGTGATATTGTGATTTACAGTCTGTTAACCCATAGATAACGGCCCCTTTTACCCATAGATAACAGTGTTATTCTATAGATTACGTGGTTTGGTTAATTTTGCGTACATTAGACATACAATGTAATAAAAGTTGAATAATTGAGGTCGTCCATTTTGCAAAACCATAACAATCTGACAAAAAGTCGAAGACATCTGTTGTCTGTTTAACTGATTATTTTGATATATTAGTATTCATTTAAACAAACTGTGGTGGTTTCACCATTATTCATAGTAGAAACTATTTAACAATTATAATAGAGTACTTAATCAATTTTTTTTTCAGTTATATTAAATTATTTGCAAATATCTTATAAATTGGTATCTACGTTTTATATCAGCAATTTCGTATTATATATCATTTTTAAATAAAAAACCGTCTTTTGAAGAAAAAAACTCTTTATTCCGTGAAAAGAAAAGATCCTTTAATTGTAATGATATACAAACTTTATTGATAACACATATATTGATAGTTTTTTTTTTTTTATCTAAGAATCGTTTGAAAATCAATTTATAGAGATTACAAAAATAGTTCAATCGGGGTCTGTGAAGACTTTTCGTACAAAGTGTTGAAAAAGATCTAGAGCCATTATGGAATTGAACCTTACTACCAATGAATCTGATTTCGCTGGTTACTATTATTTCAAAAGGATATGTAACAACGGTCACCAAACCAACCCCGAAAATATTTGATATTTGGGCATATGAATTTATAAATGATATTTTTGATATGTTCCCTAATTGGAAAAACATTATTTTCACAAACTAATTAAAAGACGACGTTATAATTCTGTGCAACTCTAATCCTGGAGATCAAACTGGTGTTGTTTCAAATTGCAAACGATGCACATGAACTATTTCAGTTCACTTAGTACGAAGTCTAAGACAAATCTATTGACTTCCTTTAGATTACTATCTTTAGAGGGAACATACTATGTACTTCTTAATACTAAATACTAATTTAATGACCTCAAACAAGTCGAATGTTACCTATTTTACACACAGCTTTTAGTTAACTAAATCAATGGCGTTCTTGTCTAATTATTCACTGTCACGCCAGCTTTATTCGGTCCTTCTATTACCTGCCATGCTGCCTACATTTGCTACAGCGAGTCGTCAACAGCGACCACGCCCCATTGAATTCACTTCAACCTTGCTGCTTAAATGCACAACCTGCACTACTACAGACTCCTCCTTAAATCCAGCCTACTGCAGTAGATACTCTAGGTACGTTTCCTAACGTCGTTTCGGCAAATAATCTTGATCAAAGGGTTTTTATTTTTGTTCCAATTCCAATGGATGGTCACTTACAATTTACCCCCCTCCCCCCAATTTGGCTAGTTTTGCGGAACAATTTTCAGCTCAAATTTCATCAAAAATGAAAGAAAAAAATCTAGGAATTCGTGTCAGAAAGAACGCAATTTATTGGCCAGTTGTTGCTACAATACAGTAAAACATGTCAGAGGACAGATAAAACAAATTCGCTATAAAGGTAATTTGTTATATTATTATATGATTAAACGAATTCGTTGTGAGAGATGCTTGTTTGTTTTTCTTCTCAGTAATATTTTTTCGTTCTTAATTTTTGCTTTCGCAGAAAAGTACCTCTTCAACGTAAACGTGTTGTTCTAATACACGACAAATAGTTTCTTAACCTCGTTAAAGATCCATTTTTGTGAGCATATTTCCTCCGATATATTCGTCATCGATTTTGAAATCATCAGTGTCAGATTTACCTATAATGGTATCATCGTATTTCGATTCTGTAGCGATTACTTTATTGGCAATACTAACCAAGTCCTCCATTGTGGCCCAGATTTGGTCAAGCTATTTTCGGAAAGGGTATTTTATCATCACTAACATCGTCTGATTTTCATCGGGCGATGCTTCAGACGTTAAAGATAGCTTAAATCCGAACTTTGTATTAAGATAAATATTTATTGTTACGAAAACTCGTTTAACTATTTTGCACATTCCCAACTTTAAACGCGAGCGGGACAAATTTATCAAAGAACATCTACAATTGGTTATAACCGATGATCAATACATGCAATTATCAAACACCGGGATTAATATATGCTTCGCTCTATCAGAACATTCGCTATTTGTACTGAAATATTTTGACCTTTTGATGACTTCAGCAAGGTTATTTTAGAAATTTCGCAATAAGCGTAAATTCGTAATATGCGTGTTCGCTGTAATCGAGTTTTAATGTATAAACATTCTTTTAGGTAAGCAGCTTCTTGAAGTTCCTTTGGTTGTTGGCTCAATTATGACGCGCAATTTGGAATACAAAGAGTCGATGACCCACTTCATCTTGGGCCAATGTAGACATGGAGCTATAGTTGTTTTGTATTTCTCCTCAATCATGTATATTTCAGCCAGGTCCACACTTTGAAAATGAAACATGGCCAAAGGAAGATAACTCGAGTATGCCATCAGGTGATCACACTGACAGACGCCCATTCAATTGTTGTAGGACATTTAATAAAGGTCAAAAAAGCAATTACGGCAAAATTTTGCAAATTTCAATACAAATTCTTTAAATTTTCAGGAAATCATGCTGCAATCTTTTTTAATGTTAGATCACATGTTCTCATTCTTTATTTTAAGTTCAGGTTCTTCTCGCTGATATTTTCTACGATACTCTCTTATTATTATTATCGATTGATTGATTGATTGTTAGGGTTTAACGCCCAAGCGGCAATACCAATTATTATAGAGGAACTGGTAAATTCCTTTAAATATTATACCCTCAACAAATTTAAACTCAGAAATTATTAATGGGGTTAAATTTGGGTTTTCATTAGATTATTGTGACCCCGACGTCTGGTCGAAATAAAGTCTTATGTAATTTATGGGAAGAAAGTAGCAATTGCATTTAATATGACTTGCAAAGCAGTTTCTTTGGATAGAGTTGCAGATACGTCTTTGACACCCACCCCACCCACCGTTCCGTCGGCAGGGAGAACAGCCCTGAGAAACCATAAAAGGAACTAGGGTCTACAGAACAAAGGAATCAGAAAAGGGCCGGAAAAAGGAGTATCTTATGGGATTAACTCAGCATTACAAGTCTTAATTTGTTAATGTCAAAGCCTCTGTCTACCATGATCGTCATACAGGGTCCGACGATATATGGAAAGGAAAAGCTTAAAATTGGTCAATAGTATCCAATTAAATATTTTTTATTACGTTTTCTTGTTCCTTGCAAGTAGATGTCTGAAGCGATATCTTGGTAGGGTGGTTTTAACACCTCGCTGATTGTGGTTATTCATTGGAAAGCGATCGCAAACGAGTAAACTGTGCTATTAGAACATTTATCAAACATGAATGGAAGTCTGTTTTTCAACACTTAAAACATTTTTGCCAGTAAAATCAGTTTATATGGGTTTGACAGGACCTAACTTTCTGACGAGGGGAATGATTTCTACCCAAATAACCTGCAAAGGGCTATAAAATCCTGCCTATCAAAAATGTAGTTAGTCCTAACCTTCATACCGCATATAAAGTTCCGAGTCTTGTTTTTGTTTTTTTTCTTGGGGAAGAAGTAGAAAGAGGTCAACCGGATGGGACTTTTGTATATGAGTGTGTATTAACACACTTATTTGGCAATGCAAAATCAAAGGTCATTTAGGCATAGTGAGATTTCGTGATCCTCTCACGAAAAAATAGTAAGTGATCTGAACTTTCATCCTGTTTAGTCTTACAAGATATCATGGTGTGTTCTATGGCCGTTTTATTCCCCTCAATAAATTGTTAGTTTTGTTGAAGCCAAAATAAATGTTTGATTAAATCAACCCTTGATCGTGATTAGTCAAAATAAAATCATGAACGCAATGAGCACCAGCACATAAACAAGTATAACTATTCTACGAGAACCAGTTCCGCTAGAACTGTCAGAGGTGCAAGCTCTACAAAAACTGTAAAAGGATCAAGAGTTGTCTCTTGGTGCAGTTTTTCTTTGTAAATCTGGACTTTACAAACCTTGTAATTCTATTAACACAACGAATAAATTATTTTGTTGGAACATACTCGCATTGTGAGCTTTTCGTCCTGCATTTACACGATATTACAGAACAAACGGTTGTACAGTTAATCCTTTTGTGTGTTAGGAGTATTGCAATAAAGGTGCTTTCCTTTGCTCGTGAAACATTAACATAATCTCCCAATTAACCATACATGAGCAGTTTCTTTCTAATATTTTTCACAAAAGAATGATACAAGACTTTAAAACTAGATATTATATCGTCAATATGTAAAATAAACAAAGAAACATGATTTTTCGTGTGACTGATTTGTTTGTTTGTTTGTTTGTTGGGGTTTAACGTCCGAGCAGCAATATTTCAGCTATATTCAGACGATAAACATGAAAATGATGATAAAATGAACATGAAATGAAAAAAAAAGGATGGGTCACAAGGTTAATAGGGTCGACAAATTTTGATTGCCACTGGAAAAAAGGGGGATGGGTAAGGTCGGGCAATTTAGCCTCCTGTAGCGGAGCGCAAAGGTTTCTACTCCTATCGAATACCACAACAGGGTTCTTTAACGTGCGAGGAACGTGGCATTTTTCCCAACACGGTGCACCACTATGGTTTGCGGTCAGGTTTTCCGTATTATAGCCTGACAACCCCAGCATGTAACACGCTAGGGGAACCCCATTCCACCACCTGGGGCACACATCCCAGTTGCTCTGTGGGCAGAGCGCCGAGCCCCGGCTAGGTTTCTGAGCACTATTTAGTCGCCTTATACGACAAGCTTAGCGCAGCTGCAGGCCTATTCTTTTAACACCAGGACCTGCACGGGGCTCGTGTGACTGATAGTACTGTATACAAAATACACCTAAATACAAATATATAGTTCTTGACAGAGATTTTAATTCAATAATTTGTAAAAAAATAATTCCAAATCATCTTCCAATTATAATAAGCTTGCCGTAACTACGCAGACTTTTTGTATCTCAGTAGACTTCTTACAATTAGGTTTCTGGAACGGGGTTATGTTGCTACAAGATTGAAGTCATCACTACGCAAGTTTTATGGTCGTGAACATGAACTCGTGAATCGTGTCATTGTATCGATCTGCACCATGAAAAATGATTTGTTGAAATAAATACAAACTTGCCCAGTTGATGAGGATATCTATATCAACCGGAAAATACCAAATGCCATCTCTAAAATATATTGGTCTTATGTGAAAAGTTAATGAAAGGTAGCGCCGTTACCTTTAATCAAAACCAACAAATAAACAAACTCTTAAAGAAAGGTAACAGAGAAACAGGTGTGGTAAGAAAATGCGTTGGTACGTTTAAGTAAAATTTTGTGTAGTTATCCAATTAAATTAAATGTGACCAACTGGCATAAAACTCGAATTAAAGTATTAGGACATTTATATTCAAGCAAAATGGAGCGATTTGTTTTCAAGACATTACCATAAGTTAGGTCTTCATGACTATCTCTCGATTTAGGATGTAGATTGATCGGTTTTATGTTTATACAAGTGTTTCAAGGATTCACCTCTAATCAGCGGCGAAGGTACAAAATACATACATGTAAGATTGTCTAAATTAAAAATGAAGAAATCATAAACATAAAAAAGAGTCGAATACAACAACAGAAATTCTACCGTGTGTAATACAGGGAATGAAGCCTCAGTGTTAAATGGTTGTTGAAATTTTTGCATAGCCTTTTTCAATATCCATAAGTATGTCAATGCATGGCATAATTAACTATTATTGGAATGTCGTAACAGTTGTCTTAGTTTGATTTACATTGTATCACGGGAAATTATGAAAACAAAAACGTATGATATTGCGTCCACATCCGTTCTGAAACTACATTAGTCATACTCAAAACGCTTAATTGAAAAATGATTTTGAAAAGCCCCAACCACACATTTCAAAAAGCTTTAGATTTCCACAAAAGGATAAAACATTATACATACATTGTTTAATGGAAAGGGCAAAACTGGAAAAGTAAACGAATTATAAATGATTATCACGTACATATATATATATATATTATAGAAAGGTCTGAAAAATTCCCAATGATGTTAGAACTGTCAAATTTCCGATGCAAATTTTGGTCGTTCCCTCCGCGGGACTCGAAGTCGTACCGCTGTGACATCTATGGCAACACCGCCTGCACAAAGTCCAGCGCCCTAGACCACTCGACCAGCTAGGCTATATAAAAATATAGCTTTCGCTGACCGGGTCATTCCTCCTCGTAGGATTAATCTAGGGCTCTAACTTAGTACACGATGTATGGTTGTACGGGACAGTTCATTTAGATGTTATTTTGTAGGATAGAGGATCAAATTAATGATGTATGTCACACCAAATCAATATTATACAAACGTCTCAGAATGCGACGACTCTATTCGCTACACTGCTCCATCGGATTTTGTGCAGGCGGTGTTGCCATAGATGTCACAGCGGTAGGAGTTCGAGTCCCGCGGAGAGAACGATCAAAATTTGCATCGCAAATTTGACAGTTCTAACATCGTTGGGAATTTTTCAGACCTTTCTATACGTTTACATATCTTCCCTGTATCAATTTGATCCGATGGAGCAGTGTAGCGAATAGAGTCGTCACATTCTGAGATATATATATATATATATATATATATATATATATATCTATATATATATATATATATATATATATATATATATATATATATATATATATATATATATATATATATTAAGCTATGAGCACGATATTAATGATACTGTTTTGGATTAGCAAGTATTTACAGTACAAAATGCTGTCATTGCAAAGAACTAAAATCAAAACAAGTAGTTGTATATGATTTCTTGTGTTTTGGTAGGAAAGTAGTGAGTTGTGTAATTTTAAATTTGTCTGTTGCCACATTGGGTTCCAGCCAATATAACGTCAGGCTGAGTGTAAAGAGATAAAACATCATAAGGTTTATCTGTAATGCAAAAATTATTAAAACGGAAAACTTTCGTTAAACCCTTGAGATTTAAAATTGCATGCGAAAATATGACAACATGTCCAGTTTTAGTGAATAGAACTCTATTAAGAACTCTTATAATGCAGAATTTCTAGAGAATGTAATCATCAACTTGATAAAAAAATATTTGGAAAAAAATATGGGATTTTTTCAAAGTGACTTACTTCCTTTTATATTTATCAAATGGCATTTATTTGTAAAATACTTATTAAAAGTTAAGTATATCAGTAAAAATAGTGCCATCCTCTAATTTGCAAAGAAATGCAGTAAAATCCCAATGACTCGAACAAATGTTTTGAAGCGGAAACATAATACATAATGTTGTGATGAACTGTTTGATGTATATCCATATAAAGGTTTCACTTGGTTTTATCTTTTTTTTAATTTGTACCTCCTTAGTGAAGAAATATTTTATTTCAGACTTAGGTTGTTTGTTCATCTTGGGAAGATGATAGTTGTAAGACATAACAAGACTTAAAGGTATCATTAGATTATGGTTAAAGGTCAACAAAATATTGATTAATCGATATTGATTAGAAAAGTCTGCTCAGTGGGTAAATTTGATAGACATATATTGTTTATTAATAATGGAATATGCATTTTGCATACTTTTGCCGCAGGGTCAACTCACTTCTAGGTTATCATTGTGTACAAACATGGCGGTTTTTGATTCAGTGGTTTGGGAGTTAAATGTCATTTTAGCAGCCATCATGGGAAACGTGACCAAAAAAATAATTAGGAAATGCTCAGTTTCAAATATTGGATATTTCAGCATTTTGTCTTTGAATATACATTATGATTTAACATTTCGTAACTTGGTCATATCAAATAGAAAAAAAGGAACAAATAAGATGAAATCACCACAAATGCAAAACCTAAATCAAAAATACTTTCAGATATCACCAAAAGGTATTCAACAAAACGAACACACCTTTATAAAATAAATAGAAATGCTCTTTATCAAGCAATATTCTTTGTCAATGTTACATGTAAACAGTTCGTCCATAATAAAAACAAAATCGCTTCAATTTTTCGCTTAATAATTTTTGTTTTCAATATTTCTTCATGGTTTATCCAATAGTTTAAAATGCAGGGTCGGGTTTTGAGTATCGATAAGGCCGTTCTGACAACTATACATGTATCCATTTATTTAAAAAAAAGCAACATTCTTGTCTTCATTTTTTCATGGATAACTAAAATTTAAAAAGTACATGTACAAGTAATTAAAAAAAGATCTGGAAAACGATGCGTGATTGTTCTAAAACAATCAGGATAAACAGTTTATGGAAACATTTTACTATGATAATATTTGCGAATTCATTTTGTGTTATAAGTAATGCATCCGGTTCTAAACACACTGAAAAATAAAATACATTAAATATTCAAAATAAATCTTACCACATGATCATATAGGGAAAATCCTTGTCTAATACATATCACGGTGTCCAATTCTCGATCGAAAGAAGGGACTTTTCTAGGATGGACTAATATATATTTTTAGAGGTAAAAATATTGAAAGATTGTTTCAATTTGGTAACAGGAAAATCCTTGCTAACAATTAATGCCAAAACTTAAAAAAGGAATGCGTAGATGATTGTTGTCCGTGTGTTTGAATAAAGCTCATTATTCACATTAGAATAAACATTTAAAAACTAGTTAAACTTAAAGTATATAAGTTATAAGTAAGAAGAAATGCATTGTAAACGTACGTCCGAAATCGACATTCAAGATATAAAAGGTATGTTATTCTTGATTTATAAAACCTTTTTAACAACTTCATTATATTTTAATTTGTCATTATCAAATAAATATGCACCAAACCAGTAAGGTATTAGAATCGAACTTCTACCTTTTCAATTATAACCCATGGAAAAAAAAGACACTTTATCCATAAGTGACAACCAAAACATGGCAGACAACAGGACAGCTTTTATATTTCATGTCAACTTACTTGCAAGTTTAAAAACTCAAAAGGAATCAATCTAAATATTTTTCATTGCAGCAAAACAAAATGTTTCTAGCAGTTCTTCTGACTTTATTTGTATGTGTTGCCTATACAAATGGTTGTACTTGTTATCCATTTCATCTTCATGACCGGTATTGTAAATCCGAGTTTTGTAAGTAAATAATGTTAAAGTTTATCCATTTCTTTTTCAAGTAGTAATTTAAGATGAAATATTATTTTAATATGATTGACTCAAATGGGACTTTTTTAAGTATAGTCAGCTTGCGACTAATTATTTAGAAATATCAAGTATTGCTAACGTTTATTTTCATTCTAAAATATTTTAAACGACCTCGGATGGTTGCAAAATGACACTGTATCATATAATTAAAAAGAAAGCGAGAAAATGTCTAATCGAATATATTTTAAACATAAACAAAACTCGTTTTTATAGTGATTCGGGGAACCGTTATAACCAGCACATCAGTGCCAGGCGTGGAAACCATCAATATGGTCAAGGTCTTGAAGACGTTCAAGGTAAATAAATCCCTGCACGGTTCGTACGTTTCATTTAAATTCAATATTTGGAGATATAGTATAAAAACCAACACACGTAAAAGATTTTAAAAAGCTTAATGAGAATTAATATGTGATTTTTAAAGATTGCATGCGATGTTCCAGATCAAATTAAGGTAAAATTACTCTAGACATGTTGTGTATGTTGCTGTATGTCTCTTTTAACCCAACGGTACACAATGAACCTCTTTTGATATATTTGTTATATTTGTCTCCTCAAAATAATTTGTTCTTTTAATTGTTAGAAACCAGCAGGCGTACTTTTGAGTGGCATAGTCACAATTTGGTCGCCAGACACGGACAACACCTGTAGCATATCCTTGAAGATTGGGAAGGAATATTATCTTGGTGGTAAGTTACAGAATGATAACAAGGAATATGAATTGATTTAAAACAGTAAACTTTGTTGTTTTGAACATGGTTTTTTATTAACATTATATATTATCCTAGAAGCATATTTTTTGTTTATTTTCTTTTCATTCGTTTCCTAAATTATTTTTATGGATTTTTCCCAATCGATTCTTACTTCTCTTTAAAAAATTTAATTTGAAATAGTGAAAAAAGAAAGAATTTCAACCTCCATCGGTTTATTTCTGTTGTTTTGTTTTTTTTATAATTTCGTATCCTGTTTTAGAGCTGCCAATCATTAACTGATAAACGTAATATAAATATTGTCACGTCTTATTTTGGCTTTCAAAATTTACTTGTAACGAAAAACATTATATGATATGATTGAATGACCTCCATAGTATAATCATTAGCAATATACCGCATTTGACATCAGCAACTTTGATGACAATCTTATAAAATATTAACCCTACCAATACGAGTCTGCTCCTTACATTATTTAGATTTGATGTAACGTCTGCATTATTTATTTTCTTTTATTTTATTTTGTTTCATATTTCAGTCCTTAATTTTTAGTTTTGTTTGTTGTTGTTGTTGTTAGCTGCTTATTACAATTAAATCGGTTTAATCAAGAATAGTCTTTATATCATGTAAAAGTCCATTTCATAAATGAAACAGTTTAAATCAGAATTTTCATTTTACACCATTTTATTTTCTGTAATTTTTTTTTAAGAACTGTCGAGGCTGGCTTTAAATTGAAAATAAATGCATGTAATTTATACAGAGAGGAAAACAGCTTAAAGGCTTGTCAAAAGGAGCTTATTAAAAACGGATCATTTGATTGCACGTGCAAGGTAAGTTCGTCTATTTTGTAGTTATAACGTGTTATTGATTTGGTACAATGGGAATCAGATATAAAACTAGTATGTTAAATATTTTCGTCTCAAGGCGCCTTCTCCAAAACGTTTTAGACTTTTCATGAAGTTGGCGTCTTAGTTTACTTGTACTTGTATAGTATTTAATTCCGTTTAATTTCTCTTATTTACTGTTCACATCTTCGTTTCTGTTTTGATCACTAATTGTATTAATTTTGACCGGTGGAAACTGTATCCTGCCATTTTATATTGTACTGAAACATTCCATAATAGAGGGCTAAAGCACCTTTTAATCGCAAATGCCTGTACCGCGTCAGGACTTTTGTGGGGGTGGTGGTTTCCAATATCTTGGTTTTTACTTGAACATGTCAACTAAAATATGGAATTTTTATTTTGACTATTTCCTAGAGTTTATCTGTACTGTAATTTTGTTAGTCCTTTTTATTGAATGTTCTGAACAATTTTCAGCCAATTGTATTTATCATCGTAAAGAAGTTTTTTATAAGTTTATATTTAACATTGAAACTATACGCGTTATGTCGAAGAAAGAAAAATATTTAATGGAGGTTTGGTTCTTCAATTTATAAGTCTATCATATTTTTTTCTTCTGTAATACTAGTAGCATTTTTGTACGTCAAAAGCAACTATTTTTACAGACAGACCAGAAACACGAAATACAAAGATAAGTTAACAGTGGATTGTCATTTATTTTGCCTGGTGGATTTCGAGTATTGCTAATAAGATGAAATATAGATCACTAAACGTGGCTTATTACATTTGTATATGTATTATCGAAATACTCACAACCATTTTTTATTTGTTTTAAGGATCCAAGCTGTTATCAAGATTGTTGATCTTTCCTGAAGACACAATTTTCTGTTTGAAATTGCAATGAATTTAATAAAGTATGCATACTTTACTCGTTTTTCTTTAATATTCTATTTTTGTAGGAAAATATAAGTACAAATTGCTCTTTTAAAGCAGTTCTTTGTATCCCTAAAGTTCAAATTTTGGAACCGCCTTACAGTGGTGACAGATGATTTCACTTTACTTTACCATGATAAAAATCTCGATGGTCAAATGCTTGCGTGCACGTTTCAACCATAGGTGTTATACCTATTACAAGCAATTAACATGGAAGCAAAATAGGAATATAGAGATACCTTTTTGAGGTGTGTTGAAAGCATTTGTTACGGCGTAAAATAAATGTGTTTCTCTCTGTAAAACTTAATTCTAAAAGCTGATCAGGAACGTAACAGTTTAAAGACATAATAAAGTTTTAAAACTGAGAAAATTATTCATTTTGGTGATAGAATGACTTCATTTAATTTCTGCAAAGTGATTGAATTCTAGGTAAAATAAAAACAATTTTTCAAAAACAGGATTTTAAAAAATGCATTTTAAAACTAGAAAAACAAATGTGAGCAAATCTTAATGGTTTATCATTAAAATTATAAAGAATGGGTATGAGGCTAAGAAACGGGGGGTTCACGAGGCTTTGCCGAGCGATTTACCCCGGTTTTGCGCCGAGAAATCCATATTTCTGGTATGCTAGGACACTGGTTTTGCATTGTCTTTATTCTGCAAATAAATAAGAAAGTGGTTTTAGTATATTCTATGTATAATCGCCTTTTACGTGGTTTAGAAAAAGTACCCCTTCTGCGCCTCTAATGACGCAGCGCAAAGTAATATGGTATGGGTATACAAATCCGTGCGAGTCTCCTCATTCATTTTAAAATAATAAATTTGGGAGAAAATGTTTTCTGTATTTGTAATCTAAATATTTTTATAAATGTAAAATGACTTTAAAAGTATTTTAAAAAATAGTTTCTTTGTGATTTAATGCCGAAAAATGATCCTTGTACCACAATACGGTTACCGGGCTGAGGTATTTCTTTTTAACGTGTGACGCACGTTTATGAAGAAATTGTTTACAATGGGCGCTGAAATGAGTTCGTAAATTTATGATTTATTTTGAATTTTATAACGTGAAAATCCCATACCACAATAATATAAATAAAAAAAAAGTAACTGTTTTACACCTGGATAAAAATGTCAAAAAGTCTTGTCAAACGCTTTTACTGTATCATTACGTCACGAAACGAGTCTTTCATGCATGGAATTTGGTGGTGGATGCCTGTAAACATTAAGATTCTGGATGCTCATCGTCGGCGACCAGTCGTGTTAAGTTACGAAACAGGCTCCGTTTCACTGTCGGAAGACATTTTTGACGACTACAGGTCGTCTGCAGTGGAATGCGGAACGAGAGGGATAGACCAGCATAGGGTTACAAAATAACACAAAAACTTATCAGACACCTTTTATTTATACACATAAAAACAAGTCACGATTTCAATATCCAAACTATTTATTTCCATTGAGGAGAAATATTACATGCAGAAAAACTGCCCAATATCGATTTAAAATATTGGACATGCGATATTGGCAGAAAATGCGTCCTTTGCAGGATAAAAAAGAATATATTTTCTGGTGCTGTTTATTATCAAAATAAAAATATTGTGCTAGATTAAAGATTCCCTACTGTATTTGACTTAATGATTGATTGATTATTGGGGTTAAAATGAACATGAAATGATGATGATGATGATGATGATGATGATGAAATGAAAAGAGGGATGGGACACAAGGATAATAGGTTCGACAATTTTTGTTTGCCACTAGAAATAGGCAGGGATAGGTAGGATCGGGCAATTTAGCCTACTGTGGTGGAGCCCAAAGTTTCCTACTCCTATCTAATACGACAGCAGGGTTCTGAGCACTATTTAGTCGCCTTTTACGACAAGCTTAGCGCTGCTGCAGGCCTATTTGTTTGACACCCGGACCAACACGGGGCTATTTGACGTAAACCAACTTCTGTTTTGACCAACTATTCCCGAGGGTAAGAACAATCCAAGCAGTTAGACTTGATGACTTGAGCTATATCGTGGATGACCTTTCAACATCACACAAAGTACAGTTATTAGAACTTTCCGTTAATGTATTTGATTTCCTATTTCGATATTTTTATTATTTATGTTTTTAAATACAACATTCATGTTTGTTTAGATATCGGTCGGTCATATATTTGGTTCGTTTGCTACTATAAACAGCGGTACACTATAATATCGTTATTAGGTTGTTATTTTTGTATTATAACAATAGAATGTGGATTAGAAATATCAAACCATGAGAGCGATGATACACATAGTTTCATCCTAAATAATTCAAAATGTAACAAACAAAATTCGACATTACTAAAGATAGACTTTCATTCCAAAAGGCTAGTTGCTTTAGTGCTGTATGTCGAGCGCGATAAAAAGGTGGGGCAAATACATATACATAACAATACATTAGGAACCCAAACAGTACGAAGGATTGTATAATCATGGAATGTGCTTTCCTTAAGGTAAACGGAACCTTAACTACGTTTTGTTTTTCATAGGCACTGAATGATTGATATAATTCTCCTCTGATGCAGACCTGAAATTAGATAGATGAAATTGCCAAGTATGTCACATAGAAAAATTTGTAGCGAAGTTTTTTTTGTAATTTTTGTATAATCTATTTAATTACTAGTAGACAACAAAACAAATATGGTTTAAAATATGTGTTTGGGCATGGCTTATGAAATCTGTGGATTAATGATAGGTTGGTAATTGTCTGTTTTATAGCTGTTGTAGTTTTGTGAATATCAATTTATTTCAATAATGGAAAACATAATTTAACTTTTTCGTTTTCAATCTTTGTTTTGGTTTTGTTTTTGTTTTTTGTTTTTGTTTTTTTTGTGTGTGTATGTTTCTTCGATTAAGCTTGTGGTATCGTTGTTATATGCTTAATGTTCTAGTATTTTTAATCTTTTTCACTAAAAGTACACAAAAGGAATATTTCTGATTATACCATGATTATTAAGAACAAGTGAAGGTTTGTTTTTCTTTCAGTTTTCCTTTCGTCGTTTGTCTTCCCCAGACTTGACTTTTTATGAGCAACTCGGCGGGTGTTTCTAGAAAAGCAGAGGACGCTTACCCTACCGGTACACCTGGTCCAGGCCCCCATTTTTATTGGAGTCCGAGTTGCTGATTTGCTTTTGTTACTTTGTATGTATGATTTTAGTTACTTTATGTACTTTGTTGTGTATGTCTGTTTTCCATGTCTGGTCTTTGTCCCTGGATTACATTCTTTTGATTACCGCTATAACCTTGGTTCCCTTGATTACTCTTTGCACTTCTGTTACTATTACACAACACTATACTTCTTTTCAAAAACTAATTTTGGCCAATCTGCATTGTCCCAAAAGAAAAATTGCACTTATTTGTACAGCTTGAAATATCACAGGAATATTTTCTCGTGGATCGTGATGGTGTATCTATCTGCGCCATGAAAACTGATTTTCTCAACGGGTCATAGTTTTCCTTTCCTCGTTTGTCTACCCCGGACTTGACTTTATATGAGCAACTCGGCGGATGTTTCTAGAAAAGATGAGGACGCTTACCCTGTCGGTGCACCTGGTCCATGCTCCTAGATTTTATTGGAGTCCGAGTTGCTCATTTGCTTTTGTTACTTTGTATGTATGATTTTAGTTATTTATGTTCTTTGTTGTGTATGTCTTTTTTCCATGTCTGGTCTTTGTCCCTGGACTACATTCTTGATTACCTCTATAACCTTGGTTCCCTTGATTACTCTTCCATTTGATAGGACAGCGACATTTATATTATACAGTAACATGTGGTAAAAGTGAAGAGAAGAAGGGTTTGTGTCGATGTATGCAAATTTGTTCTAGCAACAAGCAATTATATTTGAATCTTTGTTCCCTTGATTACTCTATCGGATAAATATATTTTATTTCATTTTATATTAAATACATTTAGCAATCTAACGCAATATCGATTTACTTATATCCATAGTTTTTTTTTATCAAAATTCGAACAGACAGTTCATGGAAACATATTTTTTAACACTATTACGATCAATAAATAATATAATAAAAGTTCACTACAAGTATAATACGATGCAAAACGTTTATGTGCCCTGTACCCTGTTGAACCCAAATGAGCTGAGAGATATAACATGTATGCCTTCGGAAAAAACTTCTGGTATCTGAGAAATATTCTAAACAATACATTTGAACTTTAGATATATTTCATGTTCATTCAACAGCACACATATAACAGCATTTATCATCTGTGTCGGTATGAATAGATATGTATGAGAATTTCATTTGAATTGATAATTATTATAGTATTATTGCGATTGGAGTATTTACAAACTTGATTTGAAGTAGATAACTAAGATAGATCAATAATATGAGTATTTTAATCGGGAAGGGCACTGTAGTTATGATAAAATGCCGATAAATTGTGTAAACAAAAAAGATGATAGAATGTGCATCCTGACATAGAAATGTCGAATGACAAAGACATACTTTCTGAACCGTGCGTAAAACATTCTTTTTTCCCGCGTTTTGTTTTTCAAGTGCATATAACTCAAGATTCTGACATTAAGTAAAACATTATCAGGGGCCAATTACAAGGGTCATTTTAATGTGTAATCCACATACATATTTAACAATTTTTTTGTGAAATCATAAGAAGTAAATGCATTGAAATCATATCCATATTTGTACATGTCTTTTTACATGTATATTATGCATTTTATTTTATACATAAACAAAATTATTACATTTCATAGGTCGTCCTACTTAATTTGCTTTGATGAATTATACAAAAAAAATAACCAAGATTAACGAGTTTTTACATAAACTATATTGTTAATGCTGGTGGGACATTGATGATTTGTTAACGTTTGGTATTTGCTCATAAATTACGTTCTGTAAACCGTGATCTGTAGTTAGTTAAGGACAAAGACAGACGTAGAGTGGTGATGATTGTGTCAGTAACACAGTACCATAAATAAAACAATAATAATTGAATTGCGTTTATTCAAGTTCGTAATTTTATTATAAGCTTAAAAAGTGGTAATGTAAAGCGAAATGAAGATAAAATAGATTAAAGTCTGCATATGTGTAATAATAATCATAAGACAAAACGACTTTTCAAAACTGTTATAGATTGTGTTGACAAGACTTCATCACTTATAAAGATAAAAATGCACTATAATGACAAGCTCTAAATGGGGGTTCTCATCGAAGATATTGAAATGGATAGACATACTAGTAACTATACCTGTATATACAATGTGGGGCTCTAGAGTCTTGATTGGTTTTCTGGAACTCATTCCTACGCCTTATGAATAAAAACTATCCAAGCAAAAAGTAATACTTTCTAACTTTGGGTATGGTTATGGTTATTTCATGATTTACCCAATCAGCATAGTATACACCGGTTCAGCGAAATGGTTGCCCCCTATACTGTAGCAAAAGTAAAGTGAAACTGAAAACGATATAATGCATACAGAGGCGAGAAATTCCTGTTTCCGGACGGCGCACAAAATGCGACTGGTTAATGTACTTTAGCGTGAATTCAACCCTCCCCTTTTAAATCTGGCCACAGTTGAAAAAAAAAACAATAACAGATTTAAACACGTCTAAGCATCAGTTCAAAAAGGTACGAGTCACTCGTTAATAAAGGAATAAAGAAACTGCGTGTACGTTATTACACAAATACATAAATGACTACTAGCAGCTAACTGACATGCCAGCTCCGGGCAAGCTCAAATTTAAAAGAAAGTTAGGCTCTCACCGTATGTAATATCAATTCCTATTCTTCTCAGGTGAGGTTGAGAACCAAGGTACATCAAATTTCATACAATAAGGTCACCAAAAAATATGAAGCATATAAAACATGGATTGCTATTGAATTGAACTGACCACGATACAAATCTCGACAAATTCAAATTGTAACTTGATCATGCAAAGGTGTTTAGACTAGTTAATAACAGCTTTGTTCCTTTTTCAACAATTTAAGCCTGATAAGAACTCTACTTCCCAGTATTGGTGGTAACCAACTTGTTTTCTCTGACAACTCTAATGCAAAGTTTGATAGCTTCCTTTTAGGCAAAAATGTATACGTGTAAAGAATTTAACCAATCAATTAATGTAAGTAATAATTGTATGCTCATTTGATAAATAAGTTGATTTTCAGTTGAAATGTATGGAAAAAATTGAAAGATAAATAACAAAGCTAAGTCAGTAAACAATTATATTCATTTTTGTATTCTCTTACAAAATCATTTAATTTCAAAACACCTAAAACACAGAGTAACAATCCTTGAATTGGATATGATATAACCTATCAATGATGGATTTTGCTTCTTGTTTCGATAGTTTGGGTTTTGAGTACTTATTGTTCATATTTAGTTTCGGATTCAGATCTCCCTTTGTTTTTATTACAATCCTGCTGATGAAAGATTACTCCTTGTAACATTTCTACAGCATATCGAAATTTGCCATATTAATAATATGATGGGTATTCTGTATTTAAGTACTACGTAAACTAGAAGCAAAACGTTAACAACCAAGGATAGACAATCCGTACGAAATACACATCCCGAATATCAGGTAACAAGCGAACAACACAAAGGCGAATGATATAAAGAAACACTTTACTATGAATTTCACAACATGGTTGTTACTCGCCGTGATTCTAGTTTAAGTAAACATTGTTTGTATACTTGAACTCTAATATTTTGCGACCGCATCTATTGTCTTGTGGGAGCGTGCTAGTCGCCAGTGCTAAATATCGACGGCTTGATTACTTACTGAGTAATACCAAAGACTTTGAGGATTTGTTATCGCTATACTTTGCATCTAATACATGACATATTAGAAATAGAGTGACGGTTCATTGGCAATGAGTCAGAATAATGTGTTCGATCATAGAAAGATGTAATTATAATTCAATGAGCTAGTAATTTGAAAACCTGGCTCAACATGTCAAACAATTTCTAAGCAGGAACCTGTAGTCCAGTAGTTGTCAATGTTTTCTATGTTCATTGTTATTCGTTTTACCTTTTCTTTTTTCTATACATAAGGTAGATTTTTATAAATATTTTTACTTTATTTTTTGTGGGGCTTGCTTTATGGTACTGGTTTTTGCCCACCATATGGTGACCTGCATAGAAATGATGTTGAGATTTTTGATCCATCGAAACACATGGCTGCCGTTGCTAAAAATAGAACATAGGGGTCAGACATATATTTTGCATATATCTCAAAAACGGTTGTGTTTAGCCAAATTCTGACAAAGTTAAAGTGTCAGGCATGATGAGATCTATCTGTCGTTAAATTTTCATTTTAGTCTCTTAAGACATGTGGAGTTATTGCCTTTTTCGACGTTTTGTTCTATTTTTAATGTTATTTCTTGACCAATTGGAACCAAACGTAGTATGAATGTTCCTTGGGGTATCTTGCTTTGAATTGATATGGGGATTATTGATCTGATGGAAAACATGCCTGCGGTTATAATAAATTGAAAATAGGGGTGAAAAATATATCATCAAAACTTTTAGATTTAGCCAAACTCTTTCAATTGCTTAAATGTTCCTTACTATAACATGTATAAGGCCTTCAAAAGTTTTCAGGGATCAAAGTTGTCAGGCGACTCCTTGTAAGAGCTATGTCCTTAAATGATGAAAAATGATGATTTTTTTTTACAGTTTTAAGTCAATATCTTGAAAATTTTTAATAGCTAGAGAGTAACTTTCAATTGCTGAAATGATCATTATGATAAGTCGAATCAAAGTCTTCTTGAGTCAAAGCTCTTTGTAACTCCATGTTAAATTCATTACCTGTAAATGGCGAACGTTAACCAGATGAGCGACACAGGTTCCTGGGAGCCTCTTGTTTTTAAACTTATTTCATGGACGGAATAAAACACGTAATTGTTTTGTTTTTTAGATTAGATTATTATTTTTTAAAATCCTCTATTTTGACTATTCACTTTGTAAAATGCAATTGTTATTGTAATTTATGGAAACAGTGTTGAAGTCCCAACTTCGTATACATGGGAAACGAAAGACAACTCTAGTAATACATATGAGATGCAACCAAAATGAAAAGTTTTTATTCCTGAATTATTGCAATTGCACTAAAATTCCATAGCATTGTATGTTCTAATGCACAGCTTTTGATATGTTGAAGTCTTTTCTTTTATTGATCGCAAAACAAAGACAAAGTTCAATGTACGCTGGTCGTCAAAGGAGTGGTTTCTGTGGTACTTTCCGATGTACCTGTAAATTAAATTTATTATACTTTCAATTAAACTCTGTTTAAATTTTCTTAGTACAACAAAATGTAACAATTTGTGTAACATTCCCATACATGTATCACCAGAGGCTGCTGTTAATCGTTGTTATGTCAAACCTCTATTATACACAGCTGTGACGTAGAAGGGGTCAAATGTTTGAATTGGTATTGCAGAACCAGTCGACTGTATTTCATTTAAATTGTAATAGGTATATATTCCCTACAACTGTCCGATGCCTAGGGTGTCATATTACAATTTTTTTTTGTCGTTCATCAGAAGAGGAATCATATGGGCTTTTACAATAGTTTTAAACAAAAAAGTAACTATGTTCAAACCCATCAATTTACAAAAGAAAAATAGCAAAATAATTCGAAAATTTGAACCTCCCTAGAAAGAAACCTTAGCACATACAATTTCATTTTTTTCAAAGGACAAATAAAAAGAACATTTCAAGATAAAAAAAAAAATGTCACGTGTAGTATCAAACTAAAACTTAAAATGAAAGTAATGTTTATTTAATAATCTGCGCCCATATCATTAAGTGATTGTTCAAACACCTAGATATTAAGTAGACTTTAAATGTGTATTATGCAATACTTTAGTTTAGGAGTGTTCGATATCATATGTTCGACGAACATCTGGCTTTGTTTCCAAATGGGCGGAATTTGTTTTTCAATTCATCAGGATATCACTTTTATCTATACGTTGCCATTGTCAATCATTTAAACGTTAAATAATTTAGATTACATCCTATTCGTGTAAGGTCATGCTCATTTACGTGTAGTAATTCATGTTTTACTTGTGGGTGCGCAAATTGGAATATATTACATGATAAAGTTACTTTTACTTCGTTTATCGGTATTTTGTATCCAAAATACAATTTAAAATTTGTTCAAGTTAAGCGTTGACTTTCCGTATACTGAGTATGTTGTAAAAATCGTGACAATCGTCAGTTCTTTATAAAACGACTTCAATTATCGACACATCGATTCATTTTAATATTATTTTAAGACAAGTTATTGGCATTCATTTATTCTGGTCAGTCATATAGCTAAAGGTGATCAACTTATAAAGACGAAAACACAATTAAATGTACATTATCAGTATTTCAAACTACAAAGGATGCCACTAAGATATTTTTAATATTTTGTTTCAGAACATATCTTAGCTCTTAGACAGAAGCATTAATATAAAAATGTCGACAAACAATGATGAAAACACTATCTATATTTTTTGAATCAGCTGTTCTAATGTTTCTGTGCATGCTGTGATAATAATGATGTTACTGGATCCTTTGATAGTGGTGGCATTGATTTTGTGATGTTTGAGGTTTTGGTGTTGAAAATAAACGGTGAATATTTCAAAGAGACAAGAAGCCTCCCGGGATGAAAATGTCTGGCAAAGGCAACCCATTGGTCGACGAGGAAATCCTCATACCACAGGGCAGGCTGCAGGTGGCCCCAAAACATTATTATACACAGATACAGCGAAGTAGTTGCCCCTATTTACTCAAGTAACATAAAAAAAAATAAACTAATGAAACAAGACATACAGAGGCTAGAACTTTCTGACTTGACTCATTAAATGTGACAGGGTGAAAGTACTTTGCTATGATCACAACCTTCCCCTTTTAAATTCTGGCCACTGTGGAAGAATATTACGCAGTTAAACAACATCTAAAAATCTGTTCAAAAAGGTCCGAGCCCCTTGTTACAACGGAAATAAAGAAACTGATTATAAATTACACAAATGTACAAACTAAGGATTACTAGCAGTTAACTGACATGCAAGATCCAAACAAGTTTAAACCTAAATAAAGTTATGTCTCCATCGTATGTAGAATCAACCCCAACACCAATTCATCCCATGCGTTGTTGAGAATAATGGTACATCATTAGTAATACAATAAAACACTAAGAATTTAGTCTTTGCAATAAAATTGTTGATATTTTTGTGCCTGCCCAAATTTCAGCATTTATTGGGGTTTTTTTTAGATGTAACGTGTTATAGATAAATGATACACGTCATATTGACTAGTTATGGTGTTAACTACAATGCTACAAAATACGGCACATTTAAATAGAAGTTTAGATTCAGTGGAATTAAAAGGAAGAATATATTCATATTGTAACGCATTGACTTCCCACGATAAGTAGAAAACCCAAGATAATGACAACATTTTTAAATGTTTATCATACATTTGTTTTCTTGTTCAATCAAGTGCATCCTTTTCTAGTAAAATGTTTATACGGATATAATTTAAACTAAACCATTGATTCATAACACCTTTTTCCGATCAAAGATTGTTTGTTGCCTTCTACCATTTAACCTAGGCTTGTAAAAGGGTTTTCAACAATTTAAAACTAAATGACACTTATGAAATGAAGATAGCGTAGCATATTAGTATAGAAGGATTCAAAAGACGAATTGCTCAAAATCGGTTTGTCGGAAATGATTTAGTTCCAAATTAAATGTTCGACATTTTAACGCAGTTAAAGAGCCTAGTCGAGACCCCGCAGAAAGCGGCATTGATTATTTTGTGTCATCAAAATAATGCGTATATAAAGCTATCATGAATAACCTCTTCGTTAAGAATGAAATTTTGTTGAATGATCAAGGCAAACAAGATTCTAGCGGAATCTGCATGTTTTTAACTTGTGCGGTTTTGAATTGCTTCTTGGCACATAAGCTTAAGCACGGATACTTCTTGCAGTAGTTATTTTACGAAAACGTGATATTTGATTCATCTGCACGATTTAAAAGCATTAAAGCCTATAATTTTCAACAATGTATATTTCTATTTCTCGTACTCAATGAAAGTCCCCGCTCAAAAACATAAATTATAAAGTTCTTAGTACAGATTCTTCATACTTTGTGAAAAATAATTCCAAATCATCTTCCAAATACACAGAAGATGTTTTTAATATGCTGGAATTTTTTTTATCAACAACATATTTGTCCAGTGTGGTGGACACGTTTTTCAACAAACAGTCGGTATTCAAATGGGTACAAATTGTGCTCCCATACTTGCTGACCTATTCTTACACTTTTATGAGGCTGACTTTATAACTGATCTGATCCAAAAGAAAGAACATTGTTTGGCTGGATGCTTTAATTTCAGTTTCCGCTATATAGATGACGTACTATTGTTATACAATCCTAGTTTCTGGGACTTGATGCTTCCCATCTATCACAAAGAATTTGAGATAAAGGATACTACAGACAATGTGAAGTCAGCCTCATATCATGACCTACACTTAAAGATCGATGGTAAATGAAAACTATTTACCACACTTTACGACAAACGTGATGACTTTTCATTCATTCAGAGTTGTTAACTTTCCTTTCATCTGTGGCAACATCCCTTCAGCACCTGCATATGGAGTTTTCATATCACACATATCACACATTATGCCATGGCTTGCCGTAACTATGCAGTCTTTTCGTATCGCGCTAGGACTCTTACAAAAAGGTATCTGGAACCGTTGTTACAAAATTGACGTCATCACTATAGAAGTTTTGGTCGTCATCATGAACTTTTGATCGTTATGGTGTATACATCTGCACCATGAAAACTGACTTGTTCATCGTGTCATAGTTGTGTTTCGTCTACCCCGGACTCGACTTTTTATGAGCACCTCGGCGGGTGTTTCTAGAACAGCAGAGGACGCTTACCCTACCGGTGCATCTGGTCCATGCTCCCAGTTTTTCGTGGAGTCCGAGTTGCCTATTTGCTTTTGTTACTTTGTATGTATTATTTCAGTTTCTTAATGATCTTTATTGTACAAGTCTGTTTTTCATGTTTTGTCTTTGTTCCTGGATTACCTTCTTTTGATTATCGCTAGGACTCTTACAATAAGATATCTGGAACAGGGTAATGTTGCTACAAAATTGAAGTCATCACTACCATAAGTTTTATGGTCGTCATAAACTCGTGAATCGTTACATTGTATACATCTGCACCATGAAATCTGATTTATTAAACGTGTCAAAGTTTTCCTTTCCTCATTCATCTACCCTGGACTTGACTTTTTATGGGAAACTCGATGGGTGAATCTAGAAAAACAGAGGCTGCTTACCCTACCGGCGCACATGGTCAATGTTGCCAGTTTTTTTGGTGGAGTCCGTGTTGCTTTTGTAACTTTGTATTCGTTATTTTGGTTGTTTTATGGTCTTTGCTGCGTGTGTCTTTTTTTCATATTTGGTTTTTGTACCTGAATTGCATGGGTTTTTTATATCCGGTAGATGTTTAGTTCCATTGATTACTCTTTGTAATTACATTGATATCAACCTTAAGTTACTTAGAATTTTTACGTTATCTTATTTAGAATTTTTCTACCTGATTTCAGGATGTAAAAGCCAATGATCTATGCTCTTGACAATCGTTTCACATTATGATTATTATAAATATTACATACATGTATGTTTCTGATTGGATATTTTATGGGGTATGGGGAAATGGGGCATGGGGAATGGGGCAACGGGGAATGTGGCGTTGGGAATGAGGTAAATGAATAGGGCAATGGGAATGGGGCGCGGGAATAATTTTAATTGGTCAATCAAATAAATCGTTCCGCTAGCAACGTACCTACCATAATTCTATGACAGCAATTAAAATGATTTTTAAACAAGCTCGTTTTAGAGGAATTTGTAATTATTACAGCTGTCCAGTTCATTATTCATTGTCATTTTTTTTTAAATATCAACCGAAAATACATTTGTACAATAATTAATTTCTGGTCGTTATAGATTGTTATAAAATGTTCGCTCTTACACAATTTCTAAACGTAAATCATTTTTTGAAAATTTTGTGTCCGAGACACTCGTATGATTTTAATTTTGACAAATTAACACATTGAGCAATAATAACAATACCATTAAAAATATAAAATGCTGATTCCCTTTCAATTGGTAGAAATATGTCATTCGTCGCAACCTCGAAAAGGATAATAATTTTGCCATTTTATTATTTTATACAAGAATTTTAGACCATTTTTGAAATTTAAACTGTTCAACAAATTACAACCTGATGAGATACGTCATTTTGAGACATTTGATTGAAATAAATTATTATTATTTTAAACATTTTAAACAATAGTATAAGACCATTAAGGATATTTCAATCATTCAATTTGCAAAACAAAACCTCTCAATTTTAAGAATTTGGTCTGAAATATATATATCACAGCCATCAGAATAATTGATATAGACAATTTTAACATTTTTCACAATAATTTTAGACTAATAGGTCTATTAAAATATATAAGATGTCATTTTGAAGATTTTTGACTGAAATACAAGTGTCGCTACTACCAACCGCATACTAATATTGCCATTCTTAATATTTCTAACAATAATTTGGACCATCATTGAAATTAAAATCGTTCGCACCCTTACAATCTGAATAAAGATGTCATTTTTGAAAAATTTGATGTAGTAAATGTATCAAAGCTACACACATAATTTTTTTGACAATTTTAACATTTTAAACAATAATTTAAGACCATTAAGGATATTTCAAGTGCATTCAATCATTCAATTTGCAATAAAAATATCTCATTTTAAAGAATTTGGTCTGAAATATATGTATCACAGGCATCAATATAATAATGAAATAGACAATTTTAACATTTTTTACAGATTCACACAAAACAATTGACCAAACTTTACGACAAACTTTCCTTTCATCTGTGGCAATATCCCTTCAGCACCTGCGTATTGAGTGTTTATATCACAACTTATACGTTATGCCAGAGCTTGCCAAAACTACGCAGACTTTTTGTATCGCGCTAGAACTCTAACAAATAGGCTTCTGGAACAGGGTTATGTTGCTACAAGATTGAAGTCATCACTACAGAAGTTTTATGGTCGTCATAATGAACTCGTGGATCGTTATGGTGTATCGATCTGCACCATGAAAACTGATTTTTTTCGACGGAGCGCAGTTTTCCTTTCCTCGTTTGTCTACCCTAGACTCGACTTTTTATGAGCAACTCGGCGGGTGTTTCTAGAAAAGCAGAAAACACTTACCCTACCGGTGCACCTGGTCCATGCTCCCAGTTTTTAGTGGAATCTGTGTTGCTCATTTGCTTTTGTTACTTTGTATGTATTATTTTAGTTACTTTATGTTCTTTGTTGTGTAAGTCTGTTTTCCATGTCTGACTTTTGTCCCTGGATTGCATTCTTTTTATTACCGCTTTAACCTTGGTTCCCTTGATTACCCTTACAATAATTTTAGACTAATAGGTATATTAAAAGTGTTCACACACATACACTTCGCAAATATATGTCATTTTGAAGATTTTTGACTGAAATATGAGTTTGCAACCACCAACCTGTTACAAATATTGCCAGTTTTAATATTTTTAACAATAATTTGGGACCATTTTTGAAATTAAAATTGTTCGCACCCTTACAATTTGAAGAAAGATGTCATTTTTGTTGAATAATTGGACCACTAATGTAACTTTAAGTATTCGCATTCATTTGATTTGCAAGTGGGAAGTTTACCCCATACAGGGACTTTGAAGGAAATGCTTTAATTACAAGAGTGTGACATCGGTTTGCACTTAGTGATCAATATCATAAAGACATGGTGTTATAATAAATTGGAATTAACACCACGCATAAATGTTATGAACATATATGGAAGTTTCCGTGGATACACCGATCGGTTAAAATTTCAACTTGATTGAAATCTGAAGTAATGAAAATAAATTTGGTCAAGAAAGACATAAACTATTAGGATTGTTGTTCGGAAATACATACCATTGACTGCACCGGAACATATTTACAATGTTAACACATGTGTAAAGATGTCATGTAAATTTAATGAGGTAATTACAAAGAAACATGTTTATTACGATCATTAAATAAATGAATAATGTGTAAAAGACGCTTGACGCTGTTTTAAACGACGGAATTTTGTACTGAAGGTCTGTCTTTGAATTATTCACTATTTTTGTCATTTGCAGTTATCAAAACAGTTAGTAAACAGCTCATTATTTTTCGGATAATTCCATATAAATTTCCTTTCTTTCAGTGTGCAATGTCTACTTTACTCCTAGCTAAATCGATCAAAGCTAATATATGATATCATTGATCTTTTTTTTATTTGTACAAATTTACGTACATATTGATCCATGGAAGTACTTTCGACCGATAGGTGTCTCATCTAACATTCTGAATTTGGCTTTCAAATCCTAATATTCATATATATGGATAAAGTATTCCCTAAAATCCGTTCGGGCTTTTACTTCATACATTTATTTATGTTTTCCTTGACTCAATTCTACATTACTATATAGTTCTGCCCCTTGACAAGTATATGACTAAGAGCCGCGATCCACTTATGGATAAATACTTCGTTTCAGTTAAGATGTTGCTGATCGTAGCTTTATCCTTGCTTGCTCTGGTAGTTGGTGTAGATTCCTGCACATGCGCACAGTCGTATCTCCATCAGGATTACTGCAAATCAGAATTTTGTGAGTAATTTTAATGTTGTTATAAACGAAATGTAAATGAACGTTAACTATACAGATTGGGGTTGACACATTTCATAGATATTCGGAATCATAAGAAAGTTGTAAGATGTAAATATATTGTGTACAAAGTTTCATCATGAACTGACTCCACATTTTCTTCATTGTTTAAAAAATATGTCTACCATAGATATACATTGAATAGTTTAGTATGCTTTTAACAATTGAATAAAGTCAAAAAAAACTTTTTCATCTGATTAGTCCATAGATGTTCAATGATGAACGACAATCGGCATAAGGCTAAGATGTAAAAATGGTATGTTTCTGAGAAAGATTTTACATGCTTACTGTTTTGCATCTTGAATGATATTAAGGTTTTTTTATGAAATTCTTTTCCGAATACATCTAATGACCATTTTTACGTATCCCTATCCTGAACATGTTACAAAACTTAAATCGATTGAAATTCAAAGGACAATTTATCCGGATTGAACAAAATGTATGTTTCTTGATACGTTCATTACAATATCGCTTTTTAAAATTAAACAATAATATGTATTTCACAGAAATTAATTAACTAAAAAAACGTCATTGTTCTTGATAACATGGCTTTTACTAATTCTTTATCATTTAAGCATTGTTTTATCTTCCCAAGAATCGAAAATTCACAATCAATCCTTTTTTTTTATGAAACTAGTAAACATTTTTTGGTGAAGAATAATCTGACCAGAGGAGTGGCAGTTATATATATGATTTACAAAATACTACTTTTCCAAATGAGTTACTGGATGCTGAAAATATGTTTCTAAAAGGTTTTTTTATTCGCTTTAATGGTTGGTTGATAACACTTAATTTGTATAACATCTTTGCTTGCCATTCATTCTCTCTGTCAATCATTTAATTAATTTCTTTTTAAGAAATTATGTTAAGACACTTAAATGACTGCTACATTTCGCCTTTGAATATTTGAATTCTTTATCAGTTCGATTGTATTCAAAAGAAGGGGCGATATAGTCTTATTGGTCTAAAATACAACGACTGAAAATTGATCATTTGTTTCTAAGTGATTTGAATGTAAATTTGCTGACTTGAATCCATAGCAAATGTGAAAAAATAATCATGCATTGATAGGCCAGCGAAATATCTTGTAGTTTACCAATATTCAAATTTTCTGTCAAATTTGAAACTTTTTTTTCACTTACTGGTTATATTTGTGGAATGGAAAACATTTCCGTATCTAAGAGACAACTTCTGTCAGTGAATACATATAAAAAATTATATGTACATATTTGAAAATATAAAGTTATTCCTTGCGCGTGGACATAGTTTTCTGTATGTAAAGATGTTCCAAACACAACAAAATTCACAATTCGCAGCAGTTTTTGTTAAAGGACGTTAAATTGTTGGAATTATGACGTCATCACAATGAACTAATGCCACAAAATATTATTTTCCCTGAATTACATATTTTACTATGTTATGATGTTAAATGTTATTACAATAAAGTTGATAATGCCCATACACATTTGCATTTTAGTAATTCGTGCAAAGGTTCTGTCAATGACTCGTTCCGTGGGAGAAGACAATACTGGTGAAATATACTACACAGTTCGTGTATATAATATCTACAAGGTAAAGAATGTGTTTGTATTTTATCATGTTAAACACAAAGTGTCAATGAACGTTTAATAACTATGTCGAGACACTGTTAATATTGAAATTTTTGCGGCTGTTTTATTTTCGTTATTTGCGATCAGTAGCGAAAACTAAAGCATTACATAATACGAGGAACAATCATAAATTTAAAACAGTGGGAAAGCAAATAATTCACAAAAACCTTGAAAAATTATGTTATCAGTAAGTGGTATGCAATCCCTACAACTTTTACACCATACATGCGTATCATTCCTTTCCCCATTTATACCTACCATAAACCTAATATCAATCCTTTAAATATCTGAGCTCTTTTTTCGTCTCTAAATGTTCATAACATGTGTATTTTACAATATTACCAAATGATCGGACATTAATGATGCATTGATTCTTTCCCCTTGTAAGAACTCCAGTTACTTCATAGGAAAATCGACTGTAGACATTTGGACGCCAGGGAATGATGGAATATGCAAAGTTCCACTGGTGATTGACAAAACGTATTATTTAGGAGGTGAGGATTCAAAATCAAATTGACGACTTTTTAACTATTGTTTTATTTGAGTTGTGTTTAGTCTCAGCAATTAGCTTAAGCAAGGTAATTTCTACGCTTGTATTTCATATTCTCATTTGAGGTTTTGATTACCCTGAATAACAAATTTCGTATGAACTACTAATGTACAATAAATATATCCCTGATCGTAATTCCATTTCCATGCATAAAATGAAAGTGTAAAAGGACAGGACCCGCTTTGTTTGTAAACATTTTATTAAATACCTTTTATTTTGAAGCTCTAGCTACAGTGAACGCATGTACACGTCGATGAACTATCAAAAATGAAACATTCAATTCTTATCATTACATTTTGTATGTTTATCTTTGCTATTTCATAGTATCAAAGCGTTCGTAATGGCGATATCTGTTTCGATTATTTTGATTACATAGCAAATAGGCAATGCATATAGTGGCAATGATTAATAAAAGAAATCCTGTAATTGTGGACGTGCTCTATATAAATGGCCACAATATGCTCATGAAACATCATTTATAAACCATTTTTTTAAATGACAGTAGCGTCTTTTGATGATATGCACAATAAACGTAATTATTCATATTTGAAAGTAGTGGGCATAATGGATAATGTATACACTGACTTCACTATCATATGTTATCTTTTGCATTACTGCCTTTATGAAATAATTTATTTGCTAAATCATTTTAATGCTGTTAAAAGGCACAGTTGATACGAAACGAAGTAGGCTGAGGATTATACTGTGTGACCTCTGGAAGCTGACAGCAGATCTGAAAGTTTGCCAGAAGAAGTTAATTGCACAAGGACAATTCGACTGCACGTGCAAGGCATGCACTTTCACCTTTTACCAATAAATAAAGAGTAGTTTAAATTTATAAACATTACTATGAACATGTATAAGAGAGGATCTACTTCAAAAGATCATGCCATGCTATTAAAGTATCATAAATCCCTCGAAACAGATGTAAACTGTTCTTTAATATGTATAGAAAAAACTATATTGTAATTAGAATTGGCAACAAAACCTGAATGTGGAAAATATAGCAGTAATATTTCGTTAATCTGTATTGCAAACACATATGTAATTTATGCCAGATTCTTTTAAATAAAACACTTCTTCACTTAAGTACCAGTCCACATAACATACAGATATTATCAATGGTAAAGTGATTCATTGTGTAAAGAAGCCAACCAAACAAACGATACCTATTTCTGCATTCAGCTCTGCACTTTTAAGAAAATCAAACATTTGTCTCCTAATACAATCACCCAAATGAGACCAAATCAAGAATAATAACCCTTGCAAAATGCCAATTTTATGTACAATCTATATAATTTTTATCTCAAAAGCGCGCCAACCAAAATAAAAGAAACTAAGAGTGGTTATGTGATCAATAACTCTTTCTGAACAATGAATAAAACTGTAATTCAACGTTTCTTTTTCAGGATCCCAGTTGTTTCCAAGATTGCTAGAGATGAATTCACTATAAATACGTGTTAGTAATTAACATTAAATACTGACTGTTTATATCTATAAAATGATGTTCAAATCAATGAAATGACGTCTTTGTTTTCTATAGGTTTAGCTTACAAAGCGTAATCAAGGGAACCAAGGTTATAGCGGTAATAAAAAGAATGTAATCCAGGGACAAAGACAAGACATGGAAAACAGACATACACAACAAAGAACATAAAGTAACAAAATCATACATACAAAGTAACAAAAGCAAATGAGCAACTTGGACTCCACTAAAAACTGGGAGCATGGACCAGGTGCACCGGTAGGGTAAGCGTCCTCTGCTTTTCTCGAAACACCCGCCGAGTTGCTAATAAAAAGTTAAGTCCGGGGTAGACAAACGAGGAAAGGAAAACTATGACCCGTTGAATAAATCAGTTTTCTTGGTGCAGATGGATACACCATAACGATCAACGAGTTCATTATGACGACCATAAAACTTCTGTAGTGATGACTTCAATCTTGTAGCAACATAACCCTGTTCCAGAAGCCTATTTGTTAGAGTTCTAGCGCGATACAAAAAGTCTGTGTAGTTTCGGCAAGCTCTGGCATAACGTATGAGTTTTGATATGAACACTCCATACGCTGGTGCCGTAGGGATTTTGCCACAGATGAAAGGAAAGTTGACAATTCTGAATGAAAAATCATCACGTTTGTCGTAATGTTTGGTCCATAGTTTTCCTTTACCATCGATTTCTAAGTGTAGGTCAAGATATGAGGCTGACTTCACAGTGTCTGTAGTATCCTTCTATCCTTTGTGTAGATGCGATGTATCAAATCCCCGAAATTAGGATTGTCTAAAGATAATACGTCATCTTATAGCGGAAACTGAGATTGCATGATCTAGCCAAACGATATTCTTTCTTTCTGATCAGATCAGCTATAAAGTCAGCCTCATAAGAGGGAAGGAATAGGTCGGCAAGTAAAGGAGCACAATTTGTTCCCATTGGAGTGCCGACCGTTTGTTGAAAAACACGTCCATCACACTGGACAAATATGTTGTCGATTGAAAATTCTAGCATTTTGTAAACATATTCCTCTGTATATTTGGAAGATGATTTGGAATTATTTCTTACAAAGTATGACGAATCTCTTCAGTCAGCCAATGATACTTCGAAACAAATGGACAGATGAGTCATTTTGTTGGAAGGACACAGATGTTGGTAAAAAATAAATGTAGAAACTACCAAAAATATAAAACAAAACTGAAATCAAATAAGAGTCTTAGATTTCATAATAAATGGGATGAAAAGAATGCAAACTGTATTTGATATTTTACGAACACCATCCGCTTTTTAGCCGTGTCAGGAGGTAGAAATAGTGTCACCACGTAGAAAATAATCTATTGGTCAATGTAAAACATTGTTCCTTCATTAGGATTTAACATAATACTTTATTTTGTCGTAAACATATCTCATTTATAAGAAGCACATCACATAATTAATTACTGCAGATATATGTACATTTTGTTGACAACATTTCCTTGTCAGTTAAAAGAATCCATATATAAGTTGTGATCTTTTCTGATGGTGTTAGTTTAGTATTTAAATGACATCATCGTCATGTATAATTGATTACGCAGCATATTTCGGCAATCAGTGAAACGATACAAGAGAAAGATAAGTAGAACCTTAGTTATAAATAAAGCAATGGCACTTATGACATCCCGTCATTTGGGATGTTGGTCACGGTGCAGAGCTGGAAACAATCATATATTAAAACACGAAATGCCAGAATTTATATATATTGAACATGCGCATGCATCGTGTGCATGATGGCATAAAATGTTTTTAGATTAGATATATTGAATTAAAATAAACTTGAAGCAAAACTGGAACGATTGATTTCCCTCTCAAGAGTTGTTATATGTTTTGTTTACATGGCAACAAAAAGATTCACAACGAAAAGTTGTCAATGAAACAACTCTTTAGACGATGATGTTTAATTTAGGTTTATTTATGCTTCTCAACAAACTTATAACAAAGTAGAAAAAGGAACTTACTTTGGTATATTAATTCAAATAAGACTAAATAGAAAAGTTGGTTTTCTTTTCTTTCATTTATTCTCTTCATTCATACAACTACACTAGCGCGGTAAGTCTGCCATGTTGGTGTTTAGTGTGTCAACCTTCTTCACTTAAAAGATGGCGACTTGAATTCATGAAGTGTTATACATTTATAAAAACATGAAATACCGAATGAAGGAACACACACAACTTTGTACTGTAATGTATGTACTGAGTGTGGGATCAGTTTAAAAGGGGAGAGAACAAATGCAGTGGTTTTGGTTATGAAGTGGATCCGTACTTAACTATTCCATTTGCAAGCCGATTACAAACTATGTTGTAAATGCAATGAAAGGAAATGCTTGACACACTTACCTCCTAAATTGTACAGAGTGTTCACATGAAGCGGCACCTCGCAGAGTCCGTCAGACGTCGGTGTTCAAATGCCTACCCTTGAAACTCCAATGAGGCGTACAGAAATCCAGAAATAAACAGTTTTGCTAGCAAAAAGAAAAATGATACGACAATGACTCTTAACAATAGCAATTTATAGCCATTAAAACATTAATATCAAATTGGGGCTTTTGTGCAATGATCTACACTTAATTCAGATAATACATTTGTAGCACTTCATTGTTCAGATTTAATTTTGAACGTGAAGAATGTGATAATATGGGCGGAGCGTCGGCGACGTCCTATATATGTAAAATGCAAGATCAGAACTATGAATGGCTAACATATTTTAACGGATGTGGCGAAATTTTCCGACACAGAAGTAGACGATTGTTGTTAACTCGTTAAAGTTAGCATTTTTTTTATTAAGATTGATTAGCTCATGGGGTCTTTACATTGAAAATAACATACTAAAAGCAGTTTTCGACTTGAAATGGGTCAGGACCTTATTATACGACTTATGATGTACAATGGTTCTTAACCCCGGTAGGGGACCATAGGAGTTGATATTACATTCGATGAGGGCATAACTCTTTGTAGGTTTAAATTTGTGTGGAGCTAACCCGTTAATTTTTGTAACGTATAATCATGTTTTAACAAGAGACTGATTTGGTATGTTAAATTGTGCAATATTTTTCCACAGTGGCCAGTTTAAAAAGGGTATGGGTTGTGATCACACCAAAGTACTTTGAGCCCGCTGCATTTTTTGCGCCTGTCCCAAGGCAGGAATTTCTGGCCTCTGTATGTCATGTTTCGTTTTCACTATCAGTTAACTTTTATGATAAAGAAATGTGTTTGTGTACCTTCATCACACTTGTCTGATTGCAAAGAACGGAGGCACTACAAAAACTCTTGTGGTACTATTATTATATGTTATGAACCTCGAATGTAACTTGAAGCCATGGCAGTAAAACTTACTTCAACGAGTACTTTTGATAGCAAATGCATGGTATGTGTATTGTTAGACTATTTTATGTTGCTTAATACGCTGTCCCAACAAAAATGTTTAAAGCTGCTACACCTTTAATATCACAGGTGAACCGAAATATACTGGCGAGTAGTCAGTAGGTTATTACGCATTTCATACCAAAGCGTGAGTATATAAGAAGTTTGTTTGTAATTTTAGCTGGTTGATACATGTAAAGGTGCTATACAAGCCCTAAATGTTGTCTTTAACTTTTCGCATTGGACCTAAAATTGCTGTTGTTACATGTACATTATACATCAACATGTATCCTCGGCCAAGCACGACTGTCCTGAAATAAATTACTATGACCTTATGTTCTAACTTCAAGTGTCACTATTTAAACAGTATGAATGAAAAGAATTAACTACATTAACTAAAGTTGATTTGCAACTAGCCTTTCGATTGGTGGCTGTTTTCAAGCAAACCAGAATATTTGTATTACTTTGCACAGTGACGTCAATTACGTCGATTGGTCTGCATTCAGTGATTCAAATAATCCCAGTAACATAAGGTTTTAATTATGAACCAATTATCAATATTTGGACTGGAATACATTTTAAATTATACTTTAAGGTATGCTTTTAACTGTTGCACATGTTATTCAAAATAGTATGATTTGCCGTAGTCTACCCTGGTCCGATTTACACTTATTTATAATTTAAAAGTGAAAACTTCCGCAAGTCAGGTTTTTTGTATTAAACCTGTAAAATTCAGAAACATTCCCTAAATATTTATTTTTTCCAAATGATTAATATTCTTAATTTTCCAGATTTCTATAATTAATTTGCATATGGATGTTATACTACATTTTCTTTTCGGGATCCAAATTGTTATCAAGATTGTTCAGTTTTTGAGAGGACTACAAAACAAAAAGACTATCATTTTTTTTGTTCATTTAGGATTGTTCAGTTATTATTGTACGGTTAGGATATATACATATTGGAGAGACTGTTTTGGGTTTGTTACTTTAGGCATATGGCATGATAATATATGATCATTAAACTCCAAATATCTTTATTAGTAAACAAAAGCTAACAACTCAATCTTTTTTTTCTACATTTCTCAAATTCTTCGGTTTAATCGACTGATTGTTGACGTGGCTTGTCTACATATTTTGAATTGATGAAATTCTCCTTTTGCAAAACATATCTCAAAGCTATCTTTATTTCAAAGTATTTTACACCAACAACAGTTAGAAATATTAGCCAATATTATCTCATTTCGGTTGTCAAAAGTGATAATATTGTAGTAAAAAACTATAAATAATAACATTATTACATTCTTTTGTAATTCAAAAGTTTCTTTCAAACGTCAATGTACAATTTAATGCAAAAACTAAAAGCATTTGTGTCTTTTTGAGTGGTTGCTTAGATAACGAAGATTAAAAATCTGGCTACATTTGGCAGTTAGTGTACTTATCCCTTTTAAAAGACAAGAATCGGTTTGGGTGCAAATATGAGACGACGTATTAAGTAAACGTTATTGATTTTCAACTTCCGTGCTCTGTGGTCGTTATCCTATGCTTCTTAATTCAGCTACGAATAATGTTTAATAAAAGTGTTCAACGCTTTAATTTTTTGATAATGTCAAAATACTTGTAGAACACAAATACCTATAGATTACCTAAAATAAAAAAAACTCACCTTTGAATTGTCAAATTGGATAAGACTAATTTCATAGATCCCTACCCTGTGTATAAGTCTGCTTATCCCACTTGTAGGGAAGATATCTGTAGTTTTTTACATTCTGAGATATGCATTACAAGGAATATAAGTATTTCAATACAATTTTGTATGAAAACTACTTTTTGATTGCAATATTTGATTAGTTAAAATGAATACTTTCGCATTGTAGAATAACAGAGGGCTCAAGCATTGTATCTATAGTCTTCTACCTAAAATGCAGAGAATACCTAACAAATTTATTATTTTTTATCATATTTTCCATTTGAACAAACTATGACCAGGTCTCATCTCAGTGACATTTTCTTCAACCCAATGATTCGCTCTTAATTGGAGACCTTGGTCGAATGAAAAATAACGACATTTGGCTAGGACCATCAATTCAACATATCCGCTTTATAGTCGATGTATTGTAATTGATCAATCTACATAATTTTTAACAAATTTCATCACACCTTTAAATAACGCAACTAGTTTCGTCAGCTTATCTCATACCTTGACTTACTCTCAGAAATCGACACAAACTATGACTGAACTACAAGAGAACGCAGTAACAATTCATTTTGCATCGATATTTTTTTATCAATTTATCGGAGGTTTTGAAATGCTTACTGAAATTATATGAGCATTCTTAACCTTGCTTTTACTTTTTTCAGATAAATTTCAGAAATATTTGCGTTCGATTCTTTCCTTACATCATCATAGCCCCTGTGATAAATTGTCAAATAATAAAGTGCACTCATCTCTACTTTGAGAGGAAGCGCACCTGGTCCATGTGCCAAGTTTTTAGTGGAGTCCGAGTTTCTCATTTACTTTCGTTACTTTGTATGTACAAACCAGGCGATCTGGTGAGATATTCAAATTCACGTAAACGGTCGTACATCCAGACATCCGTTAAAAACTCTATACTTTACTCATACCGCATGTGTACATCGAAGTCAAGAATCTACCATTCCACATAACTACTAGTGCCATGAATGCAAAAATAATTAACTCATGAGTAACAACAACAGTGTGATCTTTTAATATTAAATCGATGAGTTTGTTTTTAAAAGATACTTGTTTATAGATAAAGTGTAAATTATGTTTTGTCTCCGCCCTAAACAAGTAATGTGCTATAAATAAAAACAGTAACAATAGAAAAGAAATATCTTTCTTTGTTCAAACTTTCAGTTACCATGCTGCTTGTAGTAGTTCTAGCGGTGGTTTTGTTGTCTCCAAGTTTGGATGCCTGTTCTTGTGCAACGTCGTACCTTCATAAGAATTACTGTGAATCCCAATATTGTGAGTACTGCTTAATGGTTCTCTTTCAATGTTAATGATAGACACTTAATAAAAATAAAAATACGTGAAATTAATCATCTTTATTCCATCATTTCACGGTGCCACGCTCGACACTACAATAGTAAAGGATGAGCAAGAATGATAAATGTCATGTATGTAATAGATCTCCTGGTGTACCTGTTCGCGAAGTTTTATCATATTTGTCAATACGAACCAGTAAAGAATGGATGCAAGAAAACAAAAAAATTGAACTAAAAATCAATGTACTACTAATATGCGTCAGTTTATACATGTACATAAGAGGGCGAGATTCTGGCAAACAAAAAATAATCTCACAAAAAGTTACAAAACAATTCTGTTACGTGTTTAACTTATAATTTCAGCAATTGATATCCTGGACTAAAAATAAGTTCAACAACAGTGCAGTATTATTTTTAAAAAATTTGCTTTCAAACGATTTTATAGGACAAGGACAACTTGCACCCAAGTCATTGTAGTACACTTCCCGTGGTATAACAAATGTAGTAATGCAATATCAACACACAGGAAAAGGAGTAATAAATGTGATGTAAATAACTGATGACAAAATCTACATTAATTGTATTACACAAAAAATAAACATAATTTTACATTGCACGGACATTGTACACGAACATTAAATGAATATATTTCCGGGGTAAAAAGTTGGAATGACGATAAATCGGTGCTATTGTTCTTATACTCTAACCATAACTACATAATAAAACTACTTACTAGTAGGAAACTAACAATATGTAATAAATACTGGTTACATGTTAGCAAATGAAGTTTGAGTGGTTTTTCTAAGAATGTTTGCTCTTAAGAATGCAATTGTAAGAATGTTGAAATTGACGTAGAAATAAGTCTTTAAAATACTAGTAGTTAATATTGTATCGTAAGTAGCAAAATTTATCCGCACAATTCCGTCCGTCCGTTACGCTTTGATATACATTCCGGATAATTTATGACTCAAAAAGTATTCAACCATTTTTAACCAAACCAAACTGTGCACATTTTTCATTTATACATTCAGATGTACATTTTTTAATTTTTGACAGGTAATTTTTCATATTACTTTCTACCAATGTCCAACAGTATATGCTATCATTGGTGCTTACTTTGTTCATTTTGTTCAGTTGACATGTCAAAGTGGAACTCTAGGTTATAGCTCTGTGCAAATATTGAATATAATTACTAACGAGCATCCAACTGTGACGCAGATCCGGAATATTATCGGTCTTGTTAATTTATGTGTCCTAATAGTTTATAATGTTGTGTCTATGAGAGACGGAGCTTCTTGTTCTCCAATAACATTTGACTTTGTTGATAATTCACTGCAAAGTTGTTATATCGCTGATGTCCCGGCCAGTGGGAATCTGCAAGAACTCCTATAACGCACGTTGTGCGTCTGTGTTAAACGTTCAATAACATCCTAACTGCTGACGTCATTGCATAAAAATGTCACTTCCGACGGAATGATTTTGAGCTATTAATACTTTGACAGGAAATATACGTATGTCGTTTATGTCTTACACGTAAATATTTAACAAATGTACGCTTAACACTGTTCTTTTATTTAATCCAGTAATCCGTGGACGAGTTTTATCAGTGACACATCCCTCGCCGGAAGACATTAATGCTGATATGTATTATACAGTTCGTATAATCAGGGCATACAAGGTACATGTATCCAAGTAAAAACGATTTTAAAGCATGATCATAATTTATTACCGTTATCATTATTGTGCACCATCTTTGCAGTTCTTTGTTTTAAACATACTAAAGTTGTCGATAAAATAAAATATAAATAATTTATAATTTTGAATATTCCTGTATATTGTGAAACATAACATACCTCTGAATCAACTATAAAGCAAACTAATCTGTCTTTCTTAACACACCGAGAACAAGATTGATCAGTTTCAGTACAATTAACTTAATTCCCTGCTTCACAATCGAAAAATGAGTATATTTATTAAGATTATACCTACTAATCAAAAAGGAGTTACGTTGCATTTATTATGAGGTCAATATTTATTTTCGCTTGATTTTAACATTTTCTGTCGGTTATCTAATTCATTATAAACTTGTACATTTTCTACAATTAAATCTGAATCACAAAGATAAACCTTTTATTTGCCTGATTACTCCATTCTTGTGCATGTTACCTAAAGTTAAAGTTCAGTCAAAGGTTCAAATCAAACAAATGTTACTTATGAACCGGGGAAATCTCCGAACCTTTATACCACACGTTTCCTTACAGGGAAAGTGAATACAGATTAAAATGAGTTAATGACCAAATAAAGGTCTTCACAAAGAAAATGACAAATAGCATTTTCAAACATAACTGTCCAATGTCAAAAATAGTTTGAAGAGTAATCAAGGGAAGCAAGATTCTAGCGTAAATCAAAAATGTAATCAAGGGACAAAGACTAAACTACTACATTTTAAACAAGAGCCGACCCATTTTCTCGCTTTGTCAATCTATTTTTTTAAATATCAAATTCGGTAATGCAACGTACAGGTAAGCATAATACTTTACCCCTATCATCATTACATAATTTAGTAGGTTTAGATTCCCGAGATATTAACTGTCACTGAAACTTCCACTTTATATCATGCGTCCTTAGTTCTCCAGTGTGTTTCACTATGTTCCCAACGTTTGTACATTGAAAATGTCATGTTTGGGTTTGTTAGTATACCTCTTACTTTGAGGGAAAGTCTACAGTCGACATTTGGACCCCAGGAAATGATGGGTTATGTAAAGCACCGCTGGTTGTTGGCAAGAAGTATTATTTAGGAGGTAAGGTTCTTGGGAGTTGGATTTTGATTGTTTTTTCGAGAGGTCGCGTTTATGGATTTTTTTTTTTTTTTTTTTTTTTTTTTTTTGTATTTGTCATGCTTCATTGCTTGTTTGGCTGTTTCGATGAATTTTTTATTGTCCTTCAATGGCTTATACAAGATTACACCTGGAATTGAAATAAAGCGTCTTTGTTATTTTCTACTGGTAATACATATCACCTTTTCCGTCATGAGTATACTATAGATAAATGCCATACTTCCTAAATACTATATTGTTTTGCTAGTATGTGATAACTTAAGTTATTTCAGTGACGATAATGAGCCATAAAACTTTCATTATCTTCGCTAATAAAACAATTTATGAGTGGAATTAATAAACACGTTTTAAAATGATTTTGTGTTGTGTTGACTACTCGTGATTGGATAAAACCTTTCGTTCTAATAACAGAAGCAGCAATAAGGAAATGAGGATGATACGTAGATAATCTATTCGCCATTTATGAAAATATTTGAATGAACAATATGCAAATGACCTTTAAAGGAAAATCCATCTACCAATGAGAATGATGTTGAGACTAATATGGCACATTCAAATAATTTAAAACTGAATGTGGTGACAAAGACAGTCCGATCATTCCACATTTGACAAGGACGCCAAGACAAAATAGATTTCACCAAGTCACTATCGAATAATTTTCAAAAAGAAGTATTGTTCGATACAAACATTGATTTATTCCTCCTTAATATAGATAAGCAATATCGTACTAACATTTTATAAGGTCCCATAACCGTCCATGGTCATGTAGACAGTCAGTAGATCTGTTGGAGGAATGCTAATGCCTCACACTCCCAAAGAATCAACTGACTGTCTAAATAACCATAGACGGTCACCTGGGAGCTTATAACTTGTATTGTACTGCAATCGTTCTATTTGAGCAGCCAAATATTAATTGATGTTGTGCGGTCACCGAAAGTATATAACACTTAGACTTCACCTATTTTCCTACCATTGCATGAACTACCTATGTGACTATTAGGGGAAACATTGTAATAAACACGTGGTATAAAATATGATTGAAAAATTAGAATTGCATATAAAGACAATAACTGTATATTGACCAGAAATTAAAACGATATAATTTTATACATATTCGGCACGAAAGGGAAATTGTTCGGATAAGACTCGTGTTTTACCCCGATCCTACGCCTCACCCGTATATTGTTTTTATTTTAATCTAATGCTTTTTTATTGTTCATATGACGAATCAAAATAAATAGAAACACTTGTAGAGTCTTAAGTTAATTTGTACAGGCCCGGCTTTTATTTTTAAAAACTAATTCTTAATTTTTTTTCATCAAACATTCATTTTCAAACGATCACTTGATTGGTTGAAATTTTAGCTGTAGGATTTCAGTAAAATCTCAGTATGAGACTTAAATCTATGAAACAGGGTCTCGAGCATTGCTTCGGACCGTTACAGTCTTCCTTTGCATTTTTCTAGACCTTGTACCTTGGACATATAACTTGTCCATTGAGGAAAAAACACTGTTTATACTATATAATTACTACACTGTAAGTTTTTTCGTAGTGCACACTGTTTACAGTTCTAATTGAAAAGCGAACATGGTATAACCATATATAGATGTACACCGTATACTTTTTAAGGTAAAGTAAATAAAGGCGAAGATAAGCTGAAGATAATGTTGTGTGACCTGTGGGAGAAAATAAATGAGTTAAATAATTGTCAGAAGAATTTAATTTCTCAAGGGAGTTTTGACTGTGCATGCACGGTAAGTTCAAATAGGAAATAAATAAGTGAGCAAACAAATCAGTGGGATAACAAAAAATCATACATTAATCTTCCACTATATAAATCAATCAAAACTAAGAATGATAACTATTGCATATACAATTTAGATTGACTGATTGATTGTTGGGGTTTAACGTCCGAGCAGCAACATTTCACTTACATTCAGACGATGAACATGAAATGTATGATAAAATGAACATGAAATGATGATGCAATGAGAAAAAAAAGGATAGAACACAAGGATAATAAGGTCGACAAATTTTGATTGCCACTAGAAAAAGAGAGGGATGGGTAAGGTCGGGCAATTTAGCCTCCTGTGGCGGAGCGCAAAGGTTCCTACTCCTTTCGAATATCACAGCAGGGTTCTTAACGTGCGAGGAACGTGACATCTTTCCAAACATGGTGCACCACTATGGTTTGCGGTCAGGTTTTCCGTATTATAGCCTGACAACCCCAGCATGTAACACGCCAGGGGTACCCCATTCCACCACCTGGGACACACATCCCAGTTGCTCTGTAGGCAGAGCGCCTAGCCCCCGGCTAGGTTTGTGAGCACTATTTAGTCGCCTTTTACGACAAGCTTAGCGCTGCTGCAGGCCTATTCTTTTAACATCCGGACCTAAACGGGGTGCATACACAATTCAGCATACAAATGCAACAATCGACTGAAAAACTACGACTGTTTACGTGTACGGTATCTCTTAATTGGAAATAAAAGTCGCGGCTAATTCGGTTGGTGAATCCCCTCCTCTGTGATTTTTATGAAGACTGCTACTTACATGTACATAAATAATATGGATTGCTATATAAGTTCTTTGCAAACTTGCTTGATAGTGTAAAGAATGAAAAGTAATGATTACGAAGTGGAGAGAAAATTGTTGAAAATCTATATCGTATGTGAAAAGAGCACACCGTTTTTACAAATGCACAAAAATTTGTGATTTGCAATCCTTAAAAACAATGTAGGCAACACTTTCAATGTAGCACTTTTGGCAGCAATCTAAAACAGTACGGTAACATTAGACAAGAGTGCCGTTTGGCTTGATTCCTATAACGTGTATTGTTGCATATAATTTATTACATGTAAAAGATAAAATCAATATTTGTGTTTTTTATTACCGAGAAAAATGTAACAGAAATACTTTTAAACTATCATTTGAATTATAGCAAACTTACACGTAGTTGTTTGCAGATGAAGTATTGAAGTTTTTTTTTTTTCAGAATACTAGCTGTTACCAAGATTGCTAGTGTGCAAGAATATTGATTGAAGATATACAGTAGATCTAGATTGTACCCGAAAAAATATTTAAATTATTATAGCAATGAATGCCATTGTCATCAATTTTTATAAATATCAATTTTGTTTCTTTATATTAACTTTCTTTCGGATCATTGTATAGAAACTGCTACAATGTGCTACAATTGTATTTTTGTCCCTTGATTTTTTTTTCTGTTTTCTCTGAATAAACTTAACAGTGACAAAACATTTTTTATCATTGACATTTACTTTACATTTTACCGTTGACACATGTATCACCTACTAAATAAATTGCGATATCGTAATATTCCTTGTATTACCGAATTCATTCTTCATTAATTTTGAATTTATGTTAGATACTAAGATAGCCATATTTTGTCAAGTTTTCTTCTCTCGGATAGCGTGCTCCCCTTTAGTGTGGAAGGAAAAGTTGGTTCCCCCTGGAAAGAGTTTAAAATTTGTAGTTACTACAAATGGCTTGATACAAGTTATGGTTATAAAGCTCGATTTATTGTTTTCCCTCCAAACCTCATAATGCAGTGTATAATTTTGCTGTTATGGGGTGATTAGAATTACAAATAGTTACAGTTCCACTTAATGTATTGTATAATAATCAGGTAAACTAACCTAAATCGTGATTACTCAAATTAAAATCATCAGAGAGCACCAGTTATAAACAAGATCCACGCACTCTACCTAGTGACACTTTCTCTTTTGACTATCATATGAATTGTAACCAATAGATTTTTAAAACCAAGACAACTTTTTTATATATGTATTTTTATAAAAGAACTCGACAGCACGAGTTTTAAATTCCCCAGAAGTTAACACAAAACTGCCTCGTAACATTTAAATTCATTGCAGAAAGTATCAGATTTTACTTCTGTTATGCTTAAATGTGTCTCAAATTTGATACTTTTTACTATAATTTAATTAATGCGAATCTAGACTGTATTCATTTTGAAAAAAAATGCATTTTTTTTTTAAATGACCCTTAACTTTTTTGTGGAGTATATAACATCCCATTATTTACATAGACAAATTGGTTGTTATTCTATTACCAAAGCGACATCGATTCTGTTACCAATTCTTTGTTTGTTTGTTTGTTGTCCATTTTGGGGTAAATTATCTTTGTCAACAGAGAATTTGATTCAAAATCAATTTGTATTATTGGGTTTGAATCAATGATGGTGGAATTCATATGGAATTTGCTCATAGGAAATTTGATTAATTGGTTGGTTGATTAATTGACTGATTTTTTACGTCCTATACACAGGCAAAATTATTTCACATGATTTTCACACGAATTTCATATGATTTTACCTGAATTGAGCAAATAAACTTAGTGCCTGAGTTCACGTGAAATTCGGGTGAATGGAGCCTTCACGTGGAATTCACACGAAATGTTCACATGAAATTCGTGTTTAGTGAATTTCACGTGAAAATCATGTTAATTTCATGTGAATTTCACATGAATTTCACGTGAAGCTTGATTAACATGAATTTCACGTGAAAAATATTTGCCTGTGTAACATATATCTCATGCATTTCAGAACTTGCCAACACACTGGGACGGGCTTTTATTGTGTTAGACCGCAGAGGCAATAAGAAATAAGTAACTACTCACTAAGTATACCTTTACTTCTCCCAAAAATGTATTTGTCCCAAGGTCGGTAAACAGGAAGTAGTTGTCCGATAGGACCGAATCAATAAGCGTATAGGACCACTCGCTGAGGCTACATACCAAATATCAAGTGGCTGCGACTAGAAGTTTCTGAGAACAATGTTACGAAAGTTATGGTTACTGACGGAAGGACGGATTAACGGACATAGTTAAAAAGTATACTCCCCGTTTTCGGGGCGATGGTATAATAACCCGCAGATAGGAATGTTACCCATTTATCCTGACCCAAAGACTTCCCTCTATACCATTAAATGCCATTTGCTTAGCGGATCAGTAAATACCAACCAATTCATAACGTCTAGACTGGCGTTAGTTAGATTCCAGCAATATTACCTAAGATCCCTGTTAGTGGGTTTTTGGTCATCCAGAGCCAGAATTTGTACACTTCAAACATTTATATACAAATACGAAATGTCGGGTTTTTTAAACATTACTTGCCTCATGCATGGTAAAGGACGAATAATGGTTAACATGAATAAAAAGGCTTGAAGTAAGGCAGTCTTTTAAAAAGATATGTCCGCCAAACATCATATAACATAAATGATGTGTATCAATGGCAACACGATAATTGTGGGATAGTAAACACTCAAAAGCTAAAAACTTTACAACTCGAAGCTGCTAGAATAATAACAGGCTTACCGATATTCACCAAATCGGAGCAAGTATATCGAGAAATTGGATTGGAAAAACTAGGAGATCGAAGAAAACGTAAACAATTAAATTCATTTCATAAAATATATAACAAAATGGCTCCGGATTGTTTACAAGATCTAATGCCACCGAAGATTCAATCTACTACAGTATATCCGCTTCGGAATGGTGAAGATATTATTGAACACCAGTAATAAATTAACTGTTCCCAAACAATTTTGCTACGGCCCAAGAAATTTAAATATATTGATAACTCAACTTCGTAATTCTTCATCCTTTTTAAACCTTGATTTGTATAGAGTCAATATTATACATCGTGTCATTGTGGTCATACGTACAAGACTGCTCACCATTACTTTTTTGTATGCCCTCTTTATAGCAATGCAAGAACCAAACTAATAAGCGACCTACAGTGGATTCTTGAATTTTGCAATATAGACCTACATCTACTTGTTGGTTTTGCAGAAAATCTATATGAAAAACAATATTAAGTTGTGTTGGACTGTGTATAGTCCTTCGTTAAATGCACGACACGATTCCTCATTGCTTGAGCTGAATTAGTACACATCACATCATATCACATCTCACCACATCACCTAATGTTATATTTTTTACTGTCTCGTCTTAACTTTGTAAAACATAAATAACACTATTGAATTTGTATGCCTATATTTTATTGTAATTATTACTATTTCAGGAGAAGACTTCATAAGTATATTATTTTACTTGTGTCTTATCCATTTTGTTTATTACAAATAAAATATGTTTAAACTAATGGCAACACACAGATTCACCAGTGAACAAACTGTGAATCAAATTGTTACACTTTTCATTCACTACGTACATGTACATTGTTTCCATGAAAGAGACACATAAAATGGAAATTACGGTGTACTAAATTCAAAGAAAATAGATAAGACTATACGGCTTTGTTGATTTCTACTAGTATATCAAATAGATCGTCAGATTCATACATGTACAAGCAAAGTAAATGTCATTACATTTGTGTTTATATCATTCTCATGTAAAAGGTGGAAACTAGAATTCATTTACATTTACATAAAATGACGCTGAAAGAAAAGAAAACCAAACTGAAAACTGAATGATGTTATATATTCAAGTATACACATGTAAGTGTGAGAATGGCTCAAACGGCGAGCGCACAACATACGTCCCGTAGATGAAAATTGAAACACATACACACACACCCACACTTACACTTACACACAGCTGGAACATTTACAATTAGGAGCGGTTTTATGGTCACCAGCTGCAATTTGATTGTCGCGATTGTTCCAAGTGTTATTTCCCTTTCGTGCACTATTTTGTTTTCTCCTTTTTACCTAGAGCTTTTTTTAAGCACGTGACAATGACTTTCATGGATACAGAAATTGAAGAGCAGAAGGGTGCACTGACTAGATGATTTTCTTTAAAAAGGTGAAATAATTTGTCCTGCACGAAAAGGTTTTGGAATATGTATGAAGAGGGTGTCCATGCAAAAAACATGCATTGGGTGGCGCAACACAAATTTTGTTTTCAAAAATTTTACCCCTTTCATATAACAAATGCACCCTTTCTCAAAGTTGAATGTTGGTTTTGGATTGACTGCAATGATAAAATAGAACGCATCGAATGGTTTGAAAAAAAGGGAGATAACTCTTTAATTTGAGCAAAATATTGTTGCATTGTTAGGGAACATTTTCTGAACTATTCATTGTCGAATCAAAACAAACTTTTTACTATTTGACATATATATGGTGTATACATAACATTGGAACAAAATTCAGTGGGGTAAAATTTTATGCTTGTTCTATTGATTTGAAAAAAGGGTTTGACACAGTCAACTGAAATGCTTTACTTTACAAACTTTTTTAGTAGCAGGTATTTTTTTAAATACATATTGAGGCTCTATAATTAAATGACTTAGTTGGCCACTTTAATTCTTACTGTGCACCTGTCTCCATGGATGGAAATCATATCATGCTTACGATATGCAGATGATATTGTTTTGTTGTCGGTGTCTTCAAACGGTTTAAAAAATCTCTTGACATTTTAAATATTTTTTGTGATAAATGGAATCTTGAGGTGAATATAAATAAAACCAAGATAATTATTTTTTTGTAAATCAGGGAGAATCCTTAAAGGTGTTTCTTTATTTTATGACAACCAAGTTTTGAGCCTTGTCAATCAATATCAATATGTTGGTATGATTTCAAAACCGTCTGGTTCTTCTACAGAAGCAGTAAATCATTTTTTTTCTAAAAAGGCTGCGAAAGTAGTGTTTTACAATTACAAAGTTGTTTTTCTCTGAAATAAGTAATAATTCAATTACACTTGAAGTTATTTGACACTTGTGTAAAACCAATTCTGTTATACTGTAGTGAAGTGTGGGCATTGCCCCAATTATTGAAAGGTTTCAACCTTAATGGTTTTGAATCGTTTGATGAAAAGTTCATCCCCAATTTTTATATGTATACATTATTCTTGGAGTTCATAAATCTCCCTCAAACTTGGCTGTTTTGGGTGATCTGGGATTATTCCCCCATCTATCATTGAACATCATTGGATTTAGGCGTACATGTATAAAACTCTCTTGAACATCATTGTATTTAGACGTGCATGTATATGGGATTAAAGGGAACTTTTTCTAATAAAAGGATTCTGATTGCTTTACAAAATAAACTCCAGGAAAAATATTATACCTACTGGCATCAAATGTTATATCAAAATGATAGGTTGGAGGGGTGGTTGAGAACTTATCGAAAATTTAAAATAAAGAAGAATTTAAAAGGAAACAATATTTATGTACAGATATTGGCAAAAAGATTTTATCTAATTATAAACCAGAATTTGTATTTATAACTGAATTTTACACGAGTATTAAGTACCATTCTGTGTAAGAATCAGGCAATGGGTGGCACATCATTTTCCCCAATTTAGCCATAATTGCCTAAAATATATTCAGTACATCTAGAAAACAACCAAAAAGCTATTTAAGTTTATCCTAAAGCATCTGTGACGTAGATATTTTTTGGACGGCTTATATACGGAAAGAGTGTGGGGAAATTTTCCCGCCATTATTCTATAATGTATTTCAACTGAATTAGACCTATCAATATCTTAAAAGCAAATTTTTCAAACACTTTGATGGTCATTTCCGGTGGTTATTAGGTCTAATTAATTGGTTAATGCAATAAAATATCTGCGTTTTTTTTTCCTTCATGTGCCAAACCTTATATACATTTTGCCCGATTCTTAGACGGAGAAGTCATTAATTGTGTTGGACACTAACACAATTGTTCCCTAAACATCCCCATTGTCACATGAGCTTCCAAAATCAGTTTCTATGGTTCCATCTCCATAATTGTTTTTTGAATTTGAAATAAAATTTTTATATTAATCCCGTAATGGCGGCCATTTTTTATTTTGTGATATAGCCGACCGGAAGACATTGTGGTGACCAATATTTAAAACATAATATCAAGTCTCTCCAATATTTTTTCCTATTTTTAAAGATTTATTTTCTTCTTTAAAATGGCACCCATTTTGAAATGGCGGCCATATTTGAAAATTCAGACAGCGATTGCACATCTTTGAAAGTACTAAAGACATTAAGAGCTGTAAGCCAAACATTGGTTCAGTGGCGAAAGTGATAATTTTATTACCCCAACCTCATTACAACTCTCAACAGGTTTCAAAATTTTGTGTGAACAATCACCAAATCGCCAAGTACACTAATCAGGCAATCTCTTGACCACTGAAGCGTGAAAGTTCAAATTACAAAACTATTGATTACTGCTGGGAAAATTCCTTTACTTCTCGTCAACTTTGTATCAAAGTGACATAAAAATTATTTATCATTTATTTCTGTATATCAAACTTGAGTGTAAACGAAATGTGGGTAATTTGGTCACTACCCCAGTGTCTATACATTTTGTAGTCAGCAATATTTACGTTCTTGAAGATATATGCTATCTATTAATTCCTCATGGACCAATACTAAATATAACTGAAAACTAATGACATAAATTTGTCATTAACTCGGTTTGGATCCCAAAAGCACAGTTGAAAATTGTGCTAAAAATAGAATCTCATGAGGGAAATACTTACTTGAAATATTTACATCTACCCATTGTAGCACTGTTGCATGTTAAAACAATTATATATCTACACTATGCTAGATGTATTTTCGTGCTTCTACAAAGTGAGGCATTGCAGTAAACAACATTTTTTTAAAATATGAAATACATTTTAAAATATGCAAGGGATGTATGTTCCTAATTAATGTATTAGAGTGTAAAGGAATTTCTGTTTTTGATTATTCTTAAAAGCAGGGAAATTTCTTTAATTGGAAAACATGCTTGCATGGTAATGGAAAAAATATGTGCTCTATTCATATGCAATGAACACGCACATTTAAGTTTTATTTCTTGTCTTTAAACAGTACTGTAAATAACAGATGATTCTGAAATATCTTATGTCAGATACTACTATACCATACCATAAAAAATATACCATTAAAATGATCCTCGTTTTCTCACGCGAAAGTGACTATAGCTTTCAAAATTCTGGAAAATACAATGCATATGGTGACCTATTTTTGTGCCAAGTTTGGTTCCAACCTGTTCAGCCGTGTTTTTGGGGATTTTTATTTTTATTTTATTTGTTTTTTTAGAAGATACGCCGGCAAAAGTACACGAGAAAGAAAAAAATGTAAAAGTTACAGTAGAGCAAAACTATGTTCCCCACAGCTGGGATATCCGGTACGTCTAAAAACCGCCCAGGACATAAAAAGTGGGATATCACATTTTTTAATATTTAAGATACATGAATTTTGCTGTATTGATTGTATGTCATATTTTGTTTGCTTGTTAATCGCATTTCTAGTCTCGACTGTTAGTTTATGAAAAATCACTATCTGGTCTTTACTTCTTTTAAACTTGTTTATTTCCTTATTTACTTACCATATTTTTACCCAAAAAATGGGAGGACAAGAATCCGCTTTCAATGGACTCATCTCAATTGAAATAACTGGAAAAAAAATACAGAAATGCTCTAAAACCAAAACATAGTCACACAGAACCCAAATTTTCGTTACTTGGTAAACATTTATCAAGATTGTCGCAGATAGCCATTTTCTGTAACCATAAATTCAGTTTTAGAAAGAACGGCTTTGGTCTGTTTTTAGAAGGAATGGTTTTAGTCAGACCATCTCGTGACCTTCGAATAGAGTTCCGAACTTCATATTCATTTCCACATAATCTACTGGAAAATATTTACTTTCAATTTAATTTCTGATATATTATAACTTACCTATTTAATTTTGATATTAATGGAACTCACACTGTTTCAGTAAAGTCACTGGCTTCGCAATGCAACATATTATCCTTCCGCGACAAGACCTAAAACACGAAAACAAACAAGGAATCCGGACCGATCACCGAAGTTAAGCAGCGTCGAGTCCGGTTAGTACTTGGATGGGTGACCGCCTGGGAATACCGGATGCCGTAGACATTTCTTTTTATTTCTGGCCATTTTTTAAAAAAATCACAAAAATGACACAGAAAATGGAATACGAGTTTTCGTTCGTTTTATTAGAACGTGCATTTTTATGTATAGTCATAATTGAAAAGCAGGAAAAGGCGTTAAAAGTATAACATAGCGGGGGCGTATATTGGACTAGAAGGCTCCCATATTGTCATTGTGACTTTGACGTCGCATGGCGACAGTCAGACGAAAGGGAGGCAGGGTTTGAAGCCGCCGGTGAGTAAAATTTGTCCTGTCATTTTGCAAAGTTTGAAGCAATTACATTTTCCATTTTACAATTCATTTTAAAATTAGCGCGTGCACGGACTTTTCGTGCTACAACTGAGACAAATTGACACGATTGAGCGCTGTCAAAAAAAAGGAGGGGGCAGGGCTGGGGCGTCTGCTTGTGGATCTGTGGTGAGTTTGATATTTAAATTGAATGTTAGTCTCTGAAATTTATTTAATAATATTTTTTCTTTTGTATCAATTTTATTTTAGAAGTAATTGTATTTTCTTTATGTCACTTTATTTAGAGAGCGGGGCGAATTCTTCAGCCAAGCCTACATAAAATGTTTTGTTTTTCTATATGTCTTAAGGAACTAGAATCTTTATATAGCAAATTTTCACATCATTTAGTGTCTACGACCATATCACGCTGAAAGCACCGGTTCTCGTCCGATCACCGAAGTTAAGCAGCGTCGAGTCCGGTTAGTACTTGGATGGGTGACCGCCTGGGAATACCGGATGCCGTAGACATTTCTTTTTATTTCTGGCCATTTTTTAAAAAAATCACAAAAATGACACAGAAAATGGAATACGAGTTTTCGTTCGTTTTATTAGAACGTGCATTTTTATGTATAGTCATAATTGAAAAGCAGGAAAAGGCGTTAAAAGTATAACATAGCGGGGGCGTATATTGGACTAGAAGGCTCCCATATTGTCATTGTGACTTTGACGTCGCATGGCGACAGTCAGACGAAAGGGAGGCAGGGTTTGAAGCCGCCGGTGAGTAAAATTTGTCCTGTCATTTTGCAAAGTTTGAAGCAATTACATTTTCCATTTTACAATTCATTTTAAAATTAGCGCGTGCACGGACTTTTCGTGCTACAACTGAGACAAATTGACACGATTGAGCGCTGTCAAAAAAAAGGAGGGGGCAGGGCTGGGGCGTCTGCTTGTGGATCTGTGGTGAGTTTGATATTTAAATTGAATGTTAGTCTCTGAAATTTATTTAATAATATTTTTTCTTTTGTATCAATTTTATTTTAGAAGTAATTGTATTTTCTTTATGTCACTTTATTTAGAGAGCGGGGCGAATTCTTCAGCCAAGCCTACATAAAATGTTTTGTTTTTCTATATGTCTTAAGGAACTAGAATCTTTATATAGCAAATTTTCACATCATTTAGTGTCTACGACCATATCACGCTGAAAGCACCGGTTCTCGTCCGATCACCGAAGTTAAGCAGCGTCGAGTCCGGTTAGTACTTGGATGGGTGACCGCCTGGGAATACCGGATGCCGTAGACATTTCTTTTTATTTCTGGCCATTTTTTAAAAAAATCACAAAAATGACACAGAAAATGGAATACGAGTTTTCGTTCGTTTTATTAGAACGTGCATTTTTATGTATAGTCATAATTGAAAAGCAGGAAAAGGCGTTAAAAGTATAACATAGCGGGGGCGTATATTGGACTAGAAGGCTCCCATATTGTCATTGTGACTTTGACGTCGCATGGCGACAGTCAGACGAAAGGGAGGCAGGGTTTGAAGCCGCCGGTGAGTAAAATTTGTCCTGTCATTTTGCAAAGTTTGAAGCAATTACATTTTCCATTTTACAATTCATTTTAAAATTAGCGCGTGCACGGACTTTTCGTGCTACAACTGAGACAAATTGACACGATTGAGCGCTGTCAAAAAAAAGGAGGGGGCAGGGCTGGGGCGTCTGCTTGTGGATCTGTGGTGAGTTTGATATTTAAATTGAATGTTAGTCTCTGAAATTTATTTAATAATATTTTTTCTTTTGTATCAATTTTATTTTAGAAGTAATTGTATTTTCTTTATGTCACTTTATTTAGAGAGCGGGGCGAATTCTTCAGCCAAGCCTACATAAAATGTTTTGTTTTTCTATATGTCTTAAGGAACTAGAATCTTTATATAGCAAATTTTCACATCATTTAGTGTCTACGACCATATCACGCTGAAAGCACCGGTTCTCGTCCGATCACCGAAGTTAAGCAGCGTCGAGTCCGGTTAGTACTTGGATGGGTGACCGCCTGGGAATACCGGATGCCGTAGACATTTCTTTTTATTTCTGGCCATTTTTTAAAAAAATCACAAAAATGACACAGAAAATGGAATACGAGTTTTCGTTCGTTTTATTAGAACGTGCATTTTTATGTATAGTCATAATTGAAAAGCAGGAAAAGGCGTTAAAAGTATAACATAGCGGGGGCGTATATTGGACTAGAAGGCTCCCATATTGTCATTGTGACTTTGACGTCGCATGGCGACAGTCAGACGAAAGGGAGGCAGGGTTTGAAGCCGCCGGTGAGTAAAATTTGTCCTGTCATTTTGCAAAGTTTGAAGCAATTACATTTTCCATTTTACAATTCATTTTAAAATTAGCGCGTGCACGGACTTTTCGTGCTACAACTGAGACAAATTGACACGATTGAGCGCTGTCAAAAAAAAGGAGGGGGCAGGGCTGGGGCGTCTGCTTGTGGATCTGTGGTGAGTTTGATATTTAAATTGAATGTTAGTCTCTGAAATTTATTTAATAATATTTTTTCTTTTGTATCAATTTTATTTTAGAAGTAATTGTATTTTCTTTATGTCACTTTATTTAGAGAGCGGGGCGAATTCTTCAGCCAAGCCTACATAAAATGTTTTGTTTTTCTATATGTCTTAAGGAACTAGAATCTTTATATAGCAAATTTTCACATCATTTAGTGTCTACGACCATATCACGCTGAAAGCACCGGTTCTCGTCCGATCACCGAAGTTAAGCAGCGTCGAGTCCGGTTAGTACTTGGATGGGTGACCGCCTGGGAATACCGGATGCCGTAGACATTTCTTTTTATTTCTGGCCATTTTTTAAAAAAATCACAAAAATGACACAGAAAATGGAATACGAGTTTTCGTTCGTTTTATTAGAACGTGCATTTTTATGTATAGTCATAATTGAAAAGCAGGAAAAGGCGTTAAAAGTATAACATAGCGGGGGCGTATATTGGACTAGAAGGCTCCCATATTGTCATTGTGACTTTGACGTCGCATGGCGACAGTCAGACGAAAGGGAGGCAGGGTTTGAAGCCGCCGGTGAGTAAAATTTGTCCTGTCATTTTGCAAAGTTTGAAGCAATTACATTTTCCATTTTACAATTCATTTTAAAATTAGCGCGTGCACGGACTTTTCGTGCTACAACTGAGACAAATTGACACGATTGAGCGCTGTCAAAAAAAAGGAGGGGGCAGGGCTGGGGCGTCTGCTTGTGGATCTGTGGTGAGTTTGATATTTAAATTGAATGTTAGTCTCTGAAATTTATTTAATAATATTTTTTCTTTTGTATCAATTTTATTTTAGAAGTAATTGTATTTTCTTTATGTCACTTTATTTAGAGAGCGGGGCGAATTCTTCAGCCAAGCCTACATAAAATGTTTTGTTTTTCTATATGTCTTAAGGAACTAGAATCTTTATATAGCAAATTTTCACATCATTTAGTGTCTACGACCATATCACGCTGAAAGCACCGGTTCTCGTCCGATCACCGAAGTTAAGCAGCGTCGAGTCCGGTTAGTACTTGGATGGGTGACCGCCTGGGAATACCGGATGCCGTAGACATTTCTTTTTATTTCTGGCCATTTTTTAAAAAAATCACAAAAATGACACAGAAAATGGAATACGAGTTTTCGTTCGTTTTATTAGAACGTGCATTTTTATGTATAGTCATAATTGAAAAGCAGGAAAAGGCGTTAAAAGTATAACATAGCGGGGGCGTATATTGGACTAGAAGGCTCCCATATTGTCATTGTGACTTTGACGTCGCATGGCGACAGTCAGACGAAAGGGAGGCAGGGTTTGAAGCCGCCGGTGAGTAAAATTTGTCCTGTCATTTTGCAAAGTTTGAAGCAATTACATTTTCCATTTTACAATTCATTTTAAAATTAGCGCGTGCACGGACTTTTCGTGCTACAACTGAGACAAATTGACACGATTGAGCGCTGTCAAAAAAAAGGAGGGGGCAGGGCTGGGGCGTCTGCTTGTGGATCTGTGGTGAGTTTGATATTTAAATTGAATGTTAGTCTCTGAAATTTATTTAATAATATTTTTTCTTTTGTATCAATTTTATTTTAGAAGTAATTGTATTTTCTTTATGTCACTTTATTTAGAGAGCGGGGCGAATTCTTCAGCCAAGCCTACATAAAATGTTTTGTTTTTCTATATGTCTTAAGGAACTAGAATCTTTATATAGCAAATTTTCACATCATTTAGTGTCTACGACCATATCACGCTGAAAGCACCGGTTCTCGTCCGATCACCGAAGTTAAGCAGCGTCGAGTCCGGTTAGTACTTGGATGGGTGACCGCCTGGGAATACCGGATGCCGTAGACATTTCTTTTTATTTCTGGCCATTTTTTAAAAAAATCACAAAAATGACACAGAAAATGGAATACGAGTTTTCGTTCGTTTTATTAGAACGTGCATTTTTATGTATAGTCATAATTGAAAAGCAGGAAAAGGCGTTAAAAGTATAACATAGCGGGGGCGTATATTGGACTAGAAGGCTCCCATATTGTCATTGTGACTTTGACGTCGCATGGCGACAGTCAGACGAAAGGGAGGCAGGGTTTGAAGCCGCCGGTGAGTAAAATTTGTCCTGTCATTTTGCAAAGTTTGAAGCAATTACATTTTCCATTTTACAATTCATTTTAAAATTAGCGCGTGCACGGACTTTTCGTGCTACAACTGAGACAAATTGACACGATTGAGCGCTGTCAAAAAAAAGGAGGGGGCAGGGCTGGGGCGTCTGCTTGTGGATCTGTGGTGAGTTTGATATTTAAATTGAATGTTAGTCTCTGAAATTTATTTAATAATATTTTTTCTTTTGTATCAATTTTATTTTAGAAGTAATTGTATTTTCTTTATGTCACTTTATTTAGAGAGCGGGGCGAATTCTTCAGCCAAGCCTACATAAAATGTTTTGTTTTTCTATATGTCTTAAGGAACTAGAATCTTTATATAGCAAATTTTCACATCATTTAGTGTCTACGACCATATCACGCTGAAAGCACCGGTTCTCGTCCGATCACCGAAGTTAAGCAGCGTCGAGTCCGGTTAGTACTTGGATGGGTGACCGCCTGGGAATACCGGATGCCGTAGACATTTCTTTTTATTTCTGGCCATTTTTTAAAAAAATCACAAAAATGACACAGAAAATGGAATACGAGTTTTCGTTCGTTTTATTAGAACGTGCATTTTTATGTATAGTCATAATTGAAAAGCAGGAAAAGGCGTTAAAAGTATAACATAGCGGGGGCGTATATTGGACTAGAAGGCTCCCATATTGTCATTGTGACTTTGACGTCGCATGGCGACAGTCAGACGAAAGGGAGGCAGGGTTTGAAGCCGCCGGTGAGTAAAATTTGTCCTGTCATTTTGCAAAGTTTGAAGCAATTACATTTTCCATTTTACAATTCATTTTAAAATTAGCGCGTGCACGGACTTTTCGTGCTACAACTGAGACAAATTGACACGATTGAGCGCTGTCAAAAAAAAGGAGGGGGCAGGGCTGGGGCGTCTGCTTGTGGATCTGTGGTGAGTTTGATATTTAAATTGAATGTTAGTCTCTGAAATTTATTTAATAATATTTTTTCTTTTGTATCAATTTTATTTTAGAAGTAATTGTATTTTCTTTATGTCACTTTATTTAGAGAGCGGGGCGAATTCTTCAGCCAAGCCTACATAAAATGTTTTGTTTTTCTATATGTCTTAAGGAACTAGAATCTTTATATAGCAAATTTTCACATCATTTAGTGTCTACGACCATATCACGCTGAAAGCACCGGTTCTCGTCCGATCACCGAAGTTAAGCAGCGTCGAGTCCGGTTAGTACTTGGATGGGTGACCGCCTGGGAATACCGGATGCCGTAGACATTTCTTTTTATTTCTGGCCATTTTTTAAAAAAATCACAAAAATGACACAGAAAATGGAATACGAGTTTTCGTTCGTTTTATTAGAACGTGCATTTTTATGTATAGTCATAATTGAAAAGCAGGAAAAGGCGTTAAAAGTATAACATAGCGGGGGCGTATATTGGACTAGAAGGCTCCCATATTGTCATTGTGACTTTGACGTCGCATGGCGACAGTCAGACGAAAGGGAGGCAGGGTTTGAAGCCGCCGGTGAGTAAAATTTGTCCTGTCATTTTGCAAAGTTTGAAGCAATTACATTTTCCATTTTACAATTCATTTTAAAATTAGCGCGTGCACGGACTTTTCGTGCTACAACTGAGACAAATTGACACGATTGAGCGCTGTCAAAAAAAAGGAGGGGGCAGGGCTGGGGCGTCTGCTTGTGGATCTGTGGTGAGTTTGATATTTAAATTGAATGTTAGTCTCTGAAATTTATTTAATAATATTTTTTCTTTTGTATCAATTTTATTTTAGAAGTAATTGTATTTTCTTTATGTCACTTTATTTAGAGAGCGGGGCGAATTCTTCAGCCAAGCCTACATAAAATGTTTTGTTTTTCTATATGTCTTAAGGAACTAGAATCTTTATATAGCAAATTTTCACATCATTTAGTGTCTACGACCATATCACGCTGAAAGCACCGGTTCTCGTCCGATCACCGAAGTTAAGCAGCGTCGAGTCCGGTTAGTACTTGGATGGGTGACCGCCTGGGAATACCGGATGCCGTAGACATTTCTTTTTATTTCTGGCCATTTTTTAAAAAAATCACAAAAATGACACAGAAAATGGAATACGAGTTTTCGTTCGTTTTATTAGAACGTGCATTTTTATGTATAGTCATAATTGAAAAGCAGGAAAAGGCGTTAAAAGTATAACATAGCGGGGGCGTATATTGGACTAGAAGGCTCCCATATTGTCATTGTGACTTTGACGTCGCATGGCGACAGTCAGACGAAAGGGAGGCAGGGTTTGAAGCCGCCGGTGAGTAAAATTTGTCCTGTCATTTTGCAAAGTTTGAAGCAATTACATTTTCCATTTTACAATTCATTTTAAAATTAGCGCGTGCACGGACTTTTCGTGCTACAACTGAGACAAATTGACACGATTGAGCGCTGTCAAAAAAAAGGAGGGGGCAGGGCTGGGGCGTCTGCTTGTGGATCTGTGGTGAGTTTGATATTTAAATTGAATGTTAGTCTCTGAAATTTATTTAATAATATTTTTTCTTTTGTATCAATTTTATTTTAGAAGTAATTGTATTTTCTTTATGTCACTTTATTTAGAGAGCGGGGCGAATTCTTCAGCCAAGCCTACATAAAATGTTTTGTTTTTCTATATGTCTTAAGGAACTAGAATCTTTATATAGCAAATTTTCACATCATTTAGTGTCTACGACCATATCACGCTGAAAGCACCGGTTCTCGTCCGATCACCGAAGTTAAGCAGCGTCGAGTCCGGTTAGTACTTGGATGGGTGACCGCCTGGGAATACCGGATGCCGTAGACATTTCTTTTTATTTCTGGCCATTTTTTAAAAAAATCACAAAAATGACACAGAAAATGGAATACGAGTTTTCGTTCGTTTTATTAGAACGTGCATTTTTATGTATAGTCATAATTGAAAAGCAGGAAAAGGCGTTAAAAGTATAACATAGCGGGGGCGTATATTGGACTAGAAGGCTCCCATATTGTCATTGTGACTTTGACGTCGCATGGCGACAGTCAGACGAAAGGGAGGCAGGGTTTGAAGCCGCCGGTGAGTAAAATTTGTCCTGTCATTTTGCAAAGTTTGAAGCAATTACATTTTCCATTTTACAATTCATTTTAAAATTAGCGCGTGCACGGACTTTTCGTGCTACAACTGAGACAAATTGACACGATTGAGCGCTGTCAAAAAAAAGGAGGGGGCAGGGCTGGGGCGTCTGCTTGTGGATCTGTGGTGAGTTTGATATTTAAATTGAATGTTAGTCTCTGAAATTTATTTAATAATATTTTTTCTTTTGTATCAATTTTATTTTAGAAGTAATTGTATTTTCTTTATGTCACTTTATTTAGAGAGCGGGGCGAATTCTTCAGCCAAGCCTACATAAAATGTTTTGTTTTTCTATATGTCTTAAGGAACTAGAATCTTTATATAGCAAATTTTCACATCATTTAGTGTCTACGACCATATCACGCTGAAAGCACCGGTTCTCGTCCGATCACCGAAGTTAAGCAGCGTCGAGTCCGGTTAGTACTTGGATGGGTGACCGCCTGGGAATACCGGATGCCGTAGACATTTCTTTTTATTTCTGGCCATTTTTTAAAAAAATCACAAAAATGACACAGAAAATGGAATACGAGTTTTCGTTCGTTTTATTAGAACGTGCATTTTTATGTATAGTCATAATTGAAAAGCAGGAAAAGGCGTTAAAAGTATAACATAGCGGGGGCGTATATTGGACTAGAAGGCTCCCATATTGTCATTGTGACTTTGACGTCGCATGGCGACAGTCAGACGAAAGGGAGGCAGGGTTTGAAGCCGCCGGTGAGTAAAATTTGTCCTGTCATTTTGCAAAGTTTGAAGCAATTACATTTTCCATTTTACAATTCATTTTAAAATTAGCGCGTGCACGGACTTTTCGTGCTACAACTGAGACAAATTGACACGATTGAGCGCTGTCAAAAAAAAGGAGGGGGCAGGGCTGGGGCGTCTGCTTGTGGATCTGTGGTGAGTTTGATATTTAAATTGAATGTTAGTCTCTGAAATTTATTTAATAATATTTTTTCTTTTGTATCAATTTTATTTTAGAAGTAATTGTATTTTCTTTATGTCACTTTATTTAGAGAGCGGGGCGAATTCTTCAGCCAAGCCTACATAAAATGTTTTGTTTTTCTATATGTCTTAAGGAACTAGAATCTTTATATAGCAAATTTTCACATCATTTAGTGTCTACGACCATATCACGCTGAAAGCACCGGTTCTCGTCCGATCACCGAAGTTAAGCAGCGTCGAGTCCGGTTAGTACTTGGATGGGTGACCGCCTGGGAATACCGGATGCCGTAGACATTTCTTTTTATTTCTGGCCATTTTTTAAAAAAATCACAAAAATGACACAGAAAATGGAATACGAGTTTTCGTTCGTTTTATTAGAACGTGCATTTTTATGTATAGTCATAATTGAAAAGCAGGAAAAGGCGTTAAAAGTATAACATAGCGGGGGCGTATATTGGACTAGAAGGCTCCCATATTGTCATTGTGACTTTGACGTCGCATGGCGACAGTCAGACGAAAGGGAGGCAGGGTTTGAAGCCGCCGGTGAGTAAAATTTGTCCTGTCATTTTGCAAAGTTTGAAGCAATTACATTTTCCATTTTACAATTCATTTTAAAATTAGCGCGTGCACGGACTTTTCGTGCTACAACTGAGACAAATTGACACGATTGAGCGCTGTCAAAAAAAAGGAGGGGGCAGGGCTGGGGCGTCTGCTTGTGGATCTGTGGTGAGTTTGATATTTAAATTGAATGTTAGTCTCTGAAATTTATTTAATAATATTTTTTCTTTTGTATCAATTTTATTTTAGAAGTAATTGTATTTTCTTTATGTCACTTTATTTAGAGAGCGGGGCGAATTCTTCAGCCAAGCCTACATAAAATGTTTTGTTTTTCTATATGTCTTAAGGAACTAGAATCTTTATATAGCAAATTTTCACATCATTTAGTGTCTACGACCATATCACGCTGAAAGCACCGGTTCTCGTCCGATCACCGAAGTTAAGCAGCGTCGAGTCCGGTTAGTACTTGGATGGGTGACCGCCTGGGAATACCGGATGCCGTAGACATTTCTTTTTATTTCTGGCCATTTTTTAAAAAAATCACAAAAATGACACAGAAAATGGAATACGAGTTTTCGTTCGTTTTATTAGAACGTGCATTTTTATGTATAGTCATAATTGAAAAGCAGGAAAAGGCGTTAAAAGTATAACATAGCGGGGGCGTATATTGGACTAGAAGGCTCCCATATTGTCATTGTGACTTTGACGTCGCATGGCGACAGTCAGACGAAAGGGAGGCAGGGTTTGAAGCCGCCGGTGAGTAAAATTTGTCCTGTCATTTTGCAAAGTTTGAAGCAATTACATTTTCCATTTTACAATTCATTTTAAAATTAGCGCGTGCACGGACTTTTCGTGCTACAACTGAGACAAATTGACACGATTGAGCGCTGTCAAAAAAAAGGAGGGGGCAGGGCTGGGGCGTCTGCTTGTGGATCTGTGGTGAGTTTGATATTTAAATTGAATGTTAGTCTCTGAAATTTATTTAATAATATTTTTTCTTTTGTATCAATTTTATTTTAGAAGTAATTGTATTTTCTTTATGTCACTTTATTTAGAGAGCGGGGCGAATTCTTCAGCCAAGCCTACATAAAATGTTTTGTTTTTCTATATGTCTTAAGGAACTAGAATCTTTATATAGCAAATTTTCACATCATTTAGTGTCTACGACCATATCACGCTGAAAGCACCGGTTCTCGTCCGATCACCGAAGTTAAGCAGCGTCGAGTCCGGTTAGTACTTGGATGGGTGACCGCCTGGGAATACCGGATGCCGTAGACATTTCTTTTTATTTCTGGCCATTTTTTAAAAAAATCACAAAAATGACACAGAAAATGGAATACGAGTTTTCGTTCGTTTTATTAGAACGTGCATTTTTATGTATAGTCATAATTGAAAAGCAGGAAAAGGCGTTAAAAGTATAACATAGCGGGGGCGTATATTGGACTAGAAGGCTCCCATATTGTCATTGTGACTTTGACGTCGCATGGCGACAGTCAGACGAAAGGGAGGCAGGGTTTGAAGCCGCCGGTGAGTAAAATTTGTCCTGTCATTTTGCAAAGTTTGAAGCAATTACATTTTCCATTTTACAATTCATTTTAAAATTAGCGCGTGCACGGACTTTTCGTGCTACAACTGAGACAAATTGACACGATTGAGCGCTGTCAAAAAAAAGGAGGGGGCAGGGCTGGGGCGTCTGCTTGTGGATCTGTGGTGAGTTTGATATTTAAATTGAATGTTAGTCTCTGAAATTTATTTAATAATATTTTTTCTTTTGTATCAATTTTATTTTAGAAGTAATTGTATTTTCTTTATGTCACTTTATTTAGAGAGCGGGGCGAATTCTTCAGCCAAGCCTACATAAAATGTTTTGTTTTTCTATATGTCTTAAGGAACTAGAATCTTTATATAGCAAATTTTCACATCATTTAGTGTCTACGACCATATCACGTTGAAAGCACCGGTTCTCGTCTGATCACCGAAGTTAAGCAGCGTCGAGCCCGTTTGTACTTGGATGGGTGACCGCCTGGGAATACCGGGTGCCGTAGACATTTCTTTTTATTTCTGGCCATTTTTTAAAAAAATCACAAAAATGACACAGAAAATGGAATACGAGTTTTCGTTCGTTTTATTAGAACGTGCATTTTTATGTATAGTCATAATTGAAAAGCAGGAAAAGGCGTTAAAAGTATAACATAGCGGGGGCGTATATTGGACTAGAAGGCTCCCATATTGTCATTGTGACTTTGACGTCGCATGGCGACAGTCAGACGAAAGGGAGGCAGGGTTTGAAGCCGCCGGTGAGTAAAATTTGTCCTGTCATTTTGCAAAGTTTGAAGCAATTACATTTTCCATTTTACAATTCATTTTAAAATTAGCGCGTGCACGGACTTTTCGTGCTACAACTGAGACAAATTGACACGATTGAGCGCTGTCAAAAAAAAGGAGGGGGCAGGGCTGGGGCGTCTGCTTGTGGATCTGTGGTGAGTTTGATATTTAAATTGAATGTTAGTCTCTGAAATTTATTTAATAATATTTTTTCTTTTGTATCAATTTATTTTAGAAGTAATTGTATTTTCTTTATGTCACTTTATTTAGAGAGCGGGGCGAATTCTTCAGCCAAGCCTACATAAAATGTTTTGTTTTTCTATATGTCTTAAGGAACTAGAATCTTTATATAGCAAATTTTCACATCATTTAGTGTCTACGACCATATCACGCTGAAAGCACCGGTTCTCGTCCGATCACCGAAGTTAAGCAGCGTCGAGTCCGGTTAGTACTTGGATGGGTGACCGCCTGGGAATACCGGATGCCGTAGACATTTCTTTTTATTTCTGGCCATTTTTTAAAAAAATCACAAAAATGACACAGAAAATGGAATACGAGTTTTCGTTCGTTTTATTAGAACGTGCATTTTTATGTATAGTCATAATTGAAAAGCAGGAAAAGGCGTTAAAAGTATAACATAGCGGGGGCGTATATTGGACTAGAAGGCTCCCATATTGTCATTGTGACTTTGACGTCGCATGGCGACAGTCAGACGAAAGGGAGGCAGGGTTTGAAGCCGCCGGTGAGTAAAATTTGTCCTGTCATTTTGCAAAGTTTGAAGCAATTACATTTTCCATTTTACAATTCATTTTAAAATTAGCGCGTGCACGGACTTTTCGTGCTACAACTGAGACAAATTGACACGATTGAGCGCTGTCAAAAAAAGGAGGGGGCAGGGCTGGGGCGTCTGCTTGTGGATCTGTGGTGAGTTTGATATTTAAATTGAATGTTAGTCTCTGAAATTTATTTAATAATATTTTTTCTTTTGTATCAATTTTATTTTAGAAGTAATTGTATTTTCTTTATGTCACTTTATTTAGAGAGCGGGGCGAATTCTTCAGCCAAGCCTACATAAAATGTTTTGTTTTTCTATATGTCTTAAGGAACTAGAATCTTTATATAGCAAATTTTCACATCATTTAGTGTCTACGACCATATCACGCTGAAAGCACCGGTTCTCGTCCGATCACCGAAGTTAAGCAGCGTCGAGTCCGGTTAGTACTTGGATGGGTGACCGCCTGGGAATACCGGATGCCGTAGACATTTCTTTTTATTTCTGGCCATTTTTTAAAAAAATCACAAAAATGACACAGAAAATGGAATACGAGTTTTCGTTCGTTTTATTAGAACGTGCATTTTTATGTATAGTCATAATTGAAAAGCAGGAAAAGGCGTTAAAAGTATAACATAGCGGGGGCGTATATTGGACTAGAAGGCTCCCATATTGTCATTGTGACTTTGACGTCGCATGGCGACAGTCAGACGAAAGGGAGGCAGGGTTTGAAGCCGCCGGTGAGTAAAATTTGTCCTGTCATTTTGCAAAGTTTGAAGCAATTACATTTTCCATTTTACAATTCATTTTAAAATTAGCGCGTGCACGGACTTTTCGTGCTACAACTGAGACAAATTGACACGATTGAGCGCTGTCAAAAAAAGGAGGGGGCAGGGCTGGGGCGTCTGCTTGTGGATCTGTGGTGAGTTTGATATTTAAATTGAATGTTAGTCTCTGAAATTTATTTAATAATATTTTTTCTTTTGTATCAATTTTATTTTAGAAGTAATTGTATTTTCTTTATGTCACTTTATTTAGAGAGCGGGGCGAATTCTTCAGCCAAGCCTACATAAAATGTTTTGTTTTTCTATATGTCTTAAGGAACTAGAATCTTTATATAGCAAATTTTCACATCATTTAGTGTCTACGACCATATCACGCTGAAAGCACCGGTTCTCGTCCGATCACCGAAGTTAAGCAGCGTCGAGTCCGGTTAGTACTTGGATGGGTGACCGCCTGGGAATACCGGATGCCGTAGACATTTCTTTTTATTTCTGGCCATTTTTTAAAAAAATCACAAAAATGACACAGAAAATGGAATACGAGTTTTCGTTCGTTTTATTAGAACGTGCATTTTTATGTATAGTCATAATTGAAAAGCAGGAAAGGCGTTAAAAGTATAACATAGCGGGGGCGTATATTGGACTAGAAGGCTCCCATATTGTCATTGTGACTTTGACGTCGCATGGCGACAGTCAGACGAAAGGGAGGCAGGGTTTGAAGCCGCCGGTGAGTAAAATTTGTCCTGTCATTTTGCAAAGTTTGAAGCAATTACATTTTCCATTTTACAATTCATTTTAAAATTAGCGCGTGCACGGACTTTTCGTGCTACAACTGAGACAAATTGACACGATTGAGCGCTGTCAAAAAAAAGGAGGGGGCAGGGCTGGGGCGTCTGCTTGTGGATCTGTGGTGAGTTTGATATTTAAATTGAATGTTAGTCTCTGAAATTTATTTAATAATATTTTTTCTTTTGTATCAATTTTATTTTAGAAGTAATTGTATTTTCTTTATGTCACTTTATTTAGAGAGCGGGGCGAATTCTTCAGCCAAGCCTACATAAAATGTTTTGTTTTTCTATATGTCTTAAGGAACTAGAATCTTTATATAGCAAATTTTCACATCATTTAGTGTCTACGACCATATCACGCTGAAAGCACCGGTTCTCGTCCGATCACCGAAGTTAAGCAGCGTCGAGTCCGGTTAGTACTTGGATGGGTGACCGCCTGGGAATACCGGATGCCGTAGACATTTCTTTTTATTTCTGGCCATTTTTTAAAAAAATCACAAAAATGACACAGAAAATGGAATACGAGTTTTCGTTCGTTTTATTAGAACGTGCATTTTTATGTATAGTCATAATTGAAAAGCAGGAAAAGGCGTTAAAAGTATAACATAGCGGGGGCGTATATTGGACTAGAAGGCTCCCATATTGTCATTGTGACTTTGACGTCGCATGGCGACAGTCAGACGAAAGGGAGGCAGGGTTTGAAGCCGCCGGTGAGTAAAATTTGTCCTGTCATTTTGCAAAGTTTGAAGCAATTACATTTTCCATTTTACAATTCATTTTAAAATTAGCGCGTGCACGGACTTTTCGTGCTACAACTGAGACAAATTGACACGATTGAGCGCTGTCAAAAAAAAGGAGGGGGCAGGGCTGGGGCGTCTGCTTGTGGATCTGTGGTGAGTTTGATATTTAAATTGAATGTTAGTCTCTGAAATTTATTTAATAATATTTTTTCTTTTGTATCAATTTTATTTTAGAAGTAATTGTATTTTCTTTATGTCACTTTATTTAGAGAGCGGGGCGAATTCTTCAGCCAAGCCTACATAAAATGTTTTGTTTTTCTATATGTCTTAAGGAACTAGAATCTTTATATAGCAAATTTTCACATCATTTAGTGTCTACGACCATATCACGCTGAAAGCACCGGTTCTCGTCCGATCACCGAAGTTAAGCAGCGTCGAGTCCGGTTAGTACTTGGATGGGTGACCGCCTGGGAATACCGGATGCCGTAGACATTTCTTTTTATTTCTGGCCATTTTTTAAAAAAATCACAAAAATGACACAGAAAATGGAATACGAGTTTTCGTTCGTTTTATTAGAACGTGCATTTTTATGTATAGTCATAATTGAAAAGCAGGAAAAGGCGTTAAAAGTATAACATAGCGGGGGCGTATATTGGACTAGAAGGCTCCCATATTGTCATTGTGACTTTGACGTCGCATGGCGACAGTCAGACGAAAGGGAGGCAGGGTTTGAAGCCGCCGGTGAGTAAAATTTGTCCTGTCATTTTGCAAAGTTTGAAGCAATTACATTTTCCATTTTACAATTCATTTTAAAATTAGCGCGTGCACGGACTTTTCGTGCTACAACTGAGACAAATTGACACGATTGAGCGCTGTCAAAAAAAAGGAGGGGGCAGGGCTGGGGCGTCTGCTTGTGGATCTGTGGTGAGTTTGATATTTAAATTGAATGTTAGTCTCTGAAATTTATTTAATAATATTTTTTCTTTTGTATCAATTTTATTTTAGAAGTAATTGTATTTTCTTTATGTCACTTTATTTAGAGAGCGGGGCGAATTCTTCAGCCAAGCCTACATAAAATGTTTTGTTTTTCTATATGTCTTAAGGAACTAGAATCTTTATATAGCAAATTTTCACATCATTTAGTGTCTACGACCATATCACGCTGAAAGCACCGGTTCTCGTCCGATCACCGAAGTTAAGCAGCGTCGAGTCCGGTTAGTACTTGGATGGGTGACCGCCTGGGAATACCGGATGCCGTAGACATTTCTTTTTATTTCTGGCCATTTTTTAAAAAAATCACAAAAATGACACAGAAAATGGAATACGAGTTTTCGTTCGTTTTATTAGAACGTGCATTTTTATGTATAGTCATAATTGAAAAGCAGGAAAAGGCGTTAAAAGTATAACATAGCGGGGGCGTATATTGGACTAGAAGGCTCCCATATTGTCATTGTGACTTTGACGTCGCATGGCGACAGTCAGACGAAAGGGAGGCAGGGTTTGAAGCCGCGTGAGTAAAATTTGTCCTGTCATTTTGCAAAGTTTGAAGCAATTACATTTTCCATTTTACAATTCATTTTAAAATTAGCGCGTGCACGGACTTTTCGTGCTACAACTGAGACAAATTGACACGATTGAGCGCTGTCAAAAAAAAGGAGGGGGCAGGGCTGGGGCGTCTGCTTGTGGATCTGTGGTGAGTTTGATATTTAAATTGAATGTTAGTCTCTGAAATTTATTTAATAATATTTTTTCTTTTGTATCAATTTTATTTTAGAAGTAATTGTATTTTCTTATGTCACTTTATTTAGAGAGCGGGGCGAATTCTTCAGCCAAGCCTACATAAAATGTTTTGTTTTTCTATATGTCTTAAGGAACTAGAATCTTTATATAGCAAATTTTCACATCATTTAGTGTCTACGACCATATCACGCTGAAAGCACCGGTTCTCGTCCGATCACCGAAGTTAAGCAGCGTCGAGTCCGGTTAGTACTTGGATGGGTGACCGCCTGGGAATACCGGATGCCGTAGACATTTCTTTTTATTTCTGGCCATTTTTTAAAAAAATCACAAAAATGACACAGAAAATGGAATACGAGTTTTCGTTCGTTTTATTAGAACGTGCATTTTTATGTATAGTCATAATTGAAAAGCAGGAAAAGGCGTTAAAAGTATAACATAGCGGGGGCGTATATTGGACTAGAAGGCTCCCATATTGTCATTGTGACTTTGACGTCGCATGGCGACAGTCAGACGAAAGGGAGGCAGGGTTTGAAGCCGCCGGTGAGTAAAATTTGTCCTGTCATTTTGCAAAGTTTGAAGCAATTACATTTTCCATTTTACAATTCATTTTAAAATTAGCGCGTGCACGGACTTTTCGTGCTACAACTGAGACAAATTGACACGATTGAGCGCTGTC